>CM075209.1:16138724-17536154 GCA_037577465.1 Liposcelis bostrychophila | reverse complement strand
CATAAAGGACCCTCCGGGGCAGTTGCCCAAGCATTGTTTTGGCTGGTTTTGCTCTCCCCCTCCTCTGTATTTAACTAAAATTTTCTCTTCTGGAGATTTGACACTGACTGTAAAATTTGGGAGACTACCCTGCTTCGCGACATGCTTACGTAACTTATGGACGACCCTTCTTCTGCCCCAGTTTTGTCGGGACGATAGATTTTTAGAAATTGCAAAGTTCCGAGATAAAATCTTACCTAGCATATCGAAACATATCGCGTCACTTATGCTGTTTCCAACGTTGTAAGCTATCATCGCTAAACTCATGAGGATTACGAATCCGTAAAAGATGACGGTATGATACACGCATCCCTCTTTATCAAGTGTCACGCACATGATCTTGCAATTTTCGAAAGCATTCGATTCGTAGCATCGGTCAGTCTTGTTCCCGTCAATGCATAGGGACTGAGTTTCGTTGGATTTTTGAATGTGAATCGCCGAAAATTGGCAAGTCCCGTTTTGGTGAGGGCACGTGACGTTGCATTCGGCTTTTTTAATACTTTCCTGGTCGCATAAATCGTTGAAATCGACATTCTGAAAATGAAAAAAATAAAAAAAAAAAGCATCGTTATCGTCTGACAAAATTGGTTTTTGAAGTTTGTCGATCAAAGGCTAAAGTATTGAGGAAAAGTACGAGCGCATTAAATGAATTACTGGTTACAGGGCAGTCAGATTGGATCGATCCAACCTGATTGACATGGAGACTGACTATTTGTACCCCAGGGGATTGAAAGGATTCTATTACCCGTCCGTCCACATCGTGCCTCTAGAGTGGCGTATGCTTTCTCTCGAGCAATTCTGGAGTGTACCATACCTTAGGTGAGAGCCAGTCTACAGTGTACTGTATCTTAAGTAAGAGCCACTCTAGTGTACTTTATACTTCGGGGTTATAGTCACTCTAGAGTGATAGGCGAGAGCCACTCAAAAGTGTGCTATACTTTATTAGGTAAGAGCCACTCTAGAGTGTACCGTACCTTAGGTAAGATTCACTCTAGAGTGTACCATACCTTAGGTAAGAGCCACTCTAGAGTGTACTATACCTTAGGTAAGAGCCACTCTAGAGTGCACTATACCTTAGGTAATATCCACTCGAGAGTGTACTATACCTTAGGTATGATCCGCTCTAGAGTGTACCATGCCTTAGGTAACATCCGCTCTAGAGTGTACCATACCTTAAGTAAGGGCCACTCTAGAGTGCACTATACCTTAGGTAAGATCCGCCCTCTAGAGTGTACCATGCCTTTGGTAAGATCCACTCTAGAGTGTACTATACCTTAGGTAAGAGCCACTCTAGAGTGTACCATGTCTTAGGTAAGAACCACTCTAGGGTACTTCATACTTAGGAGTGAGAGCTGTTGTAGAGTGTACTGTGAGTGTATTGTTACTGAAAATTTTGAGCACTTGACGCAGTAGTGAGGACATTCGGTAAGAAGCTTAGAGGCCATAGGAGCCGTCCATATATTACGTAAGCAGAATTTTTGACCCCCTCCCCCTCTACCCTTGTAAGCAGAAGTAAGTTTGCTGAAAACCCCCTCTCCTCCCCCCTCTTACCTTGTGCCCCTACCTTCCTTACCAAACACTTCATACTCACCGATAAACTGCAAGGACGTATGTCGGGGATGTCTCCGAAAGATACAGATTTTTCCATGTGCGGGGTCGGTGGGACAAAATACAGCAAAACGTAAAACAAGCTCATGGAGCAAATCAGAAGCATGAAAACGAATTTCCTTTGCTGATGAAAATAATCCACTATGAAACCGAATATCGGTTTCGATATTAAAAACATTAAAGGCAGGACGGCTGTTATGCTCCCCATTACGACTTCCGAAATCCCTAACTGTTTGCCGTATACAGTTAAATACGGCAGGATGGGTCCAGATGCTGTTAACAAAAAAAAATAAAATAAAATAAAAGGAAGAAGTTTAGCTTTTGTTTAATATTTGGGCTCTTTGCCATTGACACAGAAACGTCCTTGAAAAACGTTTTTTTTTTTTTTTTTTTTTTTTTCGTTAGCCTTAACTTGTGCTTTTAATATCGTAATCTACTCAGACGGTAAAACAGTATTATCTCTAGCTTCAATTTTTTTTATTTTTATTATCGCTCCCGTCTGGCTCATGACGTGTTTTAACATGTTTGAATAATTATTAGGAACTAAGTAAAGCTACGAGTTCCGGTCGGGGGGTATAAGGTAGCGCATTCAGGTTCACGTCTAAACTAATATTAACTGACCCGTACGGGTTCAAAAAAAAAAAAAAAATTATCTTGATAGGAATACAGATTTCACGCGATGTGTGCATCAATCTATATATTTAAAACAGGTGCGTTTTGACCGGTTAGTTAGTAGTTATAACTTCGACCTTGTGCTACGCCTTCTTAAAATTCTTTTTTTTTAATTACCTGCCATGAAGAAAAAATAATGTGCTTTGACCGGTAGAAGCCTACTGTCGATCTTCATTTTTTATGCTTCGAAAATAATAATTTTTTTAAATGCTCTGAAAAGAAAAAAAAATGATCAAATCATGCGGATTAATTTTTTAAGTACTTTTTATGATTTTCATACAAATGACGTCGAACGTTAAATTACAATTGTCAATTGATAAGGTTTTTTTTTTGTCTGATACATTTTTTTTTTAACACGAATTTTTTAGATTCGAGTTTAGACCTAAATGAATTTATATATATATATATATAATATATATACGCATATTAAAGTCGTTGACCCTGTCAAACAAGTTATAATGTAAACATTCGAAACTATTTTTTTCAAGAAGCTGAACAAATTCGATGTATCATGTTCGAAGATCCAAGTAATTATTTTAATGACTCAAAAATTAACTAAATTGTATATATTTTGATTATTATTGTTATTATTATTCCGTGAAAATCGTTATTAAAGGATGTTTTCGTGCTTTGTGAAAGTTATGTAATTTAAAAAACACCCCCCTGTTAAAAAGGAATCGAAATAAAAATCTGTACATGTCAACGCGTGTTTAGATTAACGGCCATAATTCCAGCAGAGGGTGCTGCTGCAGCGCCCTCTGTCGTCCGACGGCCAATGGCGGCTTCGTTTCCTTTGAGAAACGCGTTCAGAAAGGCTCAGACGCCATTTTGAAACCTTTAAAAAATGGAATGTCTACCTTTGTTTTTGTTCACTGTACTCACCCGAATTATGAGATCAAAAATTTGAGAAAAAAATGACTGAATTAATTAAATAATTAATTAATTAATTTATAACAAATTATATCTAAATCTTATTTTTTCGTTTCAGTCTTCATTGCTACAAGGACTAGATCAACGTCAACAAACACACGCCACCATCTCATGACAACTGCATCACTTGTAGAAGTAAAGGACAACGAATATCTTGTGTACGTTTGAAGCGCATGCTCTGCCATTAGGCTTCTTTATCACTTTATCTTAACAATATAGAGATCCAGTTATACAAAAAAAAAAGAAGAAAAAACGAGTTTACCGATTGCGCGTTCAAGAGGAGGATTGGAGTAATTCCAGGAGGAATGGCTTTTTTTTTTTGTCTGAACTTGTTTTTAGGGGGCTAAAAAAATATCAGAATTTCAGCTTCCGGCTGTGACCTCTTTCTGAGTTTAGAATATAAATTTTAAATTGTTTTTTAAGCGGTTGGGGGATAAAGAAAACCTTTTTTTTAAAGAGAAAATTACACAGCGAATATGTTAAATAAAGGTTTGGTAAACATGTTCAACAATTCATCTTAGCGTGAACATGTTTGTGCTTGTCGAGCACATGCTAGGATCGTTTTTCGGTGTTTTTATAATTTCGTTAAAATGAGGATTTTTACGGCAAACTAAATCCGCTAGGGGGGCTCTGGCTGCTATCATGGTAAAATGGCGGCCGGCTTCGGATTGGTCAATAAATATTCCCTTCTCATATTAATGTCATTTATTAACCAATCCGAAGCCAGCCGCCATTTTACCATGATAGCAGCCAGAGCCCCCCTAGCGGATTTAGTTTGCCGTAAAAATCCTTATTCAAGAAAAAATTCAAAAATTTTATCCTATTGTTAGCTTACGGAAAAGAAAAATAGCATCCTATTTTTTGCAAGAAATAAACGAAGCTTCTCATTTTCTTTTCTGAAACATTCAAACTAGAAAGTAACATGCACTTTTTAATGCTAATATCAATTCGATACCTATTAACAGGTATTGTGCTAGTTTTTGAAAAAATCGGAATATCTAGAAATAAACTTTTTTCGTAAATAAATGAAAACGCTTTGTTTATTTTTTGAAACATCCCATATAGCGCCATGTATTTTTTTTTTTTTTTTTTTTCATATTTTTAAAAATTTTTGACTCGTTAATTAGAAAGTAACTTTTGCTTAAATTTTTAAGGGAGGCCCGCGGATACCTGATTGAAGAATATCTTCATCTTCGATTGAAGAATATCTTCATATCGTTTGAAGAATATCTAACATCTTGAATTGTACTATCGAAGCACCTTATACATGGAAGATCTTGTCCCGCTTAACTACGCAAAAATTAGTTTTTCCTTACTATCGCCATAAGTGCTACTTGTATGCGAGACGCTTTTTGATTGGCCGCTGAGATTTGTAAACAACGATGGCGGCGACTTTGTCTTGTTGTAATTTTTGTGTTTTCATCGTGAAAATGTAGTTAAAAAAATACCCAATGGAACAAAGGTGCATAATCTACGAGTACACTCAAAAAAGAAAATGACTAATGCGAATGCAAAAGTGCATTAAGACAAGACATTTTTCCCAAAAACCGTGCCAAAACAAAAAAATATCTTGTGATAAGTCATTTTTTTTTTTCCTGATGATCCGGTGTCAGAAAGAGTACTGTATGGTTTAGAAAAATGTCCTATTTCATTTTTTTTTTTTTTTTTTTATTATATTCGATTAACTGCTTACGCAGGTCTTTTTGTACTCTATTAGTTGCTTGCGCAGGTCAGGGACTTTTCCTCTTTTGGCATGCGGCAACCAACTCGTACAGTGAGGTTAAGATGACTGCATTTGTAAGTTCCCGCCATCCTCGCCAGAGAGGAAGAGTGTCGGTGCGGTCACCCATCCACAAGCTGGCCCGCATCAATGCTGCTTAACTTCATTGATAGCCAAACCACTACATTCATGGACACGTCACCACTCCGACCCCCCAATCATTTCGGTTTGCCTTGGGATAAAATGACTTGCCAGTTGCCACTGGATATTTTATTTTGTTTTGCAACTATTGGCGACACTGTCGGACAGTATGATATGGGAATCAACATGGCGGCTCGCGAAAACGATAATTATTATTTAATGAAATAAAAATGTAGTATCGTTTTAATTTTTATTTTAAAAACTTGTATCACGGATTAAACAAGATGAACATTGCAGATTTTTATATTTTATATTTCCTAAATGAAATGTTTTCTTAAAAAAATTGAACAGAAGTTTAAGGTAGTCCAATGCGGAAAATGGGTTATGTTTAGGTTATGTTGTTACTACGAAGCTACAAAAAACGAAGTTACAGAGTTACAAAAAACGAAGTAAAAATATAATTTTTTCTGTAGATGTTTCATATAGTTATTTTATTTCCATTGTTTAGTTTGAAATTGTTTGATACACGCTAGCATGAACAGTATTTTCATAATAACGTAATATATAAATTCTATATAAGACGCCATTTTGTTTTTTTACAATATACGACTTGCTGACAGCCGAGCTGATGACTTGCGACAAGTCAGAAAATGTCTTGGCTCAAAACAAAAGCGTTCAAAGCATAATAACCGTTTATGCTAAGTTAATTTGTTTTCTGAGTGTAAAAAAACTTTAAAAGTAAATTAGTAACGAATAAATAAATATGGCCGCCACTAGAGTCCCATTGGGAGTCCCAAACTTAAAGGAGCCTCTCTCAAGATAGCAGCGCGCCTTCAATGGCCCGTTTTAGAACTAAAATCTGCGTAGTTAAGCAGGACATGAACGGCTTGGGAAGTTTCCGGACCTGTCTATACGTATGAAACACTTTAGAAGGGCTCTTATATACTCTCTAGAGTAACTTTTATCTAAAGGTATGGAGCACTCTAGTCTAACTTTAGCATAGGCATTCAGATGGGATCGATCTTTGACCTCACGGACAGAACTTCTGTTTCGCAGACAGAACTGGGCCTCTATAAAACAAGTTTGAACTTGCAACTTCCCATTTCGGTGTTCAGCTCCCGAATATTTTTTATAAAGCAGCCATTCCTTGTTTTTTTTTTTTTTTTTTTTGTGAGTCCTCCTCTTTTAAGGTGCGATACGATTATTTTTATAAAAGGACCGAAAAAGAAGACCGTAAAAAAGCCGTCACGTTCGAAAAGTAAACAGCAACGGTACGATTTTTTTGTATATAATAACTGTACGTGCAGTGCACAATAATTAGTACCCCGAGTTGAATATTGATAATTTCCGTTATGAACGCGACGATTCGAAAATGGAAAAGAAAAAAAAAAATTGTAATGCTATTATTTAGGACCGTAAAAGAATAGGATATTTGAAAAGCGTTCGCGTTTTGATGAATTAGATCATATGTACGTGATGACCTAGGAGAGTTCAACATACTTATCAATTTTTTATTATTATTATTTTTTTTTTCTAGGATTGAATAGGAAAAGAATTCAGGATCTCAGAGGCGAATTCTTTTTAATACTGATGATGGGGACGGGTGCTTTCATTATGATCTTAAGCGCTGGAATAAAATTAACAGATAATAGTTTTATAAAAGATCTACTAATTTCTTCATAATCTAAACATGCGATGGTTAAAGGATAATCTTGTAAACATGGTCAGCTGAGAGCGGAAACGGGGTATGTCCATATTTTTGTTTAAAAAAGAAAAAAAAAGTTTAATATGGTTTGCAATGGCATCAAAGTAATCATTTTTTTTTTTTTTGTTACAGATGGTAGCTCATTCAACAATGGAGATGATGGAGAACCGATTATGCAATTTGCCGGAGCTTGCAAAAAATCATGTAAATGGTTTTAAATAATTTTTTGCACTTAGTGGGATCAAGCACTTGACAATTGACATAAGGGGAAGGGATTTCGCTCGTAGAAGCAACATAAGCATTATTTATTTATTTATTTATTTATTTTTTAAATCATGAAATCGGCGGTTTTTGGTTGTGATTTTTGGCCATAATTTTATGGTAACTGGAAAGTTTAAGGTAAAAATGCCTCAAATGATGGGGGCCGTCCATAAATTGTGTAAGGTGTTTAGGGAGGGGAAGGAAGAGGGAAAGGGGGGGGGGGGGTAGGCCTAAAGTATCCGGGATCATGGTTACGATATTTTTTATAAACGACCCTATGTTTCACATAGTATATCCTTAAGTTGGGAGCAATTAATAAGCTCATTAAGTTAGTATGAAAAAGAGATGTATAAATTACGAAAGAATTATGTATAAATTATGCAAAAAAATTGGTCATACATAAAAAATGCTTTTATGCATAAAAACTTAATTTCTATTTTACGAAAAAATTGTTTTCATCGGGGCCATTCAACTATTACGGCATCATTTTAGTGGGGGAGGGGGTCGTACGAATGATGACGAGGGAGAGGGGGGGGGGGTATTGGCGGTATTAATGTAATGCTGATGTCATCATTAACTTAGATATAATTCCGTGGAAAACTTTAAAAGTTTTTTTTTTTTTTTTTGATAAATAATTTTCTAACAAATGAATAAGTAATTTAATATAAGTTTTAATTTGTAACTTAATCACCTTCAAATTTCAATTCGATTTTATGTTAATATTTCATATTAACAATAAATGCATTTTGTCAATTTATTTAAAAAAAAGTAAAAATTCCTTGATGAGGGGAGGGGAATCTAGCGAATGATGACGTATTTTTTAAGTGGGGGGTGTTGCTAATGATGAAGAATGATGATTAGGGGGAGAGAGGGGGTTTAAAATGCCGAAAAAAATGATGGCGTAATATTTGAATGGCCCCATCCTTACAGTTTTAGAATGCATAAAGTATGCATAAGTAACTATGCATAAAATTGGGAAAAAGTAGACTAAGCGCGTGATATTTGCAAATCCTTGTAGTTTAAAATTTTAAAAAAAAATTCTGCATGAATTTCGTCAAAAAATATGTACATGTTACCTTAAAAAGTATGCATAAATTTTGCAAAAATTATGCATGTCCAAATTTTTGTAAATTTTACAATAAGATTAAAATTTTTTTTATATAAATTTTTTGCACTATTTCGCAATTTTATATATATTTTGCATCTCTTTTTCGTCCGGAAAGATTCGGAACCGGGCTGGTTAGATGAAGAGGATTGCATTATAAGCTAATTAGTTTTTTTTATTGAATTCATTTTAATATTTAGCGAGTACTCTGATTTAATTGAATTAAATCGCATATAATATTCCCCTGGTTCACCGATGTGCTTATTCATTGCGATTAAAACTGCAGTATTCTGTATTTGCTTAGTGAGACGAGAAAATTTTTAAATCTGGGATGAAGACTATAAAGCAAGAAGGAACAACACCAATGTTGTTTACTCAGGGTATAGGAACTTATTCTCCACTTTTTTTCCCGGAAAAACCTGAAGTAAAAATTAATGTCAATATTATGGCTTATTTTTCAAATTAAAAAACGGAAATTCAAACGAAATCGGTTTTTACAGGCCCGGAGCCGGCCTGAAATGTTAGGAGAAAGGTTTGAATGATGTTTTCTTATGTTAATTACTCATAAGGAAGGCCTGGTCTTTTTCTGGCGTTATCGGGTGTGGGTAGGGGCGTCAGAAAATTTAAGAATGTGATGACGTAGTATTGGAAGGGTTCTGTTTTCAAATTTTGGAAAAAATAGATGATTTTTCAAATGATTGTTGTGCTTTACTGGCTGCGCCAGAATTTGAATATTGGCCAAATGGAAAATCTTTAATTTGAAATTAAAATCATTTTAATTTTTTAACAAACCTAAAAAACTGCTTTTAAAGGACCTTCTTTCTTAATTTAAAGGATGTCTAATTGGAGAAATTATTTTTACATGTAGAATTTAGTATTGCATATTGACTTCTCCAAAGATCATAGAGTAATTGCGATATTTTTCGCTTTTTAAAACCAATAGATCAACACTCTCGACTTTTTAATGCCGTTAATTTCATTTCCCTTAAGGCATCAACCAGCGGGCGATCCTATTTGACGCTTCTTTAAAAAAAAAAAAAAAAAAAATGTTTCCCCTCCGTAATGAATCATGAACTTGTCGCCACAAATTAACAATTCAGTTATCAAAGAGTTAACGCGTAAATAATTATTATAATTAGTTAAAGCACAAGCCGAAATCGCTATTAAGCTTTTTTGCTAGTTTATCTATTTTTTTTTCTTTTTTATTTTGTTTAAAATTTAGACTGAGACTGATCGATTAATTTTTTTTTTTCCTTGCAGCAAAAAATCTCGGATTCCATGATTAACGAACGAGATTAACTCCAGCGATGGAAAAAAAGAAGAGGATTTTCATTCACGTCGGTTATCTGTTTTAGTTTCTGAACCAAGTGACGGTTTTTTTTTTTTTTTTACAGTTGTACACTGTTTAATGCAGATTATTATAGAGACTTCGCAGTTGAGACCGGTTATGGACTTGATTCAAAGCTGATAGTTCGGTTCGGTTCGAAGATGATTCTTCGACAAATATTAATATGTGTTTCGTTCTTCGTCATCACTTCTAACGGAAAATTGGAAAATCGTAAGTTTAGTTCGACCTTTCGATTTTTTTTAAATTTTTTTGTTTATGCCCTAATTACGTGACGTTTAAAAGTGTAATATTTCAAATGTATCGAATCAAATTTTAACGATGACATTATTCATAAAGTATGAATGCGTGATCCGTTTAAAGATTTTACGCTGTTTATTAATTTGGTTTTTTTTTTTTTTTTTTTTTTTTTTTTTTTTTTAAGCTGAAAAGAAAAAATTCCTTGTAAGGGTTGTAACAAGACAAGCCTTGAACTTTCAAAGCAACTGATGTGTAAACTAATTTTTTTTTCTATATTTTAATGTTTACATTTTTCGTTTTGTCATGCTTACTAGATTATTTTATTCCCGGGTCCCGCTGTGATTAAAAATTAAATTTCGCGTTAAATGAAACATGATTAGGCTTACACCGTTTAAAATTCTTGCCTTGTTATTAATTTGGCCTTTTTTTTTCTCTTTTTTAATTTATAACTTATCGATTAATTTGTCCTTCGCGCCCGGGACGAAAATCGCTTTCCATTCACCTTTTATCTCTGTTTCGAACACGTACAAAACAAAAAAAAAGTAAATAAGTAAATAAATAAATAAATAGATAAGTAAATAAAAATAAAAAATTAAATGGCCCAAATAGTATTACATAATACATATGTCATTATAATCAAATATATATCACGATAATCAAATATTCTCAACAAATATTATTATAAAATATTATCAAATATTCTTTTCAAATATCATCAAATATTCTTATCAAATATCATCAAATATTCTTATCAAATATCATCAAATGTTCTTATCAAATATCATCGAATATTTATATCAAATATTATCAAATGTTATTACAAAATATCATCGAATATTCATGTCAAATATCAAATATCATCAAATGTTCCTATCAAATATCATCAAATATAAATATCAAATGTTCTTATAAAATATCATCGAACATTTTCATCAAAGATCATCAAATATTCTTATCAAATATCATCAAATATCATCAAATATTCTTATCAAATATCATCAAATATTTTCATCAAATATCATCAAATGTTCATATCAGATATCATCAAATGTTCTTATCAAATATCATCAAATATTCATATCAAATATCAAATATCAAATATCATCAAATGTAAATATCAAATGTTCTTATAAAATATCATCGAATATTTTCGTCAAATATCATCAAATATTCTTATCAAATATCAAATATTCTTATCAAATATCATCAAATATCATCAAATATTCTTATCAAATATCATCAAATATTTTCATCAAATATCATCAAATGTTCCTATCAGATATCATCAAATGATCTTATCAAATATCATCAAATATTCATATCAAATATCAAATATCATCAAATGTTCCTATCAAATATCATCAAATATAAATATCAAATGTTCTTATAAAATATCATCGAATATTTTCATCAAATATCATCAAATATTCTTATCAAATATCATCAAATATTTTCATCAAATATCATCAAATGTTCCTATCAGATATCATCAAATGATCTTATCAGATGTCATCAAATATTCATATCAAATATCAAATATTATCAAATGTTCCTATCAAATATCATCAAACATTCTTATCAAATAACAAATGTTCTTATCAAATATCATCAAATATTTTTATCAAATATCATCGAATATTCTTATGAAATATCATCAAATGTTCTTATCAAATATGTTCTTACCAAATATTCTTATCAAATATAAAATATCATCAAATATTCTTATCAATTATCGAATATCATCAAATATTCATATAAAGTATTCTTATCAAATATCATCAAAATATTTTTATCAAATATCATCAAATGTTCTTATCAAATATCATCGAATATTCTTATGAAATATCATCAAATGTTCTTATCAAATATCATCGAATATTCTTATGAAATATCATCAAATGTTCTTATCAAATATGTTCTTACCAAATATTCTTATCAAATCCAAAATATTTCCAAAATAATAATTAAAAAAAAAAAAAAAAAAAAATTAATGAATATGTCAAGAATACTTTCTTCTGAAAAAAAAAAAAAAAAAAAATTTAAAAAATCGAAATTCATTAGTGGCCCTTCTACGCTTCCGTAATAACGACAAATATCTATATCATTTGTCTGACAAGATATCTACTTTTTTACACTACATTTTGAAATTAAAAATTCGACGAAAATAATTACAATGGCCAATAAAATTCCGATCAATGGCATGCTTAATACTTGAACCATTTGTTCAATCTCAATCGGTTCAAATATCTCTTCTTTTATCTCATTTGACGGAACCGGAAACGCCATCGCTTGATACTTTTTTTGAATGCCTGATTCGTAAAATCGAAGAAGACTAAAAATTATATCATTTTGTTATTTTTACACAGTATATTTTAAAAAAATATTAAAATTATTTGTTATCTTACTTATGGTTAAAAATTTTAGATAAAGGAGAATAAGCCAAGGGTATTTTTACAAAATGAAATGAGAACGGTTCAGAAATTTGGTAAAGGCGGCATCTGTAATCCTCATATATTTTTTGCAAATTAAAGCCGTCCGAAATCATAGCAACTTTTTCGTCGCTGCAAATAATATTTCTAATATTTTTCACAAAATCATAAGGTTCATAATATATCGTGTAATTCAATATTGGATCCTCGTTCTCCTAAAATATATAACATTATGTTAAAAACCTAGAACAAAATATTTTTAAATTATTACTTACCAAAAAATAATAGGTCATTCCGTGTTTCATAATCGGCAATTTATAATTTTTGTTTTCAAGAAATTCGTTCACATTTCGGAACGGTATATTTGGAATTTTAACAGCTAAAAAAGCAGTAATAACACTTCCGAACGCTGCTACTACGTACATTGCTAACAAACTTGATGAAAATGATATTATTCGAAACGCAGTATTTTTCAGCTCGGCATCGTTTCCATTTTGATTGCAAATAGTTTCGAATATAACAAATAAATCATCCACGAATGATCTTTTCTCGGTTTTTATTTTTCTTGGTAGAAGAACCATTAACAAACTTCCAACCAATATGTAAGACAATATAGCCAGCCACATAATTGTAGAAAACGGTTGCAAATAATAATCAGATCTTAATTTTTCATCAGGATATTTGATATACCAATAGTTCCTTTAAAAAAAATTAAAATAATATCTATTTAAAGTTATGTTCTATAGCATTAAAATAAGGATTTTTGTTTCAAAACTTACACTAATTTGAAAATTGGACCAATTCCCATTTTGTAAATAGAGTCTTTATGATAGAATCCTACCTCTGAAGCTATGTCTTCGTTAAAAAATTTGTTAGAATTAATTTCTTCTATTGGTACTACATATGGATCATTCCTTTTAAGATAACAAAAACATACATGTTTTAGCAATTAAAATCACAAAGCTATATACCACTTAAAATATATTTAACATAAAAAGAAAAAATTTAAATACTTACTCGAAATTCATGATTTTACTGAAATCATTTATTAATGATTGTAATAGACATTCTACCCGAGCCATTCTTTGTTTCACAAAGCCGTTTTTATTTGTTTCACAAAGCTGTAATTATTTTCACAAAAAAAAATTTTGATACACACTACATTTGAAAAAATTATAACTTAAATCATACTAACATCATCCTCATACGTTTTCGTATTAATTAGATTAATCAGTTTGGTTCTGTTTAAATTGAGCCTCCTCGAATATCTTGAAATATTTGTGAATTCCAGTATATCATTTTCCCATGTACCGAGGTTAAATTCAAAAGAATTATTTTTCACAGTGTAAAATTCGAACAATGTGTGAACATCTCCATTATCAGTAATAATTAAAAATGGGGTGTCATAAGGAATATTTAAATTGATTTGATGAGCGACGAGTGATTCTGAATCCTCCAAAAAAACAAGCCAGGTAAATACACTGGTATAGTAAATATCATCCTCAGTAAAATATTCTTGTTTAAAAATTTTATGAAATCGATTTAGATTTAACCTTTTCTCCTTAAAAATGATTCCAGTATTGTAAATATGAGTTGCAATTTCATTAGTTAAGTTCGGAAAAATCTTTGGTTCCTTTATGAAATCGACCAACTGATCGTAATTCAAATATGCGGCAGCCACATTTTCTGAAGAAAAACTTTTAATATCTGAAAAACAGTCGCTTATTTTGTCTGAGACCAATAAAAAGTGACGGATTTCTAATTTATTTTTCAACTCAAAAATCAATTTAATCTCCTTCTCCTTGAGTATAGCAACAGAAAAATCCAGTAAAAAGCAAAAAAATAAAACTTCAATTTTCGATATCTTCATTTTAAAAGAAATTAGTACTGGGCCAAAAACTTTAATGTTTGTCACTTAAGGAAAAATTCAAAGAAAAAAACACCATTAAACTAATTAAAAGGTTCATTTTTAATTGTGAGTTAGCTTAAGAAAATATTAATTTCCTTAAGAGGTTAGAATAATTTAGAGGATATAAGTAATTTACAATTTAACAATTTAACTGAATTTTTTTTTTTTCTTAAATTTTGTTTTTGATTTTATGTAATTCTAACTTATGTTCGTTTAAAAATGTAATTGCACATTGTCGGACAATAAATAAATAAATAAATAAGTAATTTTTTACTTTGATTTATTTAGCATACTCTGATTTTATTGGGTGATTAATGAATTCCTCGCTTAATCTTAGTACACCAAACATTTAGATAAGTAGCATAGATAAAAACAAATAAAAACAATTAGATAGTCTAATCTGACTAACGTATACGGAAGCGTAGACGGGCACTAATGTATTCCGATTTGTAAGTGAAATATTTGATAAAAAAAAATTATTTATTTTACAAATATATATGGTAGATAGCATTGTTTTAGCAAGAAGCTAAGCATTGTATAGTTTTTGATACGACTATAAGATAGTGTTCCGGTCGTTAACTCAAGACGTTTATCTTTAGCTTAGGGGCTGTACAAGTATTACGTAAGCACCTTAGGGGGGGGAGGGGGTCCTTCAGATGCTTACGCCAATGTTAAACCTCCATAAGAGGAAGCCTATTTTTGCTTATTAGGGGGGGGGGGGGGAGGGGGTCAAAATCATCAAAATCATGCTTACGTAATACTTGTACAGCCCCTTATATAGTATTACGGTCGGGTTCCAGAATCCCGTTCATTTTGGTTCATAATGCCATTACATACCTCTTTGCAACAGGAAAAACATGGGCATCGTAAAATCTCTGATGTAAAAGACCGTAATACTACGTAAGCTAAACATAAAGGTTTAGTGTTAACGACCGTAACTCCATCTAATTGTCATATCAAAAACTACAATGTTTAGCTTACGGCTAGAACAACGCCATATACCATATTCTTAAAATATTTTTTTTAAAAAAATCGAAATAAATTAGTGGTCCTTATACGCTTCCGTAATAACGACAAACATCTATATCATTTGTCTGACAAGATATCTACTTTTTTACACTACACGTTGAAATTAAAAATTCGACGAAAATAGTTACAATAGCCAATAAAATTCCGATCAATGGCATGCTTAATACTTGAACCATTTGTTCAATCTCAATCGGTTCAAATATCTCTTCTTTTATCTCATTTGACGGAACCGGAAACGCCATCGCTTGATACTTTTTTTGAATGCCTGATTCGTAAAATCGAAGAAGACTAAAAATTATATCATTTTGTTATTTTTACACAGTATATTTTAAAAAAATATTAAAATTATTTGTTATCTTACTTATGGTTAAAAATTTTAGATAAAGGAGAATAAGCCAAGGGTATTTTTACAAAATGAAATGAGAACGGTTCAGAAATTTGGTAAAGACGGCATCCGAAATTCTCATCTATTATTTGCAAATTAAAGCCGTCCGAAATCATAGCGACTTTTTCGTCGCTGCACATAATACTTTTAATATTTTCCACATAATTATCACGTTCATAATAAATCGTGAAATTCAATATTGGATCCTCGTTTTCCTAAAATATATCAAATAATGTTAAAAACCTAAAAGAGAATATTTTTAAATTATTACTTACCAAAAGATAATAGATCATACCGTGTTTAATAATCGCCAATTTATAATTTTTGTTTTCAAGAAATTCGTTCCTATTTCGAAACGGTATATTTAGAATTTTAACTGCTAAAAAAGCAGTAATAACACTTCCGAATGCTACTACAATGTATATTGCTAATAAACTTGATGTTAACGATATTATTCGAAAGGAGGTATTGTTCAGCACGGCATCATTCCCATTTTGATTGCAAACAGTTTCGAATATTAGAAATAAATCATCCACAAATGATCTTTTGCCGCTTTTTATTTTTCTAAATATAAAAACCATTATTAAGCTTCCAATCAATATGTAAGAAAGTACAGCCAACCACATAGTTGTAGAAAACGGTTTCAGATAATAATCAGATCTTAATTTTCCATCAGGATATTTGATATACCAATAGTGCCTTTAAAAAAAATTAAAATATTATCTACTTAAAGTTACATACTGTAGCATTAAAATAAGGATTTTTGTTTCAAAACTTACACTAATTTGAAAATTGGACCAATCCCCATTGGGTAAAAAAATTGTTTTCCATCGAATCCTGGCGCAGAAACTATGTCTGCGTTAAAAAATTTGACAATATCAAATTCTTCAACTACATATCGATCATTTCTTTAAAGAAAAAAAAACATGCATATTTTAGCAATTTAAATCACAAAGTTATATCCCACTTAAAATATATTTAACATAAAAAGAAAATATTTAAAATACTTACTCGAAATTCATCATTTTACTGAAATCATTTATTAAAGATTGTAGTAGACATTCTAAAACAAACTGATCGATTTCACAAGGCTGTAATTTTTTTCACAAAAAAAAATTTTGATATACAGTACATTTGAAAAATTATAGTCAAAATCATACTAACATCATCCTCGTACGTTTTTGTATTAATTAGAGTAATCAGTTTGGTTCTGTTCAAATCTAGCCTCCTCGAATATCTTGAAATATCTTTAAATTCCAGTATATCATTTTCCCATGTACTAAGATTAAATTCAAAAGAATTATTTTTCACAGTGTAAATTTCCGACATTGTGAGAACATCTCCATTATCAGTAATAATTAAAAATTCGCAGTTATAAGGAATATTTAAATTGTTTTCACGAAAGACCAGTGATCCTGAATCCTCCAAGAAAACAAGCCAAGTAAATAAACTTATTTTGTAAATATCATCCTCATTTAAATATTCTTGTCTAATTATTTTTTGAAATCGATTTAAATTTTCCTCCTTAAAAATGATTCCAGTATTGTAAAAAATTGTTTTCATTCCATCAGTAAAGTTCGGAAAATTTTCATAAAATATCATCAAATGTTCCTATGAGATATCATCAAATGTTCTTATCAAATATCATCAAATATTCTTATGAAATATCATCATATATTTTTATCAAATATCATGAAATGTTCGTATCAAATATCATAGAATATTCTTATGAAATATCATCAAATGTTCTTATCAAACATGCTCTTATCAAATATTCTTATCAAATGTAAAATATCATCAAATGTTCCTATCAAATATCATCAAACATTCTTATCAAATAACAAATGTTCTTATCAAATATCATCAAATATTTTTATCAAATATCGTCGAATATTCTTATAAAATATCATCAAATGTTCTTATCAAATATGTTCTTACCGAATATTCTTATCAAATGTAAAATATCATCAAATATTTATATCAAATATTCTTATCAATTATCAAATATCATCAAATGTTCTCATCAAATATTCTTATCAAATATCATCAAATATTCTTATTAAATGTTCTTATCAAATATCAGATATCATCAAATATTCATATCAAATATTCTTATCAAAAATCATCAAATGTTCTTATAAAATATCATCGAATATTCTTATTTAATATCATCAAAATATTCTTATCAAATATCATCAAATGTTCCTATCAAGTATCATCAAATGCTCTTATCAATTATTTTAAAATATTCTTTCCAAATATTCTCATCATATATGTGTACGTGCATATGAAAACCTCCCACTTGTACAATCCGGATAGTTTGTTTTGATTCGAAAGCTTATTTGTTTACAAAAGGTTTAAAAAACAAAACATACTATCTGGAATGTATAATTGGGAGGTTTTCATATGCACGTACACATATTCTTATCAAATATTATGAAATATTATTATTAAATATCAAGTATTATTATCAAATATTATAAAATATTATCAAATAATATTATATATTAATTTTACATTTTTGGTTCTTTCAGTGAAGGTTTGCGTGATCGGAAACACCAAAGGAAGACTCACCCATACGACTAAATACTGCGACTTATTATCAAGATCAAAGAGAACTCCGGTCTCGTGTTATTACGCGGTCGATCGCTTGGAATGTTTAAAAGCGGTTTCCAGGAAGAAAGCCGATTTTACGGTGTTGGAAGCTGAGGACTTATATTTTGCCACGAGATGGGATAACAGCGCCGTCCTCGTTGTCAGCGAAATAAAAGAGATTAAAAAGGATCCGTTTAGATACATGGCGGTCGTCGTCGTTAGAAACAGTCTAAATCTAACCGGCGTCGGTGATTTAAGAGGGACGAAATTATGTCATCCAGGTTTGGGTGGAAAGGATGATCAAAGTAAATTGTTCGCTCAGGTAAAAATTTAAAAAAGAAAAAGGAGTGCCATTTAATGGTAGTAATTATAATGACAGAATCAAGGAGTCGTGAATGATTATTTTCGAAATAATAGTTTAAGACTAGGTATCTTACGTTGCTTTTTTTTTTTTTTCAAACTAATTATAATTTATAATTTAAATGTAACCCTTTGAGGACAGTGCAGTGACCGGAAAATGGTACTAAAAACCAAAAATGAGCCCAAAACGTCGAATTCTGTCTAGTGTGAAATTGTTTCAATTTAATTGGGGGTGGGGGGTGGGCTTCCCATCGACCGCCCCACCCCCTCCGAGTTTGCGACGTATAGATTTCCAAGGAGTTTAGAAAATCACAGAGCCTCTGATTTTATTCAGCCATTCTTAGACGTTCCTAATTTTGTTTTTCTTTTTTTCAGTATTTTGAGGAACGTGTCGCCCCGCAAAATTGCGATTCCGAACTTACAGTCTATGAAGATCGAATAAAAACTACGTCTAATTTTTTCGGGTCTGCCTGCAAGCCGGGCTCTTGGGTTGCCGACGAAGCGGAAGACACAAGACTTAAAAAGAAATACTCAAATATGTGTTCATTGTGCTACTACCAAGACTGCAGATCGGGAGATAAATACGGCGGAGCTGAAGGATCCTTACTTTGTCTTACGGATGGTGTGGGTGATGTAGTATGGGCCAAACATAGAGACGTCAGAGTGCATTTCAAGGTCAGCACTTTTAATTACCGCTGATGGATATATATTATTTTTTAATCCCGAGAATTATTGTAGCGAATTTTTTTTCACAAATTCGGCGTAAAAGAAAAATGCGTTGAATTTGATAACTTTGATAAAAGAATAATTTGATAGGATAATTACTCAGCAAGCTAGATCGCTGACTAAGCAAAATGCGTTTTTTCGTTGTCTTGGGTTTATGTCAATTGAATTAATTTTTTTTTTTTTAATTTTAGCTGGACAAACAAAATCCTGCAGCTTCGCACGCGGATTACAGTTTCTTATGCGAAGACGGTAGATTGATGCCTTTAAAATCCGAGGAGCCTTGTTTTTGGATGGCAAGACCCTGGCAAGTTGTAGGAGCCAATCGAAAATCAGCTACAGATGTTCAAAAAATATTGGATCAGTTAAGGGATTCGGGAGACAATGATTGGGAAGATAATTTGTATCAAGTTATCGAATCTTACATGGTGAGGATTTCCCTATGAAAACTAAATCGCGGGGTTGAAAATTCCTGGGTCATCTTACGTTTCAAAATTTTCTGCAAATCTGAGTACATTTACTTTGATTTCTTTCGTCATAAGAAGAACAAGATATTTTTTTTTTTTTAAATTTAATTCCGGTTTTTTTTTTTTTTTCGTTTTGTTTAAATTTGTTAGCTACGTGCAAAACAACACTTTTTAATGGAACAGGATACCATGATAGCTCATAGTAATCTAATATGCTCGTTTTGGGTATCTCGTAAATTTATATACTGTCTTTCGTGCATGAAAGAGGATTTAGGTTATTTTATGATATCACGTTCACTTTGGAGAGGAAAATGATAATTTCTTGGGGCCATTCACTACCGTAAAACACATGACGTTCCAGTAAAGTATAAAATTTTAATAAAAGGGGGGAAGGGGTCTATGAAGTGATTACTAAATCTTACAACGGGCTTTAGTAATTTTTCTAGGCTTTAATAATTTTTCTTAAAATATCCATATTAAACTAAATTTTTTTGCCAACATTTTACCAAATTTTTGGCCCTTAAAAAGTTAAACTGACGAAGTTACTGTATCTTCGAATTTTTTCATTTTCTCTATAAGAGTCCACAGGCGGGAAATAATTAAAGAGACATGCAGCGTTCGTGCGGAATAGTTTGTCCCTAACGTATCTCATTTTAGACTTTTCTATCCTCCCCCCCCCCCCCCTCCGGAAAACTAAAAAAAAAATATGAGGTTCACCCTCCCTCCCGTGGCAGCAAACGCCAGTATTTTGGTAACCCCTCCTCCTTTACATTCTGACTTAATATTTGAGTGGCTCTTTGAAGATGATTTGGGATTTTTTAAAAATTGTTTTAGAAACTTTCTTAAAGTGGAAAATTTAGCCAAAAAGTCGTATCTCATCTTACGATTTGGATTTCATTGCAAATGCATAAGTTTGCCCTAACAGCACTTTTTATAAGAACAATGAAATCTTTTTTTTTTTTAATTAATTTTTTTTAGTTGTAAGTCTTAAATATTTTTCTATGTCCTGGAGTCAAAAATACTCCGTTTTACCATTTTCCTAAATAAATAAATTCCTAATCCATTTTTCCTAAAAACTTTGGTTCCTAAAATTTTTTTCCTAACCATTTTTTTCCTAATTTTTAACTTTCCCAAATTTTATTTTATTTTAGGAATCAAAAAATTTTAGGAAAATTAAAAATTAGAAAAAAAGTAAGCTTAGTTAAGAAAACAATTTTGGGAACCAAAATTTTTAGAAAAAATTAATTAGGAATTTTTTTTTTTTAGGAAAAATGGGTTAGGAATTTATTATTATTATTATTTTATTTTTTTTTTTTTTAGGAAAAACGGATTAGTAATTTACTTATTTATTTATTTTTTTTTTTTTTGAGGAAAAATGGATTAGGAATTTATTTTTTTAGGAAAAATGGGTTAGGAACTTATTTTTTTTAGGAAAAATGATAGGGAATTATATCCAGCATTTACTTCTATATGTCCAAGTTATTTCATCAGTAGGGCCCATTCATTTTTCTTCCTACAAAGAACTGAAAAAAAGAATCGTTTGAAAATATCATATGTCATCTTACTATCTTGGATTCATTTCATTTACATAGATTTGCCATTCGTCAAATTTACCGCTTTTTATATTTTATTTACATTTTTATTTTATTTATTAATTAATTTATTTTTTTTTTTCAGAAATACGTCCAAAATCTAGTCGTGTCAAAAACTCCGGAAGATTACCTTCACAACGTCCACGGATTTTTAAGCGCAAGCGCAATGTCTCAAGGTAACTGCAAACCCAAACGCACCATAAAGTTTTGCACGCCTTCCGTCACAGATCAGAGAAAGTGCGTTTGGATATCCGACGCAGCGGCTTCCTTTAACATCCAGCCTTCTATAGAATGTTTCCAAAAATCTAGCATTGAAGATTGTTTGAATTCCGTGAAGAAAGAGGAATCTGACGTCGTCGTTGTGCGGCCCGATTTCGAATTCGACGCCGTTACGTTAGTACATTTTATTGTATCTCGGGAATTTTTTTAAAAATATTTTTCAGTTGCATAATTTTTCGTTTTTTTTTCGCAGGAAGTATAATTTAAAGAATTTAATTCACGAAGCGCCGAAAGAACAAAAAGAAACCTACCTCCTTACTGCCATCGCTAAACGAAATTCGGACATAAAAAAATTATCGGACTTCAGCTCAAAAAAGCGTGTTTCACGCGGGTAAACGGAGTCGGATGGAACAGCGCTTTAACCGCTCTTCAAGAAGAGTCCATGATTAGTTCTCAGTGCGACGGGAAAAATAATTTACAAGAACTGTTTAAAGAAGTTTGCGTTTCAAGTCAAAATAGGGAAGACATTCCTTTGTGTTGTTCAAATGATAATTCAACGGGAAACGAAGAAACGGATACTTTGCAGTGTTTGGCCAACGGCGGATGTGACGTCGCTTTCATAAATATTGATACCTTAAACAAAAATACAGGTATTTTTTTTTCCTCTTGTAATTAGTCACTAGGTATCGATACGTACTAGGCTCGGTGTTTGTATAAAATTTCCAGAAAAATATTAAGCCAGATTTTTTTTTTTTTTTTTCATAGATGGCAGAAATCAGGAGCCTTGGGCAAGAGATTTGAGATCATCGGAATTTAGAGAAGTTTGCCGCAAGGAAAAGTCGTCAGAATGCCACTGGTTTTGGAGCTATCCTGGTCACGTGCTAGTATCCTCCAATGTCAACCACACGAATAAACACAAAGAAGCTTACGATGTCTTTAAGCGGCTTGGCGAATGCTTCAGAAAAAGAGATAATCCCATGTTGGAAATTTTCGCACCTTTTAACCAAGCTAATAACGTTTTATTCCAAGTTAGTAAAATCGTTTAAAATTTTTAATACAAAAATAAATAATAAATAAATAAATAAATAAATTTTGTGTATTTCAGGATACGTCAACCCAATTTGTCAACGCTAGCTTTTGGGATCATCCGAATAATTACAATAACGTAATCGATCGAATACGGCAATGTTCCCATTCCTCAGTCATCAAACCTCTTCAGTTTCTCTTTACAATAATTTTAGCTTCTTATTATTTAATTACGTGAAGACTGTAGTTCTTGATGTACGATTGAGCATCTGATTCGTTCGTTTAAGATGACTGCCTAATTTCTTTAGATCTGTATAAAGTACAAAGAATCAATCGGATTCGACTGAGAGGAAAGCAGTAATTGAAGTGTAGGCCGAAAAAGAATCGCAGTCCAACGAAAAATCCGTCTGCATTTTATGAAAATTTTCTTAAAATATTACTTTTGTTTTTATTTAATCCAAATGGTTATTTAATTTATGCTAGTCAAAATATTTTATAAGTTATTTCTGATTGAACACAAATATATGTTGATAAGAAAAAGGAATATTTTGTTACTGAAAAAAATCCGGTAAATTTTTTATTGCTTAATAGACGACAGTGTCCCAATGAGAAAAAATATATTAATATTTATGAAATATTTTTGAAGAAATTTTCAATATTTTAAAAATATTATGCATATTTTTTTGAAACAAGAAACCATAAAAAATATTTTAAAAATTTTAACGAAAGATTTTAAAAATATTTTTATTGCTTGTGATACTCCAATGCATCACCTAATCTTAATCTTAAAGCTAATTTTTTAGTTCTTTACTTTCCATGTTTAATCACTAACCTCTATTATCTTTATCGATTTACTTCTCTTTTTGATCTATACATTAACGCCCCGTAAATAAAATTTTTGAGTAGGAAAAAAACCGCTTTTGCATTCTCCTTCCACGATTTTCCTTTGAAACGTGGTTCTTCTAATGACACGTCAGTCAACAAAACATGTCAACTAACGAGAAGCAGTAAGTTTTTCTCTTATTTAATCTTAATTTTTTTTTATGATTCTAATGCCTTCGTTAATATTTTAAGGTACGGATTAGTCGAGGCTAAAACCGGTAAAAAAATTACTGTTAGCGATGTATTCGGAAACGACAGCGACTCCGAATCTGAACTCACAGACTGGAGGAAAAAATCGTTCAAGGTTTGCTATACGTGACATTGATTTGAATCAATATGTTCAAATATTTTGACCGTTTTACGAACCATAATTTTTTTTTTTAGCAACAAGAAGAGAAGTCGATGAAAAAACAAACTAAAATTGATTTGCAACGTGCATTAGATGAAGATCCAACCATTTTTCAATATGATGAGGTCTACGATGAAATGGCAGAAAGGAAACAAGAATTGGAAGCCAGTAGAGTTGAACCAGAAAAAAAACCAAAATACATACAAGCTTTATTAAAGACAGCTGATAGACGAAAGAAGGAAAATGAGAGAAGATTAGAAAGGCAAATTCAAAAGGAAAGAGAAGCTGAAGGGGATATGTATAAAGACAAAGAGGAGTTTATTACCTCTGCCTATAAACAAAAATTAGAAGAATTTAAAAAAGCAGAGGAAGAAGAGCGTAAAATGGAATACATTGAATGTAAGTGTGAAGGCAGATTTTAAAATTTGGTAAATCTAATTTAATCGTTTTTTTTTATAGCGGTTATGGATGTTTCAAAGCAACAGGATCTAGGTGGTTTTTATCGTCATTTATATAAAGAAACTGTACCAACAGAGGATCCTGAAGAAGAGAAAGATGAAGATTCAAATCCAAAACCAGAATCAGATTCCCCTAAAGCAGAGGGACCTAAAATAGAAAGGAATTACAGGAAAAGGAATTCAAAATCATTAGATGATGATGAAGTAAAAAATAAAGAATCTAGTAGTTCTAGTTCTGACTCCAGCAGCTCTAGCGATTCTTCATCGACGACCAGTTCCAGTGATGAAGAGGAAAAGCCTAAAGAAGAAAATAAGAAAGAAACTGAAGTTAAAACAAATGATGTTAAAGAAGAGAAAAAACCTGTTGAAAACAAAGTAGAAGAAAAAAAAGCTGAAAAAGAAGAAGTCAAAAAGACTGACGCTAAAGATGATAGATCAAAAACAGCAGCAGTAAAAATTTAAAAAATGATGACAGACGCGATAGGTACAAACCAAATTCTAGAGATCGATACAGGGATGATAGAAGTTATAGAGAAAAAGAAAGGGATAGAGATAGAGACAGAGACAGAGATAGAAACAGGGACAGGGAAAGGGAGAAAGATAGAGATAGAGATAAAAGAGATAATCATAGAAGTAGGAATCATAGGGACAGAAGAAATGATGATTATAGACGACGCCGAAGTAGGACGCCGGAAAGAAAGAAAAATAGATCAAGAGAGAGAAGTAGGTCGCGTAGAGACAACGATAAAACCGAACAGAAAAACAATCAAGATCAAAGTAAAAAAGAAACAAAGGAAGCATCCAAGAAAGAAATTGTTGAAATGAAAGAAAATCAAGATCCGAAAGAACCGAGACCTTCCATTTGGGAAAAACGAACTGTTGGAGCCGTTTTGGAAGCAGCTCTTGAACGATACTTTCAAAGGAAAGCTGCTAGGGGTTGTTAACTTTAAATAATAGACAAAAAATTTAATATAATACATATTTTATTTAAGAAATTGGTGGTAGTTTCTTATTGATTTTACTCAAAATTTCATAAGGTATTTCCTCATAAATACCTTCCACAGGGTTTGTTTCATCTGAGGTATATTTCATCGAATGGAAAAAATCAACTGCATCAGTATTGTGCTTAAGTACTGTCAGGACTACTTTTCTCATGTTATTTTTAAAAGCCATAAGTTCTAAAACTTGTAGGAGGAACTTTCCAAGTCCTTTTCTACGTACATTTCGATCCAATTGAAGTTCATAACTGAAATCCAAAACAATTTTTTATTTCCTTCGTCAAAATCATAAAAAAAAGAATTAATTAATGTGGCATACCAATAAAGGACTTCATCTCCATAATCCATGTCAAATCTAAAATGGGAGAAGCCTAATATATCATTATTTATGTCCCTTGCAATCAAATACTTAGCAGATGACTCTGTCATTTCTTTAAATTTTTTTTCTTCATTCCATCCCCAGCTGCAATTGTTATATCTGAAAAAAAAAAATTTAACTATAAAAGTTTAAAGCTATGTTAAGCAAAAGGAAGCATTAATAAACTGAGTGCCATCCTCATACACCAAGCAATTCTGCATACATTACACATCAGTCTACCTACATTTGCTCCATATTATCTTTCTCCATTTTAAATATTTTATCCACTGTCTCCTTATCCAGATCAGTAACGTTCTTACATTCTAAGTGTGCAATCACTCCATTTTTTTCAAATTTCTGGAATACTGGAAAATCCGCAAGGGGGTCTTTGATATCATTGGCTTTCTTAACAGATTCTTGTGCTGCTTTCAACCGAACTTTCTCTTCCTTCTTTAGAGCTGCTCGTAACTGGCTTCTTTCAGATTTTCTCTGTAATGAAAAATAACCTGATTTGGTTACAATTTCCTTATTTAGCTTAAGAATAATTAATAAATGATTAAGATTCGAACTTCCTCGTTAGTTATATGATTCTCTATAGTGATTAATCACTCACCCCCATTTTTCCTTAATTTTTTAACTTTTTTTAGCTTCTGTTTGGCGCGAATTTTGACATTTGCAAAAGAGAAACTATAGAGTCTCTTTATAACAAGAGAAGAGACACTCGCAAAACGCGTCCTAATTGGCTGAAAATAATACATAAGATAAAAATAGAATATAAATCTAAGAAAATGGCTGAGCCAATAGAAACATAGAGAAATAAATGTGCGCGGCATTTCATTGGTTAAACAGGTTCCCTATGGAAAAATATAGACTAAATGACTACTTCCACGACGGTCTTATATTTCATTTTTTTATGGATTATAACACCATTAAATTGGTAAAGATGTAAGCAATGATATAACAGTACCAGAAAAAAACAATAATTCAACGGATTTAATGTTTAACGAGAAGTTTTATCTGTTTTTAATAATAAATAATTGCAAGTAAAGAACATAGTTGATTCGTTGTGAATATTCTAGTGCCGCATTCGTAAATGGTTTGGTGATGTGATGTGTATAGTGTGTGTGCTTTCCATTGTGAACAGAATGAGTGACGACGATAGAGATATTGACATTGAATCTGATGTAAGGAATTTCAAACAAAACTGTTAACACATTTAAAAAGCTTATAAAATCCCGAATCCATTGATATATGTATTAATTGTCTTCGGTTTCGATATTTTTCAGGAGGGAGAGGAAAGTGTAGACTCCGACACACGATCCCATCGTCCCGTTAATGGCAGCCAATATCTGTCCCAGGTAATGAAAAAGTTGTTAATATTGTAGTTTCCGTTGCGTAAATTCATTTGAAAACTCATTTTTTTTTCGATTTTTTAATTGAACCAAGGTTGAATTTTTTATTTGCATTCGTTTTATTCGGATATTAGTTTTGAAAATCGAAAAAAAATGCAACTGTTTTCATAATTAAATGTAAAAAATAAAAAAAAACGTCACTTGACCTCTATACATGTGTGTGACATTACTGTCAGTCTATCTTTGTCAGTTTTAGTGCATTTTTGTTTTTATTTTGCTAATTTTTTTGTTATCATCTAAGATAGGGATTTGAGTTCTGAACAATGAAAGGTTGTTCTGAGCATGCCTCATTTTTTTTATTTTTTATTTTTTATTTTAGGCTGAAAAAAGGGCCCATCATAATGCATTAGAGAGGAAAAGAAGGGATCACATCAAAGATAGTTTCAGCAGTCTTCGAGATTCAGTACCAGCTCTTCATGGGGAAAAGGTGGCAAGTAGAGCACAAATCTTGAAGAAGGCTGCGGAATATATACAGTTTATGAGGAAGAAGAATACAGTACATCAACAGGATATAGACGATTTGAAAAGGCAGAATGCTTTGCTTGATAATCAAAGTTAGTATTATTCATTTAATTTTGTTACTTAATAGGCCTTATAAGAGAACAATCAGGAGGATATGAAAATGAATTAAGTACATCTTGCTAGGTTGTTTTGTCCGAAGATATTTATGGAAAAATTTAAAAAACAACATTATTTTTCTTTTCTTTTTTTTTCAGTACATGACATAGAAAAAGCAAAGATGACTGGAAAAACTCGCAACCAATAAAAAATTTAAAGGAAAAAAAGCTATTGTTACCATTAAAAATATAATTTTTTTTTTTCAGTACGTACATTAGAAAAAGCTAAAGCAACTGGAAACTTTGCAGCAGAGACGAGTGAAGTTTCTTTAGTTAATTCAAAGTCTGATCCAGGTTACCCCAGAGAATCGGAATCTGACACATCAGATTCTGAGCAGGCCAGAACCATGAGACGTCCCAAGAAACTTAAAGTGTCCAACACAGGGTTGCACTAACTGCAGTGAGTCATTTCTTTGTTTTAATTGAAAAATTGATTTGAATTTATTTTACAACTAAGCTTTTTGTCTTACAGGAAGAGCTTGCCACTTGCTACAATGACAGAATTCTTTTTAGATCTCATGTTGGTGGTTAACATTTCCAAAAATTAAAATAAAAAAAATGAAAACTAAAAAAAAAAAAATTCTGAATGATGTTTACATTGAATATTTATTCAAATTTTGTTGTAGAATGTTCTAATTTTTTTCTTAATCACATGGACTTTTCATTAGTTTGAAGAAAAAGTTTTTTAGCACTTGACTTGAAAACTATTATCTGATTGTGAGTCTCAAAAGGGAAAAAGTGACGGAAAAATTAGACCATTCTTTTAAAAAAAAATAAAAATAAAAAGTAGTGGAAAAAAACTGTTATTACCTCGTCTAAATAATAGATCAAGCTTCGTAGTTGTTTTAGTGGATTTCGACTGTACAATTCTTGTGGGAAAATGGAAAGAGACAATTGTCCGTCCGTCATCTTATAGCGTCTCTGCTTATAGTGTAAATAACCATTATAGCGGTTCTGTAATACTTTAAAAAAAAAATGAAATAATAACATCAGTTAATACTTAAACACTGCCATTTGTTTTATTTGTGTAATAATTTAAAAAAAAGAACCGCTAAAAAAATTTCTTTTTTTGTAAAGTTGTATATTAATTTATTTTACCATCTTTTAATTGCCAAGAACATTCCAAGTGACAGTGACTGTGTAGCTTTTTTTAAAAAAAAAAAGTACCGAAGTTTAGTTAGCTGCTTTTTCTGGATATTCTAATGTTTTTTTTTTTTTCTTTTTCCTTTTTTTCAATGGCAGTGGATACGAATTTACGGTTGTTCAGTCGAAATTATTGTTTGTAATATAGCAGCCTGAGATTTCCCTTTACTCTTGCAAATATTTGTGATATCTTTGTAAAAACGAAAAAAAAAAATATTAATAATGGTTAAGATGATAAAAAAACGGAGGAAAATATAAGTAATCGTTTGAGTGAATGATGATGCATACATTTTTTTTTCTTTGAATGCAATCAATTTTTTTTTTTGTTTTTTTTTTTTTTTTGTTTTGAAACCTGGTTTCAGAAACCAAAGTAAGTTTTATCAACTTTGAATGCACTTGGATATTTAATGCAGGTTTATTTTACAAATTGGAAAAAAAAATAATCACCTTCATTTCTCTTTTTACTTTTTTTTCTTTTCTCCACTTATTTTCATTATGTATAATGGTAATTGATGTTGGAAACAAAATATTTCAAGTGTTTTTTTTAGTTGAGAATTCGTATTTATAATTTTAGTTCAATAAATAATTTTTAAACAAATTGTGTGAATTTTTTTTTGTTGCTGAAAGAAACAGTTATTTTAAAGACTTAATATAAGCAGAAAAATTTACCCTGTAGACAGTATTTCGGATAAATAAAAAGAGAAATTAAGGTTGGGAAGCAAAGGAAAGCACATGGGCGGATCTAGAATTTTTTTCTAGGGGGGGCTAAGAATAGGAAAAAAAAATTTCTGGGATGGGGGCTCACCCTATTCAGGCCAAACAATTTTGAAAATTTTGGGGGGCTATTCTGCTTCCTGGGTTGGCTAGACCTCCCCATGGGAAAGCAATTCAGTATATCAAAACAAAAATTGTCAATCAGTTATTCTCAATGGACTCGAACTTTCGTCCTCTCATTTGCCCCGATGTCTTAAAAGGAAATGCTAAGGAAGTTTTTGATATTCATCCTGTATGGTTGCATCACGTGATTCCCATAATGCTATTTTCCCATTCTGCTTTAGTAGTGAGATTACATTCGAAGAATGTCAAATTTTGAAATAAAGTTCAGTTTTCTATGCCAAAGTTTAAACAGTGGAAGGGCTGCTGGTATATATTACGGTTTTAAAAGTTTAGGGTTACACCGGTGGTAGCAAGGGATCCAAAATTCGTCTTCTGCAGTATTTCTTTAATATTATTTCAGAAATAGACTTAGAAATAGAAATCGACTTGGTACCCTGTTGTGTTTATGAGGACTTGCATAGGAGGTTGCCATAAAAATTCATCCTTTTTAAATAGGTATGTATCACTCGGTAAATCTTCATCTTGGGGATTAATTTGTGCAAAATAAAATTGGATTCGGAAGACTTAATGCTGTAACAATATGTCTCACCTTTCTTATTGATGATGAAAAGCAAAGCAAAGCCTTTTGGCGACTGTAGGATATGTGACCCTTAGCCTAGTTCAAACATTCGATTAAAAACAAAATTCTTATCAGAATTATTTTTTATAATTGCCAGAAAATCACACAAAAAAGAAATATAAAAGTTTAACCACTAGGGTTTACCTATTCCGTTAAAAAGGCACAAGAATATTGATAATAAATTTTTTTAAAAATTTAGAATTTTGTTTAAAATTTTTCAGCTGTCTCTTACATAAAATTCCCAATATCAGATGGCATAGAATTTTCAACTCCTTTTAAACATTTCGAAATTACAAAATTTTGCTACTTTCGGCACACTGACTGTTGTTTTGAAATTATCATCTAATATTCAGTAAGTTCATATCACTGGAATCAGTATAATTTTTCCCCCAAGCTTGCTGAATGTCTTAATCAAATCGATCCAATAACTGTGCTGTTTCCAAATTGTTGAGGTTACTTTCAAGGACATTCAGCAGTCCTGGCGGAAAGATATTTCGTCTGCAGCCCTTATTTTTTTGAAAAGCCCAAAACTTTCAGTTTAATGGAAAAAAAAAACAAAATGAAGCAAAGGGAAAAAGGTTTTGAGTACAAAATACAAAAATATTAACGTAACATTATTACTTTTAGCCCCATTAAAGCTTTTTATTAAATTTTTACATGTTTTGGTGTTTTAGGAAAAAAAAAATTCTGCTGAAGGCTAATTATGTTTCTATGAGAGAAATTTTAAGATTTTGGATTTTTTCATAATTTTAATTACACTTAAGCTAAAAGAAAAAAAAATTGGCATACGCCAAAATAAAAAAAGAAGGTATTTACAAAACATGATATACTCCTATTAAGTCTTCCGTTAAACTCTCCATTTGAATGTAGAAATATAAAACATAAACAAGAGTCAAATAGAAAACAACAAACTTTGAGATCAAAAAAAGTAAAAAATCTTAACTTAAAAATCAACAATTATTTCTATTACAAAAGACATAAAACTAGATAAACTCAATGTTTTAATTTTTGGAATGGTTAATGTAGCTCTGCTTTAAGAAAAAAATGATTCACAGTTGTTACTCGGAATCAGAAAAATCATCTAGATCTGATTTTGATTTTGAACGCCTTTGCATCACAACTAATTTCTTAAAGTTTTCATGTAAACTAATCCTAAATCGTTTGGAGGATCCATATTTTTTATAAACTGCACAATCTTGTAGACTATTTTCATTTTCATACATAGCTACGACGATCTCTAAAATATGATGGGTAATCTCAAGCAATCTTCTTTCACTTATAACTTTAAAAATCTTTGAAGACCCACTCGGGCTTTGACTCTTAAAAATGTATCGATCAGTGACATAGACAGCAGAAATCGCCTTTTCGAAATTTGTTAAGTGTACAAATTTTGTATGTAGCAGCATTATTTCTAACAGGTACTGTCCGCAATAGTATATTTCATGCGGGAAAACATATCCAAAAATTCTATACAGGAAATAGTTGAAGAAAACAAGGATATCTGATCCTGATTGAAGTGCATTTGAATGTTGCAGTATTAATAGCTCATAACGCAGTAAATTTTGTTTTGTTACGCTTCCACTAGATACTTTGATCAAATATTTCAACTGAAAATTAAATTCAAAATATAAATTTCTTCAAAGCAAAGTGAAAAAACATTTTAAACTTACTTCTAAATTACCATGAAAAAACTTGTAAGCAACCCAAAATGCAGCAGCAGCAGCTGTTTGTAACTCCTCTACTGGCACTGGTATTTTATCCAGGAGAGTGTCTAAGAGAGCAACTGCTACATGGATCATGGCATTTCCTATCTTCATCACCCTGTGTAGGTCTATTAGCCAGTCAACCAATGTTTCTCTTCTATCTGGATTAATGTCATATTGTTTGCAGTACTTTTTTGATAGGCAAGGCACTTCTTTATCCAATTCATTCAAAATAATATCCTGAAAATAAAATTAAATGAATATTTCTCTTTTAATCAATTTTTTTTTTTATTACTTTACCTCAATGTATTCGTGAGAAAACCACAGCCTGTTCTCTCTACTTTCTGTATCACTAATAATGAATTTTGCCTTCATGCTTGCTTCTGACACAGATGATTCATCTTCAGTTGTAGCTTCGGCATTTGAATCCTCATCTTCAATAGTATCCAAAGCAGATTTTAATGTAGAATCTGCTTCAGGCGAAGAATATTCATCTGGCTTTAACGTTTTATCAAAATCATCTTCAATATCATTTTCATCACTATCTGTTTTTCTGTCTGATAGGGTTGACAATTTACTGCTGGACTCAGAAGCATCCACTAATTGCAGTATTTCCTTATTATCATCACAGGGGTAAAATCTATCACTTTTATAACAGGTACGTGAGACTCCACTGGATTCACTGCAGGTACTTAAACTAGTTATTCCATTGCAGGTACATGAATCAATTTCTTGATCAAAAATGTTTGATGAATCATTTTTGTCATCATGACTATTTTTTACATTTATAATTGACTTCTTTGAAGATAAGTTACCATCTTTAACAATCTTTGAATTCTCCTTTGAGGTACTTCCTCGAAACCTTTTGACTTCACTTTCTCTAACAGGTAACGGTACATTTTTATTTACCTCACGAAACTTTCTCTGAAAATGAAAAACCAGCTTGTAAATAAACCTTTTTGAACCCGTCCTGGTCATTTAAATCGGACATTTAATTTTTAAAAGGATATCCAACAAAGAAAAAAGGATGCTGTAACTCACTTTTTTCACGACAGATTCCATTTTGAGAAAAAAAAACTGCCTGCAGTTTATTTAAAAATTATCCGTAAATAAAAAGCCTGAATAATCACATAATATTAGTCGATTCATTTAGCAAAACATTTAATTGTATACCTCCTTCCTTTGCTTTTTCACATTTCTATAAGCAAGAAAATACTTGCATGAATAAATATCGTGACAATAGATTTATAAATCGGGAAATATTCCCCTGGAATTTTAGGGGGTTGTAATGCTCCGTATATTATTAACGTTATATAATTAATTACGTTATTAATTATATTTAATATTAATGCTGTAATGTTCCGCGGAGATTTTTAAGCACGTTAAATAAACATTTATTTAGAAATTCCAACGGAGCTGAAAACTATTTGTGAGGATATTTTTCCGGAATATTTAAAAAAAAATAAATTTCCGTAAATTTTTCTCCAACGTGGCAGCAGACAGGCGGAGAAATTAAAGCGGTGAAATATTCCTTTGAGAATTCCCTGCAAAGGTAACGGCGAATGAAATTATTTTATTCGGCTACATGTCTTTAGTCTTGCTTTTTTTATTTTACTTGTAGATTTGTGTGTAAGTGGAGCGGACCTTTTTTTATATGCCGGCATAATGTCGAACGTAAACGGTGTTATATCACCTCGTAAGAGAGATAGATCGGATTTCGCGAAGGTGACTGTTGTTTTGGGTGCACAATGGGGTGACGAAGGAAAGGGAAAGGTTGTGGATATGTTAGCCATAGATGCCGATCTTGTATGTCGGTGTCAGGTAAGAAGATAAAATCACATGGCTTTACTTTTTAGGGATTCAAGGACATGGAATATTTAAAGGTCTTTATGATTGTACTAATCCAGCAAACTAACACTTCGTTCTGATGTATATTTCTGTAAATGACAGCACAAGTATTGCTGCTATCGGCGAAAAAGTCGTTAATTCAATTTTATTAGGCTGAAATCAACCTAAACGATATTTTTGATTGCTCATGTGATGGATTATATATAAATCAGAAACAATTTTTGAAATGGGTTAACATGCTAATAGTAACACCAATAAAAAAAAAAAAAAATTGGCTATATTCCAATTGTTTTGTTTGGTTATTCTGTAAGACAAGTCGTCCCACTGGCCTTTGGGGGTGGGTTCCTCATATTGTGATGGTTGTATGAAAGAAATTTTTTTAGAAGGCTGTTTTATGCATTTGCTATAAAATTATTTTACTCAAGGCAAAAATTAAAATAAATTTAGCTGTGGTTCAAGATGAAAATTTTCGTATAGTAAGAGCTTCTTTTTAATGATGATGCTCTTCATCAAAATAAATTTTATGGTCATATAAAATATTTTGTTGTAGGTTATTTTTTATTTTTTGGGCTTACAGCCAAAGCGACAGACCAAGAAGGGAAGAAAATTTTATGTAGGGAGATCTCAATGAGCACAGGTCGCTACAACATAGGGGATAAGGATAATGCATAAATCGGAAAATTTTTTTGGAGGGGTGATCCACCTCTGGCTGTTTTCTACAACCAGAATTTTTTCAAAACATTTAAAGCTTTCCTAAGAATTTGCATTATCTGAAAGTTCATTGTTTGCAAGGTTGTAAAAGTTTTTGTGAAGTTGATCATTGAATGGAAAGCAATGGAACGGAAAATTCTTGAGAATTTTTTTCATTAAAATAAAATTTGATCAAAGGCTTATTAGGATTATTGTAGAAACAAATATTCTTCTTCTTAAAATGTAATATTCATTGAGTGTGAGTTATGTAATTTAGTAGGTCCCTTGTGTCCCTACAACTGAAATCATTACACGTAATTGCAAAAAGAAATTTTCCTTGTCAGTTTAGTTTCAGTTAAGATTGATGTTATTAGAACGCAGATGAAATGTTTTGTTGTCAGTGTCATTCATTTTCTTGAACTCAACTTTTAAATGCAGTTTCTTTCAATAAATTAAATAATTTCTCTGTTTTTTTTTTTTCTGGTTTCTTTTCAAAAAAAAAAAAAATGATCATAAAAACATTATTAAATTTTCAATTGTTAACCGAAAACGAAATTTTGAAATCCGAAATGACTCTATGTAAGCAAAAGATTGTCATCAAAATTAATTTTATTTTTATGTCTCTCCGTGACATCTTCTAGATTCGGGGAAGGAAACCTTGAAATATTTTTCTTATCGATTTCAATTTTACTTTAAATACGATCTTTTTTTTTTTTTTTTTTTTTTTTTAATATAAAATGAAAGTATTTAAACGCAGAATGTTTTTATTTTAGATCGACGAAAACATGCAAAGACATCGTTTTCGATTAAATGTGTTTGGTTTATTTCGTTTTTTAGGTAGATAAAAAAGAAAAATTTAAAAATTTATACTGCGAAACCGGATTTCCCCTTTTCATTTGAAAATATTAGACTCGTGAAAGTTCGCATAACCTTTTCATGTTATCTTTTATGCCGGGATAAATGATTTATGCGTTTTTCCCTGCTGTAATTAGGTCGAGGTCATCTTTATTTTGATTTGAGAATTAATTAGGTTTAGATCGAAAAGGCGTTTTAAGCGGCATCCTTAATCGCGAAGGATTGAAAAGCTATGATGGGGTTAATTTAATTAGAAGAACTTGCAAACGTGCAGGTCGTAGCAAGAAAAATATTTTGCCATTTCCATAAAGTTTGGGGCCGTTATTTACGGTAATTATAATCGGTTAATTAAATGTTTTTTTTTCTTTCGGTGTTGGTCACGTTTTAAAACCCTTAAAACATTTCAGACACTTTTTCCTTGTTTTAAAACATCTTGATTAACGTTCGTTTCTTTTTTAAAGTGGTCTTGCATATATTAATCTATTAACAAATTCTTTTAAAAACATGGCCGCTTTTGAAACATTAAATGTTTCAAAACTTTTTTGAAGTTTTGAAACTCTACAGATAGTTTTTTTGCTTTAAAACAATCAAAACGGTGTCAATATTGTAATAGACGATTTCGGCCTACCAGTTTCACAGAGGATTGTGGGTAACGAAAATTGTCGTCTGCTTCGCCGGGGACAAACAAACAATATACCACCATTTATTTTAAACGGTGATCGTTATTAAAATGTTAATTTCATTGCTTAAAACGTTATAAATTAATTTTTTGAACGAAGTTTTGCTAATTATATATATTATTTGAAAGTTGCACAATGAATTTGAGGTTTTAAATTAAAGAAATGCCTTTAAAAAAAATTTTTTCACATTTTACGACTTCTGCAAACCGCATTAAACCAATTTTTTTCTTATTCAGTTTTGTTTTAGTACTAAAATGCCGACGAATTATTACTGCCATTCAATTTGCAACAGCGATTCCCTACATTGTGACATGAAATATATATGAATTTTAAATTTTTACTGCCGTCTAAAGTCCATGATAAATGCATGAGATGGATCCTGGCTTGTAGAAGAGAAAACTTTTCTATTAAGAATATTACCGGATACTGTAAAGTTTCTACTTGGAGTATAAGTCAAGGGATCAATTTCTTTTATCAGTGACAGATTTGAGGGTTCTGTCTATAAGCGACAAAGAGATTGTATTACTAAGCGGTATTAGAAATTTAATGGACTGGGGTGATTTGGCTATGGTTGATTGAGGCTTTGATATAGTAGTTGAGATGCCGGAAATAGGAGTTAAAGTAATCATGCCACCATTTTTGAAATATCGTGACAGATTTACTCCTCAAGAAGAAATCTTAACGAACAAACTTGCAAAGGTTAAGATTTTTGTATAGCACAGGTGAGGATGACAGAGTTTCACATATTTTCCTTACCTCTTACAGTTTTGCCACAGATATCTTAGGTTGGATGCATAATTTGTTTTTTTGCCAATTTCCTTAATGAATTAATTAAAGGCTAGTTTTAAACTTTAATGAAATTATAGTATGTTTTAATAATAAAATTCTATGACCACGTTTTATGCAAAATGTTTTATGTAGATTTTTTTTCTTGTAAAGCATAAATATAAATGGTGGATACATGATGGATGATTCATTAGTTGGTTGGCTTAATTATTTTATTATAATAATTATTTTGAACAAATAAGTTTAAAATTTTATTTTCATATATAATCACTTACATTCCATTTTAAACAGAGACATCTTATGCTATTTTAAAATTGAACATGTAAATAAAATTGTTATAAATTTATTTTTACTACCAGTCATGGATTTTCATTGGGGGGATAAGCACTTAATCACTCTTCCAAAAAAAAAGGCCAAATCAGAAATACTAAATGCTGCCTTTTTTTTTTATGGCACACTTTCATGTTCATCTGTAAATTGAAATGAAACTTAAAACAAAATTTAAGATCAATTAAAATTTATTGCATAAATATTAATTACAGTAAAAATTTATAAAAATTGCATGAATCTTTTAATATGGTATTTGCAAAGGAACCCCTGGTGTTAAAATCGTCTTCGCAAACCTATAGCGGTAAAAAAAAAGGATAATACGTTATAACATGCGTTGTTATAATATCGCCCATCTTTAATATACTGTTAAAAATGAAATACAAATCGTAAAATGTTTTTAAATGCTTAAAAATATGACTAATAAGTGAAAAATCGAGTTACTTTACATTAGACCCGGCCATTTCTTCGATTTGTTTGTCCCCGGTGACCAGACGACAAAATTTTTACCCATAATTCTTAGCGGCGTGACGTAATCTCCGAAATCGTCTATAGACGATTTCGACAATGACGTTTTATCCCATAATGCATTGCAAATTGTGTCGTCTGACCGGGTACGTTCTAATAATGCTTCCCATAAGTTAAGTATAGACATGGAAGTTAACAATTCTTTTGCTCGGTTCCAGGAAAAAATTATGTAGGCTTGACAGCGGAATTATTTTTATGGAAATAGCTGGCTTCAATTATAAGAATTTTCAAAATTAAATGCCTTGAAATAGCTAAATTCACTGCACGAATCACACAGACGCGTCACCTATTTGTTTCTGCCATTTAGTCCCACAATCCTTTGCGAAACTGGATCGTCGAAATCGTCTATTGTGTGAGCTTTAAAATGATTTAAAACATTGAAATCTTCATGAAAAATCGATTTCACTGACAGTTATGTCAAATTATTTTGAGTTTTAAAACAAGTTGGACGATCTTTTGAAACGCTTGGAAATTTTTTGAAACATTTAAAGAAAATATTTCTCGATAATGAAATATAACGGTTTAAAACCGGTAGCACTTGGTTTAAATGTTGACATTGATACAAGAAAATGATGTAGGAATGTTTTGAAACAAATAAGTCAACAACTATCGAAGCCAACGGGTTTGGTTACGTAAAGATAAAGGCTAGGATTATTGGAATTGTCATTTCAAAAAGAATCCCCTTTGGTTTCGAATTACAATCTTTTATAAGAAAACAATAAACGTTTATTGACTTGTGGCGTATTTAAGAGGAGTCTAATGCTCGATTCACGATGAAAAAAATTCGAATTTTAGGTATCTAACGAACTCCTTTGGTGTGTTCTGGAATATTTGGTGCAAGTTTCAACTTGTCTGAAATGTACGGGAACCGTGGAAAATAATTTTAAAAAAAATTGCGGTCGAAAAACTTTGATTTTGTTTTCCTGGTTATTGTTTGCTTGGAACAAGTTGAAACTTGTACCGAAATTCCAAGAAAAAGTCAAAGGAGTTCGTTAGATACTTACAATTTTATTTCTTTCCCAATAAATCGAGTGTTAGACCATAGTGAAAAACAGGATATTATTATTAGGTAGCCAGCATAGTGGAAACATACACAGGTTACTGAGTTTCAGCCGGTTTGTACTTGTTTCTGGGAAAGTAGCGCTTGAATAATTTCATTCATTCTATCAGTTGTTGATGCGAAATTTTTGAAGCGATTTCAAAGTTGACCTAGAATTTATGTTGCTGACAGAAGAAAAATTCGTTTGTTATTTGACGTCAATTTTTTTTAGTAGGGAAAAAAGGGCTGGGGGCACATGGAGCTTGGTTAATCCCCTTACTTTAAATCCGCACGTGATTATTTTGCTTAGTCTGCGGTAATGTATACATAACGATCGTTTACCTCTATAAAAAATGTTAAGTTTTTAAAACTCGTAATCGAGTTTTGCTTTATTCATTCATTTATTAATTAAACAAATGGATGACTCATTTATTCCATTTTTTACATAGGTCGATTTTTTTTTTTTTTTTTTTTTTTAAGCGTTTGTCACGCAAAACAAGTTTTGACTGGGAGGATTTTTACGGCAAACTGAATCCGCTAGGGGCTGTCGGCTGCTATCATAGTAATAAAATGGCGGCCGGCCTCGGATTGGTTAATAAATGACTTTAATATGAGAAGGGAATATTTACTAACCAATCCAAAGCCGTTTTACCGTGGCAGCAGCCGACAGCCCCCTAGCGGATTTAGTTTGCCGTAAAAATCCTTATTCAAAACAGAAATTGTCAAGAATCCGAGCTTTCTTAAAAAAATAGTGTAACTCACAAAACATTTTTTTTATTGAGTTGGTCAAGGTCTCCCTTTTTAAATTTATTTATTTATTATTTATTTATTTTTTTGTTTTTGCAGGGAGGCAACAATGCTGGTCATACTGTTGTTGTTGGCGATCGAGAATATGATTTTCATCTTTTACCCAGCGGTATCATAAACGCAAAGTGCAAGTCTGTTATAGGTAAGATTTATTTCGGAAAATTCCTGGAAAATGATGAAATTTCAAAACCAAAAACATGACGTGAGATAAATTTTTTTTTTTTTTATTGCTTCGTCGGCGTTATTGATTTTTAATCATTTTTCAAACAAGTCTGTAGAGAAGAACAAATACTTAAAATATTATCTATGGAAAAAAAAAGGAAAAAAAAATGTTTCGCCAGAAAATAAATTTTATTTGCATTTTTTTTTTTTTTTTACTTTGTCCATTTTAATTATGTTCGAGTTTTTAAAATAGTTTTGAGAGGAGCCCGGGAGAAAAAATAAAAATATTCTTTGCTCTGTTTTGCCAAATGTATTGCATCATTGTCATTGAGCGATCTCAGTTTGTTATTGTTCAACTGTCAGGAGTGTCATCCAACTGTAAATATAAATAACCCTTCTTTGGGTTATTATTTTTTTTTTTGTACTTTCTTGAATGCTTTTTTAAAAAAAAATAATTGACGTTCATTCATTGATTAAATTTTGGCCGGTTCGTCAAAAAAACTTAGGAAAGATGAAATGTTAATACCCTGATTAAAAAGAAAAAAAAAAAAAAAAAAAAATTAAATGAGGTTCGGTTTTTGCTGATGAAAGGGGTCTATTCTGAATTAAGGTTTGTTTATTCACTCTGAGTTAAATATTTGGTACGGAGGGATCTGTAAAATGGTTACTTTTTGAACTTTTTGAGGGTAGGGTGTAGATGTATCCCCTGGGATACAGTACTGTATCCCTCCTTTGGGGGTACTAGCCATTTATTGGGCTAAATTTTCGATCGAACCGTATCCGGTAGATTTAATTTCGGCCATTTGTAGACAGAAAATTTAGGTATTTAATTTGGGTCGAGAATTTGATTTTCATGTTTAGCTTATGGGGCTGCTTCTAGGCTAAACCTAGATGCATTATAAATGTAAACTGCCCTTAGGGGTCACCCAACATAATGACGTTTATGTCAAATGTCCATGAAAAAAGCCTATTTTTGAATAATTCTAAAAAAAATTTTAAATTATTATTTATAGAAAATTATGTTGTGATGACCGGTGAAGAGAAAGGGGGGGCGGCGGGATTCCGGGAAAAATCCCGGAAAAATTATAGTGTCTTATTTGAATGGCACTTAAGTGTCGCTCTGAAATTTGGAAATGTTTTAAGCAATTTTCTAAGCATCTTCCCATATTGAATTAGTCATCCGTAAGCTAAACATAGGCGAAGAGTAGTTTTTGTACATTACCAGATGTGTTACATCAGAAGATGTTTTTGTCTTTTAACTTTTTAAATCGTGGATATTTTTTTTTCTTTTGCTCGAAATCGCCACTGTGTAAAAGGGAGGAGGGTAATTATAACATTTGCCAGGTTTTTCGGAGTGTCCCCTTCCCTCCCCCAAAAATATTCTTACATCTCTGTATATTACGACTGACTTTATTTGCCTTCTGCTATTCAGACATCATGAACGTCTGCTAACGCATTTTGCCCAAAATGATTACTTAAAAAAAAAAAAAGTAGTGAGCCTCGCTACACAAACTCACTGAAGAAGGGAAGTGAAACTTCAAAACACCAAAGAAGAAGTCGTAACAACTGAAGAAATCGTACAAAAAATAAAGAAAAATGAACTTTTGGCATTTATTAGCAAAAATTTTAAGTTAATTTTCTAAAATTTTAAGTTAATTTTAAGTTAATTTCTATTAATTATTTTTCGTTAATTTTTTTGTTATTTTTCGTTAATTTTTGTTAATTTTTCGTTGATTGTTCAAAAAGTGCTTGAACATTTCCATCTTACCCCTCTAGGTTTGCTATCTTTTTTAATCGATTGAATTTTTCGAGTTGTAATATTTTGGGGAGCGTTCAAGTATTACGTAAGACCGAAACGGGGGGGAGGGGGTACTCAAAACTCTTACCATTTCTACTTGGGGGAGGGGGGGAGTTTGGCAAATCTTACGTAAGAATTTCCATTATAACTTATCGTTCAGAATTATTTTTTAATCTCAAAAAATTAAGTTGTTTTAATTTTTTTTCGAAAATCTAAAGTAGAAAAATTGAAATTTTTTTTTTTTAAAAATAGGAAGAAATGAAAATTTATTTTTTGATGAGTTTTTGTGCCAATTGTAGCCATCTTCAGGGATATGAGTATGAACTATAAATCTAAATTTAAGAAAAATATTACTCCAATTTAAAATTGGCGCTAAAAAAAAAGGGGGGGGGTCGACGGAAATCTTACGTAATACAAAAGGGGGGTCAAAGAAATCTTACTAAATCTTACGAACGGGGGGGGGGGGGTCCAAAAACCCGGAAAAAGGTCTTACGTAATACTTGAACGTTCCCATTGTGTTCACGCAGACCGATCCTAAAGAAGTTTCACTTCAAAAAAAAAAAAAAATGAAGTAAAATAAAATAAGATAAAAAAAAAAATAAATAAATAAATAAAAAAATAAATAAATAAATAAATAAAACTGTTTTTGACTTTAAGAGGTTAATTCCGTGCGTCGGAGGTGAACTAACGTACCTCCATCGTAGATATGATTGGAGATAGCCTGTTTTGACATTTCGTGAACCATCACGTGACCACAAGTTTACACCAACACGAGCGTGTAAACTTGTAGTCACATGATTTTCGCAAACAGTCGAAACACACTATCTCCAATTATATTTACGATATGGTGATACGTTAGTCCACCTCCGACGCACGGAATTACAGTGAATATTTTGCCGGTTTTTGGCGGCATTTAAATTTTTTTGATTTCTCGGTGAACCGAAACTAACGGTTTTCCAAATTAATTAAATTGATATTATGTCGTTTTTATACGGAAGGGAATCATGCTTCTTAAACATTGGATACGATCCAATATATCAAAACGCGTCATGTCGCGGAGAAAAAAAAAATGCACTTTACTCTTAAACATAGTAACCTTCAAAATCGTAAAAAATTAATTTACCATTAATCGATGTTATCGCTAATTATATTTGCCTTGTTCACAGAGAGCATTTTTGGTCTGACGAAATTAAACAAGTGGAAAGGCGTATAAACTTCCAAGGCAAAAAATATGTAAAATAATTAAGGAAGCTTATACATTTAAGGTTTCGCCTTTGTTTTGGCAAAAGACAAAAAAAAAAAAACTTATTTCAAACAAATTGTTTGTCGTTTATTTTTTATTACTTTTTTTTAGAATTTACTCCTGTTTGATAAGGCAAAAAAAAAAAGTAATCGATGAATCATTTTTGTGTACATTTTGTTTTATCAGATAGAATACATTTTCCAAACAAAATGCAAACATTTCCTCGGAGGAAAAAAAAAAAAAAAAACTTGCAATGCAAAGAAAGTATGCCAAACCCATTTATTTGCTGCCAAATTAAGGCAATTTTTTTTTCTCCTTTGATTAAAAATTTCTAATGCCAAAAAATATATTGAGTACGTATGACGTTTTGAGTATTTCAATCGGTGACTTAATTTTAAGCAATGTCGTCAATCCCCAAGGGGCAAAGATTTTTTTTTTAAAGGGCTCATTTCGTTTTTTTTTTTTTTTTTTTTTTTTTTAAATCACGTACTTGTGTCATGTGCGTGACTTTTATCACGATGACAAAACCTCTCTTTTATTAACGTTTGCGATTAAAAAGTCGCCTGATTTTTTTTTTTTTATTGCGGCGCGGATCTTTCACTGGGGGGGCTCAAGACTTTTTTTTATAAGGGGGAGATAACACCTCTATTGCACTTCCTCAGGGGGAAACCGGTTGAGTTTAGATTAAAAATTTGACCTTTGATGTATTAATTCAACTGTTGCAATTTATTTATTTATTTTTTTTTTCCTTTTTTTAGGGAATGGAGTTGTCGTCCACCTACCTGGATTGTTTGAAGAACTCGGGAAAAATGAATCGAAAGGACTGACTGGCTGGCAGGATCGGCTTGTTATTTCGGATAGGGCCCATTTAGTGTTTGATTTCCATCAGGTAAAATTAGTCATTTTTCCTAATTTTCGTTTTTTTTTTGATTTTTTTTTTTTTCTCAACTTCCAAATTTTTTCTTTTTTTCGGATGACTAATTACTGAGAGTAATTTATTTAGTGCACCGCAATTACTTTGCTTTTTTGACTGGCTATCACTTTATCTTATGATGCAATATTTATAGAGTAATCATAAATATTCTGTGCAAATATGACGTCATCTGCCTTTTATGAATGATTCGACCCAAACTTTTAAGGAACAAAAAGCACTGTATTTCCAGTACTGTAATTATCAAGTGGTACTCATTGATTGATTAATTCGTCTGTGCAGCCAAGGCGTTAAGTTTGCTTTTTATTAAGATTTTGGACACAAACCCCAAATGCTGATTTATTGATCTATCATCGATTTATCGATCCATTATAGATCGATTTATCCATTTATCGATCCATTATCGATTTATTTATCGATTCATTCGTTGATTCATTTTTGATTTATCGATCGATTTATTGATTTATCGATCCATTTGTTGATCCATTATCGATTTATCGATCAATCTGTTGATCCGTTATCGATTTATCGATCGATTTATTGATATAACGATTCATTATCGATTTATCGATCCATTTGTTGACCCATTATCGATCTTTTATCCATTTATAGAATTATTATCGATTTATTTGTCCATTTATCGATCCATTGTTGATTCATTTTCGATTTATCGATCCATTATCGATCGATTTATTAATTTATCGATCCATTATTGATTTATCGATTCATTTTCGATTTATTTATCTATTTATCGATCCATTTGTTGATCCATTATCGATTTATCGATCGATTTATTGATTTATCGATCCATTATCGATCGATTTATTAATTTATCGATCCATTTTCGATTTTTTTATCTCCATTATCGATTTATCGATCCATTTGTTGATCCATTATCGATTTTTTTATCCATTTATCGAACCATTATCGATTTATTTGTCCATTTATCGATCCATTGTTGATTCATTTTCGATTTATCGATCCATTATCTATCGATTTATTAATTTATCGATCCATTAATCGATCCATTTTCGATTTATTTATCTATTTATCGATCCATTTGTTGATCCATTATCGATTTATCGATCGATTTATTTATCTATTTATCGATCCATTTGTTGATCCATTATCTATTTTTGCGTACGGACAAACTCATGAACAAAAGTTCCTATAATTTTTATTATTAAAAAAGTCTCTGATACCTTATTTTCCAAATGCAAATTCCTGAAGTTTTTAAGATAAAACTCTTATTTTAAGCAAAAAGAAATGAGAAGGTCACATTGCGGTTATATTTCAAATTAAAATGAAGTGACAAACTTTTGGAAAAAAATCTTATTTTCCAAATGCTAATTCCTGAAATTTTTGAGATAAAATTCTTATTCTAAGCAAAACAATAAAGTAAGGTCACATTGCGGTTGTATTTCAAAAAAAAAAATGTAACAAACATTTGGAAAAACAAAGTGTTGCTGCAAACTGTTAATATTTTTTTTCTTTTATTTTTTTTAAAACAGCAAGTGGATGGAATGCAGGAACTGGAAAAAGGGAAAAAATCATTAGGGACCACAAAAAAAGGGATCGGGCCTACGTATTCATCAAAAGCGACGAGAAACGGCTTAAGAATCGCTGATTTACTGGGAGATTTTTCTCTCTTTTCTGAAAAGTATGTTATTTGACAAGTATGTGTCACTAACTGTTTTAGTATTTGAATTTTTTTCCGAAAGGGTAGCTTTTAAAAATTTTTCTTATATTTTCATTACTTTTTATCAAATTTTTTTTATTACTCTGATACTGATTTTTTTTTTACTTCTTTCAGGATTTGAAATTTTTTTTTTTTCCTAATTTTCCTTATTTTATTTTTAAATTGAAAAATTAATTCTTTTTGTTTGTTATAAAATTAATTCCAGATTCCAAGGCCTTGTAGCTACATACCAAAGAATGTTTCCTCAACTTGATGTGGACGTCGAAAAAGAGCTTCAGAGATATAAAAAATACGCGGAGGAAATTCGCCCCCTCGTCACGGAAACCGTGAGCTTCATTCATAGCGCTCTGAGGAAAGGGCAAAAAATTCTCGTCGAGGGTGCAAACGCCGCAATGCTGGACATTGATTTCGGTAATAACGAAAGCGTTATTTAAATTTTTTTCTTTTGCAAATGTTTTGCTGACGAAAGATTTATCGTAATGAATGATCTTTACGTCACGATAAAAAAAAAAAAAAAAGTCCATAGGTAAAAAAAAAAGCAAATGCAATCAACTGTAAAAGAATATCAAGGTTTTTCAAGGATTTACATGTCGAATTTTACTCCTGTCAGGCGTTACTTTTTTTTTTTTTTTTTTTTTTTTGATGTTTTTTGCGTCAAGATTGTCGCAGTTCGATGCAGAATGTAAAACCAGATGGATCTGCTTTGGTGTTAATTGATGATACGTTTGACTAATTTTCATAAAATTTGTTCCTCCGCTCTTGATTGGTTTTAATAAGTTAATCGAAAGCGAAGCGATGTAAAGAGCCATATAAATCATGTAAATTTTAATCTTTGAATAAATTCATCATGTCACAGAGAAATTCAGGGTTGCAAAAACCGATGGCAGTGCCAATGCAGGTCACGACTGAGGAATTTTTTTTTTTTTTTTTTTTTGAAAATACGAAGCAAAGGATGAGGGTCAATAAGGCCGTTTTTTGGGCTAAATTTTTTTTTTCGTGAAATTTGATCCTTTAGTCCTGGTAAATGATTCCCCAAAAGAATTTTCGATTTCGGTCGTCGGAACCCTTAATATTCGCCTAAAACCATGATATTTTATTAAAGCAAATTTTATGGATCAGCATAGGAATTAAAAAATTTTATTGCGGCAGGGAAATACTCCTACCTAAGATCTTTTAAGGGTATTTTTTCACGTTCCGAAAAATGTGTAGAACCCCCTTAAAAGCGGCAATTTTAGGTGTTTTTATTTTTTTAAACACCGTTCTTCCAAGGATTTCTGAAAACTGCATACAATATATTATAGCTTGCCCTAAGATAAACCTCACGTAATTTTTCCCGTTTGCGAATCCAATGGAATCCATTTAAAAAATGCATAAGACGCGGTTTTTACGGCCTATTTAAGCTCCCTGGTAGTTAGATCTGAATTTTTTTTAAAAAACATCATTTAGGAGTGACAATTAATCGATTCCAGCCATTATCCCGTTCCATCCATGATCAAGTTATCTTAAAAAAAACTTTAAAAAATTATTAACATTTAAAAAAAAATCACTTTGCATTTGATGTGTCCTTTTGACGTGTCCTTTGTTTGATGTGTCCTTTGATTTGATGGGCCCTTCCCGACGGAGTTGCTTGATGTAGGTTTTTAATGTGGTTCGGCAAAGCCTTAAAAGGCAGTTTAAAGGCAGTTTAAAGCCCTGCCAAGAAAAAATAAATTTTGAAAAAAAAAAAAAAAGTCAGGGTATCCGTGCTTGACAATATAACTAAGTCTTTTAATAAGTAAAATGCACTTTAGTCGTTCCTGATCATTTCTTTATTTTTATTTTTCATTTTTTAATTAATATTAAATGCATTTTTTAAAAAAAAAAACGTTTAACTTAGTCAAGCATCATGAAGCAATTTAAAACAACCTTGAAAGGAACATGACAAAATATGAACTTGAAAAAGTTTTTTAACTGTTAAATTAAAAACTGTCACGTTAAATATTCGTATCTTTAGGAATTTTAATATCCAAAAAGTTTAATAGTTATAATAATAATCATGAAAATTATTGTTATTGTGTTCATAAAGAAAACCGATGTCGTCGTCGGTTTTTAATTTTTTTTTTTTTATTTCGTCTTATAATTCAAAACGATTCGTATTTTTTTTGGTAAATCGAAATTGATGATGAGGCAATAAGGAAAATTATACATTTTTTTAAAAATGTTTCATCGATTTATTTATTTTATTTTATTTTATTTTCTTTTCTTTTTCAGGCACGTATCCTTACGTCACTTCGTCGAATTGCAGTATAGGTGGAGTTTGCACAGGATTAGGTATACCGCCTATCAATATCGGAGAAGTTATTGGAGTCGTCAAATCGTACACGACGAGGGTTGGAGATGGGCCCTTCCCGACGGAGTTGCTTGATGTAGGTTTTTAATGTGGTTCGGCAAAGCCTTAAAAGGCAGTTTAAACGGTTCTTAATTAAATCATGAGACTATTAAAAAATGAGGGCAAGCATTAGTCTGAAGCGTGTGTAAAACGCAGAAATTACAAATTGTGGTATCAAAATGGGGGGGAGTGAACGGTATTCCGGGGGAGTGAACGGTATTCCGGTTTTGACGGAAGTAAGTAGCCGCCCCAAGCCACATGCTTTCTGATAGATTTTCAGCTTGCCGAGAGCTCTTTGTCTAAGCTTTTAATCTTAGGGGTGAGATATAGTCCGAAACGGATTCCCTACCATTTTTCTAAAAATTTTCGTTCCTAAAACTGTTTTCCTACCTACTTTTTTTTAATTTTTAATTTTCCTAAAATTTTTTTATTCCTAAAAAAAAATTTCTTAAAATCCCTAAAATTAAATTTGCTCAATTCCCTTTAGGGATTTAAAAAGTTAGGAAAAATATTAATTTTAGGAAATTTTATTTTTGAAATGAAAAAAGTTTTAAAAAATTGAAAATTAGGAAAAAAATTTCTAGAGCCAAAATTAAAAAAAAAATTGGATTAGGAATTTATTTTTATAGGAAAAACGGATTGGGAAAAATGGTCGGAAACGGTCCGAAACGACATCCTTGCATTGTGTTGTGACCTGATTTAGACCAACAGATCTTTTGGTGCTGGCTGAAAGCTGAAAATAATCGCAAACCAAATGGATTCCCTACCATTTTTCTAACCCATTAAACTTAAAATAATTAATCCCTTATCCATTTTTTCTTAAAAAAATAAATTCCTGATCTATTTTTCCTAAAAAAATAAATTCCTAATCCATTTTTTATAAAAATCTTGGTTCCTAAAACTTGTTTTCCTAACTATTTTTTTTAAATTTTTTATTTTACCTAAAATTTTTTTATTCCTAAAATTCCTAAAATTAAATTTCCTAAAATCCCTTTAAAGGTTTAAAATGTTAGGAAAAATATTCATTTTAGTAAATTTTATTTTAGGAATCAAAAAATTTTAGGAAAATTGAAAACTAGGAAAAAAGAAGAGCTAGGAAAATAATTTTAGGAATCAAAATTTTTAGAATAAGTGGATTAGGAATTTATTTTTTTTTAGGAAAAATGGTCGGGAACGGCCCGGTCCTTGCATTGTGTTATGACCTGTTTTTGACAAACTGATCCTTCAGGGCTGGCTGAAAGCTGAAAATAGTCACAATCGATTACCACAGAGCACAGAAAGCAGTTTCAGGGAAATAGTTCAGTGCTGTGAAATCATTATTACTGATATGCCAATTTGGTCTGGCAATCTAAAATATGTGGAAATCGATAATCGTCTCTAAATCTCCTTCTCGGTTTATGAGAAGCAGAAGAATAATTGGACAGCCTGCTGAAGTACATGCTAAGGCTGATGCCTACTTGCCCAATTTCATTTTAATTCCCCTCATTTTTTAAGATTTTCCCAAAAAAATTCCAAAAAATAACCCTTGTTTCACTCGAATTCATCGTATAATTATTTTTTTTTTTTTTCCCTGAAATTTTAGTCCGTGGGAGAGTTACTACAAACCAAAGGTGCTGAAATCGGAGTGACCACAAAGAGAAAAAGGAGGTGCGGATGGTTGGACTTAGTTTTATTAAAATATACGACGATGGTGAACGGCTACACAGCCTTCTGCATAACAAAGCTCGACATTCTCGATACGCTACCTGAAATTAAATTAGGCGTAGCTTACAAAGTAAACGGAAAAGTGATAGATTATTTTCCATCAAGCGCCGCTGAGCTTTCAAGCGTTGAAGTGAGTATTTTTTTATTTTTTAGTTTAAATTGCTGATTTTAAGAAACTCAATCGGATTGTTCCTAATTTTTTTTTTTTTTCAAATTTTAGGTTGAATATGTAACATTGCCTGGCTGGCAAACAAGTACGGAAGGAATCAGAGGTTTCAAACAACTACCAGAGAACGCTCAAAAATATGTAGAAAGGATCGAAGAAATTGTTGAAGTTCCTGGTAAGTTTCCTTTTTCCTTCTATTTTTTTTTTTTTTTTTTTTATTCGCGGAAAAGAAAATCGATATATTTTTTATTTTATTTTTACTTTTCGCAGTAAAATGGATTGGAGTTGGAAAAGGGAGGGAGTCCATAATTCAGGTGTATTAAATTAAATCGTATTAAGCCAATTTTTTTGATTTAAAAAAAAAATTGGCGTTTTATTTTTGTAAGTTACAGTAACGCTTAAAAATTTTTAGAAATGTTAATTTATCAACCGCTTTTTTTTTTTTCTTTTTTCAAAGAAATTTTTAAAATTTACGCATTACTGTTTGAGAAAAATGAAATTAAAATCCACTTTTTTTTCTTCGTTCAGAATAAAATTACTGATCAAACGTTAGAATAAGGAGAATTTAGTATTTTTTTTTTTTTTTCACACGGCATTCGAACAAATTGAAATCCGGTTTTTGATTAATTGAGGGAAAAATTGCTCCAAGGCAGGGCTGGAACTTGCGATAGCAAATATGATACCGATTTTAGTAACGGACCGTGCCTTAGATAAATAAAGCCCTAGACTCAAGATCAATTTTTTTCTCGATAAAAGCTGTTTATGCTGTTGTTTAATAAGCTTTCACGTTTTTGATGCGATATGTGCTTTTTTGGACAGTATGATTCCTTTTTTGAAAATTAGGAATTATTCAGATTTGATACTTAGTTTACCCAACTGGCAAAAGATGGCATTGCTGTTTTCTTTTTGCAACTGGGAAAGCAGACGCCATACTTGTAACTTCCGTGGCTGCTATAGGCTCCGAGCTACTTTGACTGCAGCGCCACCGTTAAAATTATGTTTAGCTTATGTAAAAGCAGCGTTCCCGCGAATTAATTGCGTGATGGAAATATATACGCTTCTGTAAGGTAAACAGGTATATTTAAGTGTATATTTGTAGGAAATAAAGTCGCACGGAGTCTATAGTCATATGGTTGACGTCCAATTAGTTTGAAAGTAAACAAAGTTCTTATTGGACAACAATATGGCCGTTATAGCAGAAGTGAAACTCACTGCTGCCACCTTAAAAAAATTAAGTTAACTAATAAATAATCCCGAATTTAAACGGTGGCTTGTACTTAGACCAACTAAACCGCCAAACCATTTGTTCGAAGTAAAATTTAATTAAAATTTTAATTAACGTACTTATTTGTTGAAAATCGGTGAATCCGTCCGTTTTTTCTTTCGCTTTAAGAGGGATTTAAAAAAAAAATGAAAATTAATAACCTCTCCCCTTATTTTTGAAAAATGATTTTTATCAAAAGGGGAAAATTTTCAACTTAGCTGCATTTTAGTTTTTTTTTTCTTTTAATTTTAATGCTGCTTTTTCTTTTTAAGTTATTTTATGGATTTACCTTCAGTTTTTAAGAATATAGTCTAAGATGAATTATTTATTTTTATTTTTCTTTTTGATGTTATTCCAAATACGGAAAGTGATGTTCGTAATCGATTTCTTCGTTCGGCTTGGAGTTTTCGTTGTTATTTATGAGTTCCTCGCTTTTTCGTCTTCTTTCGGCTCCGGTTTCTTCGTCTTCTAAAAGATCCTTTATCGGTTGCACGAACAAGTGAAACCCCAGACTGAATAAATCGTTTTTCCATTTTCTGCAACCCGATTTTTTCAAGAGGCGGTGACATTTGTCGCATTTTAATTTTTCCATCAATTTTTTAATGTATTTTGCGTTGATTTCTAATATTAGGACGACGGCCGATATGAGATAGCCGATAACGACCATGTAAAAAGCTCCCTGAAGCATCCGGATGCTCAAGGGTTGTAACTGATGTTCGCTAGTATCTAAGCCTGTTTGTAAGTCGATCTCGCCTTCTTGAACGTCCCCCTGACCTGATTGAGGGTCGCTTGATTCTCCTCTTTTCTGTAAAAAATTAAAAAAATTACGTTGGGCTTTTCAAAACTTGTTGCCTAAATATTTACAAACTTGAACTTCTTGCTGAGCTTCTTTAATTTGTTCATCTGTTTCACCGTACCCAGCTGCTGCTCGTAATTTCTCGCCTAATTTTTCATACTCTTCTTCTGTCATTTTCGTTAAAATTCCGCCTTCGAACAATTGCATGAGACTGCGAAAATAAAACAGCGCAGATAAATTAAATTCATGTCAAGACTTTTTTTTTTTTTAATTCTTACATTCTGTTGAAATTTTCAATGTAAGGACAACCTAGTTGCATTGCGATGGCTGAATATCTCGTGTTCAATTTTTCGCTGAGATGGAAATTGTACGGACCTAAAAAAAAATCATAAAAGTAAGTTTGTGATTTTTGCTTGTTAAAACTTGTAGTTGTCTTCCGCTTTACCGAATCGTTTAGTGTCGAAAAATAAAGTTTCTCTCCCTCCTAGAACTGCAAAATTTTTTCTTTCTCTTACGAGTTTCATACCAACTTCAACTGATTCTATAACCGATTGCTTTTGGTTCTGCATTCTTCTCCAGAGTCTTTGATATATTCCGGTGCCGTTCTGAAAAAAATAGAATCGTAATAGGAAACTTTAAAAGCTTTAATTCAAGATGGCGCTTATGTTTTTAGTATATGGCTGAAGATAAACAAAATGTTAAAAATCTGTGCCCTTATATTGATTAGAGTGGGTCGAAACTGACGAATTTTGCCTAGCGATGGCGATAAGTCTGTATATCGATAATTCGATATATCGCCGAAAATGATCGATATATCGATATATTTATCAATAAATCTGTAATGCTTAATTTTTATCTTAAAAAACAGTATTTTGAAGCTCATAAGTGCAAAAAGAAGGGTGGTTAAAAAAAATATACTCTTATAGCAATAAAAAACTGATTGAAAATAAAACAAGCTATAGATTTCCTCAAAATAAAAATTCAAGATGGCGGACAATTAATTCTTAAATATTTACATCTTAAGTGTAAAGTCAATTTAAAAGTTTAAAAATTAGGAGAGTGTTGTAAATGAATAATTAAGGGGTGAGTTGCCAACGTGGCTACGGCAAAGTCCAAAAAACAGATATATAGAACCTCATTTTCGGGCAACAGTTAAATTACAGCAGCTTTTGGATTAACAAACCTGTAAAGTACTGTAAGAAGAACTATGTTTTTCGACCAACAGTTCGTATCCCCTTGTGCTCATGGCCACTTCCAGTTGTTCCAAAACCGTGATCGGTTTTTCTCTCCCTGGTCGCGCTAATAAAGAGGTTAAATTAGCCGAATACATGTCGCCGATGACGTATGTTGCTCCTAACGTCACTATGATTAGGACCAATCTGACTTTGTGACTACTGCCCGGTTGAATTCCACCTGGATAAAATTAGAAATCCTATACACAAACTAGAAATCAACAGAGGAAAATTTTCATCTCTTAAAACTTTTTTACAAATATTACCTTGCCTCAGAAATGTAGATGTGCTAAACCATACACAATCCCAAAACAGTTTCCATCTTTCTTTTCCTGATCTTTTTTTATTAGTCCACAGCAACGGGGCTTCGATGATCGAAAACAAAACAGGTCCGTATAAAGCAATCATGGCTACGATCGGTGGCCAAACTTGCCAGTGAAAGGGTCGAACCAAAGCTAAAGCCTCGTTTAATTTACTAGGACGATGAGTGACAAATGCTTCGCTATCGACTAATGTTAAAAATGAAAATTCGACGCCTCGACTTCTCTCGTAGGTAATTGTAACGTCCCCCATGAAAAAATCGTAATTCTGAATATAATTATGTTCATGATCCATTTACTAGACTTATGGTTTTGTAAAATGGCAGTTAGAAAAAAAATGAGCTTACTCTTTGATAGACTTGCCCCAAAACACCTGGAAAGCTGCCGTTTTTGGACATGGCAGATCCTTGTATTCGTTCCGGAGGGTCAACATAGCGATATCTAGTCATATTAAAAATACAGCATTATGATGATTTTATGTAAATAATACTGTACCTATTTCTTTTCTGAAAGCAGGTAACGTTACCTGAAATTTAGTTTATTAGCAATAACCGTCAATAATTTATCGTCTCTTCCTCCGTCAGCTCTAAAACTGTCATTTGTATACTCGACAAAATGCCATGGAGGTTTCTGAAAGCACATTGGCCCCATTTTGGCAAATTTAGAACATGTAGGTACCTGTTGAGCTCTTTCAAAGGCATTAAAGTACGGCCGGAAACTTCCCATGCCGTTCATGTCCCGCTTAACTATACAGATTTTAGTTCTGACATTGGCCATTGATGGCGCAGCGATCTTGAGAGAGGCAACGTGTCTAATCCTTTAAGTTTGGGACTCCCAGTGGGACTCTAGTGGCGGCCATATTTATTTGTTCGTTACTAACTTACTTTTAACGTTTTTTACACGTAGATTAGACACGTAGATTATGCAACATTATTCCATTGGGTATTTTTTTAAATTACATTTTCACGAAAAAGTTAAAAAAAATCACAAAAATTACAAGCGAAAATCGCCGCCATCGTTGTTTACAAATCTCAACCACCAATCAATAGACGATTCCGACAAAAAAATTTACGCACAGCATTCTGGGATTGATGGGTACAAACAAAGCAGACGACGCGTCTGCAATACTCATAAGTTAAGAATACGCGTAGTAGCGATTTTAGTCATTTAAAAAGCTTGAGATCTGAAAAAAATTTTAATAGTTGCCTTTTTCATCTAGGAAAATAATTTTGAAGTGAAAGGGATACATTTTTTTTCTTAAATATCAAAAAATTGATATTTTAACTTCCACTCCTATTCTTAGCTTATGAAGAGATTCGTTGGCTTGTACCCCGTGTAGACGATGCGTTTGCGGTGCATTGTGGGAGTGTGACATAATCGTCGTAATCGTCTATAAGCGCCTCGCGTACATGTAGCGCTTACGGTGGTAGAAAGGAAGAACTAATTTTCGCGTGGTTAAGCTAGACAGGATCTCCCATGCATAAGGGATAGGAGTTTCCGCGGACCTTACGTGTGTAACGGTACTTACGTGTAAAATCGGTACATCGAAAACTCTGCCAAAAAAGTTCTGATAGACTTTGTAGGCTGAAGGAAGAACCGGATTGGAGAACAGGCCGTTTTCAACAGACCACCAATTTACCAAATGTAAATTGTTATCTGTTGCATTTGCTTGGCTGTAATATATCCTATAACTGGAGAAAAAGGTAAGTAAATCATTGCACTTTTTTTTATTTTTACTGTAAAGTGAGGTAAAGGAAATTTACGTTCCGGGTCGCGGATTAGAAATTACAGCTATCCTCATCGCCTCGAAATGATCGGCGGTAAAACTGCTTTCGATAGGTTGATGTCCCCAGTAAAACATGTAAAGCAATTTTCTGTGGATCAGATCTTGTTGTTGAATCTGTAAACTTGAGTTTGTTGAGCTTTTAAGTTTAAATAGGATAAGGGATCAATTCGAATTACCATCCAAAACAAATCGACGGCGGTATTTCTAGACGAAAAAATTATACTGGTTAAATCTTCGTACTGTGTCATGGCGTCTTTCATATATTGGCAGTACTGGAAAGGAAAATTTTATAGTTATATAAGTAGGGATTTCCAGCGCAAAATTCCATCAGGTTCGTTGGATGTCCTTGCGGTAGCCAACAATTTTTTTTAAACTGATGATTTCTTATTGGTTATCGCTGTGGACTGCAGCGCCCCTGGTGGAATAATTTCAAAGTGAAATGAAATGAGATTTGCTTTGTTAATTGCAGCCGTTTTATCACGTGGTCGAGACCCTCAGTCGTAGGTAAAGTTAAATTTTACCCAGTTTAGAAAGTGATTCGTGGAAGTTTTACCTTTTCTCTATTTTTCTCATTATCTATTATATAAATACTTGTCGAAACTGCTGCATTGTGGAGATATTTTGAAAGCATTTCCGGAAAGTGTACATCTGTGCAAAAAACGAGTTAATTTCATTCCGGGTTTTTTTATTCGTAAGTTAAATTCATTTATATAAAACTTACTCATGAAACTATCGAACAGAAGGATAACGTGGGCAGCCGGTAATCCCAAAGCAATATCCCTTATAGCAAAAGTTAAATTTTCTTCTTGCCTCATTTCTAAGTCGTGTTTCAACACTGTTGCTTTATGCTGACTGTAACTGTCTAACGCACAGCATCCTACGTAAGATTTTCAATCAATTGTTAGTAATCGTTGTATAAAAAAAAAAAAAATTTTTTTTCTAACCTGGATTAATTAAACTGATAAAAATCCAGAACATCATGATTTAAGGGGTCGCCTCGTACATACTGAACTTTAAATGAATTTATGACATTCTGACTTTTCATGTTGAAGGAACATGCAAAGGTTAAACTTCAAACTTAAAAATTATTTTTATTAATATTTTATTGCTTTCTCTCAAATATAGATTGGCTTTTTTTTTTTCTCCCTTTACTTTACAATAGTGATACATATAAAATAGTCTAAAAAATAAAACTTTACATTTAAAAGTAAAACAAAAACCTCAGTCTAATAATTTAAGGCACTTTAATTCCAGGAACTTATTAAATACTCTGATCAAACAATATTTAACAAAATGCAAGCATAACAGAAATATTAAAATTTTTCAAGATATACTGTAATTGTGATTCAAAAAAAAAAAAAAAAAAAAAAAAACAAGCAGCTATTTTATGAAAAAATGTTTAACTTTCACCTAAAACTCATTAAAAAATAGAGAGCTGAAAAAAAAAAAATGCAAAAGCTATCACATCAATTTCTATTTAAAAATTTTTGAAAACATGATCATTGGGAAAGCCCAAAGACTTTGAGAGCGTTAAAAGCGGTTGCTAAAGCCACTTCGTCCGGTGTTTTTTTCATAAATGCAGCAATCATTTCAACGATCGCTGGCAATGAACAGGTTCATTACGTTGGAATGTACAATAGCGATTAAGAAATAAAGATGATCTTTCAGTAAGGCCTTGTTTTACATGAGCTGGTAGTTTTGAAGCTTGAGCATTTGGATACATAAATGGTGCATCAGTTTCCACCATTAAACGATCTAATGGTATTACGTTATCTTCAAGTAATTTTCTAACCCCATCATCTGATTTTTCTTTACATAGATAACCGGTTAAACCAATGTAGAATCCCATTTCTAAATATTTTTTTGCTTCTTTAACTGTCCCTGTAAAACAGTGAATAACTGTGGCTGGTAATTCATCTTTGTATTTGCTTAAAATGGATATCAAATCATCATGTGCTTCTCTTTCATGAAGAAATAATGGCTTTTTAATTTCACAAGCTAATTTAACCTGAAACAAATAATTTTGAAATAAATGCAACATATGTTCCCTGACAATACATTTCAATTCAACATTCAAAGTAAATATTGAATTGAACATATTCATTTAAAGTTCAGCTTCATTTACCTGTTCTTCAAAGACAAGTTTCTGGATTTCAGGGGGTGAAAAATCCCTGTTATAGTCAAGGCCACATTCACCTACAGCAACACATTCAGAATTAGCCACTAAACTTTTAAGATCCCTCAACGAGGTATCTGTCCATGACTTTGCATCATGGGGGTGTATTCCAGCTGTAGAATAAAGAGATCCTGGGTATATTCTTGACAGTCTTAAAGCTTCTTTCGTGCTATGCAAGGAAGTACCAGTCACCATTATTTTTTGAACTCCTGAAATTATTTTCAAAAATATTTTTTTTCAAGGTGAAATCTTTTTAAAGGTTAGAAAAAAAAAAAAAATACCAACCTGAATCTTTGGCACGTCTTATTACGGAGTCTAAATCTTTCACAAATTTTTTATGAGTTAAATTAGCACCTATGTCGACTAATATGTAATTTTCGTATAATTTTTCCATAATGTTTTCCGTGTTTGAATTTAATTGTTTACTAGTTAAGTTTCCAGACGACGTCGCCATTTTTACAAAGTTTCGAAAATTCGATAGAGCCGCCATCTATGTAGAGAGAAAGCTTCTTCTTCACTCCGCTAGATGTCAGGCTAATCGAGTCGATTTCTCTTTGAAAAAAGGCTGTGTTTTGTGCAACATTTGTAAATAAAAACATTTTTGATTAATCATGGTTGAAAGCGATCAAAATATGGAAATCGACGAGCCTGTTTCCCGAGAAAGTGTCTTGAAATTAATCGAGCGAAAAGATGATATTGAAAAGTCTTTAAAAGAATTGAAAGACATTTTGGATACTGTAAGTATTTCATAATTTTTTCTTGCTTTCATATTCTCATGAACTTTTATGTATGCTTTTCAGAATAAAGTTGGAATGAAAGATGCATTAGTTGACAAAGATGGTTATCCGAGACAAGACATAGATGTATATCAAGTGCGTCATGCAAGGCATAAAATAATTTGCTTGCAGAACGACCATAATGCTATAATGAAAGACATCGAATTGGGTCTTCATAAACTTCACTCACAAGCAAGTGAAACTGCAATGGAAATTCCTAGGGAGAGACTAGTTCAGAAAGAGTCAGATATGAAGGCAATAGCTAAAGTGAATTTTGTAAATGAAGATTCTCCAGCCTCTCTTGCAGTAAGTGAAACTGAAGTTAAATCATTTTTCTTTTTTAAATGAAATGTTCATTTGACCCAAGGCCTGAGGAAAAGTCCTAGCTGTGATCTGGGATAGAACATTAGCGTTGTATCTCATCATTGAGAGTTGAGCGCACTATGAAGTAATTAGTGTTGAATCATTTATTGAATTGAGAGTCTAAAACCCTTATTTATTAGCGAATAAAAAATTCTTTCAGTATCATATGTTTTTATTCATTTTCAGGGTTTGCAGGTAGATGATTTCATTTTAAGCTTTGGTACAATTAAGCATGAGAATTTCAAATCACTGCAGGACATAGGCTCTGTAGTGCAACATTCAGTTGGACGTAATGTGCCCGTTATTGTACGTCGAGATGGCTCGATACATCGTCTTGTATTGACCCCAAAAGAATGGAGTGGAAAAGGCTTACTTGGATGTAATATTGTACCAATTGAACATGTAGAACGATAAGAATCGAAAATTAAAAAAAAAAATTAAAATAAAATAACAATAACCATTATATCAATATCAATCTAATTAAAAATAAAAATTAATCAAATGTAAATGTCTTTGAACTCAGACTGCTTCTTCTGAACTTTCTTCCACCCTTTTGGGTCTATCATATGATCTATAGCATTCTTTGTATAGATCATGATAAAAACTTTGACGATTCCCATATTCTGCTAGAAGTTGTAATTCAACCTTAAAAAAAAAATTAGAATTAAATTAGGGACAATCAAATTTTTTTAAACACACTGCTCTACCTTATCAAAATTCCTTTTATAAAGTGTCCTTTTCAAATGAATATCCCAACCTGGGCCCTTTTCATACCATTTCATTGTTCTCTCTGGTTTGTAAACAACTCTGTTTCCTAAAACATATTCTTTAAAAGTATGGGGATCTTTTTTAGCTTGTTCGGGAGATAAAACCACAGGTGGCGATGCTAAAACTTCAGGGTAAAAATCTCGTTCAACACGTAATCGCACAACGTGCAATTTCCTGTCATTGGCTAATTCTTCATATGTTTTTTGTTGCAACAATCCAGAAAGGAAAGCTTTAACAACATTTAAAAAATTTTTAGATCCCTCGACTTTGGCGTGAAAGTCCGTTATTCCAATACATTCACTAATAGCTTTGATGACCCTGTGACACTTCAATCCATAGCCTTCATATTTTTTGGTTACAAAAACTTTTGTTTTCCCAAACTGGCCGCAAAAATCATGATAAACTGAAAAAAGAAAAAAAAAAAAGGTTTCAAAAATTTTGTTCAGCCCGTATAAACAATCGATTGATATTTACTTGTATTATCATCACATCGTTTAAAATACATAAGCTTTTGGGTTGCTCTGGTTCTTGCAACTCTGATGGCAGATCTTGGTTCATTTGCTTTAACTCTTGATATTCCTGCCACACCATTTTTATTACCAACTACTGCTGTACAAACAACTTTCCTTTTCTTTCCAAAATTTGATGTCATATATAATACATTACGATGTTCCAGTATAATGGATTCAAAATTTTCAAATTTTTCTTCACCAATTGGATCAGGAGGTCCCAATTTTCTTCCAGTAATTTTTGTGCCACTCCAACCCCTTTCAAGTGGATGTAATTTTACTTTTTTCCTTCTCCCTAGAGTTTCTCTGATTTTAATAATATTCTCCATGAAAGATGGATCTGGAGGAAGTTTTCTTTGAGGCATCATTTCACTTCCTTTAACAACAGGTCCAGTTAATCCAGGCCAATATATGTTTTCCTTGCCGACACCAATTACTTGCCCTCTGTTTAAATCTTTAGCTTTCTTCTGATCTAGGCCTCTTCCTCTGCCTCTTTTTTTACCTGGGTTGCTTACTGTGATATGACCTTTCCATAACTCACTAGCTGTACCTGAAGGTAAGTAAAGTTTTGTAAATGCAAAAGAACTACGCACAAAAAATGTTATCAATATTTACGTCTGGTGAAGAAAGTCGTTCTGACTGACTGTACAAATGGTGGTCTGTTTACCGGTGCTTGTAGTATTTTGATCTGAGACAATGCTGTATTTTGAACTGCTCCGTACTTTATGCATTGCGATATACCTATAAAAAGATGGAATTTTAAATGAGGTATGAGACATAAATTATATAAGAATTAAAATATAAATAGATCAATTTTATCTTGGGAAAGAAAAGTGATATTTCTTGCTTCTAACCCAATCTGGTTACCGGAAGCCTTTCATAATTTTTAAACGGGAATTATCAACGTTCATAAACAAGCACATTTTTTTTTCTTTAAAAAAAGTATTCGTTTTTTTTCTACTTGCCTAATCTAATCATTGTAGAAAATTATTAAATTATACTTTAAAACATTAATTAATCCCAAACTGAAATGATCATGTTTATTTTTCCATCAAGAACATCCATTTTGAAATTATCATGTGACGTCAGACTATTCGACTCGAGACTTCGTGGCGCTAGAAAAATGAACCCTCGATAAGCGATCCCAGTGGATGGGACTCTAGGCCACCATATTGCTTGCGATTTTTTATGGCTTGCTTGCGACCGACGTCGATCATGTTTAGTTTTTCACGATTATACCTTTGGTTTTGAATATTAATTAGCTACTAGAAGTAATTATTATGTAGTTAAAAGAATTCTAGTGATGTTGAAGTATGAATGATAGGTTTGTATTGACTTTTAATTCACCCTTTTACGTTTTTGTATTTTGGTTATCGTGTAACAACGTGTTTTGCGTTATCGTATTTTTGTTCATGTGTCTCCATATGTTTTTCCCATAACAGCATTTTGAGGCATTGCAGGATTTAATTTTTCACTTAAAATCCTCCTATTTATTATTAAGGTTAAATATTATATGGTGCGAAATGTATTAAACTTCCAACTTTTAGGGTGCATGCATCATTGGAAGTCAGATATTGCAGGTCGTCAGCAAAACTCCGTGTCTAATTTTTTTACTGTAATTTATTGCGGAAAAGGAATATACAGTATTGTGTTAAGTTGATTCAGTGTATAAGAGGATTTTTATTTTTATTGAGGGCATCACCAAACATGTAAGCGTGCAGAAGATATGAAATTATATTAACATGAACAGGAAGCAATTATTGTTCGATGGTTTGATCATAGAAAATGCTAACTTTTTATCTAAAGTTTTGAAAGATTGACTATGTAGAGTTTTTGAACATTTTCTGATTAAACTCTTTAATAATATTTTGTAAGAAAACTAATCAGACCATTTTTTTCAGTCTGTTTTATTCTTATATCTGTTCATGCTTATTTAATAATGTAATGACTTTCATATTTTCAGATCAGTATTTGGATTGCGATACAGACAATCAAAAATGCTCAGTTGTCAGCTTGTCATTTTCCAAAATATCAAATGTGCATTTCTGAATGCAAAAGCGGAGATTCAGTTCATTGTAAGTATAGCAGCTAGGCCTTGATAATTTTTTATTTGAATTGGTTTTAAGAAATTAGTTGTTAAAAACAAAACTGGTATTTAAAATTTAAATCCAATTAGCGGTTTCATTATATATGGTTAGGGGCTGCTTACAAAAATGGCTTAAGAATAAATGCTATTTTTAAAATAATTTTAATAATTAAAATAATTTTTATGCTATTTTCTAAAATAATTTTTGAGCAGCAAGCCCTTCAAGGACTTTTAGTTTTAAAAATTAGGAAGTTCTAAAGACTTTGGTCGAGGAAATGAACCTAGATATTGGTAATAACCTAACTTAACCCAAATAAACTGGTCGATCACAATTTTCTTGCCAGATGTTTCGTTAAAAATTGTGAATAAAATTTTGAAACATTGAATTAATTTTTTTTCTTTTCTTTTCAGGCTGAAGCTCTAAAAGCTCTGTCCACCCCGCCCTGGCAGGAACCTGCGTTCTGAGGGCCTGTCTTGTGAGGGCTAACCTTTACCTAGACCTTCGTCAGGAGCCTATCTTCGGAAGGTCGACTATACGTCTGATTAGGTTATGGCGTATTATAGTACAGAGTAAGGAATTATTTTTTCTCTTTTTATCATTTTTAAACATAATTAATTTTTTTTTTTTTCTTCACAGGCGGTACGCCTCTCTTCTGGGAGCTTGGATTCATCGAAAAAATCTGAGCGGGGTCCTAGAGTCGTTTCCCCTTCCCTGATCCAATAGCAGGGAATCGAAAACAAAATAGGATCTCTCTCAGGTGTTTGATTTTCCTCCTAAGAAGAGAAAGCTGAGGTCTCTTCTTCTAGTCACCTGAAGAGACAATTGAAATATGGCATGCTGTATTTTATGGTAAGTTTTTTTTTTTTTTTTTTTTTTTTTTATCCATTTAATGAAAGGAGAATATGGACAACTTTTTTACATGGTACCTAATAATGAACGGTCTGAATTGAATGATCTGGTCAAAATTATTTTATGAAGAAAGTGTTATTTACAAAATAATTTGGTTTAAAAAACATGTGGTTTAAAACATACAAAAAAAGTTTAAAAAAGTTGTGGTCTAAAACTACATTTGTCCAGATGATACTTTTGGTGCCAAGATGCCTACATAAATATATTTCGAAAAAATCATAATAACTTTAATGCTATAATCTTTTTTATTTTTCCATATTTTAGGTTTACCATCAACAAACCCTGAGATGCCTTAAACAGTAGTTTCTTTTACATGATGTTTGGTGTTTATATGTATTCCGGTCTGCTAAACGATGATCGCGAGTGTATCAGCATTTATTTGTATCTCTTCATCCGTCACTTGAAGAGATTTAAAAGTTTGGGCCCGCTAAACCTTAAGTAAGAAGATTTTTTAAAAAGCAGGACACGTTTTAGATTTTTTGGTATTTATACTGAAAGTATGTTTTATATTTTCAGAGGTATGTCTGTACTAATATGAGTGGAATTAAAAATGGTGCCCAGTTGTCAGTTCTTCACGTTTGCAAACTTAATATATGCAGTTTCTGGTATTGGAGCTGAGATTAAAATTGTAAGTATACCGTAATTTTTTAAAATTTGTATGATTTAAAAAAAAAAGAAACTGATGTAAATTATGATGAATAATTAATAGTTTACCGAAACTGTAAAAAAATTTGTTGTTTCATCTCGTTTGATTGTAAGGGGAAGTGGGGAAAAGTGAAAAAATGCAGGAACGTTGTTTAACAAGGGAAAAAACTATTAAATCTTTTCTAATTTATCTTTGAAAAATGCTAAAAGTGCACATTTTTGATACCTCTCCCTTCTCGCTGGTAAGAGTGAAATCGCTTTTTTTTTTATAAGTATGACACGGCATTAAATTTTTTTGGGACCTTTTTGTTCCCCTTCCTCTTCAAAATATTGTTAGTTAATACCGTTTATTATGTGGGACTCCTATAAAGGGCATATGAATTTTTGCTGCCGCATATTTTTGAAAAAATTTCAAATAAAAATTGTAAAAGTTTATAATGTATTTATTAATTTGTTCTTTCTTTTCAGACTCAAGCTCCGAAAGCTCTGTTAACCCTGCCCTGGCAGGTGCCTGTCTTTTGAGGGCCTGTCTTGTGAGGGCTAATCCTTTACCTAGATCTTCGTCAGGAGCCTATCTTCGGAAGGTCGACTATCCTTTCCCCAGACCTTCGTCAGGAGCCTATCTTCGGAAGGTCGACCATCCTTCCTCCGCCAGGGGGAACTTTCCTTTAAGGAACTCCAAGGAGGTTCCTTTTAGAGCTTTCGCATAGTTCAGAGGACATACCGATAAAATGTAAGTGATATTAAAACTATTTTTAATTACAGGAATATTTTTAATTACGATAAATTTTATTATTTCAGATAAATTATTACTCTATAAATCCATGACCACGTTCAAGTACAAAAAGTAGATGTTCTTTGTGGATGGAAAATACATTAAGGAAATCAGAGAGGTGTAGGAGTTAATCAACTATTGCTTCGTCTGAAAGGTTTTTGCTAAACTTCCTAAGTTTTTCGTCTTCTTCAGTTAAAATATTAAACATTAAAGTGCAGAAGTGTTTCCAGCTAAAATCAATAGCAAGTATTTTCTCAATAAATGATTAATTTTCATAATTTTTAGGTCTTTAATAAAATTAGATGTTACATTTTCAGGATAGTGTCTAGATTGCTATGGGAACAATTAAAAGTGATGCTAAGTTGCCAATGCGTCAAGTCCAAAGGACGATTTTTATAATAAAGGAGCGGAAATTTAACATTGTAAGTCTGCGTATTTCTTAATTGTTTTAATACGATGGGTTTTAACAGGGTGTCAAACTTTTAAGAAAACAAACAGAAATTGTTATGCTTAAAAAAATTCAAGTCAAGTACTATGTTTGCTTTTTATATATGGTTGAAATAAGCAAGTAACTGAAAGAAAGTTACACTAATGATATAGGTGGGGAAACTGTAACTCTAGCTTGACTTGTCCTTAAAAAATCTGATGAGATAATTTGAATTACGATAGGAATAATTCAGAGATACAGATTCAAAAGTCAAAATAAGTTCGCAATTAATATCAAGTAAAATCTAGAAGTTCGAACTCTACGAAGGAATCATTGAAGTGTCATAAGCAGCTTGGGGAAAACAATAAAGGAAAAGATTTCTAAAATCATACTTCATGTTCAATCTCCCTGTGAAAAAGACTGTCTTGTTTACGAAAAGGGGGAAAGGTCGAACACTGCTTTGAGACTAAAAAAAGTTAAAATTAAAGATGGCGAACCCTTATTTTCGTACCAAAAATTGAACAGAGGATGGAGCTGTGTGTCAACTTCCTCCATAAGCACAATTTTTATATAATTAGCACTGCCACAGATATCAGCACTATCCTCTTACAGGAGGGTGTTGATACCTAGATTTAGACATGGGTTTCAAATCGTGTAGGGCAACTTAGTATTATTTCATTTGGATTTCATAACCTGAATCAAGCAGTGAATGCTAATGTAAACTTGACTCGACCACGGAGCTTCCACGTGCGAACCGAATCCATAGTTACCAATGGACTGCCGTTCGTCCTCTTTGAGATACTACATTTGAGAGCTTATAATTTAATTCAATATTAAACATTGAAAAGGCTATTGTAAAAAACTGAACGCAGTCAAAACTTTGGGAATCTGTTAATTTTAGGGCACTAGGTTTTTGAAGGACCCTGTATAGTATATTCAAGAACAGATTTTTTAGCTACTTTTTAGCTTCTAAAATAATTTTTGAGCAGCAAGCCTTTCAAGGACTTTTAGTTTTAAAAATTAGGAAGTTCTAAAGACTTTAGTCGAGGAAATGAACCTAGATATTGGTAATAACCTAACCTAACCCAAATAAACTGGTCGATCACAATTTTCTTGCCAGATGTTTCGTTAAAAATTGTGAATAAAATTTTGAAACATTGAATTAATTTTTTTTCTTTTCTTTGCAGACTTACGCTCACAAAGCTCTGTCTACCCCGCCCTGGCAGGAACCTGCGTTCTGAGGGCCTGTCTTGTGAGGGCTAACCTTTACCTAGACCTTCGTCAGGAGCCTATCTTCGGAAGGTCGGCTATCCTTTTCCTAGACCTTCGTCAGGAGCCTATCTTCGGAAGGTCGACCATCCTTTATCCGGACCTTCGTCAGGAGCCTATCTTCGGAAGGTCGACCATCCTTTATCTAGACCTTCGTCAGGAGCCTATCTTCGGAAGGTCGACTATACGTCTGATTAGGTTATGGCGTATTATAGTACAGAGTAAGGAATTATTTTTTCTCTTTTTATCATTTTTAAACATAATTAATTTTTTTTTTTCTTCACAGGCGGTACGCCTCTCTTCTGGGAGCTTGGATTCATCGAAAAAATCTGAGCGGGGTCCTAGAGTCGTTTCCCCTTCCCTGATCCAATAGCAGGGAATCGAAAACAAAATAGGATCTCTCTCAGGTGTTTGATTTTCCTCCTAAGAAGAGAAAGCTGAGGTCTCTTCTTCTAGTCACCTGAAGAGACAATTGAAATATGGCATGCTGTATTTTATGGTAAGTTTTTCTTTTTTTTTTTTTTTTTTTTTTTTTTATCCATTTAATGAAAGGAGAATATGGACAACTTTTTTACACGGTACCTAATAATGAACGGTCTGAATTGAATGATCTGGTCAAAATTATTTTATGAAGAAAGGAAGGCGCCGGCACCAAAATTTTCAGAAAATAAAATCGGCGCCAGCGCCACAATTGTAAAAAAATTGGAGCAAGCGCCGGCGCTTTAATCTATTTTATTTTGCGAAAAAAAGCAAGAAGGCGTTACGTCACAAAAAAGAATCACGTTTTGTACTTTAGAAAATTTATTAATTTTTAAGAGCAAAGACTGAAAGGTTTAAAATTTAATTATTGAGATCAAGATTTAAAAAATCCAAAAATATGAGTCAATGAATACTGAGTACTGAACTAATTCGCTGTCCAAAAACAAAATTTTTTACTGTGTAATTAATGTAAAAGCAAAATTAAAATTTCCGTTTTAATTTCACTAAATTTTTCCAAAATTGCCTAATTTTTAGCAGCCTTGTACCTCAGATAAAAAAAAAACTAGATTGGAAAGAGGTTATTTTAAAAAAATCAATGAAATTCTAAAAATCTAAAAATTGTTTTTAAAAAAAATTTTGAATCGCCGGCGCTGGCGTTGACGCCGGCGTCATACCGTATGTAAAAAACCGGTGCCGGCGCCAGCACCACAATGAAAGTAAATCATCTGGCGCCAGCGCCGGCTTCGGAACCCTGACCTTATTTTGAAAATGGTTTGGTTTTAAAAAAAAAAATAGGTTTGTCTGAAACTACATTTGTCCAGATGATACTTTTTTTGCACAGATGACTACATAAATATTCTTTCAAAAAAATCATAATAACTTTAATACTGTAATCTTTTTTATTTTCCCTTATTTTACAGGTTTACCATCAACAAACCCACAGATGCCATGAACAATAGTTTCTTTTACACGATTTTCAGTGTATTTGTATTCCGGTCTGCTTCACGATTGCGAGCGTATTTGTATCTCTTCATCCGTCACTTGAAGAGATTTAAAAGTTGGGGCCCACTAAACCTTGAGTAAGTATTTTTTTTAAGGAGCAGGACGTTTAAGATTTTTTTTGTATTTATACTAAAAGTATTTTTCATATTTTCAGAGTTATGTCTGTACTATTAAAAATAGTGCCCCATTTGTCAGTTCTTCATGTTTGCATAGTTAATGTATGCAGTGTCTAGCATTGGAGCTAAGATTAAAATTGTAAGTATACCGTAATTTTTTAAAATTTGTTTGATTTTAGAAGAAATTTGACTGAAACATGAAAAAAAACTGAAATTGAGATTTTAATCAATAGTTAGCCGAAAGTGTAGAAAAATAGGCCATTATTGCATCTCGTTTGATTATAAAGGGAAGTAAGGAGAAGGAAAAAGAACGTGAAACATTTTTTAACAAGAGGGAAAACTATTAACTCTTTTTTAATATATTTTTGAAAAATGCCAAAAGTGCACATTTTTGACACCTTTACCCTTCTTGTTAGTGAAAATAAAATCGCTTTTTTTTTAATAAAGATGACACGGCATCATATTTTTTTTGGGTCTTTTTCTCCCACTTTCTTCTTTAAATTTTGTTAGGTGATACCGTGTATGTGGGACTCCTATATGTAGGGCATCAATTTTTGCTGCCTCATATTTTTGAAAAAATTTTAATGAAAAATTTTTAACTTAATGCATTATTAATTGGTTCTTTCTTTTCAGAATCAAGCTCTGAAAGCTCTGCTAACCCAGCCCTGGCAGGAGCCTGTCTTCTGAGGTTCTGTCGTGTGCGGGCCAGTCCTCTATCCCGACCTTCGTCAGGAGCCTATCTTCGGAAGGTCGGCTATTCTTTTCCCAGCCCTGGCAGGAGCCTGTCTTTTGAGGTCCTGTCTTGTGAGGGCTAGCCCTTTACCCAGACCTTCGTCAGGAGCCTATCTTCGGAAGGTCGAACTTTCCTTTATTTAACCAGACCTCCAAAGGAGGTTCCTAGAGCTTTCCCGTAGTTCAGAGGACATAACGAATAATTGTAAGTAAAATTTTTAATTAGATCCTAACGAATTACTTTGGCCATTATTATAACAATTTTTTGTTCAATTTCAGATGATGATGTCATATCCATGTTTAAGTACAGAATCATATCCAGTTGTTCTTTCCGAGTTGAAATGGAACCTGATAATATGTTAAAAATGAGTGTCAAGGATCGACAAGGACGAGCTAATCTTCAAGCAGTTTTTTTTTGGCGGTTTTTTTTTAACTGCTGCAGAAGTAGATAATTAAATAAAATCCAGAGCTCGAAACTGCTGTTCATAAGCCAAGCCGAATGAGAAATCCGAAGTGCAGAATATCAATTCAGTAAGAAGGTAATTATTTTTGTCTTCAAAAAATTCACAGAAGAGAACATTTTATGTACAAATCGTATTAGTTTAATGACTTAAAAAGTTTTAGAAAGGACTATAGGACTATGCTATCGTACTTAATTGGGACATTTGAAATGCATTTTTGACTTAAGTCATAATAATATATGGCTTCTAACAAATTTTTAAAATTTGATGTACACAATTAAAAAATTCTGCAAAATAACTCGCAACAAGACGCAAACGTAGCTCAAAATTTGAATAGTTTCCTTAGCCGACCCTTTCAATGAATGTATAATTGTATGTTTGATTTTTTTTTTTTTTTTTTTTTTTGGCAGGTGATGGTAAGATCTCGCAATCGTCAATTGATCGAAGCACTTAATATCCGCCATAGGGGAGGCGATGTAGGACCATCACTTTATTCGGATTTCATTCACAGGAAGATACCGATAAAGAAAGTCTGCAAAGCTGCATGGTAATCGATAAACTTTTAGGTTGTATAATTTGAATCAAAAAAAGGCAGAAATTAAAAAAAAAAATTTTTCTTTACAGTTGCATTTGCAGATACGAATTTACGCATCAGAAGTACCAACTTGAATGCAGGCTGAAACAAAACACTCAAACGCAATCACCAAGCGAAGGATACTGCGTTATTTCGTCGCCCCCCTGGGAACCTGACATTTCGTATTGTACAAATTAAACAAATACAACATGTCAGATTTCCAGGGGGCAACGACAATTATCGTTTTATGGCCTGCCAGAACCATCCAAATGTGGTTTGCAAGTAGATGTCTACTCATCTGGTCAATCATGGATTTTGTTTTTTTAAATTATTATTAAACCAACTTCCCTGTGGCGTCGGAATATTTGAATAAGTTTATACTCAAATCTCTTAAAAAAAATTTTTTAAGTAATGAACTTTTTTAAAATAATTAATTAATTAGGCTAATTGATTCCTAAATATTTTTTTTTGAGAAAAATCTTTTAATGGAAGTAGGAAGAAGACAGATCATATTGCTAGCATATCTAAAAAAATATCAAAAGCATATTTATGCTTTTTTTTTTTTTGTTTTGGTATATATTTTTTTTTTTCCATAGAATTTTTGTAATAAGTAAGTGTAAGTCCAACTGCATTTTTAAACTCATTGTTCCGACGCTGACACTGATTGTACTTCCCTTAATATATTATTTTAATTTGGTCTCCTTTTTACCGCGATTATCCCGGAGTGGAAATCGTGGTGATGACTTACCTGAAATTTTTCGAACGCGGGAATTCGTTCGAAAATTTGCCTCCTCCGTTTACATAGTCGAAGCTTCTTTAGTTTAAAACAGGGAAAAAAAAATCGATAGAATCCGAGCTGAAGCTTAAAATGGAAATTCATTCTTTCATTTTCTCTTTCGATATTAGAGTCGCAGAGTTTAACTTTTTGGATAAGACAATTCTACTGTCTGTACCTTGCTGGTCATATCAAGATGTTTAGCTTATGACTTTTTTTTAAGTATACACGTAGTCAATTATCAGGTTTTCCGAAGGACATTAGGAAACAAGGGGTTACACGTTTTTTTAAATTTGATACATTCCTTGATATAACAATCATTCTTATTAAGAGGCTTTAGATTTTTTTTATGATCAGAATATTAGTTCGAAACATAAGATACAATTTCTGTACAGTTTAAGTTCTTATAATTTGGACTGTTTTCCTCGAAAAATTGGAACTTAGATAAAAAGGCCTAAATCGGTAGTTAAGCTCTAGTTAAAAGGTACGTATTACGCTCGAGAAGAAAGCATTCCAGAAGAGACGGAAATCAAATTTTCATTCCTTTGAACACTAAAAACAATGTACGCACCTCAGTATCGGGTGAAGTCACGAAATTTTTGAAACTTTCAAACCTAAATACCTCTTAAACGGTTGGTTTTTCGGGGTTGTGCCCATGGAAAAATTATTCGACTTATTCGTTTCGAAAGAGTTTGACCGCATGTCTACGACGAAGTAAAAAAAAGCGATGACGTCACGAAATTTTTCTCGAAAACTTTAAACCTTGTATAACCGGTTGGTTTCTGGGGTACGGAATCCCTGTGGCTTGAAATACCCAAAAGTACAATAATTCGACTCAATAACATTTTCACAACAAATATTTGGAAACTCACGGAACTTTGTGCCAATGATAAAAGAACCGCCGAAACGAAGAATGGGAGAACCGCAAAAGTTTTGTAACCGTTGCAAAATGTGACCAATTTTTAGTTCTCTTAATTTGATTTCAACTTGATGTTCGGATTAATTGGTTTTTCCACAAGGCTTTTCCACAAGCAGGGGCAGCTCCGTTGTTTTTAAAAACAGACTTAAGTTAACTTAAGTCTGTTTTTAAAAACAACGGAGTAGAGAACCACTGTTTGCATATGCTTAAAAATATACAACACCCATTGCTTATAAAAGTGGACATACGTTAAAATCGAGTAGAGGCAGAATGTTGTATCGATATTTTAAAATTGGTGGAAATCTATGCTTCATGTTAGTTTCAGTACAATTTTAAATGGAAGAATTGAATTTGTTGTAATGGAAATTCAAAAAGCTTAGTTTACTTCTTAAATAGAGTAAGAAAATTGAGAACAATTAGGTATCTTTATTTTTAACCTTTTAACCTCTCGTTTATTCCAGGACCAAAAAAATGTCTAAAATCACAATTTTGCGCTTTTATGGTAAGATTGTAACGCCTCTGCTATCTGTTGGACGTTATTGTAACTTTAAAAAAAAAAAGGTTAACGACATGGAGTCGCCATTTAAATTTTAAAATCCAATATGGCGTTGTTCAGATCCACGTAGTCACAAGTATAGTCTTATATTTCTCTGAGATTCACGTCGATTCACGTATATCATAGCTCAGGCCTCATTAAGTGTTTTTAATCGTTTGTTTATTTATATAAACTACTTATTACTTTTAGAAGCATTTGTGCAATTACGTGAAAATTAAATTTTCTCCATGCAACCGATTGCGTTTAAACTTGAATGTGTTGGTGACTAAGATTGGGTTAATTGAAAACGTAAAATCAACTTCTTGCAAATTGAAGTAAATAATTAAATCATGTAATATTGTTAATTATTAATTGAGGATCGCGTTAATTGAATATGCGATTGTATGTTGTTCATCATAAAACAAGCTTATGACTTATGCTGGAGCCTGGCTTGTAGCAATTCAATATGAAATTGCTGATTGATTGTTGTGCTCACTGTGATTCTTTTGAAAGCAGGAAGAATGATACAGGTATTGTAATTTTCATTACTTCTTACTTATGAGGATAGCAATAGAAACAGATTGGAACGCAATGACATATTATTGTCTCGTCTTTAGCTTTGAACTTGGGAGTATTTTCAAAAGAGCTGAGATTCCTAAAATTATAAATTCATGTTGAATTTACATGGCTCTTACTTACTTGACTATGCTAAAAATCTGATATTTTTGAATTATATCATTTTACTTGGCCTATTTGATGGATGTGATCACCTTTATGTCAATTCGTATGTTTTATGAAATGTGTTTGTTATTTTTGCAGGTTTGTTGATTTGTCAAAGGCTGGATATATGCATGGATGACAAGGTCAAGAAATCGCAAGATGCAATCTTGCAATAAGCAAGTTAAAAGAAGCTACTGATGGAGAGAAAAGAAGAGTCAAGCCTGGCTTAAAGAAAAATGATTAAATTCTCATTTATAAGGTAAATTCTTTAGCTTTTAAAATGTGAGAATCAACTTTTTTTTTTTTTTTTTTTTTTTTTTTTTTTATTTATTAAAAGACAAATTCTGTGGGGTTAATATCAGTAATCTATATACAAAAAACCCTAATGCTTGATTGGTAAACTTTAAGAATAAGATGTTGAAAATTTTTTATTAAAAGCAGAAAGGAATGTTTCTCCCTTAATGAACAGTCCAATTCCAGTTTATTAAAAAGTCAGGAGCTTTAATTTTTGGATTTGATAACCTTTTTTTTTACTTTTTAAGTGCATTTTGTTTTCGCCTCATTCAGCTTTTTTAAAAGTTTTATTTTTCAACGAATTTTAATTTTTTTTCTTTTTATTTGTTTCAGTGCATGTTTTACGTATGATGGAAACTTCAAAACTTATATCCTTTATTGTTGTTTTTGGGGTTCCTTACAGTCATCGTAATTGATCTGTGGCTTTGTTCAATGATGAGTAAAGGAACTTGAAGATGTATTATGAGTGGATGAACACTGGGTGTCTTAAGAGTTTGTTGCCCCTTGGTTTGATGGTAAGTAAAAATTCACAAGTTTTTCAGCATTTGCTTTGCTTTTGTTCATTGTTAATAACTGTAAAACTCGTTATGCCAACAAGAATTTTGGGATTCCATCCTTAAAAATTCTGAGATTTTCGAAATAGTTGCAAAATAGTTTTCTAGAGACAATGTATTGTTGCATTTGTCAGTGAAACTTAAATAACCTTGCATCGTTATATAACTGCTTACACATGGTGTGATGTCCTTCAGTAGTTGAAAATAAATCAGTATTTTTGATTCACCCACAAATGGTTTTCCTCCATTTTCATCGATTTCTTGCTGAGAAATGCATCAAATTGAACAATTGACTTCACCACTGGATTTGGGAGGGTCGGAAACCCCCGGAAACCCTGGAAAACCCCGAATTTAAAAAAGTCTATTGTTTTGTCAAAAATGGAAAAAATGCAGTCTTTGCATTTTTATCAATTTTGGCGAAAATCTTAGGTATTGATTTTATTGGCTCTTAAGGGGTTTTGGAGGTCGCTGAATTCAAATATGCAGTCCGTTTTACGATCCGAGCATTTTCCGAGTCAGGGGGGCCCTTTTTGATTTTCACAAAAATCGATTTTTTTTGAATTACCGCTCAGGAACTCGACGGATCAAAAAACCGACTTCACCATTCGATTTAGGAGGGTCGATAACCCCCGGAATCACTGAGAAACCCTAGAAAGTCCAAATTTTTTTTTTTTGTCGAAAAAAAAGGAAAGGCTATAGTCTTTGCATTTTTGTCGATTTTGGCGAAAATTTTAGGTGTCGATTTTTTTGACTCTTAAGGGGTTCTCGAGGTCGCTGAATCCGAATATGAGGTCAGTTTTTTGATCCGAGCATTTTCTAAGCCGTGGGAGCCATTTTCTGATTGACCCAAAAACGGTTTTTCTCGATTTCCCGCTCCGCAACTCATCCGATCCAAAAACCGACTTCACCACTGGATTCAGGAAGGTCGAAAACCCCCGGAACCGCTGAGAAACCTTGAAAAAGTCGAAATTTTTTTTTTCGTCGAAAAAAAAGGAAAGACTAGTCTTTTGATTTTTGTCGATTTTGGCGAAAATTTTAGGTGTCGATTTTTTTGGCTTATAAGGGGTTTTCGAGGGTGCTGAATCCGAATATAAAGCCCGTTTTTCGATCCGAGCATTTTCCTAGCCGTGGGAGCCATTTTTTGATTCTACCGAAATTAGTTTTTCTCGATTTCCCGCTCGGGAACTGGTCCGATCGGAAAACTGACTTCACCATTGGATTCAGGAGGGTCGAAAACCCCCGGAACCACTGAGAAACCCTTGAAAAGTCCAAATTTTTTTTTTCGTCAAAAAAAAAGGGAAGACTATATATAGTCTTTGCATTTTTGTCGATTTTGGCGAAAATTTTAGGTGTCGATTTTTTTTTCTCTTAAGGGGTTTTCGGGGTCGCTGAATCCGAATATGAAGTCCGTTTTTCGATCCGAGCATTTTCCGAGCCGTGGGAGCCATTTTTGTCGATTTTGACGAAAATTTTAGGTGTCTTTTTTTTTTTTCTCTTAAGGGGTTCTCGAGGTCGCTGAATTCGAATTTGAAATCAGTTTTCGGATCCGAGCATTTTCCGAGCCAGGGGAGCCATTTTCTGAGTCCCGCAAAATTGATTTTTTTAAAATTTTTTTTATTTTTTTATTTACTGCTTAGGAACTCATCAAATCTAAAAACCGATTTTATCACTTGAAAATTGACCTTCGGATTGCTTTTATTGAACACTCTCCTTTGTCTCATGATCTTAAGATCCTCATCGACATTATAATACTAATTTTTTGTTTTAATTTTTTTAGGAGCCAAATCCAGAAGGGGGATTCTTCGATGACCGTGAACGGCCTGCAGCTTTGCTTCAAGGACTTGGTACAGCTGAGCAAGAAAAGGATCCTGGACAGGAGCAGCGAAACGATGCCGGACATGAAGAACGTCGTTTACGTGCTCACCATTCCATCTTGACGTAATCCTTTCAGGATTTATCATTTTTTTTTTTTAAATATTTTCGGTTAAAATTTTCTCGAGTTTACTAGCTTTTTTTGTTTTCCTGTTGCGCAGGAAAATTTTTCGTATTAACATTTAGTTTAAATACTTCATTTCATGAAGAGACAGGTTCTATAAGTCTTATACTAGCTAAAACAAAAATACGAATAGAAATATAATTTATTGTAGTTAATGTAAAAAAGCCTTCTGATATGACCACCCACAACTGCCGCTTATTTTATTTTAAATTTAAAAAAAAAAATTTTTAATATGGGACGGGCGCAGGAAATCGAGGAAGGGTGGGCGATTCCTGCCCCAAGTCGAAAATGTTCATACTTATGGACATTTCACTTGGGAGGGTGACGTTTCAGAACTTAAAATGATGAAACGTCCCCATCGAGGGGTGCTGTTGCGTTAACATTTTCTTTTTTTTTTTTTCTTTTCTTTTTTTTCTTTTTTTTTTTTTTCTTTCAATTTTCTAAGAAAATTGGATTACTTTTTTTTTATAAATGTTAACGTGAAAAGCTCCTCTCACAGGTGGTCGAAGCGGGCTACTCTCCGAAACGAGTCAGGCGATCTGTATCGTGAGGGGTAAGTAACCACAGGAAGTAGTACTACCTGAGCTTTTTTGGTTTGAGTCAAGTCACAGGTGTTAGGCGAGTTTTTTTTTTTTTTTCTATGTCAAGGTGGCGAAGGAGAAAGTTACCGATTTTATATTTAATATCGGTAGTTTCTTTTTTGCAAGTTAGGAAGAGGTTTAAAGGCCTCTGAATATTTTGGGAAAAAATATTTTTTCCCCTTCCTAGGGCATCGCGGTTAGGGATTCTTACAATAAGACCTGTGTCTAGCTAAAACCCTTAGGTTCGTGGCCAATAGGCACTACTCATTGGATGTCAATGTTAGGTTATATCTGACGACTTTCTTTTTTTTACTGCTATGGAAAAGCAAAACGAAAAGTTCAGCAGTGCATTTTAATGCAAAATGCACTGACTCGATTTTTCTTTGTGACTTTTCCAAGCAGAGACCTGCGATCAGAACTTCTTTTTTCGCTGATCTTTGCTTTCCTATCTCGAAATGTTAGGGAAATGTTAGGAAACTTTTAACTAATTACTTTTTCTATATGCTTTTACCGTACTTTATCTCTATTTTATATTATTTTTATTTTTTTTTTCTCCTTTTACGGGATATTATTATTATTATTATTATTATCACCTTATTTTTTCGTTTTTTTTTTTATATGTATTATTTATTATTATATTACCTTTATTTTTTTTTTTTTTTTTTAATTTATTCATTTTATTTTCTATCTTTATTTTTTTATTATTATCTTGATTATTATTTTTAGTTGCACGGCTCTTTATTCCAAATTCATACCAAATGTTAGAGTAATTTTGAATAATTACCTTGGCATTTGGTTATTTCCACTTAAATTTTCCAACCAATGTGTAGGTAATTTTTAGGAATTATCTTAGCATTAGGTTATTCGTTATTCGAGAGATAGTTTTCAATAGAGCTTGCGGGTGGGTCAAATTTCTCGTCCAGTGCTGCCATCTCCCCCCCTTACTCACCCTAGGGCTCTATTTTTCCCCGTTTGGCAGGGTAACTCTTAGTAGTTATTTTGTCAAGTCGGTCTTAAAAATACTTTTTACTCTCTGATCGCAGGTAGCTTTTTGCACTCTTCGCATTTTGATTACACATCCTAGAGTTCTGCTGGAGCGGACCGGTCCACTGTCCCAGTAGGGTAGTATGAGGTAATGTGGCCAAAACGTCCTGACCTTTCATTTCTCACCTGACGAGTTGGAGTAGCACATGTGCGCTGACAACCACCTTTGGGTATGCTATAACATAAGGCATACTAACATCTCCCCTTCCTACTTCGCAGGACTTGAGCTAAGAGTTTCAATCGGGGTGACCCTTTACATTAAAACTTGGTTGTCGGTACAAGAAGTTAATAGAACATGGTAACGTTTACGACTTGTATTGGTGACCGAGTAGTAATGGGTTATCTCGATTGGAGCGCTTAGTGACGGTCCTGCGGGGTAGGAAGGGGAGATGGCAGCACTGGACCCCCGTTAAAAAAAAAAAAAAATTCTAAGAAGACCCTCTAAACTGAACCGCACGCTCTTTTTTTATCATTTTGGTCACGTGATCTGTGACGTCATATATAGGTTTAATAAATATACTGTATATTTCGTTTATGTATTTTATTTCTATATATTTTATCATACAATTACAAGTTTTTTTTTTTTTTTTTTGGAAGTAAATGATTTGAAATTTTTTTACGATTTTTTAATGGTTTTAAATGGCAATTCAAAATCTGTTAATTCGATGCGTATGTTGGTTGCATATCTTTCTTTGCAAAAGTCTTATTTTTAACAGGAAACTTTCGAGCCATTTTTATCATAGTGTTACCCGCTCGTTCGTGTTATTTTAACTCCACGAAACGCAGAGTTAGAATAATTCGAACGGACAGAAGCACTATTCGGGAAATTTCCTATAAAAATATGATTTTAGCAATACAAGATTTTTGCAAACTTATTACGCATCGAATTAACGTTCATTTTGAATGGCCTTTCAAAACCATTAAAAAATCGTAAAAAATTGCTATCACTACAATTTTTACAATATTCAAAGATATACCATAACACTGAACCTAAAATCAAATCACCGAAATGCTAGTAACAATATACTGTTATTTAAAAAAAAATTATGATACTAGACATCAGCAACATCTGGCAATTTTTAAACGTTTTTGATATTATCAATCTAAAAGAATGAATATAATAAGCTGCTCATAACAAATTATGATCAATACTAATAAAATATCTGTCAAAGTTACATTAAGTACCATAAAATATTTAGATGTTTTGATCTTTTAAAAAAAAAAAGAAATTCTAATCGCGATAGTCAAATCGCCGAACTTATTCGAATTTAACCCTGACTCTACAGACCGCCCAAAAAAGTTTGAAATTTCCCGAATTAATGTATCTTGGGACATGAATTAATTAATATTAAATCAAAGGCCGCGAAAAATGAGTTAAGATTTTTCGGGAAAAATTTTCATCAAATTTCGAGATCAAACTATAAAAAAATAATAAGTTTCAAACTAATTACTAAAACGTTGCTGATGGCAGTAGCAGTTTCAAAAGATTGTGAAACATCGGTTTACAGCCTCGCCAAAATTTAAAATACCGTAATTTAAAGAGTGATTTTTTGATACTCCATAACATTTTTCTAAATTCACTTATTGCAAGTGTTCTAATAAACCCTAATAAGGCAATTGATGTTACTAGCATTTCTTAAAAAGAGCCACCTTAAATCTTCCGAGCAACTTTCCGCCAAATTCTAAAAGGATTTTACTTCATGATTAAAAAAACAAAATACTAAATTAAGAGACGTGCCAAAACTGACAGGAACTGGAAAAGTTTGCCCTTAACTCGATTTATTTTTACATTTAATTTGCTTAAAAGATGGACAATGTCAAAGAATTTTGGCACGATTTCCAAAAATAATTAAAATATTACATAGAAGATAATAGCTATATACCCCGACATCTCAAATTATGGATTTGATAGCATGTAAAATTTTCAAATTTAAAAACTCAAGACAGCCCACCTCGGAAATTTCAATTTAGATTTACATTTTCAAACTTAAAATGGATTTTAAAAAAAATACTTCCTAATAATGACTATTGCTCGGCGATTTAAAGTGGCAGTGTTCAGAAGCAGATAAAACCTTTACATGTTACATTTTATTCGGGACATGTTAATTCATATAATCTTTTAATGTTTAACTTTTGGAAGGGACAGACTATTTGTAAAGTAAATAATTTCAGAGTAAGAAAATTTTGAAAAATCTTATGAAAGATTAGAAAGTTTGCCCTAAATCGAAATCTATAAACGGTTTTTTTTTAATTGCCGTTGAAAAAAAAAAGCAAGACATTTTTTTCCAGTTTTCACAAAAGAAAAAACAAAATTCTCTAACTAAATAATATCGTAAAAAGCTAAGTTAGCAAAGTCAGCTTCCTCCTTTTCCAAATATGATTCATCGACTCATTGACAAAATTACGAGATTAATAATAATGATAATAATTGGAAAAAAAAAAAAGATTAGTTTTTTATCTGCTTCTTAAAAGGTTCTAAGAGTTCAGCATTATAGTTAATCTAGGGAAAGCAGCCGCAAAAGATTCCGCTCGAAGTCTTAACTCTAACCACTCAGAAAATTTCTAGCAGAGGAAATTCAATTTTCGGCTTGGTTACTAAAATTCTCAGGAAACTATTTTGTCCAGCGGAATATTTTGCGACAGTCTTCCCGTTAATTTTCTAAATTACATAACTTTCTTTTTTTTTTTTTTTTTTTTTGAACGAGCAGGAATGTTATAGAAATCAGATCCGTTTACTAGTTCCTTAAACAATTGGAATTTTTTTTTTCCTTTCAAAACTGCTGAAATATTCTAATAATATAGTCAAGTTTTAAGTTTTTGAAAAATCCAAATAAAAGACAAGTAATTTTATTTAAATAAAGGAGAATGAAAGAAAAGTCGAGGAAAAAACTACACAGCTGAACCCAGGGTATGAATAGAGAAAGTCACCAATTTCATCTCGGCCAGTCACTACCCAAGCCACTGGGCTCAACGTGCAATCTTTCCTCGGCTTTACTTTACCTGCATACAAAATCGGATTCATGGGATTCATACCAAAAATTCTGAGTAGATTGCAAGTCCTAAAGCCGTAGTTAACAGTTTTTAAAATGCAGCAAAGTTCTTAAGGCAAAATTTAAAAAGAAAGTCTTTAGACGGCCCATAACTAATAATTTAACTATTTCCTGCTCGTTCGTTACAGAGTGCTATTTTTTATAAAAACAAAAAAAAAAAAATTTTTTCTGCACGTGATGATGACGTCGGCTGGGTCAACTTCGATGCCACCAAGAAGACGAAAAGTCCCACTGGATGCGAGCTCCTGATGATGAATGGCCTAAAGACTTAGAGAGCATACCGAAAGAAAAAACAAGTAATTTTATTTAAATAAAGGAGAAAGAAAGGAAAAGTCGGAAAAACTACACAGTTGAACCCAGGGTATGAATAGAGAAAGTCACCGATTTCATCTCGGCCAGTCTCTACCCAAGCCACTGGGCTCAACGTGCAATTTTCCCTAGGTAAGGAGTTTTTAGTTTTGTGACAACAAAATTTTTTTTTTGTATCACAAAACTAATAAATTACTTTTAATTTTTTCGGCATGCCCTCTCGGTCAAGAGTCACATACAACAGAGCGTTCTTTTACCCCTTCGGCCCTTTTCGCCTAACATTTAAAACGACCTCAAAAGTCCCTATCGCTAGGTCGTCCCCACGGTGGTGGTCATCATGTGCGGGAGTCGTTCCACGGGATCGGTTCTCAGCATTATAGCTCCCCAATCCCACTTGCGGATCAACAAGTCCCCGTCCGGACCTCATACAGCGCCGGTAATTAGAAAACCTAACAGGATATAGGAAGCCCTAGTTACGCCTACCCGGCCACATGTCTGTATGAGTGCGTGAAGCACGTCTCAACCGCGTCATTAGACAAAGGCCCCATGACACGAATCGGTTCGCTACATTCCGGTTAAGGAATGTTCCCCTCTCCTACGGTCAGCAGCACATTCACGCACCCCACGCACGACATGACCACATCGAGTCTCCATACCAGAGGTCACCTGTACGTGGGCTAGGAGCTCTGTAAAAGCTGGCTCTAAAGCTCCATCCCTCCCCTCGCGTCAGGGATGATATTGGCCGCCCCGACGGCTTAACCACGACGTCGAACGCGAGACGCTCGGGTCCCCTCACCAGCGACAAGCAGACCCTCGCTCCCTACCCCCTCCCATCTCGACCTCACTAACCCCAATAAAAAAAAGAAAAAAAAAAACCTAAAAGTGACAGCCTCACCAGCGACGACAGGCCGTCATACGCAAAAAATGGTCTAAAACGACCAAAAAAAAGAAACCGCCGCGGAACGCCTGTCGTTGTATGTGACCCATCCCTAAAATATCCCGCGTTGATCTCTTGAAGCGTTGAATCTCGAACTCTTGAAGCTCTGAAAAAAGAAAAAAAAAAAGAAATCAAAATTACTTAAAAATTTAAAGAACTTAAATCAAAAGCAAATAAAGAATTAATTAATTCATTCATTTTTAAGTAATTTTTTAAATAAATTAAAAAATGTATTTGTGCCTTTTTTGAAGCAAATCTATTTGCCTAAACCATTTTAGCAACTTTAATTTAAGATCAAATTAAACATTTGCGGTAATTGAAATTTCTTAGCAAAATCAGATTTTCTTATGCAATCAAAATTTTTCCCTTTAAATCTTAAGGTTCGATCATGAAATTGTTCTCGCGTTAAGTTTTTCACAAAACTATTATAAACAGCATATCCAGTGAATTTTTTAATTACTTTTATACGATTACGGCTAAAATTAAAATTCGGAACTATAAGTATTTATCGCTTTACGGCCGAAAACGATTTGCATTCAAAATCCATTTCCTACTTACATTAAAGTAGAAAGAATCCACTTTAGCTATGAATTTCAATGCTCGCGGTGGACATCTGAAGTTACAGGATCAAAAGTACAAAATTCGGTTAATTAATATTCGGTTAATTTTCATCCTAGTAGACGGGCAGGATTAAAAAAATGAGAAAGGCATTGTTTTTCATCCAACAGGAACAACGAATCGATGTTCCGGAGCATAAGTCTGTAAATAAAGGGAAAAAAATAACGAATTAGGTTTATGATTATTAATTTTTTACGTTAGTTAAAAAAAAAAACAATGGAATAAATTTTACAAATTTCATTTACCTTTACCGACGCCATTTTGAGAAATGCCACCGCCACCTCCGACGATAATAATTTTCATTCCCATCGCCATTTTGATTCCGCTGCCTGCTAGCTGATTCGCCGATCTAAAATTGGGGCCGTCGTAAGTCTTTAGATATAGGAACCTGCAAAAAAAATAAAAAAAATATATATATTTTGTCGCTAAAAGAAAAAAAAAAAAAAAAAAAAAAAAAATATTGAACTTTTTATGGGAGTTATTCAGAACCAAAATATGTGGCTAGAATTTGTGCTCAGCATTAGCCAAATGTGAACCAAAATATTTTTGTCAAAAAGAAATTAAATTGAAATATTACGATTATTGATATTTATTACAACTTTGCATTCTAGAACAGTTTGAATTCATCGGAACACCATAATCAACATCAAAATAATTTCTACTTACATTGAACTATGAATAATAAAAAGCATTTGTCAGGCTCAGTACACAACAGTTCTAAAGCCCAGATGCTCCCACTGAATATCTAAAGTCAAAAGGTACTCCAATGCAAAATTAAGTAATTCCCAGATAATGTAACCACATCTTGATATTTCTTGATATTCCTCGTAACACGAGTCCAGGTGGCTTTGAAGAACGCCAGGATTTAAGAGCAAGGAAGGCTTTTATCAGCTGAGTGTCTTCTTGATCTTGGAGCCTGTCAAATATAAAAAAAATACACTTAATATTTGAATTTGAAAATTTTTTCAAAAATGATTTTTTTTACTGCCAAATTATTTTTATTGCGATTAAGACTGCTAAGACTTGATGCTAAGAACTGATCAGAGAAATTAAACATTTTTCTTAATTCTCATTGGATTTTAATAAACTACTTCATTTTTTTCAAAAAAAAAAATCTTAAGAACTTAACTTCGTACAACTAAATTATTTCAGAACAAAGAAAATGATACGAAGGGTAAGATTTTTAAAAAATTTGCAAAAATTTAACAAGTTTATCATGAACAAAAACGGAGCTCAGATTTGACAAAAGCATGTTTTTGTATTTACTTAAGCACTGGAGATATCACTTTCATACAAAAAAATATATAAGATTTCAAACCGCTAAACAAATGTGATGAAATCTATACTAAAATCCTAGCAACTGTATTTTTAGCTTTAAATTTGGTACATTAAATTCTTTAAATAATTCCTGACGTTTAAATAAAACTAATCATTTATAAAAGAAAGCAACTTACAATAATGCAGTCATTCTGATGATCTTGGCTGTAGTAGCTGTAGTAGCTTTGACGATTAATTCTGCAACTGTGGCTCTTCCATCAAGTTGTAGTTACATCTCCTCTTGTGAATTCCCACATACATTTTAAATTGAATCTTCAAATCCTTAACAAAAGCAAAGAAAAATTTATTAACTAACATTATGGAACATAATCAGTTATCCTAACGATTAATGTTTCCTTTTTAGTAAATCACAATTTCAATTAAATTTTTCATTTAAGAACATGAAAATATGAAATCCAATCAAAAAATTAAAGCAATTTAATTATCTTGCTTTCATAAATGTTTCTCCCTGGATGGAAGACTATTTCGTGTGGTCTAAAAATGGCTAAAATGAAAATAAATTTATGGTGCCCAATAGTGGCCAGCTCCAAAACTTCTTGTTCTTTTATTATTTAAAAAAAAAAAAAAAAAAAAAAAACTATAAAATAGCAGGATTTACCTTCTTGGCTCCACAGGTCAGCCCTTTGGACGAGGAGACTGATGATCATAATATCAGTAGAATTTTATCAACAGCCCTTTCCAAACGATGTTATGGATCACACAAACAAGCTCAATCATACCTGTGGAGAAGAAAAAATAATATTAAAATCTTAGAATTTATTAAAGCATTTTACACTTTCAATACATAAGAAATTTTCTCAGTTAGTATTTTCAAGGTTCTTGTTCAACCATTCACCCAAATCTGAAAACGGCTAAAAGCTTTCTCAAACAATAATATATCAGTCAACAAAGCCAACTTCAACATCTTTCCCCTTCAAATTTTCAATGGCATCTGCTTTCTTTTTTCTTTTCTTAAAAATATTGAACTGTTACAAAACTCCCAGAAACCCACTCCAGTAGTAAATACGAGTAAAAATTTTTTAGATATTGTACACAATAAACCTATCAAATCTTCTTGATCCAACAAATTTTATTTTGGCATTAGGTCTGTACATATTGATCCCTAATCCCGTTCATTTCTAAATTCCGAAACTGGAAATGCAAAATAATATTTCCGAACAATCACAAAAAACATTCTTTAACAAAAAGCACCCATGTATCCTTTAATATCAATTTCTAGGCCCCCCATGCATGATCGATTTCACTCAAAAATTTCCCAAACCAAAAACATAAGACATCATAACTTTACTCTTTAGCTGTTTTAAAATGATTAAATTCACTCCAGCAATTATTTTAATACGCTATTACATTTATCAAAGCAAAAATTGATGTACGTACTTCATTTTTAAAAAAAAGATGGCGGCCATTTTTTTTTTCTCACATTGTGATAAATTATAATGAAATTAAAATGCTGGGAAATACATATAATTATTTTCTTCTTTCTCGTGAAAAACTTACTAACCTGATCTATATAACGCTTAATAATAATTTTTTTATTTGATATTAATCAATTTAATACAAAATTAATAAACCACGAACCATGCCTTTCGACTTTGACCTTCGTTACTAAATGTTTTTAAACACTGACCCTATAGCAGGACGGCGATCGTTCAACTGCAAGTATTATCTTGTAGCGCCTATGTATAACTTACTCATGGTCGGTGAAAAATCTATTCTTTCATAAGTTAAACATACCAGAATTTTACATTGTACTTTTTTTAACCATTTCAATAACAAGTTTATTTATAGCTTTATTTTTAAAAAAAATTGGGGCCATTTTATTTTGTAATATCTTCTAAACAACCTTTTTGCCATAAAAATGCTTAAGAAAAAATTATGTTTCTTTTCCAAGTAAAATTAATCTGCTAAACCTTTTTACGAATAATTGATAAATAAGGCTGCAAATTTTATATAAAGGTTTAGGAAACATTTTGTAATGTGAAACTATAGGCACTCATTTTCCAAAAGCATTTTCAGCTTTAAAATTTTTTTCCAAAATAAGCAAAGAATGTAAAAAAAATTCACACTGTGCATGCATCCAATAGGATTGCCTAATCAAATGCAGCCCAAACTTCCTTTTTCATCAAAAATAGTTGACATGGGCTTTCAAGCACATGTACCAACTATGTACTTATACATGAATAGCATCGTACATACATTTAAAGTAAAATAGGCCTATTTTTGAATTAATATTTTAAAAATCACACAACATAATTTTTTCCTGACATTTAATCCTTTGATTTAATCCGAAAATATTAATTTTCACAACAAATCAAAAGGCATACTTTATAAAGGATTGTTCATTGAGGTTGGTAAATATTCCACAGAAATACTATCCAATTTTTTGAAACAAAAACGTAAGTCAAAACGAGTTGTATCAGATACCCACAAGTATTATCACAATTAAAGCCTTTTGTAATTGCGACTGAAGTGCTGATCCTTTTAATTATTCAATATAATTTATAATCATTGAGATGTTGACAAATAATTGATTTTCTAAATTAAATCCTTTTTCATTTGATACCTAGCAAGTCGACTTGAAACTAAAATATTTCTCTGGCATTAAACCTTCCAACTTCCATACTCCCACATTTAACTTTTAATTGTAATTCAAATAAACATCTAAATATTTCTAAACCTGGCTTAATTTACAAAATTAAAGATTTCCCCTCTCTCGATTAACAAGTTAATGCACTAACCAACACAGAAACAATGCCATTTTACTTTGACCTTCACAACGGTTTTTGGTTCAATTTAAATAGTTTTAAGATGTGAAATAACCATACGTATCAGTCAAAACACTCATAAACTACACATTACTTATTTCATTTGAAAGAACATCTAATCACTTTTGCTTGAAAGCAATTTATGGTTATAATTATTAAGGAACGATTCAAATGTGAAATAACCATATTTGAATTTGTCCAGCAAAACTGTGAACCAATGAAAACCCCTTTCTGATTGGGGATACAATTTTCATAATAGACGTGGCAGCAAAAAGAATTTTTTTCTAATATAGAAAAAGATTATTTTCCACACAAGGGGCACCTTTTTGAGTTTTAATCTCAGAACATTAAGAAATGTTTGATAGAATCTCGATTTCATTTGCAGTCTCAACTGGAAAATTAAATCATTCTGGTGCCATTTCAAGATTGAAACTGAATAAAATTAACATGCACTTCCGTCATTTTACTATAGAATACTAGCATATGAAACAAATTGGTTAAAATATTTAAACTGATTTTTAAAGTCCTTTGGTGCCAACTGGAAATCAGAAAAGAAATCAAAAAATTGGAAATCAGCTACTCACCACATTATTATTCTGATGATCTTGGTAGTACTGGAAATTTGACGATTCAGTTATGTTGCTTGCTGTGGTTTTGCAGCGTCTTTAGTTTACATCCCAAGTAAATGTCTGCTCCACCTTCCAATTTTAAATTGCATCTTCAAAAGATTCATCCTGTCAGGATCCTAAAAAAAAAAAAAACAAAGAAAAATATATTTAGAATTTCACAGTAATCATTTTTTACATTGTACATAATTATAATTTTTGTTAAATGAGCTCTTTCAAATACAAAAATTTTCAACATAAAAGCAAATCCAAAATGAATAGAAGTATCAAGTTTAAAATATTTCATGAAAATTAAAAATCTCAACGGGTTTCCAAACCAATGAAAGAGAACCCAGACATTTAAAAACCACGGGTAGATTTAAAAACCAGACATTTAAAAACCACTGGAATTTAAAAACCACTGGAATAATTGCAGCCTAAATTCTACCAAACTTCCTACATTTTAGAATCCACAATTATGATTAGACAATCGAGATGGGGTTATGAGTAATTGAATTGATAATATTGCATATAACTCGAGGAATGCGTTGTTTGAAAATAACTTAATGATCGTAAATAAATCAAAGTCAACGTACGGGTATTTCGGCACAGAAAAATCTAGACAGACAATAATATGACTATGAAAATTCTCGATATTAATTTACTTACGTTTCCAAATTATAATAAATGAATTCTGGAAAAGCTTTTGAATGGAAAGCTACTTATTAATTATGTCCTACTGAAGAGAGAACAGATTGATCTTTAAATAAAATTTCCTACGTAATCATCATAACTCTTTATCGACGCCATCTTGCTAATAACCACAGCCATCTATATACACATTAAGGGTGTTCGTAAATTCATGTTCAGATTTCAAATGACAAAATACATTATTGCCAACATAAAACACCATTTCGACTTTTTTCTTGCATAGTTGCATTTTCCCCTTTTTTTTTTTTCGAAAAAACTCTAAAAGTAAACACCGTAAAGTAAAAACTCAACGTCTAAACACTCAATAATACTTTTAGACTATTGATTTCCATTATTTACAATAAATAATAGAGATAAATGCATTAGACCTTCTGTCGTCCACTCACTGATACCAATTCACAAACGCCGACTTCAAATGTTTCACAGAATTTTTTTATAATTTAACCTAAGCTAACCTAACCTAACCTAACCTAACCTAACCTAACCTAACCTAACCTAACCTAACCTAACCTAACCTAACCTAACCTAACCTAACCTAACCTAACCTAACCTAACCTAACCTAACCTAACCTAACCTAACCTAACCTAACCTAACCTAACCTAACCTAAGCTAACCTAAGCTAACCTAACCCAACCCAACCTAACCTAAGGCTCATTTCATGTCATTAACACTGTCTAGGGTCCACTAAAAAATTAACTGATAACAAGAAATTTTTTCACTCATGATTTGTAAAAATTTCCAACATTAGGGCCTCTTAGGGTACTTAATATTCTTTCTCAAGAAAGCAGAATGCAAAATAGCCATAAAAGGTATGAACCCATTATTACTTTAACAAAATTTGAAACTTTCACCTTCGGGCCAGGAAAACACTTTTAAACACCCAATCAAAACTGTATTGTTAGGACTATAATCGGATAAACTAATTTTCCGCTAATTTTCCTCTTATCCCTTTTCCGTTTTCGAAACATGCCTTCAAGCAAATCGATAAATATCACTCAGAAAAAAAAGAAACGGGTTATGAAATTAAATTGCCAACGGAAAAATAACAAGTGATGAAAAACTGGTCCATTCTTTTTATGAATTTAAAAAAAAAAAAAAAAAAATTGTTTGACGGGAAGGAAAGTATCTGAAATAACGTAATTCAAGTATAAAACTCCAATTATTATTAACTGTCAGTGCAATGGGCGAGCGTCATGCATGAAATTTATTTTGATTTTTGTTGAGAGGGTGAAAAATAGGCTTTATTACGAGCACAGCGGGAAATGACAGGAATGATGTGTTAACAATGGATTTTACCACTACCGGAAAACTGTCGCTATAGCCTTCCTATATTCCATATATTTTTCTCCTTTTATCACTCTATCATCTCCACAATATTTCCTTTTTTTGTTGTTGTTGTCTTGCGTTTGCCACAAACAAGAGAAAAAAAAAAGAAAAAAAAAAATGAAACACCCCTCACCGCTTTTCCTTACTTGAAACATATTTGCTAATATGAAAAGTCTTTAATTGAACGCTCTTATTCCGTGTTTGTTATTCAAATAAGAAATGCATTTTCCATCGGTTTTTTTTTATGTTTTCCCTCTATTTGTAAAAGGATTCGATTATCGAAAAAAATGTAGGCAAGTTTTGTATAATTTAGGTTTTTTTTTTTTTCTTTTTTGGTTTGATTGAAGATGGGATAGACATTGAAGCGTCGAAGGGTGGATAAAAAAGGAATTAAAAAAAAAAAGTCCGAATGATGGAAACAAGTCAACCGTGCCGTCGCCATGACAATGTCAAGAGGCGTTCAGGAATTATTCCAACATTTATGATTAGTAAATGGTCATTAGAAATGTCGGCATGTAAAAAACACGAAAAAAAAAATGGTTGGAAATATAACTTTTTTATTTCTAAAAAAAAAGGGTCGTAAGTGAATTATGCCAGGGTCGGGTTTCTAAAGGTTCCTTAGGGTTCCCATTAGGGTGGCCCAAAAAAAATCGGCCATCTCAGATTTTCGTTCCCTATCAAAAAATGGGTTCTTTAGGTTCTTGGAACACTTTGTGAAATTTTTTCAGATTTTTACAAAAATGTTTAAAAGTGGCGCCCGAATTTTTTTTTTTTTTTTTTAATTTTCGCACTTTTATTTAATTAAATTTCAAAACTTCACGGGAAAAAAATTTGATGACATAAAAAATTGATCTTTTTAGGGTATAACACTTATGTACATATGTATCCAGAAAAAATTTCATTTTGTCGAAAAATGATACCTCATGGGTGTTATAAGGCTTATTTCGGCGAGAACGGTTTTTTTTAATATCTGGCCAGCCCCAAAAGTTAAAAAAATTTCAAGATAGCCAAAATGACCCAAAAAATTCAGTTCCCTCCCTAGTATAGCAATATACTATTTCTTATTGTTCATAATTCATTACTAAATTAAGTTTAAAAAAATTTATTAAATACGAATCTCGAGATTCGTCTTCGTTTTCCCTCAAATAGAAAAATAGGATTTTGTCTGCTGCCACGACTGCAGCATATTTTTGTTGTAGTTGTAGTGGTTGTTGTAGTTGTAGTGGTTGTTGTAGTTGTTGTTGTAGTTGTAGGGGTTGTTATAGTCGTTGTCGTTGTAGTTGTGTTGTTATAGTTGTTGTAGTTTTTGTAGTAGTAGTAGTAGTAGTAGTAGTAGTAGTAGTTGTTGTTGTTGTTGTTGTTGTTGTTGTTGTAGTAGTAGTAGTAGTTGTTGTTGTTGTTGTTGTTGTTCTAGTTGTTGTAGTTGTAGTTGTAGTTGTAGTTGTAGTTGTAGTTGTTGTACATTGGAATCTGTAATAGGCGAACTAACTGCCTGTTGATATTCAATACTTATAATTTAATTTAATTTAATTTAATCGATTAAAGGAGCTTTCCTTTCGTTCATTTGTGCAATGTTCGATCAGTAATGTTTTTTTTTTTTATAGAAAATTGTTTTCCCACTTATTAATAATAAGGAGTATTCCCTTGCACAGGATGTCAACTGACGTATCTCTTTTAATTACAAATAGAGGTACGTCAACTGACCTCCGACGCATTGACATGAAAAGGACAAGTTTTCAAAAGTGGAGTATTCTTTTTATTTTGATAATGATAAAAGAACATTTTTAGGGCACGAATGGAAGATTTTTTTTAACAAGACCGCCTTTTAACCCCAGTGAAGTAAACTCTGTAATGATTACTTGATAGGTCCGTTTTTTTTTTTTTTTTTCAACTTGTCACAAAGCATCATTTTCTGATGCTGGAATCGCACTATACGGCAACAAAAATATAAAAAAAAAATAAAAACATAAAAGAATCGATCGTCTGGAGCTGAATTATATAAAGCTGAAACCCCTATTGAAATCTCAAGTGGCCAGTATGGAGGTTGATTAGACAAATAAATATTTGCTTCACTGGCTTTACTTGGGTACCGTACATTCGATGCACGATACTTGAACTCAGTGGGAGTCTCTTTTTAATTTTTTTTTCTTTTTTTTGCGCGAAGGATTATTCCAAAAAAAGAGAAAAAAAATCAAATAAAAAATAAAAGATGGCGTCGATCAAAAAGGGAAAAATCTTAATTGACTCTGTCGGGCACAACACAATCATCCGTTGAAAAGCTGAACGTTGGGGACGTCATTAAGGCAAAATACCAACCCAAATTAAAACAGGATAATTATTGTTTGATGCTAAACTTTTGATGACTGACGTGAAATTACGTTTTCCGACAAAAGGCACGTACGGTGAGAAGAATCTAAAGCTCTTAAGCACGTTCGCAGCGGACGGTTCGTGGTTGCCTGGCCCATCATAAGACAATAATGAAGGGTGAAGATAATTTTTTTTTTTTTTATCTTTCTTTTGACTTTTTAAAATTGGGAATGAAAAATTTATCACCGGGGAGAAAGTGATTTGTTTGCATCGAGGATTAAGGTCTGCATAATCCCTTCTTTTTTTTGGCTAGGAATATATTTTGATTTATGATTTATTGCTGCCCTGCGGCGCCTAGTGTGAAAATCCAAGAGGGGGGATCATCGCTGCGACAGCTTATACACATTATATTTTCCAAAAATTAAAAGTCCTAAACAACCTTAAAAATTTATCATCTGTAATTCACTGATCAGATCTGTCAATCTTGCAATATTGGCAATAAAATGAAATAGATATTTTGATTAAAACAAAGGTGGGTAAGTATGACCGTTTGAAAAGTGTGACTTTACAAACATGTGTGTAGAAAATCCGTTTTTATGTGAATAAATACATCATTATCTAGTGTTGTATATTTCGACAAAATCGAATTTTCAACATGCGTATTTATGATTTAAAATATGAAAGTCACACTTTTCAGACGGTCACACTCCCCTACGTTTACCGTGTATTTAATTTTTTTAATATCATAAAACAGGAAAATTTTATGCTTATTCAACTTTTTTCCCATTTAGGTAAAGGTAGGAAAGTGTGACCGTCTGAAAAGTGTGACTTTACCATATAACCACTGTGTAGAAAAATCCGTTTTGTGCGAATAAATACATCATTATCAAGTGTATATATTCTGACAAAAACGAATTTTCAGTTTCAACATGTTCGTTTATATGGTTCAAAATGTAAAAGTCACACTTTTCAGACAGTCCCACTTACCTACCTTTACCGTAATAAGATTTTGTAGGAGAAAGTTTAAATTTGATAAATAAAATTTCCTTCTGAAAGCTCAAATACCAGATAAACACAAAATCGGCTTTCACGTTGTCACCAGATATTCAAATTCCCAGGAAAATTTGTGAGTACGGGATTCGAGATTTCCTGTTTTTTTGAGAGAAAATAGTTTTTCCGGATTCGGGAAATTAAATTTACCGGGATCCTAAGTAATTACCGGAATTCTAACGCGAAAAAGAAAACGACGGTAAAAATTCTAAAAAATTTGAATCCCGGGAATTGGGATTGAAAATTTTTTCGGGATCCGGGGACTTCCCGGGCAAAATTTCTACTTGTCTCTCTCTATTTTTAAAAAAGTTGTTACTTTCTTTTGTAAAGAACACATTTGTAATCGTCAAAAAAGAAAAAAAAGAGCGATTTTGGCCAATTTTTCTAATCCATTTTTCCTTAAAAAAAAAAAAAAAAAAAAAAAAATTCCTGATCCATTTTTTCTAAAAATCTTGGCTCCTAAAATTTTTTTTCCTAATTTTAAATTTTTTTAATAGTGTCTGATTCCTAAAATAAAATTTCTTAAAATCCCTTTAGTTATTTAAAAAATCAGGAAAAATATTCATTTTGGGAAATTTTAATTTAGGAATCAAACATTTTTAGAAAAATTGAAAATTAGGAAAATAATTTTAGGAACCAAGATTTTTAGAAAAAATGGATTAGGGATTTTTTTTTTTAGGAAAAATGGTCGGGAACGTTTTACAGGCATTGGAACAAAATCAATAAGGTTAGTCACCAAAATTCAAAAAATTTTTTTCTCTTTTCCAAAAAAAAATCACCCTAATCCTTAAGACCAGAAGACCATTGCCCGTTGAGAGCAAGGATCTGTATAAAATTTCCTCCAGATCATTTCAGTTATAATTCTGGCACCTCATGCAGTAAAACCCCGATTTAAATGTGCTGACCGGTATGGTAACTGCTACAGAAGTACATTTCACGCGAAACAAAGCTTTTACGAATTCCACGAGTAGGCGTCGCAACAAAAGAGAAAGAAGGGTTACAAAATAAAAAGGAAAAAATTTTCACAAGTGGCACAATTAAAAAAAAAAAAGAACAAGGAGGCAATGGAAACTGGTATTATTACGGCACAAGAGGGACCGTTTTTAAGATTTCTAAAAACCGAAACAATACTCCACTAATGATCTTGTTTAGATGAATCGAGAAAAGCGCAAAAAAAAAAAAAAAAAAAAAATTGTTAAAAAAAAATTAAAATAAAGAAATTCTAATTTTCTATTTCACTGTAAAAAAAAAGGGGGGGAGAAGGAAGCATTCCGCCATTTTCATTGGTAATATTGGTTTAATGAATGGAAGTCAGAAAGTAAATAACAAGAGAAAGTTGAGATGGAGGAAAATGTAAGAAAAGGGAAGGTTTTGCATCTCAGGATATGAATTTGTAATGAGAATTCACATTCAAGAAAGCGGAAGGGTTGTCGCTGTTGTTGTTGTTGCTGTTGCTGTTGTCTTCCTCAAGAAAAAGGGAAAGGGAGGGAGGGAGAGAGATTCCTTTATAGATGAATAAATAAAAACCAAAGAGAGAGAAAAAAAAAACGGATCCATCATTATTCATAACGTTTTCCTTTTCATAGCGTTCGGATGTTTTGGGGCGAAAAAAAAAATTACCGTTAAAATTAACAAGGACAAATCAAGGACATCCGAAAAGAAAGTTCGTTTCCACTTAAGAAACCAAAGTAACCATTCCCCGACAAATCAAAAAAAGAAAAAAAAACTAAAAAGGCTGTCGACTTTGAAGTAAATGCTTATTGTTCACTCAAGTGTTACTTGACTAAGTGCGTTCATTTCATAAAAATTTTCTGATCGATCGAATTTCTTTTTAATTTTACATATGCGTTTAAGGGAATGTCTCAAGTGGGGGAAATGATTTTTCGGCAAACACCACCGAGCGATCTTTTTTAAACAAAAAAAAAAAAAAAAGAAGCTGACGCAGGATGAGGTCCTAAGGATAGAACACTCGGAATAAATCAGAGCTCAACTGCTGAGCGACAAGTACTTTGCCCTTTGTCTCCAGTTTTCCTGATCGACAATTGTCCAATCCACGAGTACTTCACAAGTGGATACTCCAGATTCATAGCAAAAATTTTTTTTTCCCCTTTCTTTATTTCCCATTCGATAAATTTTTCGACGGTAAGAAAAAAAAAAAAAAAAAAAAAAAAAAAAAAAAGTGACCTTAGCGCTTTTTTTGAATTAAGTCAATTATGCGACAACTTTTTTTTTCGACGGGTTAAAAAAAAAAAAAAGAAAAGAAAAGGGTGCGGATTAATGATATCGGGAGGAAAGACTTTTTTTTTTTTTTTTTTTTGCGTGATGTAACCCGGACTGACAAAGATATAGGTCCACTGCAATAAAGCTCATGTATAGCATGAAACTGGGAAGGGGGCCAAAGCCAAAAGAGCACTTGACGCCCTGCTCTCAGATACTCAAGAGGCAGCCCCCGCCTGCCCTCGTCCACCGCCCAGCAGTTCCCATGACGACGCCGAGCACCTCAAGTACCTCAGGTTGCTTAGCAACCGCTTCCACGGCGGAAATATTACTACCATCCGAGAGAAATCTATGACTGAAAAAAAAAAAAAAAAAAAAAGTGACTATTTTTTTATATTATTATCATCATCTTTTATTTTATTTTATTAAAAAAATAACATACGCATTAACGATGCTCAATTAATTACATCGAAAAAACATAAAAAGAAATTTCCAAGGCGCTTCCCCTTGAATTTTTTTTTTTTTATCCCCCAAACAAACAATCGAATCGGATCGTTCGGAAAATATTTTAATTTATTTTTTATTTTTCAACAGGAAATGTTTCATAAGCTCATTGCTCATCGAAGCGACCACAAGATTGGAGCAAGTGTTACTTAACTGTTTTGTACAACACTCGTGGGTAAAGTGGTCTCTACAGCACTTACAATGAGTGCCATTACCTGGCGGACCCGGTTTGTTTTTCTATCATAATCCGATACCGATATCTCGTCGGCTGTTTTTAACGCTTCTCTTCCTCTTTTTTTTTTCCAACCCCCTCATCGACACTTCTATACGACACGTGACCGGAAAAACCTTTCTTATTTTATTTATTCATTAATTTTTAATTTTTTTTTTTTTTTTTTTTTTTTTTTAAATCAAAATCCCACAATAAAAATTATTTAAGCTTAATAAAAAAAAACCGAATTTTTATCAGACTTAAAAATTCTCATGGATTACCTAAATGAATAACGGTAATCGGAGGCAGTGCACCCGAATAGAAAAGAGAAGTGATTCTTGATGAGAAAGATTTTAAATCAACTTGTTGAGGAGAAGGTAGAAGAGCTATTCACTCAACAAGATTCAAACATTTCAAATAATATTTGTTTCCTTTGAAATACTAACTTCATATTTTTAATTACCTAGTCATTGATCTTTCCAATTCATAAATATATAATATATATTTTTATTTAAAAATAAAGTTAATCTGTGGTTTAGGGGACAATTTTTTTTTTTCGACTTTGCTAAGTAAAAAGCTGTGAAAGCTTGTTTTGGATTAAAAGAAGGGGGAAAAAAAGATAAACCGCCCTTTTTAAAATACAAAAAAAGTCTTTAATAATCTTTATGTGAGTATGTTTACCGTGAACTTGACGTCGGAGGTACCCTCATCAATTCTCAAAATTGTAAATGTAATTTTAAATCTGATGAGCTCCTTTTTTCCTATCAATTTTCTTAACAGGCTCAGGGAGGATCCCCTTAAGAAGGATCGCATGCGATCAGAGGAGAAAACGGCTTTTCCCGCAAAGGGCAAAACAATGTTAAACCTGTTTACAGAAGAATTTGTTTACAATTTATCAAATCATTTTCTCGATTTTTTTTTGAATATTAAAGGTAAAGGAATGAAAGTGTGACCGTCTGAAATTTGTGACCGCTATAATAAAACCAAAATTGCATAAAGTAAAACTAGGGGAGTGTGACCGTCTGAAAAGTGTGACCGTTATAATAAAACCAAAATTGCATATGGTAAAACTAGGAAAGTGTGACCGTCTGAAAAGTGTGACCGTTCTAATAAAAACTGATAAAAATTGCATAAGGTAAAGGTAGGGAAGTGTGACCGTTTGAAAATTGTGACCGTTATAATAAAACCATAATTGCATAAGGTAAAACTAGGGAAGTGTGACCGTCTCAAAATTGTGACCGTTATAATAAAACCAAAATTGCATCAGGTAAAAGTAGGGAAGTGTGACCGTCTCAAAAGTGTGACCGTTATAATATAACCAAATAAAATTTGTTCTTATGTAATTTGGAAAATTGCATAAGGTAAAAGTAGGGAAGTGCAACAGTCTGAAAAGTGTGATGGTTCTAATAAAAGCGGATAAAAATCGCATAAGGTAAAGATAGGGAATAGGGTGGATCGAAAAAAGCGAATTTTTGAATTTGAAAACGCCTGATATGGCAATCGATGCCTTATTGTAATACTATTAATCCTAATTTTTTTCAGATTTTTTGAAGGTCATCTTGAGGTCGCGCAATGACCTTGAATTTTTTGAAAAGCCCATATGAGGGCAAAAAATAAGATTTTTTTTTTTTGCTGAAAAACGTATCACTTCCTATCGGAAATTTTGCGTATATTACGAATATGAAGTCCAAAATTCATTTTTGTGTACAGTTTTTAAGCTGAAAGAAAAACCAGCCGAAAGTATTTCAGTGTTTAGAAAATAGGCGTAAAGCTCAAAAACCGGGCACTTAAAATGATTTTGGACTTTATATTCGTAATCTACGCAGAATTTCCGATAGGAAACGATACTTTTTTCAGCAAAAAAAAAATCCTTATTTTTTGCCCTTATATGGGCTTTTCAAAAAATTCAAGGTCGTTGCGCGACCTCAAGATGACCTTCAAAAAATCTGAAAAAAATTAGGGTTAATAGTATTACAATAAGGCATCGATTGCCATATCAGGCGTTTTCAAATTCAAAAATTCGCTTTTTTCGATCCACCCTAATAGGGAAGCGTAACCGCCTAAAAAGTGTGACCGTTATAATAAAAACTGATAAAATAGCATAAGGTAAAGGTAGGGATCGTGTTCAGCTTTTAAAAAAAACTGAAATATTTTCGCATTATTTGGTGTGCTGTAAAAAAAAAAGATTTCGATTGTAAAGCAAGGGCAATACTGAAATATAATCATCCGCCGGAAGAGAACTGGCCCCTGTTCGGGCGCCAGTTTTAACGGATGAAATTGCTTCTTGAAGGATAATTCTTTCATTTAGATTTTAGTTGATGTCTTCAAGTTGGATCTTGCATACGATTCATTTTGCGGAAGATCCTCTTTTAGCTTGATATTTAGTTGACGGTAAATCCGCTGGAAGTGTGACCGTCTGAAAAGTGTGACCATTCTAATAAAAACTGATAAAAATCGCATAAGATAAAGAGGTAGGGAAGTGTGAGGCGTTGGTTACATTACTCGAAAATTTTTGTTCGAAGAGTTTCAAAAATTTTTTCTCGATGAAAGTGTTTACACTTTTCGAACATATGTTCGAAAAGTTTCGATGATGTTCGATATGTTTGATGATGTTTGACGTTATTTTTGGGGTTGTATTATATTTTTTAAATAATGGGAAAATACATATATCATCGGCCGAGTACCCATATTAATATAATACCACCCCAAAAATAACGTCAAACATCATCAAACATTTCGAACATCATCGAAACTTTTCGAACATGTTCGAAAAGTGTAAACACTTTCATCGAGAAAAAATTTTTGAAACTCTTCGAACAAAAATTTTCGAGTAATGTAACCAACGCCTGACCGTCTGAAAATCGAGATCCTCCTAATAAAAACTGATAAAAATCTTATAAGGTAAAGGTAAGAAAGTGTGACCGTCTGAAAAGTAAGACCGTTCTAATAAACTGATAAAAATCGCATAAGGTAAAGATAGGGAATCACCCTGGTATAAGGGATTCCAAGCCTCCAAGGAGGCGATTTCGAGTATCATTCGTATACGATCGGGACACACTAGTACTCCCTCACATCTTTTTCGGTTCAAACTGGTGGACACAGATCAATGCAGATGTGGTCAAGGAACAGCAGACCCTGACCCACAGCATCATGCATTGCCGCCTCAACAAAAATGGGCGGGAGGACATGATGAAGACATTTGAGGATAAATTGGGCTTCGCGCCAAGGAATATCATGGATATCATCAAAGGAGGCCCTGATTGTTATAAACCTCTGATCACATACATGGCAGCCAACACAATGAAATTTTAACACTAAATTGAGAGACACAGAGTCCATGGCCAAGGGTCTTCTGACCGATAGCCAAATAAAATATTAAAAAAAAAAAAAAAAAAAAAAAAAGATAGGGAAGTGTGACCGTCTGAAAAGTGTGACCGTTTTAATAAAAACTGATAAAAATCGCATAAGATAAAGAGGTAGGGAAGTGTGACCGATGATGTGACCGTGATAAAGAGATGATGTGAAGTGTGACCGATGATAAAGAGATGACTATTATGGTCCTTTTTCGAATAAAAAAAAAAAAAAAAAATAAAATAAAATAAATTGGCAGAAGGCAAAAATTTCTATTTGTCAGAAAATTAGAACGTCACATTTTCAGTTTGATGTAATTTTATGTAAACAATGGTTTATTTTATAAAATATGTTCCATTGAATTGTCAATACCTTGCATTATGATTTAAGCTGTCGAGAGTTTTTAACTCGACTTCTTTTTCGATAATTCGTAATAGGTCACACTTTTTTGGTAAAAATGATGTTTTCGGTAAGTGTGACCAGCAGAGTAACTCTCTAACTACTTTGACAAAGGAAACCATCTTGTTTTTATTTACATTTGCAATTCGGGGTGGAACTAATAATAATAATTATTATTATTTATTACGATTTTAATAAACAAGAATTATGTTTTTTAAACGGTGTTTAGCAATTTTTTAAAGAAAATTCATAAATCTTTAATAAACATGCGATGTAGAATTCGTTTTTAAAAAAAAATAAGAACGGTCACACTTTTCGAAAAATGGAGGTTAAAATATTATCCGTCGGCAGTCAGAAAAATATGGTTGAACTATAAACAGCGCCGTATTTAAAATTTGAGGCTAACACAAATTAAAGCTTAATAATGGAGCAGTATAACGTAATAAAAAACTTGGTTTGATTCTGTCCCTATTAAGAACTAATAGTTAAAATCACTGTTTTTCTAGAACCCGGTCACACTTCCCTACCTTTACCTTAATTTCGGAGTTCAAAATTCGTAGTCTACGCAAAATTTCCCACGGAAATTAAAGATTTTTTATGCCAAAAAAAAAAAGAAAAAAAATTTACTTCTTCAAGTCCAAATTGACACCTTAAAATGCCATTTACAAAATCTGAAAAAATTCAGGGTTGATACTGTATCCATAAAGAAACATTTCCCGATATAGGAATTTTGAAATTCAGAAAAATTTGATTTTCGGATCTTGTAGGAAAAGCATGATAATAACACCTTCTCTGCGGACATAAACGATAACATGTCAAAAGTACAATGTAATAAAAAACTTGGCTTGATTCTCTTCCTATTAAAAAATAAAAGTTAAAATAAATTTTTTCTAGGACCCGGTCACACTTCCCTACCTTTACCTTAATCAGGCTTTTATTTTTCCAGATAAATGATGCCTGTGGGGGGTAACATCTTGAGAAAAAAAAACGGAGAACGGCAACATTTATTTTAAAAAATTTACATTTGTAATTCTGACTTTTAGCTTTAAAAGAAATAAGAAGTTAAATGTTTCGTAAAAACAAAACGGGAATTCTCCCTCGGCATTTTTTTCGTATCAGTAAACTTAATATATGGTATCATGAGAGGAATTAAAACATGGTCCCACGATGTAGGTCGCCTGCTGCAGCGAATAACACTAGGAGTCCAAAATCCTTCACACAAAGTGCGTTCACGTTGACTTAATCAAATCATACCACACAATCTGTTTTTCACTGCAATGAATTCCTCACAATAAGGTATTTTCTCTTCAAGAAAAATAACGTAGTTCAAGTTATGCTTATTTTTCAAGAAGCTTAAAAAAAAAAAAAGTTCGGATTTTAAGGAAGAAAAATAAACAGACAAAGGTGACAACGATGACGCACACACACAGCAGGCTTTTCAGACTTGGCGTCTGAAAAGTGTGACTTCAGGACCTGGAGTCTTATCGCCGCATTATAAACTTTTTTCCATTCGGGCCTCTCTTGGAAGGCATCCCGACAGGAACCTACTCGCATCAGCCGCGACGTTATCTTCCCATCTGATCCTAAGGTCTGGAACTTGTCGGTCTGCTTTCCAGGACCTGCAGGATATATCTCGATGGTGGCGCGCGAGCGAAATGTCCCGCCTAATTGAGACTCTGAGGCAGAGATGATTTCGAGAAAATCCATTTTCTATTTTAGGTAAAGTAGGAAAGTGTGACCGTCTGAAAAGTGTGACCTTTACATTTTAAACCATGTAAATACGCATGTGAATATTCCTTTTTGTCGGAATATATACAATAGATAATGATGTATTTATTCGAACAAAAACGGATATCCTACACACTTGTTAATAAGGTAAAGTCACACTTCCTTACCTTTACCCCCCCCCCCCCCAATAGAAGATTTCAGTTGGTGGACGACCTGAAACCTGCATCAACTTCTTGATCACCTTTCGAAAAAATTATCCCAACTCTCTTCGAGTTAATGAAAACCGCAGTTACGCAATTTCGACCCATCGATACGTTAAAAATTTGATTTTCCCAAGATCTAAGGGAATATTCTCAAAGGAAAAAAAAAAAACCAAGTTACCGTAATGAGTGGGAACCTTTCCCCCCCAGGAAGCCACCCTTGTTTGACATTCACTGACGCGGAGACCACACATGACTGACTCCGTCTAAGGGTCGCTGACCAAACTCGATTACACACCATCTCCGCTGGTGTTCCAGGCAATTCCCATTGTATTAAAACTTGATCCAGTCAGTTTTATATTTGCTGTCGGGCTAAAGTCGTTTTTAATTTGTTAACCTTTATGCTTTAAGGTGACCCTTTTTTTTTTCTTTTTCCTTCTTCCTCTTCCCTTTCGGGAGAAAGCTTACGAGATTGATCTTTACTTAAACGCTCTTGTAATTGTTTCTGAGAATGAAATTGGATTTTCCCTTTCGTTTAACCTGCTTACTTGCCATGAAAGAAAACGATAATGAAGATCCGACAAAAAAATATTGTGGGATGCCCGATTCGAACGATTTTGCAACTTTGAAGAAATTCGAAAGTTCAAAAGTTCATCACGTCTCATTTTGAGATAAAAATAAATTGGACGTCTCCTGGATAACCCCGGAACCTTAAACAACCAAATATTTGCAATAGGGTATTATTAAGTATTTTTATTTTTGAAAAATTTTGGAGTAAAAATAAAGTACATGAATTAAAATAATTATTTTTGTAATAAAAGTATTAATTTTTTTTATTTTTTTTTTTACTGTTTGTAATAAGGTAAAAGTAAAAAGTGTGACCGTCTGAAAAGTGTGACTTTACCATATAAACATGTGTAGGAAATTCGGTTTTGTGCGAATAAATACATCATTACGCTAAAGGTAGGGAAGTGTGACCGTTTGAAAAGTGTGACTTTACCATATAAAAATTTGTGTAGGAAATCTGTTTTTGTGCGAATAAATATATCATTATCCAGTGTATTCTATTTTTTTTCACCCTAAGCTACCTTTTCCTGGACACGGTCACATATATTTCGACAAAGACGAAATTTCAACATGCATATTTAAATGGTTTAAAATATAAAAGTCACACTTTTCAGGCGGTCACACTTCCCTACCTTAGCAAATATGTCAATGTCAACTTCAAAGAGCAAATATGTCTATGCGTCTTGGTACGGACAGGCATGACCCAGTCTGTAGGAGCAAAAGATGTGACTCCTTTACTTATCTTATAAAAACAAAAAAATCTTAGGGGGCAAAGGAACCTTATGGCGGGCAATTGTCCTCCCCAAGACCCTTAAACGACGCCAGTATAATCAATGAACCAAACATGAATCCCCATCATTATTACGACACAAAGATCCACGGACAAGTTCTGTAGGTTCTTTATAGGGTAAATTAAAAATACAGAAGCAAATTGCCCGAAATGTCAGTTTTTTTCCGGGTTTTCGTCGCCCGAGCGACGCCACGTGGGATTTTCTTTTCCGTTAGTTGTTAGTTCACAACCATGGCTGAGCAATTATATCCCTGCAGACTCCAAGCCGGCTTATTCCCGGAGGACGAAATTCCAGACTTCCCGCCTGCCCGAGAAGCAGCTTCTCCAGTTTCGCCACCGGCCCGTCGCAGGTAGAGGGGGTTCAAAGTCGGAGAAATTTCTTCTTTATTGTTCTTTTTTATTCGTACTTTTAGCCATCGGGAAAGGGTTAAAAAATAATAATCTCGACATGGTCTCATTCTAAAAAAGTTTACTAAGGTAAAGGTAGGGAAGTGTGACCGTTTGAAAAGTGTGACTTTTACATTTTAAACCATATAAATAAGCATGTTGAAAATTCGTTTTTGTCGGAATATATACTAGTACACCAGGTAATGATGTATTTATTCGCGCAAAAACAGATTTCCTACACACATGTTTATATGGTAAAGTCACACTTTTCAGGCGGTCACACTTCCCCACCTTTAACTTCATGGAAAAAAAGTTAAATAAAAACAAAAATTTTCTGTTTTATGATATAAAAAAATTAAATATATAAGGTAAAGGTAGGGAAGTGTGACCGTCTGAAAAGTGCGAATATACCATATAAACGTGAGTAGAAAATCCGTTTTTGTGTGTGTATTTTTGTGTTATTCATGATTTAAAATGTAAGTCACACTTTTCAGACGGTCACACTTCCCTACCTTTACCTTTTATTTAATTTTTTTATGTAATAAAACAGTAAAACTTTATTCTTATTTAACTTTTTTTCCATTTAAGTAAAGGTAGGGAAGTGGTGGCCCGTAGCCTAGTTCATAACGCACTCGACTCTCAATCATGAGATGCGACGCGTCGTGCTTCTATCCTAGTTCACAGCTAGGAACTTTTCCCAGGTCAAAACTAGTGCGCTAGTCAGAAAATCAACGGTCACCACCCCTCGGAAGGCAATGGCAAACCACCGAGCGGTAATTGCCTCGTAAGTCTCTCAAAAATAGCCGTTCGGAACCGGCGTTAAACTGTAGGTCCCATATGCCTGTGAGCGCACGCACAGGTGTATGTGAGAGATCACCACGCTCGTAATCGAGTAAAAGGACTAAGAAGAAGGGAAGTGTGACCGTCTGAAAAGTGTGACTTTACCATATAACCACTGTGTAGAAAAATCCGTTTTTGTGTGAATAAAAATAATATGTTTTCTTTAGAAGAGCAAAGATTTTCAGACGGTTGCACTTCCCTATCTTTACCTAATTTTTTTATATCATAAAACAGTAAAATTTTATTCTTATTAAACTTTTTCTCCATTCAGGTGAAGGTAAGGAAGTGTGACCGTCTGAAAGAGTGACTTTTACATTTTAAATCATGAATAACACAAAAATACACACACAAAAACGGATTTCCTACACACATGTTTATATGGTATAGTCACACTTTTCAGACGGTCACACTTCCCTACCGTTACCTTACAGGTTCCCAAATGATAAGCAACTGCCAGTATAAAAGGGATCCTAGGACTAAATACTTAGCCTCTACTTAAGATGTCAACCCATTTTTTTTTTTTTTTTTCGTCAATTCAGCTCAATTGTAGTATAGGAGCCTCATGGACCAGCTTACAAAGCACCCCTTTGCCCCTCAATTAAACGAAAAAAAAACAGAGTCAATAAAATCTCAATAAAAAAACTTTTTTAAATAAATCAGACCTCGATTGCGCAAGATTTAAAAAAAAAAAAGAAGAAAAAAATCTCTTCCAGGATTTACTATTTCGTAAAAAAGAATTTTTTCTTCCATAATTTTCGAAACGTAAATCCGATATTAAAAGTGATTTACCATCCCTTGTTTGTTTTAATAAGAAATCAAACAGGAGAGGAGGGCTTTTTTTTTTTTTTTTTTTTTTTTTTTTTTTTTTTACGCGACTGCACATAAAAAATGGATTTCACTCGGGGGGAGGATTGATGAGCTTACGCTTCAGCGAAGCTTAGTCGCTTTTATCCTAAATAACTTTGTAAATCCACTTGATCTCTCCTCCTGGATACAGAGATATTTATACTGCTCTCAAACAGTTTCTATCAATTAATAGCGAAAATGTAAAACCTGAAATATCGACCAGTTCCGTGGCGGGGGGAGGTCGAGGGAGCGGAGGGTCCGGGGAACAAAGGGAAACCTAAACCCTCCCGAAAAAAAAAAAATTTTAAAAACGTTTGGTTTAATAATGTGTGTAAGATATAAAAACGTATATTTAAAAAAAAAGGAACCACGTAAAAGTTTTGGTGCTTTCGATCGATAGGCCGTGCTTATGGGGGTTGCGCAAGGCCACCCTCGCATGCACGGGGCGTGTGTGGATGCTGCGGAACCAATCGTTTCAAGTGGTTCTTCCCTCAGTTACTGACGCTGCTGACAGCCTAGATCGGCAATTATAAACAACTCGCTTTCCTATCCTTAATAATTCCTTACTCAATCGTATATATATATTTTTTTATTGATCTTAAATTTTTTTATTTTCCTTTTTCTTTCATTTGGCTTCCGAGCATAAAACGCGTATCACGAGTTTGGAGCAATAATGCGAAAAAAGAAAAAGGGTGGAAGAAAGGGGAGGGGAGGGGAGTGAGAGGAGAGGCCCGTAAGTCTATCCATATCGGCTCAAGCACTTGAAAAGTTCCCTTTTTTTTATACATATATTGTTCTCTTTACAAATTTTTCCCTATTGTTTTTTAATACAATGAGAAAAAAATCTTGAGCAAAACCATTCTTTTTTTTTATTTTCTTTTATTTTGACTTGGATATGTGCAGTATTAATTGGTCCGCGGGATCGGGGAGAAAATCCCGTTAAATTGGAAAGCGATGAAATTGCTAATCCTGCTTTTTTTTTTTTTTTTTTCTTATTAGATTTGCTTGTCCGCTCGTCAGGAAATTTTTTTTTCTCCTTTGTTAGGGGGGAAAAAAGAAGATAGAAGCAGAATAGAATATTTCAAGTACCAGTGCTAAGGCGCTAAACCACTTCAGCCACCATTGTCAACTTTATTTTAATTGGAAAGGTGAGTTTTTTTTTCTTTTTTTTTTTTTTCGGAATAAGCAACCTTGTTGCTAGATTAAAAATTATAAAGAGTATGAAGCGTCAAATCCTCCTCTAGTTTTCGGGTAACTTATCTATAAGTCATGAAAACCGCACCCAAAAAAAATAATGCTTTGGGTCAATGCAAAAATGCTTTGCGACAAAGCATTTTTTTAAACTTTGGTCTATATAGTGGAAATGTTTTGTGCCAAGACTTGTGAGTGTTTGTGTTCAAGCTGGAATGTCACAGAGTCGGGGGACATTCAATAAGATAATAGTACAATCCTAATCCATTTTTCGTAAGAAAAAAAATTCCTAATCCATTTTTCCTGGAGGGGGGGTTACAGGTTGCGTTACGGGTGTTACAAGGGGGGGAGCGAGGGTCAAAAAGGGACCTATTTCGCGATATTTAATACATGGACGACCCCTAAGAAAAAAATTCCTAATCTATTTTTCCTAAAAAAATAAATTCCTAATCCATTTCCTAAAAAATAAATTCCTAAAAAAAAAAAAAAAAATCCCAATCCATCTTTTTATTTTTAAAAAAAGATTTTTATCAATTTTTCCTAAGAAAAGATTCTTAATTCAAAAAAAGAGTTTTAATTGAATCTTGAAATTGATCGTATTGTCTGTACTTAGCATATAGCAAGTCACATTATGTCATAATTTTCATAGTATTCACCTAACACCTTATGTAACCTAGTTCAGTGGAGATGCACCATAGCCCGAGGTAGCTCAGTGGTAGAGCAGCCGTAAGGAAAACGGAAGGTCGGTGGTTCAAGTCCACTCTTTACTGAACATCTTCCTGGTTCCCTCTTTGATCCCTATACCGATAACCCCAACTGAGAGAATTACTCCCCCCCCTGCCTTAAAGCAGTTTTATAGGTTTGTTGGAAAATAAAAAAATTCTTAATTCATTTTTCCTAAAAAAATAAATTCCTAATCCATTTTTCACGAGAAAAAAAATTCCTAATTCATTTTTCCTAAAAAAAATAAATTCCTAATCCATTCTTCCTAAAAAAATAAATTCCTAATCCATTTTTCCTAAGAAAAAAAGAAAAAAGGAATTACTAATCCATTTTTCCTAAAAAAAAAAAAAAAAAAAAAAAAAAAGGAATTCCTAATCCATTTTGATCAATTTTTCCTAAGAAAAAAATTCTTAATTCATTTTTCCTAAAAAAATTAATTCCTAATCCATTTTTTACGAGAAAAAAAATTCATTTTTCCTAATTCATTTTTCCTAAAAAAGGAAAAAAAAAATTCCCAATCCATTTTTTCTTTTTAAAAAAAAATTTTGATGAATTTTTCCTAAGAAAAAAATTTTTAATCCATTTTTCCTAAAAAAATAAATTTCTAATCCATTTTTCCTGAAAATGTCGGTTTCTAAAAGTTTTCCTATATTTTTTCTTAGTTTTTAATTAGGAAATTTTTTAATTTTTAATTTTTTTAAAATTCTTTTCTATTTATATTTTTACAGTTGTTCATTTTATAGTTTTATTTTTATAGTGGGTTATTAAAAAGACAAGAATAAAAAGAAAAACCGAAATTCGCAGCTCTTACTAGAAAATTATTACAAAGATTTTAGGGATTTAAAGAATTAGGAAAAATATTCATTTTAGGAAATTGTATTAATACTTAATATTTATTTTAGGAATTAAAAAATTTTAGGAAAATTGAAATGCCGCTTCTCCATTATGGCTCAAAATTAATTTTGTAGAATTAATTTTCAAAATTTCCGGAAGTACTGTGCCTTTGTTATTCTATGGATTTCTAACCCTAGATTTAAAAATGGAGTCGGCCATTTTTATTACATTGCATTTTTTGTATTTTTAATCCATGGTCAAAAATTCATAGAATAACTAAAGCACAGTACTTCCGGAAATTTGAAAATTAATTCTAGAAAATTAATTTTGAGCCATAATGGAGAAGCAGCAAAAATTAGAAAAAAAAAGGTTGAGGAAAAAATTTTTGGAACCAACATTTTTAAGAAAAATGGATTAGAAATTAATTTTTTTTTTAGGAAAAATGCTCGGGAACGAATCAGAAGATTAACTTACATTTTACTTATAACTGGCTAACTTAAATTTCCCGAAAATATCCCAGATTTGAGATAGAGTGCTTACCCAACGGTAGCGAAAAATCGTTAAAAAGAAACTCGTTGAACATAATACATTTAAAATAATAAAAAAAAATTCGGCCAAAAAGTTTTATAAAAATTGTCCCTGGCAAAGGCTGCTACTTCCACCCCTCCTCCTTTCCTCTCCAGCTGCCCGAAGTTAAGAGGAGGCTTCACGGAATACAAGAAGGAATGGTTGTTTTGTCGAATACTCGATTTACGATGAAAAAATCCAAATTTTAGGTATCTAACGAACTCCTCTGATATATCCCGGAAATTTTAGTGCAAGTTTCAACTTGTCTAAAATGTATGGACGGCGGGAAAATAATTTCAAAAAAAATTGCGGTCAAAAATCTTTGATTTTGTTTTCCTGGTTTTTGTTTGCTTGGAACAAGTTGAAACTTGTACCAAAAATACAAGAAGAAGTCAAAGGAGTTCGTTAGATACCTGAAATTCGATTTTTTCCCCCGTAAATCGAGTGTTAAACAAAACAGCCATTCCTTCTCGAATTCCGTGAAGCCTCCTCTTAATATTAATCCATATAATCAGCAAGCAATACACTGCTTATGGTTTGGTCCTCCTCTCGCCCTAGTACTTCGCTGTAATGGCGCCAACCGAAACGAAGGCACCAGTTGTACACATGTATGTTAAATAATAATTTGATTAATAAATGACTATAGCATTTACTCGAAACACGGTTGGAATGGCGCCATACTCTTTCAAAATTACCTTCAATCCTTAACAATCACCAAGTCATGAATACGAAGAAGAAAAAAATTCCTTACGTATAATCACAAACGTAATCATATTTTTTTTTTTTTTTTTTTAAAGTGAATCAATGCAGAGTCTGACTTGATCCATAAATTAACATCCTATACTACCGGACTTTGGCCGATTCGGTTGCAGCATGGGCCAATTTATTCCTGTATTTCCTGGTCATCATAAGATGTTTATAAAATTGTATTCCCTATTCCCGCACGAAAAAGAGATGCATAAATTATAGAAAAATCATTAGGTACATTTTTTATACTATTTTTTTGCATTTGTTTTGCAAAAATTTTAATGTGTTTTGCATCACTTTTTCTTACGGGATATTTCCTTCTGTCTTTTCCTATTTTGTTCAACTTGACTTTCGAAAGGTTCCATTTCATCATTTTCCACCGGTTGTTCACTATCACCTTCTCCGCCGGCTTCACCTCCTTCTGTTGCTGCAGAAAATTCTTAACTTGTTTCTAAACTACTTCTTCACATTTTTTAAAAAATAAATGCAACAAATCATTCTTATTTCCGGGATTTTTGATGAAAGACCCATCTCGTCTCTGCCTTTACCGTAACCCAAGGAAGGTATAACTCCAGGTAAAGAAGCCCCGTAGCAACAAAAAAAAAAAAGTTTTGATCGATTTAACGAAATCCAACACTGATTTAGAGAGTGGCAAAATACAAGCCGATAGCTTGGCGATAATTGAGGGTATCATTAATAGCGAAAATATCAAATATCCCGAATGATTGGCAGCTATTAAGGAAAAGGGGGAAAACAAAAGAATAACGATTGTAAGGGCGGATTTCCTGCGTGTTGGTGAGTGAATGCCAACTTTACTATTCCACGACCCTTTTTCTTTTTTTTATATTCCTTATCTCGGGGCAATTGTCCGTTAAACGATGTAACAAAGCTTAAAAATCAAAGGAAAAATTCTAATTGTGGTTAAATCGTGTCCGGGTTTGTTTTCTTTTCATCGGTATCCTTGTTTGTTTATATTAACCCTTTCCGTACGTCACCTTATGTGTATTTTAAAAATAAAAAAAAAAAAAATTATAGTAGATGCAGGGATATTTTTTTTACTATTTCGTCGGTAAAGTGAGAAAAATTATTCGGAAAAGAAAAAGGAATCAGAAAAACGGCGGCAAAAGTTTTTTTGAGATATTATCTTAAAAATCATATAAAAATCATGTACATATAAATTACAAAAAAAAAAAAAAATTATTTATAAATTATATATAAATCATATGTAATATATATAAAAATCATATATAAATCATATATAAATTATATATTAATGATATATAAATTATATATAAATGATATATGAATTATATATAAATGATATATCAATGATATATAAATGATATATAAATGATATATAAATTATATATGAATGATATATAAATGACATATAAATGATATATAAATGATATATATAAATGATATATAAATGATATATAAATGATATATAAATGATATATAAATTATTTATAAATTATATATAAATGATATATAAATTATAAATAAATGATATATAAATTATATATAAATCATATATAAATTATATATAAATTATATATAAGTTATATATAAATGATATATAAACGATATATTTATAACAATTGGCTCAGCGGCCCTAATCTGCTGCTTTCCTGTTATAACATAGAATATAAACTAGAAAATATGAAGGACCAGGAAGAGCTTATGGAGAAATTAGGTGTTAAAAGAGATTATGCACTTCAATGGCACCTTTCGCCGACAATTAAATTGGATAGAGTAAACGGGTTACATTGCCTTACATTCAAGACTGCATTTTTTGAGTCATCTGTAAATTTTGAGGTAGAAGAGAAATGTGAACATCTAACGTTAGAAGGGCGCCATGTTTCTTCAATCTTCTCTTTGAAAGGATCTCAATTGGTAGAAATTCAAAATACTGAAGATGAGAGAACTCTTCATATAGAGAGAATCTTCACCTTAAAAGATGTTACGGATATATAAATGATATATAAATGATATGTAAATCATATATAAATCATATATAAATTATATATAAAAAATACCACAAGATGTAAAGTTTAACCCATCTTACAAGAAAATTTTATTTTTCATTCCCCAATAAAATTATGCATAAATTAAGGTAAAAGCACCAATTATTGACCAGGCACCAATTACTGACCAGTCCATAAGCTAAACACGATTTCCTTTTATGGTATACGTGTTTAGCTTATGGACTGGTCAGTAATTGGTGCCTGGTCAATAATTGGTGCTTTTACCTTATACAAAAATTGAACACACTCAGATTTTCATGCTTAAAAAAATTATGCATATTCAAATAATCGGTGCATAAAAAAATATGATTTTTTACATAAATTTCTGCCATTTATTTTGCAAACATTTTTATGCACTTTTTGCATCACTTTTTCGTACACGCAATCCACCCAAAAAAAAATTCCAAAGAAAAATCCCGAAAATATTTCGCATAAAAAAAAAAAAAAAAAAAATACGAATACAAAAATTAGTCGTCAAAAAATAAAAGAAAAAAAAAAAGGTCACAAAGTACAACGTAATGGAATGTTAACTAATTTTAGATTAAGAGATACCCTATAATTTTCCAATGATAATCAAAACTCCCGTATTTAACAATAAAAGATGTTTCCACCAGAATAAACCAGGAAGTTTGGTACATTTCTCTATTGTTAAAAATTATACTTTGTCCCACGCCTAGACGGGGGGTCGCCCCAAAAACAGGGCTATTAACTCCGTAATCCAACTATAGGATTTTAAACTTGTTTCCCCATTTAAACGTTTTGACATTTAAAGCTACGGTCCGGTCCAGGGTATCTTTAACTTAATAATGCTGAAATTTGCAACTGAAAATTTTTTGAGTGGGAGAAACGGGAGGGACGGGCAGACATTAACAGGTCAGTAGTCAGAAACTTAAGTGAAAATTTTACATGGCGCTGGGAAATCATGCGTTTTTTTTTTTTTTTGCCTATACTTTGTTTTCCGAAGAAAAATACGGCGGCAGACTATAAATTCCAATCTGGAAATAAAGAGGGGTTGGGGAACAGCCTCGAGCTTTTCAAATTTCCTCCTTTTCGGGAAAACAACACCAAAAGGAAAATAAAACAATTTCTAATTGAAACAGGTAAAAAGAAAAAAAAAAAAAAAGACGAGATTCGAATCAATAATTTAACCACCCTTTTGTGCGAATACGAAATCTACCCTAAAAAGACGAGTTAATAGAGTGATTGGGGAAAAGAAAGAACAAGTCGAAAACCAAACAAATAAAGCGTTGATCCGAAGAATAAAGGAAAGATAAGGAAGGGAAAATTCACTGACGGGAAAAATCGTAATTGGAATTAAATAACGGCGAAACGTGATGAGAATAATAGGAAAAAATCGTGAGGAAAACAATAGAAAAAGCTTCCCAAACGATGGTTTGCCCTCCTTCCGAGCTTATTTAAAAAAAAAAAATTGAAGAAAGTTTTCCCTCCCCTCCACCCTTTTAAAAAAAATTTTAATACCGACAAAATCGCAGGTGGATGGATTGTATGTACAAAAAGAATCAAATGGGTTCGCATTGCTTTATCGACACGTTACAACATGAGGGTGACGTCATGTCAGGTAATAACATTAGATTAAATAATGGATTCAAGAATTTCATTATTGAGGATTAGTTGATTTAATGAAATTCTACCTTTTAATCTGAGGAAATAGAAAATGCAGCTTAAAAAGTGAAACTAATTTTTTTAGATTAAATGCCGACGTGCCTTAGTCGACGGCGATTAACATTCCTCGTTACTTTGTGTCAATTTTTTTTTTTTTTGTAAGCCGGGATGCCCGTTTGTTGGAGCACTGAAAAAATGGTTGTTTGGATTGCTCGTGTCAACAACAGGAGCGGCAACTGCGCTGACTGCTATTTCATGCTTTTCCAATTTAGGCAACTGGTGATGTCAACGGGGGGGGGGGGCACAAGAAAGGGGTCATTGTCTGGCCTTCCCCTTTTCCTTCATACGAGTTTATGCAAAATGCCCGATTTTGTGACATAAAACAAAAAATCGGCCCTTTTGCAATCTGAGTGGGTCCCATACGTAATTCGACTCTTAGAATCAGAAAATGATCATATAAATTACGGGAAAAAACGGATATCTCCACTTGATTTGAGATATATCCACGGAGAAATCCCGGTTTTGTGAAAATAAAAGGAGATATCCGGTTTTCCGGTAATTTAAACGAAATCCGACCCCTAGAATCCGAAAACGACCAATAAAATTACGTAAGGTTGCGGGAAAACCGCATATCTCCACTTATTCGGAGATATTGGAGATATCTCCACGAAAAAATCCCGTTCTTATCCAAAAAAAAGGAGATATTAGGTTTTCCCCGTAATTTAAACGTAATTTGACCCCTAGAATCCGAAAATGACCATAAAAATTACGTAAGGTTGCGGGAGAAACCGGATATCTCCACTTATTTGGAGATTTCTCCACGGGAAAATCCCGTTTTTATCGAAATAAGTGGAAATATCCGGTTTTTGCCGCAACCTTACGTAATTTTAAGTCATTTTCGGATTCTACGGATCGAATTAAGTCTAGGACCCACTCAGATTGCAAAAGGGCAGATCTTTTGCTTTGTGTCACAAAATCGAGCATTTTGCCTAAACTCCTTCGAGCAATAAATTACGCATTAAGAGTATGCATCAGTCGTGGTAGCAGACAAATCGTATTTTTCCATTAACGGAAAAACGAAGACAAATCTTAAAAAAATTAAAAATTAAGAAATCTTCGAAATCTTTTCTTAGAAGATTCCTTAATATTTCTTTCTGCAAGATTCGTCTTCGATTTTTCGCAAAAAGAAAAACACGATTTATCTGCTGCCACGAATGATGCATACTCTGGGACTCTTTAAGAATCACAATTAGCTTAGTAGTTTCAGTTATTACATATCAAATTTAAACTCCCTGTTCTATACATTTTTTTAGCTCTCAAAACATATTATATTTTGATACAGTGTTTAATAATTCAAAGGAATTATACTTTTTTGTAATTTTTTTGGTGATTATTTTGTTAATTTAAGGCTTTAATTCATTGAAAAAATGAAAATAAAAAATTCTATTTCCGTGTGTCGGAGGTCAACCAACGTATCTCCATCGTAAAAATGATTCAAGACAGTCAATCAATTCAAGACAGTTTCCCGGCGGATGCATCTCTCATGAAAAATTTTGTTTAGAATCACAACATGTTTAGCTTACGGATGACGCCTTTTCTTCATAAGCTAAACATGATGTGATCCAAAACAAAACTTTACTATGGGAGTTACCTCTCTACGTAGTCTGTAGTCTGTGGTCTGTTCCGACGTTTCGTGGAAGTGTCGTGTGAGGACAAGTTTACGCCAACTTGCAGTCACGTAATCACGTTATTTTCATAAACAATCGAAACGGACTTTCCCCAATCATATTTATGATGGAGATACGTTGGTTGACCTCCGACGCACGGATTTGTTATGGAACACAGCAAAAATGAACAGAAGAAAAACAGAGTTTTAGTACCAAATTCTCCTTCAGTTTCATTTTTTAGCTCAGGATCAGACATTTCTGCTCTGTACATTTTCAGCAATGAACCTTCAACAAGTTCTAACTGGTCCACGGCAAAGAAATGACGAGAAGGATCTTCGATTAAAGCATCAGCAATAATAATTTTGTTAGTCAATTGTACGAAATTAGAGCCAGCGATGAAAGGGCAGGGTTGGAGGAAGTGTCAAGACTTATACTTAACCATTTAGGACTTTGAATAGATATTTAGATTTAAAAAAATTCGTTTTTTTTAATCTGTATTTTCCTTCTGTTAGGTTAAGGGCAGTCTCCACTTGATAACGTTCACGGCATTCGCGTTGTCCGTCATCGCGATTAACGTAATCGCACCGGAAGTACTTTGCAGGTTTTGCTCCCGTAAACGTTTGTGGCATAAAAAGAGTTCCGTATATTTCATTAAGTATACAAAATTGACTTACCCAGAATTTGTTTTGGAACAGATTTATTGTCTTCCCCATGCCCGAATTAAAATTTTTCTTTTTAAAACCGTAAGAACATCTTTCAAAACCGCCATTTTTAATGTTTGTAAATTTAAAAAAGCAGAAGATGATCAAAAAAATCGTGGTAAAAGATCCACAAAACTTCCGGTGCGAATACGTTCATCGAGAAGGCGGATAACGCGAATGCGGTGAACGTTATCAAGTGGAGACTGCCCTTTAGTTTAATCAAAAAAAATAATTAAACTCTCGTGTGCCTCCTACCCTAAATGCATTCCTTTTCTTAAAAGAATTTCAGAGCATCACGAAAAAAAAAAAAATAGTAAAAACGAAGATTGACATCATTTCGGTTTGATTGATTCCATGTGACAGAATCAATAGGCGACGATTGAATGAAAAAAGGCTGACGTTTTTAAAATGTAATGAAAACGTGCAATTTATGTCGAGGTACGTCAAAACATTTTGAGCAACGATGCACGCAGGTAAAATTAAAAACGCGCTCCATGAAACTTATCAAGATACCTGGGGAGTTGAGTGAGTGAGGGAGAGAAGAGATTTTTTTCAATGAACACAAAAAACAGGTGCCTTTTATCTCCTTTCATCCGGGAGATAATCTTTTAAGGTTTTCATAACCTCTTTCTTCAAAGGTAAAACCAGGTCAGTATTACATAATCAGATTATGCGGTACAATACCAAAATTTTTCTTGGAAAAAAATAGATGTTGGACTTACAGTTAACAGTTTTTTAGCCTAAAAATTGTCCATTCTTCTATTTTTTTTCCCCCCCTTTATTTTCTAAACGATGCATTCACCTGTTTGGTGCATTCCATGACATATGTGCAGTAATCGATGCTATCAAGCTTATGGCCTTGCACCCCAAAATGATACCTCCCCAACTCCCCCCATTTTCATTTGACACACCAATTTTCTAGGCAGACATTTATATTAAATTCCACAATCATTTTTACGGAATATTCCGAAGAAAATAGCGTGTTCAAACCTTTTTTAAAAACCAAACTCTCTTTTTTTTTTTTTTTTTTTTTTTTCCTTTTTAGAACCTTTTTCCGAATCACTTTTTCAATAGCCGAAAGTGTAAATGAGACGACTCAGCTTTTTTTTTTTCTCTCTCCCTTTGGAAAAAGTTTTTCATGCCAAACAGATCAAAGCAAAGATTTTCCACTGAATTCCTTGTTTCCTTTCATTTGCTCTTGCTCGCTTTTCAAGTGTTTTGTGGTGACGCTTTTTTCCTTTTATTCAAATCTTAAAAAAAAAAAAAAATCTTGATTTCGATCTTTAAAACCGTCCATGAGAATTCTACTCGATGAATAATGAATTTTAAAAAAAAAATTACCTTTATACGGAGTTATGCATTCCGCTGCACTCCCTTGTAAAAGTTCATTGGGAAATTTCAATTTAAAAAAAAAAAAATAATAATTCGATGTTATCATTTTGTTGAATCTACACAAATATTAAAATACGGGGAGGAAAAATATCCCACACGAATATGCTACAGTAAAATGGATTTAGATTTCAACAATGAAATAATTGCAATATCTGGTGCGCCACATGCTGTTTCACTCCATGCACCCCTGCTGTATACGAAATGTTTACCACGTTTTATCGTACGACAATAGAAATTAAGAAACAATAATGCTCCGTAATCGTTTCCACTTCGATTTCAACCCGCAGCATTTTTTTTTTTTCTCGACGGATCCGAGTGAATGAAAAAGGAAGAAAGAAAGAAGGAGCGGAATATTTCTCCAAGACGCAGCATCCGATTCAAAACGAGGGAAACGTACGGGAGAGAAAGGGATATTATATACGAGATGAAACGAAAAGTGTCACGTTTTAGATCTCATATTTCCTTCGCGTGTATTTAAAAACGTTTCCCTTTGCCGACGAAAAAAAAAAAAAGAATTCGATTTTTTTTTTTTAAATCATCGTCCTGGCATTCAGTCTTATTGAAATTTGGTTACTAATGTACGGGATGGAAAACGACTGACGAAGGAAACGAAAAGGATGACAGGAATAGTCAGAAAAAATGTATTCACGATGGAGATACGTCAATTGACTTCCGGCGCACGGAAATCAAAAAAGGAGTAAGTTGCTTTTCACGGCAAAATCTGGATTCAGCGTGAGAAACCAGGTCAACTGGGGTACATCCAATCGTATTTATGATTATAGATACGTCAATTGGCCTCCGGCGCACGGAAATCGAGTTAGCACTAAGTCGCTTTTCATGATCCGGTGTCATTGTTGGATCGGTCAGGAGCAGAGGCAGAGACATCCTCATACCCAAAAAATTTTGTTTGACCGAACTCTCTTACACTGGCTCACTATTTGTTACGTAAGTAATAATCGGTGTGCTGTGTTAGTGCACAGTAAGTTTTTAGGAGTGTGAAATCCGTGCGCCGGAAGTCAACTGACGTATCTCCATCATAAATATATAATTGGAGATAGTCTGTTAAAATACCATTTGGTCCTATGACTTTGGAAAGCAGTCGAATCGGACTATCGCTGATCATATTTACGATGGAGATAAGCCATGGAGGTACGTTGGAGATACGTTCACACGATGGAGGTATGTCGATTTTTCTATGCCGATAATCATCCTAAACTACCAATTCAATTCTAAGGAAAAAAACGAGGAAGTTTTAAGGCGTGTGAAATCCATGCGCCGGAAGTCAAGTGACGTATCTCCACCATAGATATGTGGCTGGAGATAGTCTGTTAAAATACTACGTGGTTACATGACTTTGAAAAACAGTCCAAGCGGACTATCACTGATCATAATTACGATGGAGATACATTGGAGGTACGTTAACAAGATGGAGATAAGTCAATCTTTAATGCAAGGGAATGTATGCCAATGATCATCGTAGTCTACCACTTCAATTAAAAAAAAATAATTGTTAACAAAAAAATGAGGAAGAAAAGACATTTCGATGAAGTGCGAAAATGGTCGATTTGTATTTTACCCAAAAAATTGGAAGGAAAAAGCAATTTGGATGAACCGCAAAGTTCCCAGTAACAGCAACACCGGATAATAGTGAGAGTAAAAAATGCGCCGGAGGTCAATTGACGTATCTCCACCATAAATATGATTGGAGGTAGTGTTCTGATTGCTGTCAAAAATCATGTGACCACACGTTTACCCGCGTAAACTCAGGGTCATATGATTTTCAATAGCAGTAGAAATAAACTAGGGATGCACACAACAAATTTCAACAAAATTTTGAGAAATTTGCTCAGATTTTGGTTTTGGGCCGCTAAAGATTCAAATCTAAAATTTCTTGTTCGAGAATCTTGCTCAAGATCTTGCGAGATCTTCTGAAATCTTGAGAGATCTTGAGCAAGATTCTCGCACAAGAAACTTTAGATTTTGAATCCTTAAGAGTCTTGGACGTCCAGAAACAAAATCTGAGCAAATTTTTCGAAATTTTGTTAAAATTTGTTGTGTGCATCTCGAAAACAAACTATATCTAATCGTAAATACGATTGACATTACAAATTTAATTAACGAATTATAGGAAAAGCAATGATAATGGCAATTTGTGCCAACCCTTACCATTTCAAAATACTTTGTTGCAACAGAAGAAGTTTCTGAAACGAAAAACTGGAAAAGAACATCGATCACGATATATCGAATTCATAAAAAAAGTTTTATATGTGCAAGGACTTACGAGCGAAGAAATAAACATTCCAATCAAAAATATGATGTTTCCGTGCGCCGGAGGTCAATTGACGTATCTCCAATCGTATTTACGTTTGGAGATACGTCAATTGACCTCCGGCGCACGGAAACAAAGATAGCACTATGTCGCTTTTCATGGCAAATTCAGAATTCAGTGTGAGAAACCAGGTTCATCGACGTATCTCCAGTCGTATTTATGATTGGAGATACGTCATTTGACCTCCGGCGCACGGAAATAAAGACAGCACTAAGTCACTTTTCACGGCAAATTCAGAATTCAGTGTGAGAAACCAGGTTCATTGGCGTATCTCCAGTCGTATTTACGATTGGAGATACGTCAATTGACCTCCGGCGCACGCAAATCGAGTTATAGCACTAAGTCGCTTTTCACGGAAAATTCAGAATTCAGTCTGAGAAACCAGTTTGAACTTGTTCTAAAAAAATTTCCTGCGTTATGATTTTTACACATCACGGAAAATCGTTTCTTTTTTTTAAAATGAAACATTTCCGCCCCTGAATAAAAGAGGTCGAAAGCAAAAACCGATCTTAAAAGTCATAAAATTGGTGGAATAAAAAATAATTAAAAACACACTTGCAGGAGTAGGGGGCGTGAATCTGCGGGAGAAGGGTCTGCCAACAACAGAGGGCCAGCGTAATAGAGTCCGGTCAAACGGGAGGTTTGGGGTTATCGGGGTGTCTGCTCCTGACAGATTGGACAGTGACACAGGGGAGGTTTAACATTCTCCAAGACAAATTACTAGACCGTGAATATAATAATTGATTATTGATTTCTCTCTCCTCGCGCTTTGTGGTATATTATATTATATTCTCTTCCCATTTAAAAGAAAAAAAAAAAAAAAAAAAAATTTCAAACCCATATCATGACTTTTCAAAAACATTTATTGTGTAGGAAAGGGGCTGGTAAATTAGTCGGAATATAAACTCCTAATCTGAATATATGTATGCCACACAAATCAAACAGCAATTTTGGCAGAGACAGTCTCGTATTAAAATTGTTCCCTAAACAATACCTATTCAAAATATTTTTTTTTTTTTCTCCCCTCGATGACAGTTAGTCAGAAGCCGTAATTTTGTAATCGACATCTTTCACACCTTTTGGCCACCCATACAGACCTAAATGTACCTGTCTGCTACCTTTAAAATGCGGTTTAAACGATCCTTATTAGCGGCGCCAAAAATTAAATTTTTGAAACTCCCGGCGGTGTATTCCTTTTATTTTTATTTTTAAAATAATATTGTTTCTTATCAGGAAGCGACCATTATCTTACATCCCGTTAAATTAGTTACACTTTCATAATTTTAATTTTTTGGGAACTTGAACGATAAATCGTTCGGATTTTTTCCAAGTGTTTTTTCTTTTTTTTTTTTTTAACGGATTCGAAAATAACCCTTCATTAAATCCGGCAACGAAAATAACAATAGCAACTATTTCCATTGATAATATGATAATAGCTGTGTGCCTCATGTCTTTGCATTTGAGATGTAGATATGAATGGACAGTATCTTTAAACTGCACCATCATCTGACATTGGCTCTAGTTTTCCTGTCAACCTCTCGTCACCTTTTATCCAAACATTTAAGGAGAAAAAAAAAAAAAAAAAATTATTATATTACTTGGATGCGTGCATAAGAAAAAAAAAAAAAGTATTTACTCAAGGTCGATTATTTTCGTTTCTGGAATTCTTTTTGTTTTTATTTGGCAAAGGTGTAGAAACTTGATAGGTAGCTCCTATGGTCAATTCTTTTATTATTCCAAGTCAGTCAGGACCATGAAATTATAAATAAAATGATATTGCCATGTAATCCATGAACAAGCCACCGTTTTGCATGCCTTAAATTTTTTTTTTTTACTGCTGGATATGTATGACCTACAAAATTTGTTTTTCTGACCTTTGACAGAAAAACATTGTGCTAATATTTCATATAGTATTTAGCAGCCATATTGTAGCTTACAAAAGGTCGGCAAAAACAAGGTGAAAAAAAAAAAAGACGCTTCACGCCTTTTTATGAGTTTTAAGTTCGGAAAAATTAAAAAGCTCTTTTCAGCTTTTTAAACAACTTTTGAGTATTTCCAACAGATTCAGAAAAACTGTCCATCTAGTACCTCATGAGTGTCGCCAGAATTAATTTGCAAAGAATAGGTATAAAAAGGCAATGAGTTTTGAATTTTGAGTGAAGTCTATCAAGGTTAGGATGATTTTCTATCAAAGGTCAGAAAAAAAATACTGTAAGTCCCTGATATATTTACCATTTAAAAAAAAAAAAAAAATTGGGAAACAATGGCCAATTTGGACTTTTTTTTATTGTACAGGACCTGCTCATTTTTAGGCAAATTATGCTCCACATTTTTATTCTTTTTAGTTTCAAAAAATTTTGGATTTTTCCTGCAGCTTTAAACACTAAAATACAGTAAATTCTAACAAAGGGTTTCAGCCAAAAAAGAAAAAAAAAATCCCTGGGTTTTTGCAACTTAAAAAGACTTTATTTTTCTTTTTAAAGTTTTTTAAATTCACTGAAGCTGCTAAACTTGAGCACAAAGGTGGAATTGAGACCTTAAATGGGGACTGAAAATGAAAAATAATAACGACAATAACTCCAACAACAAGAATACAAAAAAGACAAGAAACTTTCCATGACTTACGCTACAAAATTTTGGAAATGCCAGCTCCAACTTAATCCAATTTTAAAAATCATTCCAAAACCTCACCTGGATTTTGGTGCAACCTTTTCTGAAATTTTTATGACTACATAAATGTAATAAATTTGCTTTTTCTCCATGAGAAAAAAAAAATTGAAGAATTGTGAAGTCAGGCAACTACTTTTCCGATAACCTAAATGAAGGATTCTGCAAAAAAATTTCTTGATGAAATGAAATATTTATCTCCCTTTTTAGCTGATGTCATAGCCAACTTTAAAAAAAAAAAATAAAAATAACAGGTTTAGACCAATTTAAGAATTTAATCTCAGAACATTAAATTTTTGATCCTCCATAACAAAAATATTTTAAATTTTTTTCTCGATCCTAACCAGCCTCCCTAAAAAATATCCAAACTCAAATGGTACCATATAATTCTGAACAGTTTCTAAGCTAAGCACATATGTCGAACAAGAAAAACATGTTTTCATTCCTAGGACTGAAAAGTAGACCATAAAATGTGCTTTCCTCGGAATAAAAAATATTTTTCTTTGCAGGTATCGAAGGTAAATTTCAAGACTCGACCAATTACGGCCCTCGGCTTCGCCTCGAGCCGTAAACTTGGTCTCGTACTTGAAATATTTACCTCCGACACCTGTAAAGAAAAATACTATTAATTTAATCACCATATTGATCAAAACAAAAACAAAAAGATTACTTTGCATTTTTTGGTGTGCTTATTGATCGAGATAGAAAATTTCAACCAAACCGTAAATGAGGCCACTTTAAAAATTAATTCAAGCAGCTAGCCATTTACAAAGAAATTAAGCCAAAACAAAATTCTCACAGAAAAACCTTTAAAGGGACCAACATGTTAAAACTTGATTCACTTGTCATTCATACCAAGATAACTAGTGCATCGTACATTTTAAACATCATTCTTCAATACTCTATTTATTCACATATACTTATTTCAATGCTTACTATTATTCTTACTATCTTTTATTAAAAATATTTCCCATCCTGCGCGTTTGTTGCCATAATCATTTTTAAAAAAAACAGTTAATGATAATCTTACCTTAGTTAAAGCTCCGGCGAAACGTTCAGGACACTTCCTATGGTCGTCCTTACCGTCCACTTTTCCGTCTTTTAAAACACCTTTCGTCATTTTGTAAAAAAACCTATAAAAATCAAAATTATATCGTTAAAAAACCGAGCTGAAAAGACCGAAAACCTAAACAATTAACCTCACTCAAAAATCGAAATATCGGCTTTAAATTTTTAGTGTTGCCAACATAAAACTTAAAAAATCCCGTTAAAACGTGTTCGAAAATTCGTCAGACTATTTTGGCGACAACTTTTTGCCATTTAATTTTTAAAAAATGTTATCACGCTTTAAAAATAACTAGACCTAGAAGTATTTAACGGGCTTTTAAAAATCTCGGCAAAAACGTCCATAGTCAGTATTTAAAACACTGAATTTGAATTTGACCATTTGCATAAGGTAAACATGTAATGAATAAATAAAACTATGGTTTCTTTTGATTCAAATCGCAGGGCAAACCGGCAAAAAAAAAAAAAAAAAATTGGAAACGGTTTTGGCGAACGAGCTTCCGAATATGACAAAACATCTGTAAATAATTTATTGTTGGACTAATAATTAATTATTGGATAAAATTATTTCCTCACTGTGTATTGAGTAGGCCTAAGTTTGGTTACTTGCATCACGTTTTATGGTCATTTTATTGTTTGGAACGTTCTTAAAAAATCTTTTATGTCCAATCACTAAAATATTAATGATTTTCCGCACGTGGGAAAAAAAGAGTTTAAAAGAAAATAAACTCTGACGCTTCCAACAAGTTATTCATTCAATCCAAAATTTAACAAAAAGATCTAAAAAGCTTTAAACTCCGTAAAATTTAACATAAAGCAATTGTTTTTAGTTTTTAGGCCTCTTTTTTAAACGATGGGAAAGTGAAGGTCTACAATGTTTGAAACAATTCATTTTACAAGAATATATTTTCAATAAGATTTTAAAACAAAAGGAAATTTTATATAATGGACTTTTTGTTTTCAGGATAAATTAATGTTTTATTTGCAGTAGCAGATTCAGTTTAAAAAAATAACCTTTGTGATTATATAACCTCGTAACACAAAGTATTTACAATGTTTTTTTTCTCTAGTATTTCTGCATTTACGGCCATCACCTCTCACTTTGCCATGACCTGTCAATACGATCAGTGTAAATACTGTAAGTGTATATATTTTTTTTAAAAAATAAAATAAGAAAAACAAAATGCGTTGTCATGCCTATACATTTTTTTTTTTTTTAATCCTGGAACCGCCCCTGGCAACTAGGTATTCTAGTCCAATCAACTCAGTCCCTATTTATAGGAAGAGTTTAATGCAAACCAACAGGACAATCCTAAGTTGAAATATTTCCATTACTTTGGTTATATAAGCAAAACAATTAAATAACGGTGTGACCGTTCTTATAATATAAAATCACTCCCCGTCGTTTGCGTTTCTAAATGCATCCTCTCGTCTTGTTACTTTTCGATGTTTACGTGTAGTGGCAGACCCAAAGGCGTGGCTTCTACTTCATTTAACACCCTCACCGACAAACGGTTGTAGAGAAAACGTAATAACGTTTTTATGCCCCTTATTTTTCTTTATTTAATAATTGCATTTACTGGTCACGCCTGTCCTATATTTTGCCGATTCGATTTAATGAATTTTATCCAATTAATTATTAGTCTAACAATAATAAGTAACTTACGGATGTTTTGAATACTTCACGCATGATTATTTTATAAACAACGAAAAACGAACCATTTAATATTATCCTGAACTAAAATGGGTAATGAATAAATCAACACTTCACTTCGATGCCGATCAACACAATCGCCATCTTGACTTTTGTTTGTCGCAAAGTTGCAAAAGCACGTTCAGAAAGGGTGAAGTAATGCCAACTGCAAATTGTCGACAATTTTTATTCGTTTTAGGTTTTCTGTCGTTTAGCTTGTTGAAAAGGTTTTAAACTTTAAAGGGAATAGCTTAGGATATGTGCAATTTCGACTTCAGTTAAATCTTGTAGTAGCGCAATGCAAGGGACCGGGAATAAGGAGCTTTATATGCGAGATAGCCCTACGAGCATTTACAACTCACGGATTCCCTGTATTTTATGATTTTATTGATGGTGGAAGCATTAAATTGGTTCAAAGCTTTATCAATTTTGAATAGTGAGAGTTTAGGCTCTTTATCATATAAGCAGACATAAAATTTGTAAAATTTTGGTTATGCGCCTTACAGAGCAAATAAAATTTAACAAGAGTGTGGGAGTTATAACCAGTTAGACGATTGACATTTTTAATCAATCTGAGCTTAAATTATCAATAATTTTTGGTGGAATATTTTTTGCTGCATTTTTAAGATTGTACTAATCAGAGTCCAACTACAGTTTGTTAATAAAAAAAAAAATTCTGAGCCAAGCCATTTTTAACACCATCCTTGGTTTGGGATATTTTTTCCGAAATTAGGATTTATGTAAAGATATATTTAAAATCAAATATGGTCAAAATGGAAGATTTACGAGCCCCAACCATTCTCAATGAATAAACTATAGATTACGACAAAATTTATGAAGCTAAGGTCCCAAACTTTTTATAGAGAAAAACCTTTGAATCGCCAACTGAATCCTTAGCTATACACAGACTTGACTTCAGGCCAATAATACTGGCCGTTTTGATTTTTTCAAACTTGTTTTGACTCTTAGGCACAGAGTTTCAAAATCCAAGACATTTACAGATCGGTTGAAAATACAAAAATGGATTTACATTTTCACCAATTAAGTTATTTAAGACTTGAGTTTGATCTCTGCCTGTAATATTCCTAAATCTTAAATCATTGAATAACTGTTTTAGGTAAATATTTAATTAATAAAAAAAGAAAAGTATATTCAAATTACCCCAACTATATTTCTATTTTACACAATTTATTCTTCTTCTTTTTTTTTTTTTTCTTAAATATCTTATCAGAATAATTAGAGAATTCACTCATTTACAAAAATACAAGTTTTAATGGGTTTTCCTATTTAAAAAAGAAAAAAATAAAATCAGAGTATAGTACGGACTATAAAGACTTTTTTTTAAAAAAAATTTCAAGCAGATCTTTTCAAAAATGATTGTTACCTATCAATTATTATTTATTATTCTTAGTCCTCACCTTTTTGGGTGGCTAAATAAATAAACGAAATAAAAGTCACAGAATAGAAAAAAAAATAACATTCCATTTTCAGGACTTTAAAAATCGGTATTTTTTTTTCCTTTAAAATTTCGTCCCTCGTACAAAAACAAAACAATTTCTCGGAATCGATTCTTGTCAAAAATAAGATTTTGAAAGACGTAACTTAAAAAAAAAAAAAAGAGGTAAATGATCGACTTGAATCACAGTAACTAATTTCATTCATCTGGATGCGATGAAGGTTGCTCAAAAAGAAAAATAAATAAAACCTTCACCGGTATTGTTTTTCTTTTTAAAAAAAAAGTAGCGAGTTATGATCTTTAATTGTTACATCACTGGTTAAACGATTTCAATTTCAAGGCCGCAACTATAATAATTTAAAAAAAGAATCTAATCATACCCCATGAACGCATCCTCAATCGCATCCAGGCGAAAGTTTCCTTCATGCAAAACAACAAAAAAAAGAAAATTTTATTCTAAAAAACCACATAAAACTCGTTTTTCACTTTTTTTTTTTTTGAAAATAATTAACAAATATACGTACAAAATTTTTTTTTTAATACTATACACACTCCGGCTTTTATTTATTTATTCTCTTTTAAACTTCTACAAAATTTTCGCTCATAAAAAAAAATTCGCTTTAAATTAGTCCATTTTTTTTTCTTGAGCTTCGAAATTTCCGGGCACTGTCATCTCGATTAAATGTCGTATAATCAATAATTATATAAAAAAATGAGATCAAATTCGTGAAAATGACACTAAAAAAAAAAAAAAACTTGGTAACTGATGGGATTTTAATCGAAAAATCCTTTCCTTCGAATTTTCTTTTTTTTTTCTTTTAGTATGATTGGTCATCTTCGACGTAAGTGTCATTGTAGAAGTTCACGTACTGTTACCACGCCCGGCCCTGCAGTGGTAAATAGGAAGAACAAATATTGGCGGTCGGCTGTTGGTGATGCTGTTGGACTCCCATTTGCCTGGGATACGCCATGTTCGTAAGAAGTGTTGCCGTGCTGCTGCAAGCTCCTTGCTGTTGGTGTTGCTGTTGGGGATGCCCCGGGTGAGGCTGCTGGTGATTGGGAGGTCCTCCCTGCTGCTGGTTCATGTTAGGACCGGCAGGGCTGTGGGCACAATGGTTTCCGGTACCCCCGCCCCCTCCTCCTTGAGGAGATTGGTTATTTGGAACTAATCTATTTCCCCCGCCTGACACGGAGCTTCCGTCGTTTGTCCCTGAGCATGGTTTACCGTCTTTCACTAAAACTGGCACTGCCACTCGACGAGGAGAACTTTGAGACTGAAAAAAATAATAAAAATAAAATATTCCGATTAGTACAGAGACAATATCGTGCAATTAGAAAATTATATGAAAAAGTGGTGCTGACAGTTAATCCGTTTTTCCTAAAAATCTTGGTTTCTAAAATTTTTTTCCTAATTTTTAATTATCGTAAAATTTTTTGATTCCTAAAATGAATATTTTTCTTAATTTTTTATATCCCTAAAGTTATTTTAGGAAATTTTATTCCAGAGATTTTAAGAAATTTTATTCTAGGGATCAAAAAATTTTAGGATAATTAAAAATTAGGAAAAAAAAAATTGCAAGGAAAACAATTTTAGGAGCCTAAATTTTTAGAAAAAATGGATTTAGGAATTTATTTTTTTAACAAAATCGGATTAGGAATTTATTTTTTAGGAAAAATGGATTAGAAATTCATTTTTTTTTTTTTTTTTTTTTTTTTTGCATTAGGAATTTATTTTTTTAATAAAATCGGAATAGGAATTTATATTTTAGGAAAATGCTGCTTCTCCATTATGGTCCTAAATTAATTTTACAAAATTAATTTTACAAAATTAATTTTATAAAATTACCGGAAATTATGCGCTTTTTCTTTCTTTTTTCATAACATATTTATTTTTACAGATTTTACAGATTTCTTATTCTTTTTTAAGTCATCCTCATGTGCAATTAGTAAAATAAAAGCATTATTCCCAATAATTTTATAAAATTAATTTTGAGCCATAATGGAGAAGCAGCGAAACAGATTAGAAATCCATTTTTTGTAAAATTTTTTGATTCCTAAAATAAATATTTTTCTTAGTTTTTTAAATCACTAAAGGGATTTTAGGAAATTATATTCTAGAGATTTTAAGAAATTTTATTCTAGGAATCAAAAACTTTAGAATAATTAAAAATTAGGGGGGGAAAAAAAAAGTAAGGAAAACAATTTTAGGAACCTAGATTTTTAGGAAAAAAAGCGATTTAGAAATTTATTTTTTTAACAAAATCGGATTAAAAATTTATTTTTTTAGAAAAAATGGATTAAAAATTTTTTTTTTGTAAAAAACTGATTAGAAATTCAAATTTTTAAAAATAGTGGATTAGAAATTCATTTTTTTTTTTTTTGGATCAGGAATTTATTCTTTTAACAAAATCGGAATAGGAATTTATATTTTAGGAAAAACGGATTGGAAATTCATTTTTTTAGGAAAAATGGATTACCTACAAATTCAATTTTTTAGGAAAAATGGATTAAAAATTCAATTATTTAGGAAAAATGGATTAGGAATTCAATTTTTTAGGAAAAACGGATTAAAAATTCAATTATTTAGGAAAAATGGATTAGGAATTCAATTTTTTAGGAACAATGGATTAGAAATTCAATTTTTTCCCAGGAAAAATAGACCAGGAATTTATTTCTTTAATAAAATCGGATTAGGAATTTATATTTGAGGAAAAACGGATTAGAAATTCATTTTTTTTTCAGGAAAAACGGATTAGGATTTTTTTTTTATTTTAATTAGGAAAAAAGAGTTAGGAATTTATTTTTTTAATAAAGTCGGATTAAGGTTCTAGTTCCTTTACATAACCGGCCGGTCAGCCGGGCGGTGAAAATTTTTTAACAATAAAAAAAAGTTTAATTTTTTTTTTTTTCGATTCGTTATTTTACACATAAAAATGAGATCGGATCGCACCGAAACCGTGCCAAAACGTTTTTTTATGTTTAAAAGATAAAGATTCGTTATTGAAACGTATGAAAAAGGCATTGTGGTGCCTACATTTGATAATTTTTTTTAATGTTTTCGAAATAAAAAAATATAGACGCCATTTCTCTTTTTGTTGAAATAGTTCGCGGTTTCCCCGCTAGAGCGCTGCACTAGTCTCTCGGAAATAAACAATTATTTTTTTTGCGAAAACAATTAAATATGATACCTGATTTCAGTCAGGATTTTTTTTCCGCCAGCATTCACCTCTGATACTCATGTGTGTATCATGTGAAGAAGACCGATGTGTCACAGGGTTCGGATTCCCTGTCTAAATAAAGTAGGTCCCGCTCAATCGTAAAATACCTTTGCGATATGAGTGCCCCGTCTTCGAGCTCGTCACTCGATACATTAAGGGGTATGACGTAGTAACGCCTAAACCTTACACCAGAAACCGAACTTGGTAAATGTAGGCGCCGGGTCATAGGGCTTCATGTCCTGATTATGCCGAAAAAGAAGAAAGAAGAAGAAGAATTAAATATTATCAAATATAAATAGTATATATCGTTACTAGAGAGTTATGGGTAAAATAACACCGAGACGAATTTCGCTTTCGCTCATTTCGCTCTCGCTTCGCTCGAGCGGCAATCGTCGAGGTCTATATTGACGATAGATACTTTTCTTTATAAGTGGTACACCTGCAGAGGAATTTTTTGTAAACAAAAACAAATAAAATGAAAAGAGTTTGAACAAGTGTACCAACATTAATTCTTAGGTTGGCATACTTGCTTTGCATCAAAAACAGTTGGTGGTGACGTCAGAGGCATGTTATTTGTGAAATAACTCCCTAGGGCAGGATATTTTGGTGTTATTTAGGTCTGTTATAAACGAAATATCCCCGAGACAGACGACACTGTTACAACAAGACTAACATTCACGTATAAAGAAAAACTATTAACTGTTCTTCGTGCATTTAATATCATGGAAATTTATCTCTGAACATAACGAAACGTTTTGGGTAAGGTTTCGGTGCAGTTAGACCCCGTTTTCATGTATAAAATATTGGATTTAAAAAAAAATTTTTAACATATTTTTTTATGGTTAAAATGTGTACACCGCCCGGCTAGCCGGCCGGTTATGTAAACGAACTAGAACCTTTAGGAATTTTTATTTTTGAGGAAAAACGGATTAGAAATTAATTTTTTAGGAAAAACGGATTTAAAATTCATTTTTTTTTTTCATTTTAGAAAAAACGGATTAGGAATTTTATTTTTTTTAAAATCGGATTAGGGATTTATTTTTCTAATAAAATCAGATAAGGAATTTATTTTTGAGGAAAAATGGATTAGAAAGTTATTTTTTTAGGAAAAATGGATTAGAAATTCATTTTTTTAGGAAAAATGGTAGGAAATCAGTTCCAACATTCATTTCCGCTTTTCTCGTGCGACGCGAGTCAACCCTTGCGAAAAAGAGATGCATAAATTATATAAAAATCATGTGTAAATTATACGAAAAAATTGGACATACATAAAAAATGCATAAATTATGTATAAAAAACTAAACCTTTTTCACCGGAAATTTTTTTTCGATCGTCCAATATAATTATGCAAAAATTATGCAAATCCTGATTTTCAGGCTAAAAAAAAAATTATGCATCAATTTTGAAAAAATTAAAAATTTTGATACTTAAAAAAATTATGCATAAAAGCTGGAAAAATGATGCACTTTCGAATTTTTGTATAAATGTCACAAAAATATTTTTTTTTACTAAACTTTTTGCATTTAATTTGCAAAAATTTTACACAATTTTTGCGTCACTTTTTATTACGAAATGCTTATTTTCCAAAAGGGGTTGCAATGCGAAATTTTTCCCTATGCTCAGGGAATATTTCCTAATGGACAGCGTTGTACGGACTTGCAACGGTCATAGGTAAAAAAATTGGAATAATTCCGAAAAAAAAACCCTCTGGAAAATTTTCTCAAAAATGAAAAATCCTTAGAAAACATTTCAAATAAACTACTCTCTGAAAATGGTCTCCTAAAGAGAATTCATGGAAAATTCATGGAATACAAAAATTGGGAAAAACAATCCATGAATGAAAAACGTTGAATGAAATTATTCGTTAATGAAAACCGTTTCTAGGAGACAATTTTTGAGAAAACGTTCCGAATTTAAAAGCGTTCTTGGAAAAGCATTTTGGAAGAAAAATTCTTGGAAAAGTGTTACCAGATAAAAATTCCGGAAAATGTTTTAGAGGTGAAAATGCTTGTAAAATGACAAGGTACTTAATAAACTTTTTTTTGGGGGGAAGGGGGTAATTCTTTGTAGAATTGTATGGGAGGGGGATCCCTAGCAAATGTTTCAAGGAAGTAATATTTGGAGCAGGAATTCGGCAAGAACATTAAAAAAAAAAAAAAAAAAAAATTCGGAGAAAAAGTTCTGGAAAAACTACACGGAAATATATTTTTACAGAAAAATACGAAAATATTTGAAAAAGAATGCCGATAAAAATTGTAAAATTCCACAAAAAAATTAAAATAATTTTCTTTTTCTTTTTTTTTTTTTTTTTCTTTTTCTTTTGCAGCCATTTTTAGAAAAATCCGGAACAAGATGCCTGACAATTTAGGAAAGAAAGGTTCCCGGGAAATTTTTTCGAGAAAAAATCGATTACCGTCCCCAGAAATTCTGGATGGGAATTGCCAAGAGCAATCTTCTACATCTGTATTTCTCAGTCATTTTTTATAAAAAGCTTTCCCCAAAAAATTATTAAAAAAATATTTGGCCAATTTACATAACACGAAAATCGAAATTATCAAATTTTTGAGAAAAAAAAATGTTTTAGGGAATTTCGCCCAGAATTCGAAGCACAAAATTCGATATACGATTTTCTTATATCTCTTAATTTCCTTTTGGCAGTTCCATAATAAGAAAATAATATTTACCTGATTTTGCGCGTTCTGTTCAGCCATGGCCTTCTCCTTCGCTTGACGCTTGCATTTATACCGGTGATTTTGAAACCAAATCTTCACCTGAAACGAAAAAAAATTTTTTTTTACATTAATTGTATTGTATACATTTTAACCCACGCCGCTTTTCATAATTAAAAAAAAAAGAGGAAATGTTTTTTTTGAACATGTGCCCGATATTTTTTTTAATAAAGTTTTATTTTGAATAGAAACTGAACCTCGTATAACTAAAACTTTGAAAATCTCAAGTGCCATTTGTTCCACGATGAAAAATCTCGATTTTTACATCCAAGCAAAAAGGACATATCTTTAAAAATGAATAATAAAAAAGATTTATTACTTGTTTTTTTAAAAGTTTTCAAATGTTTTTCGCCCTATTATTATTAATTCCTGATTCGGAATACAGAATTTGCTTAAAGCTTCTGCAAAAGTAGCCTTATATTTTTTCTATTTTTTAGCTTATAGGACTAAAGGACAATCAAAATCCTAAATCAAATCCTTAGAAGTAAAAGTTATAGGTCCTCGTCGATAGATATATATAGTAGATAAAAAAATGTTTTTCTTAATTTTCTGGGAATTTATTTCTCGGGGAATACTTTCTATAGCTAAAAATTTAGGTTTGGTAACTTAGGGGAATAATTGTTAAAAGATAGCAAAATTAACGAAAATTCGATCCAAAAAAATAAAAGATTGCAAGTCTTTAAAACAGACAGAAAGAATTTAAAAAAAAATTTAAAAAAAAAAAAGAGAGAACAACTGGCGCAATTTAAAAATTTTAAGGCTCAGTGGTTACATAAAATTTGAAATTGGAAATTTTCTGGAATATATCAAAATCTATTTCCGTAAAATTCAGAAAATGAGATATTTTTCGATGGTATAAGGTTAGTAAAAACAAGTTTTAACTTGCTTTAACTTGTTGTAACTTGTTTTAACATGTTTTAAATTGTTTTAACACGTTTTAAATTGTTTTAACACGTTTTAAATTATTTTAACACGTTTTAAATTGTTTTAACATATTTTAAATGGTTTTAACACGTTTTAAATTGTTTTAACACGTTTTAAATTGTTTTAACACGTTTTAAATTGTTTTAACATCTTTTAACTTGTTGTAACTTGTCTTAATTTGTTTTAACACGTTTTAATATGTTTTAACTTGTTTTTAGCAAGTTTTAAATCGTTTTAACAAGTTTTAACATCTTTTAACATGCTTTAACTTGTTTTAACAAATTTTACCTTGCGAGGGACTGTTTACAGGAAAAATCATTTTCCGGGAAGTAAAAAAATTTGCACGTGGAAAAAAAATTTCAGGGGGGGGGACAAAGCTCAGTCATGCTCCCTGCTATTATCCTGGACAATCAATTAATAATCAATCAATTAATATAAATATCGGGAGGAAATCCTGGACAATCGACACATGAGCCTGCATTGTATTATTACGTAAAAAACCGAAAATTTCTGGCACAAAAAAAACTTATTTCATACCAGAAGGGAATATTCCCAAAAAATTCCCAGGAATTTACTTTCCACCGGCCGACTCAAAGCTTTAATTCAATCAAAGCTAAAGGGGTTATGAAAATATTTTCGGAGGCAAAGTCCGAAATTTTTCATGGAATTTTTTAGAAATTTTTTTTTTCTTACAACTTCAACATGGATAGAGATTCCTCCCGGAAATTTCCGGGATCCCAAGTTTTTTTTTCCCGAAAAATTTCCCGGAAACATTTTTTCTTAACTAGTCGGAAATTCCGCTTCCCGGCAATCGAATTTTCCTCATTTTCGATAATTCCCGGTTCCCGGAACCGACAAGTATTTTCCCGGGAACGGGAATAATATCAATTTTATCAACTTTTTGACCATTTATCACATAAAATTTTCAATATTTTATAAAAAATTGATACAAATCCGAAATTTTTTTTTCACAATTTGCCTAAAGCGTGTCCTTTGAACAACATAAAAAAAAAATTTCTCGACATGTCTCCGCTTATTTCCGAACTTACTTCCCAAAAATACGGAAATCAGGGCTATTTTCCTTTCTTTTCCCCTTCTAAATAGATTTTCGGCTTTCCCGGGATTCCCGGGGATTTAAATGCTTCAATTCCCGATTTCCGAGAAATGAAAAGCTAACGAAAACGAAGATTCTCGTTCCCGGGATTGATATTTTTTTCAAAAACGGGAATTCCCGATTCCCGGAAATGAAAAACTTTCAGGAATTTTCAATCTCTAAACACGGACATGGACAACCGAATTAATTTACTTCCACAAAATTCGGTACGACGTGACGTAAAAAAAAATGAACCTAGTCCCTTTTTGCATAAAAAAAAATATCAATTGCTTTTAAAATACTTTATAAGTTTGCCCTTCCTTTTTTTCGATTAGATGGGGTTCTGGTTCTATTTTTTTTTTTTTTTAATATAAAAAAGCATATACGATTTATCAATCTTTTTTTCTTCTTGCATTAAAGCCTAGTAAATCCCAATAAATGCAGCAATATATGTTAACCTACTTTTTTTCCGGGAGCTAAACGTTAAAAAAAAAAAGAATTTGAGGGACGCGAAATCGAATGCTACGTACGGAATAATTTACAACAGAATAATTGCAGGGAGTGAGAGAAGACAATGAAGGGTTGCTGGTAACCAACCCTTGTTATCGTAGCAACGCCTCTTTATTACCTAACCCATAATTTTCATGTCTGGTTGAGCTCATATTATTCCTCAAAGTTTTAATAAAAGGGGTCACGAGGCGATTTATTTCCTTTGTATAGGGATCTCCGATGAGCGGAAAATTCATCCTAAAACCAGATATTCCTCCAGTTGACCTAAATAGCCTAAGATGTAAACTATTTCCTCGGCTCGTGGCGTGTCCGGGGAAATGAGAAAGAAAAAGAAAAAGTGATATCAGGCTGCTCAGCGCCTCGTCGCCAAAATATAGGACATTTTCTGGAAAAATATAGGACCGATTTTCAAGAAAATATAGGACAAATATAGGACATTTTATGAAAAATATAGGACATTTTGTGAAAAATATAGACCGATTTTGAAAGAAATATAAAACAAAAACTTCAATTCAACATTCACAACACTATACTTTCTTTTTTTCGCTTTTTATAGTAAAATAAAAAAATTTTAAAAAAATTTGTTTTATTAAGAAAACCATGTATTACTGAGTAAAGGGTAGTTTTTTTATTGTGAAAAAACGCAGCCTTTAAAAAATTAACCAAAAAATGGATTTTAACTACAAAAAAGTTGATTTTATGATATTTTAAAGTTAAAAACTCCCAAAAATACAGGACATACTCAAAATATAGGACAAATATAGGATATATAGGACGTTTGTCAAAATATAGGAAATATAGGACATATAGGACAGCTGTGCAGCCTGTGATATGGATATGAGCCTAGGCCCTAGAGCGTGTATTTTGGGATAGGGTGTCCCTTATTTTGGCAATTTTCGAATTACAAATCGCGTACCCCAAAAATGGTTGGTGTACTAATAAACCCAAATTTTTTTTTAAATTTTTACTCGGCGGAAAAGCGTGGCGACTTGAGCTTAAAGTTCCAAAAATTGTCATAAGAGGAAAAAAAATCAACAATTTTTTTTCCGCGAAAAAATGCGGATTTTTATCGGAAATTTTTCGTAGATCACGAATCTGAAGTCCGTTTTTTATATCTTGCCCGGTTTTTGAGCTAAAAGCCAAAATATGGCAAAAAAAGTCGTAAAGTGACGTATTTTGGTCTCTACCTAGAGATTCCAAATTCCCGACGTTTTTCATTCCCGGGAATCGGGAATTCCCGTTTTTGAAAAAAATATTAATCCCGGGAACGAGAATTCCCGTTTTGGTTAGTTTTACATTTCCCGGGAATCGAGAGATTGACATACTTAAATTCCCGGGAAAACCGAGAATTTATTTTGAAGGCGAAAAGAAAGGAAAATAGCCCTGATTTCCGTATTTTTGGGAAGAAAGTTCGGAAATAAGCGGAGACATGGGGAGAAAATTTTTTTTATGTTTGTTTAAAGGGCACGCTTTAGGCAAATTATCAAAAAAAAATGTCTGATTTTTATAACTTTCTTCTAAAATATTGAAAATTTTATGTGATAAATGGTCAAAAATTTTATAAAATTGATATTATTCCCGTTCCCGGGAAAAAACTTGTCGATTCCGGGAATCGGTAATTCTTGAAAATGAGAAAAATTCGATTCCCGGGAAGCGGGATTCCCGACTTGTTTAAAAGAAATGTTTCCGGGAAATTTTTCGGGGAAAAAAAAGCTTTAATCCCGGGAATTCCCGGGAGGAATCTCTATCCGTGTTGAACTTGTAAGAAAAAAATTTCTTAAAAATTCCATGAAAAATTTCGGACTATGTCTAAATGAAGACTCCTTGGGAATAAACAAAGATGTCCACGGCGTTTGCGTTGGACATCTTTGTTTATTCCCGAGGAGTCTTCAAATGTTTGCCTCCGAAAATATTTTCATAACTCCTTTAGCTTTGATTGAACTAAAATTTTGAGTCGGCCGATGAAAAGTAAATTCCTGGGAATTTTTTGGGAATATTCCCTTCTGGGTATGAAGTAAGTTTTGTTTTTTGTGCGAGAAATTTTCGTTTTTTTACGTGACAACACAATGCAGGCTAATGTGTAGATTGTCCAGGATTTCCTCCCGATATTTATATTGTCCAGGATAATAACAGGGAGTATGACTGCACTTTGTCCCCCCCCCCCCAAGAATTTTTTTTACCACGTGCAAAATTTTTTACTTTCCGGGAATTTGTTTTTCCTGTAAACCATCCCTCGCAAGTTAAAACAAGTTAAAACAAGTTAAAACTTGTTAAAACTTGTTAAAACCAGTTAAAACAAGTTAAAACATGTTAAAACTTGTTAAAATATGTTTAAACGATTTATAACATGTTAAAACAAGTTACAACATGTTAAAACTTGTTAAAACATGTTAAAACTGGTTAAAACATGTTAAAACATGTTAAATCTTGTTAAAAAATGTTAAATCTTGTTAAAACAAGTTACAACAAGTTAGAACATGAATCTCTATCTCTACCCTAAAAACTGGACCAGATATTTTAAAAAAAACGGACTTCCGATTCGTAATCTACGGAAAATTTTCGATAAGAAACCACATTTTTTCGCGAAAAAAAAAAATGATTTTAGATTTTTTATCTCTTAAGGCAATTTTCGGAACTTAAAACTCAAGTTCCCACGCTTTCCCGTCCAGTAAAAGATAGTTTCAAAAATTCGGGTTTATCAGTACACCAAAGAGAACCATTTTCGGGGGTAAGCGATTTAAAATTCGAAAATTGCCAAAGTAAGGGACACCCAAATCATCAACTTTAGGCCTTTGGTCTGCTTCCGTTCTGCTCCACTTTAAATTTAATTTAAATCCAGTTCCAAGAATTTTTTTTTCTTCTATCGGAAATATGGCCCTTTTCCCGGGTTTGGGAAATCTTTTCGTCTATTAAGAAAGCTCATCATCAGTATCTCTGATCGATTAAAAGCACATAAGGGGCACGAAATTTAAAATTATGCGCTCACGGTTTCTTGATAATCCAATAAAGTTTGGGATTTTTTTTTTTTAAGAATCAATTTTTTTTCCATAATGCTAAAAGGATGTTTGACTTTGAAATTGTTTACAATTACCAAGAGTAATTTTTTAACGTTCGTTATTGGGTTTGACACCATTTAATTTGATTGGTCGTTTCCTCACTAGGTTTCATTTCCTTTAATCTTTATGAGTGAAGGATTTATTCGGAGACGGCCATATAAGTGGATTCCTTTTTATAAGATTGCGTTTCGCGCGCACGGATTTCGATTTTTTTTTTCTTTTTGATTTTGATTGAAGCTTTTGTAGTTATGGCGTGCGGAGAAATTGACGAAAGAGGGACGGGACAGTGCCCTAGATTTTAATGGCGTCCAGCACTAGGACTTTAGGGAGAGGAGAGGAGTAGTTTAATCATCTCGTACGAAAGAGAGATGCATAAATTACATAAAAATCATGCATCAATTACGCAAGAAATCGGACATGCATAAAAAATGCATAAATTATGTATAAAGAACTTACGTATTTTTACTAGCAATCTTTTTTTTTTCATCTTCCAATATAATTATGCGTGAATTATGCATAAAATAGAAAAAGGTTCAATAAGCATAATATTTGCAAATTTTAATTTCTTAAATAAATTAAATTAAATTAAATAACTTAAATTAAATTCAGTTTGCAAATTTTTCTGCTTTATGATTTAAAAAAATTATGTACATAAATTATGCATATCCAGATATTTATGCTTAAAAAATTATGCATAATTTTTGTAAAAATTATGGATATTCAAATTTTGATGCTTAAAAAAATATCAATAAACTTTGCAAGGATTATGCATGTCCAAATTTTTTGTATAAATGATAACAAAAATAACATATATATTTTTTGCATTTGTTATGCAAAAATTTTACATAGCACCAGCAGTGGACCATGGGCCGTTGCCGGGGGAAAAAAATCAAAATCCAGAAAACTGTAAACATATAAGGTTTTAAAAAATTTTGATTCGTTGGCTTTTTTGACGTAGGACTAAGTCTTGGAGGTCAATATGGAACAAATTGTTTTGTGGGATGTCGGCAACCGTCATTCAAAAATTACAAGCAATTTTCTAAAAAAATTACAAAAAAATATTATAAAAAAATTTAAGTCGTGTCTCCATTAGCGATTTATCCGATGATCGGATTATCCGACCACCGGAAGTACTGTACTTTCGAACACTAGAAAAAAAACTCGAACTTTAAAATAAAAATGGCGTATTCGTTATTTTGTTTTTATTTTTTGCGTGCGGGATATTAAAGAAAGAGATTTATTGTTCCAAATCCGAAGATTCTACGCAAAAAAATCCCGCACGCAAAAAACATAAAACAAAATACCGAATACGCCATTGTTATTTTCAAGTTCGAGTTTTTTCCTAGTGTTCGAAAGTACAGTACTTCCGGAGGTCGGATAATCCGATCATCGGATAAATCGCTAATGGAGACACGACTTTACAAGCAATTTTCTAAAAAAATTACAAGCAATTTTAAGTTAAAATTTCATTTTAAAATTAGATGACAAAAACGAAAGCATGGACTTAGAAAATTTCTTTTAAACTTTTGAAACAGTTAAATTTTAAATAATATTTTAACTTTTTTTAACTTTTGGCCTTTTTTAATAGTAAAATTGGACGGCATGAACGAAAGCAAGGACTTTAAAAATTTCTCGTAAATTTTCAAAAAACTTAACTTTTACAAGAAACTTATAGATGCTAAAGCAAGGACTTAAAAATTTTTTACTTAACTTTCTTTTACCGCCGTTTTTTAAATATCTTTTTTTTTTTTAATTTTAAAATTAGACTACATGAAAAAAAAAAAAAAAAAAAAAAAAAAAAAAAAAACTTGGAAATTTTAAATAAAGCTTTGTCCTTTTTCCTTTAGCCAAGAACATGAGCTAAAGCAATGTTTAAATATTAAAATTAACTTTGAAGACTTTTATTAAAATTTTGACTAATTTTTTTCGTGCCATATGACTTTAATTACAATTTCGTGCCAGGAAAAAAAATTATATTTTTATCAAAAAATTCGAATTTTTTGACCAAAAACGAGCAAAAAAAAAAAAAAAAAAAAAAAAAAAAAGCCTTAAAAGGAGGAGGGTCCATAAGGGGCTTTTTTCGGCTCCACCGAAAAATATTGATAAATGACTTGGCTCACCAAATTTACCTAAAATAACCATAATGGTACAGTAGTCATTTTGCTTAAGTAGCACCTGGCAGCACGCTATAGGCAATCCGTAAGAAGCGTTTTTGGAAAAAAAGCATACTCAAAGTATCCTCAAATCATATAAAAAATAAAGTATATTCGATTATAGCTTTTTATTTTTTAAAAAGTCGAAGTTTTGCCATGTCCCGCAATGATGGCTTTGGGAAAACGACTACTTTAACATGCAGATATTTTTAGAATGGGTTTCATTTACTGACCCGTACTGACAAACAATTTATCGAGGAGCCCGAAAATTGGCCTTGGACCCTCCTCCTTTAAATCGTTTCATTGTTTAAATTTTTTCTTTTTTTTTTTTTTTTTTTTTTTTTTTTTAATATTTATATCAAAATTTCTATACAAATTGTATAAAATTTTTATACAAATTATATCAACTTAAATTAGAAATGATGTAATTATTTGTAACAATTAAAAATAAAAAAAGAATTTCATAATAACACTATATAAATGATAATCTCACGTTTTCTTTAGACCATGGTTTCGTGAGACATCTTCCACAATGTATCCCAAGACGTAGTCCTACGCAAAATATGCCTTCATAGCCTGATTGATTTTTGGTCTAATATTATCTTCTTTGATCCACTACCGGTGCAAAAAGTGCATAAAAGAAATTTTTACAAAATTTATGCATAATTTTTTTTAGCACGAAAATATGTACACACTGTATAAAACGTTTTCTGTAATTTTAACACAATTTATAACTGAAAAGCTGCCCACACATTTCTATTTGTATAAATAGTAACACAATAACAAATATTGCCTAGCAACATATGTCAAAATTAACATAAAAAAAGCTACATACATAGAGTGTGTGGACCGAGTTTGTTAAAAATACACAAATTTTTTTTCTACAGTGTATGCATAATTATTGCAATTATGCATAAAATTTTTCAAATTACAAAGCAGGAAAATTTACAAATATTATTGTTATTCAACTTCTTTTTCATTTTATGCATATTTATTTATGCATAACCTTATGAACCTAATTTTTTGTATGATTTATATATGATTTTTATATAATTTATGCATCTCTTTACCGTACGAGAAAATTCAAAGTTTTAGGTTTTTGACATAAGTGGAACGTTCGTCAAAATATAGGAAACTATGATGCCTGGCATGCAACGGCGTCTATTTTAAAATTTGAGCTTTTTATTGTGCTCCCCGGGAAGTTAGCAGTAACAAAGTTAATAATTCAAATAACTTTTTCCTTTTAAAAGCTCAAATTCCGAAATTCGATTTTTTTTAAAGCTCAAAAAAACCTCGAAATCCCAGTATAGTTTTTATAATTTGAGCTTTTTCTGTATTACACGGACCCCGATATTCCTAGCGAAAGTTCTAGCAGTTAAATAGGACAAGAAAAACTAAAGAAAAGGAAAAAAAAAAGCAATAAACGGAAAAAAAAAATGAAAAAGAAAATCTCGTTTAATTCCTATTTTCGATTTTAATAATGTTTATAAAGTGTAAACAAATTTTCTTCCCCAAGCCTGAATTATCCTGGATTATAACGCGGACGGGAATGCAAACAACCCGGGGGGATGATGTCATGTTCTTCTCATAAAGCATTAATCCTCAGACAATAAAACTCGCTCTTTATGTCAATAACGGCAAGGCTATATAATCAAGTCCAGTCAATTTTTATTCCCAAAGCCTTTCACAAATAAAACACAATTTATTTTCTCTTAATTATATTTTCAAAGATAACCGTGCGTAAAAGTCAAAGACGAAAACAAAAAATAAAAAATCCCCTCCTTTTAAAAAAAATAAAAACTCCCACCCTGAAATTTTAGCTGTCACGGCTGCCATATTGGAAATAAGAAAAAAAAACCCGTGGGTGGCAATCTCACAAAAATTTGATTAGGTCTTGTTTCACCAAAGGTATGTACCTTACCATCTAGGTGGGCGAGCCACGAGACGCCACACCAATTCGGGAGCCACATTTTTTTTCTTTTTTTTTTTCCTAATCTGCTGAGTGGAAGATTTTACAAGCCCTTAGGGCTATTTCGAATCGTGATTCTAATTGGCTCAATTTTTTACGTCACGGCCTTCTTTTTTTTTCGATCCTGTTAATACTTTTCCCGATTACAAGGTCTAAAAAAAAAAAAAAAAAAAATTCTTTTACCTGCGTGGGCGTCAAGTGAATTAGACTGGCTAGATGCTCCCTTTCGGGGGCCGACAGGTACTTTTGCTGCTTAAATCTCCTCTCAAGCTCATACACCTATGAGGAAAGAAAAAAAAGTTGTTAATTAGTTCGTGCTTAATCAATCATCTACGGAAGCCCGCACATCCCGAAGGAAAAAAGGAAAAAAAAAAAAAAAACGTGTCATATCATCTTATCAAAATCCTTTTACGCCTCCTATACAAAAATTTATGGTAATCTATATAAATAATTTTCAAGAAACCATATTAAGGATTCGTACTTTTTGTTTGCTCGTTTGTTTGTTTTAGTCATAATTTAATATGGGCGAGGCGTTTTGATGCGTGTTTTTATTCGACGACGATTACTCCGCTCATTTTTTTTTTTTTTTTTTTTTTTTTTATTATTCGTATTTGTCTCCTCGGATCATTTTAAACAATACAAGCCTACCTGAGCTTGAGTGAAGAGGACTCGTCGCTTTCGACGTTGAGTTAACGGAAATTGCATTGGTTTTGCATCTCCGGTAACGCTACAGGTAGATAATGCAGTCATATTGCCCATGTTCATGTTCATGGAAGCGGTGGCCGACGATCCCATTAGCCGCGAAACTGAAACCATAAAAAAAAAAAAACGAGAATTAGTCATACGTTCTTTTAGTCAACTGAAAAATTTTTTAGAAATATTCCATTATGCATCTTGTGGTTTGTTTATAACACAGTTTTCGAAAAGAAAATTCCGGAGGTCAACTGACGTATCTCGATCATAAATATAATTGAGGATAGTCCGTTTGGTATGTAATATGTAAATGTATGCTGGTACGTAATCTAAATGTTGTGCCAACGCAACACAACATGTTGGTACAACCAGTTGGAGCAACATGTTGTACGAACTTGTTGGACCGACATTCCACACTAATTTCAGCGGAGTAAATTCCGCAACAGTCGATTCGTTCGTTTGTCAAACATGCTGGTACAACAAGTTGATATAACATGTTGGTACAACCTGCTGTACCAACATGTTGGTTCAACGTCCCATAGTGAATTTGCACCCTAGGAGTAAATTCTGCAATAGTCGATTCGTTCGTTTGTCAGACATGTTGGCCCAACATTCCATAGTAAATCTGCACCCTATATCTATGTTGTGTTTTTCTAACCTAAATTGGACAAACAACAACGCACGAATCCAGTCAGTTAACAAACATCCAGGAGGCAATGAGTATAGTAAAACTGCAACAACTAACGCCATCTATTTGTCGAATGTCGGAAACACGTACTGTTATTGGTAATCTCTTACTGTTGTATTAGCATTTAAATAAATAAAATAAAATTTTAGGGGCGACAATGATATTTCACAGTCATCTCATCCCCTTTCTCATGCCTTAACATACATGTATTACGTAATACATGTTTTTAAGACGTAACAAACATTTTTCCCCACAAGCTTCCGTAATCTGAAGAAGAAGACGATATCATTGAAGACATATTGACAACTCATAGTACATTGCAATCAATCATGGTAGGAGACAATTCTGGTCAGAATAACTATTGTGAAATTTTGCCGAAAATGAGTAAAATCAGTAAAGCTTTACAGATCTTTAAATGTAGAAAGGAGAGTAAATTATTCTCCACAAAAGAAAAGTTAATGCAAGAGCTTATGTATTATGGATCAAATAATGTCAAAACCGAAATGAAATTGTCAAGAATTAAAGCAACTGATGGAATGGTTTTTTACATTACTTATCCGATTTTTTTTCTTTTTCAGATGCGAAAACTTCCATTGCAAAGACTGCGCTATGTTCCATCAAGCTTACACAGATTTTTTGCGAACAATAAATCCGGTAAGTTATTTAAAAATAAACTAATCATTTTTCAGGTTTCTCTTAAATCCCAAATCAATATTCGAATATCCCAATAAATATCCATGATTATATTCCAATATCCCAAATAAATATTCATGATTTTTTTTTTTTTTTTTCAGAATGGATTAAAGAAAATAGAAAAAGAAAAACAAGGAACCTTATTTGTAAATTTTCCGTTTCGACATCATTGAGCTTTTTTTTAAGAGACTGGTTTTCAGCTTCCAGGGTGTTGACTTTTGTTTGCAAATCTTTTATTTGTACAGAGTTTTCAATAGTGGTTTTAAGTAAATTATCATATTTATCACTAAGAAACTGGTTGCTAGGGCGCAATTTCACGCCAAACATGTTCGGCGAACATGTTTGGCGTGAAATTGCGCCCTATGACTTCGTTTGTTTTGTCACATAAAGTTTTAAACATTGATCGACACTCTCATTTTTATTATGCGCAATTTGCGAGATATTAGGTTTTGGATCTGGGGCACATACTCCAAGCACATTTCCACGTGTTTTTGTTGCTTTGCTGGTTTTTCCTGTCGTTGATATTCTTATCCGCGAATCCGGCACATGGTAAATGATAGATAGCACTACATTCTGTGCATTTAATCGCATCTGCACTTCCTAGTTTTCCCTTGCCAATGCAGTTTGTTGTCAGACATATCTCGCCTACCACGGTCACTTTTTTATTTCCGGAATTTTTCCCGGGCGAATTATTATTTGCCACGGCGATCTAAACCGAGTTTGAGCCGATTTATATCGTTATATTAAATCCCGTCACTCAGTTCGAACAAATTGTTCGAACTTAATTGTTCGAACTTTAATAATAATAATACAGTATATGGTTAATTTTTTTCTTTTTTTGTTTCAGGAGAGTTAAAGTCACTTGGCAATTGGTCAACGATGTATATGGGGATTTGGGGTTTTTTAAAAAAGGTGGGAGCACCAAAAGCGGCTCCCACAAATACGGCTTCAAGCAATTTAGCAGTAATATCGTACATGTAAAAAACTATGCCCATAATAAATCGGACGAACTGAACATGCCGGCCATCAGTACAGTATGCCAAGACTTGGTTTGCACAACAAGAGAATTTTTCGATTTACTCTCTTTAACTCCGCAAGAGAGGAGAAAAAAAGCGGACGGGTCGTACAGGTAAGCTTGTTAAGACTAGGTAGTTCGAACAAATTGTTCGAACTGAGTGACGGGATTTAATATAACGATATAAATCGGCTCAAACTCGGTTTAGATCGCCGAGGCAAATAAAAATTCAAATATAATTATTATATGTAATTTAAAACCAAAATGAAAAAATTGAATAGAATGTTAGCTTAAATTTTCACTTCAACCCAATTTTTTTGTTCCATATTGCCTTTGGTCTTAATTTATTTTGAAAGGTGTTACATATGTTTTTAAGTTAGCGTTTTGCAGCCTGCTTCAAATGCTATCTTCCGAGCTAAAAAATGAAAAAAAAATTTTAAGCCTTGATACCGTTGTCAGGTCAAAATTTCGTTATGATTATATCAAGAACCCTGTCGTAACCTGACTAAAGAAAAATGTATGTGATTGCAATTTTTTTTCTTAATCAAGATGAAAGTTGTTGCTAAAAAAGGGCTAAAGCTAAATCAAAATTTTTTGAAGCGTCTCAGCCATTTTTAAGCAAAATTAACCACATATTTCTGAAAGTCCTCCGAACAATGGCTTCTATGAAATTTCTGCCTTTTTCATGAGGATCAAAGTCAGGCATCGAAGTGGTCTCTGAAAGTCTCTAAAAGCCTCTACATTCAAAGGCGGTCTCTAAAAGTCTAATTCTGTAAAAAGTCTCTAAAAGTCTCTTCTTTCCCAATTTCTTTCTTCTTTATTCCTTTCAGTATTATTCATTTGAGAATTAAAAAAAAAAAAAAAAAAAAAAAAACCTGATTCATTTTTCACCGAGTTCATTGAGATCATTTTTTATTTTTCGGTAAGAGAAAAATTATAGTTTAAAAAAAAAATCCATCGAGGAAGCGGACAAGAAAATTGAAAAACTAAGAAAAATTTTAGAAATAAAGAGAATTAAAAGTTTAAACAAAAAGAGGAAAATATGATATGATATTACATTTGTTTAATTTTTTTTAATCACTAATGGTACAGTACTACGATGGAAAACCGTTTACTCATAAAATGTTAGAAGACAATCTTCTGTTTAATGTATCAAAAAACAAATTATTTTCTTTAACTATGATACCATTTAGAAAGATGGAGCTATTATTATCCGAGATACAAAAAAATACAGGACTTTAAGTAAAATTACTTTAATAAAAAATATAAATACTTTATCTCACTCGAAGGGGTATTCAATAAGCCATAGCGAATTTTCCCGTATTTACTCTGATTTCATAATGGTAGTGAAAAATAAATCTTTAGATGCTGATATCCGAGATATAACTCGCCTTAAGCAAATTGTATAAAGAAGATAAAAACACGAATTTTTTTTTTTCTTTTTTTTTTAATGATGATCTTCATAAAATTAATAAATAATTATATACAAATCAGTTTTCGCTCACCCATTTCTATCATTTTTCCGTCTTTTTCTGTTATTAAAATTAAATTAAATTTTGAAGTTAAGGTTTAAATGCGATGGTAATTAATACTGGCTTTGTACAGTGCGTTTTCCCTCTTGATGTCACCATAAAAAATTAGAAAAATGTCAACATCTCCAAAAAAAAAAAAAAAAAAAAAAAAAAAAAAAAAAAAATCAGTATATATTGATACGGATATCTGCTTTTTCCCGCAACCGTACCGGTAACTAATCTTAAAGATCATTTTCGGATTCTACATGTCGAATTACGTGCATAGGACGCACTTAACTTTGAAATTCCCGAGACTTTCCCTAGTGGTCTCAAAAGCCCTATCTCGTGTATAAACCACTTTTCCCATGCAATCAGATCACTTTAAATTTGTATACCGCATGGAACACCACTGTACCAAACAATGCGCGGTATGGAGGGTAACACCATCCATTAAGAAGTACCACCCATACCAGAGACCAGAGACCATCCGCAGTTTGTCTATTTCAAATTGTTGATTTTGGTAAAAACAGATCAGAGTGCGTCTTTTAGAAAAGGTACCAACAGGGAAAAGTAACTTAGAATGTTTTGTTTGTAAACAGGGATATTTGGTTACGAATTCGAATTTTACAGTCTTCTAAGCTCCAACTCTCACTTGGCACCTTTTCTAAAAGACGTGCACAATTATCAAGTAATCGACTTTTGAAATTATATGTGTACCTCCACATAAAAAGGGCCCACTTAGGAGATGGTAACATGGAAGGGTGTGGAAATTTAACTTGTAAGAAAACCCTTTGTTTACAAACAAAAAATTCTAAGCGCCAAATGCCAAGTGGGCTCTTTTCATGCGGAGGTACACATTAGAGATTGCAGTACCGGTAGTACCGGAACCGGGAGAACCGGTACTTGGCCAAAATTTTGTGGTACCGAGAACCGGTACCAGATTGCCAAAGTACCGGTTTTTTTTGTTTTCAATAAAAACGGAAAAAGACAAATAAAATAAGAGGAGGAATGTTTTTAAATTTTATATTTCATTTAAATTCTCAGAAATTGAACGATAAAGAGTTGAAAACAAAACCAAGCTATTTCGCCTTCTCCCATATCGTCGGTCAGTCCGAATTATAAAAAGCTTTCCGCTCTAACTTTTGATAAACAAATGCAGGTCTGAATCACATTTTTCGTTTTTTTTTTTTTTCTTGTTTTTGCATGGTTAGTCTTTGGAACTCCTCCTACTGCTTAACTCCTAGTTTTCAGCAGAAATATTCAAATGTAAAAATTTAAGATGAAAGGTAACCTCATAAGATTATGGATGTGGAGTTAAGCTGTTAAACCTCATTGAATATTTAAGTGAAAAAACAATTTAAGCTTTTGAGACTGAGAAGGCATATCAGTTGACGGTTAGCTGATGTTCGTTTAGTACTGTACTTTTGGAAATTAAATTTTTTAAAGACGATGCCTAAAGGCTTATTTCAAGAAAAATGAGGACATATATAAGTAAATAAAATGAAAAATGATTCAAAAGTTTATCTTCTATAAGTTTATGTAAAAAAACATATAACTTTGGCCTTAAAATTCGATTTAAAAAATTTTTTTTCTGGTACCGGGAATACCGGGAATACCGGTACCAGGCCTTTCGTTAGGAATCGGAACCGGTTCCTGAGATATTCTGGTACCGTGCAATCCCTAGTACACATATTAAAAAGGAAGAGTTAGAAAAAGTTACATTGCTCCATTAGAAGAAACAAGAGCTTACGGGCTTATAGGTGCAAACTTGTTTAAAACTGACAGAAACAGAAAGCGCAGAAAAAGCACAAAATACCCAATTATTAAGTGCAGAGCAAACAGTCGATCGGGAAAAGAATAATAATGGAAAAATTATGCATTCATTTGCTATTGCTAGACTGCTTAAGGTGACGCAGGAGTGATTCATTTTTTTGAACACCCTATACTTCGAAATACGCTAATATTATCCTTTCGGTGCTAGATATCAAAATTCCGCTTCCGAGGAACAATTCTTATCAATCTTAGGCACCTTCATGAAAAGCTCCATACATGGCCATACAGTACTTTTTGGGAAACTTTGATCTACTATAAATTCCAGGGAATTCATCCTAGATCAAGGTTTCCAGAAAAAGTACTATATGGTCAGGTATGGAACTGTTCCTAAAGGTGCATAAGATCGCTAACAATTGTTGCTCGGAAGCGGAATTTTGATATCTGGTTCCAAAACTTTAATACTAGCGTTTTTCGAAGTATAGAGTGTTCGAAAAAAATTAATCACTCCAGTGTCACCTTAACTTCAATTTAAAAGTGTGAGCGATTATCAATATACCGTAACTTTAAACTCTTTAGAATATACTAAAAATTTTGAAAATACCGCGTTGGGGTGGTTCCAACTCCCAGGGAACAAGGACAAGTGGAGGACTTAAGAAAACCTGGAAAAGGAAGGTAGTGAAGGGCAAGAAGTCGGAAAAACATAGAAGAAATCAAACATCTTGCTCAGAATCATGATGTCCTACAGCACCAAGAAGAGTAACAGGATTGAATAAAAATGATGATGATGTCGACTCTTTTTTATGGATGCGAGACCTGAATTCTTAAAGTTACCATGGTGAATCCACAGGAAGCTTTGGAGATTGTTGTGTTACCGTAGAATCCTTCGAATTTCATAAGTCGACCGGGTAACCAACGACGAAATTATGCGAAGATTGCATAAAGAGAGGGAACTTTTGCAAATCGTAAAACGACGAAAGTTGGAACACTTTGGTCATTTTCTTAGAGGACCTAAATATTAACTTCTGAAGACACATCATTCAGGGGCAGACTGAAGAGAAAAGGAGAATAGACCTGAAGAACCTATCGTGGTTGCGTAATCTGAGAGCCTGGACCGGTTTAAGTTTCGAGAAGCTATTCGAAATGGTCTCCGATGGAGATAGTTATAAGGCTTTGATTGATGGTCACCTACTCCTGGACACAAGTTCGGCACAATAAGAAGAAGGAGAATGATGATGATGATGATGATGATGATGATAATGATGACGACGACTTACACTGAACGGTTAAAATTTTAGAAGGTTAAGCCAGCTACTAGTTTTTAAAAAACCTTTTTCTTCGTGTATGTAAGCTTCGCAAAATTTGTGGATTATAAAACAACGTAGGTAAACAGATACGTCGATGGAAGCGATCCATATTCAGTTAGTCAGGAACACTCCAAAAACTGCCGCTATGAATGAGTTTGTTAGATTATGAGATTATGTTTGTGAGATTATGTTTGTTGCAGCAGGAAATCAGCCTCGATCCTTCAATAAACCCGTAACCAAGTGTTTGTATCCCCTCCAAGGGAACACAAGGGCCCTTTTGTACCCTGAGACCAACTAAAGAGTAGGTCAATTGAAGCAGTTTCGGTAAATAATGAATGAAAAATTTTTAACTTATTACGCATTTTCTCTGTCTTTTATGTTACAAAAGTCAAAATAGAGCGTCGTTCCCACCTTTCCAGTCTCTCAAGCTAGCTACAGGGTTTCCGAAAATCGAGAGCACAAACTTAATCACGTCAAAATCCCATAAAAGAGAAAACAGATCAGCAGATCTCTAACAATCCATTCACGCGCAATTTCAAATCTACAAAAAAAGCCCAATCACGTCTTGCCCCTGACAGCTTCAAAACCATACAGTGTTCCATTCCATCCACATAGCAAACAAAAATAAAGGCCACAATATCCATCCGACCAACAACCATATCAAAACACAATATTCGATTATAACAAAAAAAGAAGACATCAATATAAAATCGAAGGCGCCTACAGTACTATATTTTTCTCCTTTCCAAACTTGATGAACTTGATGGGTTTTGAAAACTGGTAACACCGAAATAAAAAAAAAAAAAATCCAACCGTAGCTCGATATTTATTTTAAAATTATTTAAAAAAATAAAAGCCAGTGGTTACTGTCGATAAGAATAATGAGAGGTCTAACGATGTTTAGATTTGAATGATGTAACAAAATATTGACGATGACATTACCCCGCAGGTGCAGTTAAGGAAGACATTAAAAAGAACAACAAAATTAAGAAACTGAAAGTGTTGTTCGAGAGATTCATGGGTAATGAAATTCTATACATGCTATGATTACATGGCCGGGGGTTTGTTTATTTTCCCGATTCCGAGCATTCCATCCGATCGCCTTCCCGTGTCCCTCGGAAAAAAAGAACACTTTATTCGTGCGGGTCTTTCTTTCAACGGTAGGGGTGATAAAATCGGTTTTTTTTTTCGCTACTACTGTTGTTAAAATCCGGAAATAAAAAAAAAAAAAAAAAACAAAAGGCCGACAGTGTAATGACCTTTACCATGGTTTTTTGGTCGTCCCGAATCGTGACTCAACCTAAATCCTACTTGTACAAAATTTGTTGTTTTTAGCGTTCGAGGATCTTTCCCTCACAAAAGATATATCGGGTCAATTCGACTTTTCAATAATATTTCGTTGTTCTTCCGTTCTCATGTTTCTCTACCAAGTCACGCCAAAAAAATTTTTGTTTCGGATGGGAACTCCGCGGTCAGTAGTGGCAAAAACTTTTTTTTAACCAACTTTTTTTTTTTTTCTTCTTCTTCTTCTTCCAATCATCCGAAAAATCTATTCTCATTATCCGCGAGATGATAAAGATCAACACGCCTCTGACAGCAAGACGCCACTGCTTGTTTACATAATGACTGTGATAAATATACATGAGATCCTTGAGTTGACTATTACTGAATTATTCACTGCACTACGTTTGCCGAACCACTTGAGATTCAGCCTTTACTGTACTTGCTTCTATAAAACTGTAGACTAAGCAAAATGTTTCTTCCCTTGACGTCTTTTTTTTTTCTTCATCCTCTCTCTCTCCTCCAATCAATGTTATTAACCAATATTGATTTAAAAAAAAAAAAAATTACAGAAGTTCTTCGTCCGGGCGGATTAAAAATCATTAATCGGAGATCGGTGGAAGTTATTAAGGTTGTAACGAGAAAAAGAGGAGAGTGAGAGAGTGAGAGAGACGGAAAAGGGACGTAAGGCCAACGCAATAAAAACATGACAAGGGGTTAAATCGCTCATAACGAACTTTTCCACCCTCCTTGTATTTTAAAATTTTGTACTTCCCTTATTTTCCTTATTAATTTTCTATTTTTATAAAATATAATAACGGATAAGCTTCGTTAATCTCTTACGATTCGCTCGATTGAACTTATTTTGATTGTTCTGACTTACGGCAGCGTCTAAAGGGGGGGAAGGGTGGTGAAAAATGCAGATTTGGGAAAATTAATGAGGCTTTATCGGGGGCTCCATAGCTTAATAACAACAATGGTTGTTGAAAAAGGTAGAAGTCAAAACAATTATTCGGGCTTACCAATATTTTGGCAAAAAAAATTTTCAGATTAAACTCAAACGATTTCGGGACATTTCTCACCGCATCACGTCCGTTGATTAGAGATTGCAAATTACCGATATATTTTCATTCCCCTAGAATCACTAACGATGCAGAGATCAACTGGAAAGTCGTTAGGTTTTAGAGTGAGCGAGGAGGTCTTGTTTAAGATTATGGAGAAATGTGATACTGGAATAGCAGTTGAGAAACTAAGTGCTTGGCGTGATAAACTGGATGACTTTACAGGATGGGGCTATGACAGTTTTGACAAAGGAATGGCCTACAAAGCCTTCAGTGCCAAAGAGATTCTCAATAAAATGTCTAAATTGGCTGCTAGTCAGAATTCCGAGCAGATGACTTATGACATAAGAGCTAATAAGTTCAAAAAATCAAATTCCAGAAATGCTCTGGCAGATGTTTATCTCATTTTCGGGGGTAAGCTATTTGCAATTCGAAAATTGCCAAAAGCTTGAATTTCAAGATTTTCGAGATTCCCGCCTTGCGAAGAGCCTTAATTTACAAATTCGACTAGTGAGGTATTCTCGTAGACCCCTTGCATGATTTAAACCCAATTTTAAAATTAAAAAGGCAGGCATCGAAGTCATTTACCCCCTCAAAATTAGAGACTTTAGAGATCAAAATCGGAAAATTAGAGACCACTTAGAGACTTCTAGAGACTGAAAAAAATCGATTTTCCATTTCTTGTAAACATAAAACACAATTTTTTTTTCTGTAAGCGGGCGGAAAATGAATTTTTATGTCATGGAAAAGCCAAGTTTTTCGTCTTTCTGAACAAAAAAATTTCATCTTTTTTTCAGAAAAAAAAAGTCACTAGAAAGTCATTCTGGACTCGAATTAAAACTATCTATCAATCTTACAAAAATCTTATAAAAAATATTACATCTATTATATTACATCTTATAAAAAATATATATTTTTTTATCTATTTAATTAAATTTCATAATGAAATTTTTCTTTTCGTCAAGTATTATAAACTTAACAGTAATGATTTAAAAAAAATTAAACAAATGTAATATCATATCATATTTTCCTCTTTTTGTTTAAACTTCTAATTCTCTTTATTTCTAAAGTTTTTCTTAATTTTTCAATTTTCTTGTCCGCTTCCTCGATAAGTTTTTTTTTTTAACTATAATTTCTTTTTTGAAAAATAAAAGATGACCTCCATGAACTCGGCGAGAGCTGAATCAGAAGGGTTTTTTTTAAAATTCAGTCAAATGAATAATACTTAAAGGAATAAAGAAGCAAGAAATTGGGAAAAAAGAGACTTTTAGAGACTTTTTACAGAATTAGAGACTTTTAGAGACCATCCTTGAATTTAGAGACTTTTAGAGACTTTTAGAGACTTTTAGAGACTTTCAGAGACCACTTCGATGCCTTTTAAAGGCAACCGAATCGATACAAGAGAAGAAAAACGGAATCTTGAAAAAGTCTTGAATGAATCACTAATTTCTACACTTACACCGAGAAAAAAAAAAAAAAGCCACCTTCGTTTACCTCCGTGATGTTCCTATAGCCCCGACTGCATAAAAATTTTAAATTTGCAGTATCAACCCTAATTTTTTAAGCCTTGAGGTTTAAAATTGTATGCCTCACACTGCAAATTTAAAACCTCCTATCAGATGGGACTATAAGAACGTCACGGACGTAAACAAAGACGGTTTTTTATATGGAAAAACTCCTATAATTCCTAAAATTCCTGTAAAATCATCCTTAACCATACCCTATCATTTTCCTTAAAAAAAGTTTTCAAAAAATTAATACCAAAATAAGCAACACCGAAATAAAGAGCAAAATTTTTGCCGGTTGTGGCCAAAACCTTTTTTGGTAGCACTCCAAAATCACCCCCAAAATCTCTCTGTTGCACATAATGAACCCTAATTTTTTTCAGACTTTTTACTCGACGGGAAACTACCCCGATTTGCGCTTGAAAGTCGGAAAATTCCCATATGGGTAAAAAAATCGTAAAAATTTTTTTCTTTAAAAAAGCAGTTACTTTCTATCAGAAATTTTGCGTAAAATCACGAATCTGAATTCTATTTTTTTATGCGATTCGGTTTTCGAACTAGAGCCAAAAAATGAGCCAAAAATCAGGACTTAAAATGTTTTGTCACTTTACGCGGATTTTTTGCTCAATTTTTGGCTCCAGCTCGAAAACCGGACCAAATAAAAAAAGAAAGTGGAGTTCAGATCAGATCAGTGATCTACGCAAAATTTCTGATAGGAAATAACTGTTTTTTCAAGGAAAAAAAAAATGACCGATTTTTTTACCCTTACGGGAATTTTCCGACTTTGAAGAGCAAGTCGAAAAATCAATTTCCCGTCGAGCGAAAAATCTGAAAAAAATGAAAAAAATGACGGTTCATATGTGCCACAGAGAGAAAACGTAATATTTAAACACCTTGAACCTCGATTCGGTTCTTTTGGACCAGAAAAATGAACTATTCAAAAGCCTGAAACTGCAATTTTTTTTTTAAAACGACGCATCTTTCATACGTTTCAACATCAAAACCCTCGTTAGAAATAAAAAAAAAGGTAGATATTAACTTTTAAAACGGCGAAATCGCCCACGCAGAAAACCATTTCAGAAAGGGTAAAATCGAATCCGTCAAAAAAATATTTAGATAACGCATTGTTCGATTAAATCAAGAACCTTTATAAGAAGAAAAAAAAAAGGGAAGCACGATGCTTTTAAAACTGACCACACAAGGGTAGGGACGAGGAGATGATGGTGATGATGATGAAGAAATAAGAAGGAAAAAAAAAATTTTTGAAAATTTCAATGTTGACACTTTTGGAAACAGAATAAAAATTTTTATTGTTAAAAATTTTTGAAGCCCCGCGTGTTTATTTTGCATTATGCTGGTGATGAAATAAAGTGGTTTGATAAGGTAAACATGGATTTCTATGAGGGATGGACCGGACAGATCAACATCATCCCCTACAAGAAAAAAAAAATTATTTACTTTTATCAAAACCAAATAGTTCTGGTAAAGAAAACATTTGCTCTCACAATGGAAATGGATTTGTATCTTGAAAATGGAAACTTTCATCAGCCTTCGGATGGGTGGAAATCAAGTTCACCCGTTCAAGCTAAAGCTTTTAAGATCGAAGAAGTTTTTTTTTTTTTTTTTTTTTCTCGCACTTATTTCATTACGAGGAGATTTGAAGAATTCTGTCGTAGTAAGCGAAATGACCATAACTACATTTTTTGTAAAAGAATGGGTGTTTCCTATTTTTAACTTATAAATAAAGTGGTTTTATTCCTTTGTTTTTGAAACAAATTTATAAGGACTCAAATTTATTAGTCTAGAGCATTTCTGTACCTCGGGGTAGAACTAAACCAAGTCTATCCAAGCAACGTGCCTTCTTTTTTAAAATAAGACTAAATGGAGTCGCATTTCATAAGTTTTACATTGTTTCAATACCAATTTATGTCTTCTGCTTGTTTTTATTCGGTTCCCTATCAAAATATTCGGTGGATTAAGGAGGGAACCGGGAAAATGTTCAGTAAAAGAATACACCAGAGATACTCGAAGAGTGGACGCGAACCACCGACCTTCCGTTTACTCGACGACTGGTCTACCACTGAGCTACCTCTGCTCTGATGCATCCACACTGAACTAGGTTACATTAGGTGAATCATAAGAAAATATTCACATATGGAACTTGCAATATGCTAAGTATACATTTCACGGTCAATTTAAAAGTTTGATTTCAGAATTAAAAATTTTTATAACCGTTTTCCATTTCAAATTTCGTTCTTTTCCGCGCGACTAAAATTCCCCGGGTGTCTTTAAATTGGCGACACTGTCGATCGCGTTATTATTTCCGTAAATCATTTTTCTACATTTTTATATTTTATTTTTGACTTGTTTCTATTATTTATTCAAGTTAACTTTCTTAGTATCAATTTAATGAAATCATTATCACGCTTATTTTAACATCCAGTCGATGGTTAGTTTTGTAGATCGAAGGAATTTCGTCTATCGGCACTTTACAACCGGTGCAGTTTTCCTAACCTAACCTTGTCTCATCATATGTTCATTTTTATTTCATTCTTTCGTTTCCTTTGTTTTAAGTTACTGAAGATGGGTGTATATTAAACTCTCGAAACTGTCTGTGACCGAAATAAGGAGTTCAACTTCATTTTAAATATATTTTTAGTTCATAAAAAAGTCACTAATGGGCGCTGAGATACAATTTTCATCCACCAGTGAAATTCAAATTAGAAGAAGGTAAAAAGACCGGACTGTTTTTCTGTATTTACTCAATTCCAAATTAAAGCAGAACTTAATAATTTCTACCGATAGAGACAAAATGGAACTATTTTTCAGGGACCATATGAGAGACAGTTTCCAAGGTCTACGTTTCGAGACCTGATTATAAGACCGTGGAAATGCGACACCATTCTGTAAAGGCGGGTTTTAAATAAGAAAATACTTTGCTTAAATGGACTTGGTCTAGCTCTACTCCGAGGTACCGATTTGATCTTCGAATCAGTGTTGCCAGGTTCAAGGAAATTTCCTGATTTCCAGGAAATTTTTACCTTTCAAGGAAAAGGAATTACTGCAATTTTTTGCAGGAAATTCCAGGAAATTTAGACCGTTTTAAGGAATTGATAATTTTTTTCTGAATAATATTTATACGTTTTAAGGAAATTTTATTTTTTTTTTCTTCAATAATTTAAAATTAAAATAATGAAAAAGTAGAGAAAAAACCACAACCACCTATTAACAAGGGGCTATCTCCATCTAGTATTTCCATCTAGTTTTGGGAGTTTTATAATTTTGTCACAAACGTGACATGATGTTTAGTCAGATTTTTTTATAATTACAAGTGATTCGTACTAAGTCAGATTTATCCTCCAAAGTCTAAATAAAATAATTATTACTTTAGGGTAGGTACGCGATTAGTGATTAATCGCGTAATTAATTATTATAATATTGTAAAGTAAATTTATTGCTACTCTTAAAATTTTTAAAAATGTTGCCTTATTGGAAATTTTATGCATATGATTAATGCTCATTAACTAGCTCAAGAGTTGCCTGGGTAAAGAATCTTTTTCATTATAATTTTTTAAAATGGATTTCTCATTTATTTTTTTTTTATTTTCATATTTAGAAACCTTCTACATCCAAATCCATATTATGCGCTCAACAATCGTAAATATATTTAGGTTTTAACTTTAAAATTTATTTTCAAAAGTCGAACATTGTTTTTTTTTGACATATCTATAGGTAGACGTTCACCTTCGATAAGAATGACACGTCTACACCTAGTGTTTAGATACTTCTTTGGAACAAAACCAATAATTAGATCATGGGTGTAGACGGATATTTATTCTATGCTTTCCACGACTTTCTTTTATATTTTTCTCTTTTTTTTAGACTTTATTTGAAATTGAAACAAAAATTTTCATTTCAAAGCCATAATATGTAGATTTTAGTAATCAGAAAATTTTGCGACATAAACAGGAAATTTAAGGAAATTACAGGAAATTTTTTTAAAAAAAAGGGAAAAATTAGATTTTTAAGCTGGCAACACTGCTTCGAATTCAAATAAAGAGAATTCATCTTTTCATCACACGGTACTGAAAAGCCCACTTTTCAGTCCTAGTCAGTTTATTTACAGACTATTTTACACCGTACCTTGTGATAAAAAATATCTTTCAATGCAAGAAATGCAAACGACTTGCCCGTCTCGACCTATTTAAGGCCCTCGCCTTCGGCTCGGGCTTAAAACTCGGTCATTTTGTCGTTTGCACTCCTTGTATTGAAAAATACTATACCTCCGCCAAGAGGGCAAAAACTTTCTTATGACTGAGGTAAAAATATGTTTGGTGGATATGTTTGTCCAAAATTTTTTTCTCAAATCATGTTTAATCAGCTCTTCTTGAAGACAACAAAGGCGCACTCTACGCTCATTCCCCTCTCTTCTGTTTCTTGTTAAAACACAATTTTCGGAAAAAATTTCGGGCAAACATATCCACAAACATGATAAAAGACATGCGTTTAGCAAAAAAAAACCAACAATACTTTTGTAAAGAAACATGCAGGAATGGACTTTTACAAGAGACAAAACAATCATAAAGTTGCGCTTCGGGAAAAGTTAAATCAACGCTGTGGTAACAAAGAAGCGATGAAAACATGCTATTTGTGATTAACTCACAACCAAATAAAATGACGAAGATTTTCAATACAATGCTTTTTCAAAGTCAAGCTGTTTCCAGGGGAAGAAATAGGAAACCCAACTGTACTGTCCTAATTGGAAAATGGGAACGCATCCAATTTGTTAAAACGTCGATAGGAACTTCTACCGACGATTTACGGGCAATTAAAAACAATATTTTCATCGCCAATAGGAAGATTTTAGAATTTTCTGTATGATAATGTTGATGGATATAGCTTCAGAATGTGTAAAAAAAAAAAAAAAATTAACCCCCCAAATTGCTTTTTCAAAACTAATTTTTCCTAAATTTTTTTTTTAATTTTTTGGCGGGAAAATTCGGAATAGGGTAAAAAGATGGAAAGAAATTTTCGAAGACTCGAACCCCCCCTTCCCGTTAGAAGACGGGGGTTCGAGTCCTCCATGGATACGAGTTACTAATTTTTCTCGAAAATTTCTTTCCATCTTTCCACCCTATTCCGAATATTCCCAGCCGGGATAATGGCAGTTACGAAATTTAATTTAATTTTCGCAATGCATATATTTAATATGTGCTATATATATAAGACCATGACTCATGTTAGGAAGTTGGAAAATGAAGCTCAAGGAGCTTAGCTTCTGAGAAGGAGGTAACAAGTAATATTTAAATGATTGGTATACTAATTTTTTTGGCCATGTCCCTCCTACTGTACGAATATAACTAGGCATTTCGGCAAATGCTCGAAATGCTTATTGTTTAGCAGAAACTAGTATTATTTTAACAGACAGACTGATCGGAAAAGGGCAGTCAATGTACTAGAAGAATTGCCTTCAAGCAATTGTGACCGTGCACAGGAAAAGGGAGCTTAGGGTGAAAAAAATTCGAATTTTAGTGGCGGATTTTCGCTTTAAATCATTTAAATCCACCAAAAAATTAGTTGCGAATATTTATCAATCTAAGCTTCCATTTCCTGCGCACGATCACAATTCAATCAGCTATCGCAGGAGTCGATGAATATAAATAACAAAATTAAAACCAGTGCAATAACGAAGACATGCCCATGTGCTTTCAATAAATGATGCTCCTTTGAACACGAATCGACAACCTCATTCAGGACTTCATAACCTCGATTATTTTATCAAAAACTTCAATGCGTAGAGACCCAACAGAAAAAATAAGCGCGAAAATTTGGAGACAAAAGACTATGCGTATCGACTTTTTATTCTGTTCTTTAGGGTTTTCTGCAATTTAAAAAATTAACGATCATACTGGTCATGTGCCTCCAAATTTTCACGCTTATTTCCTCGGTCGGGTATCTTCTAATTAAGGGTCTCTAGAAGCAGACGGTACGGAATCTGAAAGATCGATTTTTAATTAATGTCATGATTATCAAGATGGTGATCAGCAAGCTAACCAGCGAAGGTGACAAAAGCCGAAAAAGTCCGCAAATTTGGGGTCACGAACCACAAAATTAAATCATGAAAAGCTCAATCAATTTAATTAATGTAGGTAATCAGCAACACCTCTTATACCTAAACAGTGAAAATGGGCGGAAATATATATCAGGGTGTCCCTTATATTTTGCGAATTTTCGAATTTGAATAAGTGCACCCCTAAAATCGGTTCTCTCTGTGGCACGTATGAACCCTAATTTTTTTTTAGATTTTTTACTCAACAGGGAAACCGTCGCGAATTGCGCTTCAACGTCGGAAAATTCCCATAAGAGAAAAAAAATCGATAATTTTTGTTGTAGAAAAAGCTCAGAAAATTCAAATTCGAATATTCGCAAAATAAGGGACACCTAATATTCATACAATGAACACCAAAACAGGACACCGTGTATCAACACATTCGTACAATGTCTCATCGAAAAACAATAGGAAAGTGTACGAATATATTGATACCCGCTGTATAAGGCAAAATCCTACTCAAGGAATCCCGTGAATCCTCCTCTAAAACCATAAAGGATTAGGACGCGAGGAAAAAAAAAAACCCATTGTAAATAGGAATTAACGCTATTGAAAAAAAAGAAAATACAAAATGGCGGATTCAATGTTACCATCATAAAGATTGGTCCTTAACAGTTCATCGATGCGTAAGTCACCCACTATGACACAGTCGATTAAACGTCATTCACACATTTTACAAACTGTTATTTAATCCCTCCCTGCCCTCGGGGGGTTGTAACAATCGAGTTATATTGCTGTGAAGCTTCCTCTTTAACCACCTTTTTTTTTTTATCATCTTCTTATTTCCTTTTCTTTATTTAAAAAAAATTATTTAATCGCAGCTGGTTACTGTATAATTAGTCCAAGTTAGATTCGCCAAAACGTCACCAAAGAATGAAAAGTGATCATTGTTTTCGGTAAAAAATATTTAATTTAATTACACGGTCGGACAGTTTTGTTTTCATATCAAAAGGTCCTTTTCGTCCTCCTTCATGTTCATTAACCGAGAAATTAATCAGGGTGAAAGTTTTAATCCAAAGAGAAAGGATTCCCCCTTTTTGCTTCGAATCCAATATTTTTTCCTATATTAAGGAAAACGGAGGCTAAAAGCAAAAAAAAAAAAAAAAAAAAAAAAAATGTATATATTTATATGAAGATATATATATTTCGTTTGTTTAGTTCAGGAAGGAACACCAAGGAGAGAGACAAAATGTCGTACTTGTGATGAGGCATCAAATCAAAATAACACATGCTTCGCCCATGTTTAGCCTTATATTAGGCAACTGTCCACTGATCAAACACTTCATCATACCATCACTTCATAGAGTAAACAATCAACAACATAAGCAGAACTCACTGGGTTTTCTTATTTTACTTTCTACTGTTGTTCATTAATCCCTTACGGTTTTTATGTTATGTTTAAATTTCGTCTACAATTATTTTTTTTCTCGAATTAGAATGGTAGGATGTGATGATTCAAGGCCACGTAAAAAAAATGTATAAATTATAGTTTTCATGCTTCCTGTTAAAAAAAAAGGGACGGTTCCCTGTTTTCCTTCAAAAAAAAAAAAAAAAAAAGATATTCGATCATCGTGTAACCTTCTTCGGTGTTAAGTATTAATGAACGTTTCAATGACGATTAGAACAACTGTTAAAATGAAGTGTTTCAAATTGCGGTTGTTGAAAATTAGCTATGCGAAAATGTTCCAGGAAGAAGGAAGTCGCAGGCAGAAGATTCGTTGCATCCCGCAAAGTGTTCCACATTTTAACATAATTTAAATTTAAGGGTAGACAGGGAAGTTCGCTCTATAAATAGACTTCGATGCCAGGAATGGATTTTTAGTCACGAAATAAAATAGTAGAGATTAGAGGAAAAAAGTGGAGAATGATTTGAACGTTAATATTCGATAAAAATATTCAATAAAGCTATAATTGGACAATAATTGCAAGTTTATTACCAGTACAGACCAATACAAAAAATAGATGCATAAATTACATAAAAATCGTGCATAATTGTATTAAAAAAATCTGATATACATAAAAATATGTATAAATTATGTATAAACAACTTAACTTTCTTTACCGGATAATTTTTTTTTTTAATCCTCTAACAAAATATTTGCAAACTTTCCTGCTTTATGATTTCAAAAAATCATTTTAAAAAAATTATGCATATCCAGATTTTTATGCTTCAACAAATTATGCATAAATTTTGTAAAAATTATGCATATTTCAATTTTGATGCTAAAAAAATATGCATGAACTTTAGCAAAAATTATGCATGTCCAAATTTTTGACGTAGGACTACGTCTTGGGGTTCGGTCCTAAGGAAATCTGTCTGTCCGATGTCGGTCTGTTCGCACCAAAAATCAGTTTTAATTACTAATATTAAAATTTGAACTTATTGGAAAATTGTAAATAATATTTTGACTATTTTTTTTTTTAACTTTTGCCCTTTTTTAATAGTAAATTATACGACATGAACGAATTTTCAAGAAACTTAAAGTTTCTAAAGCAAGGACTCCAAAATTTCTTTAAATTTTATTAAACTTTCTTTTTAAATACTAAAATTAGACTATATGAACAAAAACAATAACTTAGGAATTTTAGGTAAAATGTTCACTACATTTTTTAATTTTGTCCTTTTTCCTTTAGCCAAGAATATGAGCTTAAAATTTTAACTTTGAAGACTTCAATTCAAATTTTGACTAATTTTTTTCAACTTTCAACATTTTTTTATCAAAAATTTTAAGTTTTTGACAAAAAACAAGCACACAAAAAAAAAAAAATCCTTAAAATTTTGAAATTGTTTCACTGTTTAAATTTAGCAATATTAGGACAGTATGCCCCAAAGACGTAGTCCTACGTAGGGATACCCATATCCCACTATTTTTGTATAAAATAATGTATTTTTAATGTAAATATTTTGCATTTATCATGCAAAAATCTTATAAACTTTTTGCATCACTTTTTTGTACGGAAAGTCATGGGCCCACTGGAAGAAGACAAGAAAAAACCGGAACGGCGCAGGACGCAACCAGAGTCTTTTAGAAAAAAGTGCCAACTGGGAAAAGTAACTTAGAATGTTTTGTTTATAAACCAAAATATTTTGGTTATGAATTAGAATTTCACAGCTTTTTAATCGCCGACTCCCACTTTAATCTTTTCAAAAATAAGTTATATTTACTTAAATTTTAGTAACAATTACTTTCATTTTTTCAATTTTACTAAAAGTAACTTAAATTTTGAAAAGCCCCACGGCTCGATTCAACGTTTAGTAGTGGAGAGCTAATTTTTTCCCGTGTATCCTTCTTTTATGTATTGCGTATAATACTAAGGAAAAAAAATATAGTAAAACCATGTTCGAGGCTTTTCTCAGGATTAATCTTTGTAAATTTCTAAGAAACGATCGTCTAGGAACGTCAAAATTCTGGGAAAGTTTAAAGGAGCAATTTAGCTAATGCTTGCCAAGTGGTAAATTAGGGTAATAATAAGGGGATTTCAGTATAAAATCGGTTTTCATATCAGCCTAGAGCTTTTCCTTGTTTTACGCCCGAGGAGTCCGACACGTGCATGAACCTGTTTTCTGTTTCAAATTATACTATTATTCTAATTGATAGTATATATTTTCCTGATGGTGCTAAGGAAAACACTATACCGTTGAGCGCTGTTAAAATGCCGAAAATGGTAAAGCTTAAAGGGAGACCCAAAGGATCTGGTAATACTGTCATCGGCCTCAAACGAAAAAATAAAGATAGAAAATTAACCAAAAAACAAAAAAAATTGAAAGAAGAAGCATTTACAGCCAAATTTATTGCAACAAAAAAGAAGAAGCTAATAATTTTAGGCCAGGGAAGATCCTATTTATAGTACTCAACATACTTCAAATTTTCGGCCCTCATCTTCCCCAAAGATACATAGGAAATCAAAAGCGAGACTATAATTTTCTTAATACACAAATGGACGAATAAACATGATATGGTCAGAATTGACAAACATACACGATTAAAGTGATAGAACATAGCTTATCGTGCTCATCGAACATTTTCTTCAACAGGTTAAGTGAAGCTGTAAATAGATACAGATAGGCAATATTCCGATATTTCTGACCATAAGTGATGCATATTGTATAACACATATGTCGCACTCAGAAAAAGAAAATTTCTTGACCAAGTTTTGTCTTGCAGCAAAACAGTAATGTTTCATAGCTTTAAAAAAACGCTTCATGACAATGGACAGGTTGTTTCTCGACAAGATATTTTTATTGTTTTCGCATTATTTTTTAAGAAAATGTACTGTCACAAGACATTTTTGTTTTCGCTTTAGCGTTAGTCATTTTCTTTTTTTAAAGTGACCGGACAACAGCCTAAAGTCAAATTAATAAATTAAATTGATCTTTGAGATGGCAGAAGCCGTTCGCAAAATCCAGAAAATTCAACGTTAAAAAATAAATTATGAAGATTTCCAGTTGACGAGGAAAATAAGTTTTCCAATCAACGGAAGTAACAGTGGAAATAAATAACAAATTAGGAAAATGTAGGAATTATTTTAGTCCACGTTTTCAGAAACTATTATTCTCCACAGACTACAATACGATTTAATTGAAATATTGCCTGATCTCAATTTTTAAAGGGAAAAAGAAAAATTTCCCGACGGAGAAATTTTTAAAAACTCAACCAACACATTCAAATTTTCCAAAATTTGCAAGCGTTGCCGCCGGATTTGATTTTCTTTTCTTTCATACCTTGCCGCCAGGGTTGCAATTCCGATCCCGCAGAATCTTGACTATTTATGAGTAAGATTCCGATTCCGATTCCGAAAGGTGGAAAAAAATTTCAGATTCCGATTCCGATTGCAACTAACGAATATTTTAGCCATGACGATTCCGATTTTGATTCCGATTTAAACCAAAATTGATTAACTGTAATAACGCTATTTTCGTGCTTTTTAAGTCAATCAGAATCGAAAATATTTTTTTAGATGCCGATGCCGATTCTGATTCCTAAGATTCCGAACTGTTTTCAGACGAGATTCCGATTCCAATTTCTTAAAAAAAGGACAGATTCCGATTCCGATTACTTTTGAAATGGCAGACTCCGATTTCGATTCCGATTCCCATTAAAAATTAATCGAAATTGCAGCCCTGTCCATTAAATAATTCCATTAAAAGTATGTTATTAGTTGGAGTACCGGAAAGTGCTAACTATTTTTAATTTTTTTTTTTAAATCTGCTACTACTTTTTTAAAAAATTTGATCATTTTTTAAAATTCTGCTACTGTTTTAAAATTATAAAAATAACTTCAAAAAAACAACGAATTAATTAATCAATTTAGGCAACAGGAAAAAAAATCTTACATTAATTTTTCGATTTATTAACTAATTCCATACTCCGAATTAATTAATTAGTCTCTCCAATTAATTAGCAAATGGAGGCAGAAACAAAAAAGAAACTTTTTATGATTAAGAAAAAATTATCTGATTTGGTGTCAGAAGCCGTCGGATTGAAATCATAAAGAGACTAACAAACCGCCGACGGCTGATAACTCAAGCCTTAAAATATCGATTCCTCTTTTTTTCCTCAAAATGATTTCCGAAAATACTTAATGCGTCAAAAAGTAACGTAAATAAATCAACTTTTATTAAATTCAATCCATTTTCGCAAGATTTAAGGGCAGAAATATCCTCCTTGCGCAATCGAGTACGCCGACGGACATTTATACAATCTCAAACAAAATCTAGATTTTGCTTCTTCGGCATCTTGTTCCGTCCCAATAAAATTAATTATTTTACGATACTTATTTTTTTTTTGATTTAACTTTCCTTGTATGTTTATAGTCACAACCATCACAAATCAAACAACAGTTGTTTGATGAGTTAATAGCTTGGCAAACTGACTTCCCATAAATACTCAAGGTCTCAAAACATACAAAAAGCAATAGCCTTTTAAGGAAAAGGAAAAAAAAAAAAAAAAAAAAAAAAAAAAAAAATCGCACCTTCAACCAACATAACTACCGGAGTTCTCTTTCTCGCACCTTTTTTTTTCTTCGATCAATCAGGTGTTAAATTATTTTTAGATAACCAACAGGGGTATTAAGGACTCCCTCCATTAAAATTGTGACAGACTTTAAGCTGCACTCAAATTTTTGATAAACTGTTAAGAAAATATTTGAACGTATTCCGAAGGGAATTTTTTTTTTTTTTCGCGCCTGGGAAAAAATCTGCAGACTAACTGTGTAAAAATTTGCACAGTGACTTTTCACTTTCCAATTCGTAAATATCTAGCCAGACACGTTTAATCAGTAAACACTTTCTTGATTGCACACATTCCGCAAATTGCGGAAAAATGTGTCATTGTGCGTTTTCCAAAGGAGAAAAGCACCAGGGCTGTGGGTTATTCCGAGTTTAAAGTTAGCGACTTCGATGAGCTGAAACCTTCGGAGGAGGAAATGAAATTTAAGTGGCCGGAATTGGCCACGGCTGGAATTGACGGATTGCTGGAATCGGCAACGGCTGATTGAATTTGCGACAAATAACGGCACGGCAAAGCCAAATCCCTGACGACATCCCTTGCTTTTCAATTCCGACCATATATCCCCCACTATTTCCGCTTCAAAAAAGCAAAACCTCAAGTGTCTCTTGAATCTTTTATGAATCATCCGTCAAATTTCATCATTTTTAAAAAAGAAAATTCGGCCGCCCACTGATAAAATCATGATTCATTTATATACTCACTTGCAAACCTAGGATCGTTGGCCGTGCTTCCGTACCATCCGGCCGAACTCCTCATATCGCCGTAATGAGGCGTAAGTTCGGAGCCGTTGCAATATTGCGGGAATTGGGGTCCTAACTGCATATAAGGATTCATTGCTGTGGGCGAGTGAGCCGACATAGCGGCCAGGGTTGTACCAGAGCCTCCTGAACCGCTGCTGCTTCTATAAGGAGACGGAGGAGCAGTCCCGAGTTCCAATTTACGGTAAGACTCTTCGATAGGCGATAAAATGTCTGTCACTGAGAACGGTGTGGTATGGGGTTGATGATGCTGGTGTTTAGGGCTTAGGGACATCGCCAGATCCGCACCATTGAGCTCGGGCAATAAGTCCACGGCGGACCTTGCCAAAGCTGCAGCGGCCTCCTGCTCCGCGTGCAGGCCACCGAGCAGCGAAAAGCTGCCCGCCGAGGAGCTCGACGAGCTGACGGTGTCCCCTGCGGACATGCGCTACTGCCCACAGGACGTTATAACACTCACTCACGGCTCACAAACGCGACACTCTTAAAAGCACATCTGATTCCTCACTGGCAACGCGACACGATATTACTGGAGTTCCAGCATTAAACATCCGGACTCGAGGAGGAGGAGCCAGTCGGACCAACCAATATCGTCCCCGCCTTTCTTTTCCCCTACTCCGTGTTCGTCATTTTAAATCGAAGCGAAAATTCACTTGTTCCCTTTTTTCCATTAAAAAGTTCCATATTCTTTTTTCTTTTCCCAGCGGTAGATGCCCGATTTTTTTTATTTTTTTAAATCATTATAATTAAGTTATTGTTTTTATTTTTAAAACGATACGACTAAAACGTATCGTAATGACGAGACTGTTTTAAAAAAACGATCTAAAATCGTAAAATCCGATCTCGATTAAATGGAAAAAACGAAACAAGTGACTATGCCCTCCTCTTGAAAACGCGCATGCACACTAAATTACTCTGATTACGGGTATTGACATGCCTTATCCGCAGCAACATTGCATTCTTCATTAACATTAGTTCATAATGTAAACAAATTACACCGATGAAAAAAAATTTTCTTTGTTGTATTATTTTCCATGTTGATCGTTTTAGAGCCCTTAGAGCAATCATTAGTAAATTATGATCGGAATCGAATTAAATATCCTTTTAAAGAGAGGGATTTTTTAATCAAAATAATGCAAACACTACAAGTTCCATGTGTGCAATTCTATTTCCCCGCAGAAATTGCAATATTCAAATAATTACATTTCGGGGTTAAAATTTTAAGGGTCACTAAGCACTGGCTTTTTTTTTGTCAAGTTTTTGTTTCAGTTGCTTTGGCTTTAAAGCAGAAGGATTAATTATTCAAGTCGTAATCAAAGTGGTGGTAAATGGATACCGGAAGTGGTCGTTGAAGTAGAATATATGAGAAATTTTTGGGTGCGATCAATAATCGTTTATAAATGATAATATCTTTTTTTCATGTCATGACCTGCTTTATTTTGGTGCACAAATCCGTGCGTCGGAGGTGAATTAACGTATCTCCATCATAAATATGATTGGAGATAGTCTGTTTCGATTTTTCGTGAAAGTGTCATGTGACTAAAAGTTTACATGAACATGAACGTGTAAACGTGTAGTGACATGATTTTCACAAACAGTCGAAACAGATTATCTCCAATTATATTGAAGATGGAGATACGTTACTTCACCCCTGAAGCACGGAAATACTACTACGCATATCACATAAAGATGATACTATATGCGGATAGCTTTAACTTACCCTGTTAAATTTACCTTATTAACAGGGTAAATAAAATTTAAAAAGTAAAAATTTGTAAGTTAAAGCTATCCGCTAAGTAGGGAACCAAATTCTGGATTGTCTGAAAGAAGCATTGAATCTTGATACGTTAGAGATGTTGCCTCGGTGTTGCCGTATCATCTTTTGCAAGAAATGTAAACAATACTGACAAATGAACATTAGAGTAATTGCTGGAAAATAAGTCGTGGTTTAATTTTTTTTAGGTCCTATTAAGCGACTGCGCACAAATAATTAAGGTTTTTTATTTTTTCAATGCCTAAAGTTCAATTAAAACTAAGTTAGAAGTCTGAAATTTTGAATGCGCGCTAAAACTAAATGTGACGTCAAAGTTCGTTCGTATTCGTATTTTGCAAGCTCCTGCCTGCCTCTATGTGAGCGGTATAAATATACGAACGAATCAGATGCTCGTTGGAGTTAGGAATATTTACGAAAGAATTTTTTAACGTCACATTTCGTTTTAGGGCGCATTTAAAATTGTTGACTTCTAACTTAGTTTTAATTGAATTTTACGCATGGAAAAAATACCCTACTACTTTAAAACTATCAAGTAATTTTTTTAGTGATTTGCAACTGTTGTTACACCAAGAACCAAAAATGTTAGCCGTCTTAGCATGGTTATGAATAACGTCCACTTTAGCACTAGAGAAGAAACTATTTTTTGAAGTGATCGTTGAAAGAGATTTAATTAAATAAAATTTATTTAAAATAATTATTAACAATTCCGCCGTCAAAAAATTAAAGTTAAAACAAGAAGGCCATAGAGCGGAACAGAGGGGAAGGGACGCCGGAGGTCTATGCGGAAAACACTATCGAGACGTCCTCAACGACGGAAACGTTACCGAGAACGACGCGTAGTCCTGTTGACGTTTATTCAGATTGCGCTGTGTATGACTTACAAATATTTCTGACAGCCACCGGTCAGACGTGGTGGTTTGGTTACTTATGGGAGCGAGAGCGGTTTTAACTTCAATCCATTTTTTTAACCCATTTTGTCGTTTGGGATATTAAACGATAGTTTTAAAGAAGGTTATCACCTTCTTTAAAACTCTACGAAATTAGATTTGTCCGGCACCATCGTCATGGACGGCAAATCGACGAAGGGAAAAGCTAATCGCTTCCGAAAGAATAGGAAACCTGCAAAGGAACCTACACCGGACGAGGAAAAACCAAGATTAGATGCGGATTTTATGCCAAAGTCGCCTATCCAGAAAAAGAAAAATCCAAATCTTGAGCCGACAAAGAAGTCCACCGAATCAACTCCATTAGTAAATTATCCTATGGAGCATTTTAAAAACACACCAGTTGTGGGTATAGATGCGGATTTTATGCCAAAGTCGCCTATCCAGAAAAAGAAAAATCCAAATCTTGAGCCGACAAAGAAGTCCACCGAATCAACTCCATTAGTAAATTATCCTATGGAGCATTTTAAAAACACACCAGTTGTGGGGCTATGCGGACTCATTTATACTCAGCGAACTAATAAGGTGAAACTAGAATACTCAGCATACTTAGATACAACAGAAGCAGAATATAATCAGTTAGTTACCTTAAACCCAATCTTTGGTTCTCGAGTATCATTGTCGATGTATACTTATTACGCTGTAATTATGTTATATGCTAAACAAGTATACCACCTCGCCCAGACTAATGGCGATATTAGCGATTGGAGCGTTAGCATTAAGCAGATTTTACCTACCGAGATCTGTCTCCCACCGGCCATGCGAGTTTATCTCTCATGTATCGGAAAAGTTATGGATCCATCAGGTCGCGAGTGGATTCTTGAAACACCTAATTACTCTTCTAAAAGAGTCGTTTCTATCAAAGGATGGTACGGTGAAATAAATGAAGATACTTTCATTACCTACCAAACGAATCCATCTCCAGCAGTCTGCCTCTTGCGTGTAGCCTATGATTACGCAAGAACGACCTTCGATACGATTCCAGGCGTCTGGAATCTACCTGCTGGCGTCAGATGCGCAGTCCCCGATTCAATACCAAACACTAACTTGCTTGGGTGGCGTAGAGCCAGAACCCTCGAACCATTGTGCATGCAAGCACTCACAAATGGTGGTATTGATATCACCTATAACGCAGGCCGAACTTCAATAACAGGAGTTACTTTTGATGATGCCTACGAAATAGGAAACGTTACGATTTGGCAGTCTTTACTGCAGTACGTTAACGACATGTTATTAGAAAATTTAATTTTTTGACGGCAGAATTATTAACTTTAATTTTTATTTTTATTTTATTTTATATTTTTAGGAACGCATTCAAATGACCCAAAAAATATTATTCTACTGCTTTATTCTATTAATAATGTCTCATGGACGAAAAATAACAAATAATTATTTTGACATGCAACACGTACATGTACACATGTGATGAACAAAAAACATTTAACACGCTCTATGATATACAGCGTTTAGGACTGAAGTGAAACTTCACTTTGAACCAATTATTAAAAAGTAAAGTTTTTTTTACAAGATTTTAATGAAATTTGCCTCTAAAATTATAGGCTATTAGCTGAATTACCTACTGAATTAAGTCCGAATAATTATGATCTACTAAAATATGTCCGAAAATAATGACCTATTAATAAAATGTTCGAAAATATATAAATAAATTAAAATGTCCGAATAAATATCATAATGTCCGAAAATAATATTTTTTTCCGAAAATAATAGTATTTTTATTCATAATTGACGAAGTAAAAATGCTTTTTAAAAATTAACAAGAGAACTTATGTTGCGAGGTTGATTAGATCGATGAAATCAACATTTTAACGGTTAAATTTAAGTATATTTTTTAATAAAAAATCACGGCAATGAACGTTATATGTAAGTTAGTAAAAAAATTGGAGTAAAAAATTGTAAACATTTATAAAAGTAAAAGGTAGCTAAGTAAAATAACTGTGACAAAAACTACGAGAACTAATTTGACTTCATTTTCTATTTAAAGCAGATCGGCCTATTCGTTTCCTTTCCCCCGATCTCTGAAGCGGTGGCCTTCCTCTCGCTTTTTTATTTGGCTCTACAGGTTCGAACAGAGCAATTTCTGGATCTGTTGGAGGCATCAGTTCATGAAAATGTCTCGTCATTTATCGTGTCATTTTCATGACTGGAGAGAAACTCGAGTCGAAGAACTCGGATTTCCGTTAGAAGAACCAGCGAGACATTTTCATGAGCTGATGCCTCCAGCAGGTCCAGAAAATGCTCAGGTTGAACCTGTAATCCAAAATAAAAAAGCGACAGGAAGGCCACCGCTTCAGAAATCAAGGGAAAGGAAACGAAGAGGCCGACCTCCTTTAAATAGAAAATGAAGTCAAATTAGTTCTCGTAGTTTTTGTTACAATTATTATTTTACTTAGCGACCTTTTACTTTTATAAATGTTTACAAGTTTTTCCTCCAATTTTTTTACTAAAAAAATATACTTAAATTTAACCGTTAAAATGTTGATTTCATCGGTCTAATCAACCCCGCAACATAAGTTCTCTTGTTAATTTTTAAAAAGCATTTTTACTTCGTCAATAGACAACAGACACATTTTGTACTGAACATATTTTTTAAATAAAGCTAGCATATAAAAATAGTAAATACGATTTTTGCTGTCATGCGATGTTTAATTACCGAATAAAAAAGAATAAAAATTTTGGCTGTTTGAATTGGCGCCGAAACGACCGTGACGTCACAGTTCACGATTTAGGTATGCTCCTAGGTGAGCTATCGGCGGCATGCCCATCAGAGCAAGAAGAGTTGTCGTACGAACAAATCCGTGTTAACCTTTGAGGACGAGCAGGTGCACTCGTGATTTCGTTTTTTAAATAACCGCGCGCTTAAAAGTGAACAATGACGTCACACCAATGAGAAACGTTTTGGGAGTGGGGTCACGTGACAAAAAGTTTTTACGACTTTATAAATTTTTTTTCTTAATTTCTAAGAAAATTTCTACAGTAAAAATTGCCATTAGATGACCAGAAAACTTTGAACTTTAATTATTCACTATAATTAGCAATCATGTCTGTTGTCTATTATGAATAAAAATATTATTTTCGGACAAAAATATTGTTTTCGGACATTGTGGTATTTATTCGGACATTTTAATTTATTTATATATTTTCGAACATTTTATTAATAGGTCATTATTTTCGGACATATTTTAGTAGATCAAAATTATTCGGACATATTCCCGTAGGTCAAAATGCCAACAGCGAAATTATAAACTAATTTTTATATGAGTTTTTTATCTAATTTTCTTTAAATGAAATTTAAATTTTCTAAATTTTTTATTTAAATCAATATTAAAATGTTTTTCTTAATTTTATCGCGTTATACCCAGGTTCAAGTTCAAGGTCCGCCATAAAAAGTTTCACTACAAAAAAAATTAAAACCACAAATGCGTACGTTCCCTATTCGAGTTTTTATAAACAACTCGGAATTAGATAACCTCTTAAATAAACTTAAGTCGTATTTACAATAATGCTTCAAATAAGCTTTTTGCTCACAAAACTGAGTTCCCCTTCGGCTGTTTCCCCAAATTTCCGCTAGAGGTCGCGTCAACTGTATCTGGCTCGAATACAAATACTTCAGGACTCTACAAGAGTAGAAAACAAATTTTGGACATCACCCTCCCCCAAGCTGTTCTCAAGTCACTAATACGGTCTTGACATCTGCACCATTCTGCTCCCATAAATTGTTGATCTGATCCCGTATCATTAAAAAAAAAAAATGTCCCACTCAGTTTGCCCACTCAATTCTGACTCCATCTGACGAGATGTCCTTAAAAATAAGGATAAGCTTATTTGTCTTTTCCGTCAGAAAGAGCACGCAAATAAAATTAAGGATCATAAAATATTTAAAAAATATATAGATATTTAATAAAACGTTCCGTGGAATGAAAAAGAATTTGAAGAGCAAACTTTTTGAGTAGTTATTGGAGAGGGATGGAGTATGCTTTTAAAGTAGTTATTGGAGAGGGATGGAGTATACTTTTGACACTCACTATATATTGATAATGCTACCTGATCTCGTCTTATTAACAATTATTCTTGATTTACACATCTAACTCGATTTCACGATGCGGATTTAAAGTTTTTTCGATTAAAAAAAAAAAAAAAAATACATTTACAGTGTTTATGGGAAGAAGGGATTAAGTCACTTTAAAAGATTATTTCCGTGCGTCGGAGGTGAACTAACGTATCGCCATCCTGAATATGATTGGAGATAGTCTGTTTTGACATTTCGTGAAAGTGTATGTGACCACAAGTTTAGATGAACATGAGCGTGTAAACACGTAGTCACATGATTTTCACAAACGGTCGAAACAGACTATCTCCAATTATATTGACGATGAAGATACGTTAGTTCACTTCCGACGCACAGATATACAAACCATAAAAAAAATCATTTATTCTCAGATAATGTTTTAAATCATTAGCAAATCATCTATACTCAGATGTCAATTAGCCGTACATTAATGATCATCCGCTATATTAATTCATTAAATTTTAAAAATTCGAAGTTTAAGAAAAAAGATATGATAGAAGAAAATTTTACTGGATTTGAAACAAGAAATGAAGGAATTCGAAAATCCGACTAATAAGTCAGACGAAAAGACCCATAGATTGGGAAAAAGCTTCTTTAATTCCAAGCGAAAGGTTGATAGTGACCAAAAAGCCAAAATGAAACCACTGACAAAGAAATTGATTTTTACTCAAATTCGCCAACTGCAGACGATACAGAAGATCCGCTGTTGTGGCGGAAATGCCACGCAGTAGGATTTCCATTTTCAAGTAATTTAGCAAGAAAGTACTTAGCAATTCCAGCTACGAGCTTTTCCGTTGAAAAAATTATTTACGATTGTTGATGACATGAAAAAAAAAACGAGAAATAAAATTAGGAACATTACATTCTAGGGGCGCTGAATGTAGTGGTAGGCCATGTCATGTCTTTCTAAGAAGGTTCAGGATGTCTTCTATGAGTAAAGAGCGTAATTTTTGATTTTGGGCGGCCAACATCAAAAATTTTTAAAATTAAAAATCGCATGAAAACGTTTATAAATCGCCTTCGTAATGTTCACAGAAACTGTAGCCGACCTATTTTGGCTTTTAAATGATTAAGTAAATCGCCATGCCATCTAGGGTAGCTCAATAGAACTACGCTCGATGGATGCGATGCGCGCGCAGGGCAGTCGAGCCCTTAGTCCGTCATGAATGTTTAAAGCAAAATAATGTGTTCTTATTATAACCGCACGGTTGTAAATCTAAGGTCAAAGGGACTATAACTTCAAATTCCTTTAGAACCTTCATAGAAGGGCTGACTCACTACGGTAACTGGCCACTACACACAGCGCTCCTAGCGGAAAATGTTCCTCATTGACGAATTTGGTCCAATTTCCACTCTTCATGGCATCAGGGGTATTCCTCTTAAATGGTTTTTTAGCAGTCTGTCAAATAAAGTTTTAAGAGTATATACAGTTGAGTAGTAATGCTTTTCTCAAACTCTTAAATTTTGCTCAAGGCGAACCTCAAGGCAGCAATTTTGGGCCTCTGCTTTTCTTTCATTATATTAATGATCACCAACATATGTTACATGAGTAACATATGTTAGAGATCATTAACGTAGTTATGATATATTTTATTTATAACAGAATTTATAAGATCCTAGTTAACAGTTTTAAGTCCAGTAGCATAAACTCCTCCATTGCTCTCATAAGTGTACTTTTCACTTTAACAGAATTATTAGACCTCCTTCGCATCCGCCACCGTCTGAGTTTGAGTCTCAACCTCCAGTTTTAGCGTCTACCCCTCACCCTCCTGCTCGGATTTCTAGGCATCCGTCATCAAAAAGTAATCATTTTTCAAAGTCTTAAGTTACTGTTAATGTTACTCATGTAACATATGTTAGAGATCATTAATATAATGAAAGAAAAGCAGAGGGTCAAGATTGCTGCCCTGAGATTCGCATTGAGCAAAATTTAAGAGTTTGAGATACGTTGCAACTACCATTTTTTTGCTAATGATTCTAAGTGAGAGGTGAACATGTCTAGACATTTCTTGAATTTGTGGATCGGGTTCCTTATCAGCTGTTTCGTAATGCTAAGCTTATGAAAATTTTTTTTCTAGGCTTTAATAATTTTTTTTAATAAGCCCTTTATAAAGCTAGATTATTTCCCCAGAATTTTCCCATAATTTTGGTCTTTAAAACGTTAAACTAACTTCGAATTATCCATTTTCTCCATAAGAGTCCATAGCTGGTGGATATTTCAGAGATGCGCAGCGCTCGTGCGAAATATTTTATCTCAACGCACCTCATAGTATTCCGCCTTTTTGCGCTACGTCGATGTTGTTCAAAATTTGAATATTATTTGTGATAGAATCAGTTTATGGTGATGATGAACAAATGAATGAACCACATAAACCGCATCTACCAAAGCCAGAAAAAAAAACATCGTCCAATAAACCAAACAAACGACACAAGATATTACAACGCTCAAGGTAAAAATTTCAGCCAGATTTAAAAAATAAAAAAAAAGGATGGAAAATGGAAAATTCATAAGCAATTTAAATTTTCCAATAAAAAAAAAAAACGGGTACATAACCTATTCTTATACAAGTGATGTGCATTAAATCCGCATGAAATTTGAAGATTGTTGTCTAGTGGCACCAAGAGCTCTTCCACCTCTGAAAGAACTCTTTTAGTCTCTCAAATCTCGACAAGAGAGCCAACATGGCTTCACCAAAACGAAAGATCCGAGGCGACGATAAAACGAGCCAGGAAATTAAAGACTTTCCTCTGCGCAAAAGCAAAACCGGAATTCTCATCTTTTTTTTTTTTTTTGAGATTCGGGAAAATTGCGAATTTCACTTTTTCCTTTTGAAAATGAAAAATCTTTCGCATGAAATGAATAAGGCGAGAGTGACCGATCCAGCCGAATTTCTAGGAAAATTTTATGTGGGAAAAATTTAAAAAAAAAGAATGAAATTTATTTTTACCCAATTTTTAATAAAAATTGACTATCGCCATTTTCCACGAGAAACAAGAAGGAAAAAAAAATCAAGAAAATTCGTTTTCGAAACTCGGTTGCTCATTTGCAAAGGAGCTTTCCGTTCTTGGCTGGAGTACCATGGAGTGGGCGGGAAACTGGTTGTTTGAAGTTTCAAAGCTTTTCAGCGCAAGAGTGGGATTTTCATTCTATTGATTTCGTGAAAACTCTGTTTTATGAAAATCTTCATCCTGAAGATAAACAGCTGTAATTTTTTTTTCCCCGAATTTCCCGGCTACGCGACGGACATATACAACGTTTTTAACTTTATATTCATTCACATAAATTTAATTTAATTTAAATAAAAGATTTAAAAAATTAAATTAAATTAAAAGGGGAGAGGGTCGATCTTAGTATAATTAAAAACCAACTTTAAATGACTTTTCCCACACTATTTACTTTCGACTATTCCGAGCTTTCCAATATAAACTTTATTTACTGTGAAAAGGGGTTATTTCGAATGGAGGGGAGATGACTCCTGACCCAGGCCTTGTTTCTGACGTTATTATTATAGGTTTTAGTTTTTAATCGGTTTTCCCGAGATATTTTTTTACCTTAACGCTTTTTCTAGGAATTCATCATCGCGGCAATCTTTAACCCCTTTTCTATAGGTTTTTGAAAATTTTTTCAAAATTTATCCCAATAGCTTTTTTTTTTTTTTTTTTTTTTTTGAAATTGCTGGGCTCCACTTTTCTGCAAGAAAATGGACATATTTCTCTACTTTTATCATAGGATCTTCAGAAGAAAGCTTCTGTCCTTATTTAAAAGATCATCAATACAGCACTTGTAATAGTCTGCTCTATTTTCTGGATGGAGAAGAGTCTTCAGCAATAAGCTGATCTTTTTAAAAAAAATTCTTTGTAAGCCAAAAAGGAAAAGGGGAAAATTAAAAGAAGGGAAAATTTGAAAAAACGAAATCCTTCATTTTCAATATTTACAAATATATGTACGTGCACATGAAAATTTCCATTGTAAAAGAATAATGTAACACGAAATGTTTGAATTTTAACCCAAATTTAAAAAAAAAACTCTTAAAGATGGAGAGATGGAGGATTGAGATGGAGGAGAAGATGGAGGATTTATTATTATTTACGGTCTTTTTGCTTACAGAGGCAGGACACCTTCGAGAAATAAATCAATAAATCTGTATCTCAGTGCAGAACTGCACCAAGTCCATTCAAGAATTGCAACTTCTTATTTCAAACCTGACTTTACAAAGCAAATACAAGTCAAATTAATGTCTTCTGCGAGTTAACTTTTCTGCTGTCAACAAAATAAACTTGCTACCAGAAGGCATAAAATCAACACTGCCAACCGTTGAGCCTGTATACGTTTTGTAAAGTCGGGTTTGAAATAAGAAGTTGCAGTCCTTGGATGGACTTGGTGCAGTTCTGCACTGAATTACAGAAATAAGAAGCCGTTTATATGCTAAAGAAGACGCACGCCACAAGCCCTGAGAAGACACGATTTTCTTGCAACAAAATTATCTTGTTACAAAGAACTGATAAGGACGAGACTATACAAATGATTAAATTACGAGTGTAAAAATACTGAATAATCTTATTGAAGTGCGTAATCGGACCTGTCCTCGGATTTGCCCAAAAAATAACTGGGATTTGCCATACAAATTATGTTCAGCTTACGAATCCCGGTTACTCTTAGGGCACAAAAATCCGAGGACAAGCCGCCAAATCGTTCCCAAAATGGATAAGCAATAAATGTTAGGATGTTCCTTATTTTTGCAATTTTTGAATTTCAAATCGCGTACCTTCAAAAATGTCCTGTCTCCTTGGTGTACTGATAAACCCGAATTTTTCTTTAATTTTTTATCCGACGGAAAACTTGGTGACTGAAGCTTAAAATTCCAAAAATTCCCATAAGAAAAAAAAATCGACAATTTTTTTTGCGAAAAAATGTGGTTTTTTATCGGAAATTTTCCGTAGATCACGAATCTGAAGTCCGTTTTTTTTCTATATCTGGTCCGGTTTTTGAGCTAAAAGCCAAAATACGGCAAAAAAAAATCATGGCAATTTTCGGAACTTTAAGCTCAACTCGCCAAAAAAAAAAAAAATTAAAAAAAAAAAAAAAAAAAAATCGGGTTTACCAGTATTACCAAAAAGAACCATTTTTGGGGGCACCGATTTTAAACTCGAAAATTGCCAAAATAAGGGACACCCTTATTGAATACCACATACCACATACCACATACCACATACATTCTACATCACACACATTATTATCACAACAGTATATCAATACATACACCAAGAGAGAGTCATACACATATCCTTATTTTACCGAACGTTATTACTACATCAACATCTAGAGCTACCCCAAATCCAAAAGAATTTCGCACGTAAATCCTTCTAAAAATATTTAAAAGAAGAAAAATCCCAGCAACCAATTCGCCGCATGGATTTAGTTTTTGGAGAAATTTAAATTCGTTTCTGTACATCAGAGAACAACTCGATCAAGTCCATAAAAATATAACTGCAAGGACGAGCTTTCTAGCACGGCATGCTTGCCATACGTGTTTTCTAATAATTTAAGTTTTAAGGACTTGGTCGAATTTTACTCTTATAAAACAGCTTTCTTCAATTTTTTTTAAAATTAATTTTTGCTATCATTGGCAATTTCGCATTCTAAAGCTCAATAATTTTCGGAATAACTTTCGATGAAAATATAGAGATCTTTTTTCCGAACTCGCAATACGAAAAAACTTTTTAAGAACATGGTTTTCCATTCTGTCTACCTTACCAGAAAAATATATCTGACATCAAGGTATTCTATTTCGATCTATTCTCTTAAAAATTCAAATTTTCTTTAAAGAAAATTTGAATTTTTAAGAGAATCATTTGGTTGTGGTTACAAAGAAAATAAAACTTATATATAAGTTTTATTTTCTTTGTAACCACAACCAAATGATTTTGATTAAAATCCCATTAGAAACTTGATTTTAATCTAATCTCTTTCTTTCTATTTCAAAATGTCTAGACCCAACTGTTGTGGGAGCTGAAGACAGTGCGGATGAGAATGCTCCTTCATAATCACGTGAACGGCAAATAGTACGTGAACGGCAAAGATCTGAAAATGGTAATTATCTCTTCCATTTTTTTCTTAAGCTCACATCTCTAACTTATCAATTCAACAATTTTTTTGTTTGTTCTGTTTTTGCGGACAAAAAAATGCAAAATTATGTTTGATTAACTTTTCAATTACAGTTGTTAAACGATGATTTTGCCCGACTGAAAACCAAAGCTTATCGCACGTGAGCTTTTTCGCGATTGCCTTAAATCCTTCCGTTTTCTCATTGTAATTGAACTTAAAATTTTTCTACATCCTGCAAACAATGTGGGTTGGAAAATGAGTTTTTTTTTTTTAAAGCGAGAATTTTATTTTCCTTACTCTCCTTCGAAAATGCTACGGCTTCTTCGCTATTCAACAATGTTTAAAGATAAAATTTTAATCTGTCGCTCCTGGTAATTGCATTTCATTGTTTTCATGCAGTAAAAGGGAAAGGGTTCAAAACTCAATTTTGTAACAGAGAACATCTTAACTTGTTTGTTGTAACCATTTCATAAAAAAAAGCGCTTTTTTTATTCTTTCTCTCTCTCTCTCTCTCTTTTCGAGAATATAACTTTTTAAGCGCTTGAATTGTCAATATGGTTCTTTAGAATGGATCCAAAAAGTTTACAGGAGGTAGGAAAATTTTAAATTCAAATGCACTGAGAAAAAAATCTAAAAATAATCTAAATCTAAAACAATCCAAATCCAACCGATATATCAGTGAAAATTGGATGACAAATAAATATGGTTAATGGAAAAGAAGTTTTCCGAAATCATATATAATTTATATATATTTTACATATTATATATAAATTATATATAAATTCGGACAAGTTCTTTACATTAACCATAAATATTAGTCAGCCAAACTGTTTTTGTAGTCGATGATAGATAAAGTACTTGTTTATCAATAGTTAATTGAACTACTTCCTTAGTTACACTGAAAAAAAAAATTAGTTTGGCTATTGCTAGTCATCCCACTAGACACTAATATATTAGTTAGTTTATATTGTATATAATATAATATTTTACTCCTTCCATTTTCATCTGTGGGTCGGAGATCAACTCACGCATCTCCATTACAAACATTATTGGAGATAGTCTGTTTCGTCACTTTATGAAAACCACGTGATCACGTTACGTATTTACACGCTCTTGTTGGCGTAAACTTGTGGTCACATGATTCACACGGAGCTCCCACGAAACGTCGAAATCGATCATCTCCAATCATATTTACGATAAATATACGTCAGTTGATCTCCGACGCACGCAATTGTGATTTCCAAGAAAGAACAGACATTAACAACGAAATTAAAAGATTTTATTGCGGGTACTTCAATATGTGCACATGAAACGAAGAATCGGCGTGGGATCCTAGATTAAACAACAAACGAGAATTCACGGGATTGGGTTTCATTGAAACACCGGGTTCATCAAATCATGACATGAAACAGTCATGATTTGGACCGGTAAGTTACGCCCCTGAATAAATCGTATAATATGATAGATCCGTTAATATACGTGTAGGAGCTATTAAGTTGGAAGATATTTTAATACATACCATAAGTGTTTATCATTGTTTAAAAGCTTAGCTTCGAATATTACTTGACCCTGGAATTACAAGTCACCCCCACATTAATAAAAAAAAAAAAATCATTCTTGTCCTCTGCCATTTTAATTATATAAATATTATTCATTCTAATGATTCATGTTTAGATTGTATTATTTTAAAATCCAATGAACTGGCATTAGGCAGGGCTGGTTCAAAAAAAAAAAAAAGTTGCCGATTTCCGTGCGTAGGAGTTCGACTAACGCATCTGAATCATAAATATGATTGGAGATAGTCTGTTTCGAAGTTTCTTGGAAGCTTAATGTGAATCATGTGACGACAAGTTTACGCCAATAAGAGCGTGTAAATTTGTCATATGATCACGTGGTTTTCATAAAGAGTCGACTCCAATCGTATTTGCGAACGGAGATAGATGCTTTAGTTCGACCTCCGACCCGTGGATTATGTTTTTGTATATTTATTCGTATATGTATACGGTAAATTTATACGTTGCAATTTTTCTCGCATGTCCTGCATTCACCATTATGCGAATTGTTGTGTATATATAATTTACTAATATATTATATAGTATGTACTATATATTGTATAGCATATATTAATATGTATATATAATATATTAATATACGCTATATAATATATGAAGCCATGATGTGGACGAAATCAAATTAAGAGAATTTGATGAAAATATTTAGAAAACAACTTTAAAGAATTTGATGAAGAAAACATCAAGGAAAAACCGATATGCAATATAAAATATCCGAAATATCTTCTTTTACAGACTTATATACTTCGGTGAGCTCACATGAACAAGTTTCCGTGCTTCAAAAAAATCATCCTAGAAGCAAAAATAAAAATTGCATCTCTAACAGCGAAAGAGAATAACAGGACTGTTCCTGTTTTTAACAGGGGAATAAGAATGGCCCCAAGCGAGAAAATAAAATCACAAAGACCAAATTTGCAACAAGGTTTTATCAAAAACGAAAAAATAAAAAAATTAAATTTTTTGACGGAGGAAAATTTTCACAAATAGAAGAGGAAAACTGAAATGACAATTCCGTGCGTCGGAGGTGAACTAACGTATCTCCATCGTTAATATGATTAGAGATGGTCTGTTTCGACATTTCGTGAAAGTGTCATGTGACCATAATTTTACACCAACACGAGCGTGTAGAATTGTAGTCATTGAGTTTCACAAACAGTCCAAAACACACTATCTCCAATTATTATTTACGATGGAGATACGTAAGTTCACTCGGACGCACGGAATTAATGATGAAAAACCAAATGGAATATATTTGAAGGGAACCTTCTCCTAAACTCACCACTAAGCGAATTGTGTATATTTAATATACTATATATTTTATAGTATATATATATTCTTTATATACTAAATAAAGAGTATATATACTATAAACACTACTACTAGCATATACGCTACTAATATATATACTATACCCTACTATATAAAAAGTATTACTACTATACATATACTCTTTATATACTAATCTATAGTATATATACTCTTGTAATTATATATTCGCGGCCCCCTCGTTTACCCGAACCGCGGCAGCATCTTCCTCCACAACCCTGATGGCACGTTCGCATTGATGAGTAAGTAATGCGATCCTAATGAGATTCATGGTAAACCTTGCAATTTCCCAAAAGTGTTTAATCGAACTTTTTATTTTAATTTCTAGGTCATCCAAGTTGTTGAATGTAGTTCCACCGTTTAATTTCGTAATTCATTCTCTTTTCATTTATCATTTTTTTTTCTCTTCATTTGGAAAAATGAATTACGAGACATTAATTATAGATCAGGTTCCCACAAGGTTTAAAGTAATAAAAACAGACAACGACGGATCGTGTTTGTTTCAAAGTTTGGCTTACGCACTTTTTAATAAGAAGAAACGACATCCGGAAATAAGGAAGCGGGTTGTTTCGCACATTAAATCACATTGGAACCGGTATGCCCTCTATACCTTTGACTTTTACGGGGCGAATTACCAAACTGCAGACGAATACGAGGCAGATATGTCGCAAAATTCAACTTTTGGTGGTTTGGCCGAGGTGCAGGCTGCATGCGAAGTATACAGAAACCAGACAACGACGGATCGAGTTTGTTTCAAAATTTGGCTTACGCACTTTTTAATAACAAGAAACGACATCCGGAAATAAGGAAGCGGGTTGTTTCGCACATTAAATCACATTGGAACCGGTATGCCCTCTATACCTTTGACTTTAACCTTTTTTTAGTAGTGTACTATTATAGTATGTATATTACTACTGTATACTATTATATTGCACCTATCGGTGCAATATAATAGTATACAGAAACCAATTAAAATATAATGATCCGCCCGGTTGGACCCAAGGTCTCCCTATTTTAAGAATTAGGTATACCGATAGTGCTGATGCAAGTCGTAGCACCTTGAGTGGCCATTATGAGGCGTTAGAAGAACTTGCTGATGACGATTCCGCCGGTGGTACTTCCGAATCCGAATCGGGTTCGGACTCCGATGAGTCACGGGTCAGCCATCTCCAGCCATCTCCAGCCATCTCCAGCCATCTCCAGCCATCTCCACCCCCAAACTCACCTCCACCTCGATCTCCACCCCCATAGGACAGTGGAAGGAATTTTAAAGATGGCCAATCTTTTAAGGAAGAGTTGTCATGTAACTAAAGAGTATAAATATACACGATATAATTATATCGTTCGCATTTAATAGGACAGGATTTTATACTCTTATATCGTGTATATACGATTGATCGTGTATATTTATACTCTTGTACTTAGTATATATTTATGTGTATATTTATTACTTAATTACTATGATTATGATTAATATGTGCTGCCCTTTTCCCCTACCGCAGTTGTTCCCTTGACCTCATCTTACCAAACTCGCACTTAAAAAGAATCCACACGATAGGGGCACTCGAGAATCAATCAAGATTAAGAAAAACTTCATAATTTGAGACTTTATTCCGACTATTTGCTAACACTGAGATCCTCCTAACACCCTCCCTCTCTATGTATATTTATACTCTTGAAAATTTGCAACGTATAAATTTACTGTACTAACTACTAAGTATAAATATACACTAAGTACAAGAGTATAAATATATACGATTAATCGTGTATATATATACACGATAATAATAAAAAATTTCCAGAATACCTCCGCCATTCCTTAAGTACATTAGCGATGGATATTATTGGTGTGGATTTCTTGAGAAATAGCGAGTACACACGGACACCGATCAATTGGTTTAAGACGAAAATGGGTGTGTGTGCTCTAAGTAGTAAATATTAATAATTATATTTCTAATTAAGGGACGAAGTTCAAAATCAAATTTGTAAAAAGTTTAGGAATTTCTGAAAGTCGAAATTAAAAGAATAAAAAAGGATATAGACCAGGAGCTGTAGCTTAAAGGTAGAGCACAGAGCTTCCGTCCGGCAAACGGAGAGATCGGGGTTCGATTCCTCGCGGCTAATGGGCTCAGACTGGAAATTTTTTTCAGGTCTTCAGTTCAACTCTGTTACTTGTAGAAGACGTGTTATTGTTTGTTCTTTTTTATTATTTAATAATTATAGCTACTTATTAACGGTTATAAATTCTATTTCTCACAAGAGCTTTCAAGGAGCTTTCAATTTCTAGGATTTCAATTTCTAGCATCTAGGATCAGGCTGATTATTTGTAATTTTAAATTTAAAACCTTCCTCCATTGGAGTTAATGCAGTTCGTGACTGTTTGCCCATACCAAATCTTTTTAGTATATAGTGAGAAGATAATGAGTTTGATTTATAGCTATCGGATGATTTAAGTTCAACCAGTTCATGGATGACTTAGCTTTTGAACGTTCCAAAAGCGACTATTGTTTATACATGAAATTTTATGAATGTTACAAACTTTTTTTAGTCCTTTTCGTGGACGATACTCTTTATATGGGAACAAATCCAAAAGATGTTTCAAATTTGAAACAGTCTTTATCGACTACTTTCAGGATGACTGATTTAGGTCCAGTATCTCGTGTATATATACACGATTAATCGTGAGAGTATAAATGTACACGATTAATATTACACGATAAATACACGATTAATATAACACCATTAATAAATACACGATTAATATCACACGATATTTATATGCACTATTAATCGTGTATATTTATACTCTTACATTGTAAATTTATACGTTGCAATTTTTCTCCTCTTATATATACACGATTAATCCTAATCTCCTCAAATACCCGATTAATCGTGTATATTTATACTCTTATACGCAAGGATCATTTCGAAATTGTTGTTAGCGTAGTTTTTTACGTTAATAAGCGGCACGAGAAAAAGGCGGCAAATAAAAGTGTTTGCGGATCGATTGCGGTTCCAATGAAAAGTCATGAGACGACACTTGTTTCGGAGGAAAGCCCTCAAAACGCAAGGCACGCGGATACGATGGCCATTGATGGAATTTATAGTACACTCGTGTCTGAATTGAAAAATAAACTTGGTCGACAATCCTTTGAGTGTATACCATGATGAGGATCCTTCAGCGGAGTACTCTTTGAGCTTGCTGTATGTCTTCTTTGTATAAATACATATGATTATTTGACCGTATCGTTTAAATACTTCAATATAGTATCACAATTTATCAATTGGCAGGGATGTACAAATACATATTATTTTAATGGTAATTGATAAGGAAAGGAAAGGAAGGTTTTTTTTTTTTTTTTTTAATTGTAAGGGAAATGGTGGTAGGTAGGGAGGGGAGGAAAAAAAGATTCTTATTGCTTTTCCCATTCCATTCAAAGAAAATTTTAAAACGTGTAGCTGGATTGTTTGGTATAAAAATAAAGTGCAATTACATAACCAAAATCTTAATTATCCCAACAATGATGGTTGCAGCCTTGAGATTCGCTCAGGATGTTTGTTCGTCGTGGCTGACAGTCAGTTAGTCAGGTTTATTTTAAATCAATTTATTTGGTAAATAATGAAAAGGTACATTCCTCAATAGGGAAATCGTGCTGCGTGCTGGTTTTTTTTTTCGCGTTATAAAATTCTCAAGCTTTTTTTTTTTTCTTTCTCGATCCCTACACGTTAAATTCAAGATAAACTCTATTGACATCGTAAAAACGAAGTTAAAAAAAAAAGATTTATATAGAAAGACGATTAAAACTCATCGGAAGCGATTTCCATCGTAACGGAGGTACGTTGTACAAACAGAAAGGTACTGTACCTGAAGCTGCATTGTTATTTCAAGTACCAAGCACCACAACTTGGAATGTGTACGATGTTTGCTTACATGTCAGTTCCTTTACATTCGAATCTGTCATCTGAGTAAATTCCATGTTCAAAAATCCTCAATGAAATTCTTTAAGTTTAGGTTCCCGTATCTTTTGTTGTTCCACGGATTTCCCAAGCTCCTGGATTGCTCAGCGTTTTTTTCTTTCTTTTTTATTTTCTAACAGAAAAAAAAAGAAAGAAAGAGAAACGAAAAATCCTCTTGATGTAATTAAAAAAAAAAAAAAAATTTAAAAGACTTTCGTCGCCCATAAAAACGGGAGACGGAGGAGAATAAAAAAAAAATTAAATTTTGATTGCAACCCGAATTGTGTTTTTAAAAAAAGTAAACCTAACTGTGTTTGAAGATTTAATTTTCAATTCGAAATTGGATTAAAATGACAAACGTGGGAATGAAAACATCGAGATGGAAATCATTTTGAAAAAGACAAACCAGATCACAATGTTCAATAATGAGAGAGACATCTCAATAATGACAAAAACACGGTTGCAGTGGCGTTTTTTTTTTTCGACTTGGGAAAATCGTGATTGGGCCCTTGGCTTTTGATGCACGGGTGAAGATAATTAAAAATTAAATCGCCACTGATTTGTTGTTTAATTTTTTTTTTTTATTCATACGGTCACTGCACCTGATTTTAATTTGTGTAAACAAACCTGGAAGAGAAGCTACTAACTCAACGATTCTAAACTTTTTTTTTCTTTCTTTTTTTTAATCATTTGGAAAAAAGTCTTCCTTTTTTTCCTCTTTTTTTCCAAATGAACATCAAAAATCTACCCCCTAATATGAAAAGACAAGCAAGTCCGATTTGTAAAGCGATAATAAACTCAATGAAGTGAATAAATGCGATCAGACCCATTTCATTCACAACAAGGTGGTTATGATCCGTTAAGATAGAATCTAAAATACCAAAACATTTATTTTGTTTCCTCCGCAATCTTTTTTTTTTTTTTTTTTTTTTTTTTTTTTCCTTTTTTTTGTATTCTCAGATGCACTAAAGTGCTATTCTTCTAAGGTTTAAGGGATTAAGATCTTTTTAAATGACTTTTAAAGATCTTTATATACAAAGGAATGAAAAAAAAAAAAATCTTATCGATGATGGAAATTGCGTAACTTAAAATTTTGGTGACATTTAGTCTGGATTTCTGACTGAAAATTAAAGGTCTATGATCTAGAGCAGAGTGCCAATAGTAAAAGAGCAGCAATAGGGTTGATTCACTAAAAAAAAGGTAGGAAAGTGTGACCGTCTGAAAAGTGTGACTTTTACATTTTAAATTATATAAATAAGCATGTTGAAAATCTGTTTTTGTCCGGATATATACACTAGAAAATGATGTATTTATTTGCACAAAAACGGATTACCTACACACTTTTTTACACGGTCAAGTCACACTTTTCAGACGGTCACACCACCCTACCTTTACCTCACATTTCCAATAACTGGTTCCCTATCATTTTTCCTAATCCATTTTTCCTAAATGTTAAATTTTTTAAACCTAACTTTCCTGAAATAAAATTTCCTAATTTATTTTTCCCGATCTAAAATTTCTAATGAGATTTTTCCTGATATATATTTTTCCTAATTTACTTTTCTAACCTCTAAATTTCCCAAGCCCAATTTTCCTGAAATACAATTTTCTAATTTATTTTTCCCAATCTAAAACCCCTCCTAATAAAATTTTTACTAACGTACTTTTTCTTCATTTATTTTTCTAACTGCAAACCTGTAATTCGGAGACTAATTTTCTTAAAATAAAATGTCCTCATTTACTTCTCCTAATCTAAAATTCCGAGTGAAATTTTTCCTGATGTATTTTTTCCTAATTTATTCTTCTAACCCCTAAATTTCCTAAGACTAATTTTTCTAAAATGAAATTTCCTAATTTATTTTTCCCAATTCCAAATTCCTAATGAAATTTTTTCTTATGTATTTTTTTCAGTTTACTTTTCTAAACTCTAAGTTCTTTTCTAAGACTAATTTTACAAAAATAAAATTTCCTAATTTATTTTTCCAAATTAGGAAAAATAAATCTTTTTAAATTAATCTTATTTTTCCTAATTAGGAAAAATAAGATTAATCTGAGATTCATAGTAAAATTTTTTCTAATGTATTTTTTCCCTAATTAATTTTTCTAACCTCTAAAATTCCTAAGACTAATTTTCCTAAAATAAAATTTTCTAATTTATATTTCCCAATCCAAAATTCCTAATGAAATTTTTTCTAATGAATTTTCTTCCTAATTTATTTTTCTAACCTCTTAATTTTCCAAAAATAAGATTTCCTAATTTATTTTTCCTAACCTATAATACCTAATAAAATTTTTCCTAATGCATTTTTTTCCTAATTTACTTTTCTAACCTCTAAAATTCCTAAGACTAATTTTCCTAAAATAAAATTTTCTAATTTATATTTCCCAATCCAAAATTCCTAATGAAATTTTTTCTAATGAATTTTCTTCCTAATTTATTTTTCTAACCTCTTAATTTTCCAAAAATAAGATTTCCTAATTTATTTTTCCTAACCTATAATACCTAATAAAATTTTTCCTAATGCATTTTTTTCCTAATTTACTTTTCTAACCTCTAAATTTCCTAAGATTAATTTTCCTAAAATAATTTTCCTAAAATAAATTTCCTAATTTATTTTTCCCAATCTAAAATTTTTCCTAATAAAATCGTCTTAATATATTTTCTTCCTAATTCCTTATACAATTTTTTCTAATGTATTTTTTCCTAAGGTATTTTTTTCCTAATTTAATTTTTTAACTTCTTTTCCTAAAATAAAATTTCCTAATATTTTTCTCAATCTAAAATCCTTCTAATAAAACTTTTACTAACGTATTTTTTTCCTAATTTATTTTTCTAACCTCTAAATTTCCTAAAATAAAATTTCCTAATTTATTTTTCCTAACCTAAAAGTCCTAATGAATTTTTCCCTAATGTATTTTTTCCTAATTTATTTTTCTAGCCTCCAAGTTTCCTAAGACTAATTTTCCTGAAGTGAAATTTCCTAATTTATTTTTCCTAATCTAAAATTCCTAGTAAAATTTTTCCTGGTGTATTTTTTTTCTAATTTATTTTTCCAACCACTAAATTTCCTAAGACTAATTTTCCTGAAGTGAAATTTCCTAATTTATTTTTCCTAATCTAAAATTCCTAGTAAAATTTTTCCTGGTGTATATTTTTTCTAATTTATTTTTCCAACCACTAAATTTCCTAAGACTAATTTTCCAAAAATATAATATCGTAATTTATTTTACCTGACCTAAAATTTGTAATACAATTTTTCCTAATATTTTTCTCAATCGGCAAGCATGCTCTCCGTATCAGCCTGTTCCTTGATTAATCCTGCAATCGACCTTTCCGATTTAAAAAAATCCAATAGAAATTTTTTTTAGAAAAATTCAATTTCGGAAATGTAGGCTTTAGGAAAAATAAATTAGAAAAAAAAATATATCAGGAAAAATTGTATTAGGAATTTTAGATTAGGAAAAATGAATTAGGAAAAACGGTCGGGAAAGCAATAATATTTTTAACTGTCCAGAAATTTAGGGAAAAGTATCATAAAACGAAATCTTATTTGTTTTGGCTCATTTTGAATGTTTTAATTTTTTAAATTTCAATCTTAAAAAAAAACAGCGTTTTCGACAGCGTTCTAATCGGACTGAAATTTTGCCAATTTTAAATTAAAATTTAAAAAATTAAAACATTCCGAATGAGCCAAAACCAAGGGTCCGAATCCGATGCCGGTGCCGATTTGGATTTTTTTTTTTAATATCAAAATTTTCAAGCTTTGGACCGCTGGTATTAAAGACCAAAAGCAGTAAAAAAAAAAAAAAAAAAAAAAACAAGTTGTAAGATAGAGCAGGAAAATAAACTGGATTAAGCCGATACTCTAATTAATTAGAAAACGTCGATAAGATACAAAACAAGCAAAATGGAGCCATCTTTTAATTTCATTCTAAATCTGGAAAATAAAAATGGTACATACAGCACGAGTCAATTTATTTCATCGATCCAAAAAAAAAAAAATAAACGAGGCGGGTGAAATATGGCAGAAAAATAGAGGAAAAAGAAAGAAAAAAAAAAAAAAAAGAATGGCAGCTGGTACATGAAAAGTGGGAAGTGGCCTGGAGTGAGCTTTTTTATTTTTTAGTAAAAAGTCTCTCTCCCTCCTAGGATTCCGCTCAAACCTCGAAACTTCTTACATCAATAATTTATACAGAACCGGGTACTTGAAATTGTGATAACAAAACGTACTTGAAGTAACAAATTTAAATCGAGGGGTTGAGACTGAAAATTATCATAAGACTTACCCCGGCATCTGTTAGGGTAAGGTAAATACTAATGAACCTCGTATTGCATTGTTGCTTTCAAATCGAGCATTGTCAAAGGGGGAAAACGAGTGATTTTTTACTTACACTTCATTGTCGCTCACAATTTTTTTATTTTTATTTTTGGTTCCGTTAAAAAAAAAAAGGCGAAAAATGTGGGTTGGAAAATGAATTTTTTAAAATCATGATGCTGCGTATGAAGTAGCTCAATGTTTGACTCTCAAAATATCTTTTTATCAGTATTTTTTTATCGTTACTTTTTTATGAGTATTTTTTATCTCAGTATCAGCATTTTTTTCTACCCAAAAATTTGTTCGTGGCAAAGCACCCTCAAAGAAGCTCTTCACATGTTTAAAAGGACCCCAGGTCCCTGATCCCTGTCTGTATTGTCTTTATAATATTAAATATGATGGTTGTCGGAAAACCGTTCCCGACCATTTTTCCTAAAATTTTTTTTTTCTAATTTTCAATTTCCCTAAAACGTTTTGATTCTTAAAATTAAATTTTTTAAAATGAATATTTTTCCTAAATTTTTAAATTCCTAAAGGGGTTTTAGAAAATTTTATTCTAGGAATCAAAAAATTTTAGAAAAATTAAAAATTAGGAAAAAAATAGGAACCAAAATTTTTAAAAAAGATTGATCATTTTTTTTTTTTAGGAAAAATTGCTATTTACCAAATGATCACTCGTCAGAAATATCACGAAAACTTCTGTAAAATTTTCGATTTAAAAAAAAAAAATGAAATCTTGATTGCTGAAATTTTATAACTCCAATGAAAAGTCATACAACAAAACCTACATGAAAAACTGTATTTGCCACTCTCGGATTGTTTCCTGGGAATGAAAAGGAAAACTAAATACTTCAAAATCATCTTATCATATTCAAAAAATCCTACGATACCTCAGAATCCAACATTTATGCCAGAACAAAAATAGGTCTAACCTTTAAAAATTTTTAAAATCATCTTACCTTACTGGAAGCACTGGAAAGAGATTGTCGATGATCAACTGAGGCCATTCAAGGTCAACTGATGCTATCGGATCCATTCCACAGCTAGTACCAGTAACCTCCATTGCAATTCAGGAAGCTGCTGTGCTGTAAAAAAATTTGTAAAAATGAAAATTAGAAAGAGGAAAATAATGTTAAAAAATTATTTCACTAAATGAAGGGTGCTTATTATTAAAATTGTTCTAGACAAAAACAGATGGTCAGACACATCTTTAATATCATATACAACATTAGCCAAATTGAAATAAACAATTATGCTCATTTAAAACGTTTTCCTAAGTCATTTGTTTTTAAAAACAACAATTTGCTTCTACTATGCTGATTGCATTTGTGTTATTTATGACCTAAGAAATATTGAAATAATTATTCTCTAACATTAGATGCATTGAATTAAAATAACGGGAAAACTTATTAATAAGATTGTCACACAAAGCTAAATAAACTGAAATCAAAGGAATGAGAATCATTTTTAAAAACAAAAAAATCTAAACAACGGCCAATGTTGAGTTTAGGGATCTCTAATTCCCGGTTTCGGGGAACCGACCGGTTTCCCGGTTTTTCGAAAACCCGGTTCTAGCACCGGTTTTATCAAATAACCGGTTTCATAAAGCCGGTTTTTACGTTTTGAAGCTAAAACAAAGCAAATCGGGGTAAAATGACACTCAAAATATTCGTAAGTTGATGGAGAACAAGATTCTTTATGTTAAATACATTATAAAGTTTGAATTTCCTTAATATTTGCGAAATTCGTTTGCTTACGTAACTTAATTTTTCGAAGTAAAACAAAATGGCGATGTAAACAAACAAAAATAAACAATCCGATTTTCGCAAATATCAAGAAATTCAAGCGTATTGATCTATCTAAACTATTACAAAATCTTGTTCTCCATCAAAATACGACCATTTTGAGTGTAATTGGACCCTAATTTGTTAGTTTTTGCTTCAAACTTAAAAAAAAAAAAAAAATTATAGTATTAAAAAAAACACTCTGTAAAACGATTCGAAAAACGACGGTTCTAAGAACCGGGCCGATTAAAAAATCGGGCTAAGAACCGGTTTCAAAGAAAAATCCGAAACCGGTTTTTCATTTTCACCGGTTCATTGCTTGGATCCCTATGACATGATCATTTTTGTAAAATCGTACATCTGTTTTGCTCCCTGTTTACAAATTACTGGAACCATATTTGATATTTCCTAAAAAATAATTTTGATCATCTAATCAAAACTGCGTTGATCACCTCTATTTTAAAAAACAGTGCATAAGGCATGTATGCCTACAATGTGCTGATATACTAAAATTCTCTTTTTTGAGATTTGATACATATCTGCAACCATTTACAAACTTATTGCTCTCTCAATTTAACATAATGTACAATAAATGCTTTAACAGGCTTACCAAATACTGCTTTCTGACTATCAAATACTGGGATGATCTTATCCAGGACTTATTATATTTTTAAATAGGTGCTGCACACTTTGAATAAAATTTTCCATACAAGAGATCTTACGTTTTCCCTTAATGTGCAGTTCCTTTTTGCTTTGCTAGATTTTTCAAAAAAGCAAGCGCACAAAAAAATAAGCTGTGATCTCACCATTGGGGAGAAAAAACCCTTATTACCCTCTTTACATTATAAAATATTACAAATGCCATACCTAATTGAATGATGCTTTTATTTCCACCAAACAGTGTGAAATTACAAAGCATAATGTTACGATTCTCTTCATGTCTCCATATTAAGCCATTATTCACCGACATCACGTACGTAGCATGGACGATGTGCGGTGATTTTAAATCTGCACCTCTTGAAAGTAAGCTTCATTTCGGTTATAAACACACAAATTTTTGAAAATATTCCTTTAAAAATTTCAAGGCATGCTTTTGACATGGTTAACGAATCGACTTTGTTATACACTCACTGATCACATGTTCCAAACTGTGATGGAATGATCTGCTCATTCTAATTAAAAATGATAAGAAAATCAACACACGAGGCAAAATTTGAACCTTACAATAGCTTCCCAAACTCCAACAATCTCACGTTTTGAACAAGAACGAACACGAACTGGGCAATTATAAAGGATCCCTTTCAATCATAACTATGTCCACGGCCTTTCGACGCTATTGTTGTTTTTTTCTTCCTCGGTTTCAAATTTTCTGGCATTTTTAGTTACTTTTTAAGATTCACATCGATGACGGAAAAAATAACAATGTACATCAATTTCTTTGATTTTTTTCCTTCTTAAGTAAAATTTCTTTCGGCTTTAAAAAAAACCCAGTTTATGTTCATTGCCAAGCAGCACCATTAAAATTCACAATGAAATTGATCTTGCATAAAGCCCATTTAGATCAAGTCACTAAACAGCAGCTAAATAATAAAGATCATCATGTAATATCTTCATTCGCGTTATTCATTTTATTGTTATTACTTTAAAAAACAGACAAAAAAAAATTAAATGGACAGATCTTCAACTGTTCTAAAACAATGATTGGCCCGACATCTATTGAGTTTTTGTTCAACTGCGCTATGAAAAAGGCGATCGACCTTCCCTCTAGCGGACAATTTACGAACTATAATCTTTTTTTTAACAAATGAAGCGAATTTTATTAGCTAACTCCGCTTTTACTAATTTAAGAAGAAAATCTGATGTAACTAAAACGATTCCTTTTTATTTTTACATCGTTCATCACTATAATCAATTTAAAGAATCTAAAAAAAATTAAGTTTTGAAATCACATGGTTTGCCGCCGCCAACTTTGATACACCAAAATGGCAACCCTATGGAAATGCAGGTCGGTAAACAAATGGTTTTTAAGTCATGCAAACGGAGGAAGTATATGGAGAAAAATTAGGAAAACAAGTCTCTTAAATAATGAGCCATTCAGTACGACAAGCAGTGGTGACGATGGTCCTAAAACTGTGGAAGTATCATTAACAAATGGGTTAGTAAATTACATAACCTCACTTTAATAAAAGATACGTTTGAATTGATGAAAAATTATTTTTCTAGGCAAAAAATTAAAATAGAAACTGGTAAATACGCACGTTTTGCCGATGGCTGTGCGACGTTTCAGCTCGGCGATACTGCCATCATGGCAACAGTCGTCGGGAAAACCAAAACAACCTCACCTGCTTCCTTTGCGCCTCTGACAGTCGTCTACCATCAAAAGGCAGCAGCTTTAGGAAGAATACCTACTAATTTCCTTCGCCGGGAAGTCGGTCAAACCGATGCAGAAGTTTTAACATCCCGAATAATTGATCGCTCGATCAGACCGTTATTTCCAGAAAGATTCAACATCGAAACTCAAGTTATTTGCAATCCAATAGCATTAGACGGCATAAACCATTCAGATGTTTTAGCTGTTAATGCGGCATCTGCTGCATTAGCTATTTCCGATGTTCCTTGGAATGGGCCTGTTGCAGCTGTTCGACTGGGCTTTTTAAAAAATGATGTTGTTGTCAACCCAACGAAAAAAGAGTTGTCAGAGAGTAAATTAAACTTAGTCGTCACAGCTTGTAGCAAAGATTTAGTTGTTATGTTAGAAGGTTCTAGCAATGAAATAGATGTGAGTCAATTTTTAAGAGCTGTTAAGGTTGGAACTGGTGAATGTCAGACAATAATAAATGGTATCAATGAATTAAGAAGTTCAAAAGGAAAACCGAAAAGAGAAATACCGGAAGTGTCAAATCCAGAAGAACTATACAATGCTGTTAATACAATATCACAAGCGAAAATAAGAGAAATTTTTACAAATTTCGAACATGATAAAATATCTAGAGATACCGCCCTTTCAAATTTAAGAGCAGAAGTGATAGAAAAAATTAAAAGTGATTTCGGTGAAGAAGTATTTATAACCGCTCATGAAATATTTTCAAAAATTTCAAAAGATCTTTTTAGAGAATTGATTTTCGAGAACGGAACTCGTTGCGACGGTCGGGGCTTGCAAGATTTACGAAATATATCATGTCAAGTTGATTTATATCAACCCCTTCATGGGTCAGCGTTGTTTCAAAGAGGTCAAACTCAAGTCTTGTGCACCGTGGCATTGGACTCACCCAATTCCGCAATGAAATTAGACAGGATTTCGATTTTAACAAGCGGATTAAAAGAAAAAAATTTTTTCCTTCATTACACGTTCCCTCCGTTTGCGACAAACGAATTGGGAAGGACAGGAATGGCCGGTAGAAGAGAAATAGGTCACGGAGCTTTGGCGGAAAAAGCCTTGCAAGCCGTTATACCGGATAATCATCCGTTCACCATAAGACTGACTTCGGAAGTTCTCGAAAGCAACGGATCCTCTTCCATGGCGACCGTCTGCGGGGGATCCATGGCTTTGATGGATGCTGGGGTGGCTATTAAGCGACCGGTCGCAGGCGTCGCAATGGGTTTAATTACAAAATATTCCGAAGGCAAAATATCGGATTATAAAGTTTTAACAGATCTTTTAGTAAGTAGGAGGGGGAAAAAAAAAAAAAGTTGTATGATTAAAAAATTTTTTTCAATTTCAGGGAATCGAAGACTATTTAGGTGACATGGATTTTAAAATGGCTGGAACGTCAAAAGGCATCACCGCCATCCAAGCGGACATAAAAATTTCGGGATTACCGTATAAATTACTTCACGAAGTCATAACGCAAGGGACAAAAGCTCAACAACAAATTTTAGTGATAATGAACGCAAGCATCGCGGAAGTTAGGTAAATCGATTATATCACAAAATTTTTATCAAATTTAACTTTTTTTTTTTTTTTGAATTTTATAGGAAAAGCAAGGATTGTTGGCCTGTCATCGAAAAAATTAAAATCCCACCTCACAAGAGGTATAAATTAATCGGCTTCGGGGGGTCTACTATAAAGCGATTAGAATTCGAAACGGGTGTTTCATTATCCGAAGATTCCGACAACCAGTTTGTTTTATTTGCCGCGAATCAAGACGCCATGAAAGAAGCCAAAGAACAAATCGAAAAAATCATAACGACTGATAGTGAACCCGTTTTGGAATTCGGAGGAGTGTACGCAGCTAAAATTACAGAAATAAAAGACTCCGGGGTTTTAGTTACTCTGTATCCTTCAATGTCTCCAGCTCTCATACCAAATTCACAGTTGGATCAGAGAAAGGTAAATGTTCCAGACTCATCCCGAAAAAGGTGATGAGGATTTTCTCCGCCAGAAAGCGCTGCAATCCGTAACTGATTTTTAAATACAAAACCTCAATGAAATCAAAACGAGGAAATCCTCATTATCAAAAGATTTCCCTGCTGTGCATGAAATTCATATCATGATTTATTTTTTATTTTTTAGATTCATCATCCCTCAGCTCTAAATTTAGAAGTAGGACAAGAAATCCAAGTTAAATACTTCGGAAGGGATCCTGTATCGGGTACCATGCGTTTGTCTAGGAAAATTTTGCAAGGGCCAGCATCTGAAGTTGTTCGAAATTACAATAATTAAGTTGCGGAGGGGGAAAAAATTAAATATTTTGTTGAAATGGCATTTCTTAGTCAGTTTTTTTTTTTAATGTTTTGTAAAAAGTTGAAATAATTTTTTAAAAAAGAATAAATTGAAATTAAATTGAAAATCGAGTTCTTGAAAGCTAAAACATCCTGAGCATGTTAGTGGTTCCGAAGTGAAAAATACACAGTATGAAGTGAGTTTATGCAAAGATTCTAAATATAAAAATAAATAATTTTCATTAAGTACACACAAGTTACTTGTGAAAGCACTACAGGACCAGTAGGCATTAGGGGTCATGTACATATTACGTAAGCATTTTTTTTTCCATTTTCAACCCCCTCCCTCCCCGTTGTAAGCATGAGTAAGATTTTGGCAACCCCCCCCCCCCTCCATATTACGTAAGTTTTTTTTTTTTTTGTTTTTGAATGCTTTGTAAAAAGTTAAAATAATTTTTTAAAAAAGAATAAATTGAAATTAAATTGAAAATCGAGTTCTTGAAAGCTAAAACATCCTGAGCATGTTAATGGTTCCGAAGTGAAAAATACACAGTATGAAGTGATTTTATGCAAAGATTCTAAATATAAAAATAAAGAATTTTCATTAAGTACGCACAAGTTACTTGTGAAAGCACTACAGAACCAGTAGGCATTAATTATGTGCCAAAATTCAAATCTATCCTTGCTTTGCATTTTACTAAGCTATCGTAACAAGTGAGTTGTTTTTTTTGTTTTTTTTCTTCTGGATCACAATACTCAATAGGTGATAATACAATAAAAGCATCATATAAAGTTGCATTTTTAAAAAACTTAAAACGGAGAACTGATATTGAAATGGTATCTGGTATACCAGAACTGAACTGAACCAAATTCTGAAATTTAATTTTCCTAAAAAGGCCAAAAAAGCTCCGAATCCTGGTATAGTTTTAATAATTTCAGCTGTTCCCGGGCATTTTTCCTCAAAAAAAAATTTCTAAAAATATTTTTCCTAAAGAATTATTTTCCGAAAAACATTTTTCCTAAAAATAATTTTTCATAAAACTTTTTTCTAAAATTTTTTGAACCATTTGAGCTTTTCATTGTACAGCTGATGTCACTGACCCAGAAATTTCAGTTTTCTTTTCTTTACCAATTTGAAATGAGTTATGGACCTTGTTCTTGTAATGGACAAATTATATGACTTTTAGGTGTAAGTTGTGGGAGTAGTTTTTCTTTACCTCAAAAGCATGATACTCAATCGATTAATTGAGAAATGTCCATAATAATAGTTAAATGAGTAGTTTAATCATACCTGAAATTTTTCTTCCACGCTGAGAGAAGCGAAGTTGAACCTTTAATACCAATGTTGTACGCTGATACAAAGCAGCTCTTGACCGTTTTGTAAAGTTCGACTTTCATCTTAAGCATTTACATCTACATGATTTTTAATTATCTCAGTCATTTGAGCATTTCTAACATAATCGAAAGACACTCGTTCACCATTATTTTTCATAGCGCAATTAATTTTTTCCTTATCCTTTTTCAAAACGAGAATGTGTTAGCATTGAAAAATTTGACATCCTGAAATAGCAAATTAAAAAGTTAAATTTTTATTAAAATTATTATTTTACAAAAATTATGTGTTGCACTCTTACCTCACATCTTCATCATTTAAACTGAATTGTTCAAGTATCATGCGTTGATCATTTACATCCTTAAAATGGACATCACTTAAAATCATAAAGCTTGCCATATTGAAAGCCATAACAATATGCTTCTGTTTGTGTTTATTACCAGGCAAAATAAATATCAATTAAAACGAGAAAATGTAGATGCAACACAACTTTGTCAGGTATTCACGTTAGCGTTGTTACAGGTAATGCAATGGATATTACTCTTGTGTCAAGACATGAAAAAGCAGCTCAAAGACTCGGAATCGTCTGACATAACGTATTTGAATGAAATACAATTACACAGCTATTTCTTTAATCAATGATATACAGACATAAAACACACGCACATCATTGTTACCGGTACTTCATCAGACGATAAATAATCCGCCATCTTTAATAATGGCGGTCGCGGCAAATCTCGTATTTCGGGATCTCAAAAAATATATATATAAAAATATCAACTGTATGAATAAAATATTTTAATATTTAACTTATTTATAATTTTACACATATTTATAATAATACAAAAAAGAACTAGAAGGAATTTGTTTTTGTTTTGTTTTTAATAATAGAAACAACAAACCCAACAACCCTTCGAACAAAACTAGAAAGAAAAATACATAATGTGTAAAAAAAAAAAATTTACTTAAAAAAAAAAAAAAACTAAAAACATTTAACGCAATAACATTTTTTTTTTTTTTTCAAATTTTCATTTTTTAAATACAGGCATTTAAAAAAAATTAAGAGCCAGCTTTATCCATATATTAAAATTTTTTTTATCTCTTTTTTTTTTTTTACTGGACCGCGAGACGCTTAACGATAATACAAATCTGTTTTTTTTTTTTAAATTTTAAGTTTAATCAAGCAACATTCAGAAACCTTCAAAAATATTTTTTTATTGTCTTCCAAAATTTATGGAAAAAATGTTTTTTTTATCTTAAATCTAAAAATTTTTTTCGTAAAATTTGCAAACAGATCAACTTATGCCATATAATATTTTACAGAAAACAAATACGAAGAAAGAGTAACGTTAAATACGTTAAAGCTTTTTTTTTGTAATTAACAATAATTACGAATTATGACTCTACGAAGCAGAAGGAATAAATTCTAACATTTACTTTCTTTTCTTTTTTCCGATATTGCAGTATACTTATACAACTTTCTCCTTGAAAAAATATATGAATTTATTAAAAAATTAAAATTTTTTTTTAACATTACACGAGCTAAATTAAGAACAACTGAATGTTGCTTGCGCCATTTTACACTAAAAGAAGTTTGCCTGAGGTTACTGTCAGTGTCATCGCAGATGAATTTTCTTTAAATTTTCTTTTTACATGTCTTTGTTTCGATCACGATGTTTTTTTTTTCGTATACAAAGTGTTGATTTCGAGTTTCGGGCAACGACAAAGACAGAATTATCATTTTTTTTTCTAAAGACATAATTATTTACAAGTTACCTATACATCCCTAACTTCATTTCTAAAAAAAATAAATAAATAAATACCGACACGATGATATGACGGTTTGATATGTTTTCGTACGGGCCTTTGAAAATGACAAAATTTAAAAAATAAAAGATCTTTTTCGAGTTTTGATTATTTTATTATTATTTCGAGTTTTGATTATTAGAAGAGGACTACTAAACCACCTGTAAATTTTTGATGTTCCCGTTTAATTGTTTAAAAATATTACGTCATAATAGCGGAGTGGATGCCGCAACGATCTGATTGGCTGGCAGATGAGGCAGACGACTCTTTTAAAAAAAAGATGGCGGCAGTTTATTGATTCAAGCCTAATGGGTGCCATTGGAAGACTTTTTTCAATTGATGTAGGACTATCGATCATTTTTAGGTCATCATTCATTTGACACAATTCGTAAATTGGAAAACATATTCATGGAAACAATTAAAACTCAAATTCCTTGAGGATTTTTTATAAAATTGGAAATCAATCGACAAAGATTGTGCGAGTCCCCAAAAAAAGGTGTTCGTTGTTCTCATATTTAAAAAAAGGCCGGTTCGGAATTAATAATGCGCTCAAACGCCAGAAATTATTAAATAAACTTTTCTATTCTCAAATCCGGCATTTGAGATTTCCTGTTTTCAAGCAAAACCCTTTAAAACCCCATCCGGACTTCCGGAGTAATTCCTGGAATAGCCCGGGACTTGTCAAAAATTTTTAGAAAAATCCTTACAAAAAAATTCGAATTCCGGAAATCGGTATTAACATTATTTTCGGGATTCCAGGAACTTCCGGGCAGAACATTCAGGCAACATGTAACATCACAATTATTAACAGAATTATTTTTTCATCTTAAAAATATCATTCTTTTTTATGGGCAACATTTTTTTTTCCACGACCCATTTCGCTTTATTTCGTTTCACCTCTGGCGACAATTTTAAACAAAAAAGGGGATGCTTTTCAAAAAAAAAAATTCATATTTAAAATTTCACAAAATCAACACCAAGTAACCCACAAATAATTTTTTTCAATTATTTTTTCTCTAAACTTTTTTTTAAATTTGTTTTTTTATATATTTTATCGTTTTTTTTTTTACATTATTTATATTATTGGAATGATACAAGTTATTTGTTATTTAACTTTGCCGAATGACATTTTTTTTTTAAAATTAGTTTTAATTAATGTAACCTGTGACAAACGTTCATTGTTTGCTTTTTGAAAAATATCAATTCCAAGAATCAAGTCAGATTATTAACATAAGGCATATACATTAAAATCTGATCGATGTTTTAATTAATTAGTTTTTTTTTTCGTTTTTCGTTTAATCCCGCATTTTAAGGATTCTATTATTTAAAAAAAAAAAATACATATGTTAAGAGAGAAAGAAGAATTTGGTAATGTTAATTTTTATTTTTTTTTCCTTTCAGGGATTCTAAACAATTTCTACAGCACAAAACAAACTTATTAACACAGATAATGCTAAATTGATATGGACCCTGGGTTTAATTTTCCACCGGTCCAAAGCTACATTCGAAGACACTTTTTTTAAATTTTTTTTTTTTTTTTGCTAATTAACGGCCTTTAGCTGGATGTTTTGGAACCTGCACATCTGCACCAAAGAGCAATTGGTTCAAAAAAGACTGAGCGGTGTTTGCAAGAGCATTAATTTGCAGATTGCTCCAAATTGTAAAAACCTTTGAAGCATGAAATGATTTTGCATGTATGGCATACATACGAAAAATATAATTGAAAATCTGAAGCAAGTCCGAACTTGCTTTAAAAATCCATCTGCATCATGAGTTTGCAGTTGCTTCAGGGAGAAAGTCTAGTCTGGAACAATGAGGGAGGAAGTTGCAAAACTCACCCTCCTGGTTCAAAACAAGTTTAAACTTGCTTAAGATAGGTTTAAACTTGCACAAGACAGAACTTGTCCAAATTTGCACAAGACAAGTTCATATCTGTTTTAATTTGCATAAGACAGGTTTAAACTCGTATAAGGCGGGTTTGAACTTGCCCAAGATAGAACAAGATAGAACTTGTCCAAATTTGCACAAGACAACTTCATATCTGTTTTAATTTGCATAAGACAGGTTTAAACTTGCACAAGACAGCCAAATTTGCACTTGCACAAGACAAGTTCAAACCTGTTTAAATTTGCATAAGATAGGACTTGTACAAAACTTGCATAAGACAAGCTCAAAATTGTTTAAAAATGTGCCAATATGGAACCAGTGCTCGCTGGAGCAGATGCTACAGACCCCATTTATTTTTTGGCACTCCAATGGACCGGTTAATCTTCTATTAATTAATATTAATTAATTATTTAATTAATTTTATTCCAAAACTCGTTTTCCCCGTTCGAAAAAAAAAAACAATAATAATAATAACAACCTATTCAGGCACTTTTTTTTTGTTGAAAAAAAAAATAGCCAAATAGAAAGAAAAAGCGAGTTTTGGAAAAAGAAATGCAAAAGGATTAAAAAAAAAAAATTGTTTAAAAAAAAGAGAGTAAAGCGGAGAAAGCAAGTTTTGGAAGTATCGTTTAATTTTTTTTTCTTTTTACTAGGCCGCGGTCATTATTATTTTTTTTAAATTCAAAAAATACTCTAAAAAAAATCTTCTCCAGGTACTAAACTTAAAAAAAAATTTTGAGGTGTACGGACCGGCCGCTTTACCTCTTAAAAAAAAAAAATTGTGGCATTCTCGGAATGCGGACAAAATAATCAACCGAGAAAAAAAATAAATAAATAAAAATAAAATAAAATAAAATAAAAATTCGAAAAGGACGCTCTTTACTCCGTTCTTGCGCCTTAAACGTTTTGGATTTGTTCCTAAAAGTTTTGTTCTTAGTGCTTTGGCTAATTGCCTCTTTAAATAATTTTCTTGGACCTTTATCTTTGATCAAGGACATTTTTTTTTTCCGATCTTGACATTTTTTTTTTTTCTTCATCCGTTGTAACCGAATTTCTTAACTACTTGTCTTAATTTTTTTTTCTTTTTTTAATTTCACCCCAAGACCACGTGCACGGATAGTCCTGTGGTTGCATAACGTAGGACTAAAAAAAAAGAATTTTCGGGCCTCATTTTTTATTATTAATGACCGCTTTGTGCTAAATTAAAAATGTCACGTGGGCAAAGTATTCAGAATATCCTCGATGAAAAAAAAAGAGAGCCACCTCCTTCTTTTCCCCGAGATTTCTTTTTTTTTTTTTTTTTTTTATTGAAAATAAAATGGAAAGGGAAAATACAGCCACAGAACTACCCGTTCAGCATATTTTCCCGCGATTAAAAAATTTTTCCTACTTCAAATACCGATTTTTTACTTAATTAATTTTTTTTTTTTAATTTTTTGTTTTTGTGCATATTGTGGCTGATTTTGATTTTTTTTTTTTCTTCTCTCTTTTTTTTTTTTTTTTTTTTTTTTTAGAATCCTTTAATGACTCCGTAGACCTCGAGTGTGGACAAAGTCATGTAAATGACCCAAAGTCCGAGGAACACCCACATCGTCAAAAACTTTTGAAATTTCGGGCCGCCTAATTCTCCTCCGACGGATGGATGCCTCCTTAAAACTAGAATTCCAATTGCGCATGCTGCTTCTGTACAGAATATCGTTACTGAAAACGCCAAGCTGAAAATAAAAAAAATTTTATTCGCAAAAAATTTTCCAAAAAAATTTTTTTTAAAAATTAATTTTAAAATTTTTTATAAAAAAGCAAATAAATGTACGCACCTGCCAAAGCTTTCCCAACACAAAATGAGGTGTTCGCATCCGAAATGTCGTACCAGATAGTGCATTTACAGATATATTAAATAAACTTGTAAACGCGCATCTGGCACGCATTTTGGGCGCGCGCTAAAAAAATTTAATTTTAATTTTTTGGTGCCGAAACTTGAAGGTGCAATATATCCTTTGAATAAAACAACCACAAAAAAAAAATAGTGCGCGGTGCAAAAATCGTGAATAATAAAATCCAAAATCAAAATCCAGCCTAAGAATAAGGATAAAACATGGGTACCAACCTTCCAGGATCAACTACAAATGTTTCTCCATGGTAAGCATGGTACACGGCCGCTATTGTCCAAGCGACGCCGATCCCAAGGAAGACATTTACGGCATTACTTCCGGTTACGTTCCCCACGGAGTTGTCAGCTGTCTCATCCTGGATCGCAGCTACTTTGCTTGCAAAGGTATCTGAAATTCAAGGAAAAACAAGTATTAAAGCAACGTCTTTTTTAGGGTTTGGAGAGAAAGTTGCCATTGACTAATTACAGGAAAAAATACACCACGGTGCTCGACTAGATTTATCAACCCACAAAAATGTGGTAAAAATCTACTCCAATAGGAATCAATTCTGAAACTCAGTGCAGAACTAGACCAAGTCCATTCAAGGATTGCAACATCTTGTTTCAAATCCGACTTTAGGAAAGGTATACAAGCTCAACGGTTGGCAGTGCTGATTTTATGCCTTCTGCTAGCCAGGGATGATTGTTTTAAAACAAATTGGTTTAAAACACGGTGTTTTAAAACGTTTTAAAACATTTGAATAAAAAACACCGTTTTAAAACACTAACGTTTTAAAACACTGTTTTAAACACCGTATTTTATTAAGTGAATAAAATACGTTTTAAAATGCATTTTTAAGAGGCCCGAGCCCGCAATTTGTCGCGCACGACTCATTTTATACAATCTATGGTATGGATCATACCATAGATTGTATGAGCGGCTCATATTCATAATGGTTGCTTAATCGCAGGGATGATTGTTTTAAAACAAATTGGTTTAAAACACGGTGTTTTAAAACGTTTTAAAACATTTGAATAAAAAAACCGTTTTAAAAATTTGAATAAAAATAGAAACGAATTTAAAAGATTTTAAACGTGTTTAAGAACATGTTTTAAAACGTTTTAAAACCAGGCCGAATAAAAGACGTTTTAAAACGTTTTAAAACATGGGAAAATAATATAAAACGTTTTAAACTGTTTTTTATTAAAAAATGTTTTAAACAGCAACCCTGCTGCTAGCAAGTTAATAAAGCCGAAATGTTAACTCGCAGAAGACATTAATTTGAATTGGCAACGCTTGTATATGCTTTTTAAAGTCACGTTTGAAATAAGGAGTTGCAATCCTTTACTGGATTTGGTCTAGTTCTGCACTGAGGTACAGAATTAAATATCCAAAATCCGTTTGAACCAAAATCCTATCCAATATACAAAATTCGTTTATCAGCGCAGAACTCGATCAATGTCATGATTTTTTTTTTTTTTTTGTAAGAAGAACCTTCTTAACATAGTGATGCTTGCCATAACACCGGTTTTCTTACAATGAGATTTTTATAGATTTGGTCGAATTCTACCCTGATGCACAGAAATTTTTTTCAGATAGAATTAATGCAATTTCTGGGGGGCTAAAGAAGTAAATCAAGGAGGATCTTCTGTAGAAAATCGCTCTAAAATTTTTAAACACGAATTTTTCCCATGCAAAATTATCTACGTAAAACATTGTGAAATCTTTCCCATTTCTTTTTTTCTAAAAAAAAAAAAAAAAAAAATTCCTCTTTCAATTTTATAAATTAATTAATACCCCATGGCCCACACATAAATACTGACGTCATAACGTCTGCTGCGTCCTTAAAGAAAAAACAATAAATACAAAACGACAATTTACAGCATGTAAGGGATTTTCCCTAATCCTCCTGAGCTTTAAACTTATTAAAAAAAAAATTTTTTTTCTATCGCGGAAAATAAAAATCAACAGAATGAGCTTTTTAGACGTTTTATTATTACCCAATTACTCCCGTCGTTAAAATAAACGAAGGATTCGCGAAAAAAAAAAGTAAAAAAAAATCATCCAAATGACTTTTTCTTTTTCCCCTCCCCCTCCCCCGATCAATAAAAATCATAAAAAAAAAGCAATCCTGCCAACCACTTAATTTCTGCTTCATTAAATTTCGATTTCACAAAAGAAAAAGTTTTTCGTCAAAAAAAAAAAAAAAAAAAAAAAATGTTATATTTTTTTTTTTTGAAAATCTTTCCTTTTGAGTGGAAATAAGTCGCTTTTGTTCTTCCATTAATTAACCTTTTTCCCCTTCAAAATTTTTTTATCCCGGGATAAAAAAAAATATGAGAAAATCTTGATTTTTACTCGAAAAAAAAGGAAGGGAAATTCACACAGAAAAAAAAAATTTTGTAAAATATTACCTTTTCATCACTGAAAACCCGAAAGAAACTTGTAATAGGCACGTAACCGCCATGTCACTAACAAAAAATTATTTAAAAAATCTAGATAGCAGGACGAGCAACACAAATGTTATAAATAAAACTCAAGTTAAAAAAAAAAAAAATTTCAAACGGAGAGAAGTGACCAGTATACATGTTGATAATGCTAAAAATATCCAGCAGGAGAAAAAAAAAAAAAAAAAAGAAAAAAGTGATTCGTCAGCTAATGAGACAGCGAGTAACAGCTGATGGCGAATAAGTATTTTTAAACTTTTTTTTTTGTAACTACTTATTAAAACCGTTCGGACGAACGGTGAGAACGAACTGCACTTCCCGCTTTGAGAGAAAAAAAAAAATTTGATGCAACTTGCTGCATTAAATGTTTTGGCATGAGGAGCCAAAGTATCCGATCTTTTTATAGATGCAAAAAATCAGGTCACTCGGTTTACCTTTTGTCTTTTTTGTCCCCATAGGTTTTTAAATTAATCATTTCGAGTTTTTTTTTTCTTTTTATTCCGACAGGGACGATTTGTCCCTGGGAAAAGAAAGAATTGGAAACGGAAAATAGTTTCTGTATTTTTTTATAAGAAGTTAAATCTGTGTAAACATGTGATAACGGTTTATGAAAAATTAGAGCAATCAGGCCACAAAAAAAAAAAAAAAAAAAAAAAAAAAAAAAAAAAAAAAAAAAAAAAAAAAAAAAATATCAGCTTTTTTTTTTTTTTTGAGAATCCGCCACTGTCCCAAAGTTTAAATTTAACTTTTGTCAGGTGCTCTCAGCCTACATAACTATTGAGGAAACACGCATTTTGATTGCCAAAGCAGACGACTTAATTATCACTAAAATTTTTCTACTTAATACACGTTTTTTCAAACAAAATTTCAGTGACCCAAAAATCGATTTGATCTATTTTCCCTTGCTGATTTTCCGGTCAATGAAAATTTCGAACGAAAAATATTTCACTGTTTCGTACCTTAAAAGAGAAAAAAAAAATTTGAGTACGGTAAAGATTAAAAATCTTTACTGCACCCTGTTTTGTTTCTTTGCAAAGTTTCAAGATGAAACTTGTTTTAAACAATAAGAGCAAGAACACACATACAAACGAAAGAGGTGAGCTCCCCTCGTGAAAACGTGGGGGGAGGGAGTTATGTCAAGTTGGAACATAACAGCCCTTTTGGCTATTAAACTTGCTAGAAAATATTTCCTGCTTTTCTTACTTTGATATAAAATTGGGAAAATGAGAAAAAGTGGGAAAATAATAGATACAATAATCACATGAGAATTTTCTTAGAATCGAAAAAATCTTCCTTAAAACAACGAATAATTGAAAGGGAAAGAATCAAGATTTGAGAAAAAAAAAATAAAGGTAGAAAAAAAAAAAAAAAAAAAAAGAATCTCTTCCGAAAGATTTGAAAAATAATCGAAAAATAATTTTAAAAAATCGAGAAAAATAATAGAGAACAATGAAAAAATGTCAGTGCGTCTGAGGTGAACTAGCGTATCTCCATCGTAAATATAAACTGGAGATATTATGTTTCGACTGTTGTAAAAATCACGTGACTGCAAGTTTACACGTTCATGTTTGAGTTAACTTGTGGTCACATGACACTTTTTTTACTGCGTTTGGTATTTTAAAATTCATATCTTTTCGCGGTTTTTTAAATAATCCTGATTGGCTGATGTTCAAAGGATTGCAGCGCTAAGGTGTTCCTTTTCGGAACTAAAAAATATTTCAACATCCGAGACATGGTTGTCGTCAGGGTTGCTGTTTAAAACATTTTTTAATAAAAAACAGTTTAAAACGTTTTATATTATTTTCCCATGTTTTAAAACGTTTTAAAACGTCTTTTATTCGGCCTGGTTTTAAAACGTTTTAAAACATGTTTTAAAACAAGTTCAAAATGTTTTAAATTCGTTTCTATTTTTATTCAAATTTTTAAAACAGTGTTTTTTATTTAAATGTTTTAAAACTTTTTAAAACACCGTGTTTTAAATCAATTTGTTTTAAAACAATCATCCCTGCGATTAAGCAACCATTATGAATATGAGCGGCTCATACAATCTGTGATATGGTCCATACCATAGATTGTATAAAATGAGTCGTGCGCGACAAATTGTGGGCTCGGGCCTCTTAAAATTAAAAATGCATTTTAAACGTATTTTATTCACTTAATAAAATAAGGTGTTTAAAACAGTGTTTTAAAACGTTAGTGTTTTAAAACGGTGTTTTTTATTCAAATGTTTTAAAACGTTTTAAAACACCGTGTTTTAAACCAATTTGTTTTAAAACAATCATCCCTGGCTGTCGTGATAACCAAATAAAAGTCCCTAGATCTGTTTTTATGACTAAGAATTTTAGGATGCAGAAAAAATTAACAAACCTTCATTTGTTTTAATAAGCTCAGCATTGAGGATTGTTTACTTTTTCGACATCCTAAAAACGCACACTCGGTATTTTTAAAAAAAATGTTTTAATAAAAAAATTTGGGTTATGGTGACGGTTGTACTAAAATCTTCTATCATCCTCCTTACGAAAATGACATAATATCTATCACATACTTTTTTATTATAACGGTAATTATTTTCCTTTCCTCATATTTGAAGGAAGATTTTTATTCCAGTGATAAAAATTTTATAACAACTTTCAATAAAAGGAAACCATTTAGTAATTTACTGTAAAAATATAACGACGAGTGACTAGCCCCTTTCCCCGAGACCTTAAAAATAACGGATGTGATACCTGAATGATTGTTTTCATTGGCTAAAGATTTTCAGGTCACTGCGCGTTTTGGACGAATCATCTACCAGGCAGCAGACGATTTCTCGGCTTAACTAGCAATAGACGATTTAGGCAGTGACGTTTCATCCCATAATGCATTGCAAATCGTGTCGTCTGACCGGGTACATTCAAATAATGTTTCCCATAAGCTAAGTATAGACATGGAAGTTAAAAATTCATTTTGCTCGGTTCCAGGAAAAAATTTTATAGGTTTAACTTCAGAATTAATTTTGAACAAATAGCTGGCATCATTTATAAGAATTTTAAAAATTAAATTTGAAATAGCTGAAATCACTGCACCGCCTATTCTTAACTTAATCACACAGTGGCGCCATCTGCTTGTTTGTTCCTTTTGTTCCCAGAATGCACTGCGCGAACTCCACTGCCGAAATCGTCCATGAGTAGCATTACTCACTACGCGGCGCTGTATGTACTAAACGGTCATTGGTTGAAATCGGCCCAATTGATAGGTTCAAATAGAAGTCAGCCAATCAGAAGCCTAGATTTAAACCAACGGCTTTTTAGTACATACAGCGCGGCATAATGAGTTATGTTCCTAGCGTTAACTTATTTATCCAAATTTTAACGTTAAAAATGGCCAAAATCGTCTAGCCTCTTTTCCGGAAGTTGTCTATATAGTGGACCTCAAGAGTCAAAATATAGAATTTGAAAAATCCAAAATGGCTGCTATACTTTATATTCCCATAACAAACGGTTGGTTTTCTTTTAAAAATGCACCTGTTTACCTTTGTCATGCGGAGTTATTGGAATCTTGTTAGTGTTATTTTTTTATTAACTGAAAAAATTTAAATGGTGCAGAACCACGGACTTGCAGTTAGTTCTTGAAGAACAAAAGACTTTTTTTCCCCCCTTAAAATTCTCACTGTAAACACATTTGGATGAAAATGTATTTTCACCTCATCCAAACAATAACACGCGACCTTATTTACGTTAAATGTTTCGATAATTCCTTCCGGGATTAATCTCCTTTCAAAACCAAGTTAGTTCATTTCCTTTCTCCCTCCCCCCCCAAAATCTAATGCTAATGCTATTCTCCAGAAATCGAAATTTAATTACTTAGTGATTTAACTTTAACCCCTATTTCAGGTTTCAATTTAAAATATAGATTCAACGTTAAGTCTATTGTTGAGTAAGAAGCAGGGAAGAAAACTACCCTTGCAATTTACTGAAAAAAAGAAAAAGAGTCAAGTCTTAACAAGCTCATGCAGAAAAATAAAATAAAATAAATAATAAGCAAACTTCACCGTCTTTCCGCATTGGCCACATACAAAAACCATTACTCGGCGGTCAAACGGTAAAGTTTTCGTATAAAGCAAACACAACTTTCCACAATGCACAGAGAAAAGCTTTGCGAGAAAAAAAAAAAAAATCCAATCTCCATTAACCGACGGCGGCGGCAACGGCTGCTTTTCCTCCGTTTCGGAAAATTCGAAGAATTAAGGCTTTTCGTCCCCGCTTTTATATAAATTCTCATTACGGTTTTTATAAAAAGTTTCAAGAACGTAACATACTGGGGGGGGGGGGGGGGAAACGGCTTCAAATAAAGAGGAAACCAGGTGACATCATCACTTGAGCAGATTTTCCCCTGTTAACTCACAATAAGAGGACTACTAAATGTAAGCAGTTTTTAAGAAAAATCTTTTTGGTCTTTCCCGCGCGGTTTTATGAACTGACAATGGGGAGGACTGCTGAAAAGCTAAAAAGGTTTTAAGCTTTTAAATTTAAAAAGATCATGAGGAATCTATGTCATGTCGGTGAGCAAAAAAACTGTTTGTCGTAAGGTTCAATTTCAGGAAGATATGTAAGATAACTTGCTTGTTTAACATGTTTTTTTAATAACATCCCGTACGAAAAAGAGATGCATGAATTATATAAAAATTATGTATAAATAATACAAAAAATTGGACATACATAAAAAATGCATAATTTATGAATATAGAACTAAATATTTTTTTGCCGGAAATTTGTTTTTCGTCTTTCAATACAATTATGCATTATTATGCATACCTAAATATGCATAAAATGCATAAATATGCATAAATATGCATAAAATAATATATTTTTTGAAGCACCCAAATTTGAATATGTATGGTTTTTACAAAATTTATGCATAATTTTTACAAAATTTATATACATTTTTTTGAGTATAAAAATTTGAATAGGCATAATTTTTGCATAATTTTTGTATAATTTATGCAATTTTTTTAAGGACCAAAATTTGGGTGCTTCAAAAAATATACATAAATTATACAAAAGTATTTTTATCCAGATTTTTATGCTCAAATAATTATTCATGAATTATGTAAAAATAATGCATTAATTTTGTAAAAATTATGCATTAATGTTGTAAGAATTATGCATAAATTTTGTTAAAACCATGCCTGTTCAAATTTTGGCGCTTCAAAAAATATGCATAAATTATACAAATATTATGCCTATCCAGATTTTTATGCTCAAAAAATTATGCACCCAAATTTTGGTGCTTAAAAAAATATGCATAAATTATACAAAAATTATGAAAAATTATGCCTATTCAGATTTTTATACTCAAAAAATTATGCATAAATTTTGTAAAAACCATGCATATTCAAATTTTGGCGCTTCAAAAAATATGCATAAATTATACAAATATTTAGCTTGTCTCCACTTGTGATTTAAATAGAGGATCGAATTAAAGAATCGTCCATTTAAATCAAGCACCGGAAGTACTGTACCGTTCCAAATTCAAAAATTAATTCAAAATGGAGAACTCCGGGATTTTGTTTATGTTTTTGTAAATTAATTTTAGTGAATTGTAACGACTAAATAAAAAAAGAGCTGAGTATAAAGGTACTTAATTACTGAGAAACTATTTTCAGAAGAAATTATGGCTCATGCAAAAAGTTTTCAATATGTCGAAAGAAAAGGAAACATACAGTACTTCCGGTGCTTGATTTAAATAGACGATCGCTTTAATTCGACCATTCATTTAGTCACTAATGGAGACAAGACAATTATGCCCATCCAGATTTTTATGCTCAAAAAATTATGCATAAATTTTGTAAAAACCATACATATTCAAATTTTGGTGCTTCAAAAAATATACATAAATTATACAAAAAGTATTTTTATCCAGATTTTTATGCTCAAATAATTATTCATGAATTATGTAAAAATTATGCATAAACTTTGTAAAAATTATGCACCCAAATTTCGGTGCTTAGAAAAATACACATAATTATATACAAAATAAATATTATGCCTATCCAGATTTTTATGCTCAAATAATTATTCATAAATTTAGTAAAAATTATGCACAAAAATTTTGGTGCTTAAAAAAATTTGCATAAACTTGTCAAAAATTATGCATGTCCAAATTTTTGTATAAATGATACAAGAACAATCAATACATTTTTTATAAATTTTTGGCATTTATAATATTTTTTCTACATCACTTTTTCCTATGGGATAATTTGGAATGTATGTTAGAGATTTTGCAAATGATTTTTGCATCGTTCCCAGATGTACGTCCTTTTGAATTTAGGATATTCTCTCCAAGTGTCAGCCTCAAATTCGGTGTTGCCATTTTTCCTACATTCCAGCCACGATCTTACATACAGGTCAGGCAACTCGGGTATCCCTCATATGGACAAAAATGTCCCCCGAAATTGAAGCAGAAGAATAGTTCACATATTGCTCGATGGATGGCTGGAACTGTAGTTCACAGAGTAAAGAAGACTACGTAGAGAAGGAACTCCCATGGTAAAGTTTGGTTTGGGATCACATCATGTCTAGCTTATGAAGGAATGACGTCATCCGTAAGCTAAACACGATGTGATCCCAAACCAAATCGTTCGTAAGAGTTACACTCCCCTGCTGTAGTTAGGGAATCAGGCAGCCATCATAAAAAAAAGTGTTTTGAAAGTGTTGATTGGATGGAGGGCATATCACGTGATTCCCTAACTACAGCTCCAGCCATCAATCGAGCAAAATTTAAACTATTCTTCTGCTTCAAATTCGGGGGACACTTTTTGAGATAGCAGTTGCCTGACCTGTATGTAAGATCGTGATTCCAGCTCATCAACCTTAAGAGCATGCATCAGTCGTGGCAGCAGATAAATCGTATTTTTCTTATTACGGAAAAACGAATCTGACAAATCTTACAAAAAGTAATATTGTAAGGTAGCAGTTTTCGGGTCGGAAATAAAAATAAAATAAAATAAAAGAAGGGGCGGGAGGGGTTTCGGAGGGCTTCGGGGATTCTCGACTTACTACGCTTCTTTCCCATGGTTTTAATGCAGGTGTCTTAAAATTTCGGGGAATTTTCAAGTTCGGACAAGTTTTGCAGATAAGAACAAAATAATATTATTTCAAAGGGGCCGTTCCGACATTTCTCGGAATCTAAATTTTGAGACGCATTTACAAGGGAGGACGAGGGAACATAATGAAAGAAGGGTTCATATGCAAAAAAAAAATAATTTTAAAAATTCTAAAAGGGGGGAAAAAAGTGGAGATTTTCGGGAATTAAAAAAAAAATTTTTTTGGAACTCAAAAAGTTGCATCGTTACAATATTAAGGAATTTTCAGGACAAAATGCCAAAGATTTCTTTATTTTTTATTTTTCTAAGTCTGTCTTCGTTTCTCCGAAAAAAGAAAATTACGAATTATCTGCTGTCACGACTGATGCATACTCTTAAAGTGATTACCATTCTACATAAATTTTTCACTACGAACGAATGTGTATGAATGAAAAAAATGGCAAAATTATCATGCATAAAAGTAATAATCTACTACAGTAACGTGAATAACATATTTTTAAGGGAAGCTCTGCGGGTTCATTGTTTACTGATAATTTAACGACAGTCAAGTTTGAACCTGAAAATGCTTGGTTTCAACTCAACATTGCCGAGCCATCACTATACATTGTCAACTTCCAACCCGCATTGTCAAGTTGCAACCCGCCATCGTTTCCTGTCAAGTTTAAACCTGTCAAGGTCCAAGTTTGAACTTGATTATGACAAGTTTGAACCTGAAAACGCCTGGTTTCAACTTAACATTGCCGAGCCTTCACAAGACGTCAACTTCCAACCCGCATTGTCAAGTTGCAACCCGCCAGCATTTATTGTCAAGTTTAAACCTGTCAAAGCCAAGTTTGAACTTGACCATGACAAGTTTGAACCTAACAGCCCACAAATCAGCAATAAACAACGACCCTTCAAGGCTTCCTTATATTTTTCATCCTTTTGTGCTATGGTGCAGCTACATTTCTAACTCCGAAACATCGAATTAGAAGTCACCTGGTAGACTTGTGCCCATAGCTACGATCCCGATGGCAGTGACGGAATCTTTCATCCCTACTGAACACCCGAAATGACCGGCCACATCCCCGATAATGGCGGTCATGCAGCCGATACCGAATAACGAGCCGAAAAAGCAAAGCCAGCCCTGGCAGTACCCTGGAAAAAAACAAAAGCACCCCAAATCACACACAAAAATCCACTCCGTTTTAAATACCTGGTAAGCTTGTTCCCATCGCTACCAGGCCGATGGCTGTGATTGAATCCTTCAACCCTACTGAGCAACCGAAATGTGAAGCTACGTCCCCTATAATGGCAGTCATCACGCCGATACCGAATAAAGAACCGTAGAAACAGAGCCATCCGTTGAAATATCCTGAAAAATACAATTCGTACATTTTTTTTTTTTCCTCTTCGAAAAAATTCGTAAGGTATTCCGACACGGAAAGGGCGTTTTGTCGGCTTTGAAATAAAATCAAAAACAGATTTTCTTTTTAACGAGAAAATTAAAAGATACGTCTTCGATTTTCCTTTTCCAGCGGAAAAGTAATATATACCTTTTCATGATTACAATTTTTCAGTTGCGAAAATATTGAACTTGCAAATGAACAGTGACGAACAATAAATTTCGTATAAAATGTTTTGATGCGAATAAATTTAAAAATCGCCAGAATTTATGTGTGTATATATTACGTACAGGCGGTGTGTAAAGTTATACCACACCGTCAATCACTCAGCTTTAACCCATTTTTTCATCGTTTTTATGTTGCACTCTTCAATTTCGAATGAGAGTATAGCATCGTACATTGCAACCGGTTCGGATCCTGTTTTTTGTAACCTCTTTCATATTGATTCCAGGAAAATTTTTTATTTCACGGATAATTTTACCAAGAAAGACATAGGGAGCGCTCAAGTTTTACGTAAGACCGAAACAGGGGGTGGGGGGGGAGAGGGTACTCGAAATTCTTACGATTCTTACTCGGGGGAGGGGAGGAGTTTGGCAAATCTTACGTAGGAAAATTAAGTTGTTTTAATTTTTCTTCGAACGTCTAAAGTAAAAAAATTAAAAATTTTTATTTTTTTTATTTTTTTATGAGATTTTGTGCCAATTGTAACCCTCTTGACATGAGTATGAACTATAATTCTAGATTTAAGAAAAAATATTATGCAATTTGAAATTGGCGCTATGGCTAAAGAAAAGAGGGGGGGTCCGCAAAAATCTTACGTAATATAGTAGGGGGCGGGTCAAAGAAATCTTACTCATTTTTACGAAGGATGGGGAGAGGGGGTCCAAAAACTCGAAAAAAAGTCTTACGTAATACTTCAACGTTCCCGTGGCGAGGCTAAAAAAATATAAAGACAAAAGTGGTGTCTTGCAATAGAAATTCCGTCCGCCGGAGGTCGACTGACGTATCTCTATCGGAAATATGATTGGAGATGGTTTGTTTTGAACCTAGAGTATTTAAAAATCATGTGACTACAAATTTACGCAAGCATAAGCGTGGAGGCATGTTGTCACGTGCCTTTTAAAAACACTCAAAACAGCCTATTTCGTTTCATAAGGGGTGTTCAAGTGTTTCGTAAGACCGGAAATGGGGGGAGAGGGGGTGCAAGAAATTCTTACGATTACTTACATGAAGGATGGGGGGGGGGGGGGGTTCAGGAAAATCTTACGTAAGAATTTTAATTATTATTTATTGTTCAAAGAAATTTAAATTTAACGTAAAAAATGGGCAATCCTCCATTTGCCACCTTCTCTAAAAAAAAAATTGTATTCTAATTTTAAGAAAGTTTTCTTTTTTGAAATTCTGTAAGACTAAGACATTTTTAAAATTGGCGGTAAAGAAAACAATGGGGGGGTCAGCGAAAATCTTACGTAAGTTAAATGCGGGGTCAAAGAAATCTTACTAAATCTTACGACGGGGGGGGGGGGGGGGAGGGTTGGAAAACCCGAAAAAAAGTATTACGTAAGACCGAAAGGGGGGTGAGGGGCCACTCGAAATTCTTACGATTTCTTACTTGGGGAGGGGGGGGGGGGAGTTTGGAAAATCTTACTTAGGAATTTCAATTATAACTTATTGTTCAGAGTTTTTTTTAATTTCAAAAAATTAAGTTGTTTTAATTTTTTTTTGAATGTCTAAAGTAGAAAGATTGAAAATTTTTTTCAAGAAATTTTAAGAAATAAAACTTTATTTTTTGAAGAGATTTTGCGCCCATTGTAGCCATCTTCAGGGATATGTGTGTGAACTATAAATCTAGATTTAAGAAAAAATATTACTCCCATTTAAAATTGGTGTTAAAAAAAAGGGGGGGTCCGCGAAAATCTTACGCAATTACGAAGGGAGGAAAGGTGGTCCAAAAACCCGAAAAAGAGCCTTACGTAATACTTGAACGTTCCTCAAGACTCTTCAGGAACGTTTAAGTATTACGTAAGATTTGTAGGGGGGGGGGGGTCCGCATTCACCATCTTCGCCAAAAGCTAAATATGGCGAAATATCTTACAACGGGGGAAGAGGGGTTCAAATTCACCAAAATCCTGCTTACGTAATACTTGAATAGCCTCTTACTGGAGATATATACAATACATGGAGATATATTAAGTTATGGAACTTCTCACAAGGTCGAAACTGTACCCGACTAGGGCCCGAAAACTCAAAATGAACCCAAAATCTAATTTTAGCTCCTAAGGGAGCGTTCAAGTATTACGTAAGACTGGAAAGGGGGTGCAAGAAATTTTTACGAATTTTTACATGGGAAAGGGGGGGGGGGGTCCGGAAAATCTTACGTAAAAATTTTTATTATTATTTATTGTTCAAAAAAATTCAATAGAAAAAATGGACACCCCTCCATTTGCCACCTTCTCTTTAAAAAAAAAAAAAAAAAAAAAAAAACAGAAAATGTATTTTAATTTTATAATTTTTTTTTTTTTTTTTGAAATTCTGTAAGACATTTTTAAAATTGGCGGTAAAGAATAAGGGGGGTCAAAGAAATCTTACAAAAGGGGGAGGGGGTTAGAAAAACCGGAAAAAAAAGTCTTACGTAGTACTTGAACGCTCCCTAAGGAACTGGTTATTAATTACATCATTAATTTTGAGAGAGGCGGGATTTTTAAATTTTCAAGTAAATGTTCAATAACCATAAGAAAAACCTTATTTTATTATTACGGTGGGGTTGGGGGATCAAAACCGAAAAATAAATAATGAAGTAATTAATAAACAAAGGCAAACAGCCTGTGCCATATTAATTCCGTGCGTCGGAGGTGAACTAACGTATCTCCATCGTAAATATGATTGGAGTTAGTCTGCTTTGACGTTTCGTGGAACTGTCACGTGACCTCAAGTTTATCGCGTGTAAACTTACAATCGCATGATCACGTGATTTTCATAGACACTCGAAACAGACTATCTCCAATCACATTTACGATGGAGATACGTTAATTTACCTTCGACGCACGGAATTAAACAGGCCGATTAAATTAAAGGCCAAACATTCATAACTTCCCCAGCTGTTGGCCTTTGAGAATAAGGTGCTGAGGAAGATTCTTGGTCCAAAATATAGACCATACAAATGAATGTGTACGTATGAAGTCGAATGACGAGATCCGATGGCTCACTGAATAGTATTATCAGTGAGTGTGATAAAAGTCTAAAAGGCTTTCAGTGGGCGGGACACATCGCACGCGTGCCACAAACGAGCGCTATCAGGAAAGTCCTCGACAATCGGCCAATCAGCCCTAGGCCACAGGGAAGACCCCGTATTTGATGAGATGACAATGTGTCCATGGACGCTGGCCGACTGGAGTGCCGGACTGGAGAGCGGCCACGCAAGACAGGACCGGCTGGAGGCGCTAATAAAGCTTCAAGCTTTGTAAAGCCGTTTAGGATTAGGAATTAATAAACAGCCCATAAGGATTGCATTTAAGTGAACCGAACCAATTTTGTTTTAGTATGCAATTTGCCGGCCCACTAATTATGATAAGGCTATATAATTAAGTAATTGGGAATTAAGTGTGAAGTACGAACACGTCTTAAATTAATTATTTAACATTTAAAAATCGGTGGAAGACTCGTTCGAACTTATTCCTAACTTCCCCATTAATTCCGTCCTACATTATAATGAATAAACATAAATTTACGTCAATTTTAAACGTACAAAAAAAATATGGCATAATGGGGAAACAATTTTTAACATTTTTTTTATTAATAAAAGCTTCAATTATTTTACTCCTTAGATGATTTCGAGCACGACTATTTGAAACGATAGCAACGCTTATAAGTTTTACTTATTATATAAGTATTATTACGATTATAAGTTTTATCATCTTGTTATATAAGTTCTTATAACGCATTAATCGGACTTGTAACTCACTTTTTCTAGGGTTTAAGCTTATTATGTGTATTATCCAGTGCGTGGGGTCGGAGGGAAAAGGGGCAAACTGTTTTTCCATCTTGTTATAAGTTTTATCATCTTGTTATAAGTTTTTATAACGCATTAATCGGTCTTATAACTCACTTTTTCTTGGGTTTAAGCTTATTAAGTGTATTACCCAGTGCGGGGGGTCGGAGGCAAACCGTTTTTCCCCCGCTTTAAAACTTCCGGAGCCTAGAATCGCCTGTAGCACAAAAAGCTTAATCGCTTATAATGGACTCCTTAAAACAGCAATAGGAACCAAAAATACACGCAGCGAAAGTGTAACATATGTAGAAATGATATAATTAAACTCGAGTCTTCCAAGGTCAGCGCAATAACCTTTTTAATCAAGGATAAAAAAAACCGTATAAAAATTACATCAGAAAAATGGAAAAAAGTGTAGAGAAAAAAAGAAAAAAAATTTTTCTCTGGAAAAAAAAAAAAAAAAAACGTGACCTTACCGTCTGTTAAATTGAGATGCAAAACAATACTTGAAAAGCATTTTGAACGAAAAAAAAAGGTTAATCCTTTAGAACGATACAATTTCTTTAATGAGAAAAAGTAACTTTTTTGAGAGAAGAAAAAAAAAGAAACTAAACAGAAATCACTTTAAAAAAAAAAAAAAAAACGATCTATTCCCGAAACTGGATCACGATATTTTGCAGCGAAAAAATGAGTAAGACCAGAGGCATGCATTAGTGGCGATGCCGGAGTTGCAACTAAACTATTAATTATAGTATAACTACTGAGTAATTTCAACTGGTCTGACGATCGTCGACTTCTTGTATTAAGTTTTATATACTTGGGTTTAAAAAGAAAAAAAAAACTGCATTCCAATTTTTTATTTCTTCGCGTGCATTTTTATAATTTTTTTTTATAAAATTCTGCATTTTTGATTTTTTTCAAAAAGCAATGCTTCTTCTGTCACAAACGACATATGCATCGACCTTTACCTATTTTTTTTTTTTATCATCATCATCGACTCCCCGAGTACAAAATCGTTACCCCGATACAGAAAACCCACGTCAAAATCGTCATTGCAATCTGTCATTTTGAAAGTTCCAATGTCAATCGGCTGCAAAATGTTTATTTGTTAAACTGAAGAGAGAATTTTCCGAAAAGGGACGATTTCAACGAAATCGACTCTTGAAAATCGTAAACAGAGATCCGAAGTGAGAGAGAGAGAGAGAAGTAAGCAAAAATGAGAGAACATACAAAATGAGAGAAAACATACTTCCGACGAAAATTTTCAGCTAACAAACCGCGAAAATCGACGCTTCTTCTTTGATGTGTTCTTCCCTTCTCTCTGCTCGGAAAGTTTTAAATAATTAAAACAGGAACTTCTTTTTTTTTTTTTTGTAACGGAGAATTGGGACGAGTTTCGAAGTCTAATATATGTTAATTGAAGGTAGTAGCGTAGACGATATAAGATTACTATACCACCGAGGTCAAAGTTGAGCTATATAGGCGTCTATTGTTCAAAATGTAAATTAATGAAAAATGTTTGTTATCTGATTTACCGTGACATTTTACGTTATCTTTGAATTTTCATTGATAACGTACGTTTTGCAAGCAATTTTTTTTAAAATAATTTTTTTTACTTAAATATTATAAAAAAAAAAAATATATGGAAATAATGAAAAAAAAAATGTATTTTTAAAATAAATGCAACGTGTCCCTGGGCGTGATTTTTTTTTCACGGTAATTTGAATTAGTCCTGTTCAATTAATTATTAATAAATTAATTTTTTTTTTTTTTTAAGAAAATAAAAAAAATTTAGTTTAAAGTTGTTTTAGTACGTAATTAAAAAATCCTATTTATAATATTTTCCTACTATTTTAACTAAATATATATATATTTTTTTTTTTTTTTTGGACTTTAGGACGATCTCCGTATTAAGACACAACTGCCTGACCAGTGGCGTACCGGAGGGTGCAATGGGCCCCGAACCTGAAGGGGCCCCAAAATTTTTGTTAAACTATCATGAAATTTAAAAAAAAAAACGTAAATAATTCACAAAAAAAAAAACTTTTGAAAAAAATTTTTTATTTTTAAAATTTTCGCACCAGGGTCCCCGGATTCTCTGCTACGTCACTGTGCCTGATATCAAAGGCCAAGTGCTAGAGGTGTAGCCCCTTTTGTATTTTTTTGCAATTTGCATTTTCCCTACTTTTCCAGGTTGAAAAGGTGGCTGCTTATGGCATCGTGCTTAAAATTAAGTGGCTGGACTCGAAAGGTACGAAAATTCGATATTAAAAAAAAAGTCTGAATTTAACTGGACAAATGCCTCACAAATTTATCTGCCTACGGCCTTGGCTTATATTTCTACGCCACTGGTCTCCCCTTAAACTAAATTATGTAAGAGGTTTTATTTTATTTGAATTACACCTACATGAGCAAGTGTCGTCTTCGTTGGTTAACAACTGACGATAATTGCGTAAAATTAAAAATAAAAAAATTGCTGCCCTGAAACCGCGTCGTAAGTATATCCATCTCCACCAAAAAAATTTGATGGACAAAATTTCCTCCCCCAAAAAAGTCCCTTAGCCAAATACGAAAAAAAGATGTATAAATTATACAAAAGTTTGGACATACTTAAAAAATGCATAAATGTATAAATGTATACCTCCGCGTGAATAGGTCCCACTTTACAGTTGGTGCTTAGAATTTTTTGTTTGCAAACAAATGAAACGGTTTTCTTATAAGTTAAATTTCCACAGCCTTCCATGTTCCCATCTGCCAAGTGGGACCTTTTCATGTGGAGGTACACAAATTATCTGTAAGCAACTTAACGTTTTTGTACTGGAAAATTTGTTTTTCATCCTCTAATATAAATTATGCATAAATAGAAAAAAAAAAGTTGAATAAGCATAATATTTGCAAAATTTTCTGCATTATGATTTGAAAAAATTATATGCACAAATTACAAGTGTCCGAATCCGATGTCTGTGCCGGCCGCTGCCGGCTGGAATCTCGGGTCGATGCATATGCCGATGCCGACGCCACCAAGCATCGATTATGTCCGGTGCCGCCTCTGATTCCGATTTTAGTGAAAAAAAAATCATAAAGCCATTCTAGACAATTTTTAAAATAAGGGGTCCGATTCCTGTGCCGATGCCAATGCCAGCACTAACAATTTCGCAGTGCCAATGCCGATACCGATTTCGGATAAAAAAAAAAAACCTTATGCCGATCGGCCAAAATTTTCAAGTTCCAGACCACTGATAAATTATGCAAAAATTATGTGCTGTACAGTATATCCAAATTGTCATGCTTACAAAAATTATGCATAAAATTTGTAAAAACTATGCATATTCCATTCCAAGTTTGCCGCTTAAAAAAAATATGAGTAACTTTGCAAAAATTACGCATGTCCAAAATTTTGTATTTATGAGGTGCAAAAATTAATTTATTTTTTACAGAACGGAATTTTTTCTTTAAAGAAACTCCTTCAATGGACCGTAAAAATCATTTTTACATAATTTTTTGCACTTATTTTGCAAAAATTTTATACACTTCTTGCATCATTAATAATTAATAATAATAATAATAATTTAATAGCTAATTAAATCACTAATAATTAATAATAATTTAGAAAAAGCAGCCCCCCAACATCTTTCAAGAATTTTTTTAAATATCCGAAATCGGCATCGGCCCTGCTAAATTGTTAGTGCTGGCATCGGCATCGGCATCGTCATCGGCATCGGCATCGGCATCGGGTGTAGGTTAGGGTGTCTCTTAAAAATGCAAATATGGAATTTAAGGGCGTTCGCCCCCTAAAAAATTTCTAAATAAATAAATAAAAACATGTCCCGAAGCCGGGCTTCGTAACTTGTTTCTAACCCGTGCCTCTGAGGCCTTGCTTTTTCCCATATAAAATGCATGGGGATTTTCACGACTATCCGATGTTATTTTTGAAGTAAAGAAAATATGAAGGGAAAATTCTGCCGGTGTGGTGGAACAATGTCTATGAGTAGGGCTTTCCATAGGACCTATCCCGGACTTCCTCCTCTGACTAATAAGGGGGTTCAAAGTTCAATTTTTCTTATTTTTAACCAACTTTTAGCCCCCATTACCTCCGTTATTAGTCAGAGGAGGAAGTCCGGGATAGGTCCTATGGAAAGCCCTACTCATAGACATTGTTCCACCACACCGGCAGAATTTTCCCTTCATTTTTTCTTTACTTCAAAAATAACATCGGATAGTCGTGAAAATCCCCATGCATTTTATATGGGAAAAAGCAAGGCCTCAGAGGCACGGGTTAGAAACAAGTTACGAAGCCCGACTTCGGGACATGTTTTTATTTATTTATTTAGAAATTTTTTAGGGGGCGAACGCCCTTAAATTCCATATTTGCATTTTTAAGAGACACCCTAGTGTAGGTGCCAGAATCGAAATTGACCCGAAATTTCAGCCGGCCGAGGCCGGCTTTGGCATCCGAATCTGACCCCCGGTTTTTCGATCCACCCAAATCGCTGGTTTTTCATTCGCACCCAGAGCATCTTCCAAGTCTGCGCCCATTCCCTTTTACTCTTCTCTCTCTTTCTCTTTTTTCTTCAAAATGCTGGAGCTTCAAAAATCCTGTCTCTTCGACGTTAATAAAACTCCGAAACGTTAATCTCTCCCCCCCTCTTTGAACCTTAAATCTCTTAAAAAGATTTTTTCCTCCAACCCAAAAACTCTTTTTACCGTTAATAAATTCGCCATTTAACACTAATCCCATAAAATTAACAACGTAAAACCATGAAACTAATCTCAAGGTATAAGGAAGAGAGAAAGACACCCGCGCCACTATAACGCACTATATGCAAAAGATAAATTCTAAATAACGAAATTCTCATTTTGATTACCAAAGTTTTCCGGAAAACCTTTCCCTATTTACCCCCAGAGTTCCCAAACGCAAAAGTCCCAACATGAACACGTATATAAACTGGAAAATTCATTTCCAACTCGTCTTCCTTTCGATATTAACTCAGCCGTTTTTCTTTTCCCTTAAGATTTTCCATTTTTTGCGGCTTATTTTTCTTTTTTGAAGAAGAAAACTTTTCACCCGCGCGGATTTCTATTAAAACTACGTATGTTTATATCCCGGAAAAAGTTTTATAAGTTTTTCCAGGAGGATGATGATAATGACGACGTCAGCGGATACGACTCCGCTCGCGATGATGATTTCGTATTTTAATCAGGTAAACTCTCGGAATTGCACGGTAAATGTGCATGGAATGAAAACTTAATTATGGCTTTTCCGAGAGAAAGTTGGCTTTTCCAGCGCGGTACGTGATGATAAGTAGCGGGGAAACCCTAAGGTTCGGGGGATGAATTCGCGTCGTATGTCCACGACGAGAATCGATAAAATGTTAACTTGTCTTCCCTTTATAATTTAAGAATCTTCTTTCGACCTACCCCCCCCCCCCCCCGGCCCTGCGCTCTATATCTATAAATTTCATCATCTCCCTTTCGAACCGCTCGAGGTCGGATTATTAAGTTGGTTAAAACAGAAGGAAACTCATAAGTGAAATAACGTTATACGTCAAAAATTCCCTTTGGGGGGGGGAAGAAACATCCCCGAAAACTGATCGATGAAGCTTTTCCCGCGGTTTTCACAAACTTCTCAAAATTCCTGAAAGGAGATTTTGGAATTTTTGAAAATTTTTGATTCTCGTACTTTTTTACCTGTAGGAGGTACAAATGCGAATATCACTTTCCAAAAAACCGTTAAAAAGTGCATAATATATTCCCCGCAGGACGGAGGATCCTCTTCTTCGCCATCCGTTTCTGAAAAAAAAAAAAAAAATTCATCGTAAAAAAACTCAGGAAAGAAAAGAAAAATAGAACTAGTTTTATCGGGTAATTAAAAGCTAGGAAGCCTGTCAAATGATATCAATATCGGTCAACGTCGGTTGATATGGATTCCTATTTACCTTCTCGCAATGTAACTGCTTCTTTGAATTGGTCTATCCAGGAGAAATTCCCTTGAACTACGGAAGAATTTGCGTTTTGTGCCATTTTTTCGATTATCATCTGCAAAAAAAGGAAAAAAAAAATTAGTTTCCCCTACACTCTGGGTTATGCCATTAAAAAAAAATAAAAAATTGAAACGGGTCTCGGGTTTCCTTGATTTTACGGGTGGACACAGTATTAATAACGTTGACTGCCACCTTGACCTCTGATTATATTTCCTGTGTTCTCTCTTCCGTTGTGTGGCCCGTAATCGGTCACATTAGAAAGCAGTAACGTAGTCAAGATAGGTCTGGTCATCACATACCGATGTTTTTTTTTTTTTTTTGTTTTTGGTCAACGTATATAGTCTCCAACGGAACAAAAACTGGTCAATACAGTCCGCACCAGCAAAAGAACACACCTGAACAGGTCGTGACTTGTGTATTACAAAGTTACATTTCTTTTGTAATTCCTATGTTTATCTTATAAGTAACGTAAAAACACAGGGATCACCGAAATTTTCAGGTCCCTTTTCAAACACAGTCTGCCCATAAAAAAAGCTGGAATTTTTAAATGAAAATCAAAAAGAATGGGCCCGTGAATGAAGCAATTGTACCCAATGAGAAAAAAAAATTTTAGTATTTTTAAAATATTTTCTTAATATTTTTCAACATTTTTTAAACATTTTCTAACATTTTCAAAATATTTTTCACATTTTCAAGATATTTTTCAACATTATTAAAATATTTTCAATTATTTTCATTTTCAAAACAATTTGAAAATATTTTTCAACATTTTTAAAACATTCTTCAACATTTTGAAAATATTTTTCAACATTTTGAAAATATTCTTCAACCTTTATAAATCATTCTTCAACATTTTTGAAACATTCTTCAACATTTTTAAAACATTCTTCAACATTTTTAAAACATTCTTCAACATTTTTAAAACATCCTTCAACATTTTTAAAACATTCTTCAACATTTTGAAAACATTCTTCAACATTTTCAAAATATTTTCAATTATTTTCATTTTTAAAACCTTTTGAAAATATTCTTAAACACTTTCATAATATTTTCAATTATCTTCATTTTTAAAACATTTTCAAAATATTCTTCAAGATTTTAAAAACATTAATCAATATTTTGAAAACATTCTTCAACATTTTTAAAACATTCTTCAACATTTTTAAAACATCCTTCAACATTTTAAAAACATCCTTCAACATTTTTAAAACATTCTTCAACATTTTTAAAACATTCTTCAACATTTTTAAGACATTTTTCAACATTTTTAAGACATTTTTCAACATTTTCAAAATATTTTCAATTATTTTCATTTTTAAACATTTTGAAAATATTCTTAAACATTTTCATAATATTTTCAATTATTTTCATTTTTAAAACATTTTCAAAATATTCTTCAAGATTTTAAAAACATTCATCAACATTTTGAAAACATTCTTCAACATTTTTAAAACATCCTTCAACATTTCAAAAACATACTTCAACATTTTTAAAAAATTCTTCAACATTTTTAAAACATTCTTCAACATTTTTAAGACATTTTTCAACATTTTCATAATATTTTCAATTATTTTCATTTTTAAAACATTTTCAAAATATTCTTAAAGATTTTAAAAACATTCATCAACATTTTTAAAACATCCTTCAACATTTTTAAAACATCCTTCAACATTTTTAAAGCATTTTTCAACATTTTCAAAATATTTTCAATTATTTTCATTTTCAAAACATTTTTAAAATGATTTTTCAAGATTTTTAAAATATTCTTCAACTTTTATAAAATATTCTTCAACATTTTTAAAACATTTTTCAAGATTTTTTAAACATTATGCAAATATTTTTTGAAACAAGAAACAATAAAAATAATTTTAAAAATTTTGACAAAACATTTTTAAAATATTTTCTTTGCTTTTTGTTTCAAAAAATACTTGTAAAACATTTTTAAAATATTGAAAAATACTTTTAAAAATATTTTTTAAATATAAATATTTTTTTTCTCATTGGGTAAATGATCATTTGGGAGAGGCCAAATTTTTTTTGAGTGATTTACTAAACGAAAAGTTCAGAAAAATTAGGGTTTTTAGGTCAAATTAACCCTTTCATCTTCAGAAAACTCAAATATGAGAGAATAACCTAAAATTGAGGATTGATTTTAGATTTCGAACTCCGAAAGAAGCGCATGCAAATCTGGCAGTACTCGGTGAAAGTGTAATTCAATAATTTTTTTTCGAATTCAAAAGAAAAAGCTCAAATTTTGAAAGTTATATCTTCAGAAAGCTCGAATTTCGGGGAATAATTTGAGGTAGGTTTTAAATTCCCAAGTTGAAAAAAAAAAAAAAAAAAAAAAAAAAAAAAACGGACATGAATCTAACAGTGCTACATATTTACGATATTTTGAGAAAAGGCCTAACAGAATACCGGAAGGAATAGGTGTTTTATCTAACACCCGATTTACGCGAGAAAAAATCAAATTTTTGGTACAAGTTTCAACTTGTTCCAAGGAAATGAAAACCAGGAAAACAAAATGAAAGTTTTTCGACCGCCATTTTTTTGCAATTATTTTCCCGCCGCCCATACATTTGAGACAAGTTGAAACTAGCACTAAAAATTCCAGGATATACCAGAGGAGTTCGTTAGATACCTAAAATTTGGATTTTTTTCATCGTAAATTGTGTATTAGAGAAAACGGCCATTCCTTCCGAGTCAAAGCCTCCTCTTAATAGTAGTATTCTTAGTAAGAATACCTACTAAAAGCTCCTTTAATTAGACAAATTTTATTAACAAAACAAAAAAAAAAACTTAATTTTGTTGAGTTCACGGAGATTTTTTATCCTTAACATTTAAAATTACACTTCTTGTCGAACGTTACAGGGAAAAAAAAATTGAAGGCGCTTTCTTTACCGTCTTCACTTCTGAATAATAGTATTCCCCCTCAAAAATACGTGACTTCGCAATGTTTTCCCTCAGAAAAGAAAAAAAATTCAGCAAATAAAACCCTTCAACACGGTAAAGAATACAGCGAAAAAAAAAAGACCTATTTGTCTCGTGGATAAAAGATCATCCTTGACCATTTCAAATTCATCACAATTTATTTCATCCCCTGATGCTGTCGTCTGGAAAGATAAACAAAAGCGAACGAAAAAAAAAAATTCAACCGGGCGTAAATTGTCACTGACCTTAAATTCTTTATTTTCACATATCCTGACGAAGGCTTTTGATACGTTTCCTAACTGCGGCACTGCCATCAATTGCAGTTCTTGCTTTGCCGTTAAATCCCCGCTGGCTTCTGCCGCTGCTGCCTCGGCCGCTTTTCCATATTCTGAAAAACATCAAAATCCGATAAAATTGATTCAGTCGTCGGGAATTAATTTCCACTTCCACACAGAGAAGGACTTTTAAGCCTTTCTCCCCCCCCCTCCCCTCCCGACCGCTTTCAAAGTGATAACGCTAAAAGTTTTCTTTTATCCGTAAAGTTTGTTTCGGGATTTTCAGACAAAACGATCCTCTAGGAAAAAAAAACTTTTCGGAGGTTCAAATGGTTCGGAAAAGATCAATATCAAAAATTTTTGATTTGTTCCCTCGGGGAGGGGTCGATTTTGTCTTTTGTCCGCGTGAAAAACATGACAAGTGGTCGTCAAAGATTCAATATTTCCAAGGAAAAACTAAAGAAAAAAAAGTCAGGAGTCAAAACTGACGTATCTCTCATCGTAAATATGATTGGAGATAGTCGGTTTCGATTGTTTGTGAAAGTGGCATAATGACAAGTTTACGCCGACATGAGCGTGTTCAAACTTGCTGAAACAAGTTGGGACCCGTTCAAACTTGCTGAAACAAGCTGGGACCTGTTCAAACTTGCTAAAAACAAGTTCGCACTTGTTCAAACTTGCTAAAACAAGTTCGCACTTGTTCAAACTTGCTAAAACAAGTTCGCACTTGTTCAAACTTGCTGAAACAAGTTGGGACCCGTTCAAACTTGCTAAAACAAGTTCGCACTTGTTCAAACTTGCTGAAACAAGTTGGGACCCGTTCAAACTTTCTGAAACAAGCTGGGACCTGTTCAAAGTTGCTGAAACAAGTTCGGACATGTTCAAACTTGCTGATACAAGTTGGGACCTGTTCAAACTTGCTGATACAAGTTGGGACCTGTTCAAATTTGCTGTAACAAGTTCTGGAATTTCTGGAGTTGCTGGAATTTTCAGGGCAAGTTTCAACTTGTCTGAATTGTAAATAGAATTCGAAAATAATTTCAAAAAATATTTATAGTCGAAAAGCTTAGATTTTGTTTTCCAAATTCGTATTCACTTGCAACCAGTTGAAACTTGAATTAAAATTAAATTAAAAAATTATTAAATTTTTTTTCTGGGTCATTTGATTTCTAGGGATGAAAAATATGAGTATATTTTGGTTTGGTATATATAAGCATAGATATAAGCATAGATATATATAAGCATATATATAAGCATAGATCATAAGCTAAGCATAGGCGATTGTATATATATATATATATACATTTCGTCTGCTAATTGTGAAGCCTATTGACCTCCGTTCCCGGAATTCCACCTAGGGATTCAAGAAGGCTGTGGCGTTGCAAGAAACAATACTATGTGTGTGTGTGGGGGGGGGGGGGGGGAGGAAGGGAGGAGGGGGAATTAAAGTACTTGCCAAAGTCAGTAAAAAGAGCCACCTAAATGCAAACATTTATGGTCTAGCGATCGAAAAGTGAGTTCAAAAATCAATATGGCCGCCGTCGTTTTGATCCCTCGATCGTTTTCCGCACTTCGCTTCAAGGGCGACAAAATTGATCTCGAATTCAAAAAGTATCGCTTTAGATTCCAGCAGTGAAATATACTATTTTACATGTTTGAGTTTTTCTAAAAATGAATATTTATTACCATTTTCTCGTTTTTTTTTGTCAATAAAATATTAGACTTAGACTCAGACGTTCTTCCGCCATTCCGTTAAAAATATCCTAACCCTCAACCCCTTTCCTCCCCCCCCCCCCCCCTCTTTTTCTTGTTTTTTCGAACGGAAAATTTAAAAAAAACTATACATTTTTTTTATTCACAGAAAAACTTTTAGAATTGCCACTTGTCACTATTTGGATTTTTCTATTCGAAAATTCGCTCCCTTTCAAAAATTGACGATTACATTTCCGTTTTATTTTTATATAAAATCGAGCCAGACATTTTTTTTTCTCTTCTGACTTCAATTTATTTTTCCAGTGAACTTGAAAATAACGTCCTTCAAGTTTTTTTTATCCCATTCAAAGAAACTTCTCTAATCCTATGAATATTAAAGGAAAAAAAAAATGCTTCATGCTGGGAACGTTTTTACAGATGTCGGAAAATCTACGATTTGAATTTTTTCCATGGCTTACTACGAGAAGCGAAAGGATTTTTTAACATTTGAGATTATCAACGATTTTAGATTCGAAAATTTGAACCATTGCCATGTGGAATCCTTCGATTTATATTTTCAATTTTTTAAATTTCTTTCGACTTGAATCGAAAAGAAAGCTGAAATTGCGGCATTTCCAACCATTCGTTAGTTCAAAATAAAGTTCGAGAAGTGGAAAGCGTGAATTCTAGATGTGAAACCATGTGGGGCAAGGTGGTTTCATTCACAGCGACTCCGCTTTTAGCGAAAACCAAGGAAAATTCAAATTTGACTGTTGCATTTTTGTAAAAAAAGTGCCCGTACTTCAAGAGAGCCTAAATTGATAACGAGTGTCGGGTGGAAAGACACCTTCTGATTGGTTCTTCCTTACGGAATTTTTTATATGCTTAGCTTATGGGAAAACGATGCGAGTTTTAAAAAAAAGTGTCATTAGAAAAGGATAACCTTTGATCACGGCCGTATAAACAGGTCCGGAAACTTCCTATGCCGATCATGTCCCGCTTAACTACGCCAAAATTAGTTCTAAAATTGGCCACTGGCGGCGCTGCGATCTAGAGAGCCGGAACATGTCTAATCATATAAGTTGGGACCATGGCCATATAAACTGTGTGCTCCCATGGCCGGCATCAAATCTCAACGACCAATCAAAAAGCGGCTCTCTAACAAGTAGCGCTTCCGGTGGTGGAAAAGATGAACTAATTTTGGCGTATTTAAGCGGGACATGATCTCCCGTGTATAAGGGATAGGAGTTTCCAGACCTGTTTATACGGCCGTGCCTTTGATTATAAGTCTCTGCTGCCACGATTTAATTTTTCCGCTTATGTTTAACTTATGAATTGATGATCGCTTAGATTTCGCTGATGCGTACTTTAACTTTTTAAGAGTAAGGGGTAGTCGTGGCAGTAGATAAACAGTATTTTTCTTTCTAAGGAAAACCAAAGACCTATCATTAAGAGAAATTATTATCGTGGCAGCAGACTAATCGTAATTTTACTTTTTACGAGAAAACGAAGACAAATCTCAAAACAAAAAATATTAAGGACTTTTCAGGAAAAAATTCCAAAAATTCCTTAATATTCATCGTGGCAGCAGACTATAACTGTATTTTATTTTTTACGGGGAAATGAAGACAAATCTCGAACCAAAAAATATTCAGGAAAAAATTACGAAAATTCCTTCATTTTTTGTTTTGAGATTTATCTTTGTTTCCCCGTAAAAAGTAAAATACCATTAGTCTGCTGCCACGACGGATGATTCCTCTTAAGAAAAGAAAAATTAAGAAATCGCCAGAAAAAAATATCAAAGATTTCTTAGTTTTTATTTTCTTAAGATAATATGTCTTCGTTTTTCCGTAAAAAGAAAAATACGATTTATCTGCTGCCACGGGTACTGCGTCCTGTTAAGTAGAATTTCAAAAGAAACGGTAAAGAAATACTAAACTGAATTATTTTATGATGAATCTCCAGAATAGAAGCTTTTCAATTTTTGTTCATTTATTTTATGAGAAAATGCAATATTTTGAAGTGTCTTTGAAAACGTTGTGGAATACGAATCGCCATGTTTGTTGTTTACAAAACACGAAAAACAAAATGGCGGAAAGAGCATTTCGTACTTCTGTGGGTCAGAGCTAGACAGGGCCAACTAAATAGGAGGTTATTTACTTCTTACGAATGGTTCGAATTTAGAGAACAAAGACGATTATTTTATGCAAGCTTAAACTAGTACAAGGAGGTTGAAAACAAGTTGAAACTTGTAAACTGCAACGCCTTAAATTCTTCCAGTTTTCGGTGTCAAATTATAATGTCAAGAAATTGCACAGGGAGTAAAAAATCCAGAAAAAATTGTATCGTGTAAAGTCGAGTCCAGGACAAGTTGTTACTTGTACTGAGAATTTCCGGATAAGCCAGAGTTCTGTAGATATTTAAAATTTGGACTTTTCTTTGCTTTCAAATAGAAAATTCCAAATTACAGCTATTCCTTGGTAAGAATTCCTCTTAAGATTTTAAGGTCCGTTCAAATCTCTCAATGGAGAAACGGCATAAGTTACAAAAATTTTCTCCCAATTTTCATAAGGGATCGAACTACCGAAGAAAATGTTACTAGTTCAATTTTATACAGCCTAACAATCCTCTTTTTCGTTTCAAATTTTTCCGTAATGTTTTTACACACGTTTAGAAAAGGGTTATGAGCGAAAACTTTCCAAGTCCAAATTACTACAGCTACCGGTCGGATTATAAGAAAATTCCGAAATAATTAAATTTTCCAACGTTTCAAAACTGTCCGGAGTTTTTTAAAATTCAAACATCGATTTTTATCAAACTTTTTAAAAATTTTATATTATCGCGGGGGTCAGTATTATAAAAGATTATCGACATAGCTTTTTCGAAATTATGTAACACGCGGAAAGTTTAAACCGTAACAAATTGGCAAAGCTTCAAACTTTAAAAAAAAAAAAAAAAAAAAGAGAGAGAGATGAAAAAAAAAGAAGCTTTCCGTCTGCTACCATGAGATGTCACTAGAGTCTAGACTCATCCTCTAAAATTTCATGAATCGGATTTTTCCGGAAAGTGCCAGAAATCGCGGAACGAGGTTAATGACTCCCCATAAGTTTTGCTTATCAAGGCAGGTTAACGATGCCAGCTGTATTTCCTTTTTAGGGAGCAGTTTTCGTCGCTTTTGATCATTCCCGAGAAAATAATAAAGAACGGAGAAAAGAAAAGGCGGGCGGCCTTTAAGATTAAATCTTGATTTTTTATCGCGGAGTTTGGAAATGAGAGAAACTCAAGTTTGAATATTTTTTTTGTTTGTTGTTGTTGAAGTTAAAAATTTTTAATGAGATTTTATAATGAGCTGGCAGCGCCATTGGTGTTTATTAACTGGAACTAATAGTCGGAATCGGTTGTTACGCAATAATGAAAATGGCCGCAATAAAACAATCATTCAAGAATATCTTTTAGTCTTTCGTTTTCCCAAATGAGCGTTGCATATTCACAGAATTGAAGGCGCTTATTTTTTGTAAGCAAAAGAAAACAAACAATTTTTCGCATTGACAAGAGCGAATGAACAAGTCTAAAAAGGTTTTAACTTGTTGAAACAACTCTAAACAGGTCCCAACTTGTTGAAAATACTCTAAACAGGTTCCATCTTGTTGAAACAAGTCTGAACAAGTTTCAAATTGTTGAAACAAGTCTGAACAAGTTTAACTTGTTGAAACAAGTCTGAACAAGTTTCAAATTGTCGGAACAAGTCTGAACAGGTCCCATCTTGTTGAAACAACTCTAAACCGGTCCCATCTTGTTGAAACAAGTCTGAACAAGTTTTAACTTGTCGGAACAAGTCTGGACAGGTCCCAACTTATTGAAACAAATCTGAACAAGTTTGCACTTGTTGAAACAACTGTGAACTAGTTTTAACTCGTCGGGACAAGTTTGAACAAGTTGAAATAACTCTGAACAGGTTATTGAAACAAGTCTGAACAAGTTTTAACTTGTCGGAACAAGTCTGAACAGGCCCCAACTTGTTGAAACAAGTCTGAACAAGTTTCAACATGTTGCAACAAGTTTGAGCAGGCTCAAGAATATAATCAGTATAGCTAAAAGGCCTGAAATTAGGGGGCACTGAGTACGAATTACAGAATACCCGAAAATGAGTTGGTCTGACACCTGAAATTTGGATTTTCCCCGTAAATCGAGTATTAGACAAAACATCCATTCCTTTTGCTACTCACTGAAGTCTAGTCTTCCAAGACTGGGTCCAGGATTAGCGTAAACATTTTCAGTTCGAGAGGGGAGGCAAACGGAGAAAAAAAGATCGCCTGTTCTATCTCGATTACCCCCGGCAGATATCAACGATTTTTCAGCCACAGGTTGTTCCAAAATAAAATTCACCGGAGCCTACAATAACAATGTGTCATGTTTGCGTGTGTACAAAACTTTTTTTTTTTTTTTGAAAAATGATGCACAAATCTGGAATTTTTTTTTTTTCATTTTTTTATATCTATATCATTTTCACGGATGAATAATTCGAGGGACGAATACACTGTTGATTTTATGACAAGTACGATTTCTGATCCTTTTTGAATTTTCAACGGAGATTTATTTACAAATCCCTTCGTTTATTTTTCAGTATCAAAACCCGATTTTTTTTTTTTTTTTTTTTTTTTTTTTACAAGAGCGCGGGGGGGGGAAGTACTTTACTTTTCCTCGTCAATTTCAAATCGGGTTAAAAAATAAAAATAAAAGAATACTCGGAAGGGAAAGAAACAAGCAAATAAAATATGTTATTGATACAAAATTTCACTCCCAATATTGATATTTATATTCCCCTCCATCAGAACGGCATATACACATTCATGTCAAACACAACCGCCGTATTTGTTTTGAAATTCTTCGGTTTGTTATTCCCGAGAGGACCTTTATCAAGCCATGTTAAATTGTTTTTGACATGAGTTTTCTTTTGAATCTGTTAACGTCTTTCATATCTACTTATCTTTGACAAATTTTTCACGTGACGCCTCGTTTCTTTTTTTCACTTTTAATATAATTTTTTTTTTTTTTAATTTCTTTAGCCTCATATCATGTCCTTATCTTCAAGGGAAAGCCTGGGACAACGTGACTTTATTTTGAAAAAAAGCTTACGTCACGAAAAATTTTAAAAGAAAAAAAAAATTATTTGGCGATCAAAAACACAGCTGACTGTGACGACACGTTTTTTCTTTTTTTTCGCGTCTTTCGTTAATTATGTGGTTTTCATGACCCAGATATTTTTTTTTTTTTCGTATTTTATATACATCCGAATATTTTCATATTTTTTTATTTTTATCCGTAATTCCACGGAATAGATATTGAATTTACTCGAGGGGATTCCCGTTTTGAGTCTTATCCGGCTTATATATATCTTATTCCCTTCATATTAATGTCGGAATGTGTTCGGAATTTTCCATCCTGTCGAATAAGAAACTGGAGAATAAAACAAAAAAAAAATTGACACATGTTTCTGTCAGTTTTCCGAATGAAAATTTCTCCTTAACTTGTAAATTTTATTTTACTTTTTTTTTTTTTTTTTTTTTTTTTTCCTGAAAGTAAGTTAACGTTGAAAACCACGTGGAGGATAATAGTGAAGATATGAGGCTCCTAGAGCGACATTAGCGCTGCTCCTACAGGAAATTAAACGAACTATTGCTTTAGGAATTTTTCCTGACAGGGACGGACTGGTTCGGCTGGTTGTTTTGTTGGAGATTTTTTTTTCTTTTTTACGGAGATGAAAGCAATAATCCTCATTCAGTAGAGTAAGCTCCGGGTAAAATGTATTTTTTCCTTAATATTTTTAAAAGGATTTGCAGAAAAAAATTCTTTTTTAATAAATTCTGTATCTCTAAAAGAAGCATCGCTAGAATCAAACACCCCAGATAGCATTTAATATTCCGTTGAATATTCCAAATAAATCCCCAAATTAGTTCTCATGTCCTTCCATAAAAATTCTTAGAATATTGTAATATTCTGTAACATTCTTGGGCTATTCCTTTAATATCCCAGTGGAGTTTTAAATCTAGAAAACATTCTGAAAAACTCTTGAATGTTGGAATATGCAATGAATGTTCGAAGAATATCAAAAATGTCGGAATATTTCCATAATATTCTGAGGGCTTTTATGGACGGACATAAGGTCATTCCTGGAACATTCCATGGAACATTAGGAATATTTAAAGAATGTACTATGAATATAAAATGCTATCTGGGACAGGGGAGGAAGGCTGGAAAAAATTTCGAGAAAAAGTTTGCCTAAATGATTCTTAGCGGCTTATTATTGCGTTGAAAATGAAGAGTGCCCCCCCTTCCAAAAAGAGACCTAGTGACACAACTGGAGTCGCAGTGGCAAAATTATACTGAATTATCTTTTTTTTTTTTTTTTTTTTTTTTCAACATTGAGATAAAGAAATGTTCTGAACAGGTTATGCGTTGCAAAAATCTCTTGAGCAAGTTCTGTCTTGAAATTCTTGAGCAAGTTTCTTCTTGCAAACGAGTCTCTTAAGCAAGTTTTGTCTTGACTGCCTGCAAGTTCCATCTTGCAAGAAATGTCTTAAGCAAGTTACATCTTGCAACAAGTTCCTTGAAAACATTTTGTTCTGAATCTCTTGAGCAAGTCTGTTCCTGCAAGAAGCCTTGTAGCAAGTTTCTTTTTGCAAGAAATGTCTTAAGCAAGTTCCATCTTGCAAAAAGTTTCCTGAAAAAGTTCTGTCCTGAATCTCTTAAGCAAGTTTCTTCTTGGAAAGTGTCTTGAGCAAGTTTGTTCCTGTAACAAGCCCCTAAGCAGGTTCTGTTTTAAGAGTCTAGAGCAAGTTCCATCTTGCAACAAGTACCTTGAACAAGTTCTTTCTTAAGTCTCTTGCGCTAGTTTCTTCTTGCAAAAATCTCTTAAGCAAGTTCTGTCACGAGTGTTTTGAGCAAGTTGCGCCTTGAGTGTCTCGAGCAAGTCCTGTCTTGCAACAAAAATCAAAGCATCGTAGTGAAGCAACAGTTTTTGAGTCAACGAACAATTTGTTTTATTGACAAATTTTGCAGTGAGTGTTAGAATTTTTTTTGGCTCAGTAACGCTTTTGTGCATCAATTTTTTGGTCCTGAGTATAGAACCGAATCGACGGTAAAAAAATCACGTGAAGCTTAACAGTATTAGATTCGAAGCTACGCCAATACACAAAACCCGAGTAACATGTTTGCTACAAACGACAAAAAAGCAAAAAGCAAAATCTTCGAACCTCAGAAGCACAATCCACCGCAAACTTTTGGGTTAAATGAACACAGTGATGAACATGTTTACCAAAAAAAAAACCATGCTTAACGCAAAATTCACTACGGACATGTTGACGAGCATTTTCGGCAACATGTTCGGACAAGCTCTAGGCAAGCAGTGCGGCTTTGGGATCTTACACATATTACGTAACCGTGTTTATAGGAGGGAGGGGGTTTTAAAAAAAATATTACATAAACATATTTTAGAGTCCTTTTTTTTTCGCGAACACAGACTATTATAATAGCAGCGCATATGAAGCTAAAAATATTAATGAATGCGAATACATGAGAGTTTGTCTCCTTAGTTGAGCTAAAAAAAAAAAAAAAAAAAAAAGGAAAGCAAAACTTTGAACTCTGACACATTTTGGAGCCAAAAGTTTTTTGTTTACATTTGGTGGGAGATTAATTACGTCCGATCACAGTATTATGAAGAAAAAATTCATTTTTTTTTTTTTGCAATTTGAAATTCTATTTTCGAATTAATTAAAAATTTATTAATAATAAATAACTCTTCAATTTGCGGGTTTCGTTTTTTTTTTCTTTCGCGGACGCTGGGAAAATAAAATACACGCGACGGAGGTTAACTGACGTATCTCCATCATAATTCCTTGCGTCGGAGGTGAACTAACGTATCTCCATCGTAAATGTGATTGGAGTTAGTCTGTTTCGACGTTTTCGCGGAAGTGTCACGTGACCACAAGTTTATACCAACATGAGTTCACAAACATTCGAAACACACTATCTCCGATTATATTTACGATGGAGATACGTTAGTTCACCTCCGACGCACGGAACTGGAGATAGTCTGTTTCGACTGTATTTCAAAATGGTGTTACCACAAGTCTACGCCAACATGAGAGAGTAAATACGCAGTTACACGATTTTGAAAAACAACGAAAACAAACTATCTCCAATCATGGTGATGGAGATACCTGGAGATCCATGAAGATACATGGAGATAACTGGAGATAATGGAGATACATCAATTGGCCTCCAGCACGGAAATTTTATTTACCTCCCCCTCCCCCCTCCTTCAAGTTTCGAGCTCTATTCCCTCATCACAAGACTTATATCGATCGGCAAAAAATTAAAAAAAAAAAAAATGAATAATAATTTTTTGCACAGATCACATGGACATGACAATTGGTTACCGCCTTTTTATAAGCATTGCGCCTACTTATAACACAAAATACAGCAAAAAAAAATATTACGTAATATAAGGGGTGTGGAGGATAGCAAAACTCTTACAGTGTTCTACACTTAAGGGGGGAGGGGGTCAAAAAGCCAAATTTTAGCTTACGTAATATATGTACGACCCCTTTCTTGACTGTGCTCGTCCATGTTCGGTATTGAGTTTTGCGACCTAAAGCGAACGAAAGAATCGCACTGTTAGTCTAGAGCTTCACATGGACAAAGTCAATCCGAAAACAGACTAAAGGAGTTTAGAAAAAAAAAAAGTCCTTCAGTCTCAGATTCATTGCTCCTGGAGCCGGTGAATAGTTCTTTCAAACAAAATATGAACAATCGTACAATGGCATTGTTTAATCGTACAATGTACAATCGTGTTGTACAATTGCACAATAATGTAGCAATTAGTCACGACGCAGCTTTGCTCCACTGGATTTCCTTAGCGTTTTTTTTTTCCTTCAATTTTATTGGATGTCAGCAATAAAAACACGAGAAAATCATCCAATCAATTTAAAAACCGCTAAGGACATGCAGTTCCCTTGGCGAATACTATTGCGTCGGGGATCCTCAATAATAAAAAAAAAAAATTTCGCCTCGAAAACATTTTTTCTTTTAACTTTTCCGACGAGTTTTTCTTCATTCCTATTATTTTTCTTTTTCTTCTTCCGATTTTTGTTTTCTTTTTTTGTCTAAAATGTTTTAAAAGTTTAATTTTGTTTCCGCGAAGATTTTTACTTTCCGACGAATAAATAGTTTCGGAGAATCTTTCAGTCAAAAAAAAAAAAAAAAAAAAAAAAAAGAACATTTAGAGGAAATGACTAAATGAGGCATATGCCTACGTAGGACTACGTTTAAAAGTTTTAGTTGGGGCATTGTTAATGATCCTCTTAAGTCCTCCAAGCCCTGATAGTAGTCCACGTGGTCCCCTTTTCCAATAAAATTTTATCTAAAATTATCACAATTTTGTTTCAAAAAATGTTGATGACCTTTTTCACAAAACATTATCAAAATTTTCGATAAAAAAATTAAAATTTAAAGATTTTTTACTAAAAATCTATATAAATAAAAGGGAAAGTGTCTCTGTCCAAGGCTCGATCGATAAATCGATAAATCGATTAATAATAGGTTAGGTGAAAGTGTCTCTGTCCAAGGTTTGTACGCAAGACCGATCGATAAATCGATAGGATTAGTACGCAAGGCCGATCGATAAATTAATAAATCGATCGATACATCAACAGATAAATCAATAAAACGATCGATAAATCAATAAATCGATCAATAAATAGATAAATCGATCAATAAATCAATAAATCGATCAATCGATCGATAAATTTCAAGAAAAAAGCGATAAATCGATCGATTTATCGATCGATAAATTCATAAATCAATAACTCAATCGATAAATCAATAAATTGATCGATAAATCAATAACTAGATAATTCGATCAATAAATCAATAAATCGATCAATCGATCGATAAATTTCAAGAAAAAAGCGATAAATTGATCGATAAATCAATAAATCGATCGATAAATCAATAACTAGATAAATCGATAAATAGATAAATCGATCGATAAATTGATAAATAGATCAATTGATCGATCAATCGATCGATAAATTGATAAATAGATAAATCGATCGATCAATCGATCGATAAATTTCAAGAAAAAAGCGATAAATTGATCAATAAATCGATCGATAAATCAATAACTAGATAAATCGATAAATAGATAAATCGATCGATAAATTGATAAATAGATAAATCGATCGATCGATAAATTTCAAGAAAAAAGCGATAAATTGGTCGATAAATCGATCGATAAATTCATAAACCGATAATTCGATCTGAGCAAAAATGTTAACGATCAATCGGTCGATTGATCGATCGATAAATTGATAAATCGATCGTTATTAGGTTAGGTCGAAGTGAAAAGGTTCTGTCCACGCAAGATCGATCGATAAATCGATAAATCAATGGATAAAGCGATATTAGGTTAGGTCGCAGTTCACGTCGGAAAAGACGCGGTGAACCGCGAAGCGGTCCGCAGCGGCTAGTTTTTAATAAAATTTAAAAAATGTTTTTTCAATAAAATTTTAAATAAATTTTTTCAATAATTAAAAATCATTGAAATGACCCTTTCAAAAAATTTTAATGATCCCTTTAAATCCTCCAAACCCTGATATTAGTCGACGTGGCCCCCTTTTCCTCCTTTTTCCCCCTTATTATTATTATCAAAAATCATCAAAATCTAAAACATTTTCTAAAAGATTTCTTTTTTTTTTTCTTAAAATTAGTCAAAAATTTACAATATTTTGTAAAAAATAAATTTCATTAAAAATTTTTTAAATTTTTTAAAATTTTTAAGGATCATCAAGGATTTTTGATAAAATTTTATTGAAAAATTGACCTAAAATTTTTGAAATATTCGTTTTTTTTTTTATATTCGGTGTCCAAAACATCAAGACTGCGGACAACCGGACACGAAAAAACCATCATGGTGCGCCCTAAGACGTAGTCCTACGCCCAAAAAAAAATTGTATGCTGACTGGAAAAATCTGGGTCCCCGTCCCGGCCAATTTGCTCCTTCAGTCCGCCCCTGCTTAGTAGTATAGGTTTTTCTTTCAAAAAAAAAAAAAATTACTACTAAGAAATTTTTCTTTATTGACTTCGTGTTTACCGGGTGAAGGGCGGGGGAGAGAGGGAGAGGGGGAAAGTAGGGAAAGATTTCATGAAATGTTTATTTCCATCATCTGTTGTGGAGGTTTAACCGCAAACTGCTCATAAAATTCTTTTTTTTATTGGGATTGAAACGGCCTTTTCTTTTTCATTATCTCCATTAAAAATATAAAAACACAAACCGCCGCGTAAAATCGCAGGCCCCTCTCCTTTTCATCCATATTTCAAAAAAAAAAAAAAAAACTCAAAATTTCCCTCAGAGAAACTCGTCAGGTTTCCTCACCCATTTTTATCCCGACAATTAATTACTCAAAAAAGGAAATGAAGTTGACGAAATCAAATCTAAAGATTTTTTTTTTCCCCATCTCGAATCGAATTTCATCGTATAAATTTACCTTTCGATATAATTTTTTTTTTTTTTTTTTAAAAGAAGGTTTTGGCGCTTTTCCAAAGTCATATAATCGAATATTTTTATGATTCGGCAAACCGATTTTTTCTTGAAAGCATCCTTTTCCGTTCGTTTCCATTTTTTCTCCGTCGTCATTTAAATAAGCTTATTATTATTATTATTATTATTATTTTGAACAATAATTTGCTGATTTTATTAAGGACCGTTTTTTAAAGTTGATGGCCCGTTTCATTTTTCTCTCTTCGTCTTATTTTTAAAGAAGGTAATAAAATAAGTTAAAGAAAAAAAAAAAAAAAAGTGGAGGGTTTTCCTTTATAGTTGTTCGCTTGGATGATGACACTTAGGAAGCGCCTTGGAACAATAAGCAAAAGTATAATAAAAGCAAAAAAAAATGAGAAAAGAACGTATTTCACGAGAGTAGGAAAAAAAAAAAAAAAAACAATGCTGTTGTGTTTTAGCACTATGTTGTGAGAACGATAAAACGACGATGGTATTGGTGTTACGTAATTTTTTTTTCTCTACTTCGTTTTCCGTTGTGGACAGGCTGGGATCAGTTTCACTTTTCGGTTTCAAATTTTGCAAAAGTTCAAAAATGATTTATGTACAATTTTTTCTCCTTTTCTCTGATTTTTTTTTTTTTTTTTTTTTTTTTTAAATGAAAAATTTTTAATTTTGTGGGTTGAAAGTCAACTGACATACCTTCACCGTAAATAAAATTGGAGATAGACTGTTTTTACTGTTTATGAAAATCATGTGACAACAAGTATACTCGCTCATGTTTGCGACAACTTGAAGTCACGTGACACATTCACAAATGTTCAAAACAGACTATCTCCAATCCTATTTACGACAAAGATAGGTCAGTGGGTTGGGTCGAAAGTCAAAAATTTTGGAATTTCAAATTGCCTGATAGCGCAATCGCTGTGGTTTATCATTTGTAAAAATTTTTTCCTTTTCGAAATTTTTATAAAACGGCGTCTTGGTGGGGCGCAAGAGTGTCAAAGTTTTGGAAAATCCCATAAGAGATGGAAATTCGACTTTTGCGATTTTTGTGAAAAAAGTACGGTTTCCTATCGGATATTTAACGTAGATTTCGAAAATTAAATCCGTTTTGCGTCTAGCATTTTCTGCTATTGAGATACAGGCCAAGTTTGCCATAAAAATGTCTTTGACTTGACAATGTCAGATTGGAACTTGCCAATGCCAGGTTAGAAATTGACGATGTCGGGTTGGAACTTGGCAATGTAAGGTTGGAACTTAAAAATGTCAGGTTGGAACTGGACCATACTAAGTTGGAACTTGACAATATCAGGTTGGAACTTGACAATGTAAGGTTGGAATTTGACAGTGTCAGGTTGGAACTTGCCAATGTCAGGTTGGAACTTGTCAATGTCAGGTTGGAACTTGACAATGTCAGGTTGGAACTGGACAATGTCAGGTTGGAACTCGACAATATCAAGGTTGGAATTTGACAGTGTCACGTTGGAATTTAAAAATTTCAGGTTGGAACTTGTCAATATCAGGTTGGAATTTGACAGTGTCAGGTTAGAACTTGAAAATGTCAGGTTGGAACTTGCCAATGTCAGGTTGGAAATTGACGATGTCGGGTTGGAACTTGGCAATGTAAGGTTGGAACTTAAAAATGTCAGGTTGGAACTTGACCATACCAAGTCGGAACGTGCCAATGTCAGGTTGGAACTTGTCAATGTCAGATGGAACTCGACAATATCAAGGTTGGAATTTGACAGTGTCACGTTGGAATTTAAAAATTTCAGGTTGGAACTTGTCAATATCAGGTTGGAATTTGACAGTGTGAGGTTAGAACTTGAAAATGTCAGGTTGGAACTTGACAATGTAAGGTTGGAATTTGACAGTGTCACGTTGGAACTTGCAATGTCAGGTTGGAACTTAAAAATGTCAGGTTGGAACTTGTCAATGTCAGGTTGGAACTGGACTATGTCAGGTTAGAACTCGTCAATGTCAGGTTGGGACTTGACAATATCAGGTTGGAACTTGACAATGTAAGGTTGGAATTTGACAGCGTCAGGTTAGGACTTGAAAGTGTCAGGTTGGAACTTGTCAATGTCAGGTTGGAAATTGACGATGTCGGGTTGGAACTTGGCAATGTAAGGTTCAAACTCGACAACATCAAGTTTGAACCTGCCATTGACAAGTTCTAACTGGTAAGTAGGGGCTTCCGTACGCATCCTAAAAAAAAAATAGCACCTCATTTCCCAGATCCAAATTTTCTGATCGGATCCGAGTCACTGATTATAAAATATTCCGTCATAAAAATAAATTATAAAATATTTTGTTACAGAAAATGTGAGGGAAAATATCACAATAAAGCATTTTTCCTCTTTGAGGAACGTTATTTACTTCCCTAAAACGATCGCAACAGGATTTTATCCTCTTTATTTCCTTTTCTCTCTTATTTTTCGAAAATATCTTTCGTCCATCCATCCCTCGGTTAGTTTTTCTTCTTTTTCTTGTTTTACGGGTATTACATACATCTTTTTTTTTTAAGTCTCTAATACTTATTCAAAACGACGGTTGTTAAAAAACTTGAAGGGAACAAAGAAAAAAAAAGAAAAAACGATTAAACCCGTACCTTACCGAATTTTTTCTTTTTCTTAAGATCGAAAAATAATCAAAACGGCGTAAGTTTTTTTTCCCTTGAATCTGAGATTTTACAGTGGCTTGAGTCCATTTCATTCTTTTTTTTAAAAAACTAAGTTCTTCCCTTTCGAACCTCTCCACACGCCCCCCTCCCCCTCATTCTTCTTTTCTCTTCGATCAGGATCGTTAGTCGGTCGTTTAAAATTTCTCTATCTCATCCTTTTTTTCCCTCCCGTTTTCCTTCTTCCTTTTTTTTTTTTTAATTTTATTATCTTTCTCCGTAAGGTTTTTAAACTTTTATGAGAATCAAGCGACGACGAAATTAAAAGGAAAAGGATTTCGTATTTTCGAACCGGGGACAAATTAAAGCGCAAAACGTTTTTAGACAAACCGTTCTAAAAAAAAAAAAAAAAAAAGGACGATATTTATTTAAATTTTAAAAGCTCTCGCAGTAAATAGAAGGATATCGTTTAATTCGATCGAGATATGAAAAAAAAGGGGGATAAGAGAAAGTTGGTCGAGGGGTCCCAGGAGGGAAACTTGTTGAAAGTCTTGACGTTTTGCCAGAATCATAACGTTATCAATTCAACTGCTTTTTTAACTCTCACTTAATGAACCATTATGTGCTATGATTATGTCATTCGTCTTTCAATACGTTTTCCGATTCGAATCGAAATACGATTTTCTTTTCGAAACAGTTTCTTGATGCTTTCTATTTGAAAAATAATCTTTTTTTTTTCTCCGTGAAATGCGATTTGCAAGGAAGTTTATAAAATAGTTGAAATTGTGAAAACGTTTAAGGTTATTATTTTTTTTTTTAACGACACGGGTATTAGACAGATTCTTTGGGTAATTTCCGACTTCAAAAATGTAAACAGCCGACTGAATTCAGCAAAGAAAAAAAAATTCAAAAATATTAATTGAGATGAAACTAAAACGAACGCACCCGCATTAAACTTAGCAAAAGTTAAAATTCCTCTTAAAACTCAATTTATGATATCCGTTAAAACATTACACTTAAATTTTCAAGAAAATTCGTATTAATCGAGGAAAACAAAGTTTAAAAAAGTTAAAAAAAAAAAAAACTCCCCCGACGAACACAACTTGTCAATTTAATATTTTCCTTTTACTTTGCCGCGACGAAAGTCACGTACCGCCACAAAAAAAAATAAAAAAAATTACATGAAATATGACGAAACACACCATTTAAAAAAAAAAAAAAGAAAGCCCGTAAGACAATGGTGCTAAACTTGATATTAAAAGTCACGGAGGAGAGAAAAAAAAAGGTTCCCACTGGCAGAAGGAAAGTAATTGTACATAATCATGAGTAATAGCAAACATTAATAATATCAGACCCACAGCGGGCTATTTTATCCACTTAAAAAATGAAAAAACGTTTCCCCGGCAAAAGTCGTTTCCACTAAATAGAGATTTCTATGTATTTATGGCTTTTTTATTTGGCGTACGATGTGCGTTTCGAGTGGGGAGGAGGATTTAAATTAAATTAAAATTACAAATTACATTGTTTTGAAAAAAAAAATATGAATAAGATAATAAATCAACTTACCCCCTATCCATTTTGGTTCTCCTAAATTTACATAAAATAGAGCATTTTTCTCGTATGCCCCTTCTTCTATGATTTTTATAGGAATTGTTTTTCTGAAATCAAAAGAAAAAAAAAATATACATAAAAACCAATTTAAAAAAACAGTCAGAGGGGATATGAGGCGCATCCCTACATAGGACTACGTCCAGATTTTTTACTTGGTAAATTAAGTTTCAAAATTTTCAATAAAACTTATATTCCAGTAAAAATTTTTCTGATATTTACATTTTGGACTGAAACATCAAAGATGTTTGGAAAAATTTATCTAAAATTTTATCAAATCTTCGTTTCAAAAAAAGTTTTTAAAAAAATGTTTTTTTTCCATATTTTAAATAAATTTTTTCATTAATCAAAAATCATCAAAATTTTCGTTTCAAAAATGTTAATGTTCCCCCGAAATCCTCCAAACCCTGGTATTAGTCCACGTGGCCCCCTTTTCAATAAAATTTTATACAAAATCATCAAAATCTTCGTTTCAAAAAATGTTGTTGACCCTATTCACAAAACATAATCAAAATTTTTAATACAAAATTAAAAATTTTAAGAATTTTTACCAAATATCTATATATATGAGGCATTTGGGGTTTGTCCGTACGCAGAGATCGATAATCGATCGATTCGATAAATCGATACATTTTGTCGATTCGATAAATCAATACATTCTGTCGATTCGATAAATCGAACATTCTGTCGATTCGATAAATCGATTATCCACTTATTGATCATTTGGGGTTTGTCGTTACGCAAAAATTGATAATCGATCGATAAATCGATAATAGACTTGAAAGATCAATAATTGATTCGATAAATCGATAAATAAATCGATTTTACATTCATTCGATAACGCGATAAATCTTTAATCAATCGATTATCGATTTTTGCGTATGGACAAACCCAAATGCATAAATCGATCGATTATCGACGAATCGATTTCACATTCATTCGATATATCTCTAATCGATCATTTGAGGTTTGTCCGTACACAAAAATCGATAATCGATCGATAAATGGATGATCGATAAATTCGATAAATCTATAATCGATTCGATAAATCGATAATAGACTCGATAAATCGATAATAGACTCGATAAATCGATAATAGACTCGATAAATTGATAATAGACTCGATAAATCGATAATCGACTCGATAGCTCTATAATCGATTATCGATAAATCGATTATCGATCGATTATCGATTTTTGAGTATGAATGAACCTCAAATGCATAAACCGATAGATTAATTATCGATTTCACATTCATTCGATATATCTCTAATCGATCGATTCGATAAATCGATTATCGATAAAAATATCGATCGATTTTATGGACTCTACTATAGATGCGAAGCTCGAAGTGAAGCGAGCGCGAAGAAGCTAGTTTTTAGCCCCCTTTTTCAATAAAAATTTTATCAAAAATCATGAAAATCTAAAAAATCTTTTACAAATTTTCCCTTTTTTCTTAAAATTTGTCAAAAATTTACAATATTTTGTAAAAAATTTAATTATAAATTTCATTCAAAATTTAAAAAAATTTTTAAGGATCATCAAGGATTTTTGATAAAATTTTATTGTAATTAATCTAAAATTTTTGAAATATTCGTTCCATTTTTATTTGCTGTGTCCAAAACACCAACAGGACAACCGGACAAGACAAAACCATCAAGGTGCTCCCTAAAACGTATTCCAAAGTCAAAAAAAAAAAAAAAAAAAAAAAAAAATAGAAAAATAACATCTAATTTTTTATCTCGGATTCGATTGTCAGATCAAAGCTGATTTTTTTTTTTTTTAAACTTTTATTTTAAGAAAAAAAAATAAAATTATTTTTTGATTCTATTCGCGGTTCGCTGAATTTTTCAAGTTCACCGATTTCAAAGATCCCGATATTCTTTAAAATTAGCTCGCGGATCATGCAATTATTTTAATTAAAAGCATATAAAGTTTGGAAACATTTGCATAAAATATGTTATGTAAATATAAATTCTATTAATAAAATGGAAAATGCTAATCAGACTGTTTCAACCTCTTTTGCGAAAGCATCTCTCCCCGCGATAAACACTTAAACGAGGAGCTTTTGATGAAAGTCATAAATTACATCGGTCAAGTTTTAGCTTCGGAGCTATTTTCTTTAAGAGCGGGAAGGTTGTTTTTTTATTTTTTTATTTTTCCATTTTATGCTTTATCGATAACGATCTAAGGGAGCAAGTTTAATTTCTAGATTTGTCGCGAAAACATCGTAGCTTTTAATGGGGGTTTGATTAAAAATAAAACACCTGCAGATAAACTTTTACACAGATCCGGAAAAAAATATTTTTAACTTTTTACAGATGAAAGCTTATTTTGAAAACGGATAATCCAGGACGGAATTTGGTTTGCGCACGAGGTAAACCTACGGAAGCCCTGAACGGTCAAAATGATTTGACCGTTGTGTTGTGGTTTGTTCCGGAACTAACAATTTTAACGTTGTTAGTTCCGGAACTGGCAGCGCTTGTTGTGAAACTAACAATGTCTGTTCCGGAACTGACAATTTTATCCCAGTTATTTCCGGAACTGACAGCGCTGAATTAAAAATTGCTAGTTCCGGAACTGGTAAGAAAAAAAAATGGCTAGTTCCGAAACTAGCAATTTTTAATTCAGCGCTGCCAGTTCCGAAACAAGCGTGTAGGTAAGTAACCCTGTCATGGGGTTACTTTGTATTCGACCCGGTAACTTTGGACACTTTGATTTTCCCTCAAATTCTTGAAAATAGAACACGAAAAAGTCCAAATAAGGATTGCATTTCATAAAGTGAAACTTCTTGAATATTATTTTGTAAAATGGCTCTTTAAAATTAGCTTCATTTTAAACATGAGGCGAAACGGGGAAAAAAGATCAAAGTTCGGGATACTAAGGTCTCTCCAACGGTATCTGAAAGCCGTATTCAGGTTCAAACACGTTCAGCACTTTCCCTACATCGTCCTTTAACCACCCAAAAAATTCCTTTCCAAAGGGATTTTCCCGAGAGCAAAAAAACAATAATTAACAAAAAAAAAAAAAAAAAAAAAAAAAAACGTTAGTAAAACGCTCCATAAACGCCATGTTTATCAGCCATTTTATTCATCCTAACGCATTATTTTTTGGTTTTTTAAAGAATTTATTTTTCTTGATCATTTTCTCTTCCTAAAATTATTCAACGGAATAAAAATAGTCCATTTATTAACGGTGATGTGTTTTGAGAATATTTCTTCGCCATTTATTGTTTTAATTACGAAGTTACGAATGCAGAAACAAAAATGTCCAAAGTGACCCCAGATTCAGATCGTCGAGGGCGTTCGGAAAATTGAGTCATCGATTGACTTAGAAAAAGTATAACCATTGTAAAAGGGTATCATTTGAAAGCTGAAGGATCTCTCTTCAAGTCTGTAAAGGCAGACTACAAACCTCCTCAGTATTATACACGAATTACCAAAAAAAAAAAAAATGGAAAAGTGTAGAAAGTAACCCCTTGGTACGGTATTTGTTAACCGTAAATATGTTTTGAGAATATTTTTTCGCCATTTATTGTTTTAATTACGGAGTTATGGATGCAGAAACAAGGATGTCCAAAGTGACCCCACTTTTACATCGTCGAAGGCGTTCGGAAAATTGAGTCGTAGATTGAATAAGAAAAATTAAAACCATTAAAAAAGGATATAATTTGAAAGCTAAAGAACCTCCCTTTATGTTTGTGAAGGCATATTGAAAATCTCCTCAGTATTTAAACAAGTATTAAGAATAAAAACGTGCAAAAGTGTAAAAAGTAACCCCCTCAGTACGGTTCTCTTGTTTCCAAGAGAAAATGAACTTCCCAACTCCTGGATCGCATTATTTCGAAAACAAAAAACATTACGATGAATATAACGACACAGTTTACGACAACAAAAGCGTCATAATTTTTTCAAGGCCACCATCAAGACTCCCGACTGCAACAGGTGTTCCTAGGGACAAAAACATTTCACTTAACGACTTAACAAAACACTCACTTCAGTCATCTTTCCCTCACATTTTACATCTTGGATACGAAGTTCCCCCCCCTCTCTTTCCCGCTTATCCGGCAGCGATTAACCGATTAACATAATTATAAACCGGTATAACAACTTCAAATAGTCAATTCGGAAAAGTTCATTTTTTTTTTCTTTGATCAGAAAGAGACGGTTTTGCCCTCGATGCTCGTTTTTGTTTTTCATAAAATAAAAAACCGCAGCTGTAATCAAAATCGATTCCAATATTTGGTTCTTAACGAGTTCTCGGTAATAAAGTTTTTTATTTTAATAAATCGAATCGGATTTCAATATTGAACCTTTAATGTTTATTCTGAAAAAAGAAATAAAAAGAAAAAAAAAAGTTAATCGAAGAAAAATTATTTTTGATTTTCACGGTCCTTTTTTAAAAAAAGGAGAGGAAAAAAAAAATATTCATTCCACTGGAATTTATAACGAGTTAATTAATTTTTTTTTTTTTAATAAAGGGATAATGAAAACGGAAATATATATCCATTGATGATAACAATAAAGAAGGAAAAAGGATTATTTGGCAGGGAAAACGGTCTTCTCTCGAGACAAATTGAAAATTCCGCTGTGACAGAATATCGTTGGAAAAAATAGATGACAACGACACCTGATGTTATTTCTTTCTTTGATGGATTATTTGTTTTTTTTTTTTTTTAAAGGTAGGTCATAAAAAATAGAAATAAATAAATAAATAAATAAATACCGTAACCCCATTTTTGTGTCGTTTAGCTTAGCAGGGGATGATGCTGGGCAGTTTTCCTCCTTTCATTATTAGACTTAAAATTACCTATAAAACCGCCAGCAATCATCAGCTCTCACAGGAGGCATTGTGAGAGGGACCTACTATATTTAGACACGGATTCCGAACCTTGTAGGGCATCACAGTATAATTTCACATTTATCTCATAACAAGAATCAAGAGGTGAATGCCTGGTATAAACTTGACTCGACCGCGGACCGTCCGCGTGGACAACCACTCGCCCTTAAAAAATAGAAATAAAAAATTTTTCCGCCTATTGAACTGCAATCTTCAAAAAAAAGAAAAAAAAAAGTTCCGCTGGTCAGTTTTTAAGCGAAAGTTGGTTTTTGCTAAGAGTCGACGGCTTTGAAATATTCATAAAACCCCTGGAAATATTCCGGAAATTCCTTCAGCAAAAAATATTTGTTAAGTCAATTTAAAAAAAAAAAAACTTCGAATTTTATTTATGCGGTATCGTATCAGGGGGTTACTTTGTACTTGACCGGGTAACTTTGGACGCTTCGATTTTCCCTTAAATTCTTGAAAACAGAACAAGGAAAAGTCCAAATAAGGATAAAGTAAAGCTTCTTGAATATTATTTAGTAAAATGACCCTTTCAATTAGCTTCATTATATAAATAATACCGTACCGAAGGGGTTACTTTTTACACTTATTCACGTTTTTTCCTTTAAACTTGTATAAATACTGAAGAGATTTTCAATCTGCCTTCACAAACATGAAGGGGGATCATTTAGCTTTCAAATGATACCCAATTGTAATCGTTATACTTTTTCTAATTCAATCTGTGACTCAATTTTCCGAACACCCTCGACGATTTGAAAGTGGGGTCACTTTGGACATCCTTGTTTCTGCATCAATAACTTCTTAATTAAAACAATAAATGGCGAAAAAATATTCTCAAATTCTCTTTACGGTTAACAAATACCGTACCGAGGGGTTACTTTCTACACTTTTCCATTTTTTTGTTTTTTCTTTTTTGTTTGTTAATTCGTGTATAATACTGAGGAGGTTTGCAATCTGCCTTTACAGACTTGAAGAGAGATCCTTCAGCTTTCAAATGATACCCTTTTGTAATCGTTATACTTTTTCTAATTCAATCTGTGACTCAATTTTCCGAACGCCCTCGACGATCTGAATCTGGGGTCACTTTGGACATTTTTGTTTCTGCATCCATAACTCCGTAATTAAAACAATAAATGGCGAAAAAATATTCCCAAAACCTATGACGGTTAATAAACAAACAATTTTAATCCGTTAAATAATTTTAAGAAGAGAAAATTATCAAGAAAAATAAATTCTTTGAAACCAAAAAATAATGCGTTCGGATGAATAAAATGGCTGATAAACATGGCGTTAACGGAGCGTTTTACTAACGTTTTTATTTTTTTGTTAGTTCTTGTTTTTCTGCTCTCGGGAAAATCCCTTTGGAAAGAAATTTTTTGGGTAGTTAAAGGATGATGTAGGGCAAGTGCCGAACGTGTTTGAACCTGAATGCGGCATTCAGATACCGTTGAAGGGACCTTAATACTCCGAACTTTGGTCTTTTTTTTTACCGTTTGGCATCATTTTTAAAATGGAATATTTTTATAACGAAGGTAATTTAAAGGGCCTAAATTACTAAATAATACTCAAGAAGCTTCACTTTATGAATTGCAATCCGTATTAGGGATTTGTCTTGTTCTATTTTCAAGAATTTAAAGGAAAATCAAAATGTCCCAAGTTATCCCGGTCGAGTACAAAGTAACCCCGTGATACGGTAATAAGACCGTATAGGAAACAAAATAAAAAATAATTAAAGAATTTTAAAAATTTATAAAAAAAAAATTAAGCTTTAACTTTAAAACAAGGAGAACGGTAATGGGGGTGCATACGCACCCCATTAAACTTTCTCGCGGCTTTATTGGTGGAAAAAGGAAGTTGATAATCCAGTAGAATTAGCAGTTTCAGATCGTCAATTCGGAAAAAAATCATAATCAAAATTTTTTTGCGGGAATATCTTGGGTTAAGCGTCCTGAATAACATACTAAAACTCCCCATAATTCCCCGTGTCGGAACTTGTCCAAAATGGGCCAAATTTGGGTTTTTCCGAATTATTTAAAAAATAATTATTTTTTTCAAAAATCGATTTAAAGTAGTCGATAGCATAAAAGGCTGTACAAAATTCATTAAACCATTTTTTTCAGGGTGCGCATATGTACGAATGAGGTGGGCAAGAAGTATGACATGTATCCGTTTAACGGGTTTAAAGTTAATTTAAATTGAAAAAATTTATTTTAACTTTTACAGGCTTACCTTTTGTGACAACTATTCAGAATCAGAACCGGAACCGGAACCGGAACCGGACTCAGAATCCGATGAGTCTTCGCGGCGAATCTCCTCCAGGTTTTCGCAGTCTGTCTCCAGGCAATGTTTGCACACCGAAGAACATTTCAATCCTGCTTTCCTGCAGCTACAAGCTTTACCGCAAGCTTTGCAACCGCAAGTTATCAGTTTTAGCAGTTCTTCGGGTGCAGGAGGATCAACCGTCTTGATCGGTGCTAGACCGTCACTTTCTACTTTCCAGTCCCAATCGGTAGCCGGCAGCTTATTACCTAACCACTGCTGAACCTAGGGGTAAGTTTTTCTGTCAATTTTTGAAAAAATTATATTAATTATGAAATTTTACCTGATGGTAAGTTCTGAATAAGTGCTGCGTTAAAGCAGCCTTGGTCGGGGGTAGGGTTTCCAATTTTACAGCCGATTTCCTTGTCACAGTCGCTTTTTTAAAATTGTGGAAAATTTATATTGGAAAATTTATATACTGCTGGTGAAAAATTTATATTGAACTTATATCAAGCTCCGGCGAAAGTCAACTCCATAAACAACCTTAGGTTCCACAATTTTAAAAAAGCGACTGTGACAAGGAAATCGGCTGTAAAATTGGAAACCCTACCCCCGACCAAGGCTGCTTTAACGCAGCACTTATTCAGAACTTACCATCAGGTAAAATTTCATAATTAATATAATTTTTTCAAAAATTGACAGAAAAACTTACCCCTAGGTTCAGCAGTGGTTAGGTAATAAGCTGCCGGCTACCGATTGGGACTGGAAAGTAGAAAGTGACGGTCTAGCACCGATCAAGACGGTTGATCCTCCTGCACCCGAAGAACTGCTAAAACTGATAACTTGCGGTTGCAAAGCTTGCGGTAAAGCTTGTAGCTGCAGGAAAGCAGGATTGAAATGTTCTTCGGTGTGCAAACATTGCCTGGAGACAGACTGCGAAAACCTGGAGGAGATTCGCCGCGAAGACTCATCGGATTCTGAGTCCGGTTCCGGTTCCGGTTCCGGTTCCGGTTCTGATTCTGAATAGTTGTCACAAAAGGTAAGCCTGTAAAAGTTAAAATAAATTTTTTTCAATTTAAATTAACTTTAAACCCGTTAAACGGATACATGTCATACTTCTTGCCCACCTCATTCGTACATATGCGCACCCTGAAAAAAATGGTTTAATGAATTTTGTACAGCCTTTTATGCTATCGACTACTTTAAATCGATTTTTGAAAAAAATAATTATTTTTTAAATAATTCGGAAAAACCCAAATTTGGCCCATTTTGGACAAGTTCCGACACGGGGAATTATGGGGAGTTTTAGTATGTTATTCAGGACGCTTAACCCAAGATATTCCCGCAAAAAAATTTTGATTATGATTTTTTTCCGAATTGACGATCTGAAACTGCTAATTCTACTGGATTATGAAATAAAGAAAAAATGTAAAAAATCAAGTTTAGGTTTTCAAAGTGTATTAATTAAACCCGAGGCACACGATTCCCGCTGTACCCACATAAAGAATCCCAATTTTGAAAAAATAATTTCATATTCGGATTCCTCTACCCCGAAAATATTTTCAAAAATCCGGTTAGTTTTTTGATCCGAGGTACACGAATCCCGCTGTACCCACATAATGAATCCCAATTTTGAAAAAATAATTTCATATTCGGATTCCTCTACCCCGAAAATATTTTCAAAAATCCTGTTAGTTTTTTGATCCGAGCTCCGCGAAATCCGCTGTACCCACAAAAAAAATCCGAATTATGGATTGTTCCTGTAACTCGAGATATCGATATGACTTAATCGATATATCGATATGACTTATTACGTCATTCGATATATCGATTTTTAGGCCTCATTTATACGTAGCCTAATCCTCATAATTTCTGAACCAATCATCCGAATTCAACCAAATTTTGATGGTATGATACTTTGACCAATATCTACTACAGTACGAAAATTGGTGATGATTTGTAGCCGGGTTCGAGATTTATCGTCGCAAGAAGAAAACCAAATTTAAAAGTTCAAATATTCGCCGTTTACGTAATTTTTGAAATTTTTAAAAAATAAGAAAAGACCCCCTCTTGTTTTTCGACGAAAAATACGTGTGCAAAATTTCCTTTTGATCCGATGCGTAATAGCGGAGAAAAACCTCCGGGCGTACGCGGCGTACGAGGCGTACGAGGCGTACGAGGCGGACAACCGGGAACTCAGAATTTTATTCTAAGTATAACTATATAAGTTTCATGTAGAAACTCGCAGGATTAACGATTTTCCCTTTTCCGACCACGGCAATACTTTCTTCGCGCCCGCTTCGCGGCCACTCGAAAGTAAAAAGTAAACAAATCCATCAATTTCCAGATAAATCTTGTATGCACAAGTTATAACCTGTATGCGCAAGTTGGAACCTGTTTGCGCAAGTTATAACCTGTTTGCGCAAGTTGTATCTCGATATAAAATTTTTATTGTCCAAAAAAAAAATGAGATCGGTGAACCGATCAAAGTGCTTTATCGACTATTTACATAATTCTCAAAAATATAGTTAGTTTTTCGATCAGAGTTCCACCAAAGCCGCAGTACGGGCACAAGGAATGCGAATTTCTGAAAAATTATTTCAGATTTTGAATCCTCAACCCCGAAAATATTCTCAAAAATACGGTTCGATTTTTGATCAGAGACACCAAAGTCGCTGTATAGGCGTAAGGAATTCGAATTTTGGAAAAATTATTTCAGATTCGGAATCCTCTACCCCAAAAATATTCTCAAAAATCCGATTAGATTTTTGATCAGAAATCCACCAAAGCCGCAATACGGGAATAAGGAATTCGAATTTTGGAAAAATTATTTCAGATTCGGAATCCTCAACCCCGAAAATATTTTCAAAAATATGGTTAGATTTTTGATCAGAGGTCCACCAAAGCCGCAGTACGGGCATAAGGAATTGGAATTTTGGAAAAATTATCTCAGATTCGGAATCCTCTACCTCGAAAATATTCTCAAAAATACGGTTAGTTTTTCGTTAGCTCCCACGAGGAACCCGCCAATCAGCATCCAAATCGCTTTGTTGACGTAATCGATGACGTCATGTCGTGACGTTTCAAAAGTTGGAGATATCGGTTTTTAGGCCTATACCCATACTTTTAGCCCTGCTCACCGTTTCTGAACCACTCAACAGAATTTAACCAAATTTTAATGGTAGCGTATCTTGATGAATATCTACTGCAGTACGAAAGTCGGACTCAATCGGTAGCTGCGTTCACGATTTATAGTCAAAAAATATCTTGAAATAGTTGAAAATTCAACATTTTTACTCACTGCTTCCGAATCGCTGAACCGATTTGGCTCAAAAACTAATCAGCACCTACATTTCATTAGAAGTTCCTACCCACCAAAAATCATCGACATCCGTTCTTCCGTTTTTCTGCTTTTCGACGGACAGATTTTTTTGCACATATATTCATATATTCATACATTCATACATTCATACATTCATACATTCATACATTCATACATTCATACACACATCCATCCACCATCCAAATTTTGCTTTTTTCGGCATCAGGGGACTTCAAAACATGTAAAAATATCGAAAACTGAAAATCTGAAATTTGTGCTAAAAACAATGCTTTATTCTCCCTGCGGTCGATAAAGCAAAAAAAAAAAAAAAAAAAAAAAAAAAAAATTTATGCTTTGTTACGAAACATTGCTGTTTTGTTGCAGGACAGAACTTGCTCAAACCATTTTCTGAGTGTGTGTACTTCGCAAAAATACTATTTATTCAAATGACTTCAATGAAACTTATAAAACACCTTCTTTTTAGCGAATAAAATTCTTTCCTTTTTTTTCAACCCAATGAACCTTACAGTTTTAAACTTTTGAAATTAAAATGGCAGCGTACGGGCAGTTAAAGAATCGACTTGACAAATCATTAATCTTTTAGCTGTCTCACGGGGGCATATCATATTCCTTCCCGGTAATCGTAAGAAATTTTCCTTATAATAATTCGTAAATACAAATGATTGCCTGTTTTCATTTCAAGTTTTCACCTTAATAAGAAACTTTGCCATATTCAAATTAGCTCTTTAGTTTGAGAGAACTTTGTCTTTCAATTAAGAAAACTTGATACTTTAATTATGTTTTCCGGAACTGCTCGACAGCATTGAGTTATAAGGATGTAATCTGACGTGTGTCAAAGATCAATTTCAATGAGTAAAATGCCGTCGCAGGTAATATGCCTGGGTGATTAAAAATACGAAATGACAACTGTAGCGCGAGATGCTACAATAGAAGCTACTAAAAATTTTAGACGTTTATGATATTCGTCGTCTGAACTTCTGGGAAAAGCTGCGTAAATAGAATTCGAAGTATTTTGATTTTCGACTATAGGGAGCAAGAAGGGCGTTTTTTTTTTTTTTTTTTGAAAAATTTTAATATTGGCAGCACTACTTCCCCCTTATAGCGCCATAGGGGTCGGAGTAAATTGTGCAGGAAAAGCCCCCCCCCCCCCAAGAAAAAATGCGTTATAAAATTGAGTCATAAAAATTTAAAAATTTTTATAAAATTTTATAACAAAAATAATCTTCAATTTTTTTTAAAAGTTTTTTTTTATTTTCTTCCAACTCTTCCCTCATTCTTCTATTTCTGCTTTGATTTATTTCGGAGTTTTTGTCAAGTAAAAAAATACAAGAGATAAACTAAAAATTCGGAAAAATTTGGAAAATATTATAAGTTAAAAAAATCTGAAACTTAGGCCGAAATATCACGCTAAAACATGTTACGGTAACATGTTGCTAGAAATTTTGCAGCGTTAGAAACATCCTAAAAACTGCCAATTTTTTTAATTTCTTTATTTTTTATTTTTCAGAAAATTTTTTTTAAAAAGTCTAAAATGTCCACATATGCTTAAATATAGCGGAATTCAAGCATAACATTAATATATTGGTCAGTAAAAAATCTTCATTATAATTATAATGTTTAAACATTTATAAATAGTTATAAAATTTTATAACATACTTTTTATTGGGCCATGACAAAAAATAATACGGTTCGGTTCCGTTCCGGATTTTCCGGATAGGGACCGGTTTTCATAATAAACAGGGTTCGGTTAGAGGATGGGAAAAAACAAAACCGAAAGTTGTGCTAACGATTCCTTGTCCAGATATGACAATTTCACTCGGGATCGGTTCCAGTTCGAAGAAACTTTCCAACTTAACCTCGATTTTTTCAAAAAAAAAAAAAAAGTCAAGTATAAAATACGCCAAAAATTTTTTTTTTAGTTTTCACCAAAGTTTTGGAAACTTCACAATTTGTCACATATTTGACAAAAGCAATCGAATTCGAAAGGGACACAAAACTTAATAACTTTCTTTACGTTCTCAAGGTCATGATCGTTTTACAAAGAGAATAAAAAAAAAAAAAACCCTCTGCCTCATTTTTTTTTCTCCTTTTCCTCTTTTTCCCTTCAAAAAAGAATCAAAACTCTTACTGAATACGCAAGAACTCGAACTTATATTCAAGTCCATCGATTCTGATTTCTTGATTTGAATTTATATTACAACCCCGGAAAAAAAAAAATGTTGAATTCGATCATTCCAAACGGCGGCGATGATGTTAAAACTTGAAATTGAGAAAAAGTCGATCTTTTTCTTTTCTTTAAAAAAAAATTTTTTTTAAAGAAAACTTCTGTACAAGATTATCCATGATTTCCCCCGCTTTTTTTTTTATACATGAAATCGTTACAAATATTTCCCTTTTTTTTTCTACTTAATATTCTTATCGCATTTCAGCTTCCTTTTGCTTATTTGAAAAATAATAATAATAAAAATGAAAGCTAAACCGTTTCTCAGAATAAAAATCTTCGTATCCGAAAAAAGAAGTATTCTTCCACTTGTTTATAGGAAAATGTAAACAAAAAAAGAAAGTTTACGAGTTCTACAAAGAGATTTTTAATAAATAATCGGAAAATATTTAATGCTTACAAAGGAAAGTAGAAGAAAGCTTTTAACTTTTATTTATTAAAAGTTATGGGCTTATCCCACTTTTTTTTTTTTTTTTTTGTTTCCGAGATTTTATAGTCCGGGAGGCCAAGGCAATAACTGACAAATCATTTAAATAACATATAGTATCAAGCCATAGACCGGGGGTTTATTTTTAGTAGACTAAAATACTGTTGTTGTCTCGCCTGTCGAGTCCTTGTGTTTAAAATAGATAGAACATCATCTTCCGAATCAGTCCTGGACCATTAAGCAAAACGGTTTTTTTTAAAAATCTTTTTAAACTTCTTTTTTCGACGATTTTTCTTTTTTCCATGAGGCTCTCGGTTTTACTGTAAACAATATTCAGAAACGAGAATTCACGACGGGGTGACATGCAAAGTTGAAAACGAAAATATCAACATGCAAATATAATTATACGGATCATTAATAAGGATTTACAACCGATTTTTCTCTTTTTTTTTTTTGTTTTTTCTTCGTTATGATTTTTATTATTAAAAATTTGAAAAGTTTGGATTAAGTTTTTAATTCGAATTAACGAGAATAATAGACTTGAAATGTCATAGAGTTTATATCGTGGCGTCCCTTTCTGTTGGGTGTGCTTGCATAGCAGAAAACAAATGTGGGTCACTCTTTTTTTAATTAAAAAGGTGTTGCAATTTAGAATTTAAAGGCCGAAATTTCACGCTAAAACATGTTGCAGTAACATGTTGAGGGAATATGTTCATGGGCGGATCTAGGGGGAGGGGTGGAGGAATTAGCACTCCCCTTCCCACCCCACTTCCTGGGGAGCTTAGTACCCCCCAGAATAAAATTATATGGTCTGAATAGGGTCAGTCCACCCGCCCCCCTGAAAAAATTTTTGATCCACCCGATGTTTTCAATTAAAATGGTGTTAAATGTAGCATTCAAAGGCCGAAATTTCACGCTAAAACATGTTCCAGTAACATGTTGAGGCAACATGCTTACTGGCGGATCTAGGGAGAAAGGTGGGAGGTCTTAGCACCCCTTCTCACATCTCTTTTGGGGGGCTTAGTACCCCCCAGGAAGTAGAGTAGCACCCTCTAGAATAAAATTATATGGTCTGAATAGGGTCAGCCCCCCCGCCCCCCTGAAAAAATTTTACATCCACCCGATATGTCACTTTTTTTAAATTAAAATGGTGTTAAATGTAGCATTTAAAGACCGAGATTTCACGCTGAAACATGTTGCAGTACCATGTTGAGGCAATATGTTCACGGTCGGATCTAGAGGGAGGGGTGAGGTAGGGACTTAGCACTCCCCCCCCTTTCCCACTTCCTGGGGAGCTTAGTAACCATCAGGAAGTAGAGTAGCACTCCCCAGAATAAAATTATATGGTCTGAATAGGGTCAGCCCCCCCGCCCCCTGAAAAAATTTTAATCCACCCGATATGTCACTCTTTTTTAATTAAAATGGTGTTAGGGCAAATCTTATATAATTGTTATAGGCAAATCTAGCCTACCCTTCTTTCGATTATCATTCGTTAATTGAAAACCCCTTTTCCCCAAAATAATGACGTAGTATCATACTATTAACCCCCCGCCTCACCCAGCCTCCTTCCCCCCTTGTTTCCGTGAAATTTATTTCAAGTAATTCGCCGACCTAAATGGACTCGACCTTGCTAATTTTCTTCCGGCTCAGCGCCTCCCTCCAACCTCCCTCCCTCACCCCGCCCCCCTCTCTACTCCTCCGCAATAATTTAATTTATATTGTTTCCTCCGCTTCATCACGGGAAATATTCCAAAAGCTAGAAAAGTCAAGCTTTTTGAAAATAATTAAAATGTAGAATGCGTACTCTAAAAAGAGAAATGCGACGATGACATGACAGCGACGTTCCTTTTGATGATAAGAATAAAGGAAAGAAGAGATAAAAAAAAAAGTAAAAAAAAAAATCTCTCCTTACTTTTCGCCTGGAATCGTCATCCCCGGTAAAATCAATTAAAAAACGGGTAGGTTTCTTAAAGGGGGGGGGAAGAAGGCGCCGGGGAAAAAAGTAAAATGATTACAGCTTCCAGCCAGGACAAGGAGACCGATAACATCCATTAAATGCTTTGCAGACAGATTACGTCCCCGCGTGAGATGACGTCATTAGAAAGCTTCGCTTTCGTAATTATCCAATCCGGTCAGTCAATCCTTCGCTTTCCGGCGAAGCACGTCTTATTTCAAAATCGTCCAAGACAAGCACTTATGAACCACCAACCGAGAAAACCACGCAAATTTACTTATTTATTTTTTCTTTTCCCCGACATTTCTTTGACCTTTGGGCATAGAACGTTGAACCGTTTTTTTAAGCAAAAATAAGTAACCCTTATCAGTTTCAAACGGTCACGCAAATGATGATTATGAGAAGAAAAAAAATGCAACCGGACGGGGGGGAGAATCCAAAAAATCGTTCTGCTTTTGTTTTCCTATTACGAAAACATGCAAACACGGTTAAAACTCTTTGACGAAGATAATTTAGCAAATTGATTGGATATCATGTCAAAGGTGACCGATCCTACCCCTCCCCACGTCATTCAACCCCCCCTTCCCCTTTGCTCTTGTTTTCCCCGGCTTATGCAAGGTCAAGCTTCGATTTATGAAGCGTTGTCACTTATGTCGAGCAGGTAAAATCGAAAACGAACGTTAAATTCGAAAAAAAGAAAAATAAATTAGAATATCCCATTAGTTTTAATTATAGAAAACACTTTAATTGATTTAATCGATGATTAATCGTTGAAAAGCGAAATACGGAATTGGGGTGTTCCGGAGGCCTAATATGTGTAAGAGGACTGGTGCGCCCGGAAAAAGATTTATAATCAATTTAGATTAAAGCTTAGTTAAGTGAAAGCGAACATTGAATACCGTACCACGGGGCTACTTTTTACACTTTTTGACGTTTTTCCAAAAACAGATGTATAACGTAGAAGAAAATTCATATCTGTTTTACATCGATACTAAGAGAAGTTCTTCAGCTTTAATTTGATACCCTGTTACACTTCCTGTACCTAATACCCTGTACTTGTTCTAACACGAATTAAAACTCGATTTTCCAAAAGCTGACGTCCTAACAAAAATGGGGCTACTTTGTACAATCATGATTATACCTGAATCGAAGAGGATATGACAAATTATTGGTTTCTGTAAACGGAAAATGCCATAATAAAACGATTGGTACCGTAACAGGGGGCTACTTTTTACACTTTTTGACGTTTTTTTCCAAAAACAGATTTGTAATAATGTAGAAGAAAATTCATATCTGTTTATACCAACATTAAGAGGCGTTCTTCAGCTTTACTTTGATACCTTGTTATAACATCTATACATGTTCCAACACGAATGAAAACTCGTTTCTCCAAAACTTAATAAAAATGGGGCTACTTTGTATAATCATGTTTATACCTGAATATCTTTAATGACCGAAGATGATATGACAAATTAATAGCTTCTGTGAACGGAAAATGTCTTCATAAAACGATTGGTACAGGGGGCTACTTTTTACAATTTTGATGTTTTTTCCAAAAACAGATGTATAATGTAGAAGAAAATTCATATCTGTTTGTACCAACATTAAGAGGCGTTCTTCAGCTTTAACTGGATACCCTATTATGATATCTGTCCTTGTTCTAACGCGAATAAAAACTCGATTTTCTAAAAGGTGTCGTTCAAATAAAAATGGGGCTACTTTGTAAAATCATGTTTATACCTGAATATCTTCAATAAACGAAGAGGATGTGACGAATTTTTGGTTTCTGTAAACGGAAAATGTCTTAATAACTGTAACGGGGCTACTTTTTACAATTTTGATGTTTTTTCCAAAAACAGATGTATAATGTAGAAGAAAATTCATATCTGTTTGTACCAACATTAAGAGGCGTCCTTCAGCTTTAATTTGATACCCTGCTATGTTATCTGTACTTGTTTTAACACGAGTAAAAACTCAATTTTCCAAGGGCTGTCTTTTTAATAAAAATGGGGCTACTTTTTACAATTATGTTTATACCTGAATATCTGTAATAATTGAAGAGGCTGTGACAAGTTATTGGTTTCTGTATAGGGTGTCCCTTAAAAAGTAAACTTCTGATTTTCGATCGTGTCACCCTCTAATTTGTTCCAGTATATAACAGATTTAACGAATTAAAATTTCAGCTCAATCGGTTATGTTTAAGGAGTCCCTCAAGTAGCCCCCATTTCCGCCATATAATTTACATAGGGTCAATGACCACTAAACAAGATCAGGTTTTTCCCGTTTTCCAAAATAAACCCGTACATTATATTTGAAATATCTTGACTCCCAGCATTCAAATCTGCCATCAATATTTGTATAGCTTGTACTTTTCTCAACTTATTTAGTGGCTTCTTCTTCTTCTTCTTCTTCTTCTTCTTCTTCTTCTTAATCCTTTACTCGATTACGAGCGTGGTGATCTCTCACATACACCTCAAGGACCCCTATTTTTGCCATATAATTTACATTGGGCCAAGCATCACTAAACTAGATCTGTTTTTGGAAAAAACGTGAAAAAGTGTAAAAAGTAGCCCCCTGTTACGGCACCAATCGTTTTACGGCACCACGTGGTGATATCTCACACATTTAGTGGCTAAAATGAAGCTAAACCGCACTTATAGCCCAAATTGGCAACTGAAGTAGGTCGAAAACGGTAAAAGCTAGAAACTTTTCGGTTTCAGATTTGAATTCAGCGAGTCAAAAATGCTTAAAATACAATGTGCTGGTTTATTTTCAGGAACGGGAAGAGCATGGGGAGAGCACGGGGAGAGGCGTTCTTCAGCTTTAATTTGATACACCGTTATGATATCTGTACTTGTTCCAACACGAATTAAATCTCGGTTTCCCAAAAGCTGTCGTTTCAACAAAAATGGGGCTACTTTGTACAATCAACTTTATACCTGAACAACTTTAATAATCGAAGAGGATATGACGAATTTTTGGTTTCTGTAAACAGAAAATGTCTTAATAAAACGACTGGTGCCGTAACAGGGGGCTACTTTTTACACTTTTTCACGTATTTTCCAAAAACAGATTTATTTTAGTGATGCTTGGCCCAATGTAAGTTATATGGCGAAAACAGGGGGTCCTTGAGCGCCCCCTTAAACTTGACCGATCGCGCTGAAATTTTAATTCATTAGTTCTGTTGGGGCAAGACCAAAAATCAAAAGTTGACTTTTTAAGCGAAAACCTATTCTGTAAACGAAAAATGTCTTAATAAAACGATTGGTACCTTTTTAGATGTTCCATTAATGACTATCGCTACTTATTTTTAAAAAAATAGTGAAAGTGGTAAAAACGTAATCAAAACGTTGGAAACGATGTCAACTCGGTTGTGGATGTAGCACCCATGCGACTTCGCCATTGAAATATCTGTACAAAGTAGCCCAAACGAACGTAATTTTTTTAGCTTCAAATAGTTTAATTTTGAGTGAAATTAGGATGATTGTTTAAGGGGCTACATAGGGCATGTGCGAAAAGCAATTAAATATCAATTTGACCGTTGGATGCAGGAGAATGCATCTTAGCATTTTAGGGTGCGTGATTTCATAATTTTTTTTTCTCGTTAAAAACTTAGTATTTTCATTATAAAACATAAAGTTTAGGCAACTAGGCTTGAACATAACACTCGCAAATAATCAATGATTTAGAAGAAGTTTAATTTCTGAAACAATTCTTAGCCGTTTTCAAGTGTTTTTAAAAAATAAAAGTGTCTAAAGTAGCCCCTTTAGTATAAAGTAGCCCCCTGGTACGGGTATATAGATTTTGGTGCTTTAAAAAATTTGCATAAATTTAGCCAAAATTATGCTCATCCAAATTATTTTGTAAATGATACTTTAAATATTTCATATTTGTTTTGCCAAAATTGTACACTTTTTGTTTGCATCACTTTTTCGTACGGGAAGATAATCCCCTAGCGGATTTACAGCAGCTTGCAGTAAAAATCCTCATTGAAACGCTCCGTATAAATCGAAACAACCAATATGCATGCAATAGATATTATCCCAAGGGTTAGGCAAAGGAGTTGTTTTCCAAACGGGGTGGGCGCTTTTTGCCACACGAGAGGCGAGCGAAGCGAGCCTCGAGTGTGGCTAACGCCCACCCCGTTTGGAAAACAACTCCGTTTGCCTAACCCTTAGGGGTAGCTATTTTTCCCAACGAGTGATGAAAACCACGGGATTTTTTGAAAAATTTAGGATGGGAAACGGCAGAAAATCTTTGAAAAATGTGTAAAAAAAAAAAGTTCTTGGTGTCGTTTTAATGCGGGTGAGGCTTAAATGAATTGATATAAAGTTGGAGTGAAGATTTCCCCCTCCACAAGTGCGGAGTTGACAGAAAAAGAAGTCATGTGTACGTTGTTAAAGAATGAAAAGTTTTGGATAATATTAAAGATAAAAATTTATATTGTTCTTTTTTAATCTTTTTCCGATTTTAATTAACTAATTTGGAGTTTTAAGTTATTTAACGTTCATTTTTTTTCATCAATATTGCACATAGTGAACATAATCTTAAAAAAAACAAAAACAACTCCTCGCACGCATAGTCGTTTTCGCATCAAATCTCGTGTTTCGCTTATGGAACACATTGAAGTTACGATTTGTTTTGCAGATCGTAGTAGCAGATTTCTTTTTTTTTTCCACAGAAACTTTCGTTAGAATTCGTGTTTCGCCTATGTCAACCTTATAGGCAAAGAACATCTTTATCTCAAACTGAACAGCCGTTTAAATATACTCATAATATCTCAACGGGACGAAATTTTACGTGGGGAAAAGACGTACTTTGACCGCAAAAGTTAGTCAGTTAAAATCCTATTTTTCATCATGAGTTGGGAAAAATTTATAACATGCTAAAGAAAAGAAAAATCGTAAAAAAAAAAGAGAGATTTCCTTTCCTTTTTTATTTCTCGGCAAAAAAAAAAAGGGCGAAGAAAAGCTGAGGAAAAGAGATTATCATTTTTTCCCTTACATCCTGAATTTAGTATTTGTTGGTTTAATGTTTGGTCCCGATGTTTTTTTCTTCGATGATGTTTACGTTCCTTGTTATTTTGTCCGTGACTGGGAGGGAAAAGCTTCATTCGCACTTTTAAGCCACTTTTTTTTTTTTTTTGAAGTAAAATTATGTTAGCTGACTTGTTATTATACGGAAACTTTAATATTTTTTCAAAAACATTTTTTTTTTCACTTTAGTGGGTTTTCAAACTCCTTTTTCCCAAGCTGCGAATCATTAAATTTTAAGAAGCAACTTAACGCCTCACTTAACGTATATTATATTTTCTTTTTACAGTTTTTCAAGGTCTTTTGCCTTTATGAGCTTCTTAAACATCCATCTTTTTTTAATTTTTTTCAGGAGGAAGTGTCCATTTTTTAATCACTTTTTTTGAAAAGTTTTGAGAAAAGGTCTCGCGGGAAATCAAAACATTAAAAAAAAAAAACCGAAATCCCCAGAGTATGAAAATAAAAGACCTTTTTTTTTTTTTTTTTTTCTTCTTCCGTAATTTCGAAAAAATAACGAGGTCGATGTCGGAAAGAATCCTTTTTCTCAGTAATTCATCCGATGGGTTTTAAAACTGATAAATTAGATTCCGATGAAGTGGAATAATCGCTTATGACATTCATCTTCGGAAAGCTAGTGTAGAAATTCCCTTTTCCCGTTTAAAGTTTAAAATGACAAGAGGGAACGATATAAATTTGCCAAGTACAAAAAGGTGAGTCTCTGCCCTGCTTCGACGATCGTCAATTGTTCCATATTAAGCATTTAACAGTTGGATGACTTTGTTAAAAGTTTGGATAAGACCGAGGGGAGTTTTGGTTTTGCGGCTTACGGGTGAAAGGGATGAAAGAGACGGGTCGTATTTTAACGTCGGTTTACCCGGTGGTTTGCGTTAACGAAGGTAAAAAAAAAAATACATAAATAAAAATAAAAATGATGTCAATGACTGACTTGACTTAGGGTCGAGGTGGAGCGATACATAGAGCGAAGGCAGCAAGTCAGATTTTGATTCGAGAAACAATTCCATGTTAGTAGCGGAAAGAAGAAATTAGTTGAAGGAAGAAGAGGAGAAAAGAGGAAATAAGTGAAAAAGAAAAAGAAGAACAAGGAAGAGGAGAGCAGAAGAAAAAGGAGGAAATAGAAGGAACGTGAAGAAAAAAAGACAAGGAAAAGATTACCAAAAAGACATGATGAAGGAAGATGAAAAAAGAAAGAAGAGGAAAGAAGAAGGAAGAATTAAGAATGAAAAAGAACTAAGAAGACGATACAAGAGGAAAGAAGAGTACAGCACGGGAAAGACGGAAGATGATGAAAGAAGACGGAAGAAGAAAAGGGAAAAGGAGGAAAGAAAAAGGAAAATAAAGGAAGAAGAGGAAAAAAGAAAGAAAAAAAGAGGACAGCAGAGGAACGAGCGAATGAGAATGAAAATGAGAAAAGAAAGGAGAACAAAGAACAAAGAAGAGGACAGCAAAGGAACGAATGAATGAAGATGAAAAAAGAAAGAGGAGAAAAGAAGAAAGAAGAATGAAGAAAAGGAAAGATGAAAGAAGAGGAAGAGGGAAGAGAAGGAGAGTTGAAAGAAGAAGAAGGAAGTAGAAAGAAGAAAAAGGAACAAAGAACAAAGAAGAAGACAGCAGAGGCAAAAAAGAAGGAGAAGGAAGGTGAAAAAAGAAGAGGAAAGAAGAAAGAAGAGGAAAGAAGAGGAAAGAAGAAGAAAGAATTAAGAATGAAAAAGAACTAAGAAGACGATACAAGAGGAAAGAAGAGTACAGCACGGGAAAGACGGAAGATGATGAAAGAAGACGGAAGAAGAAAAGGGAAAAGGAGGAAAGAAAAAGGAAAATAAAGGAAGAAGAGGAAAGAAGAAAAAGAACAAAGAACAAAGAAGAGGACAGCAAAGGAACGAATGAATGAAGATGAAAAAAGAAAGAAGAGGAAGAAGAAAGAAGAAAGAAGAGGAAAGAAGAGGAAAGAAGAAAGAAGAGGAAAGAAGAAGAAAGAAGAGGAAGAAGAAAGAAGAGGAAGAAGAGGAAAGAAGAAGAAAGAAGAGGAAAGAAGAGGAAGAGGAAGAGAAGGAGAGTTGAAAGAAGAAAGAAGAGGAAAGAAGAAAGAAGAGGAAAGAAGAAGAAAGAAGAAAGAAGAGGAAAACAGAAAGAAGAGGAAAGCAGAAAGAAGAAAAAGGAACAAAGAACAAAGAAGAGGACAGCAAAGGAACGAATGAATGAAGATGAAAAAAGAAGAGGAGAAAAGAAGAAAGAAGAGTAAAGCAGAAAGAAGAGGAAAGCAGAAAGAAGAAAAAGGAACAAAGAACAAAGAAGAAGGCAGCAGAGGCAAAAAAGAAGGAGAAGGAAGGTGAAAAATTAAGAGGAAAGAAGAAAGAAGAGGAAAGAAGAATGAAGAAAGATGAGACATTTTAGCAAGACACCAAAACTCTTAACAATTTTTAAATTGCTGAAAAAAGAATTCAATGAATAGCCTATTTACACATGGCTTTTAAAATTGCAAAACAAGTTTCAACTTGTTTTGCAACAAGAGTTCAAGTCTCAATAAGAGTTGCAAGTTTCAACTTCCGAGTCTTTGACAACCTCGATAGGAGTTATGAATGTGTGTACTACCTAAACCTTGGCAACTCGGCCAAGATACTAACTCGTCCTGGAAATCCGGAATACCGGATCTTCTGAAAACTTCGGGGACTAATTAAATAATGATCCTATTTGAAAATGAGATAACTCATACGGGTTCGATTGCTTTCCCGAGATAATAAGTCTGGGAAAGGTGGGATTGAATCAGCCAAGCCAAAATCATTCACAGTCTCAAAAATCACCTCAACTAAAGAAGGATTCGGCCATCTCAAAACTATTCTAAATCCCCGAAAGACTCAAATTGAAGTCCCTTGCAATTACAAGAACTCTTCGATAACTTGAAGCCCATTTTACAAACGTTTACTACTTACACGTGGAGTTTAGATTGAGAACCAAGCGCTCAGATTGAGACAAATAAGGACATAAAGACGCAGACAAACAGTCACGGAATTGAAATCAAGCAAGAAGACAAACCAAGGGACCCTACACTCCAGTCATTCATTTAAAAATTTGCATCCCATTGTGTCTGTTTGTATGTGAATATCCTCGGTTTCAAGGCAACATAATCATATTAGACAAACTTTCGCTAATCCGAACGCCTCCCAAAATTTGAATACCGATCTGCATAAATATATTTTGATATATCCTCCTCCGGTCCCACAGTAATTTAATCCTTATAATTCAATCCCCGACAGTTGTTTCGGTAAAAAAAAAAAAAAAAAAAAAACCAGCCGTTTTTAAACATGGGGAAACCATGACATCCCAAAAAAAATCATCAAAGGTTCGTAAATCCAACAATCGGCCCATTTGAACTGATCGCTTTCAAAAGCAAAAAATATTGCTAACCAGTCATTCAACGCGCTATACAATTTACAAGCAGCAATAAAATGGTCGAATCGGCGTTTGAATTAAGTTATTTTTCTGGCATCGATACCGAATGTCTGTCATTCCAAAACATTCATCAATGTTTTATGATTTTTTTTAACCCGCTGTTATACGTGGATAACATAATAATATATATAAAAAAAAAGAAAGAGTAAAAAAGTATCGCGGGAAATTTCACACAAGGGAAGGGGGGGGGGGGATCATATATTCGTTTTAAAGTTCGGTCAGTGTTGATTAGAATCGATGATTGCCAAGATTTGCTTAATCGCTTACGATTTCGAAAGATAATTGCGATGGACCGTATTATCAAAAGCGACACTGCCCTCGCTACGTGTAGTAAAATATGACAACGAATAATCTGGCAAACAATTTTTTTTTTTTTCTTTTCTAAATTTTTTTTTTCTCTTTTCTTTTTTTTTAAATACCGTTCGCAAAGAAAAAAAAAGTATTCGTTTCAAATTAAATTCTAAATAGAATGTCTGCGATGTCAGATTTAATTAAAATAAAGTTCTCGAACGTATCGAAAAAGGTTTTTTTTTTTAAACATAGAATGTTTTTGAAATATTGGAAAACGTTTCACGGAGTTGTATGAAAAAAAAAAAAAAAGAATTTCGCCTTAGAGTTTTCTCGCTCGGAGGAATCTTATACTAATAAGGGCCCGAGAAGGAATTTCATTCTACATCGATTTCGAGTAGAAGCCCCGATGATTCAAAATCCAAGAAAAGCAAAAAGGGGGTGGGGGGGAAGGAATAACTGTTATCAGTTTTCCTAACATGTTTCCGGGATTGCACGGTTGGAAAAGGTACAGATACTCTTCGAAAATTTAATTTTTAAAAATCCGGCTCTTTTTTTCTTCTTTTAAAGAAAAAAAAATAAAAGAGCCAGCTTCTTTTTTCTGAATGAGGACGGTTACTCCCAAAGCATTTCGTACATGGAAATAGGGATTGCTCATTCCAGGATTCAAGGATTTCCGACGATTTTTCATCGGGGATTAATTTAGAAATCGGAAAATGTCTGTGAGCTTGTTGAATGTTAAAAATACCTCGCACTACTTGAAAAAAAAAATCCCCATAAACAATTTACGACAAATTTTCTACTATTGGGTCCCTTTTGGGGCCTTAAGGTTTGGGCCCGGCAAAAAGATTTTATCAGATTTGAAATCAGCGACCTCGAATTTCTCGAAAAGGAGCTCCATAAGCAAATTATGAGAAATTTTCTAATTTTGAAGCCTTGACTTTTGGGGCCTTTACTTTAGGGCCCAACGGAAAAATTCTGTCACATTTGGATAAAAAAATGGTTGCAAACTTGTTTGGAATTCTTAAAAGCGATTAATAGAATTAATTACAAGAATTTCTGAAAAAAAGGACCCAAATGTAGAAGAAAGAGTCTTAGTTAGCAAAATATTGGCGAGAAATTTCGTTTGTTTATGTAATTTAATTTTACAAAGTAAAACAAAATGGCACTGTAAACAAAATAAAAAGGATTTCTGCAAATCTCAAGCTTTCTGATGCATTTAACCAGCAAAATTTTTGTTGCAAAAATGATGCATTAAATTCGGAGCATTTTGAGTGTACTTTGACCCCGATTTGCTTTGTTTCAGCTCCAAAACGAAGACAAATTTTGGAAAAAAAAAATTACAAAAAAATATTTAGGAAAAAATTTCGAAAATTTCTTAATATTTTATTTTCCAAATTTTTCTTTGTTTTTCCGTAGAAAGTAAAATTCGATTAGTCTGCGGCCACGATGATGATAGCTCTTAAGAAAAGAAAATCGAATTAAAGCCCTGAAGTGTCAATTATCTATGTTTTTTTATTGTTTGTTCCGGAACAATCATTGTCTCTTTCGGAACTGACAGTGACACGCTTTAGTTGATTGCTCATTCCGGAACAGATATTCCTTGTCCCGCTTCCGAACAACGTTTAATAAGGAAATCGTCTGTTCCGGGACAGATAATTTTTATTCTTTGCCTGTTCCAGAACCAACAATTTAATTATTCATTGCTGTCAGTTCCAGAACAAACATTGCTTGTTCCGGAGCAGATAATGAATAAAAAATTGTCTGTTCCGGAACAAACAATTTTTTATTGATTGGAACTGAAAATTATAAATTCATTGTTTGTTCCGGAACATTGTTTTTTCCGGAACTGACACCTTTTGTTTCATTGCTTATTCCGGAACAAACAACGTTGAATAAGCAAATTCGCCTGTTCCGGGACAGATAATTTTTATTGATTGTCTGTTCCGGAATAGATAATTTCTATTGATCGTCTGTTCCGGAACAAACAATTTAATTATTCATTCAGTCAATTCCAGAACAAACATTGCTTGTTCCAGAACAGACACTGAATGAAAAATTGTCTGTTTCGGAACAAACAATTTTTTTATTAATTGTTTCGGAACTGACAATTTTAAATCCATTGTTTGGTCCGGAACATTTTCTTTTCCGGAACTGACACATTTTGCTTGTTCCGGAACAAACAACTTTGAATAAGCAAATTGCCTGTTCCGGAATAGATAATTTTTATTGATTGTCTGTTCCGGAAAAAACAATTTAATTATTCATTCAGTCCGTTCCAGGACAAACATTGCTTGTTCCGGAACAGACTTCTTCTTCTTTCAAGTGCCGTCTCCGCGACGAAGATTGGCTATCATCTGGCATACTTTTACTTTTGAGACCGCCGCTCTAAAAAGGCTCAAGGAATCAATACCAAACCAGTCTCTGAGATTTTTAAGCCATGAGGTTTTCCTTCGGCCTGAATGGTTTTCCTTCGGCATGAGGTTTTCTGCAGGAACAGACAATGAATAAAAAATTGTCTGTTCCGGAACAAACAATTTTTTATTGATTGTTTTGGAACTGACAAAATTTTTAAAATCATTGTTTCTTCCGAAGCATTGTCTTTTTCGGAACTGACCCCTTTTGTTTCATTGCTTGTTCCGGAACAAGCAAAGTCTATTTCGGAACAAACAGCGTTAAAGAAGCTGATTACCTGTTCCGGAACAGACAATTTTTCTTGATTGTCTGTTCCGGAACAAACAATTTTTTATTGCTTATTCTGGAACGAAAAACGTTTAACAAGTAAATTGCTTGTTTCGGAACAAACAACGTTTAATAAGTGATTGTCTGTTCCGGAGCTGACAATTTTAAGTTCATTGTCTGTTCCGGAACAAACAATTTAATTATTAAACGCTGTCAGTTCCAGAACAAACATGGCTTGTTCCGGAACAGGCAATCTACTTACTAAACGTTATTTACAGAAGCCCTGAAGGGACACATTTCTATAATTGTTTTTTATTGTTTGTTCCGGAACAAGCAATTAACGAAAAAATGTCTGTTCCGGAACAGACAATTAATTTAAAATTCTGTTCCCGAACAGGCAATTTTCTTACTAAACGTTGTCTGTTCCGGAACAGACATTGCTTGTTCCGGAACAGACATTTTTTCGTTAATTGCTTGTTCCGGAACAGACATTTTTTCGTTAATTGCTTGTTCCGGAACAGACATTTTTTCGTTAATTGCTTGTTCCGGAACAAACAATAAAAAACAATCATAGAAATGTGACCCTTCAGGGCTTCCGTAGTTATTTGTTCCGGAACGAGAAATGAACCAAATACCAAAACGTGTCAGTTTCGGAAAAGACAATGTTTACTCCGGAACAAACAATAAAAAAAACATAGATAATTGACCCTTCAGGGCTTCGGTACGATACCAAAAAAATTATGTTTCTCTGTGCAGAGTTCGTCAGGATCATAATAACCCAAATTCAGAATGGACAGGTTCAATCACCACGACTACAGTTCACGTTCACCTTTTATGCTTTATGCACCAGAAGAAACGAACAAAATAATTTTTTAAACGACCCTTGCATGCCGAATAAAAAGCAAAGCTCTTGAAGTGTTTTACACATCGATTTCGTAATGTGAAAAAAAAAAAAAATTTCCAACAACCGCGATAACCTTTTTATATGTATAGTTTTTCTCCGTGAGTGCGGTTATAGAGCTAAATTGTATATGATTTGAATAAAATATTTTTATTTCCGCATTGCGGAGAAAAACGGAAGCTCGGGAGGGAAAAAAAAGGTAAGGATAGATACCAAAAATTTCTGGTCTAGTGGCTTTTGTTTTCCGACGATTCAGAAAGTTAACAATTATCTCGTTGAATCCGAGAGCTTTTATTTTAGTTGTTACAACTTAAGACCTTCACGTCCTTTTATTGTTCTCGAGAAAACATGTCGTAGGCGCGGCAGTGACAACACTACAACGCTCGTTTAATGGCTGCATTACTATCTCCCCCCCCCCCTTCCCCTCAGTCTTCTCTTTACATCACATTATAAATCAGGAGGAAATAAAAGCTTCATTAAAGTATTTCTTGAGTTGTTCGTCGCTTAGTTCGCATTGAATTAAATGTAAAAAGTTTGTGGAATTCCGGAATTTAATAAATCATTCGAGATTTCGATGACCGAACTTAGTTTTTTTTTTCCAAACTTCGGTAACATAATTTTTTTAATGAAACTATTCCAGTATTATGTAAGCAAAATGATGGGAGGGGAAGAGTCTCTGAAATTATAATTTTTGCTTACAAGCGGAGGGTGGGGAAGTTGATAATTTTTAAGTATAAAATAATAGATTTTGAAAGGCGAGAATGTTACATAATGTAATAAAGGAAGAGGGCGCTTTCAGAGAACTTACATTTTATTACAAAGGAAAAGTGTGGTCAAATATTACCAAAACGGTCAAAGTGGTCAAAATATTCTTTAGACCCCACTTGAATGGATTCAAGCGTGGATATTCGCTCGTTTCTTCTGGCGGAATGTAATTTACGATGGAACCCTAAATTCTTGCACGGGAAAAAAATGCATAAATTATACAAAAAAATTGGACATACATAAAAAAATGCATAAATTATATGGAAATTATGCACAAATTATGTACAAAATTGGGCGTACATTAAAAAATGCATAAATTATACAAAAAATTGGTCAAGCATAAAAAATGCATAAATTATATGGAAATCATGCATAAATTATACAAAGAAATTGGATATACATAAAAAAATGCATAAACTACATGGAAATCATGTATGAATTATATGCAAAAATTGGGCATACATAGAAAAATTATAAATATAAATTATATGGAAATCATGTATAAATTATACCAAAAAATTGGACAAGCATAACAAGTGCATAAGTTATGTATAAACTATTTAACTCTTTTTACCGGAAAATTTTTCTTTCATCTTCCAATATAATTATGCATAGATAAGTATGCATAAAATGGAAAAAAAAGTTAAATAAGAAAAGTTTTGCAAGTTTTCTTGCTTCATATTTTAAAAAAGTTATTTCCATAAATGACGCATATACAGATTTGCATGCTTAAAAAAATGATGCATGTTCAAATTTTGGCGCTAAAAAAAATATGCATAAACTTTGCTAAAATTATGCATGTACAAATTTTTGTATAATTGTATACAAAAATTTGCATGCTGTAAAATGTGCATAAACTTAAAAAATAATGCATAAACTTTGCTAAAATTATGCATGTACAAATTTTTGTATAATTGTATACAAAAAATGTATTGCTTTGTACAAAATGTACAAAAGCAATACATTTTTTTATACCGTCTTCCGGGGCGAGATTGACCGGTTTTTGACTTTTCGATCGATTTCGCCCCGATTTACGGTATCGATTTTTGTATATATTTTGAAAAAAAATTCTAATAAAAAATGTATTATTTTTGTATAATTTATACATAAATTTTAGACATCATTTTTTTTAAGCACCGAAATTTGAATATGCATAATTTTTTAAGCATAAAAATCGGATGTGCATAATTTTGGTATATATGCATATACCTTTTTTAAATTGCAAAGCAGAAAAATTTGCAAATATTATGCTTATTCAATTTTTCTATCCATTTTATGCATATTTATGTAACCATAATTTATGCATATTAATGTATCCATAACTTATGCATAATTAGGTATGCATAAATATATGCATCATTATGTATGCATAAATATATGCATCATTATGTATGCATAAATTTATGCATAATTATATTAAAGGATGAAAATAAATTTTTCGGTAAAAAAATCTTAAGTTCTTTAGACATAACCTGTGCATTTTTTATCCATGTCCAATTTTTCGCACAATTTATATTATATTTTATTATTTTTATATATTTATGCATCTCTATTTCGTACGAGTTCGTACGGGTTTGCTCTCAGCCTTCAAATTATTCGGAATAAAAAAATGCTTATTGATATATATATGCTAAATGATTATTAACTTTCTCCGACCGTTAATTCGAAATAAAAAGTCGTTGTAGCGACTACGTTCATCAAAAGTAAAGTAAGAAAACAACGGCAAAATTACTACGGAAATACATTTAGTTGTCAAAATACCATAAAAATTAATAGTATTCACCTCGAATTTTCAACAAAAAAAAACGTCATTGTTCCCAGATTAAATAGAAAAAAAAATGGTGGGCAAAAAACTATACTTTAATATTAAATAAAAAAAAACAAAACAAAAAGAATTTTTTTTTTTATAAAGAAAAGAAGAATTTGGCCTTTATCCTGAATAAGATGACGTCAAGAAAAGAATTCTCTGCACCTGTTCGACCATCTTTGATTAATCGTCGTTTCGAATAGTTTAAAATTAGAACGACCATTCTATTACGTACGTGTCATATAATTTGGGAATCGCCAGTTTTTCTTGTTACATTGACCTAATTTCCGAATTTTTTTCTCTTGTGAGTGGGCCACTTAGAACACAATTTTTTTTATTTTTTTTTATAACAAACTTACGAACCACAAAAATTTTACTCGCAGCGGGACGAATTCTTTCATTTCCGCATTCCGGGGGTATGACTTACCTAAAAGCAAAAAAAAAAAAAAAAAATTAATTTAATTTTTGAAAAAAAAAAAAAAAAAAAAACATAAAAAGGGTAATTGACGAAATGTTTCCAGTTTCATGATATATGCATGAGCTTTATGCTTTTCCGGAGCTTTCGGTGCGTTAAGTCCGAAAGCATCGCTTAATGCACGATTTTAAAATAAATCGACGCGCGGAGGAGTCTTCCATTATTCCAAAGAGAAAAGCTTTTCCCACGGAAAATCTTGCACACAATAATTGTTTATTGTTGTAACGGGGATAATTATGAAGCGCACTTCCAACAGTTTAAAATCCACTCCGGAAAATGTTTACACAAATCCCCCCCCCTTTACGTTTATATAAATTTCTCCGGCAAACTATCGTCATTAAAAAATAATCGTTTCGACAGGAACGGGGGGCCGGGGTCGGAAATAGTTTGCGTGAAAATAATAGTTTAATAAGGGGACGATTAACGAAAAACAGAAAAAAAAAATGTAAATCAACGGGGAAAATTATTCGCCCGTCAAAATTAAAATCTCTTTAAAAGCGATTCGAAGTTATTAAATTTGAATTTTAAAACGATTTAGCTCGTTTCAATTCTTTTAATCCTATTTAGAAAACTGATTTCTATTCGCGCTTTTTACGGAATACAGCAAATAAGTAGCAAAAGGTATTATGGAAATTTTTGCAGTATTTTGGATAAACAGGATGGAACAAGCACCATACAATCGATTTTGTATTTATGGTTTTTTGGGGATTTTAAAATTTTTTTTTTTTTTCATAAGTCACCGGTACGGAAGCTAATTTGTCGACTAACAAGTTTGAACCTGGCAATGTCAGGTTTAACGGTGCATGTGATGCTGACTTGTGCTGACAAGGGAGAAGAGGGTGAAAACTGTCAATTTCATGCTGATTTAATATTTCAACGGTCCCCCAGTTTCAACTTATCATTAGCAAGTTTGAACCTGACAATGCTAAGTTCAAACTTGACCCTGTCAAGTTCAAACATGACTGTCGACAATTAACAATCAACGATGAACCTTCGGAGCTTCCGTGTAGCGATAATAAGGCTTGTGCAAAGATGAACTGGATCAAGTTTGGATCAATCTTGAGAAAAGAGACATAGTTAAAAATTTAAAAAGGGCGGATCGAATATGGCGGATGAAATTTCGAAATTTGCGTTGATTTCCATAAAACTTTATATCTAGGAGTTTTCGGGGTAGTTGAATACGAATCTGATATCAGTTTCCTTAAATTCAAAATGGCGAAGTTAATACGGCGACTTTTGTCCGCAATTGCTGAAGTTTGCAGATGTTCGTAAAAATTTGTATATAGGGGTTTTCGAGGTCGCTGATTTGGAATCCGTCAGGGTTTTTTTTTTTTCAAATTTAAATTATTTAAGCCATTATGAGCGGTTTCTTGCCATACTAGGTCTAGCGCATGGAGTTCGAAAAAAAAAGAAAAAAAAAAAACGCTGACGGATTCGAATGACGAATTCGTCCCAATGTTGGTTCAAAAGAAGTTTTCCTTTTTTTTTTTTTTTTCAAATTGAACTTTTACCAGGGATTAAAATGCATAAATAACGATAGAAAGTATAAAATATAAAATAATCTCTTAAAGCTTTTTACGACAAAGTGGAAAAATCAAAGGTCACAAAAGAAAGGTAATTTTACTAAGTATCTTCCACTTAAGTTTTCGTCCGATTACGTTACGAATTCTTGTGAAATTGCTTTCGTTTCAGTTAGTTAACTCTTTTTAACTTCCCCCACGTTAAGCCGAGATAATATGATTGTAAACACATCCGGTTCCGGTTAAAGTAATATTTAATTTAAGAAATCGAATCCATAAGTAAAAATCACGTCATCAATTATTACAAAGACTAAACTTTCGAAAGCGTGACGCTAAGAAAAACCTTACAATTTATTTTAAGGAAAGGGAAGAAGAACAAGACAAAACAAGCTTCCCTTCTTTGTTGCGGGACAAAAGGATGCGTAAAAATTAGACCTTGGGGTATTTGCCCGCGTTTTAAAAACAAACTTATTGGAGAGAAGGTTGTATAAAAATAATATACGTAAAAAAAAAAACCGATTTCCCCCCCGGGATAAAGTTTAAATTTAATTCCGAAATTAATACCGATCAAAAAAAGATTATTTCACCGAAATCCCTCTTAACGACCCGGTGTCGGAAAAATCGAGTTTAAAACCGAACCTGTAATTATAACTTTATTACAAAGCCCGAAATTGAGAAAGGTGAAAGGCAAAACACGGGGTTGTTATTTTCCCCCCTTTTAAAATTTTACTCTGTAAAAACCTTGAATAAAACTTTTCCCATTTTCGCAATAAACATGCGACCGAAACTTTTACGTCCGTTTTTACTCTTAAAAAAAAAGGAAAAAATAATTTCTTCGATTTCCCTGGCGGCCGAATTGGTAATTACTATATTTACATCCTTCAAAATGTCATTGATATTCCGAAACTAAAAAAAATAAAAGGGGGGAGAAAAAAAAGCGATTTCGCAAAACAAACAAAATCCACCTAAAAACAAGCTCATTCATTTTTTTTTTTTTTTTTTTTTTTTGCATTCATACATAATAAATCCATCTCACTTGAAATACGATTATGTCAAAGTTGGATTATTGCTATCACGCTTATGCTTTTTAAACTTAATTCTCCCTGAATCCATTTTGCATTCGTCAAAAAAACAAAAAAAAAAACGAAATGACATTTTTTTTTTTTTTCAATTTTCTCGAGACGAAAAGGAAAATTTTCCAAACACGAAGTCGTTTGGGTATAACTAGATCTCGATCGATTATCCATTAATGAACATCCACAGGAAGGAGGGAGGAGGGGGGGGGGGAGAGGAAAGAGAATGCAAACCGATTCTCATCCATTTAAACTGAAATCACGTTTAGACGGATTTAAACCGAGATACGGTAATTTTCCTTTATCTTGAAAATTGGTCAAATAGAAAAGTTGGAAATTCAAAAGGAAATCCTTCTTTTTCTCCCGCTTGTTTCATATGAATAATTTCGAGAGTCTGGATTTGACATGACAATGCGCTTCCAATTTTTTTTTTTTTTTTTTTTTCCTATTTGAATGATCCTTCTGGATGCGACATGAATATTTTTCATTGTCTTGTTAAAAATGTTACAGATGTGCATGGCTTGGTTATGTAACAAACATTTAATTTTTTTTTCTTTTTCTGCTCTCATGAAAATTCATTTGGAAAGACATTTTTTGGATAGTCAAAGGCATTCCAGACAATTTTTCCTAATCCATTTTTCCTAAAAATTTTGGTTCCTACAATCTTTTTCCCAACCATTTTCTTTCGCCGGAATTTCACGCCAAAACATGTTGCAGTAACATGTTACGGTAACATGTCGCAGCTTAGAAACGTGTTGCGCAACACTTACATTTTTTTTTCATCTTGCGCACAGGGTTGCTGTTTAAAACATTTTTTAATAAAAAACAGTTTAAAACGCTTTATATTATTTTCCCATGTTTTAAAACGTTTTAAAACGTCTATTATTCGGCCTGGTTTTAAAACGTTTTAAAACATGTTTTAAAACACGTTCAAAATGTTTTAAATTCGTTTCTATTTTTATTCAAATTTTTAAAACGGTGTTTTTTATTCAAATGTTTTAAAACGTTTTAAAACACCGTGTTTTAAACCAGTTTGTTTTAAAACAATCATCCCTGCGATTAAGCAACCATTATGAATAATATGAGCGGCTCATACAATCTATGGTATGGCCCATACCATAGATTGTATAAAATGAGTCGTGCGCGACAAATTGCGGGCTCGGGCCTCAATTTAAAAATGCATTTTAATACGTATTTTATTCACTTAATAAATAAGGTGTTTAAAACAGTGTTTTAAAATGTTACTGTTTTAAAACGGTGTTTTTTATTTAAATGTATGTTTTAAAACGGTGTTTTTTATTCAAATGTTTTAAAACGTTTTAAAACACCGTGTTTTAAACCAATTTGTTTTAAAACGATCATCTCTGCTTGCGCAACATCTTTTTACGCTTCAACATGTTAGATAACATTTTGGCAATGTGTTTCAAACTCTGCAACAAGTTGAGCAACATGTTGCCTCAACAGGTTACTGCAGCATGTTTAGCAGCCTGTAAAGATTCCCGACGTAATTTGGTTGATGCAAGCTTATTTTCTTTTTCCAGCTCATCCCCTTTGAAATATTCCTTTACAAAATGATTCTTGTTTACTCAAGAGGAGTCATCTTTATTCTTCAGTTTTTTATCTTACACGCCGTCTTATTAATTACGGCTCCTATTAATTACAAAGCTGAAAAAACAGCGTTGAACAAAATATCTTCATTTTTTAAAAAAAGAACGTTTTTTTTTTTTTTTTTTTTTTTTTTTTTTTTTTTTTTTTTCTTTTAAATTTTTTCAAAATCAAATTGTTCTGAGTATCTCACGTTTCAAACAAAGCCTCGTAAATTTCGGATTAGGGGATAAATTTTCTCGAAAGAAAGCACACAAAAAAAAAAATTGATAAATAAAAAAGAAAAAGGTCTCGTACACGAAGTCCCGGATTAATTTCATGTTCCACTTAATTTCGGAATTGGTTTCCTCCCCTCTTCCTCCTCCTCCCCGATGGTTAATATAACACTGGCTTGAGATGTTGTTTTCTTAAGTTTGACCAACTTCCATTGTCATTTTCAAAACCAAGAGTTGAAACTGTAAAATTTATGCGAGGGATTTCATCTGACGAGAGGGAAACAGGATTCCAGAGAAAACGAAAATCGTAACATGTTATCTCGGCACAATGATGTTAAGAAAAAAATGAGATCGGTGAACCGATCAAAGTGCTTTATCGACTATTTAAATAATTCTCAAAAATATGGTTAGTTTTTCGATCAGAGTTCCACCAAAACCGCAGTACGGACACAAGGAAAGCGAATTTCTGAAAAATTATTTCAGATTCGGGATCCTCTACCCCGAAAATATTCTCAAAAATACGGTTAGATTTTTGATCAGAAATCCACCAAAGCCACAATACGGGCATAAGGAATTCGAATTTTTGAAAAATTATTTCAGATTCGGAATCCTCTACCCCGAAAATATTCTCAAAAATACGGTTAGATTTTTGATCAGAGGTCCACCAAAGCCGCAGTACGGGCGTAAGGCATTCGAATTTTGGAAAAATTATCTCAGATTCGGAATCCTCTACCTCGAAAATATTCTCAAAAATACGGTTAGTTTTTCGTTAGCTCCCACGAGGAACCCGCCAATCAGCATCCAAATCGCTTTGTTGACGTAATCGATGACGTCATGTCGTGACGTTTCAAAAGTTGGAGATATCGGTTTTTAGGCCTATACCCATACTTTTAGCCCTGCTCACCGTTTCTGAACCACTCAACAGAATTTAACCAAATTTCAATGGTAGCGTATCTTGATGAATATCTACTGCAGTACGAAAATCTGACTCAATCGGTAGCTGCGTTCGCGATTTATAGTCAAAAAAGATCTTGAAATTGTTGAAAATTTAACATTTTCACTCACTGCTTCCGAATCGCTGAACCGATTTGGCTCAAAAACTAATCAGCACCTACATTTCATTAGAAGTTCCTACCCACCAAAAATCATCGACGTCCGTTCTTCCGTTTTTCTGCTTTTCGACGGACAGATTTTTTTGCACATATATTCATACATTCATACATTCATACATTCATACATTCATACATTCATACATTCATACACACACACGGCCACCATCCAAATTTTGCTTTTTTCGGCATCAGGGGACTTCAAAACGTGTAAAAATATCGAAAACTGAAAATCTGAAATTTGTGCTAAAAACAATGCTTTATTCTCCCTGCGGTCGATAAAGCAAAAAGAAAAGGAATCACAGGGAATCATATGAATTATCCGGATTCCGGAAGCAAAGATAAAAGGAGAAAAAAAAAAAATTTCCGAATCCCTTCCGAGACTCACAATACTAAATTCTTTTTAAAACGGAAAACTTTTCGTTTTAAAGAAAAATCGGAAATCGATTTTCGTTCAATCCTTGTTATACTTTTTTTTTCACTCCTTTTTTTCTCTAAACAGAGAAAAAAAATTAAGTTTCGAAATTTTCCGGCGACCTTGAAAAAAAAAAAAAGATTCGTTTCCGATTTTTTTTTTTTTTTTTTTTTTTTTGTTTTTTTTTTTTTTGTTAGTAAATTAAAAGGAACGTCAGCAGCTGGCTTCCAGGAGTGTATTTCTGCTTTTATGCTTCGCCAGCTACGGTTACTACACATTCCGCATTAATTTCAGCTCAGATAAAATTTCTCGTCTGTCAGCTCTGTTCAGGTATTTTCCGTGTTCTCGAATTTCTCTTTATTTTTCTCGAGAAACCGGGTTTGAAAAACCCTTTCCTGCGCCGGGAAGAGTAAATATAATTCCCCGCCCCCTTTTCACAACCCAATTAGGCAGAAAAGCGGAATATTTTTTTTTTTTTTCTCCTCCACTCTCGCTTGTAAAGTTTTGCTTCGGGGATGACTTACTCTCCCATTTTATATCGTATATAAAATTATCGTGCTAATGAGCTATATTGAATGCGAGGGGGAGAGGGAGTGGGTGTTAAAAAGCATGAATATTTTTTTTTCCTGACTGAAGGTATTGACTTAAGAATTTTTTAAAAACACGAATATAAAGAAAACTTTAGTAGGAAGATCTTTTTATTACTTTGAACTTTTTTTTTCCTCTTCTCCTCTCGTGTCTCCCTTTAACAAAAATCCTTTCAACAGGTCAAGTGATTCATAAACATGAAAGTTTTTTTTTTCCTTTTCTTTTTCTAAACTTTTCTTTTACTTTTAAATTCACATTTTCATATTTCACAGAGCTTAGTTAAAATGAATATTTCATTCAAGAAAAGTTGATAAAATTTTGTTACAGTGAGACTGGAGCGACTTGTGCGTAGGTTACTGGTGGAATTTTTTTCGGGGTTACTTTGTACTCGATCGAGTAACTTCGGACATTTTGATTTTTCCTTAAGTTCTTGAAAATAAAACAAGAAAAATCCCAAATAAGGTAGAGAATTCATAAAGTGAAGCTTCTTGAATGTTATTTAGTAAAATGGTTCTTTAAATTAACTTCATTATAAAAATATTTGATTTTAAAAATGATGCGAAATGGGATACAAGATTCGACAGCGACATCGACATCAGAAACATGTTGCCAACGTTTTTATTTTTCATATTCCATTGAAACAACATATTGGCAACATGTTTCTAACACTACAACATGTTTAACACATGTTTCTAACGCTGCAAGTTGTTAGCAACCTGTTTCTAACACTACTACATGTCGAGCACATGTTTCTAACGCTGCAAGTTGTTGGCAACCTGTTTCTAACACTGCAACATGTTTAACACATGTTTCTAACGCTGCAAGTTGTTGGCAACATGTTTCTAACGCTACTACATGTCGAGCACATGTTTCTAACACTACTACATGTCGAGCACATGTTTCTAACACTGCTACATGTCGAGCACATGTTTCTAACACTGCAACATGTTTAACACATGTTTCTAACGCTGCAAGTTGTTGGCAACATGTTTCTAACACTGCAACATGTCGAGCACATGTTTCTAACACTGCTACATGTCGAGCACATGTTTCTAACACTGCAACATGTTTAACACATGTTCCCAACGCTGCAAGTTGTTGGCAACCTGTTTCTAACACTGCAACATGTCGAGCACATGTGCCTAACAGTACTACATGTTGAGCACATGTTTCTAACACTGCAACATGTCGAGCACATGTGTCTAACAGTACTACATGTTGAGCACATGTTTCTAACACTGCAACATGTTTAACACATGTTTCTAACGCTGCAAGTTGTTAGCAACCTGTTTCTAACACTACTACATGTCGAGCAATTGTTTCTAACGCTGCAAGTTGTTGGCAACCTGTTTCTAACACTGCAACATGTTTAACACATGTTTCTAACGCTGCAAGTTGTTGGCAACATGTTTCTAACGCTACTACATGTCGAGCACATGTTTCTAACACTACTACATGTCGAGCACATGTTTCTAACACTACTACATGTCGAGCACATGTTTCTAACACTGCTACATGTCGAGCACATGTTTCTAACACTGCAACATGTTTAACACATGCTTCTAACGCTGCAAGTTGTTGGCAACATGTTTCTAACACTGCAACATGTCGAGCACATGTTTCTAACACTGCTACATGTCGAGCACATGTTTCTAACACTGCAACATGTTTAACACATGTTTCTAACGCTGCAAGTTGTTGGCAGCCTGTTTCTAACACTACTACACGTTGAGCACTTGTTTCTAACACTGCAACATGTTGAGCATATGTTTCATCGTGAAACTGCGGCCTGTTGCAGTAACATGCTGCGACATCGGAAACATGTTGCCAACATTTTTATTTTTCATTTTCCAATGGAACAACGTATTCACAACATGTTTCGAAGCTGTACCATGTTTCTAACGCTGCAACTTGTTGCACAACATATTGCCAACCTGTTTCTAACACTCCAATACGTTGAGCATATTTTCATCGTGAATTTGCGGCCTGTTGCAGTGACCTGTTGCAGCGCAGAAACATGTCGGCAAAATTTTATTTTCCATATTCCAATGTTGCGCCACATATTGGCAACATGTTTGTGTTTCATCGTAAAATTGAGCCCGGAGATACAGAATCGGAACCGATGTTGTCCAAAATGAAAAACTGAGGGAGTGAAACGAAATCAAGAAAATCTCCTAATATTTTTTTTTTTAAACCTTCCAGGATTTTATAACTGTTGTAACTTAAAAACAGCAATTTTTATGAGACTCGTCCAATATCCTTTTCGGAATTTTTAATAAAAAAAATAAAAAAAAAGGCAGCGGAATCATTTTTTTTTTAATTACACCACACCGCTCTTTTCATAACTTTTATGAAAACTTCTTCAATAACCTTACAATTGAACATTTAACGACACTCCCTAGGGGGCCGGAGAGAGGAAAAAAAAAAGTTCTTTAAAAGTCGCTTTTTTATTTGTTCCTTTTCCGTTTCTCATTGAGAACCTCAGCATTTTTCAACTCGTAATTACTCGGGTGGCGAGAATTAATATAATTTAAATTTTTAACTTTTCTCGGAAAAAAATGAGAGAAGTTTAGTCAAAGTTGAGAAACTGTTCAAATACCTCTCGGAAATTTTATGAATTAAAAGCCTATCTCGATTCCAATTTTTTATTCTGTTTGTTACTCCTTTTTCCCTTTTCGGCCTACATTTCTCGTTTTAAAAAAAAAATCAAAACACCCACCGCTATACAAAAATTACTTATAAAAAAGATTTAAATGTAATCAAAGAAAATCTAGTCGAACAAATACAATTAAAAATTCCTTTACATAATTTTCAAAAAATTATTAGGATCACGAATACCGATAAAAAAGCACTTTTCTTTAAATAAAAAATGCATGCGTCGATCATTTTTTCCCCCTCAAGGTTAAAGAGCAAATCAATCCGCCACGCTCAAAAGCAAACCGTAAATATACAGTAAAAAAAAAAAAAAAAAAAAATCTGATGAAGTGAGGAAATGGACTCATTAAAATTTGATTTAAATTTTTTCTTTTTGGCCTATTTTTAAATTATTCGAAGAGAGATTTTTTCATTCGACGAAAGGGGGGAAAAAAAATCTTCGCGAAATTACAAGCAGCGATTTTACGGTACGATGAAAAGGGTATGGTGCCGCCTTAAGGATATTTTCTAAAAACGAGGGAATTAAAATGGGTCACGAAAAGTTTTCTTCATGATATTGCGTAACAGTTAATCCTCAGTACCGTGAAAAAGGGTCGAGTTGACCAGTGGAATGAACTTCACATAAAGAGAAGTAGTAAGGAACGGTTGGTGCCTCGATTACCTATTTTACCCGAAAATCTATGTGACCTTATAATTTATTACCGTGCCATGTATACCTTTGTCACGTTATTATCCTACAAAATATTACCCTGTCATCTACTACTCTGACAACCAATGGCCACGGTAAATAAATGTTGACCTATAATATCTTACCCTATTACCCTGTCGCCGATTACCTGGATAATAGATGTCATAGTGAAGTGATAAGTGTATCACTTCACTATGACATCTATTATCCAAATGCCTAGTACCTGTCATCTATTACCCTACCATATACGTCATTGGGTCATTGAATCCCCTGCTGTCTATGACTTAGGCATCTATTACCATACCAATTAATTGTCATGTTTACATTACTTTTCACCTAACATCGACTACCTGCCATTCAATACCCTATCATGTTATCTTTACTGTAACATTCGTTGCTTATCCATTACCAGGTCATTTACCCATCAATTACTCTATCAACCTGCGATTAAGAAATGATTTGTGGGGACCTGCAATGACCTTGCAATGACCTTTTTTAATATTTAAAATAATTAATGACCTTCAAAGGAGCTGTTGTTCATTTATTTTAAATATACCTGCCATATTTTATTCAGACATCAGTCACTCCGCTGTCGTCTAGGGTAGAGGACCCAATAATGAAACAATTAAGAAAATGCGTTTTTTTAACACCAAATTTTTCGACCATTTTTGCATTTTCGAACATCGGTTTCTGTTCCAATCAAAAGATTAATGATTAAACTTTACTTTAATGCTGCAACACGACTTCAATCTGCGTTTTCTTCCCTTAAAATAATATTTAAATAAATTATTCCCCGATTTTTCTTGTTTTCACCAATGGTGGAACATTCGAAAAACAAGTAGTGTTCTATTTTTTGAATATTTTGTTTATATTTTTTTATTTTGAAAACTCAATGTTTTCCTTAAAATTTTCAATGAAAGTCAACTTTTTGAATTAAATACGTACTGTGGACTTAATTAAATAGTTTTCCCAGTGCTGTCAGCCTCGCGGGTGAGTTATACAGTGAAGTGAAAATCGTAATTTTTTGTTTATAAACAATAGCGGCCATTTTCCGACGACTTCAACGATAACTACGCAAATTTTTTAAGTTTTTTTTATGTGAAAAAAGTATTCAAATTCCAGTTTCGAGTTCAATATTTACTTTAAAAAAATCAGATGCGATTTTATTTGCTTGAACGTTTTTGTAATTTTACATATTAGGCGCGATTTATACCCAAACGCTCCTGATCCATTAATGGTGATCGCGGTTTTTCGAGCCCCCAGTTTTGGAACGCTAATTTTATTTCCAAAAAAGAGAAAATCGGCAAATGGAAAGTTACGTTTGTTAAAATAATAATATTCTTTGATCCTTAATGTTAACAAAAAAAATTTGTTCCGAGCAAATCGTGTCTCAAAACACCAGAATAAAAATTAAATTCGTTGGAGTGAAATTCGTCGGAGGAATGGCTGCCTAGTTATTTCACCGAAAATTCTCTGCTTCTGTGTTTTAATTTCGTTTTTATCGCAATAATTGATCAAGAAAGCAACTTATTGACAATTATTTTGCAAGCCAGGAATATTTCGCATCAATTAAGAGTGATTTCGGTTTCAGATTAGCTTTAATTTTTTAATAAAAAATTGATAAACAGCAAATGATCCATTACTGGGTGCTGTTCCATTATCGGTTCCTCTACCCTACTACCTTTCATCCGTAACCCTATAACCGATTGCCCTACATCAATTACCTCAGCCCCTATTAGAGGGTCATCGATTATTTTACGATGTCATCTGTTACCCTGTCTTCTTTGACCTTGCCCTGACATACATAACCCTGCGCCTATCATCTACTACCTGCATTCATTTCCTAGCATCTATTACCTATCATCGTTAGTGTAAACTTCATTACCGTTCCTGCCGACTATTACCCTAGCACCTACTACCAATGCTTAAAATAAATTATGCATAAATTATGATTTAAAAAAGTTATATGCATAAAGGGGCCATTCAAGTATTACGTAAGCATGGTTTTGGCGAATTTGAACCCCCCCCCCCCCTGGTTGTAAGATATTTCGCCATACTTAGCTTACGGCGAAGATGGTTAATGCGGACCCCCCCCCCCCTACAAATCTTACGTAATACTTGAACCTTCCCACATTACGATTTAAAAAAATTATATGCATAAATTATGATTTTAAAAAAAATTATATGCATAAATTATGATTTAAAAAAATTGTATGCATAAAATATGATTTTAAAAAAACTATATGCATAAATTATGTAAAAATTATATCATCCAGGTTTATATGCTTATAATAAATTATGCATAAATTATGATTTAAAAAAATTATATGCATAAATTATGAAAAAATTATATCATCCAGATTTATAAGCTTAAACTAAATTATGCATAAATTATGATTTAAAAAAATTATATGCATAAATTTGAAAAAATTATATCATCCAGATTTATAAGTTAAAACTAAATTATGCATAAATTACGATTTAAAAAAATTATATGCATAAATTATGATTTTAAAAAAAATTATATGCATAAATTATGAAAAAATTATATCATCCAGATTTATAAGCTTAAACTAAATTATGCATAAATTATGATTTAAAAAAATTATATGCATAATTATGAAAAAATTATATCATCCAGATTTATAAGTTAAAACTAAATTATGCATAAATTACGATTTGAAAAAATTATATGCATAAATTATGAAAAAATTATATCATCCAGATTTATAAGCTTAAACTAAATTATGCATAAATTATGATTTAAAAAAATTATATGCATAAATTATGAAAAAATTATATCATCCAGATTTATAAGCTTAAACTAAATTATGCATAAATTATGATTAAAAAAATTATATGCATAAATTATGAAAAAATTATATCATCCAGATTTATAAGCTTAAACTAAATTATGCATAAATTATGATTTAAAAAAATTATATGCATAAATTATGAAAAAATTATATCATCCAGATTTATAAGCTTAAACTAAATTATGCATAAATTATGATTTAAAAAAATTATATGCATAAATTATGAAAAAATTATATCATCCAGATTTATAAGCTTAAACTAAATTATGCATAAATTATGATTTAAAAAAATTATATGCATAAATTATGAAAAAATATATCATCCAGATTTATAAGTTAAAACTAATTATGCATAAATTATGATTTAAAAAAATTATATGCATAAATTATGAAAAAATTATATCATCCAGATTTATAAGCTTAAACTAAATTATGCATAAATTATGATTTAAAAAAATTATATGCATAAATTATGAAAAAATTATATCATCCAGATTATAAGCTTAAACTAAATTATGCATAAATTATGATTTAAAAAAATTATATGCATAAATTATGAAAAAATTATATCATCCAGATTTATAAGCTTAAACTAAATTATGCATAAATTATGATTAAAAAAATTATATGCATAATTATGAAAAAATTATATCATCCAGATTTATAAGCTTAAACGAAATTATGCATAAATTATGAAAAAAAATTATATGCATAATTTATGCAAAAATTATATTATATATTATATTATAATTATATTATTTTTATATAAAATTATAATTTTCCAAAAAAAAAAAAAAATATATGTCTAGATTTTCATGCTAAAAAATAATTATGCATAAATTCTGTAAAAATAATACCTAAATCAAATTTTGGTGCTTAGAAAAACTTCGAAAAAATTATGTATGTCAAAATATTTGTATAAATGATACAAAAATAATACTTTTTTTATATGCAATTATTTTTACAAAAATCTTGCAGCACTTTTCTTGCATCAACTTTTCTTAAGAAACGTTACCCTGACCATCCACATCTTATTCCCTACCATCAATTACCCTGTTGAATAAATGAATAGTCAAAGATTTCCTTAAGAACAACATTTCTCAACGATCGATCTAATGTCAAGATATAATCAACAGTGGTTGAAGATGGTAAGCCACTGACATTTTTCACAGTGTCAGTGTCAGAAAAACACTGTCTTTCCGACTTTTCCACCGCTCGCTAAACTTCACGCAGCTCCCCCTTTCCTCCCCCCCAAGCTACTTCACTTTGCTTAATCGACAATTTTTTTTTTTTTTTTTTTTAAATTCGGTTACTTCGATTGATTGGATCTAAACGTACAAAAAAGCAATAAAAAAAAACGGAAAAGGTGCCATAAGGGCAGAGGCCTCTTTTTAGTATTCCGAAACTGACATCAGGGCTTTTTAATTTTTTTTTCGAACAACTTTTCCCCCGCCTGCTCTCCGTTTAAAACTTTCATGATGTACAAGGGGAGTTTGTGATTCATTTTTTTTTGACATGAAAAAGACAAGGGGGGGGGGAGGGAGGGAAAAAGATCACCGTCAGCGGTGGCGTTACATTTGAATGACGGAGAAAGCGAAAAAAAAAAGTTTAAAAAGCTCCGGGGAAAAAAATATCATTTTTCCGAGTCGAAAGATTTGATTATCCTTTGTGAACATTTTTGTTTTTGTCAAAAAAATTCTAAAAATATGAAAAAAAAAAAAAAAAAAAAAACCGAAACCCCGAATAAGTATATAAATAGCGTGAGGGGGTTTTAAATACTAACTTTATCAAGACGATAAAATAAGGGTTAAAACGTAAAAGGTCGAGTTTTAAAGTCATTATTTCGTTTTCTACCTGTTACTTAATGTTCCTTATGCATGCGAACCTCTTTTTCATTCTCTCGTTTTGTGTTACATATACTCCCCAACGAGAAAACCCCGAGTTTTCGCTTTTCTCCAAAGATGGCAAAAAAAAAAAAAAAAAAAAAAAAAAAAAAAAAAAAAATTGTCTTGCTCTAATTAATTTAGATAATTTAAAGACTGGTGGTTTCAAAGAAGAAACTCTTAATGTCACGTTACATGAATTATGTAAATATTAAAATTTTTAAATATATAAAAAACTTCATGAGTCATTAAAATTTATTCCCGTCTAAAAATTTTCCTCCATTAAAAGAACAATACGCGTATAAAATAAGTAAGTATTCGCCATAAATATTAAAATTTTTCGTAAAATATATTCCCGGCTTTTTTTTTTTTTTTTTTTTGGAGGATTTAAAGGTAAACTAGCCCTGTCGGGATTTCGCTTTCGCTCAAAGCTCCCGACGACAGAAGAAGAAAAATTCAAAAAGCTTTCCTTTATTTTTTTCATCCTTTCTTTTTTTTTTTTTTTTTTTTTTTTTTGTTTACTAAAGATTTGATGCTGTTGGCTCACTGATATGGTTTAGCTCTTGCCAAATTCAATAAATACATGAAATCGAGTTTTTTTTTTTTTTTTTTCATTTAAAAAAATTCCGAAATAACAAAGAACATGATACCTTTTTGAGATTTGTATTTCACTTTGACAAGTTATGTACGTTTCCGAATCGAGCCGACGGGTGATTCATATCGACGTTATAACTTCATTCAAAAAAAAAAAAAAAAAAAAAGTTTTCAAAAAATAATGACGTCATAAAAACGAACTGGGTCTTCGACATGTATCGAAAAAAAAAACATGCGCTTTCATGTAGGATCAAATAATTCTTTAGGGTAGAAAAGAAAAAAAAATGAGTTTAATTTAATTTATTTTATTTTATTTTGCCGAATTCCCCTGAAGACGGGCATCAAATTACTCAGTTCGGAAAAAAATAAATAAAGCAATTAGGAAGGGCCGCAGGGCACAATCATGGGTCCTTGATTTCCGTACAAGTCTTGTTGTTTTCAAATTAGTCCCGAAAAAATGTTTTCAATTCGGAAAATGAGTTTCTACTTAGGTTCCACTAGCGAGACTCAAAGAAAGAGAATAATGACCCGTTTCCTATAAAACTGTGGTAAAAATTTTAAGAAAGCAGAGGGCAGCAACGAGGAGGGTTGAAAAAAATATATGATTCAATTTAAGAATATTTTTCTTCGGTCTAAAAAAAATTAAAGCATAAAATCACACATGGGCACAATAGAGCATGGGACAGTGGTAGTCTCCGACTTCGAACCTGGGTTCCAGTCTAGGATATGGCTTGGATTTTTTCACTACCACCGGTCACCACTGTATATGACAAATATCAGGGATGGCAAACCGCTCCGAAAATCAAAACGGTTCAATTCGGTTTGATTTGGTGCGGCGCGGTTTCTTTTAAGTTGAAAAGTTTAAGATCCAAAACTTTTTGAATACCCTTCGGTTTGATTTTTAAAATTAACTAATTCGGGTTAGGGTTCGGTTCGGTTCGGTTTCGGTTTGATTTTTTTTTTGATAAATCTCTCTCGGTTTCGGTTCGGCTTTTTCTGAAATCCGGTATCGGTTCAGTTCTCGTTGAAAAATACCAGGTTTCGGTTCGGTTTTTGGTTTTAAAAAAAATCGGGTTTCGGTTCGGTTTTTAGTAAAAAAACCCCGGTTTCGGTTTTGGTAATAAGTAAAAAACCGGATTAAAAAAAAAAAAAAAAAAAAAACGTTTTTAGTTGGATTTGGTTCTTTGATTCGGTTCGGTTTTTAAAATTAACTAGGTTTGGGTTTCGGTTCAGTTTGATTTTTTTTATAGATCCGGCTCGGTTTCGATTCGGTTATTTCTTGAATCCGGCACTGGTTCAGTTCGGTTCGGTTTTTCGCTGAAACCTCCTACGGTTTCGGTTCGGTTCGGTTTTCTGTTCAAAAATTGGTTTTTTAGTCAACAAAATCCCGGTTTCGGTTCGGTTTTTAGCCAAAAAAACCCCGGTTTTGGTTTTAGTGCTAACTAGAAAATCGGATTTTTTTAAATTAAAAAAAAGAAAAAAAAAAAAAAAAACGGTTTCAATTGGATTTGGTTCTTCCATTTGGTTCGGTTTTCTTTTCCGTTTTAGTGTAAAACTGGTTTGGTTCAGTTTCTAAAATTAACTAGGTTTGGGTTTGGGTTCAGTTTGGTTTTTTTATAAATCCGGCTTGGTTTTGGTTTCGCTTTCGGCTCCGATTCGGTTATTTCTTGAATCCGGTACTGCTTAAGTTCGGTTTGATTTTTTGCTAAAACCTCCTGCGGTCTCGGTTCGGTTTTCTGTTCAAAACCCGGGTTTTTCATCAACAAGTACCCGGTTTCGGTTTTGGTGCTAAGCAGAAAACAGGTTTTTTTGAATAGAAAGAAAACGGTTTTCGTTATTTGGATTCGGTTCGGTTTATTTGTCGTAAAAATTGCCCGGTTACGATTTGGTTTCGGTTTCGGTTTTTTCTTTCCATTCATTTAGGTTCTGTATCGGTTCCGTTTTAAATCCATTTTTAAATATTAAATAAATCCGGGTTTTTTAATTAAAATTTTCTAAAAGGTTTGGTTCGGTCAGGTTCGGTTTGGTTCGGTTCGGTTCGGTTAGCCATCCCTGACAAGTATACATGTGAATAATAGACGTAAGCCCCCATACGGTTCGGATTCTGTGTCTAAATAATAAGAAAGAAAAATTGCGAGTTTTTATAATGTTCAAATAAAAATAAGGACTTTTTCTTTGCTGCACTTGATCAGTGTCTAACGTCTACGTCTGTCTATCTTCGTTTTCCGTTCTTTATCATCTTTATGATTTTTATTTATATATATATAAAATAAAAATAATATTCATTTTGTACAATTTTTTCTCTATTATAAAATTCGACGAATCTGAATTATTTTCATTTCCTTCTGATCAAAGAAAAATTAAATAAGTTACGGAAATTTTTATACAAAACGGAAAAAAAAATCTACGGAAACTCGTCAAATCAAATTACATGTTAAAAAAAAAAAAAGGACGAGAAAAAAAAAGGCTTTCTCTCTTTTGTTTGTACAAATTATGAAATAATGGAATAATCGAAAGTAAATAGATAGACGATCGTAATTGCTATACCGACGCCTTTTTTTTTCTTCCATTTAAATTTTTTTCTTTCATTCTCTCCTTTTTGTAGGTCATGGAACGAAAACTTTTCTCAAAAAATAAACATCTGGACTAGTCACATCATCTCCATGGTTGATATAACAAGTTTTTTTTTCGGAGGGTGAAAAAAATAAAATAAGGATAACTCCGAAAAGTGGATTAAAAACTTCTTAAGAAAAGGAAAGGAAGGAAGAAAAAAATTAACTTTATTTTTCGCTTTTCTGATTTGAATTACAAAATAAGTAGCCCCTCGGAGTTTAATACTATGCATGAAAATTGAACCGGAAAACGAAACGTTACTTTTCTTTTTCTGCCTATATAAAAGTCATGAATTATCTTTTTTATTTTCTTTTTTAAAAATAATTTTAAAAAAATAAAAAAAATCCGTTTGTAGTAACATAAGGATGGTTCAAGGCCACGGAAAAGTTTCAAAAAAAAATTATAAAATGTCAAACGGTAATTTTTTTAACATGCGAACTGTAATCGTTTTGGTAATATTTCAAATATCCGCAGTCGATTTATTTCATTCAGAGTCACATATAAAATGATAAACAATGAAGTTTAAGATGGTTCGCGTGTTGGAAACACGAGGAAATAAAAAAGAAAGAGCTAATGAAAATAGATGTCATGTCAGAAAGTCATGAGAAAAGACATTTCTTTTATTTTTAAAAAACATAGGTATAAAAAAAAAAAATTGAGCAAATTCTGCAAAAGTGAATATAAGAGTGCATATTTTCTGGTTTTTTCTTAAAAGTTATATTAGACGTGACTTTGTCTCGTCATAATAATGCGTTGTACAAGTTACCGGCAATCCCCGATTTGAGGCAATGGAAAAGTGGTGATTGCCAAAATGCTATGAATTTTAAATACGACCGGGAAAGAAAAAAGAGATTTTCTCAGTTTGGTCCGAAAATTTAATGATGCCTAGATCATTTTGAGAATTAAAAAATTGAATTAAAATGATAGGCCTTGATGCCGAGTGAATTCTAACAATTCACTAGGCAAAAATGAGAAATCCTAGCCTTGCCAGATTTTTATCGCAAGGCTAGGCAAAGATTTGCCTTGTCTCCATCAATGGAGACTAGGTAATAATACTAGAAAGCAAAGTATTCATTGCCTAACTCGGTCATTAATTTCAGAGGCGGGTTAATTAGGCCTGATTCCAGACAATAACTTGTCTCCATCAATGGAGACAAGTTATTAATTTCCTAGCTAGGCATTTGATTCTGGAGGCAGGCTAATTAGGCCTGATTATAGAAGGTCCAAGTCCAATTAATTACCTTGTCTCCATCAGTGGAGACAAGTTAACTAATGGTAAATATTGCCAATATTTGTGTCGATGATTACACCGGATTCGCGATAAAAAAGTAATAATTTCATCAAATAACAATATATTATATTTAACATCAGCGAACCGAGTAAAAAAAAAAATTAACAGATTCTTCACAAAAAAAGTATTGATGTCCAATTAATTACCTTGTTTCCAAGGTAATTAATTGTCTCCATCACTGACTTGTCTCCATCAATGGAGACAAGTCATTAACTTCCTAGCTAGGCATTTGATTCTAGAGGAGGGCTAATTAGGCCTGATAACAGAGGCTCAAACAATTTTTAGTTTTGCGTTACTGGGCAATAAAATATTTTTTTTAATTCGACAATAAAAAACTGATGCTTTTGTGTCGTAAGTTTTGTGTTGCTAGATTTGCCTTGTCTCCATCAATGGAGACTAGGTAATAATACTAGAAAGCAAGGTATAAGTTGTCTAACTATGCAATTTATTCTAGAGACGGGCTAATTAGGCTTCAATTTATTGCCCAACTGAGCAATAATATTTTAAAAAAATTTGAAAAGAATTTTAAGTGACGTTTCCCTGTCGTAGGTTTTCTTTGTTCATTTGCCTTAACTAATTTCAAAGGCGGGCTAATTAGGCCTAATGATGGAGACTCCAATTTATTGGTTTAACTGGGCAATAAAAAATCCTAAAAAATTTCGAAAGTAAAAAAATTGATGTTTTTCTGTCGTAGGTTTTGCGTCGTTAGGTTTGCCTTGTCTCCACCGATGGAGACACTTTTGCCTTGTCTCCGCCGATGGAGACAAGGCTTCCTAGCTAGGCAAATAATTCCTGAGGCAGGCAAATTAGGCCTAATTAATTACAGAGCCTCCAATTAGTTCTAACTGGGCAATAAAAAATTTAAAAAAATTCGAAAATAAAAAATGATGTTTTCCTGTCGTAGGTTTTGAATTGTTAGATTTGCCTCGTCTCCATCAATTGATGGAGGCAATTGATTCTAACTAGGCAATTGATTCTAGAGGCGGGCTAATTAGGCCTGATTACCGAGGCTCCAATTAATTGATTAAGTGGGCAATAAAAATTTTTAAAAAAATTCGAAAATAAAAAATTGATGTTTTCCTGCCATAGGTTTTGCGTTGTTAGATTTGCTTTATCTCCATCGATGGAGTCAAGACAAATCTCCTTGTCCCCTCTAATATTATTAAATAATTAGTATTATTAAATAATCCCCTCTAGTACCGTAGAATGAGGTGAAGTGTAAAGGTGGGGTGAAGTTGAAAGGAAATTCAAAAAAAAAAATTCTAGGTTTATTTTAAACACTAAAATTAAAATTTTTTACTTAAGTATCCGAAAAACAATATCCCAAGTTAATGAAATAAAAAATTTTATTTTTAGTGCCTAAAATAAACCTAGAATTTTTTTTTTTTAATTTCCTTTCACCTTCACCTCATCTTTCAACTCCACCCCATTCTACGGTATTAACTGCCTAACTAGACCTAATTACAGAGTCTCCAATTAGTTGCTCAACTGGGCAATAAAAAATAACAAGTTTAAAAAAATTTCAAAATAAAATAAAATTTGAAAATAAAAAATTGGATGTTTTCCTGTCGTAAATTTTGCGTAGCTTACGAAATTTAAAACCTTTTTTTCAATCGGCCGAGGCTTTCGAAGCACAGACAATCAACTTTAGAATTGACTGAAACGGGAAATTGCCGATAACCTATATGTATTTTCTTTTTCGAGTCCATTAAAAATTATTTAGAAATTTTAAAATAAACATCATAATTTTATCGAATTTGGCATGTTTGATAATTTTTTATTATATTTTACGAGGATATAATAACAATTTATAAATTGCGGTTTTAAATCCATCCAACGCGAAAAAAATAAAATAAAAAATATTTTCAACCGGCTTAAGTACTTTTACTACTCGAAATCAGGATAGAAAGAGAGGGGGCGTCAGCACTGCCAGAAACTCAAAAGGAGATGAAGGTATAAAATTTGCCCTTGAGTACTGACCGATTCGATGCTCCAAAAAAATCCGCACGATCTTAATAATTTTTAGGATTATATGCTAAATGAGCAAAAGAAAACGAAACAAAGCCCAAAAGGGAAAAATTGAGGGAAAAAAAAAATCTTTTTTCAGGAAAAAAATAATTAGGTAAAGGCGCTACCAAAGCTCTCTTCAAAATCCTGAGAAAAATCAAGATGAAAATGAATTTAATCGAAGACCCCGTTTTGTACTTTTCCCGAGCCTGACCTTATAACCTTTTTTTCGCCGAAAGGGAAAAAATCCATCAGTGAAACAGCTGTAATTATAAAAATGAAAATTTCTGTAATTGACCTCGACTGTTTTTATTCGCATCCCCCGTAACAAGAGAATTAACAGGAGAAGAGGGGAATAACACTTAACAAGGGAAAAAAAAAATCATTTCCATGTTCTCGTTTGCAGTCGACATTTTTGATGATTTACGATTAATAAAATCCGGGGCTCTTTTTCTTTTCTTCCTTTTTTTTTTTTTTTTTTTTTTTTTTTTTTTTTTTTTTTTTTAAACTCAAAAAAATATTAAATTACAATTACATCGAACAAGCTAATAAATCACTCCTCTTAATGGGACGGTAACAGGCAAAATCTGTCACTTTAGTGGATTTTTCACATCCCTCCCTACCCCTCCGTAAAACTCGAAAAAAAAAAAAAAAACTTCGAAGGTGGCGAACGGCAGGTCGACGCTGGAGTTTGGTCTCGACTGATTTGGAGCTAGCCTCGAAAGGTTTGGGGAAGGTCTCGACTGCTTTCAAGTAGGTGTTTACAACTACTGATGTGTAACTTTTACAATAATTGAGGCGTGCCTTTTCACTGGCGGAAATGTTAATTGAAAAAACAAGATAGGGAAAAATCTGTCTTGATCCACATCGATCCAGTCTTGGTGAGATCTCTAACAGTGTACAATATTCGACCCAGCGAATCGAACAAAGTCCAATCCTGATTGGCGTTGCTTTCCATTCAGTTTCATTTAGACTGATCCAAACTTGATCCAATTTAACATTTCTATCAGAGCTCTGATCAGACTGTTACTTTCCTTGGTAAAATCTCCAACACTGTACAATATTGTACGCCAGAAAATCGTCCTTATTCCGATCTTGATAGGCGTTACATTCCAGTCAGTTTCATTTTAGACTGAACCAAGACAGATCCAAGACAGATTAGGCTCTTGGCTGAATGAGACAGTTGACCCCGACGAGGAAATCCGAACTCGAATTGAAATTGCCAGATCGGCATTTATGCGTATGAGGAATGTGTTATGTTGTCGGTCTTTAAAACTATCCGTACGTCTAAAGGTTCTCCGGTGCTACGTTTGGTCAACTCTTTTTTATGGATGCGAGACCTGGACTCTCAAAGTTTCCACGATGAATCGACTTGAAGCTTTTGAGATGTGGTGTTTCCGTAGAATCCTTCGATTTCATGGGTCGACCGGGTAACCAACGACGAAGTTTTACGAAGATTGCAAAAGGAGAGAGAAATTCTGCAAATCGTAAAACGACGGAAGTTGGAATAGTTTGGTCATTTTCTCAGGGGACCTAAATATTAACTTCTGAAGACTTATCATTCAGGGTCATATCGAGGGAAAAAGGAGAATAGGCCGGAAGAATCTATCGGGGCTGCGTAATTTAAGAGCTTGGACCGGTTTAAGTATCGAGGAGCTCTTCAGGATTTCCCCCGATAGAGATGAATTTAAAAATCTCATCGATGGTCGCCTACGCCTGGACACAGGTACGCCACAATGAGAAGAAGAAGACAGATCCAGTTTTATTATTTCCATCAGAGCTCTGATTAAACGATTACCTTCCTTGGTAAAATCTCCAACACTGTGCAATATTCGGCACTAGTAAAATCTTGATAGGCGTTACATTTCAGTCATTTTCATTTAGACTAATCCAAGCTTGATCCAGTTTTATTATTTACATCAGAGCTCTGATCAAATCGTTACCTTCCTTGGTAAAATATCCAACACTGTACAATACTGTACGTCAGAAAATCGTCCTTATTCCAATCTTGATAGGCGTTAAGTTCCAATCATTTTGATTAAGACTGATCCAAACTTGATCCAATTTAATATTTCCATCAGACCTGTGATTAAACGGTTACTTTCTTTGGTAAAATCTCCAACACTGTACAATATTGTACGCCAGAAAATCGTCCTTATTCTAATCTTGATAGGCGTTACGGCCCAATCATTATCATTAAGACTAATCCAAACTTGATCCAATTTAATATTTCCATCAGAGCTCTGATCGAACGGTTACCTTCCTTGGTAAAATCTCCAACACTGTACATATTGTACGCCAGAAAATCGTCCTTATTCCGATCTTGATAGGCGTTACATTCCAGTCAGTTTCATTTTAGACTGAACCAAGACAGATCCAAGACAGATTAGGCTCTTGGCTGAATGAGACAGTTGACCCCGACGAGGAAATCCGAACTCGAATTGAAATTGCCAGATCGGCATTTATGCGTACAATGAGGAATGTGTTATGTTGTCGGTCTTTAAAATTATCCGTACGTCTAAAGGTTCTCCGGTGCGGTGCTACGTTTGGTCAACTCTTTTTTATGGATGCGAGACCTGGACTCTCAAAGTTTCCACGATGAATCGACTTGAAGCTTTTGAGATGTGGTGTTTCCGTAGAATCCTTCGATTTCATGGGTCGACCGGGTAACCAACGACGAAGTTTTACGAAGATTGCATAAGGAGAGAGAAATTCTGCAAATCGTAAAACGAAGGAAGTTGGAATAATTTGGTCATTTTCTCAGGGGACCTAAATATGAACTTAAGACTATCATTCAGGGGCATATCGAGGGAAAAAGGAGAATAGGCCGGAAGAATCGATCGTGGCTGCGTAATTTAAGAGCTTGGACTGGTTTAAGTATCTAGGAGCTCTTCAGGATTGCCCCCGATAGAGATGAATTTAAAAATCTCATCGATGCCTGGACACAGGTACGGCACAATGAGAAGAAGACAGATCCAGTTTTATTATTTCCATCAGAGCTCTGATTAAACGATTACCTTCCTTGGTAAAATCTCCAACACTGTGCAATATTCGGCACTAGTAAAATCTTGATAGGCGTTACATTTCAGTCATTTTCATTTAGACTAATCCAAGCTTGATCCAGTTTTATTATTTACATCAGAGCTCTGATCAAATCGTTACCTTCCTTGGTAAAATATCCAACACTGTACAATACTGTACGTCAGAAAATCGTCCTTATTCCAATCTTGATAGGCGTTAAGTTCCAATCATTTTGATTAAGACTGATCCAAACTTGATCCAAACTTGATCCAATTTAATATTTCGATCAGACCTGTGATTAAACGGTTACTTTCTTTGCTGAATATCTCCTACACTGTACAATATTGTACGCCAGAAAATCGTCCTTATTCTAATCTTGATATGCGTTACGGTCCAATCATTGTCATTAAGACTAATCCAAACTTGATCCAATTTAATATTTCCATCAGAGCTCTGATCGAACGGTTACCTTCCTTGGTAAAATCTCCAACACTGTACAATATTCGTTCTTAGTCCAATCTTGATAGGCGTTACATTTCAGTCAGTTTCATTGAGACTGATCCAAGCTTGATCCAGTTTTATTATTTTCATCAGAGCTCTGATCAAACGGTTACCTTCCTTGGTAAAGTATCAAACATTGTACAATATTGTACGCCAGAAAATCGTCCTTATTCCAATCTTGATAGGCATTACATTCCAGTCAGTTTCATAAAGACTGATCCAAACTTGATCCAATATAATATTTCCATCAGATCTCTCATCAGACGGTTACCTTCCTTGGTAAAATATCCAACATTGTACAATATTCCTCATTAGTCCAATCTTGATAGGCGTTACATTCTAGTCATTTTCATTAAGACTGATCCAAACTTGATCCAATTTAATATTTCCATCAGAGCTCTGATCCGACAGTTACCTTCCACCAAAATTCCGATTCTGTAAAGGAAAAAATGGTTAAAGTAAAAAAGTATTTCCATCGCGATTTTTCATCCTGACACAAAGTCTTGCCAATAAGAAAATAAAATACGGATTTTTTTTTTTTTTTTTTGCTTGAAACCCAAAAGTTTGAGTCGTATTCAACTCACCCTCCACAATGCATTCTGATAAATCAAACAAATTTTCCATCTCTTTTCTTACCCTCACTCAATGCAATCTTCCAGCGAGGAGGATTTTTGCATTTTCGGAATCAAAAAAAATTTTTCTTCCTTCCTTTTCGGGGCCGGGTCTTTTAACTTTATTCAATGATACAGACTTGAATATCAAAAAAAAATGTCCGGTACGTGGAAAAATTTTCATCAAAGGAAAAACCTTTTTTTCTTTTCCTTCTTTTTTTCCCGAAGAAACGAACTCGAGGAAGACATCTTTCCTTGACCCAATTTCCACATTTGAATAGCGTTTTAAGGGGATGAATGCGAAAAGTAGGGAGATCGAGGTTAAGCACCAGAAGAATCGCTCCTTTGTTCCTTTCAATCCTTTAATTATTTATCTAGACCAAAAAGAACGTGTAATTAAAAGTATTTTAAAGGATTCAAAAAGGAATGAAATTCTCGCCTCCCATGTCTTTGAAATTTTAATCTCCGTATTTGTTCTTAATAGATTTGGCGGAAAAACAGGAGGGAGAAGGGGCGAGATAAGGGAAAGCCGGGAAAACCGCACATTTTCATGGACAAATATTTTAATTAAAAAGAAAAAAAAAAGATTATTCCGTTTTTCGAATCCAATATAAACCACTAATTGGAGTCGAGCCAGTCGTGTAACCTAATCGTAATTGCAATAAATCTTGAATGAAAAACATAAATTAATTTTCATATTCCATTACGTAAATTGTTTGAAGGTATTTTCGGAAATTTTCTTTTGTGTATCTTTTTTTTGCGGTCCTGCCACTGCCGGTGGAGCAATAAATCCGGAGGATGAAAAAAGAAAGAAGAAAATTTGAAATTCTTCCGGGATCTTTTGATATTAAAGTTTGCTTTTTTGCTTATTTACGTTGGAAACGATATTTTCGAACATTTTCATTCTTTGTTTATGTCGTTTCGGAAAGAAATCCGTCGCTTTGTGTATGTAAACTTGTATAGGTGAATTTGAAATGATACATTTGAGATTTTTTCTTTTTTCTTGTTATTTCCTCTTCTCGTTTCAAGGAGCAAGGTTAATTTTTTTGATTTTTCATTGTTCATACGAAGGGGCGACTTTGTACGTACTTTTATCCAGACGTAAAATCTCCCTTTTATAAGGTTTTTATTTTTTCATCCTGCATATGATGCAGGATGAAAGAAGAAAATAAATCATTTATTCGAAAAACAGGATCACCAGAATTTACCAAAGCAGGATCATCCTGAAATTTTCCACAATATCTTCCGAGGCTTTTAAAATGATTCTGTCAAGCTCGTCCCAGAATTCCAGGTTTTCAATCACCGCCATCTTGTATTCCGTCTTCCCTGTTCCTTAAAGAGTGCGCATCAGTCGTGGCAGCAGATAAATCGTATTCTTCATTTTATTGGAAAACGAAGATATAAATATACAGTAGAAGAAAGAAAAGCCAAGAAATCTTCAGGAAAATGTTTCGATGAATTTTTAAATTTTTATTTTTATAGATTTGTCTTCGTTCTCCAAAAAAATGAAAAAATACGATTTATCTGCTGCCACGATTGATGAGTACTTTTAATTACTGCTCCGATTTCCCAGCTCTGCTTGTACCCAAAAGGAATTTGCCTCGTACAAATGGAGATGTGATTGCATAGGAGGGCATTTACGGGACAAAAATGGGACCCCTACAGCAGACGACATTCATGAGGAACGCTGACAGTTCCGTGTCGCTTAGTTAGAAAAAAAATTTCCTTCTTTTTTTTTAAAAATAAAAAAACACAAATCTTAATCGAAACCTATGAGGAGGAAAAAAAATTAGTAGCAATGCATCATTTTCCTTAATGAAAAGAAAAAAAAAAAGATAATGACTCGACGAAAATTGAAGTTTGTGAAAATTGAAGTGTCAGGGATAAAAATGAATGATTGATTGAGTTAAAGTCACTCGGAGTAAGGAACGCCGAAATAATATGACAAACGTGATGATACGAGTTGGAACTTATCCATTACCCTAAAAAGTGCGGAATGGCAATGGACGAGTTCTTTCTCCTTTTTTTTTCCGAAAGGTGGGGGGGAAACCCCGAATATTTTCCAATAAAACAGACAATATTTTTAATGGTCGCACTTGATCGCGGAAAAGGAGATTTTGAAAGGAAGTACGTCGTATAAAAAAAAAGCTGTAAACAAAGAAACAATGTAGATTCCGTCATGTTGAAGCTTGTGCCGGAGCATGATTAACGACCAATAAATTCGCCATGATGGTTTGACCTAATAATTTTGTTCAACAAAGCAAAACTTCATTAAAACTTCATCTGACATTCATTATCCTAAAAAATATTGGTTTACATAAAATAATGAAATATCAGAATTTTTTTAATATATAATTTTGCTCGTTGCGGTTGGACGGTTTTTCTTAACAAAAAAAAAGTTTGATAGGAAGCAGACCGAACGATCGGGAAACTATTTTGGCTCAAGAAAAAGAATTTGTCTGGAATTTTTCACCAGTTGCCTTGAGGAAGAAAGATCACTATGTCTGGAAGATATCTGAAAGAGGGAATTCACGGCCAAACACTTCTTTTTTTGCAGAAGGTAAAGAAGAGCATAGTATATGCTAGGATCAAGATTTTTCCCATAAAATGATTTCTTTTGGGAAAATGATTCCCATAAAGTGATTTCCTTTGAGTTCCCCATGTTTTTTTTAAACACAAAACTTACGGAAGTATTTTTTTCTATGCTTAGTTTATGCACTCAGAAAAAGGAAATGTCTTGAACAAGTTTTGTCTTGCAACAAATCCAGAATGTTTCATAGGGCACTATTTCACGCCAAACATGTTCGGCGAACATGTTGAGGAACCATGTTTGCCACTTTTTGAATAAAAAGACATTAACACTTTGTTGGACATTATTTGTCCAACAAAAATATGTTGGACAAATATTTTTACATGACATGCTTAAAAAACCGTCACTGCTTACGTAGAGCTTCCCCAACATGTCGGGGAAAATGTTCGATGAAAATGTTTGTTGAAAATGAAGACTCCGCGGGAAAAATGATCAGATTCCATGTTTTTGTTTTGATTGTTTTGACAAAAGGTAAACATAAGAGCTAAGTGTAAACAAAAAAATGGAATCTGATCGTTTTTCCCGCGGAGTCTTCAAATGTTTGTCACTTCAACCACTTTTTATCAAGCACAAACATGTATGGCGTAATTGCTATAGAATAGCTATAAAATTGGGCGCAATTTCATACCAATTTTATGGTAATTTAATAGGAACTTTATGGTAATTTCATAGCAGTTTCATAGCAATGTGATAGCCATTTCATAGCAGTTTCAAAGCAGTTTCGTAGCAATTTCATAGCAATTTTATGATAATTTCACAGAAATTTCATAGCAATTTCATAGCACTGTCATAGCAATTTCATAACAGTTTCATAGAAACTTCACAGCAATTCCATAGGAATTTCATATCAATTTTATGATAATTTATAGCAGTGTCAGCAATTTCATAGCAGTTTCATAGCAATTTTATGATAATTTCACAGAAATTTCATAGCAATTTCATAGCAGTGTCATAGCAATTTCATAGCAGTTTCATAGAAACTTCACAGCAATTCCATAGGAATTTCATATCAATTTTATGATAATTTCATAGCAGTGTCATAGCAATTTCATAGCAGTTTCAAAGCAATTTCATAGCAATTTCAAAGCAATGTCATAGCAATTTCATAGAAATTTCAAAGCAATTTTATAAGAATTTCATAGCAGTGTCATAAAGATTTCATAGCAGTTTCATAGCAATGTCATAGTAATTTCATAGCAATTTCATAGCAATTTCACAGGAAGGTCATAGCAATTTCATAGCAATTTCAAAGCAATGTCATAGAAATTTCATAGCAAAGTCATAGCAATCTCATAAACATTTCATAGCAGTTTCATACAAACTTCATAGCAATTCCATAGGAATGTCATAGCAATTTCATAGCAATTTTATGGTAATTTCATAGCAATGTCATAGCAATTTCACAGCAATGTCATAGCAATTTCATAGCAATGTCATAGCAATTTCATAGAAATTTCACAGCAATTCCATAGCAATTTCATAGCAATGTCATAAACATTTCATAGCAGTTTCATACAAACTTCATAGCAATTCCATAGGAATGTCATAGCATTTTCATGGCAATTTTATGGTAATTTCATAGCAATGTCATATCAATTTCATAGCAACTTCATAACAAAACAAAAATTATTCATGGCAACGGATAGGTTGTTTTTTGTTAAAAAGTTTCATTGTTTTCGAATGATTTTTAAGAAAATGTTAATTGTTATGTGACATTTATTTTTATTTTTATAATTGCTATTTTTTAAGTTCGAGGCTCATAAGTTACTCATAAGATGAAGCACAATCATTCTGTCATCCAATTCAAAATCAGGATCTGTCACAAAATTATGGCTACCTTTAAAAGCTAGTAAAAAGCTAGTTTAAAAAAATATAATAGGAAACCAAAAATAGATGTCAAACATCGACTCTGCATCATTTGATGTGTTATTTCAAGGTCATTCAGCTTCCTCTCCCTCTTCTCCCAAGCAAATTCGATTGAGACGCACAATTAACCGCGTTTTGAGGCGATTTAGAAATGTCCCATGTCGATGTAAAAAAAGAGGGGAAAAAAAAAAAAAAAAAAAAAAAAAAACGTTCCCTGCCCGCAAATAATCAAATCCTCCCCCATCCTACAAATTTATCGTTTTCAAAAGTTCGCTTTGGGAGTATTAACTGAGCGTAACAGAGGGTAAAGGTTTTCACGCGTTTTCACATGACCTCATCGGTTGGGTAAACGTTTGATCTGATAATAATTTGAAAACACCGGTATTCTCTCGATTCCTGACTCTGTAATTGTTTACTAAACGCTATTTTCCATCGGAGAGAACGAAAGAAAGGTAGAGAGAAAAAGGTTTCTTTTTTTTTTTTTTTTTTATTCCCGAGGTTTTATAATAATTTTCCAGGAAAATCTATACTTTTTTCAAACATTAACATAATTGGTTACCGAACTTTATATTTTCGCGTGAATAACAGCAAAAAATGAAAAAAAAAAAGTTTTCGTGTCCCCTCCTGCTCAAACAAAAATTTATATTTAATGGAATATAGTATTTTCTCTTCTTGAACATTTTTTTTGACAATTGATTACAAAAGTCTCATGAAATATTCCTTGACAATTTTTCGAGATCATGTTTACTCTGCAAAAGAAAAACTTTTTTTATTTGAAAGTTTATTTTCGAAAAGATTTTTCGTTTCTCTCTCTCTCTGTCTCCCCCCCTGTCTTTCTATCTCTCCCTTTTGAAAATGGCATGTTAAATATTTCATTGCGAATCATTCGATGATATTCCAGTGAGATTGGAAATAATCCCGAGGAAAGAGGGAAATTTATTGGGAAAATATATATAACCTCGTTTCCGTGAGTAAATTGAAATAAGTTTAGAATCGAAGGAGCTTTTAACTTTAGGGAAATAGGAAGGGATAAGCTCGAGCGGCTTAAAAATTATAAACATTTTCGTTTGTTTTAAATTAATGTCAACCTAAAGGAAAGTTTTTTAAAAAAAAAAATTAAAAAGGTTGAAAAAAAAATTAAATTTTTTGCAGGTATCAGCATGTTCTCGCAACCATACCTTATTTTCAAGGCCGTTTTCAAAACCTACGGGTAGAATTAAATATGAAGAATGTTAATTTTTAAACTTTAGTTGAATCCTCAGTTGTTTCCCAACCGGTCCCAAAATCCAGCATCTTGCAAAAAGTCAGTTTGCGTTTTAAAAAATCCACTAAATCCCCCCCCCCTCTCCATTCAAATATTTAGTCGTTCAAGTTTATTTCATTAAAAATTAATTTTATTAATGCCAATAATTTTCTTTTCCTTAAATTAAAAAAAAAATTTAATTAAAACCACTTTAAAACTCTCGTCCTAATTATCCCCAAGACCCACGTGCATCAAGTTAAATCCTGTCGAAATTTAACGGAAAGATTGCTTGAGGACACAAGTGGGATTTCGACGAGGAAAAAAAAATATATATCGAAGGATTGTAGATCATTTATATATTTCCCCACAGTCGATGAGAAAAAAAAATCGAACGAATCAAAAATAAGATTGTTCCTCGCTTCAAGTTTCTCTTTTCCATCTTGCACTTGATTAAAAAAAAAAAGCGGAACGAGAAAGGTTTCTTTTTAGCCGTGTACTCCGTTCACCTTAAGACAAAATTAAGATTTCCGCTCTTACTTTTCCGTCCTTCCTTTTTTCTTCCTTCTTTTTTTTTTACTTCCTCAAAAAATGAAATTTCTTAAGTCGGATAAAATACTTTTAAAAGGAAAATACCTTCCAAAGAACAAAAAAAAAAGTCAGGGGGTATGAGGCATATCCCTACGTAGGACTACGTCTTGAATTTCTGAACTGAAATTTTCCCAAATTGTCCCAAGAAATTTTCATGAAAAAATTCCAGATAATTGATTAGATAAATTTTTTCAATAAAATTTTATCAAAAATCCTTGATGATCTCATTTAAAATTTCCAGAAAAATTTTTTCTGATATTTACATTTTGGATTGAATCATCAAGGATGTTATAAAAAATTTATCTAAAATTTTATCAAATCTTCGTTTCAAAAAATGTTTTCTCAATAAAATTTTAAATAAATTTTTTCAAATCAAAAATCATCGAAATATCCATTTTAAAAGATGTTAATAATATCCCTAAATCCTCCAAGCCCTAATATTAGTCCACTTAGTCCTCTTTTTATAATAAAGTATTATCAAAAATCCTCACAATCTAAAAAAATTTTGAAAACTTTTCCTTTTTTCTTAAAATTAGTCAAAAGTTTACAATATTTTTTATCAAAAAAAAAAAAAAAAAAAAAAAAAAAAATCGGTTGAAATTTATTATCAAAAAAAAATCGGCTGAAATTTATATAAAAAAAAGGCGGAAATTTTTATGAAGAAAAATCGGCTGAAATTTTTAATCAAAAAAAATCGGCTAAAGTTTTTAGCAAGAAAAATCGGCTGACATTTTTTGTCAGGAAAAATCGGCTAAAGTTTTTTAATAAAAAAAATCGGCTGAAATTCTTTATCAAAAAAAAAAAATCGGCTGAAATTTTTGGCAAGAAAAATGGGCTGACATTTTTTGTCAAGAAAAATTTTTTTTAAAAAAAATTTCTCCTTTAAATTTTTTAAAATTAGTCAAAAATTTAGGAAATTTTTAAAAAATTTTATTATCAATTTCAAGGATTTTTGATAAAATTTATATAAATTAAATTTTGATAAAATTCATCTTTTTTATGTTCGGTGTCCAAAACACCAACCGGACACGACAAAAACACCATGGTCCGCCCTAAGACGTAGTCTTACGTCAAAAACAGGAATCAGAAGAAAGCGCCACCGTGAAACTGCTCAAAAAAAAAAAAATAAATAAATAAGAAAAAAAAATCTCTATTTAAAAAAAAGAAAAAAAAAGAACCGTTTAAAAAACATTATGTAAGACAGTAAACTACATAATTAATAATACTAGTGGACGTTATCTTTAGCAGAAAAAAAAAGATTTAAAAAAAAAAAAAAAAAAAAAAAAAAAGTAAAAGAAAATTGTTTCAACGGGATTTCGAAATGAAGTTTAATTCAATTAAAATGGCGCGAATTGGCCACTTCCGTATGATGATTGGAAAACTCATATAAATAACACAATATTGCATCGTCTTTTAATGAAGCCACGTTAAAAGTATTCGGTTTTTGGCCGGATCCCAGGTCCCAGCTAAGTTTATCTCGTTTGAGACTCCTGGTCATTTCGTTTCGACCCACAAAACATCGCCATCTTGCTTTTTTTTTCGCAAAGGAATCTTTTCTCCTGTGATTGTCTTGCAGCAATCCCGAATCGATAAAAATCCTAAATAGCTAATAAATTTCCGGGAAGAGGACCGGAGGCAGGGAAGAGAACGGGGGGGTGGAGGAAGGGGGGTTGGATTTGTATCGTGTAAAACGAGAAGGATTATCAATATTTTCTATAGATGCATTCGGTCGTTTTATGATGGATTTACTCCCCGAGATTTTCAAAAGAGCTTAAATGCTGAGAGGACTTCAGCGAATTTCGAAGGATTTTCCTCTGTATCTGTGTTCGGAGTGTTTTGGATTAAATTCTTTTTATTTATTTTTTTTTTTTTAAAACAATAACCGGATTTTTATTAAGACCCCTTGTTTGCGGAAAAAAAAACTCTTTTATGGAAAATAATAAATCCAGGTTTTTAGTTGCTCAGGACGCACGAAGGAAAGAAAATGGAACCAGACGTTCGCCGCAGCGCGCAATTAATCACATTTACAGGGGAAACTCATCAATTCGTTATCAGTTTCCCTGATTGGTTCTGATTAAACTAGAAATTTCAGTTTTCCCCGTTATATACACACCGGTCTAGGTGACGCATGTAACTTCGGGATTTTCCAAGGGAATCGTTGATTAAAACGAGAAACGAAACGGGAGAGGATTTTGGTGCGGTGGGGGGGTTTTTGAAAATAAACCGATTCTCAACCTTTTGTCCTGTTTTGTCTTTTGAGGGATGCGGGGGACAAAGCTGATTTTGAATTCGTTTGTAAAACGGCAAAGTCTTTTTCGTTTCAGATCGTCGAAGAATACCAGGCAAAAAAAAAAAAAAAAAAAAAAAAAATCTTTGAAAGTAAATCCCTTTTTCTTTCATAATATAATTTCTCTGTTTAGTTTTTTTTTTTTTTTTTTTTTTTTTTGCTTTTAGTATTATTAGATTTGCATTTATTTTATTTTATTTTATTTTATTTTATTTTTGGGTTTCAAAAAAAATTAATAAAGTTCTCAAAATAAATGTACGTTCTACATTTAAGGAGTGACTTTCTAAAAGGTTGCTTATTTTCATATCCTTTTCAAAATGGAGTTCGCTGGTTTTGTTTCCCAATATTGGAATACAAAAAAAAAAGGATTCCATTTAAAAAAAGATGAAAATGCGGCTTTTTGAAAAGTCGCTCCTCTTTTAACTTTTCATACAATACAAGGACATCATTTCAGTGGATTTTTTTGATCAGTTCTAGGCAGGGAAACGCATTTTTCATAACTCACCCATAGGAAGAGCCACTACCCATCGAGGTAAACCGGGATGGGAAGGCCCATTTGCTGTTATGAAACTCGCCATGTTCTTAGTGTTTATAAACAAACAACTGAGGTTTTTTTTTTCGAGAAAAATCACTTAAAAAGTTATTTTTATTGTTATGTAAAGTATCTTGTAGTACTAGGGAGGGAAAATTCAAATTAAACAGGTTAAAATACAAGTTCAAAACCTCAACGGGAAAATTCATTTCCCTCCCTAGTATAAAAATATACTATTAATTTTTTCCACCATTTTTAATTTTTTTCAGGGGTCTGAAGCAGAAGCCGGTAAAAATAGGTTCGAGCCGACGCCGAAATATCCAAAATGATGGAGCCTGCGCCAGCGCCGGCACCGGAATAGCAACATTTTTGCCGCTGGTGCTAGTGCCGAAGCCGAATCCAGAATCGGTGCGAGCACCATCCCCAATTTTGTCAATTTTTTTTTTTTAAACTTAAAAAAGAGATTGCTACAGTAACCGTCGCTTATCCGCTTTCCAGCACTGGCACCAGCTTCGGCGCCGACCGGACCTAAGTAATTAGCCGGCACCGGCACCGGCACCGGTTTCGGACCAGTTTTTTTTTTTTTTTACATAGGGCTCTTATGGAACAAATCGCTAAAAGTCAATTGCGAAAATTTAGGGCCGTAATTCTACATATTTTCAATAAATTTTAAGCACCTCACCGACATTCAAATCTTTGGCGCCAAAATTTGAAAATTAAAAAATTTTTTTGGATAAATGCTCATCCAAATTACACATGGGAAACACTTTAGACCTGGCTTATTATCTTTTTTTTTCGATGCCCCTATATACAAGTAACTTCGAGCCATAGTTTCAAATTTTTCTCTCAGTTTCCATAACTTACAAATTTTTTAATCTTTGGCTTCTGATCAAATTTTTTCCATTTTTGCTTTATCGACCGCAGGGAGAATAAAGCATTGTTTTTGGCACAAATTTCAGATTTTTAGTTTTTGATATTTTTACACGTTTTGAAGTCCCCTGATGCCGAAAAAAGCAAAATTTGGATGGTGGCCGTGTGTGTGTATGTGTGTATGAATGTATGAATGTATGAATGTATGAATGTATGAATATATGTGCAAAAAAATCTGTCCGTCGAAAAGCAGAAAAACGGAAGAACGGATGTCGATGATTTTTGGTGGGTAGGAACTTCTAATGAAATGTAGGTGCTGATTAGTTTTTCAGCCAAATCGGTTCAGCGATTCGGAAGCAGTGAGTAAAAATGTTGAATTTTCAACTACAATCAAGATATTTTTTGACTATAAATCGTGAACGCAGCTACCGATTGAGTCCGATTTTCGTACTGCAGTAGATATTCATCAAGATACGCTACCATTGAAATTTGGTTAAATTCTGTTGAGTGGTTCAGAAACGGTGAGCAGGGCTAAAAGTATGGGTATAGGCCTAAAAACCGATATCTCCAACTTTTGAAACGTCACGACATGACGTCATCGATTACGTCAACAAAGCGATTTGGATGCTGATTGGCGGGTTCCTCGTGGGAGCTAACGAAAAACTAACCGTATTTTTGAGAATATTTTCGGGGTAGAGGATTCCGAATCTGAGATAATTTTTCCAAAATTCGAATTCCTTATGGCCGTATTGCGGCTTTAGTGGACCTCTGATCAAAAATCTAACCGTATTTTTGAGAATATTTTCGGGGTAAAGGAATACGAATCTGAAATCATTTTTCCAAAATTCGAATTCCTTATGCCTATACAGCGACTTTGGTGTCTCTGATCAAAAATCTAACCGTATTTTTGAGAATATTTTCGGGGTTAAGGATTCAAAATCTGAAATAATTTTTCAGAAATTCGAATTCGTTGTGCCCGTACTGCGGCTTTGGTGGAACTCTGATCGAAAAACTAACCATATTTTTGAGAATTATTTAAATAGTCGATAAAGCACTTTGATCGGTTCACCGATCTCATTTTTTTCGGTTAAAAAATGTTTGATCGGCACTAGCACCCCCCAATATTTTTTTTTTTTTTTAAATTTAATAAAATTGGCGAGGCATTTCAAAAAGTGAAAAACCGAAATTTGCCCAAGGAGCAAAAATATGGAGTGGACCAATTTTTTTGAAGCACCTTCTACATGCCAGCTTTTTACTTCGTTAAAATTAATTGATTTTTACGATTTCTTTTAGCTGCATTTTTACCCGGTACAAACTTACAGTGCATACCGGTAAAATTTAACCAGGTTCCGAAGACCAAAATATTAATTTGAAGATCAAATCGGTCCGTAATTGATGAAAACTTACCTGAAAATAAACAAACAAAAAATGATTAATTTTTTGGTTCTTATGAGATTTTTCCCAACTAATAGCTCGATGAGGAACGCTTTCCCATCGAGTAAAAAATTTGAAAAAAATTAAATACGCTTTATGAGCATATAGCGTAAAGAAGACGTGAAACTTCTTTAGGGGTTAAATATTATATTGGTCGTTATTTTATGGTGTTTAACCACTTCAAATTCTAAAAACCCAACAAAATTAAAAAATTTTCTTGAAATTTTCTTCTTCGAATTTATTCCACGGAAACTGACGAAAATTTCAAATTTTTTTTTTCAAATTATTTGGCATAGCCGAAAATTTTACCGGAAATTTCAACCATTTTCAAATTTTTGTTCAAACAATTTGCTATAGTCGATAATTTTTCCGGAAAATTTAGCACTAAATTTTAAATTAATAAAATGTTATTAAAATTTAAATCATATTTAAAATTTTAACTTTGAAAACTTCGGAAAACTTCACTTCATTTCACGGACCCGCCCCATAAGAAGTTTCTTCAATTAAAGAAAAATTAACGAAAATGGACGAAAATTAAGATAATTAACAAAAAATTAGATGAAGAAAAAAAAGAAAAATTAAAGAAAATTTCCGATCAATTAAAAAAACTAACAAAAAAATTACATCAAATTAAGAAAAATTAACGAAAAATTAAGAAATATTAAGGAAAAATATTTAAAATTTTAACTTTAAAAATTTAGGAAAAACTTCACTACGCGGCGCGGACCCGCCCCATAAGAAGTTTCAATTCAAAAAATTCGGGGAAACTTATCTCGTACAAATAAAAAAAGTTAAGAGGGTGACAACTCCGAAAATCCAAACTTTGCAAAAATAAGAACCACCCTAATATATATATCTAGTGTAAATTTTTCTGGCTCTGGGGGGGGGGGGGTAATCGTCACTTAGTTTTCTGAATCCGTCTTTGGGGGGTGAAAGGGGCTAAGGAGGGTGGACTAGGCTAGCCCATGTTAATTTTCCATAATCAAGTATTTTCTGTAATCAGCTTCGAGGGACCTTTTCGAGTTGAAGGGAGGGGGTGGGGGGTCAAAATGTTTCTTTTTATCACGTCGATGTTTAACAATTTAATGGAGCGGAGGGCATGCGAATTTTTTTTTTTTTTTTTTTTTTTTTTTTTTTTAAGCAAATATTTTTTATTCCTAGCTTTATGGGGCTTTTACGGGTCGAGGGAAAAGAGGAAAGCGAACAGTGTCCTTTGCTTTTTTCTAAAGTTACTAATAAAAATTTGATTCATATCTAAAAAAAAAAAAATCAAATTGACGAACTTGGCTACTTGAAAACTCTAGATTATCTTAAAATCAAACGCAGAAAGTCCGAGAAATTAATTGCAATGGAAAGTAATTCCGTCGGAAATAATCGTGATGCCTGATGAAAAAGACATTTTCCTTCTTTCTCCACTTCAAAAGATGTCATCATCTATATGATTCCTTCCCATCTTGAAAATATCGCTGTCACGAGATCGGAAAAAGCTCCATTGATCGGAACTTCGCCTTGAAACTAAAACCCTATCAACTCTCTCGTTATTTTTATTTTTTTTTCCTCCCTTTCAGGGGATACCGTTTAAGTGACACAAGAAGAAAATAAAGATATAGGAAGGGAAAAAAATATAAGACAAGGGGATCATTACATTTCCTCAATATGTTCGCAGTAAAACCTTATGCGAAAAAAGCGAAATATTACGTCTTCAAATGACTTTTACGATCAATCTCTTTTTCTCCCTTTGATCTTTCCACGATTTAATTGTTTTTTGTCGGTTTGTTTTCGTTTTCTACGGATCTCTTTCGTCTTGGAAAATTGGCTGGTAATTAAGTTTTGAAGTCAGTGTGTGTGTGCAAAGACCCGATCTTTTTTTTTTTGATCGATCGTTTTTGTCATTATATATTCCGATCTGGTTCACACCCTAGGGATTTGAAATTTCTCCTTAAAAAAATAGATGCTCCTTTCTTTTATTCCTTTAACAGAGAAAAAAAAATCGGATTTTTTTTTTTTTTTTTTTTTTTTTCGAAAAGAGACAAAAAGAAGATAAATGACTACAGCTTAAGGCACGCTAACCTGTTGACCGAACTAACTTTGACGACATCTGATTAACTAAGTGACGTATAGGATTTTTATTACTTCTTAAATTTTTTTTTCTTTTAAAACTTTTTGTGTTTTTATTTGTATTGAGTGAAAACATTTAGCGGTCAAGAACCAGGGCTGCAATTCAGATTCCGCAGAATATTCACTGTTTATGAGTAAGATACGGAAACGCAGAAGGGTCACCCCAAATGTTAATTTCTGACTGTCAGTTCCGGAACTGAGAGTTTTAGATCATTTTTTTTATTGCTTGCTGACAGCGTTTGTTCCGGAACAGACGCTATCAGTTCCGGAACAATTAATCTTTCCGATCAAAGATGTAACCGACAGTGATTGTTCCGGAACTAACAGTGCTTGTTCCGGAACGAACAGCGCTTGTTCCGGAAATGACAGTTTTAGATAATTTTTTATTGCTTAATAACGGTGTTTGTTCCGGAACACACACTGTCAGTCCCAGAAAAATCCATCTATCCGATGAAAGAAGGAACTAACAGTGCTTGTTCCGGAACTAACAGCGCTTGTTCCGGAAATGAGAGTTTTAGATAATTTTTTTATTGCTTGCTAACAGTGTTTGCTCCGAAACAGATGCTGTCAGTTCCGGAACAATCAATCTTTCCGATCAAAGATGGAACTATGACAGTGCTTGTTCCGGAACTAACAGTGCTTGTTCCGGAAATGACAGTTTTAGATAATTTTTTTATTGGTTGCTAACAGTGTTTGCTCCGGAACAGATGCTGTCAGTTCCGGAACAATCCATCTATCCGATGAAAGATGGAACTAACAGTGATTGTTCCAGAACTTGACAGTTTTAGATAATTTTTTTATTGCTTGCTGACCGTGTTTTTTCCGGAACTGACAGTGCCAGTTCCGGAACAATCAATCTTTCCAATGAAAGATGGAACTGACAGTGCCAGTTCCGGAACAATCAATCTTTTTAATGAAAGATGGAACTGACAGTGCTTGTTCCGGAACTAACAGCGCTTGTTCTGGAATTGACAGTTTTAGATAATTTTTTTTATTGCTTGCTAACAGCGTTTGTTCCCGAACAGACATCGTCAGTTCCGTAACAATCAATCTTTCGGATGAAAGATGTCAGTTTCGGAACTGAAAGTGCCTGTTCCGGAACTGACAACGTTCTCGATTAAAAAATTATCGATGATAGTTCGGAAAAAATAAATTATTCGGCAACAGTTGCCCCACACTTGCAGACGGGGAATTAGAAAATTTTATTTTGTAAACAAGCAATTATGCGGTTTAATGAAAAGCACTCAGTTCCGGAACGGGCACTGTCAGTTCCGAAACAATCAATCTTTCCGATGAAAGATAGAACTAACAATGTTTGTTCCGGAACAGGAACTATCAGTTCCGAAACAAGCACTGTCAGTTCCGAGGCAAGCAGTGTCAGTTCCAGAACTGACAGTGTCTCTTCCGGAACAAATACTGTTAGCATGCAATAAAAAATTATCTAAAGCTGTCAGTTCCGGAACAAGCACTGTCAGTTCCAAAACTGAGATCTTTCAACGGGAAAATTGTTTGTTCCTAACAGGCACTGTCAGTTCCAAATCTGGCAGTGCCTGTTCCGGAACAAACACTGTTAGCATGCAATAAAAATTATCTAAAGCTGCCAGTTCCGGAATAAGCACTGTCAGTTCCGGAACTGACAGTTTTAGATAATTTTTTTATTGCTTGCTAACAGCGTTTGTTCCGGAACAGACACTATCAGTTCCGGAACAGTTCATCTTTCCGATGAAAGATGGAACCGACAGTGATTGTTCCGGAATTAACAGTGCTTGTTCCGGAACGAACAGCGCTTGTTCCGGAAATGACAGTTTTAGATAATTTTTTATTGCTTGATAACGGTGTTTGTTCCGGAACACACACTGTCAGTCCCAGAAAAATCCATCTATCCGATGAAAGAAGGAACTAACAGTGCTTGTTCCGGAACTAACAGCGCTTGTTCCGGAAATGAGAGTTTTAGATAATTTTTTTATTGCTTGCTAACAGTGTTTGCTCCGAAACAGATGCTGTCAGTTCCGGAACAATCAATCTTTCCGATCAAAGATGGAACTATGACAGTGCTTGTTCCGGAACTAACAGCGCTTGTTCTGGAATTGACAGTTTTAGATAATTTTTTTTATTGCTTGCTAACAGCGTTTGTTCCCGAACAGACATCGTCAGTTCCGTAACAATCAATCTTTCGGATGAAAGATGTCAGTTTCGGAACTGAAAGTGCCTGTTCCGGAACTGACAACGTTCTCGATTAAAAAATTATCGATGATAGTTCGGAAAAAATAAATTATTCGGCAACAATGTCCCCACACTTGCAGACGGGGAATTAGAAAATTTTATTTTGTAAACAAGCAATTATGCGGTTTAATGAAAAGCACTCAGTTCCGGAACGGGCACTGTCAGTTCCGAAACAATCAATCTTTCCGATGAAAGATAGAACTAACAATGTTTGTTCCGGAACAGGAACTATCAGTTCCGAAACAAGCACTGTCAGTTCCGAGGCAAGCAGTGTCAGTTCCAGAACTGACAGTGTCTCTTCCGGAACAAATACTGTTAGCATGCAATAAAAAAATTATCTAAAGCTGTCAGTTCCGGAACAAGCACTGTCAGTTCCAAAACTGAGATCTTTCAACGGGAAAATTGTTTGTTCCTAACAGGCACTGTCAGTTCCAAATCTGGCAGTGCCTGTTCCGGAACAAACACTGTTAGCATGCAATAAAAATTATCTAAAGCTGCCAGTTCCGGAATAAGCACTGTCAGTTCCGGAACTGACAACCAGAAACTGACATTTGAATGACCCTTCTGGGGTTTCGTAGTACGAGTCCAATTCCGATTCCGAAAGGTGGAAAAAAATTTTAGATTCCGATTCCGATTACAATTAATAAATATTTTAGCACTGCTGATTCCGATTCTGATTCCGTCAAAATTGGTCAACTGTCATAACAGGATTTTTGTGCTTTTTAAGTCAATCTGAATCGATAATAATTTTTTGGATGCCGATGCCGATTCCGATTCCAAAGATTCCGAATAGTTTTCGGACGAGATTCCGATTCCGATTACGATTTAGATTTCTATTCCTTTTTCATCCAAAAAAGTACGGATTCCGATTCCAATTACTTTTGAAATTGCAGATTGCGATTGCGATTTCGGTTCCGATTCCGAATAAAAATTAATCGGAATTGCAGCCCTGTAGAGAACACTTTTCCAAACGATTGTTATACAGTTTGTTCCGAAACACTCTTTCCCGTCGAGTAAAAATTTTGAAAAAATTCAGGGAAACTTAATTCCTACAAACAAAGAAAGTTAGGGGGTGGCACCTCCGAATATCCAAACTTCGCAAAATAAGAACCACACTATGGAAAAAATTTCGAAGAAAATGGAAAAATAAGCCGCGAAAATTCAATTTATTTCCCCTTCCCGAGGGGAGGTATATACCAGCCCCTGCAACCCCCCAAACCCCGAATTAATACAAAAAAAGATTCTTTCAAAAAACCCATGACGGATGCCTTTTTAGCCGAAGGCACGACACTTCAAACACAATTCAAATCGCTGCGTATAAGGTGCCGTTGTTTACACTTTTCGAAAGAAACGAAGAATTTCCGAGATAAAAAATCCTTGAAAACAATACTTTCGAAAATTCCACGCAAAAAAAAAAACCGAAAATACTCTTTTCCAAGCAGCCATACATTTCCCTCTTAAAATTTTACTTTATAATATGTCATTCCGAAAATAAAATATTTCAAAACTTCTCCAGAAGGAGAAAACTCCCGACATGATGCTTTTACGACATAATTGGATTCCGGTTGACTTTTCACCAAAAAGAGTGGGGGGGGGGGGGGGAGAAAAGAGGTTTTCTCCGTTTCGCTGACTTTCGCCCAAAACCCCGAATGTTTTCCAATTTCGAGCAAGTGACAACAAAATCGCTCAACAATGACTTAAAAAAAAAAAAAAGGAACGCTATAGGGAATCAAAGAATAAAGAAGCCAATTCAGCAGTTTTCACAAACTTTCCCAACTTGGAGAAAAAAAAAAAAACCTTTTATCCTTCGTTCTCTCTCAAAAACCTATTTCGAGTTTATTAGCCGAACCAGATTTTATTTTTCTTAACACAAATGCGGTTTTAGTTCTAAAAAAAAAAAATGCAACACCATTTTTTTTTAAGATTAAAATTGGCAAAGAAAATGGAAAAAGAATTCGCCCCAAATTTAAAAAAAAAAAAAAAAAAAATCGTGTCGCGAATTTTCAGATAGAGAAAAATGTTTTCAAGAGCCAGTCGCTCGCTCGCGCATGCGGCAAAATTTTTTGGCGGCAAATTAATCATTTATAATTATTTTTATAACGGTATAAAATAAAATAAAATAAACGAAAATAGCGCCGGCGAAAAATATTTACAAACCTAATTAAATTTGAAAAAGAAGATGAAGAAAAAAAAAAAAGGAACCGTCATTTATTAAAGAACCAAATGAGATTAATGCACCTCCTAATTAAAATCGTTTTCGACTCCTTGTTTACTTTTTATTTTTAAAACGTGATATATTACATGTTATTCCAAACCGATGAAGCTTTATATCGGTTTTTCAAATAAAACTTATATCTATCGTAAAAAAACATTAAATCCTCATAAACATTTTTTTTTTGGTATCGTAAAAAAAAAAAAAAAAATCTGAGCAAAACGGGTAAAATATAATAATAAAAAAAATATATATATTACTGCTATACACATCTTATGACTCTAATTTAATACATTATAAGACTCTAATTTCGAAGGAATTACAACGCAGCTTGACAGGTTCTAACCTGCTACGCTGCGTTAGAACCGGCAAAGCCAAACAGGAAGGTGAGGGTTCGAGTCCTCCATGAGTCATTTACGAAAAAAAAATGTAAAAAATATGTAATTTTTGGAAAAATAAGTGCAATATATTTATATAAGAAATTAAATACGCTCTATGTGCATATAGCGTAAAGAAGACGTGAAACTTCATTAGGGGTTAAATATTATATTGGTCGTTATTTCATGGTGTTTAACCCAGGGTTGCTGTTTAAAACATTTTTTAATAAAAAACGGTTTAAAACGTTTTATATTATTTTCCCATATTTTAAAACGTTTTAAAACGTCTTTTATTCGGCCTGGTTTTCAAACGTTTTAAAACGTATTTTATTCGGCCTGGTTTTAAAACGTTTTAAAACATGTTTTAAAACACGTTCAAAATGTTTTAAATTCGTTTCTATTTTTATTCAAATTTTTAAAACGGTGTTTTTTATTCAAATGTTTTAAAACGTTTTAAAACACCGTGTTTTAAACCTATTTGTTTTAAAACAATCATCCCTGCGATTAAGCAACCATTATGAATATGACCGGCTCATACAATCTATTGTATGGTCCATACGATAGATTGTATAAAATGAGTCGTGCGCGACAAATTGCGGGCTCGGGCCTCTTAAAAATGCATTTTAAAACGTATTTTATTCACTTAATAAAATACGGTCTTTAAAACAGTGTTTTAAAACGTTAGTGTTTTAAAACGGTGTTTTTTATTCAAATGTTTTAAAACGTTTTAAAACACCGTGTTTTAAACCAATTTGTTTTAAAACAATCATCCCTGGTTTAACCACTTCAAATTCTAAAAACCCAACAAAATTAAAAAATTTTCTTGAAATTTTCTTCTTCGAATTTACTTTTACGGAAACTGACGAAAATTTCAAATTTTTTTCAAATTATTTGGCATAGCCGAAAATTTTACCGGAAATTTCAACCTTTTTCAAATTTTTGTTCAAACAATTTGCTATAGTCGATAATTTTTCCGACAAATTTTATCATTAAATTTTAAATTAATAAAATATTATTAAAATTTAAATAATATTTAAAATTTTAACTTTGAAAACTTCGGAAAACTTCACTTCATTTCGCGGACCCGCCACATAACAAGTTTCACTTCAAAAATCATCAACATTTTCCAACTTTCTAATTCGCAGAACACTGAAAATTTCAGGGGTCCGAATCCGATGCCGATGCCGATTCCATATTATTTATTTCACTCCCTATTCTGATTCCGGTACGACACCCAATGCCGATGCCGACGCCACCATGCATCGATCATATCCGATGCTGCCTCTGATTCCGATTTTAGTGAAAAAAAAAAAAAAAGTCAGGGGCCGATGCCGATGCCAGCCGCGGCCGACTAATTATCTCGGGCCGATGCCGGCACTAACAATTTCTCAGTGCCGATGCCGATGCCGATTTCGGATATTAAAAAAAATCATAGAGCCGACCTCTTTCATATCTTTCTAGGAATTTCTTTTATTTAAAAAAAAAAAAAAGTAGAGTACTCCCCCTCATGGCCCTGGTTAAGAAACAATCAGAAATTAAAATGGGGTAAGGACAACACGTAATATGGAAGGAAAATCCGCTTTGGCTAAGCCCGCCGTGACTCTCAGGTTATGAAGCCTTGGAAATTTTGCTGATATATTCATTTCACACATTCAAACGAAAGATTACTTCTATTTTTTTTTATAGCGGGAACTTTGCGGGGGAAAAAATATATACAAAGAGAAAAATAATTAAAACATATCTTTTCAACGGGTTTTCTTTTCTGGATTTTGAAGCTGATTAATCGTTAATTTGTCCTTCTCCATTATGCTTATTATTGAAGAAGATTCGATTAAAAAAAATACTAAATAAATTACCCGGAGTATTGTATGATTTTGCTTCCGCCCTTTTCATGTTTTCCTTTTGCTCGGAGTAGGCCTAGATGGGAGAGTGATAGAAAAATCATTACGGGTTTGTGAAGTCAGCAATGGTTTAAAGCTCTCAAATTTAGGAACGTACTGTACACGAGGGTGGGTCGAAAATCAAAAATTTTGGATTTTAAAAATGCCTGGTAGCGCAATCGCTGTGGTTTATCTGTTGCAATATTTTTTTCCTTTTCGAAATTTTGTTGAAACGGAGTCTTGACGGTGCGCAAGAGGTTCAAAGTTTTGGAAAACTTCATAAGCGATGAAAATTCGACTTGTAGATTTTTGTGAAAAAAAAAAAAAAAAAAAAAAAAAGTTTTTTATCGAATTTTTAACGTAGATTTCGAAAAGCAAGTCGGTTTGCGTCTAGCTATTTCTGTTCCTGAGTTATTGTAAAAAAATATGATAAAAATATTGAAATTTTAGAGTTTTGACATTTTTTATGGCGAACTTGGCCTGAAACGACCCCGAGGGACGACCCCGTAACTTAGCTCACTTAAAAAAAATGTGCAAAAGCAGCCTCTCTACGAAAGCTGCTTGAGGAGTGAAGTGAAACTTCTTGAACGTCAAATGAAAAAAAAGAAAAAAATTCTTTTTGCTTTTTTTCATTTTCTTTTTCTTTGCTTTTTCTGCTTTTTTGCTTTTTGTTTTTTCTGCTTTTTCATTTTTTTGACACAAAAAACTTAAAAATGTCATTTTTTTTTCTAGCACGGAAAAAACTTAAAATTTTCTGCTTTTTTGCTTTTTGCTTTTTCTGTTTTTTCTTTTTTTTTTCCTTTTTCTGCTTTTTCTTTCTTTTACTTTACCTGCTTTTTCTTTTTTTGCTTTTTGCTTCTTCTGCTTTTTCTTTTTTTTGCTTTTTCTGCTTTTGCTTTTTTTGCTTTTGGCTTCTGCTTTTTCTTTTTTTTTTTGCTTTTTCTGCTTTTGCTTTTTTTGCTTTTGGCTTCTTCTGCTTTTTCTTTTTTTTGCTTTTTCTGCTTTTGCTTTTTTTGCTTTTGGTTTCTGCTTTTTCTTTTTTTTTGCTTTTTCTGCTTTTTCTTTCTTTTACTTTACCTGCTTTTTCTTTCTTTAATATATTAAAATCCCATGTTTACACCCCGCCTGTTTCATCATTCATTCAATTTTACTCTTAGTCGATCCTAAACAGGTTTCACTTCAAAAAAAAAAAAAAAATTCTTTTTGCTTTTTTTCATTTTCTTTTTTTTTTGCTTTTTCTGCTTTTTTGCTTTTTGTTTTTTCTGCTTTTTCATTTTTTTGACACAAAAAACTTAAAAATGTCATTTTTTTTTCTAGCACGGAAAAAATTAAAATTTTCTGCTTTTTTGCTTTTTGCTTTTTCTGTTTTTTCTTTTTTTTTCCTTTTTCTGCTTTTTCTTTCTTTTACTTTACCTGCTTTTTCTTTTTTTGCTTTTTGCTTCTTCTGCTTTTTCTTTTTTTTGCTTTTTCTGCTTTTGCTTTTTTTGCTTTTGGCTTCTGCTTTTTCTTTTTTTTTTGCTTTTTCTGCTTTTGCTTTTTTTGCTTTTGGCTTCTTCTGCTTTTTCTTTTTTTTGCTTTTTCTGCTTTTGCTTTTTTTGCTTTTGGTTTCTGCTTTTTCTTTTTTTTTGCTTTTTCTGCTTTTTCTTTCTTTTACTTTACCTGCTTTTTCTTTCTTTAATATATTAAAATCCCATGTTTACACCCCGCCTGTTTCATCATTCATTCAATTTTACTCTTAGTCGATCCTAAACAGGTTTCACTTCAAAAAAAAAAAAAAAATTCTTTTTGCTTTTTTTCATTTTCTTTTTTTTTTGCTTTTTCTGCTTTTTTGCTTTTTGTTTTTTCTGCTTTTTCATTTTTTTGACACAAAAAACTTAAAAATGTCATTTTTTTTTCTAGCACGGAAAAAATTAAAATTTTCTGCTTTTTTGCTTTTTGCTTTTTCTGTTTTTTCTTTTTTTTCTTTTTTTTCCTTTTTCTGCTTTTTCTTTCTTTTACTTTACCTGCTTTTTCTTTTTTTGCTTTTTGCTTCTTCTGCTTTTCCTTTTTTTTGCTTTTTCTGCTTTTGCTTTTTTTGCTTTTGGCTTCTGCTTTTTCTTTTTTTTTGCTTTTTCTTTTTTTTTGCTTTTTCTTTTTTTTTGCTTTTTCTGCTTTTGCTTTTTTTGCTTTTGGCTTCTTCTGCTTTTTCTTTTTTTTTGCTTTTTCTGCTTTTGCTTTTTTTGCTTTTGGTTTCTGCTTTTTCTTTTTTTTTGCTTTTTTTGCTTTTTCTGCTTTTTCTTTCTTTTGCTTTTTCTTTCTTTAATATATTAAAATCCCATGTTTACACCCCGCCTGTTTCATCATTCATTCAATTTTACTCTTAGTCGATCCTAAACAGGTTTCACTTCAAAAAAAAAAAAAAAAAAAAAAAAACTTTCAATTTTGCCCGCGCATTTGCTCTAAGTTTAAAAAAAAACCTGTTTTTTGCAAAATTTAAGTTCCGAAGAATTTCAGATTTTTTAAATGTTTAATATTAATTTAAAAAAAAATTAAGGGGGGAGTCCCGAAATGCTAATTTTTGCTAACAAAGGGGGGAGAGGGGGTCGAAAATGGCCAAAATAATGCTCACTTGTTTTATGGGCGACCCCTTCCATTGCAAGCTCAAATTTGGAAATGTTTAAATCCTGAAAACTAAAAATCCAAGGAACAATGCAAGATTGTAAGATGATAACTGATTTATAGTTTAAAAAAAAAAGCAGGCCTGCTTCTGGTAGTGCTCATAAAACATGGACAGATTCACAAATAGAATCGATCTATTTTCATAATTAACCTTTTGCCGACGGCTATCGCGTACATACGAATTCAAAAAAAAAAAATCCTACTTATTGGAGGCTATGCCCCCGTATTTATGATTTCGGCAGTTGGAGCGTGTGAAATCAGCGACCAAACCTCAGATACCCCTTTCGAAGTACCCATCAGTCGTGGCAGTAGATAAATCGTATTTTTCTTTTTGCGGAAAAGCGAACCCAAGAAAAAGTGTGTTATAAAATTGAGTTATTAAAAAATTAAACTTCGTTATAAAATTTTATAACCCGCCAAAAAAGACATCTATTTATAATTCGTTATAAAATTTTATAACACAAATTATTTTCAGTTTTTTTTACATTTTTTTCATTTTTTTATTTTCTTTTAACGCTTCTTGAATTTTTCTATTTCTGTTTTTAGTTTTTCTTTATTTTTGAGTCTTTGTCAAATTAAAAATACGAGTAATAAACCTGAAATTCGGAAAAATCTGAAAAATAATATAAGTCCAAATAATTGGTAACTTAAGAACCATATTGCCTCTTTTAACAAGCAGTTAAAAAGTGGTGTAGTGGATAAAGGCGGCTGGTAAGTCGACCACAAGGCTCGGGTTCTATTCCAAAGAATTGTATTTTTTTCCCCCTTTTTTTCCTCATGAAAAATTTTTAAAAAAGAGTCTATAAGGTCCCCATATGCTAAATATAGTGCAATACAAGCATAAAATTAATATATTGCTCAGTTAAAAATTTGAATTATAAAAATTTATAAATAGTTATAAAATTTTATAATCGGCCAAAACATTATAGAGTTATAAAATTTTATAACGCACTTTTTCTTGGGATAAGACAAATCTTGAATAAAGAAAAATTAAGAAATCTTCAGGAAAAAATTTCGAAGATGGTATCTGATCGGTATATGATCCATATACCGATAACCCTAACTGAGAGAATGCTGCCACGGTTTTTTTGCTGCCACGACTGATGCGTACTCTTAAAAGAGGTTTCTGAGGTTCGGTTGCTGATTTTTCACGCTCCAACTGCAAAACTATAAGCCAAACGTCACAAAATCTTAATAATTAATTAATTTATTTATTTATTTATTTTTTTTTTTTTTTTTGGCTTCTGTATTTTTTTTTAAGTATCTATAACTGCGCAGATAATTGATATCGATAAAAATAGCAACAGGGTTGTTTCACATAATTAAATTAAATTTTTTAAATCATTTAGAAAATTAGAGGAAAAAATAAGAACGCGTTTTGAGTCGGAATTTCTTTGCTTCGACGTGTCATTAGCTCAAGACAGTTAAAAAAATTTTGGTAAAAAACGGATGCATTTGAAACGATTCAAACATGTAATTAACAGTCTAAATATTGTTCACAAAATCAGCTCCGGTTCAAACAAATTTAAAATCATATTAAATCCCAAAAACTAAAAATGAAAGGGGGGAAAAAAAGAGATACATTTTTACTGCTAGTTAATTTGTTTTCATAATTTATATTTTCCCATTCATTTTTAATGTGTTTTATATCAATTCTGGCAAATAAGTTTTTTTAAAACTATTTATTTAAATTAATTATCCAAACAAGATTAACGAGCTAATAAATGACAATAAAAAAAAAAATAATCCTTTCGGAATTATTAGTAAACGCTTTAATACATATAAGTTTTAACTAAAATCAATGAATGCTTTTTTAATGAATAATAAAAAATGAGTGCTAGTTATAATATAATCAATAAAGTAAACATACAAAATAAATTGTGGAAAGAAAAAAAAAAAAAAGTTGAATGCACTTTTTTTTCTTAATATTTTTTTTTTCTTGGTGAAAATTTTTGAGAAAGCTCGTTAGCATATTTAAAATTTATGCCTGTTCCCCTTTTTCTTATTCTCCCGTACAACAAAACATAGTTATGATCATGACCATTTACATAAAATTTACAACTCCAGTCTCGATAACATTTAACGGTTTTTCCCCTTCATGTTTACGTTTTAACTTTATTGCGTGACCTAAGTTTTTAAGGCTTCTTCGGAAGAAAAAAAATGAGTAGGCAGGTTTGTCTTTTCTGTAAATTTGTAAATTAAAAATAAAAAAAATTATGAAATAATGGGAGGGGAAAATTCCTGCTGTGCTCATAATTCAAGGACAGGAAAAATCGATGGAGCGATTTCAGAAAAAAATGAATTAATTTAGAAAATTTTGAGAAAAAAAAAAAAAAAGAACTGATCGAAACATGGGTGCTGAAATGTGGGCAAAAACTTAAATTCAGCAGCAAACGAAAAAAATTCAAAACAAACAACAATTCAGCATTAAAAAAAAAAAAAAAAATTGTAGCCCTTAAAAAAATCTTTTACATTTAATTTATAACTACTAACTAGCTTGGGACAGATCGATACTTGATAAGTTAAGAGTAATCATCAGTCGTGGCAGCAGACTAATTGTATTTTACTTTTTACGGGGAAACGAACACAAATCTCGAAACGAAAAATATTAAGGAATTATCGGAATTTTATTCTGAATATTTTTTGTTTTGAGATTTGTCTTCGTTTCTCGTAAAAAATAAAATACGATTAGTCTGCTGCCACGATGAATATAAAAAAAAGTCTGCTACCACGAAAAATATTAAGGAATAATCGGAATTTTTCCTTTAATATTTTTTGCTTCGAGATTTGTCTTTGTTTCCCCGTAAAAAGTAAAATAAGATTAGTCTGCTGCCACGACTGATGATTCCTTTTAAGTATAGGAGATGAGCGAATTTACCATATGCGTGTAATATACGCATCCGAGCAATTTAAGCGTTTATCGACCCATAAGCTAAACATAAGAGGAAAAAATTGATCGTGGCAGTAGAATGGTCTACTACCACGTCTAATGGTCTACCTTCACGGTGATTACTCAAGAGTACGCATCAGTGAAATTTAAATGATCATCGATTCATAAGTTAAACATAAGCGGAGATATTGAATCGTGGCAGTAGACAGATGACTGATGCAAACTCTTAAGAGGCTTAAAAAAGTCTCTTTAAAAAAAAAAAAAAAAAAAAATTTAAATAGGGTTAAATTAAATTCGTTAGTTTTTTTTTTCTTTTAGTGCGAGTTGCTTCTCTTCTTAATTTGGATATTTATTTGATTCCGGGCTGATACAGACCGGTCTTTTGTCTTTTCGTCAATTAACTGCGTAACGCAGGTCTGTTTTTTTGGTTTTTTTTTTCCTTTTCTGGCATGCGACAACTACGTAACTCGTACAGGGAGGTTAAAATAACCGCATTTTTGTGAGTTCCCGCCATCCCCACCAGAGGGGAAGAGTGTCGATGCGGTCACCCATCCGGAAGCTGGCCCGCATCAATGCTGCTTAACGTCATTGATAGCCTAACCGCTGCATTGACAAGTCACTCCTCAGACCCCGTATTAAAATTACCGTAACAGGGGGCTACTTTTGACACTTTTATTTTTTAAAAATACTTGAAAACGGCTAAGAATTGTTTCAAAAATTAAACTTACTCTAAATTATTGATTATTTTCGAGTGTTATGTTCAAGTCTAGTTGCCTAAGCTTGTTTTATTATGAAAATTTTAAGTTTTTAACGAGAAAAAAAAATTAAGAAATCACGCAACCTAAAATGCTAAGATGCATTCTGCTGCATCCACCGGTCAAATTGAAATTAAATTGCTTTTCGCACTTCCCCTATTTAGTCCCTTAAAGGATCATCCTAATTTCACTCAAAATTAAACTATTAGAAGTCGAAAAAATTGAAAAGAAAAAAGAAATTACGATAAATGGGGTTACTTTGTACAGATATTTCAATGGCGATGTCCTACGGTTTTTTAACTGCTTTCACTCATTTTTTTAAATAAATAACGATAGTCATTAATAAAACATCTAAAAAGGTACCAATCCCAAGAAAAAAAGTGTGTCATCAAACTGAGTTGTTAAAAACTTAAACTTCGTTATAAAATTTCATAACCCGCCCAAAAAAGACATCTATTCATAATTCGTTATAAAATTTTATTACAAAAATTATTTTCAGTTTTTTTCTAAGTTTTTTATTTTCTTCTAACGGTTCCCGAATTTTTTCATTTCTGTTTTTCTTTATTTTTGAGCCTTTGTCAAATTAAAAATACAAGAAATAAACCGAAAAATCGGAAAAATCTGGAAAATATTATAAGTAAAAATAATTGGCAACTTAAGAACCATATTTCCGTTTATAACAATCAGTTGGCAAGTGGTGTAGTGGATAAAGGCGGCTGGTAAGTCGACCAAAAGGCTCGGGTTCTATTCCAAAAAAATTGTAATTTTTTTTCTTTTTTCCTCATGAAAAATGTATAAAAAAGAGCCTATAAAGTCCCCATATCCTAAATACAGTGCAAAAAAAGCATAAAATTAATGTATTGCTCAGTTAAAAATTTTAATTATAAAAATTTATAAATAGTTATAAAATTTTATAACGCACTTTTTCTTGGGATCGTTTTATTAAGACGTTTTCCGCTTACAAAAACTGATAATTTGCCATATCCTCTTAAATGATTAAAGTTATTCAGGTATAAACATGATGGTAAAAAGTAACCCCATTTTTGTTAGAACGAGAGCTTTTGAAAAATGGAGTTTTAATTCGTGTTAGAACAAGTATAGATATCATAACAGAGTACCAAATTAAAGCTGAAGAACGCCTCTTAATGTTGGTATAAACAGACATGAATTTTTCATTACACGTGATGTATAAATGATTGTTACCAACACTGTTTTCAATATTGAAAACACGATTTTATCCATAGAGTTAAAAACGATACAGATAAGAAGAATTATCCTCCCTAGGGAGGATAAATCGAACTTATCCTCACTGATTTCGTGTCATTTTTGACAAACAACATTAAAAAAACTCTATGGTATTGTTTGCCGCGATCTAAAAAAGGAAAAAAAAAAACTTAAGTTGGCAACATAAATGGTGGTCGTTCAATTCGTGATGTGAACATAGAAAAATATAAATTAAAACCGCGTTCTTTAAATTAATAAATAAAAAATAAAAACATAAAAAAAAAAGATCATATTCCAAAACATATTCACCGGGAGTCCCACTAGTAATAAAAAGTAACTTCCGTCACAGGATGGACATGTTAGATTTATATTGTTCGAGACCTTTGTTTGCCGCGCCTCGCCTTCGGCTCGGCGGCAAACAAAGGTCTCGAACAATATAAATCTCACATACCCATCCTTGTGACGGAATCTACTATTCTTCTACATTTTACATCTGTTCTCTGAAAAAACGTCAAAAAGTGTAAAAAGTAACCCCCTGGTACGGTAATCGGAATTGCAGCTTTGCTTTTTACCACTTTTCGAAAATGTTAGGGGTCGGAGTGGTGACGTGTCCATGTACCGATTTGGCTGTCAATGAAGTTAAGCAGCATTGATGCGGGCCAGCTTCTGGATGGGTGACCGCACCGACACTCTTCCCCTTTGGCGGGATGGCGGGAACTTACAAATGCAGCCATCTTAACCTCACTGTACGAGTTGGTTGTCGCGTGCCAGAAAAGCAAAAAGTCCCTGACCTGTGACAGCAGTTAATAGAATACAAATAGACCTGCGCAAGCAGTAAGTAGAATACAGAAAAAGACCTGCGTAAGCAGTTAATCGCATATAATAATAATAATAATATAATATAATAATAATAATAAGGTGAATATTATATTTTATTATTATATAATAATAATAAAGGGAGATGAAAAAATAAAAATAATAATACCCCGTAAAAGGGAGATGAAAAAATGTATAATAATAATAATAAATAATAAAAAAAAATATTTAAAAGGGAAACAGCAAATCGGACGATCAACCTGAGTACAAGTTTTAACATGTCCCAAACTAGAATTATTATTAAAAATTTTACTCCCCTGCTTCATAGCGGCTACGGCCCTTGAACTTAAAAAACTTTCATAGAGTAAACAAACAATGAATGATACGGCAGATGGTGGTGGCAGCGCGCGCATCCGCAACACGTTACTAATAGACCAAAACGAAACTTAAAAAAAAAAAAAAAAAAAAAAAAAAAAAGAAAAACCGACAAAGTGGAAAGAAATAAACTTTAAAAATGATATCGTTAACTTAAAACAAAAACAAAAAAAATCGAAAACGATTCTCAAAGCTTAAAAAAACTAAATTTCATTCGGCAATATCGATATCATCATCATCATCATTCATTTGTTATTTAAATTTGCTATATATAAAATGCCCCTACAGATAGTAGAATTCTTGGTAGTTTACCAAGAAATTATTTTCAGGTTTTTAAGATGAAACAAAAGCAGTTGTATCCTTTACAAAGCAATTCTTGGCAGCCGAACATATCCATTTTTTTTTTTTTTTTTTCTTTACTTTTTTTTCGCGAAATTACGTAAAATATTGATAAGGAAAAATAGAAAATTAAAATAAAACTTACTCTATTTCCTTATTTTCGAAGATCAACTCCCCACGTGTCTGTTCGTATTCCTTTCCCGCTCTCGCAGTGCCGTCCTCAGTCGAATAAGGTAACGCAACCCTTCCCTTACCGCCGACGTACCGAACGACTTTAAGCTGGAGAATCCCCACGTTCTCCGATACGGTCTGTTCTTTGTTCGCGAAACGGAAAATCCCGCCGTGGTCGTCGTCCAAAATTGTGACGGTCGTGAACGGCGGGCTCCCCAACTGAACCTGCCATTGCAATTTAACGCTCGAAATCGAACCGCGCGAACCGCTTCGGTTCGGAACACTCGGTCTCCTCGCCGTATCGTCTATAAGCTGTAAGTTGCTGAGCCGGATTATGAAAGTTTCGTCTTCTTCGAATTCTTCGTCGTCGATTATACTTATTTCTATAGGAAGCTCGGTTACTCCTGGCTCGAAAACCAACGTACCGCTCACCGGTTCGTAATCCAAACCGGCTTCGGCGGTTCCGTCCTCGGAAGCATAATCCACGGATATCCTCTGATTCAAATTTCCTCCTTTTCGAACGACCTTGACGATTGCAGTACCCACGTCCTCCATGAATTTGTAATTATCTTTTTCGAAATAAACTTTTTGTACGCTTAAATCTTCGTCGGATTCTTTCGTTTGTTCTTTTTCTTCAGATTTTTCCCTGTAGGACAACCGTCTAAGCATCGTGTCGGCCCCTCCGGTCATTTTCCTCGTGGCTTGCATCCTGTAAAAGGCTCTGCTTTTCGGGCCCCTCATCAAAATCTCTTTCTCCGCCCTCATCTCCAGGGCCTCCTTGTCTTCGTCCGGGAATTGTCTCCTGAGCTCCTGGTAAATGGCAGTGTATTCCCGGCATTTTTGCTCGAAGTTCTCCGCGATTTCCCCCACACCCTCCGGCTCCGCTCTCCTCGACGCCAAATCGATGTGATTTTCCGTGGCTCCCATCTCGATTTCCCCCTCCTTGTCTTTTGAAATGCGTGGAAGATATTTAAATACGAAAAGTCGACGGTCGGCAATGTAAGAGGTCAACACCGTCGCGGGGAAGAACAAAAAAGTCAACAAACCCTCCCAAACCTCGACGATCCCCTCGGAGAAAACCCGAAGGATAAGGAAAAGCCAAATGTAAGCGAAGATGGACCACGTGGCCGTTATGAAAAAAACCCGCAACTGTTTGATTTTTCGGGTTTCTCCGTTCGGTATGACGACCACGCATAGGGCGATGATGACGAAAAGATTATAGGCCGCAGATCCCACGATGGTCCCCGGCCCCAAATCCCCGGCCTTGAAATCCTTGGCTATAATTTCTATGATGGATAGTAAAATTTCGGGGGCGGACGAGCCCAAGGCCATCAGGGTCAAATTCGCCACCGTTTCGTTCCACACTCTCACTTTCACATCTTGCATTTCCCCGTTTTTCTTTTTGATTTTAACAGTTTTCTCCTGGGAGGTGATCATTTCAATGGCGTTCATAAACCGGTCCGAAACTATCGAAACCCCGATGAAAAGGTAAATCATCCCCAAGAGGTAAACCGTGCCCCGAGCCACCCTCTCTCCGCCGCTCAGAGGGATTTGCGGCTGCCAGACCGGTAGAAGAAGTCCAGGCTGGCATATCGTCGAATTATCAACCTCGTACTTGGCTTCGACACTGAGCCCCATTAAAATGGGGCCCACAACCGCCAAACCCAATCCGACGGCCATGACGAGACACTAAATCACCGAGTCCGAATATCACACGCGGTAACTAAATCGAATAAACCCATCACTTACAATTTTCGAAAAAAAAAAAAAAAAAAAAAAGATAAAATTCAAAGTAATTATTATTTTACGTAGAGTCCCGAGAGTTCACATATGTGAGACGAACGCATTCCGAGCGGTGTAGGCTGTTCAAAATTACCGCTCTTTACTCCTCTGACGTCTCGCAGGGACTGGTGAACGGAGAACGGCGAACGTCGAAAACGACGCCCGGGAACTTGCCAAGACGCCGACCCACAGCCAGCCAGTAATTAGTCATTGTCTTGGATCCTTTCTATTTTATTGTACAAGCTAGAGTTTAGTGTATAAAAATAAAAAATCTTACGGGCTGCAGAAATCAGCCAAAAATTGAAATCAAAATAATTCTATTACGAATGAAAATCCTCTTCGTCTCCGCGATCTCCGCGTTTCCCCCCCACCCTTTATATTTTTTTTAAATTCAAATCCTCCTTTCGGGACGATTTATCACCATCCGAAAACCCTATAAACTACAACGCATTAAATCCCTTTAATCGTTACAAGTCGAAACACGTCGAAAAAACCTTTCAAAAAACCAAAAAAATGCAAAAAAGTTTCAAGTCTCATCGATTTCCGCCAAAAAAAAATGTCACAGAGTAAACGGCTAAACGAGAAAAAAAAAAAAAACAAATGTCGGCGGCCATCTTGTTTCAACAAGGCGGTGACGCCGACGTAAATAATTAAAATGGCCGACGGACGAAATACGGAGGAAGGTTAATTTATCTTTAAACATAATTTCATTTTAAATTCGTAAATGAAACAAAAAAATGAATCGGGAAAAGATGATTATAAATATGCACGATTAAACAACATTTATTACGAACATACGATTAAAGCGTCCGGTTCAATCATTTCAAAAATCGAAATATTTATATTCGTCATTTTAATCGCTTGGTTGTTGTTTCGATTTTTCGAAAATGAAAACTTCACATCCGATACGTTATCGATCATCTGCATTTCAATATGTTTATTAATCATCGCAAGATTTGTAAGGAAATTATTTTGGGGTGTTAAACAAGGTAAAACATGTTTTTTCTTAAATTTGATTCCGCTTGTTGACCCATTTTTTTTTTTTTCTTTTCAGAAACAATTTTAGTCATCAAATCATTGGGTTTACAAATAACAAAGACTTATCATTCAAATTTTAAATCATCAACGTTTATTCCATGGGATTCAGTAGGGGACGTAATCATAAACGAAGCAGTTTTAATGGTAATCAGTTGAAAATGATCTGTGAGGGTTTAAGACAATTAACGATTGTTTTTTTTTTTTTTTCAGCAAAGAGTTATATATTATTTAGCAGTTTTAGTCAATAAAAATAGTGAAGCTTGCAACAGTCACAAACAATCGATCATTCCATTTTTTTTGGTATGTATGGGTTTTGATCGAAAAAAAATTTGATTAATTGATTAATAATTGTAACAATGTTAGGTTAGAGGATTGTAAATATTCAAAATGTTATTAGTTTGGAGAATGTATTATGAATAATAAATTTTTATTTGTTGTTAAAAACGAGGAGAATAGAATTGATGTCAAAACCTTTTTAAAAAAATTTATAAAGAAAAAAAAGTTTTGGTTAAAATACAAATCGTAATCATAAGTACATTTGTAAAAAGAAAGTTTTTCGTCTGTTTAAAATTATTTTGCCTAAATCAACTTTATTTTTGGGTTACAAACGATTAGATTTAACAATGCAAACCTTGGCTAGTCTTAATTTGGAATTACAATGAAGAGTAGCGAGTAGATAATTAGATCATCAAATCGATCTTCATCCTTGTTACAATCAGGCCTGCTTATTTCATGACAAGAAAGACAGCAATTCCATGAATAAAGCAAAGGCTGTTAGAATGGAGGGAATGAGGGAAATAAAAATTTTATTTTCTTGAGGAATTTGACAAAAACACACCTTCAGGTATCGTTCATTCTTTTTTCACATCACAAATGACTTTTAAATTGCAAAAAAATTATTGATTGAAAATTTGTTCGAGGAATTTGTTTACAAGTAGAACTGGCACATATTGTGTCTCGGAAGAGTCCTTCATTAAATATGTTTTCAAACATAAAAAATCTGATACCGTTTAAAAAGTACTTTCAAATATATATTTAAAAAAAAAAAAAAAAAAATGAAACGTCCTTGATTGAATTTTTTCAACGAGCTTCATTACGTTTATGACATCAGTCTGTGCCAAATTATTCGATCTCGGTTTAACAATAAATCGAAATGGGTCGTAAAAACCATTTTAATTAAGTTTTAAAAAAATTCTAAATAAAAAGTTTTTTTTTTTTTTCTTTTTAGTATTCTCAACCACGATTAGCGGAATTGAAAAAAATCTACGTTAACATTCAATCCATTCTTCAAAAAAAATAAAAACAAAATGGCGGACAAATTCACAAAGCAATCGTTGAAAGTCGTCGTGTCTCAAATATGCCAGACGATAGGTTGGCATTCGATACAGACGACGTCCCTGGAGGTTTTGATCGACGTCCTCCATCGCTACTTGGAGGAAGTAACGAAAACGTCGCATTTATACGCGGACCAGTTCGGGAGGACGAGGCCGAACCTGGATGATATAGGCCTGGCTTTTAACGAAATGGGAATAGAATTGAAGGAGTTGGAGGAATACGTGGATTTCGTGGACAGCGTCCCTTGCAACCTTCAAGTCCCGAAATATCCCTTACCGAAGGAATCCCATTTAAATTTTTTAAAACCCGGAAGCAAAGAAGTCGTGACGAGGCCGGTTCACGTCCACGAGCATCTACCTCCTACCATTTTGGAAACGGAAGAAGAATATTCTCAACCGGACGGAAACGCTCCCCTCGTAGTGGACACGGCCGGGAGTTCATCGACTCCCCCGCAAACTTCCCCTCAGGGGGTTTTCAAGCGTCCGGGAGATCCGATCGAAAGCCCGGCGGCCAAACGGGCCCGTTTGTTTTTAGAAGAAGAAGGAAGGCCGTTGAGGGAAATCAGCAGCGTCATGATGACGACCGGAGGGTTTTTATCCCCGGCGAGGGAAGGGAAATTACCGGAAGCGAAAGTCGTTTTGCCCAATTCCGACTCGAGGTCCGTTTCGCCTCAACCGTCGTCGTATCCTTCCGTCCCGCCGGAAGTGATGCGAGACAAGAAAAAGAAATCGGAAGGGGCGAAACAGGAAAAGAAAAAAGAAAAGAAACTGGAGAAAATCCCGGAGGAGCAGTTTATCAAAAAATTAGCGAGCATGAAGGAAATGGAAAAATTAAAAGCTTTGAAATCTTTGAAAATGCCGCAGAGGCTTCAACCGCAGACGAAATCTCCGCGTCCGGGTTCGAATAAAATCGTTCAAAACGATCACGAGAAATCCCTGATTCAGAAATTATCGGAGTCTCCTCATTTGGTCGTGACGCCGGTTCAACCGTCCATGAAAAAAGCGAGTCCTCCGGCTTTCGAAACCAAACGAGACTCCGGGATCACCATCGCGAAATTGACCAACGAGCCGGACACTCAAAAATTAAACGTTTTCAAAAAAATCGCCAAAGTCAAAGAGGAAAAAGTGGAAAAAATCGAAAAACACGATTTTTCCAATTTGTTACCCCCCGTGAATCGGGACCGGGAAAGGTCTCCCGGTTTGATAATCGAAGAGGTGAGGAGGCCGAAATCCGTCTTGAGCGAAATGATGGAGGGTTTGCCGAAGGATAAAAAAGAATCAAAAATCAAACAGGAGTCTAGGACGCCGGAATACGCTCACGTATACGACGACGATTTCTCTTCCCCGGGGAGCCCTTCCACCCCAAAAACCCCGGAGATCATGAGAAAAGCGGAAAAATCCCCGGAGCATAAAAAGAAGAAAAAAGACAAGGACAAAGACAAAGACAAAAAGAAGAAGAAAAACATCCCGAAGGAGAAAATCAAAGAGGAAGAATTTTCGGAGAGGCCGAAAACTCCGGAAATCGTGGAGCTCCCCCCGCCCCCTCCGAAACCCAGGGAACCCATTTTTCCTTCCGCTCCCGTCCTTCCTCTTTTCCCGAATTTCCCGCCGGCTGGGTTGATCCCTCCTCCTTTGGCGAATCCTTTGATACCTCGATTCACTCTACCTTTGGGGCCGAATTTTCCGAACCTCCCCTTGCCCCCGGCTTCCCTGCTCATGCAGCAACCGATCAAACCGGACGAGTCGAAAAAGGAAAAACCGGAAAAACCCCTGGCGGTCAACGTCCCGTCCCACGACCATTCCCCGAAGGACAAAGACGGGAAACCCTCCCTTGCCATGCGGATAATGGAGAAGAAAATCAAAGAGCACAAAAAAGACAAAAAGGACAAAATCAAAAAGAAAAAGGACAAAAAAGAAAAAATCAAAAAAGATAAAGAGCACAAGCACAAAGACAAAGAACACAAAAGTAAAGAGAAAAAGGAGAAGAAAATAAAAAAAAAAGATAAATTAAAAGAGGAAAAATTAATACAAGTCCCTAAGTTGACCTTGAAATTGGGGCCCTCGTCCCCTCGGCCCCCTTCGCCCGACGTTAAGGTGGAAGCCCCGCCTCCGGCCAGGGAACCGCCACCGGAAATCGCGCGGATTTCCGCTTTGTTCAACAAACCCGCGAAAAGCTCCCTCACGAAACCCCTCCACGTTCAAACGGAAATGAAATCGTTAACGCCGAAGGAACCGACTCCCGGGACAAGCTCCATGAAAAGCCCCGGGACGATCATCGACAAAGACGGGAAAAAGGTTTGGATATGCCCGGCGTGCGGGAGGCCGGACGACGGGTCCCCAATGATCGGCTGCGACGAATGCGACGCTTGGTACCATTGGGTTTGCGTCGGGATTCAAGTACCTCCGAGCGAAAACGAAGATTGGTTTTGCAGGTTTTGCATTGTTAAAAAACAAGGGACTCATACCGAGAAGAAAAAAAGGGGGAGAAAAAAGAAACCCCCAACGTAAATAACTTAATTTTTTTAGAGGCAGTAAAATCTCTGTAACAAAGGTGACGGTAGGAGCGGAATTTGTAGTCCGGCTTATGTAAATTTGTAAAAATTTTCAATTTTAAAAAAAATGTTAATTATAATTAATCAATTTTTTTTTTTTTTTAATTTAAATTTTTTTTATAAAAAAAAATATATTAATCGATACTTTGATGTGGCATATAGCGTTCCTGAAACGTTTCAGAAAAATTAATGAAGCTTTGTAACTGTCAATGCTCGAAATCAGGGAATTCTAAAATTGCCCAACAGATCAGGCAATTCCTTAAAAATTAAAAAATCCCTTGGCAGTTACTTCTAGAATCTCGTTCTTCAAAAATTTTTAAAAAGTAAATTCTAAAATTGCTTAAGCAAAGCCACAAATGAGTAACATTAATGACTATCATCTCAAAAAATAATTAGAACTGTATAAAGCGGAATGTTTGCTCAATAAAAAAAAGTTACATTTAATATGTTAAGTTCACTGGGAATAGCTTTGCCAATTTTAGAATTGACCCATCAGGCAGTTTTCAATCCATTCCGAGATCCATTCACTAAATTCAAAAGTTGCGTATGGACTAACTAATTCTAGAAATGACTTCACGTTATCACTTAATTTTTTCTTTAAGACATTTCTAGAAATTGCTAATGCTTAAAAAATTCTAAAATGTCTTCAGCAATTCTTAAACTGCTTAAAATTTTTTTTATAATTTTAACATTCAGATATGGTTCCTGAAACGTTTCAGCAACTTCCTGTTAGCTGTCTTGCCTTTAAAGAGGCTTTACTGTGTATGAAATTTAAAAAAATAATGTTCATAGAACATTTTAATTGTAAATGCAATGAAACTATTAAAATCAATTTTATTATTGTGGTTGAACTAAATAATTATCTTTTTTATATAATTTATTTTAGTCCTTGTGCTAATTACTCAGAAGAATAAATTCTTCTAAAAAGCTATGGACAAAATCTTTTAGCTTAGAATTTGAGCTAACGATTATCATCCATCACTACAATGTTCGATTACATTTTGCAGTACTTGACTACCCTTAGCTCTGCCAATTTCACATGGCGGTACTAAAATATAGATCATGGAACCAACTTTATTCACATGTCATTTTATTAAGCTACCCATAGGAAACTGAAAACAATGTTGATTAGTTTTAATGTAACATCTCTTACTCACCCAAAAAATAAGGATGTGCCCTAACTTCTGGGACCTCAACAAATTACAAAACATTTAAATCCTCTGGAAGACTGGTTGACTACAACAGCGAAAGATGTGGGAAATGACTTCACCACAAGAAGGAAAATCAGAAATTAAAAAATTAACTAACGTTAACTTAACGTTTTTAAAAAATCCCTAATTTATTTGGAGGAGGTGTAACAGAGTTGAAAGCATTTGAAGAAATTTAAATATCGAGAATCAAGCAGAGTAGTTGGCTATCAATTTGATTTAAAAAATATTATTATAATCCTTGAAAAAATTATGCTTTATTTTAGAAGCTTTTCCAGCTTTCTTAGACTCAAATGTGCCTGGATCAATGCATGGTTCTTTATTGAATGCATAATCTTTTAGAAAATTCTTTTACGCCATTACAAAAAAGATCAGCACAGCAGTGATCTAAACATAACCTCATCTGAAACTCACCGAATAATATTTGAAAATCATTTAGGCAATATTTAGAAAATAAATTTTAATGCTTTTAAGGTATCCAAAATTAAGTGAATCATTTTAAACTCTTAATTTGTACTAATTTAAAACAAAAACACAACTAAAACGTTTTCTACACACAGGGAACTATCATAGGGTTAGAAGCATATATATTTCTTTCTAGCTTCACTGGATAATAGTGATGTAATTAGTCAAGAGCCATTAAACCAACATCTTTTCTTACAAAAAAATAAATAAAAATATCAAAGTGATTTTGTTGTTACTTAATGGCGAACATAGTCTGTAAGGACCAATCTCCAAATGAAAAATTTTTTAAGCTGAATTTAAAATAACAGTTGATGAATTACACCTTTTAATATTTAAATTCTTTATTTTTCCCCTTTGAATGATAGCTTAGCTGCATCACCTTTTCACAATAAATTATTATTGAATTGTTTAACACCGCCCCATACCATTTAAAACCAGTCCATTAAAGCCAAACCAAATCACGATCATACCTTAAAAACCCAGATTTTCAAGAGCAAAAACGATCAAATCATTAAAATCATTTTGGTTTTCGATCGTTATTAAAATACAGAGTTGCTACTCACCATTATTCACATTCTCCGAAGCCTCCGTACAGACATTGCGGCTTGCCTCCAAGCAAGATTCGTGTCCATTATCCTACTAAAACTACCGATTTTATAAATGGTTTAAAATAAAAATGAACACCGTTAGCAGAGCATTAATCTAAATCCCGAATCAAACCCGAAAAATATTTTAACCTAGGAAACGATTTAATTACAGGAGTTTTAAAACGAAAACGAAACGTTTGTTGTACACGATTCCGAAGTGAAAACTAAAAATCCAATATGGCGACGGAACCGAATTGATTTAACCAATCACAAGTGAGCATTTGATTGGGTCGACTAGTTGCCTTGTCAATGTACGTTCAGAAATGATTTTGTCCGTTAGGTTTCAAAAATTTATTTTTATTATTGTCCATTCTTCGGTAAAATTTTGCAAGGTGTCGAATGATTTAAATGACTGATCAAACATACAAAACGCCGCAAGGCGAATTTCCAGCTTTTATAGCATTGGTGGGAATGTCATCGGCTTTTGAGTTTAAATAAAAATCGGTCAAGCTTTCGCGATCGGGATCGGGAATGAATGACGGTCGTTAATACTTGTAGAGAGTTAAAAACAAAAAAAATATGATGAATGATAATAAGGAAATTAAAATTACTGAATAGATATTATGCATTTAGATATGGAAAAATTTTAGAAAGGATAGGGGAAAATCTGTGATAAAGATATATCATACCTTTAACATTTTTTATAAATGTTCCAACGAATTGTCTGTAATTTTCCTTATGTAGTACATTAACCTAAGACAGCTATGAAAAAAAAGCAGGGCAGGGAAAAAAAATATAGCGCGATCGTTCTGGGAAATTAACACAGGATAAAAATTCAGTCAGCGATTAAAATAAATATACATGGAATGTAAAACGTATATTTTTTATGCAAAAATTCATGTACAAATATTTGATTGGCTATACGCCGAAAAAAAAAGTGTAGAGTTGTAATTTTACTCCGAAAAGAACAAAAAATTAAGGGATCGTCATTAAATTTAAATACGTAAGCATATTTGGGAGGGGAGGGGGTATCCGATAATCCTAAGCTAATGTAATGTTATTTGGGGATTATAAAATTAAGTCAAAGTAATGCTTACATAATGTACCGACGACCGCTAATAAGTAAGCATTTTTTAATCATTTTCGACCTCCCCCCTTCTCTTTGTCAATACTTAGCTAACTCCGACCTTCCCTTCCCCTTGGATGTTTTCTTCTGGTTCTATAGTCATTTTTGATCAAATCTGAAGCTTTTTCTGCTACCATAATTGTAGGAGCATTGGTGTTACCTCTCGGAAGAAGAGGCATAATACTGGCGTCAACTATCCGCAAGTTCTCAATCCCATGAACCTTTAATGTAGAATCAACAACAGCCAACGAATCGTTTTCGGGCCCCATTTTACAGGTACAACAAATGTGATAAAGACTAATCGTGGTATGCCGAATTATGCATTCCCAATACTCCTTTGACTTAAAGGCAAACCCGGTGCAATCCCTTATTTTTAACTCCATTAATTCCGCTTGGAGCTGATTCTGAAAGGCTGAAGTTTCAACAAACTTTTCGACTATCTCGTAACCTCTAATCAGTACGTCCAAATCGTCTTGATTGTCTAAAAAATTTGTTATCAATTTAGGGGGATCGTTCGGATCGGAACTTCGAAGTCGCAATTGTCCGCGACTTTTTACTCTGGTTGTTGTCGGTCTAATCAACAGGATATCATGATCCCGATTCATGTCAATATAGGCATCGGTAACGTCCTGCGTGAATCTATACATGTCAAACTGAGATTGGATTTGAGAGGAGGCGTTTTTTCCGAATCTCCCGAATATTAACTGGATATCGGGAACGGAGCTGTTGTGCAAAGTGTCGAGGAAACCTACGACGTCAACTCCGATAGTTGAATAAGTGCCATTTCGCTCCACCAAATACCGGTACAAATCCATCAAAGAGCGAACCTGTGAATTTTGAGGCGGATCGTCATCCATTTTATGCACAGCAATCGTACCGCCGTATCCGTTTAAATGGTCTTGTAAATTTTCACCGACTCCTTTTAAATCGTGCAGAACGGGAATTCCCAAAGATTCTAAATGTTCTTTCGGACCGATTCCCGATAAGATAAGCAATTTCGGAGTGTTAACGGCTCCGCCGGATACAATCACTTCGTTTTTCGCCGTCACTTGCTTTCGGGTTCCTTCCCTTACAAATTCCACTCCGATGACTTTTTTGTCCTTCAGCAAAAGTTTTTCAGCGATGGCGTGTTTCACAACAAACAAATTCGGACGATCCTTAACAGGATTCAAAAACATTCTTGCGGTGTCGGCTCTTTTTGCATTCAAGACAGTCGCCTGCGAATCGGTAAAACCCATTTGCGTTTTCCCGTTAACATCAGGGAGGTAGGAATATCCTAATTCTTCGGCAGCATCCAGGATGCTGTTCTCCATGATCGCGGACGTTTCATCTTTCCCGAAATGCATCACACTTTGCATCCCTTTGTTTGAATGATATTTTTCGGACGCGTATTTCGACAACTCCCACCTGCTCCTCCTTGACTTTATTAAAGACTCGTATTTTTTGTCCTCGAGCAAATCGAAACCCGAAAGGTTTTCCGACTTTTTAAAATATTTTAAAACGTCCCGATATCCCCAGCCCTTGTTTCCGAGGCTTTCCCATTCGTTGTAATCTTCATGGTTCCCACGGATGTAATACATGAGGTTTAAAGAACTGGATCCTCCCAATGTTTTTCCTCTTGGAAACGAGCACTTTCCTTCGATCATCCCCAAACAGCTGAGTCCGTTTCTTTCATTCGTGTAGTTCCAATCGTGTACGGTGTTCCGACTCGCGTACGCAAATCCGGGAATATCGGACACAAAGTTTGGATCTCCTCCTGCTTCCAGTACCAAGATTTTCCACCGGGAATTTTCAGACAATCGGGATGCAACCACCGAACCGGCCGAACCTATTCAAAATAACAAATTATTAGATTTTGCGTGACAGCAATGCATACGCATGACCATACCTGCTCCGATTACAATAAAATCAAATTCCTCTTCGCTTTTCAATTTATCTCCATAATCGCTGGGATATTCGTCAGAACTGAACAAGTTGCACTGAGCAGCAAAGAACGTGTTGACGAGATTAACGAAAGACGCGTTGGAACCCGGAATTTCGGAAATGGAGCCACTGCAAGCTGAATTTACAATATCTGCCATCTAGCGCCCCTAGAAAAAAATATGGAAAAAAAAAAAAGGAAAAGCGAAGCTGTTCGAAAAAAATATTCACCCTAAATAAATTTTTAAAAAATTACTAACAATTTTTTTAAAAAAAATCACTTTTAAAATTCTGAAACGTGTTGCAATCTTGACATTACTTTGTGCACTAAGAAAGAAACTATCAATGCAGTTCTGATAGGACGACTTTTGATTAAACAAAAGGGTAAAACATTAATTGATATAAAAACATATGTCTGAAAATGAAATAAGTTAACGATAAAAAAAAAAAAAAAATCAGTCAACAACGTTAAATGAGGACAACGTTATTGCATAAATGCAGTTTTCCCTATTTTATCTATAGCTGTACAAGCCTCTTTAAGTTAAAATCACTATACCTTTACCTAACCCAAAAATTATTTTTAGTAAAAAAAAAAAAAAAAGAAAAAAAAATTACTCTTAGCTTTTTAACCAAGAAAAAGGAAGCAACCATTACTTAACTAACCAAAAATTAAAAAAGCAAAAACAAAAAACAAAAAAAAAAACAGCACTCAATTGATTTTTCTATTGAAGGCAGGTAATTAAAAAGCAACCAAAATTAATTCAAAAGTTTTTTTGATCCAGGCGACATTAGGGTTATTTTAAACATAAGGGTGAAACATTAATTAATATCAAAACATGTGACTGGAAATAAAATAAGCTAGCGGTAAAAAAAAATTACAATTATAATAAGTCAACCCTGTTAAATAACTATCATAATTTAATAGGGTTGACTTATTTCTGTAACACAACGTAAATGTTATTACACATGTAATAACATACGTTATGTATTATAGAATAACATGTTATACAACATGATTTACATGTAAAACACTTCCGGTTAATTACAATCATTATGAGACACATTTCACCAAATGGATTTACGGTGGAAGTTCGTTTACGAACATGTTATATAACATGTAACTATAACAATTGTGCTACAGCTTGTACAACATGTTGCACAGTGCTATAGCATACATATATGCTGGTTGTTTATCATGTTATATGCATGTTATAGCACTGTGCCACACATTGTACAAACTATAACATGGTTGTTATCAAGTTATACCTCTTTGTCTCCTGATCAGACTGAAAATTAAGATTTAAAAATTTACATGTCAATTTATTACATTTAGAAAAAAATAATTATACATTTGATTACTTTAAATTTAATTAATATTATAAGCAGCAAATCAAAAAAATGGAATGTCAGAAACGAATACAGCGTCGATACAATAATTCGATGAGATTATTTTCGTCTTTCGTTTTCATTTCTAAAACACGACTGGACTATTAGGCCATGGATAACGCAAGATGTAACTTGTCTATTCTCCCTGTCCAAAATTACAAGATTGTTATTACAGATTTCAAACTGTGTACTGAATAGGAAAGCTATGCACCAAACTCGAACAAAATGGGCATATGAGAGGTTTTTTAATCCATGGATATTCATCGTCGGTTCTAGGTTCCCGTATCAGCGTTACGACGCATGAACGGCAGAGGCCGTCATGACCGCACGGGGTAACTATCCTAGTCGGAATATTCAAACGACAAATGATGCAAAACCTGTCAACACCTTCCTCTGCTATATTTACTCCTTCATCTCTCCCAAGGCAATCTTCCAACCCCTTGTATTGATCTTCGATGAAACTTTGAGGTATGCGATGAGTTTCGTCCACGATAAAAGGATTTCTCGTCCAATTTTCTGGCACAACTGACGGCTCTAAAACGACATCAGATTTATAATAAAGAGTATTTGAAATGCTGAAAAGAAAAAAAAAACAAATTTTTACCTGAAGCTTCACCCAAAGCCATAGGTGGAGGTAGAGGTTCAGCATCGTATTCTGCATCTTCAAGCATATAGTTTTCGTAAGAACTCGGCCAAAAATTGGTCTGCTGATATGTATTCAAAGGATCAAACTCCACTAGTGGCAATGTCGTCGGCGGAAGTTCATGGGGAGAAGTGGACATGGGTTCGTTTTCTAATCAATTAAGAAAAAAAAGTTAAAACATTTCCTTAAGGTGCTTACGTAATACCTGAACGGACTCTAGCGGACTTAGTTTGCCGTAAATATCCGTATTTCGTCTTAACGAATAGATTATTAGCCTAATATTACCCCCTATTACAATACGGGGAATCAAACCCAGATAGCATTTTATATTCATAGTACATTCTTTAAATATTCCTAATGTTCCATGGAATGTTCCAGGAATGACCTTATGTCCGCCCATAAAAGCCCTCAGAATATAATGAAAATATTCAGACATTTTTGATATTCTTCGAACATTCATTGCATATTCCAACATTCAAGAGTTTTTCAGAATGTTTTCTAGATTTAAAATTCCACTGGAATATTAAAGGAATAGCCCAAGAATGTCACAAAATATTACAATATTCTAAGAATTTTTATGGAAAGACATAAGAACTAATTTGGGGATTATTTGGAATATTCAACGGAATATTAAATGTTATCTGGGAAATTATAATTATAATTATAATTATAATTATAATTATAATTATAATTATATTGTATTTATAACCAAGATTGCTGGAAAATATCCTTTTCTCAATTATAATTATAATTATAATTATAATTATAATTATAATTGAGAAAAGGATATTTTCCAGCAATCTTGGTTTCTTTTCTCAGCTGCTTTCTTCATCGGTAATTTAAACGAACCTTTTTTAACAACGGAGGACGTCATAAACGTCCGGTCTATATTCTTTTCCTCGGTGCGGAGCATAACAACACGAGTGAGGAGTTGAAATTTTACCGACAGTGTATTCACCGTTGACCATTATCCGGCCGACATAATAGTTTTCTCCATTAAATTTTCTTCCAAGTTTCACTGCGTTCGGTGGCACACTCCCGCTTCTATACCCTTTTTCCCAGACGTAAGTATATCCGGCCCTTGAGGATCAAAAACTGGATTAAAAAATAAAAAGTGTTAAAGGTACTGTACTAAAAAAAAAAAAACTTGCACTATAAAAATATCTACGTACCATGAGCTTTTTAGAGGAATAAACTTTCCCGTAGTATGAGTAGTAAGCTGAAAGGTCATTCTCTTCAATTTTTGCGGGCGTAGTTTCCCATTTTCCTACACGAGCGTAATGGAAGTTTCTATCACCGAATTCGACCAACCCGACGTATATTTTACCAGATGAAGGAGAAGAGCCGGCTTCGATGGCATTGTCTGGAATGTCCCCGATGCCATTACTGTGGTAAATAGAAACTCCGGAGTAGCACCCGTATTTATCAGCTGAAACGGAAATTTTTTTAATTGTAAATTCGGTTTTTTTTTAAATGAATGATTATTAAATACAGAATCCAGTATCATCTGGAATAAATGCACTATTTGAAAAAAGCAATGGACCGTCTTGTTTTTAATGACATGCACGAAAAATTAAAATTAAAAAAAAAAAATAAAATAAAATAAAATAAACGTTAGTAAAGAATTTTCATTACCAACTGCGGACTATAAAGTTACGAGCGATACTAGTTCCAAAAGTCGCCACTTGCAATGCTTTTCCGAATCGGCCTTGACATTGAAATTTAATGCGAATTTGCAGTGGCGTAATTCCATACGATTCCATACACCTCATTTTACTTCTTGAACTAATACAGTAGGTAACCATACCTTTTCAAGAACCGAGAATCCAAATACAAGGGCCACATTTGCCCAAATCCTACCAATCCTATATACGAGAATGTCCGACTATTAGAACGTCCGCCATATTGTTGGAGAACATGAATTTTTTAGGTTGGATTCTCGCAAAGTCCCTAAAAGATGCCAACTTAAACCGTTAAAAATTCATAATTTTATGGACTTTTTGTTTCTTAGGTTGATAGTTTTAGGGACTTTGCGCAAAACAAACCTAAAAAGATACGGTCTCCAACAATATGGCGGACGTTTCGGAACGTTCTAATTGTCGGATGTTTTCGGAAAAATTTTATATGGTATTGGTAGGGCCTGCATTTGCCAAATAAAATGGCCCAAATTCCAAATCAGAAAATTTTGCCGAAGTAACATTTTGCCCATTTCGTAAAAATAAAATGTAGAAAACTTTTCATTTTCCATGCCTTTAAAGTTCGTTTACGAACATGTAATATAACACGTCATATAATTAGTTACATAACATGTTATACAACATGTAACTGATAATTCACATGTTATTCAACACGTAACTGATAGTCAATATTTTTACTGAAATTTTATACATAGCTTGTTGTATAGCGTGTAAATGCTATAGAGCACGTTATATAACATGTTATATTATAACATCTACGTTGTGTTATACAATAACATGTTACACAACATGCTTTACAGAACATGTGAGAGTTACGACTTACTTTTCAACAGACGGATTTAAGGTGGTAGTCCGTTGAAGAACATGTTACGCAACATGTCATATAATAAGTGACATAACATGTTATGAAACACGTTATGTAACTTAAAATTGTCTTTAATATTTTCCATAACATTTCCTTCAACGGTTACAAATTTTATGAATATGTAACTGTAACATCTGTGCTGCGGTTTGTTTAACTTGTTGTACAGTGCTATAGCAAACATATAACATGCATGTTATCATGTCATATGTTACATAACATATAACATTATAACATTATAACATGAAAATTCCACCTTGTGACAATAATATCAAATGAAAACAAAATAATATTTTGTTTCTTGTAACATATATTTCTTTAATTTTTTTCTTTGTTTTTAATTTATATTTTTTTTTATTCATTTTTGAATCAGGAATGAGTTAAGCTGAAGTGAGTGGACAACAAATTAATTTTTTTTTTTTATAAAGAAGAAAAAAATCAACGAATGCATAATTTTTTGAAGTGATGGCAGTGGTATGTATTTTTTTTTAAATCGTGTGCCCTTTTTTCTTTTTTTTTTTTTTTTAAATCATCCATTTTCAAAAAACCATGCACATACCATGTTTCCTCTTCTTTTTATTTTTTAAATTATTTCACATTGCAGCGTAATTACAACTATAATTAAGCGGACATGAATTTTTTTTTTCATTTAATTAAAAAAAAAAAAAATTGTAACAGAACCTCTTTTTCTTCGACGAAAAAAAAAAAAATCCGACGTTTTCTTGTTATTTTGAGATCAATAATTGTACTTTACATCACGTACTACTAACAAGGCTCATTTTTTTTCCTATTCAAATTAATTATTTTATTTTTATTTTTCCTTTGGCAACACAACCTTTTCGCTATCAGTCATTTTTTGAGATTCGTTTTCTTTAACCTCTTTTTTATTGGTTACAGAATTTTAGAAAAAAAGAGGAGAATGAAAACATAGTTTTTTTTTTAAACGATTATATCCATCCATTTTTCCTAAAAACGCTCCTATCTACAGCCAATATTTCTTTTGGCTACACTCAATCATCAATTAAAAATATTAATTAATTAATATTTATAAAAATAAAATTATCCTAATAAAATCGATGCCCATTATTTTTTATTTAATTCGGCGGTTGGTTTAAATTTACTTATATTTTTTTTTTTAAATGCCCGAATTCCGCCTTTTTTCGTCGGATTTTTTTTTAAATTAAAGAGAAAGAGGTTCGTTTTTAAAAGAAAATTAAATAATTTTAATAATTCGCAGGTTTTACAAAGAAAATTTTTAAAAAACGAAGAAAACAAAGGAAAAGTTCAAATTTGGGCACACGAATCAACCTTTTTTCCTTTTTCTTCTTCATTTTCTTTTTAAGCCGAAACCAAAAAGAGAAAAAAAAAAATAAAATAAACATGGTAATAAACTATTATAAACATCGAATTCGTTAGGTTTACTACCCCCTTTTTTATGTCGTAGCCCTTTTTCCTACCCCCTTTTTGGGAGGATAAAAAAAAAGATTTTTTTTGTACTTTTTTTAGATGTTTTTTTTTTTTTTTACATTTTTTTTTTAAAAAGATAATTTTAAATAATCGAATTTCAATTTTCAGCCCTTATCCTTGTCATTTTTCTTTCTCTATCGTAAAGCATTCATTCTTTTCTCGAAAAAAAAAAAAAAAAAAAAAAATATTCCCTCATAATAAGCCTAATTTAAAAAAAATCTTTCCCTGAAATTTTTTTTTTCAACTTAGGTTTAAGGCCTTATGCTAAAATATTTTTTAAATAAGGGAAAAAGGGAAAGAATGATAATATAATATTTAAATATATATTCTTTTCTTGTTAAATATCGAATCTATAACATAAAATAACCCTAAAAAAAAAGAAAACTTTTATAGAGAAAGAAAGGCGACGACCTATTTTTTTTAAATTCATTTTTTTTTTAAATTTTCTGTTTTATTTATTTTTAATAATATAAAGTTTTTTTTAATCGTTTTTACAAAAATGTTACTCTATGAAATAACTGTGTAGAGATTTTTTTTTTTTGTTTTTAATTTTTTTAATTTTTTTTGTGGCAATTTAAGACACTGCCAAAAAAACCTACATTATAAATAAATACAATAATCCATTTTTAATTTTTATTTTTTTAAATTTTCCAAGACAAATAAGCCATTCTTTTATCTACTAAATCTTAAAATGGGTTATTGTTTTTTATCCTTAATTAATATTTTTTATTTTTTAACATTTTCTCGGAGTTCGTCGTTGTTCTGTTTTTTTTTTTTTTCTCTTCAGAAAAACAACGTAACCGAAGAAAATCGTTAAAAAAAATAACAAGTTGAATTATTTTGTGATTTAAAAAAAAATTACGTGTTATGAGAATAGTAAATTTTGTAAAACGTCTGAAGGTTTCAGGAAAATAGAACGAAAATATATTTTATAAAAATGACAGGAAGTTATGCTTCTGCTGAGGCATCACTACTTTCGGTACAAAGAAGCAGTACAGTACTTCCGGTAATTTTTAAAAACACGTTTTCAATTTTTCCAAGCTCCGTGCGAAAGAAAGACGTATTCACGTCAAAAATCAGTTCTCAGCTAATGGGGAATTCTCACACCCCAAAAAGCGGGGACTTCTACGTCATTGTTGCTTCCGAAAACCTATGTTGCCAAACTGTCAGCATTTCAAATCAAGAGCAGTGGGGAACGTTATTTACTAGTACCCATTACTGTAAATACAGTGGAAAACGTTATTTACTAGTGTCCATTACTGTAAATACAGCTTCACGATCAGCTAACAGGCCTAATTATTCTCCTGAAAAAATGGAGAAACAGCATTAAACATAACATTTAATATCTGAAAATTATTAAATGTAAACATTTAACGGCCTCAAGATTCCAAAAACAGAATTGTTTGTTTCGTGAACGCCGTACAAAATTTACAAAAAAAAAAAAAAAAAAAATCCAACCTCAAAATTACAAATTAATTCAACCAAAAATAACATCAATTTTATTTATTTTCTTTTATTTAATATTAAAACAGTCATTTTTTTTTTTTTTTGAAATCCTACCGAAACACGTTATACTATGTTTATTATTAGTTAGTATTATTATTTTTTTTTTTTTTTTTACTCAGCTGTAAAATTTAAAAATGTTACCGAATTCGGGATTAGAGTGCTCTTAACCTCATCAACTGCCAACGAAAAACCCACACCCCCATTAGAAAAAAAATTTTTAAATAAAATCTAAAAAAAAAAAAAATTAAGCAACATTTTTAAAAAATACGAACTTTTTAAAATTTTTTTTTCCCTTTTTTTCATTTTTTTTTTTTTTATACATTTAAAAAATTTTTTTCCTTTTTTGTGTTTCGAAGAAATAACGTTTAGAAAAAAAAAGAAAGTTCTCAGCGACTTTCTTTTTATTTTCCTTATTATTATCATCATTTTTTTTATTATTATTTAAAATTTAATAATAATTAAGATTCGATTTTTTTAAATTTTTTTTAAAAGTCGATGGATCTGTCTAAACCCTATCAACAAATTTTATTATTACTTTTTTCTTTCTAAAAAATACCATTTCGTAAGTGCTTTTTATTGAATTAATTCAAGACACGGTACCAGTCATTTCATACCTGCATGCTTCTTAAAAAAAAACACTTGAGTTTTTTTTCCTCGTGCTCTTAAAGAAAAAAAAAATTAAAAATAAAAAAAGACCACAGAAAATAAAATTCTTTTTCTTTTTTTTGCGGAACATTCAAAATGACTTTTTTTGTATCACCTAAAATAACACTTATATAATTTATTTTATTTTCCAATTCACATTCGCATTTAATTTTTTTAAAGAAATTCGGCAACGTGTGAATTTTTTTTTAAATTTTGGTCTAAAAAGAATTATAGGTAACAATTTTTGTAAAATTTTATGTTATTCAAAGTGAGTGACCCGTCTTATCTGTTCGTGATGTAACTTATATCTTTTTTTTTAGTCTTTTCTCAAAATATTTTTCTTTAAAATTAATATATTAATTAACAAACGACATTTTTTTTTTCAAAAAAAAAAACGACCGTCGCGAGATCTGTCCGTAGAAGTTAGAATACTTTTTTCAAAAAAAAAAAAAATCTTTTTACAATATCTCAGTTCGTACTCTAAAAGTGATATAAACATAAAATATATATTTTTTTGTGTTTTTAAAAGTTTTTTTTTTTTTTTGTTTGTTTTAAAATATACAAAATAATATCATTTAATGATTTTTTGTTTGTTTTCAATTTAAAAACCTTAAACTAAATTAAAATTGCAAAATTGATAATTAATTAAATTTTTTTTCAAACAGTCCAGGAAAAAAAAAGTATTTAAATAATTACCAATTGAGAAACCAAGAGTCATGTTTCGCACATAGCAGTCTTCGATAATAATAATAAAAAAATCACTTAAAATTTGTTGTTAAAAAGAAAAAAAATACTGTTCGAATCGTAAAATATTTTTTTTTCTCATACGGACGCATTTTAAATCATTTTCTTTTCAACTGCGATTATGAAAAATGACCTATTTCTTTTTTAAATGTTAAAAGTCGGAAACAATGCATTTGCTGTGTGAAATAAGCATTCGTGAATATTTTTTTTTTTTACATGACTGAAGAGGTGAAAAAAAATAATATAAAAATAAATAAATAAATAAATAAATATATAAATAAATAGTAGCCAGATATTAAAAAGCGCAAAATTGGTAGCCAAAAAACCGCTTATCAAAGGTTGTAATTAACGGTAATGAATCGTAATTGTAAGTTTAGATTAACTAAACGATAACGTAACGTAAACGTAACGTAACGTAGCCGTAACGTAACGGTAACGTATCTCCATCGTGAATGTGATTGGAGATAAGTTGGTTTTAACTGTGTCACGTGACCACAAGTTTCTGCCAACGAGAGAGTTTAAACTTGTAGTCACGTGTTTTAACTTGTAGTCACGTGATTTGACTTGTAGTCACGTGATTTTCATAAACAGTCGAAAGACATCATCTTTAATAATATTTACGATGAATATACGTTAGTTTATCTCCGACGAACGGAATTGCAATAAAACAAATTTACAATTACAATTACAATTACAGAATCCATCCTTCCTGTAATATTATGAGAAAAATCACTCAGTGTTTTGGTTTCCCAATCAGCACCTTAAAAAGATTCGTATACTTTCGGTTAAGAATTCACGACTTCAGACACTGATTACAGCATGATTTGTCCCGAGAATGCATTTCATCCATGTTTTAAAAAATAAAAAAAATAAAATAAAATAAAATTATCACACAGAAACATTAAAATTAGAAAAAAAAAAAAAAGATAATCGGTCGATTTCATTTACGTTATTAATTAAGTAATTAATTAATTCATTCATTTTACCATCAAACCACTAACAAGGGCTTATTACTAACGAAAAAAACTTATTACTTTCGAATATCATTGCACCGATTTTCTTTATGCATTTTTAAATCCTATTTCCAATCAATAAAATTAGCGGTTACTCAGTTCATTTTTCTCAATAAAAAAAACAAAAATTAAATTAAATTAACGTCTGATCGTAATTCTGCTTAAAAACACATGCATATTTTTAAATTAATAACCAAAAAATTTGGGTTCAAATCAATAATAAAAACAATTTTAAAAATTTCATTTTCAAATAAAAGAAGCGATTTTTTTAATTAAAAAAAAATTAATTTTAGATTATTGCACAAAAATAATTGTCACCGGGTTTTGATCTAATTATAAATTTTAATTTATATTTATATTAATTACTAGTACGTATTTTTTTTAGGGTTACGGTCGAAACCATAAGTCTGTCGTCTGGAATTTGGGTCCATTTCGTTTTCGACATCGTAAGGGAAATCCTGGGAATTATTTTAGACATTCACAGCAGTTAGCCCTTCACTTTTTTTTTAATAAAAAAATTCATAAATTAAATAATCATATAATTTTTTCAGATATTTAAAAACGAGAAGAATAAAATTTAAAATTTTGAGACTAGTTTTAAGAGCTTTCAAATTTTGTTATCTCCCTCACGATGTCAAAAACAGATATCTCCAACTTTTAATCATAACTTATTTTCGATCAAACGTTTCATTTAAAAATAATAAAAAAAATGAAATCGACCTTTCAAATAAAAAAAAAAAACTTTCATTTTTCACTTAAAACCTAAAAATAAATCCGATCCATTTTGCATAATACGTTTTGTTTTTCTAAATTACAATTATTATCCATTTTCTTTTCCAAAAAATAAATTTGTTCAGAAAAAAAAAAAAAATTCTTTTTTTTATTACATAAAAGTGAAATCGATTGAAAAAATAAATGTTACAATTACCCATGGTTTTTGGAATAAATAAAGGAAGAAAAAAAAGATCAGATTAATAAATAAATACATAAATAATTATTCCAATAACCAAAAAAAAAAAAAAAAAAAAAAAAAAAAAAAAAAAAAAAAAAAAATTCATAAACTCTAAGAAAATATAGAATAGCTACAAAATAAAAATAAAAAGAAAAAACATCCGATAAATATAAAATGGAATAAAAATGGAAGATGTAGCAAAATCTTTGATGGATTTTATTTTTTTTTTCCGCGAGCTTAACCCCTCCCCACCCCACCAAAACCCCCCACCCCCCCCCTTCCACCCCTCCCGGCGTATTCAAATTGAAAAAAAAAATCAAATACTATCATAAAATTATACATATCGATCGTTTGATTCGAAATTATTTAGTAGATTTTCATTTTCAGATAGTAGTTCCGATCGAAAAAAAGATTGAATTTGCTTTTTTGCCATTTCTTAGGCAAATCCGATTATAAATCTATAATGTATATTTCTTTTTTTTTCAAAAAATAAAACCCATCTAAGATTTTTTACAATCGACAGGATTGGGGTATTGACTAGACAGAGGTTAATACAAAAAAAAAGTTGATCACCGACAGTTTTTTTTTTTTTTACGTAAATTATATAAGATTATACAAGAAAGAGCTGGTAGTTGAGGACTGAGGGCTGCTGCTGTCACTGGCACCGAGGTTGTTTCCAATTCCTTCTAATTCTATTATTCCACTCCTGATGACGTCACGTTATGGAATTTAAATTAAAAAAAAAAAAAGACAAATCTCAAACGGTCTTGAATGTTCAGCACTTTCCACTTCCAACCTGAAAAATTAAACAAGAAAAATTAGTGATCGACAATTGTGGCGCCCGAACAGGCTAATACAATTGTGGCGCCCGAACAGGCTGAAACTGTACAATTATTGCGCCCGAACAGGCTGATACAATTATGACGCCCGAACAGGCTGATACAATTGTGGCGCCCGAACAGGTTGATACAATTATTGTTTCACAGCATTGAATAAATTAAAATAAAATCAGACCTAGATAATTTCCATTTCTGAAAGAGTAAGGCGGCTGGTAGACATGGCAACACCGCTGTCACTAGAAGACTGAACACTGCTATGATCGTCAGTGTCACTTTGATTGCTGGTATATCCGATCACGTCGACTTCGTCTAAAAGAAAAACAAAAAAACAATCAATTAGAAAAAAATTGACGCAATAGAACTAAATGGCTGTTAATAACCAGAGACTTGACAAAATGTAACGAATTAGTCCGAATTACCCAAAATAAAAATCGGAAAAACTTGTTCTTTATAAATCTAAGCCTAACAAAATCGTGGCGCCCGAACATTCCGATCCAACCACAATTCGACTGGACCTTACGTTTGACAAGCGTGCTTTAGCTTCTTCGAGCACACAGGCCGCATCTCATTTTAAAAAAAATAAATCTTCAAATAATATTTCATACAACGAGCGTGAAAAGCCTGGAAAACTATGACTAATGTTTCTAAATTATCTGACCTAGTTTGAAAATTAAGATACTGTACTTGGGAGCACGAGAATAGAAACGCATTGAGGTTCAGAAACGTGCCTGGTGCACCCTGTCCACCGAAACAACCCCGATATGATTTACGGTCGAGCGAGACATTTTTTCCCTTTGTTTTTTTTTTTTTTTTTTTTTCTCAAGAAGGAGAAAAAAAAAAAATAATAATAAAACTTGTTTTTCATTTCTTTCCTCATTTCACTTTATATACGGCCAACTAGGGCTCGTACATTTCTTTTTCTCCCCTCCCCTCCCCTATCCTCTTCTCCGCGTCGACGAAGGAAGAAGATTTAAGCCGCATGCACTCAAGGAACCAAATGCAAACTGACATGCTAGGGAATACTTAGAGGATCGTTTCTTTTCAATATAGAGAAACTCAGAATGGGAACACGTCAAAAGAATTAAACCAGATCCGACCTGTTAATTACTATCAAATTTCAGAGGATTATGGAGGTAAAATCGCTTCACAAAATCCGGGGACTCGTGAAATTTTCTCTCGGAATTTCATATTTTGCAGAGAGAGGAAATTTAATCGTGAGGGTGTTCCAATATTGCAGAAATTTTCGAAAAAATAAATTACAATTCAAATCATGCATTCGTTCGAAGCTGAATCCTAGATTTTCGGGGTTGTGCAGGTCTGAACAGGTCTGTGCTAGACTGCTGCAGCAACTTTAATGGTACAATCTGATTATTTTTTCGTTCCCGACAATTTTCTTAATCCGTTTTTCTTAAAAAAATAAATTCCAATACATTTTTTCTAATAATTTTGGTTCCTAAAATTGTTTTCCTAACTATTTTGATTCCTAAAACAAAATTTCCTAAAATGAATATTTTTTCCAATTTTTTAAATCCCCAAAGGGATTTTTGGAAATTTCATTTTAGAGATTTTAGGAAATTTTATTTTAAGAATCAAAATTTTAGAAACGTTAAAACTTTAAAAAAAAAAAAAAAAGTTAAGAAAACAATTTTAGGAACCAAAATTTTTAGAAAAAATGGATTAAGAATTTATTTATTTATTTATTTTTTTTTTTTTTAGGAAAAATTGAGTAGATTTATTTTATTTTAGGAAAAATAAGATTCGGAATTTTTTTCTTGTTTTTCAGAAAAAATGGATTAGGAATTTATTTATTTATTTATTTATTTTAAATAGATTAATTTTTTTTTTTTTTTTTTTAGGAAAAACGGATTAGGATTTTTTTTTCTTTTTTAGGAGAAATGGATTAAGAAAAAGAGTAGGGAATCGCTTCTTTTTTAAAATTAATTAATTAAATTAATTTTTTATCAAATTAATTAATTATTAATATTTCATTAATAATCAATTAATTAAATTAATTAATTAAAATTGAAAGTACTACGACGGCTAAATCTCTGGAAAACTATGAGAAAAAAGACAAAACTTTTGGTGACTTACGCCTAGTTTCCTTCGTTTTTTAAAACTTCTGGCAATTCTGGCGTCCGAACATTCACCTTAAGTAGACTTTAGGCAAGATAAGTTCAAACCTGATCACGCACGCACAAGACAAGTTCAAACCTGATCAAACCTCCATAAGACAAATTCAAACCTGTTTCAACTTGTACAAGACAAGTTCAAACCTAATGACGCACCCACAAGACAAGTTCAAACTTGTTTAAAATTGCACAAGACAAGTTCAAACCAAGTTCAAAAGTTCATAATCGTATCACGCTAAACGCACATGATTTGACAAACGTGCAATAATTTCATCGAATACACATCCAAAGTTTTTTTTAATCCCCCCCCCCAATAATGCTAACTTAATACTTAAAAGACCTCATACCATAAAATTCGTTCCTGAAAATAGGCAACCCTGCAAACACATTACTACTCGGTTTTTCATGCATATGGGATTAACCACGCATAAGAATTTTTACTCAAACATCTGAAAACGACTTGTTATACTAATCTTTAATTAGGAAATTCCGAACCGGAAGAGCGTACGTATTAAGGGCTGCTGATCGAAAAACGTAAAGTCATCAAAAGAAAATTTGTAATCGAAAAAGGGACGAGCCAATAGGTTATAAATAACGACGGTGAAAAACCAGGAGAGGATTTCTGGTTTTACCGCCTCGCGTTTTCTAATTTTCCCGAAAACCCTTTTTGTCCGATTATCCCCCATGCCCCCTCCCCCGGCCCTGGCCCCTGCCCCTTCCGAACTCTCTTGTTGTTTTGAACCCTCTGATAAGCAATAATAATCCTCCATACTTTTTCCCCGATAAAACTAAAAAGACCAATGACAGAATCGAACGAATATTAAAACCGCTGGTGGAAATGGGTTTTTCCAGGATACAAAACATTTCCCAAAACAAACCCATCATCAAAATATAAAAGAGAGAGAGGTGTATATATACAATATACAGTATGGATGCACGCAAAAACTGAATGTACAAGAGAAATTACATTTTCCCGAAAGAGCGAAAAAAGGGAATGGAGGTGGGGAGAAGGGGGGGGGGGGAAGAGAAAGAGCGGGCGGAGGGCGGCTTTTGCGGAAAATTAGAAAGGCCTCTAGTAGTTACATTAATCTATCCTACAATCAAAACGTTTTTGCGTTAGCGGGTAAAAAAACTTTCGCTAAAATGACACGATATCAATCCTGCGATTCAATGCAACAAACCGTCAAATAACATTAAGGCTTTAATCGTAAAAGCTTTTCAATCAAATTTAATTTAATCCGAAAATCGAAGAATCGAACTAATGTCAAAACGATCTAACCTTAAATCGCGATGGGCTCTTCACCACCGTCAACTCTTCCCCTTCCTTTTTTTTTCTGTGAGAAGTTGAAACTTGAAGACTGTGTTGAATGGTTAATGCGGTTTTGTTAATTTTACTCACTTGACTTGGGAGCCCATAAGTGAAGAACCGGAACCGGAACGAGAACCAGAACTCGGGAAGCTTAAAATTTGAAATCTTTGAGATAAGCCTGGATCTCAGCATTATGTATTTGTTTGAACCTTAATTCTGGGTTTTCGAAATTTTGCAGGTCTGTGCAAAATTGTTGTAGGAACTTGTTTACGGCAATTCTAGGCAGACCTGTGCAAGTTTAAGCAGGTTTGAACTTGTCTTGTGGGTGCGTGGTCAGGTTTGAACTTGTATTGTGCAAGTTTAAACAGGTTTGAACTTGTCTTGAGGAGGCTTGCGCTTGATCAGGAGGTTTGAACTTGTCTTGTGCAAGTTGAAACAGGTTTGAACTTGTCTTGTGGAGGCTTGATCAAATTTAAACTTGTCTTGTGCAAACTTAAACATGTTTGAGCTTGTCTTGTGCAAGTTGAAACAGGTTTGAACTAGTCTTGTGGAGATTTGATCAAATCTGAACTTGTCTTGTGCAAGTTGAAAAAGGTTTGAACTTGTTTTATAGAGGTTTGACCACCCAGAGAGCAGTATCAATCCATTGGACATCCAGTGGATTGTCCATTAGATATCCACAGGATATCCAATTCCATGAGATATCATCCATAGGACATCCAAAGGACGCTTTTTGGATCAGTGAGGACATAAGTACATCCAACGGACGTCCAATAAATGTCCTCACGACGTCCTGAAGACGTCCACGGGACTGGATAGATTTTGCTACCTTGGAAGGTTTGAATTTGTCTTGTGCAGGTTTGATCAGATTTGAACTTGTGCTATGTGCAAGTTTAAACAGGTTTGAACTTGTCTTGTGCAAGCTTGAACTGGTTTGAATTTGTCTTGAACTAGGAGGATGAGTGATATATTTTACACGGGTCTCTTAAGGTTATCAGGCTCAGCTGATAAAAAGAACCGATTTCAGGTGAAATTGGTTCCACCGCCAACACTCCGCGCCCACGTTTAACCATCCGAACGTTAAACCGTCCTAACCTTAACGTTTAACCATCCGATCGCCCTAAAATCACTTCCCATTACAAACATAAAGCTAATTCTTGTTGATTACGAGAAAATCGATCAACTTTCGAACAAAACTTTGAACTCTAGATTCCGTCTTTCTTTTTAGATGAAAAAAAAAAAAAAAAAAAAATCGTCCTTCCATATTCCCGAATTTTCCGAGTTTTACCTTGAAAAAGAAAACTCCCTTTTCCTTCTTTCATTTTCTTATGAATGAAGTGTTTGTTCGACATTAGATTAATGCTCCTTCGAAGTTAGAGGAAAGAAAAAAAAAAAAAAAAAGGAAAAGTTTATCTATGGAAAAAGATTAAAGAGGCAACCGGGCCGAAGTAGTAGGGGATTTGTAGACTCGCAGATAAGAATTTTCCTTTACTGCAGAGCACGGGGAAGTAATGAAAATCAAATATAAAAAAGGTTTTCTTATGAAAAATTTTCGATAGCGGAATTGCAACCGTCTCCTAAACAAACATTAACCCGAATCGTAAATCTTTTTTTTTTTTTCTTATGACCTACTTTTAACCTTCACAAGTATAAAAAAAAAAAAAGATCGAAAACGTTTTCGTAATTATCTTAAAAAAAGAAAATGGAAGGGAGAGAAAAGCGATCTGATGAATAAAGTTGCAAAATTTTGAATTTATTAAGTTGGAAAAGAGCTGCCGCATAAAATGAAGGGTTTTCCAAGAATTGCGTTTTCTTAATGAGAAATTACCATCATGCATAGCCTTCTGGTATCTTTTAAAATTCCTATAAATGCCTAATTAAAACGGGGGAAAAAAGATAGCCACGCTCGGGAATTAACAATTTTTTTTTTTTTTCTCACAAAAAAAATTGTAGAATTTTTTGAGTTGTTAAGTTTGGAACACATCGAATATGAACTATGCGTAATATAAATTGAATTCCATCCCGAGCTTCGAAGTGGAAATTCTCGTCGCCTAAACGTTTCTCTAATTTAATTTCCCTTTACATGTATTTTTTATCTCCCCCCCCAATCCCCCTTACTTCCCCGATCCCGCCCCCCCCCCTCGGGCTGCCTTTACTTGCATTGCTTCAACAATTTCACGTAACGTTTTTCCTTTTATCGAAGCGAAATTGAGGAACAACAATTTCCCAGCGCTATTGTTGCATTCTACGGGAAAACGTCTCATAGATCGGGGCCGTAGGAAAATGCTTGAATTGCTTTCCATTATTCATTGTTTGAACGATTCGACATTCAGCTAAGGGTATTCTCTAATATGGTCTCTTCGTTAGACTAAAGGTCACACTTCGCTGCGTTAATAGGTCATTTATTCTCTCCATAGCCCCCAAAAGGGCTTTTTACCGGAGAGAAGAGGAAGATGGGGGGAGTATGCAATGGAGCCCCTCGAAAAATAGAATTAAAATTTTCTCCTGCCATTCTTTTAACAGTCACATGAGTTGTCACACGCCCAATTTCCTCCGCCAAACCAAAGGTCAAAATCGAGAGGACGACCCCGAAGCGAATACTTCACCCAGACAATAGAACAAAAATATTGAAAGACACCCATTGCATCTATCCCACTGATTAAAGTATCTTTTTTTTTTTTTTTTTTTTTGTTTACAATGCAATCGATCACCTCGAGCAATATCAATAATTTCAGTGATGTGACCGAACAATAATGATGATGATCGCGACGATAATTATGTTTATTTTCGTGGCCGTTTTCTTCCACCCCTCAGGTTTGATGTCGGATTAATTAGAATAATTGCCTTTTTTTTTTTCTTTTCCCGAGGAAAAAAAAAAAGTTTAGGAAGAAAAGGGGAAAGAGGAGGAAGATGAAACAAGTTTGGTAAATTACGGTAAGTCGTGAAACTGAAGAACAACCCATTCATGGTTCACTGGACAAAATCGGACCATTCATCTTGGCTGACGCATTTCAAAACTTTCTCTTCCCGAGGTAAAAACCTTTTCTGCTTTTATACACCTCCGCTTTCCGCTAAAACCCACTCCCCCTTCCCTCCCCTACTCCCCCAAAACCTTTTCCATATTTAATTACGTCATTAGCGGTCTGACATCGTTCGAAATAAAATGTCTTTTCAGGGAATCAAGAGAAACTCTATAAGCAAAAAAAAAAAGGAAGCTACATCGGAGCAATGAACTTATTCTGAAATGCTTATATGGAAAATTGTAAAAAAATTTGTACTTTAAGACAATCGTTTGACTACAAATTCGATTTTGCAGTTAGGGAGCCATTTATGTCAGGGATTTTGGTTTCGTAAATAACTGTCAACATTCGATTATTCAATGGATTATTCCAAGATAGCAAAGTCTATCCAGTCCCGAGACAAGTTCAAACCTGTTTATACTTGCACAAGACAAGTTCAAACCTGTTTAAACTTGCCCAAGACAAGTTCAAACCTGTTTATACTTGCACAAGACAAGTTCAAACCTGTTTAAACTTGCCCAAGACAAGTTCAAACCTGTTTATACTTGCACAAGACAAGTTCAAACCTGTTTATACTTGCACAAGACAAGTTCAAACCTGATCACGCTTGCGAAGACAAGTTCAAACCTGATCACGCTTGCGAAGACAACTTCAAATCTCTTCAAGCTTGCTGCAAGCTTGAAGAGGTTAAAGAAGCTTGTCAAGACAAGTTTAAACCTGATCAAGCTTACACAAGACAAGTTCAAACCTGTTTAAACTTGCACAGCACAAGTTCAAACCTGATCAAGCCTGCACAAGACAGGTTCAAACCTGCCAGATAGCATAGACGTCATTATGACGTCAAAAATCTCGTAAAATCGTCCCGGAAAATGACCATACCTGGTGACGAAAACCGGACGCGTCACCATGACGTCACCTTTTTCGCTGGGCATCCACTAACTAATTCCTATCATTGGTTACACTTGCAATTTTCTTTCCTCCAAAATACCGTACATTATTGATCTCAATCGATACCTAAAGGAAGTCTGGTATCATTTTATTGATTTTGAAGAAAAAGAAAAGAAAAAAAAAAAACAGAAGTTTATTATCAATAAAGTCGTTGGTGCTTTTAACGAAAAGCAACGCAGTAAAATATAATACTGCTTGAGTAGGATCGTAAAAAACTTAAAGGTTATTTTAAAATGAAAGGTCGTAAACCTTAACATGAGAAAAAGGGGTGAAGAGGCAGAAGAGGAGAAACAAAAAAAAAAAAAAAACTCCAAGAGATGACGGTTTATGTCCCCGGAGGTAAACTTCAAAAAATCTGTTTTTTTTTTCCTTCGACAAGGGGCTGAAAATGAAGAGTTCGCTTATTCAAGAAGAAATCGAAGCGCCTCGGAGTTTAACATGAAATAACGAAGAAAAAAAGAAAAAAAATAAGCTCCTTACGTTAAAACTTTCGAAGAAAAAAAAAACCGCCAGCCGCCCCCTCTACTTTCCTCTTTAAAAAATCAGGCGTAAAAAGCTTTAACGAAGCCGTAGAGTCATGCTCCGAATTACAAAGCATTGATCGAGAGAAAGACAAGGGAAAAAAAAAGAAGAAGAAGAAAATAAATCAAGCTAATCAAGCTATACGAAATTAATTAACGCTTACAAGATGGTTTTCGATCGTAAAATAGGTTTCTCCTTTTTCATCTTATTAGAGATTAATTGGGAAAATAAGCGATTTTGAGTGAATGGTTGTTGAGAAAACTGAGTCCGAGATATGTTAGGAATTATTTCATTCAACGGACTGCTGTGGAGAGAAAATGAAATGCTGGAAAACATTACAAATGAATAACCGAGTCGGTGAATGAATGCCTAACTGAATGATCCGTTTGATGAATTTGACCAAGTAAATTCAGAGAAAAATGTGACGTAATTTAAAAGTCAAAAAGATGTCGTCAGGCATGGTCGCGTTCCGGGACGATTTAACGAGATTTTAGACGTCAAAATGACGTCTTTAAGAATGACCGATAATAAGAGTTGTCAATGAATGACGGTTAAGACAATCTGACGACAATAAGACGCTACTGAATAAATTTTCAATGAATGACGCAATAGTTAGAGTTGGAATACGGACTTGCAGGAGTTAGGCAGCCAGTCAGTAAGTCAGACAGTCAATTAGTAAGTCAGTTAATAAGTCAGCCAGTAAATCCGCCAGTCAGTCACTAAGTCAATCAGTCACTCAGTCAATCAATCAGCCAGTCAATTAGTCAGTTAGTCAGTTAGTCAGTCAGTTACCCAGTAAGTAAGTCAGTCAGTCTGTCAGTCGGTAAATTAGTCAATCCGTCAATAATTCATTTATTCGTTGATTCTATCCTTTGATCCAATTAATAATTCATTACTTAATGAATTATTCAGTCAGTCAGCAAGTCAGACAATCATGCAGTCAGTCAGTCAGTAAATCAGTCAAATTAGTCAATGCGACAATAATTCATTTATTCGTTTATTCGATCCATCGATCCAGTTAATAATTCATTATCCAATGAATTTTTCAATCATCCAGAAAATTAATTATTCAGTCAGTCAGCAAGTCAGTCAGTCAGTCAGTAAATCAGTCAATTAGTCAATGCGTCAATAATTCATTCATTCGTTGATTCGATCTTTCGATCCAGTTAATAATTCATTATCCAATAAACTATATTCAGTGATCCAGAAAATGTATTATTTAATCATCCAGAAAATGAATTATTTAGTCAGCCAATAAGTCCGACAGTCAGTCATTCAGTAAATCAGTCAATTAATTAATGCGTCAATAATTCATTTATTCGTTGATCTAATCCTTCAATCTTTTTAATAACTCATTATCCAATGAATTATTCAGTCATCCAGAAAATGAATTATTCAGTCAGTCAGTAAGTCTGTCAGTCATTCAGTAAGTCACTCAGTAAGTCAGCCAGTCAGTCAGTCAGTAAATCAGTCAATGCATCAATAATTCATTTATTCGTTGATTCGATCCTTCATCCAGTTAATAATTCATTATCCAATGAATTATTCAATCATCTAGAAAATGAATAATTTAGTCAGTCATTCATTAAATCAATCAATCAATAAATTAATGCGTCAATAATTCATTCATTCGCTGATTCGATCTTGCGATCCAGTTCATAATTCCTTATTCAATAAACTATATTCAGTCATCCAGAAAATGAATGATTCAGTCAGTCATTCAGTAAATCAGACAATTAATTAATGCGTCAATAATTCATTTATTCGTTGATCCGATCCTTCAATCTATTTAATAACTCATTATTGAGTGAATTATTCAGTCATCCAGAATATGAATTATTCAGTCAGTCAGTCAGTCAGTCAGCCACCCAGTAAATCAGTCAATTAATTAATGCGTCAATAATTCATTTATTCGTTGATCTGATCCTTCAATCTTTTAATAACTCATTATCCAATGAATTATTCAGTCAGTCAGTCAGTCAGTCGTAGATACCGCCATTCCCAATTTCAGTTCATGATTCACATACCAGTTCTTGAATAAAGGGAAATTCGCGAGATAAGTCTAACCAAAGACAATACACCGTGGAACAATTACAGTTAAACGTGAGAAACACCGCTACCAAAATTGTTTCGCCCGCTACAAAATTATTTCCGCACCGCACATGAATTTTTTTATTTTATTTTATTTTTTTTTCATCAATTAAACAAGGAAATAAAACTATGGAAATTAAAAGTTTCTTACTACAGGTCAGGAATCTCCCCCGGGATCCTCACACCCAAAGCTCAAAAATGATTAATAACTCTCATTCCTTTGGAAAAACACATTACGAAAGCTCAAGTTTCGACACAAGAGGGTGGGGAGAGGGGAGGAAAAGGACGGCGGCAAAACCCTCTGGAAACATAAAACCATTACAAAGTTTAATCAACATACTGCATCCCCATTGTGATAAAACCGAAATGGGATCCGCAAGACAAAAATAATCCGATAATGCTAGATTATTTATATCGCTAATTCCTAAAAGGTAATCACATAAAATTATGAAAAGGAGGAACCTTATGTTGGCGCGATTACGGGGAGGGGGGACGAGACCCGGAAAAGAACTCTTTTCGTGCCCCCCCCCCCTCCCTCTTAAAAACTGCATCCGCGGTTTCTCGGGAGATAATTATCCCTCATTTAGCTTTGAAAGTTATCCCGAGGAGCAATGTGGCGAAATAGAAATGCGTGAGGTAACATTAAAAACAAACTAAATGCAGGTGCGTTACTTTAGCCCTTATTCAATTTGAATAAGTGAAAATAATTAGTAATGTATGGTTGGAGTATCTAAATCGGATAACTCCAATCAAGTGTTTAATATTTTTTCCGAAAAAAAAACGGGCCTGAGCGAAAAAAAGAGTGTTTTTCAAGAAAATTAAGCACAAAGTTTAAGCCCCGTAATTTGATTGGAAAATAAATATCCCAAACTGAAAGGGAAAAGGATTCTCGAAGAACTTGCGGCACGGGGAAAGAAAACTTTTTTTCCCCAAAGTTTTGCTCCGGAAAATTTTTCGGAAAACAAATCGAGTTTTGATTGTAAACTATCGTTTCGTCATTTATAAGGGTGAAAAATAATCCAAGGAAAAACCGGGCGGTGATATATAGGCTTAGATCCGAAAAAGCATATGTCCCTCCATCTACACTCACCTGATTCCGATATCGATGGCGATCCGGTAGACAAATTTGTACTTGTACTAGAAACGGTGCTTGTCGAACATTCCGATACGGAGCGTCGTTTCGTGAGGGCTAAATGTGTATTATTCAGACTTTCCAGCCTTCTCCTAAGGTACCGATGCTCTCGATGCAGCTGCTCTTTATGAACGGCATGCTTTCGTTCTCTTTCTTCAAGATTCTGAAATTAAAAATAAAAATAAAAACTGAGACCATTTCCGATCCAATAATTAAAGAAATATTAATATTTATAAAATGTTTTAAAAATATGCAAATATTTTTTTGAAACAAGAAACAATAACAATAGTTTAAAAATTTTGGCAAAGATTTAAAAAAAATATTTTTATTATTTTTGTTTCAAAAAATATGTGCGAAATATTTCCAAATTATTTTATAAATATTGGAAATATTTCGAAAACGTGTTATAAATAGTGAAAATATTTCCAAAACATGTTATAAATATTGGAAATATTTCCAAAACATTTTAAAATATTGGAAATAATTCTAAAACATTTTATAAATATTGGAAATATTTCCAAAACAATTTATATAAATATTGGAAATATTTCCAAAACGTGTTATAAATATTGGAAATATTTCCAAAAGATGTTAAAAATATTGGAAATATTTCCAAAACATTTTATAAATATTGGAAATAATTCCGAAACATTTCCTAAATATTGGAAATATTTCCCAAAGTTGTTATAAATATTGGAAATATTTCCAAAACGTGGTATAAGTAGTGGAAATATTTCCAAAATGTGTTATAAATAGTGGAAATATTTCCAAAACGTGTTATAAATAGTGAAAATATTTCTAAAACGTGTTATAAATAGTGAAAATATTTCTAAAACGTGTTATAAATAGTGAAAATATTTCCAAAACATTTTATAAATATTGGAAATATTTCCAAAACATTTTATAAATATTGGAAATAATTCTAAAACATTTTATAAATATTGGAAATATTTCCAAAACAATTTATATAAATATTGGAAATATTTCCAAAACGTGTTATAAATAGTAGAAATATTTCCAAAAGATGTTAAAGATATTGGAAATATTTCCAAAAGGGCAGTCTCCACTTGATGACGTTCACGGCATTCGCGTTGTCCGTCATCACGGTTAACGTAATCGCACCGGAAGTACTTTGCAGGTTTTGCTCCCGTAAACGTTTGTGGCATAAAAAGAGTACCGTATATTTTATTAAGTATACAAAATTGGCTTACCCAGAATTTGTTTTGGAACAGATTTATTGTCTTCCCCATGCCCGAATTAAAATTTTTCTTTTTAAATCCGTAAAAACATCTTTCAAAACCGCCATTTTTAATGTTTGTAAATAGAAAAAAGCAGAAGATGATCAAAAAAATCGTGGTAAAAGATCCACAAAACTTCCGGTCCGATTACGTTCATCGAGAAGGCGGATAACGCGAATGCGGTGAACGTTATCAAGTGGAGACTGCCCTAAAACATTTTATAAATATTGAAAATAATTCCGAAACATTTCCTAAATATTGGAAATATTTCCAAAACATTTTATAAATATTGAAAATAATTCCGAAACATTTCCTAAATATTGGAAATATTTCCAAAAGATGTTATAAATATTGGAAATATTTCCAAAACGTGTTATAAACAGTGAAAATATTTCCAAAACGTGTTATAAATAGTGAAAATATTTCCAAAACGTGTTATAAATATTGGAAATATTTCCACAACGTTTTTGAAATATTGGAAATAATTCTAAAACATTTTATAAATATTGGAAATATTTCCAAAATAATTTAAAAATATATGAAATATTTCCAAAACATTTTATAAATATTGGAAAATATTTTTGAAATATTCGATTAGTATCATTATTTTTTTGCTCCTTGGGGAGTGGCTACTGACTCCCAACACATAGATGAAGATCTGTGCGTTAAGATTGCAAGATTGTTGTGCATTAGACTGCATCTAAATCAAAGATAATGCATTTGAAATGCTAATGCACTTGAACTTTTAAATTCACGTAATGCAGAGGTATGAAAACCTGAGATTCGCAGCGATCGTTAAGGCATCCGTGGTTTGGCACTGATCTCGTACGAACTTGAAAACTGAAATCCGACGGAATTCGCCTATTATGCATTACTTTCCTTTGTTGCCAAGGAAAATTTGTTCCCGTTTTTAATGTTGCACAATACAGAGGAGTTAAAATTTCGAAATCTTATTCTCCTGATAGAGATGACGTGAATTTTCAGACAATGGAAACAGATTAACATGTAAATATGTTACAAAGTTTTGTTTCCACACGTCAAGAATTCTAAACTGTTTTAGCATACTATACACGTTAAACTTTGGTTTTGGAAATTTCGTAATTCGGCTGTCTTTCTGCCACCGAAGAAAATGCGGGAACGAAAAGATAAAAATGAAACATGTATAAATTTTTTTTTTCTTTGGTAAAAAATATTGCGAAATTCCGACACCTTTTAAAAACCGTCATAAATCGTCTCATTTGTTAAGAGAGAGAATGAAAAAGAAAAAAGATGAGAAAAGGGCTTCAGCATTGAATCCGATTTTTTTTTTCGAGAAAGTGAAAAAAAAAAAATTAATTGAGGGAAAGGTCAAACCTGATATAAATTCGAGAAACTTAATCTTTTCCAGACGATAATTCAATTAAGAAAAAGAGAAAGAAAAGAAAAAAACGGAGGGGAAAATTTTTTTTTTTACTGCATATGCATCAAATGCTTTTTAAGGACATTTTCTTAGAGCCAAAAATGGACAAACAGCAGCACCTGCATTCGTGGCCTTAATCATCGAAACACTTGGCTAATGACTTGGGCAACAATTTCAAAGAATAAAAAATAAAAAAAATTATTAAAGACCCTTCTTCCCCTTTTTCTCCTTTTGACTATTTCTTTTCCCCTCTTTAACCCCGAAAATATGAACCCACCAAAGGAGTACAAGTGAAATTCAATAAAACGACAGCACACTCAGCATGATATGAAAGCGGTATTGTCAAATTGTCTAGAAATATCATACGGCTCGACAAATAAATATTTGTTCCTACACACAATGGAATGGGGTAATGGTCGATTTTACTCATCCACGTTCGAAAACATTGTCAATAGACTGGATCGCTTCCAAAGTTTGCCATATGCAGAAGTGCCGGGAAAACGGGGACAAAGGAAGGGTGGGGAGGGGGTGAGGGAGAGGGAGAGGAAAAAGGGGGGAAAAACGAAGAAAAAATGGGAGGATCTACTAGAAAAAATAAAACCACAGAAAAACGTAAAACTTTTTTTTTTCATGCAAAAATGAGGAAAGAAGATCGCCCCCCCCAGGTTCATTTGCCCTCACCCAGGGATTATTTGCTTTCATAAGATACGTATAGGAAAACATATCTTTTCAATGCCCCCCCCCCCCCAACCCCCCCACTCTCACTAAGCCGGAACATGTCTGTCCGTACCAAGATATTTATTGCTCTCCGCAAGAAAAATCTAAACTGACACCCCTCCGACATTCCCGGCGAAAAAGGTGACGTACTTTAAACGTCATGAAGACGTCAACCATATTCATACCGGAGACGCCATCGGGCATGGTCCCTTTCCGGGGCTATTTTACGTGATTTTCGACGTCAAAATGACGCCATTAAGTATGACCGATAACGTATCTCATTGAATGACGTCAGTATGACGTCTTATTGACGTCATGACGTTTGTGTTTCGAAATTGAGTTGGCGTCACTAAGACAAAAGTTAGACGTCAACAGTCACAAATATTACCGGCCGTACGGTCTTGACGTCATTATGACGTCGAAAATCTCGTAAAATCGTCCCGGAAAATGACCATACCTAGTGACGAAAATCGGACGAGTCACCATGACGTCTCCTTTTTCGCTGTGCCTCTTGTTACAAAAAATATTTTCACGGTCACGGCCGAGGTGCAAAATTGAATAAATCGATTAAACAAATCAATGAATAAACTGAATAAACATTTTAATTTTTTTTAAATCGATCACCACCTCCGAAAAACAAACTCAACTCAACCTAGCTTCAGTTAAAAAAGATAAACTACGTCATGAAATATGCGTTCGACTGAAATAATCTTCTTAAATAATAAAAAAAAAAAAGGAGAAAAAAAATTTTTAATAAATAATCCTCATCTACGAGCTTTATCAATTCTAACGTCGGAAACACCCTAAAACTTCTCAAGCAGACACACACACAAAAAAAAAAAAAAAAAAAAGAAAAGTTTTTCATTTTTAAAAACATTATTCACTAATTTTCAGCCCTTTGATAAACGATTTTAATTAGAATTTATAATGCTGTAATAATATTTATGAAAAATAAAAGGAAAAAAAATTTAAATTTACGACAAAAGGGGCAAGCTTTTCACTTTCCTTTTTTTTTTTTTTTCCTTATCCTCTAGAGTTTACAATGTTATCCTTAAAACTTTTTTTCGTCAAGGTTAATTCGAGTAATTAAGACGCTTGTAATTTCCTTTTTCCTTTTCATTCTTTAACAAAAAAAAAAAAAAAAAAGGAAAATGACTTTTTAAATATATTTTATGTATGAAATTTTCCAACGTACGGGGGGAAGGCAAATAAAAAAACACTTTCGACATTTTCGTAAATTATTGACGAACTAATGACTGCCCATTTTTATGTCGTTAAGCTGACCCGAGCTTTTTTCTTCTTTTACGGAAAGGAGGCTAAAGGAAGGAAGGGAAGGAAAAAAAAGGGGGAGGAGGGAGAGGGAAATTCTTTCAAAACTTTCTAAATGACCTGGAAGTCACTGCGATAGCGCTAATTACTGATATCAGTCTTTTTTTTTGAAGTAGTTTCGATTTGCTTTTTTTCGTCTTTTCTTTTTCTTAAAAATCACCGACGCATTTCAAATAAAAAAAGCGGCTCGGCCTAGAATCAATCGAAGCCGATAATAAAAAAAAAAAAAAAAAAAGGGATTCCGAAAAGCCTCGGGAAAAGAGAGGGAACCTTGTGTCGGTCAGTGAGCATTTTCAATGCCTTAAGGCCCGACCTCCCAACCTCCCCCCTCCCTCCCTCCCTCCCTCCCGGTTCGAGATAAGGAAGGGGGAGTTGAATGAGCTCCTTTTGAATCAAGGATTGTCGAAAACCTTTCCCTCAATGCAATTCAAAACCTCTTCTCCTTTTGTCTGATTTTTTTTTTTTTTTTTATTCCCCTTTGAATCGAAATAAATCTCGGTTTGCCCTTAAAGTTTTGCATGACATACGATTTCCCGAAAAAAAGAAGAAAAAGAAAAAAAAAAAAAAAAGGAAAAAATAAAAATCTTTTCAAAGATCGAGTAAAATAAAAGAGATCTCGACGTCGCCGAAACGCTCATCCAAAATGGGATTTCACAGTCGGGGAGGAATATAAGTAATTAAGTAACCGGTTAAATAATGCATACATAAACAAAAAGAGATAAAACAAGAGAAGGAGCCGGGTGAATAATTGAACAAGGAAAACAAAAGCAAAAGAGCTCGTTTCTTAAGAAAAGCATTTTTCGTCATATTAATTTATTTAATTGGAATCCAGTTATGGTGCGGAGCTATGCGGCGGAATCATGGTGTGCATTTCAGGCATTTTGATTCGGGTTTACAACCCGCTGCATCTTGAAAAAGAATGAATTGTACTCAATTAAAACCTTTGTCTTCCTTTTTGTTTCAAAACAGGACAAATGTTACAGGCAAAGACCGAAATCGGGAAAGGATGCAATTTCAACTATCAGGTATTTCACGATGAAACATGTTGCAGCATCGTGTCGCTGAACGCGTTTCAGCATCCCGTCGCTGAACGCGTTTCAGCATCCCGTCGCTGAACACGTTTCAGCATCGTGCGCTTACGTAGCGGACCTTGTCGCGATAAAAATAGGGGAAACACACCATAACTTGTGTTGTCGCGACAGTTCGAGTGTCGCGAGAACGTTTCTTACGGGATCACCGTGTTAAATATATTTTTGAAATGGCGCGAGAAGGGCGAGCAAAAACTTTTTAAGGTCATCAGCCATAAGAAAAATTCAAAAGAAAAATGTCGCGACAAGGTACGGTTTGTAGGTATTAGTGTCGCTGAACGCGTTTCAGCATCGTGTCGCTGAACACGTCGCAGCATCCTGTCGCTGAACACGTTTCAGCATCGTGTAGCTGAACTCGTTTCAGCATCGTGTAGCTGAACGCGTTTCAGCACCATGTCGCTGAACACGTTGCAGCAACGTGTCGCTGAACACGTCGCAGCATCCTGTCGCTGAACACGTTTCAGCATCGTGTAGCTGAACTCGTTCAGCATCGTGTCGCTGAACACGTTGCAGCATCGTGTCGCTGAACACGACTCAGTAACTGGGACCCACACATGGGCTGACACTTCAATGAATTTAGCCTAAATGGCTTTTGATTCATTTTTATTGCAAAACGCCATTGAAGTGCCGTACCGTAAATAAAAGTTCCCCTCTATATTGCAAAGATTTCTAAAACTAACAACCGATAAAAATAAAATAAGATAAAATTAGATAAAATAAAATAAAATAACGGAGGATGAAACAAAAAGTAGTAAAATAAATTTAAAAAAATAGAGAGCAAAAATTAACAAAAGGAACGGATAATATGAACAGCCCGAGGTGAAGCGACTCAGGATTGTGTCGCTGAACACGTTGCAGCATAGAAACTTGATGACAACTTGTTTATTTTTCAAAAGAAATTTTTAGTAACTATATTTTTTATAATTGCAAACTTTCCTTATTTAAAAAAATTACATGCATACATTTTGCAAAAATTATGCATACCCAGATTTCTATGTTCAAAAAATTTAGGTGCTCAAACTCTGGTGCTTAAAAAATATGCATGGATTTCGCAAAAGTTATACATGCATAAGGTATTTACCGCCTAACAGGACCTCAAGAAACGGCTACAGTGTATAACTCAAAATCGGAAATAATTGTTTATTTTCGGTCTAAATTTTCTTCCTACTTCAAAAAAAGCTTCCAAATTTTTGCTCCATTTGTTGTGGTAAAAACCTCCCCAACGAAAATAAAACCGGGGGTGAGCTTTTCCTTTAAATCGCTGTAAACTTTCTGAAATTTTAACGACGTTTAATTTTAAATGCTCCGATACCGTATTGATCGGCATACCCGTGGATTCACGAAATTCGAAAAGCATCGAGATCAATACGGAATAACAATTACGCCAGACATTCCAGAAATAGTATCGATGCGGTTTATTTTAGAGCTTTCGTCAGTGCATACACCCGATCAAAGAATTCCAGTCGAGCGAATAATCCGCATCGCTTTTCCTCAAATCCAGAAATAAACTTTCGCGAGCGCATGCAGATATGCATTAGAAAATCTATCTCAAGGGGAATTTTGAACGGGGAGGCACAAATCCGTGGTAGAGGGTCTTCACCGAACTTTACCGGGATTTCGTCGTTGAATTTTTTTTTCCACCGCCGAAAAAAAAAAAAAAGATTTAAAATTTTTTGTTATTTTGGGTTTTTATAAAAATTTACCAACTCCCCCCTTTTCCGTTAATTACAATTAGCTCTTTTATTTTGGGAGGTAGAAATCGGCCGTGTTATGAGTACGGGAAAGTAGGCACAGGTCGAGTGCCCCGGTGAGGCGTGAGGTTTTGCCGGTGCCGTGTTAGGTTCGGGTGTTTGTATTTTGATTTTTTTAACTTGGCTGGGGGGCACGGAGTGCCCTCAATATTTCTTTGCTTATCAGAGGCATAGCAACGAATTTGGAAAATGTATACTCGACAGGGTCATTTTTGTAGTAAAACTTCTGTTCAATCGTTTTCGAACGGCGAATGCGTTCAGCAAAACCATTTTTTCCCAAAGTCAGCAAGTTTCCTTTTTAACCACGAGAAAAAAAAAAGTATTTTTGGCGGAAAATTTTATAAGGAAAATCACGAATATTTCTTCGTCTCCGCGGATAAAAAAAAGGAAAAAAAAATTGAAACGATGAATAAACCCAAAACTGCGTTTAAAAACCCGCCTGTGTCAGCGGTATAGACACTTAAACGGCGCCATGAGCGTAATCGCGTGGAAAATGTTGGAAAAATTCATTCCACCACCTTACTCTTATTCTTTTTACATATTTATTTCCGATTTATTACGGCGGAAACTTGTTTATCGTTCCAATTTATTCAAATGAATAAAAAAAAAAAAAAAAAAAAAAAAAAAATTGCGATATCTCCCAAGGAGGATAGTCATCTCTCCTGCATAAACTGGTACAAAAACCCCGCCGCGATCTGATCAGATGACGAATGCAATCGAGTCGTTAATCAAGCGAGTAGATCGTTTTTGACAGATTTATCGCAGTTTAACGTGCGAATAAGAGCACGCACCGCAGAATTTACAATTAATCATTGGTCTATAATCCCACCGAAACAACTTAACTACCTTGGTGTCATTTTCATAAGCCCTCGGACCCCTTCAACGCCAACCTTTTACTTTCCCCCTCCTTCCCCGAGGCCTCCCCCTTCTCCCCGGCTCCCATTTTCCCATATCTCAGCGGTTCGTAAACCCGGATTTTCCCAACCTCCTTTAAGAAATTTAATATTTCCCAGCGTTCCACTATTATCACTTATTCAGGGTAAAATTTTGCTCAGCTATCTATCTCTCCCTTTTTCGGGTGCCCTTGAAAGGAATTGTGCTAGCAAGAAAAAAAAACCGAAAAACCCAACTTTCATACATAAAATAAACGCAAAAGCGATTTTCCATTTGGCTCACGCGATCCATTTGGGAAACATGAGTCCCGTGGCCTTATCTGCTTGACCACCGGTTTCATATCAGCTGTTGTGAGTTTTTTTTCCCCCTCCTCTAACTTACTCCTTCGTTTCGGAATAAAAAAAGATTTTCTGTTCTTCCGTTTTATCAGATAAAATTCTTTTTTTTTTCGAAAAAAAGAAAAAAAGGATTTTTCTGTTTCACTTTCTTTTTTTGCTTTAACCCTGTTTTGTCATGGACAGAACCGTAATGGAGATCGTTACTAAGCTATTTTTCCTAATTTAATTAATGGTTGGGTTTATGAAAGGGAAAGTCCTGCTTCGGGGGAAAAAAAATTCCTCCTTCGAAAATAAAGTGATATTTTGCTCCCAAGAGTTTACCTGTTCGATTTTGTTTTCCTAAAATTGCATAAAAATTCAAGAAACTATAAAAATTGACAAGGATCCTGCGGCACGAGTTTTTCTTAATATAAACCAGAATACCTTCTTCTTTTTTGCTAACTAATAAAAGACAAGTTCGGACAAGTTCATTTTTAACTTCGAAATTTCCCGCCAAAAATTAAAAAAAAAAAAAAAAAATTCCAAAAACGTTTTTAGTTGCCAGAATTTAGCTGACGAAAATAATATTTTCCGAACAATTTTGTTTTATACTTTCCTCTTTTGTTTCCAATAAACAAACAAGCTCCGAACAAGTTCAGACAAGTTCGGACAAGTTTATACAAGTTCGGACAAGTTTAGGCAAGTTTGGACAAGTTTAGACAAGTTCGGACAAGTTCGGAACAAGTGCGGAACAAGCTTAGACAAGTACGGACAAGTTTAGACAAGTTCGGGCAAGTTTAGACAAGTTCGGACAAGCTCAGAATAAGTGCGGAACAATTTCGGCAGGTTCAGACAAGTTCGGACAAATTCAAACGAATTCGGAATGTGTTCGGAACAAGTATGAAACAAGTTTGACAAGTTTAACAAGTTCGAACAAGTTCGGGCAAACTCAGATAAGTTTGGAATATGTTCAAAACAAGTACGGAACAAGTTCAGTACAAGTACGGAACATGTTTGGCAAGTTTAGACAAGTTGGGAACAAGTTCAGAACAAGTGCGGAACAAGTTTGGCAAGTTCAGTCAAGTTTCGACAAATTCAGACAAGTTTACACAAATTAAAACAAGTTTGGAATATGTTTAGAACAAATGCGGAAGAAGTCCGGCAAGTTTAGACAAGTTTCGACAAGTTGGGAACAAGTTCAGAACAAGTTAAGCAAGGTCAGACAAGTTCGGAATATGTTCAGAGCAAGTACGGAACAAGTTCGAAACAAGTTCGGCAAGTTTAGACAAGTTTTGACAAGTTTAGGCAAGTTGGGAACAAGTACGGACAAATTCAGAAAAGTTGGGCAAGTTCAGACAAGTTTGGAACAAATTCGGTAAAGTTCGCAAGTTCATTTCTAACTTTGGAATTTCTCACCAAAAATTTAAAAAACAAAATTTCAAAATAGTTTTTTGTTGCCAGAATTTTACTTACAGAAATAAAATTTTCCGAACGATTTTTTTTTTTTATTTTTTTTAACGAATATTCACAATTTTAATTCCCCTCGCGACACTTTGTAATTACATGATATTTCCGACTCAGCTTCAAAACAATGAAAATCGAATCATTTTCTCTCATATCGATACAATTTTAATTTGTAAAACGAGCCTTCCCCCCCCCCCTTCCCCCATTCCTTCTCATTTAAATGAAAATCGTCGAGGACGGAAATAAAGGCTGGGGAGGGAGGGGGTAGAACGAGAGTTTTCTTCCTAACGTTTTCGAATGAAAACGAAAAGGGGGGGGGGGAAGGAGGAAAGGAAAAAGTATGAAAAGAGGTCCTTTTGTTTGAAACAATATCAATCCAAACGTAAACATTAATTGAATTTTCGTCTCATTCGGAATAATCTTTGAAACGGAATCGGAAGAAAATGAAGCGGCAAAAGCCCTTCCCTGGCTTTTCCCACTTTTCCGGAAAGACAGGCGCAAAACATAAGAAATAAAAAAATAAAAATAATAAAATCGTAAAAAAGTATTATTCCAAAGAAAATTTAAAAAAAAAAAAAATAAAAATAATTATCATTTGAGTAGAAAAAAAAATTAGACATCGTGCAAAATCGGTAATAAATGGTTTTGGGACAACATTAATCTCTAGAAAATGATATTAATCAAAGAAAAAAAAAAAGAATATTCGATTTTACTTTCCGTTTCTTCTCTCGAAAATGTATAATAACGTCGAAAAGAATGATGAAATTGGCCGAAGCGAGTTTTTATTGCAACGATGACTAATCATAAAAAACAAAAACCATGGCCTAGGTCAATGTAAATCGAGTTGAGATCCGGTCCACGTAGTTTTTAACTTTGCGTAGCTTTACAAAAAAAAAAAAAAAAAAATGCTACCTAATTTTTTTTTTCTTTTTCTCTCTCGCGTTTTTCGTATGGAACATTCTTGAAAAATCGTGAAATAAAAAAATTACATAAATGCATTCGGCGAAGGTCAGACCGCGAGTCGGTGTGAACGCCTTTTGTAAGGTCAAACCTTGATGAAATACGTGCTCGTCAAATCAAATAGGTAAAAAGTAAAAAGAAAGAAGATGAAGAAAAAAAAAAAAATATATATATATATAAGCACATGCGGGTTTAGAATTGAATCAAACATGTCTGCCTTAATTTATTTTTTACCAGGTGAAGCCTATCCCCCATCCCTTGAGATATTCCTCCTTCTTTCTTTTCTTCTTTTCAGTTATTTTTTTTTTTTTTTGTTTGTTTTGTTTTTGTTTTTCGCTTACCTTTATAAATCTTTTCGCTTTCGTTAAAAGGCCTAGGGTAGTGTGCCTCGATGCCTCGGGACCGAGAGGTACCAAATCTTTAAGTTTCTCCAAACAATTTCGGAGATGTGCTCGCCTGAAACAATAAAAAAAAATCGAAATTAAAAAAATTAATATTTAATTAATTTTATATTTAAAATACGACACGAAACAATTTTGGAAAGCCTGGGGGGTAGGGTGGATCGAAAAACACGAATTTTGGAATTTGAAAATGCCGCAGCGCGGAAAAGTTGCATTTTAGCCTCCATATTAACCATAATTTTTTTTAGATTTTTTGGAGGCCGATTTCTGCTGCCCCAGAGGTCTTAAGTTTTTCAAAGTCTCATAAGGATCGAATTTGAATCCTTCATTCGTGATCTTCAATGTTACTCGTTAATCTTCGAATCTTCATCTTCAACCTTTAGCCATCAATTTTAATCTTTAACCCCAAGATTTAAATCCTTGATTCTTGATCTTCAAACTTTAATCTTCATTTCTAATCTTCCATGTTCCTCTTTAATCTTCATCTTCAACCTTTAATCTTCAAATCTTCAACATCAAACTTTAATCCTAATTTATGATCTTCAATCTTCGCCTTTAATCTTCAAATCTTCATCTTCAACCTTTAATCTTCGAATCTCCCTCTTCAAACTTTAATCTTCATTTGTGATCTTCAATTTTCCTCTAGAATCTTAAAATCTTCATGTTCATTTCTGATCTTCAATTTACCTCTTAAATCTTCAAATCTTCATCTTTCACCTTTAATCTACGAATCTTCCTCTTTAAACTTTAATCTTCAAATCTTCACCTTCATTTCTAATCTTCAATTTTCCTCCTGAATCTTCAAATCTTCATCTTCCACCTTTAATCTTTGAATCTTCATCTTCCACCTTTAATCTTCGAATCTCCCTCTTCCAACTTTAATCTTCAAATCTTTATCTTCATTTCTGATCTTTAATTTTCGTCTTTAATCTTCGAATCTTCATTTTCAACCTTTAATCTTCGAATCTTCATCTTCAGTTTTTAATCTTCAAATCATCATCTTCAACCTTTAATCTTCGAATCTCCCTCTTCCAACCTTAATCTTCAAATATTCATCTTCATTTCTGATCTTCAATTTTCCTCTAGAATCTTCAAATCTTCCTCTTCAACCTTTAATCTTCAAATCTTTCTCTTCCATTTTTAATCTTCAAATCTTCATCTTTAACCTTTAATCTTTTTTTTTGATCTTTAGCCCTAAAATTTGAATCCTAGATTCTTCATCTTCAAAATTTAATCTTTATTTCTGATCTTCAATGTTCCTCGTTAATGTCCAGATCTTTATCTTCAACTTTTATCTTCAACTCTGATCTTCAATTTTCCTCAATAATCTTCGAATCTTCATCTTCAATCTTTAATCTTCATTTTCGATCTTTAATCCCAAGTTCGAATCCTTGATTCTTGATCTTCAATCTTTAATCTTCATTTCTGATCTTCAATGTTCCTCTTTCATCTTCGAATCTTCATCCTTAATCTATAATCTTTAATTTTCAATCCTTAGATCTCTGACTTCTGAGTTTCAATCTTTTTTTAAAATATTTTACCGAATATATTTTATTTTGAAGTCCCTATTCAATCATTAATCTTCGATTTCTGTCTTCCAACCTTCGTGACAGCCACGATCAAAAATTTTAAAGTAGTTTACGAGTCCCCGTGCGTAGTAATTTAAATACTTTTTTTATCAAAAAATTGAGCCAAATTGTTCGGACGAATAAATAGATTCTTATTTATCATGTCCAGAACAGTTCTCATAGATGATTTAGGGAATTAATTAAAAATTCTGAAAATAAAATTTTTAATAATAAAGACACTCAAATGACTTCGATTTCGCTTTACAAGGCGGTGAAAAGTCGAAATTTTAGTAAATGTTTACAAACATGGCTCCATCTTTGCCAAAAAAAAGTTTCAATTTCCAAATATAAATCGAAATATTTAACAATCCTTTAAAGGCGAGATCGTTTTTTTTAAATAGAATCGTTGTAAGTACGAAGATCAATTCATTTCTAGTTTTTTTCGCAAATCGATCGAGTAGATTTTTTAAAATGTGTGAAAATATCCCACTTCCGGTGCCTGATTCCCATAAGAGCAATGCTTTGATCGGACTTTGAGAGGTAACTTTGACATTTAATTACATTAAAACTACATAAGCAAAAAATCTGAAAAAATTCCAGTTGATAGATTATGTCCTGAAGAATCAATAAGCGGAAAATAAAAAAATTCTATCGATATTCGATTGACTCGTAAACTACTTTAAATTCATGAAAACCAATTTTTTTCACTTGCACAGTTCTGTAAATTCTTGAATATGTTCAGTCAAAACAGCTGTAATTTTATTTAAAGAGAACGAAAACCTGGTTCAAATGGTGGCGTTCAAATGACGAGATCCGAAGGCTCACTGGGCAACCATTAATCACTAGCGTGATTAAGTCCCGAAGGCTCAAGTGGGCGGGACATGTCGCTCGTGCACCTCCGTCAAGATATATCCGGCAGGTCCTGGAGGGCAGACCAACGAGTCCAGAACCTCAAGGTAGACCACGGATCAGGTGGGAAGATAACGTGGCGGCAGATGCGAGAAGGTTGGGAGTGCCCGACTGGCGAGATGCCTGCCAGGAGAGGCCTGATTGGAAGAAAGTTTATAGCGCGGCGATAGGGCTCCAGGCCCTGTAAAAACCATGTGTGTGTGCGCGTACATTTTCGTCACTTTGGCGACCGATTGTGCAAATTCCCTTATCACTTTCGCGACCTGTGCACTCTGGCGACCAATACCCTGGTCGCCAGAGTGATCACGCGCTGATCACGACCCGAGCACGTGCAAAGGGCGTGACCTTGGCCGGGTAAAATTTTGGACTTATACGGTTCTGGAACTCCGGTCGTCACAGTGTATGGCAATGTGCGTATTTGTGTGTGTGTGTGTGTGTGAAAACCTGGTGATTTCAGGGGAGAGCGGAGTAAACGAAAATCCAACGTCAAACTGAGTTTAAACTTTTTTTTTTCTTCTTTTTTCGAAAAGCTTTTGGTCGATGAAAGTGGTTCTGACATTTGGATAAAGTACTTTTTCCCAGTGCTGACATTTTCTGTTATTGTTTCCGATGATCTAGATATTTTTCTTCAAAAAAAAAAATTTTTTTTTTTTTTTTTTTGAATGCAGATACAAATAAAGTTTGCAACGTTATCATTTTCACGGTAATGACTTCGAAAAACACAAAATTTTATTGCAGTTTCCATAAAATAAAAAAAATGATATCATTTGCCATTTTCTTTTCTGAGAACTATGTAGCATGTTTGTTGTTAAAGCTTTCGCGAAAAAAAAAAAAAAAAGAGGAAATGAATGTCGATGAATCGAAGGTCTTTAACAACTGATTTATCGCTCTTTTTATTTTATTCCCATGATTTATGATTATTCTTATTAATACTTATTTACAGCTTTGTAGTCACGAACTCCAAAAAGGATTTTTTTCCCCGAGATTTTCAAAAAAAAAAAAAAAAAAAAAAAAAAAAAAAAAAAAGGAAGAAAGGAAAATCTTTTTGATTTGCAATTAAATCCCGTGGAAAACTCCCCTGCTTTTGTTTCTTTCCTTTGAGGACAGGGATAAGAGGAATAAACTAAGAAGGATTCGTAAGAGGGAAGGGTTTGGGAAAATGAATAAAGAATGGAATTCGAAAGATATAAATTGTAAGAAAATAACAACACTTGTAGATTAGATTGCTTAAGATTTATCGGCCCTGAGAGATAAATTCCGGGTGAGATGTTTTCTGCATTGCAGTTTTTTCACCTTTTCTCTCCCCCCCCCTTCCCCCTACCGGTTCTTTCGCCCTGACACTTTCATGTCCCAATTGTTGGGTTTTTAGTCTACCTTTTATTTTTATTGTAATTATAATAATGAAGAAATGATACGCTTGCAAGGAATTGCAATCCCGAGTGAGGTCTTGATTCCGGGATTTCGGGATTAGAAAATTCTTAATCCCGATCACGTTCATTTTTACGAAACAAGGACGGGGTGGAGAGAGGGCAATAAATTCCAAAAAATGATGACATATTGTCTGCAGTGGATCTAGAGATTTTACCCGGGACTTCACTCTCTTCTCAGGATCCCGGGAATTCCCGGGATAAAATTTTCAATCCCGATTCCCAGAATTAGAATTCGAATTTTTCGTATTTTTCCCGCGGTTTTTTAATTCCCGAGAATCCGATGGGAAATACCGGGGACCCCGGAGAATTTAAATTTCCCGTATCGGGAAAATTCCCGAAAATCCAATGGGAAATGCCGGGAATTATCCGACCCCGGAGAATTTTAATTTCCCAAATCCTGGGAAACTATTTTTTCTCAAAAGTGGGAAATCACAATTCCCGGATTCAGAAATTTCCTGGAGAATCAGAAACTCTAGCGGCCCCACATGAAAAAAAAAGTAGATTCAGAAAAAACGGGAATCACATCTCGAAATTTCAATTTTTATTGTGAAAATTCGGGATTTGGGATTTCCCGTTTTAAAGAAACAACAGGTTCCCGGGATTCAAAAACTGAAAATTTTTCGATTTCTTGGAAATTCTTGGGAATATTTCCCAGAATTCTTAAAAAGCGGGAAAATTCCCAAAAATTTTATTCCAGAAAAAATGGGATTGGGATTTTTTTCCGGGATTTCGGGAATTTCCGTGCAAAACCTCTAGTCACATCAGAGTATATTTTTAAATATTCCGACAAGAACCTGAATTTTTAATGACAACAATGCCAACTTCCAGGATTTTATTTTCTTTTTCCCGGGATTAATCCCGATTTTGATTCCCAAAGAATCACAAAATAAAAATAACGAAAGAGCAATAACGGAATTAAAAAAAAATTACAAAACGAATCGCTTCAAAACCTAAAACGTCATCCACTTTATCTTGTGAAGGGACAAAAAAAGAAAAGCCATTAGAGACATCCTAAAAGAAAATCCAACACACACACACACAACTACAGCAGCTCACTATTTAGAAAGAAAAAAAATGAAGAAGAAAAAAAAGGGATAAAATAAGGAAAAGAAACGAAAAGAAAATAAAAAGTAATCGAGTAACGCACTGTATTCGACAAAGTGAACGGCGGTGTAATTTTAACATGAGAACTTCGAAAATAGTTTTCGAGTGTTTGCTTACAACGAAATGAAAACCATTTCGTTTTCCACGATCTTGCCAAGTTCGTCAGGAATGTCATTCGACAAACATCGTTTCCACCAATTCTCCTTGATAATAATTGTTGTTCCCAACGAATTGTTGTCGTTTTCCACTATATCGGAGCCTCTTCAGAATTAATACGTTACCCATTTCCTTTTTGTTTTCCCTTTTGTTTCTCCCCGGCGCTCCATTTTCCCTGCTAAAATCGTCTTCCTTCCTCCTACATCCTTTGCCCCCCACACCCCCCCCCCCCGTTCGCCTTACCACCGAAAACTGTTTGGATCATTATTCACTTACGGCTTCCCCTTAAATGAAGTTTCTTCCCTCTCTCCCTCCTCCTCCCCGGAAAATTCCGAAACGGGGCAGAGTCCGAAAACACCACTTTAGTTTCCTGGCGAGATCAACTTAGTAAATCCTCTTTATTCTATTAATGACTATAAATCGCATTAGTTTTATGTTCTTGAAAAGATTCTTAGGAAAAACTTCGTCGAAATCCCGGTTTTGTTCCCTCTTTTTTTTCGGGTGAAAAATTATGCTCTGACATAAAATCTTGGTTTTGAAAATTTAATGGGCAGACGCAAAAGGCGAAACAACAGTTTTTCTGAAATCGGTAAAAAATTCAAAAATATTTTTTACTTTATTTTCCTTTATTTTTGTTGCATTAAAGTCAAAACAGGACAAAAAAAAAAAAAAAAAAAGCATGGGTTTCGATCCCGAAATGTAAATTGCCTAGTTTTCGCCGACGAACGTATCCGGGCTTTTGTCTCAGATCCGCTCCGCTGTATACGTGTGCATGATTGATGCCATTCGATTTCCCATCTCATATTTAATTATTGCCTCTTTTGTTTCCATTAATTTTAATGCAATTAAACGAGCCCAAAGCTCCTATCTTTCCAATCTATCAATCTATATTTAATTTCCCTCCATTTTTTTTTTTTTTTTTTTTTTTAACAGGCAAAGCTTTTTACGTTAAACAGAATTAACGCAACTTCTCTTTAAATCTAACGGCAAGCAAAAACTTTTTTTTTGTTGTCCCACCGGAAAAGAAAAAAAAATGAATGATCAACGACGAAGATCATAAAAATTGGAAAAAAAAAAAAAAAAAAAAGAGTCGTGAGAATAATGTTTTTGGAAAATTTCCATGATATCGATTTGAAATCTGCATATTTTCAACATTTTTTTTTTTCTTTGGAAAATACAAGCTCAAGTCTTCTTCTGGAATCCCTTCTTCAACGCCCGAACACGACTTCCTTATTGACTTAACTATTTTCAATTGAAATGTGTAAAAAACCGAAAATGCCATTTCCTTTTGCCGGGAGTTTTCTCAGAAAATTCGATTAAAATTAAATTTTTTCGTCTTTCTATCTTTTTTTTTCCATCCCTCCCTGTACCTTTTTCGTTGTATAATTTAACAATACATCATTTTTTTAGGGGAAAAAAATGAAAAAGAATCTTGAATTTTTTTTTCTTATTTGCTGGAATAAATTGTCAAAAAATGGCTACTTTCATTATTATTATTTTTTTTTTTTTTTTAATTTTGAAGGAGGAGAACTCATAATTTTCGTCGAATTATCTTGGAATACGTGATGATAAAATCAATTGACCTCAGCACGTTGTTGCAGCGTCACATTTTTGTGGCTTTTATTCCGGAATTATGTTTAAGGTCATAATTTTTTCGCTGAGAGGAGACTCGATTCCATTCGTAAGGTCATAGAATACGAATGTATTCAGGTTTTTTTTTCTTTTTTTTTTTTGAGGAATGAAGTTAAACTTGTAAAAAAAATTAAATTAATAGAATTACAGTTTCTTATTTTTCTTTAAATTTACTGTGTCCTCTTAGGTTTTCGAACTCCTATATTTTAGATTTATAAAAGAAAATTCCATGCCCCTGAGGTCAGCTGACGTATCTCCGTCATAAGAATGATTGGAGATACCATGTTTTGACATGACTGTAGTTGCTAAAAATCATGTGATTACAAGTTTCTAATGATAACATAAGCGTGAGAGTGCAATTTCACGAAAAAATATGTTGTAATAGCATGTTCTCACAACATGTTGTTAAAATGTTACAGCGTTATAAACATGTTATAACTCAGAAAAGTGTTTCTAACACGTTTATCAACATGTTATTGCTCAGAAACATGGTGCCAACATGTTATAGCTCAGAAATATGGGGTAAACATGTTGCTGTACATATTATAGCTCATAAACATGTTAAACATGTTATAACTCAGAAATATGTTGCCAACATGTTTTTCAACCTATTATAGCTCAAAAAAGCGCTTCTAACACTTTAACAGACTATAGCTCTGAAACGTTTTGCAAAATGTTATAGTTCCGATTCATGTTGTCAACATGTTATAGCTCAGAATCATGTTCAACATGTTATAGCTCAGAATTATGTTGCGAACATGTTTAACATGTTATAGCTCAGAATCATGTTGCCAACATGTTCAACATGTTATAGCTCAGAATTACGTTGCCAACATGTTATAGCTCAGAATCATGTTGCCAACATGCTATAGCTCAGTCGCATGTTGCCAACATGTTATAGCTCAGAATCATGTTGCCAACACGTTACAGCTTAGTCGCATGTTGCCAACATGTTATAGCTGACAATCATGTTGCCAAGATGTTTTAGCTCAGAATCATGTTCAACACGTTATAGCTCAGAATCATGTTGTCAACACGTTACACATGTTATAGCTCAGAATTACGTTGCCAACATGTTATAGCTCAGTCGCATGTTGCCAACATGTTATAGCTCAGAATCATGTTACCAAGATGTTTTAGCTCAGAATCATGTTCAACATGTTATTATAGCTTAGAATCATGTTGCCAACATGCTATAGCTCAGTCCCATGTTGCCAACATGTTACAGCTCAGAATCCTGTTGCCAACATGTTATAGCTCAGGATTATGTTGCCCACGTGTTATAGCTCAGAAACGTGGTGCCAACATGTTACTTAGCATATTATAGCTCAGATATATGGTGCTTCAAGTATAGCTTCAACATTTAAACTAATTTTTATATCTAAAATTCAACATGTACTTCAACATTTTATAGCTTAGAAGCATGTTGCCAACATGTTGCGCTGAGGTGACAACTCCTTTCACGTAACTGAAACAAAATTTCCAAAGTTTTCTTTTTCAAAATGTCTTTTTTTCAAATATTTTACCTTCCCCAAAGTACAAAATCCAAAACATTTTTTTTTCTGTCAGTAAACTCTGTGCAAGTCTGTCAATGGACTTCAGCAAAAAAAAAAAGAAAAAAAAAAAAAAAAAACTTATTTTTTAACGCGTGTGCAGAAAGATTTTTTTTTTTTTTTTTTTTTACCAAAGGTCAATTCTATATTCCTCACTTTTAAAAAACGTTTTTCCCCTTTTTTTTTGATAAAATATTTAAGGACTTAAAAGTCACATCTCCCGATATAAATAATACACGGACGGAAAGGTTTCTCCGAATAAAAAGTAAAAAAGCTATTTTATTTTATTCGATTTCGGATGCCACAGGGTGCAACTGTAAACGCAGCTAACCGAAACATTTTTTTTCTTTTTTTTTTTTTTAAGACAGATTGCAGCCAACGCGACAAAAGAGTTTTATATTTTCTTTTCAAAAGTTGTTAAAAAAAAAAACACCCCCCGTTCTTTCTCTTCTTCCCATTTCTTTTTATATCGTCTCAAGAGAATTTCCACAACACTCGAAAAAGCGGAATTTGCATTTTCAAATATTTTAGTCGTAACTTTGTATTTTTTTTTTGTTTTTGTTGGCCCTTTTTCCATGTTTTTCTTTTGTTCTCGGGAGTTTCCTTTTTGACTCAGGGAAAGGGAGGTCAGAATAAAAAAAAAAAAAAAAAAAAAAAAAGAATAAAAAAAAAAGAGGGATAAAAATAAAAATAATAAAAAATAAAATAAAATGCTGTATGTACGTGTTCGACTTTCAGTCCGTTAATTATGATTTGTGAATAACAATGGGCCTACCTTGCAGCCTTGAGTTACCTCAGAGATTTTTTTTTTTTTTTTTTTTTTTTTAATTCAAAAATATAAAAATCGCAGTTGAAGTAGAAAAAAAAAAGAAATGGTAGCTAAATCAAAGGGTAACATTGTTTCCTTCAAAAACGGAGATGATCGAGAATGGGATCGATGAGTAGGGGTAAAAAAAAAAAGGCTCGCTTCATGAATGAGAATCGACAGTGAAACGGGGAAAGAAGGGGGAAGGGGAATGCTTTGGCGAACTAAAAATAGAGAAATTGAATGAAAGTTGATGGGGTAACATGTTTGCCATGGGAAAGGAAAACAAAGAGATTATATAGAGTTACTAAGTTTTAAGCTATGGAAAACTTTGCCCCTATAGGCGTTAAACTTGAAATATGTCCAAGTTAATTTTGGTGCGGTTTTCCAAAATCATCCACCTCTAAAGCCGTTCATAGCCTTAAGAGGGGGATGTCGATGCATGTTTTTCTTTTTCGCCCTCACGATCCCTCCCTTCGCGGTATTTTTTTTCCAGCGAAAAACGTGACGTAGTTCAAACGTCAAAAAGTCGAAATTGTCGAAAATAAGTTTGACAGAAAAAGAACAAAATTAGCGAGATCATAAAAAAGATATTAGACTTTTTTTTTTTTTTTTTTTTTTTTTTTTTTTTTTGCGCTATTGCATGATGAGTTCATCGTACCGGTTCATTATTAACAACATTGTTTCTTTTTATAATAACAGTCTTTTTTTATTAGTCGATTATCATAAATGCAACACAAAACGCAAGCGTGTAAAAATACAAGTTGAGGAAGGAAAAAAAAAAAAAAAAAATTCTCGCTAAAAACGTGTGCCACTGTAATAGTAAATGAAGGTCATCCGAGATGAAAAGCCCGGAGGTTTTTGATACAAAAATAAGCGCTCGGGTTAACATCATGAGAAAATGAACCGGTTTCCTGGGGGCAGCAAACATATCGGAAAAATAATATAACGTCAAGCTCAAAAAGAAGGTTTAAAAAGATTTTTCTTTTCCTTTCCCTTGACATTGTGAATAACGTCGAAATTTTTAAAAGAAGAAAATGGGAGCTCCCATGTTTTTTTTTTTTTTTTTTTTTTTCTTAAAAAAAAAAAAAGGCTCGCTTCATGAATGAGAATCGACAGTGAAACGGGGAAAGAAGGGGGAAGGGGAATGCTTTGGCGAACTAAAAATAGAGAAATTGAATGAAAGTTGATGGGGTAACATGTTTGCCATGGGAAAGGAAAACAAAGAGATTATATAGAGTTACTAAGTTTTAAGCTATGGAAAACTTTGCCCCTATAGGCGTTAAACTTGAAATATGTCCAAGTTAATTTTGGTGCGGTTTTCCAAAATCATCCACCTCTAAAGCCGTTCATAGCCTTAAGAGGGGGATGTCGATGCATGTTTTTCTTTTTCGCCCTCACGATCCCTCCCTTCGCGGTATTTTTTTTCCAGCGAAAAACGTGACGTAGTTCAAACGTCAAAAAGTCGAAATTGTCGAAAATAAAGTTTGACAGAAAAAGAACAAAATTAGCGAGATCATAAAAAAGATATTAGACTTTTTTTTTTTTTTTTTTTTTTTTTTTTTTGCGCTATTGCATGATGAGTTCATCGTACCGGTTCATTATTAACAACATTGTTTCTTTTTATAATAACAGTCTTTTTTTATTAGTCGATTATCATAAATGCAACACAAAACGCAAGCGTGTAAAAATACAAGTTGAGGAAGGAAAAAAAAAAAAAAAAAAAAAAAAATTCTCGCTAAAAACGTGTGCCACTGTAATAGTAAATGAAGGTCATCCGAGATGAAAAGCCCGGAGGTTTTTTGATACAAAAATAAAGCGCTCGGGTTAACATCATGAGAAAATGAACCGGTTTCCTGGGGGCAGCAAACATATCGGAAAAATAATATAACGTCAAGCTCAAAAAGAAGGTTTAAAAAGATTTTTCTTTTCCTTTCCCTTGACATTGTGAATAACGTCGAAATTTTTAAAAGAAGAAAATGGGAGCTCCCATGTTTTTTTTTTTTTTTTTTTTTCTTAAAAAAAAAAAAAGGAATATTTGACCGTTCAAGCAGCGGGAGACGGATTGCTTTTAGCTGAATGCGACTGGGGAAGGAAGCAGATTTAAGAAAAAGAATAATTGCTCTCATTTGTTTTGAATTCAACGTCAAAAACTCGAGGAAATCGTTACATTTCCTAGAACGGAAAAATTCTTTACCATTCTTTAGGAAAAAGAAGACTGAAAAATCAGGATCGGAGGTTATAATTTAGAAATATGGGACATTTAATCTTTTTACTTTCGAGTGGCCGCGAAGCGGGCGCGAAGAAAGTATTGCCGTGGTCGGAAAAGGGAAAATCGTTAATCCTGCGAGTTTCTACATGAAACTTATATAGTTATACTTAGAATAAAATTCTGAGTTCCCGGTTGTCCGCCTCGTACGCCTCGTACGCCTCGTACGCCGCGAACGCCGCGTACGCCTCGTACGCCGCGTACGCCCGGAGCTTTTTCTCCGCTATTACGCATCGGATCAAAAGGAAATTTTGCACACGTATTTTTCGTCGAAAAATAAGAGGGGGTCTTTTCTTATTTTTTAAAAATTTAAAAAATTACGTAAACGGCAAATATTTGAACTTTTAAATTTGGTTTTTTTCTTGCGACGATAAATCTCGAGCCCGGCTACAAATCATCACCAATTTTCGTACTGTAGTAGATATTGGTCAAAGTATCATAACATCAAAATTTGGTTGAATTCGGATGATTGGTTCACAAATTATGAGGAATAGACTACGTGTAAATTAGGCCTAAAAATCGATATCTCGAATGACGTAATAAGTCATATCGATATATCGATTAAGTCATATCGATATATCGATGTATCGATTAAGTCATATCGATATCTCGAGTTACAGGAACAATCCATAATTCGGACTTTTTTTGTGGGTACAGCGGATTTCGCGGACCTCGGATCAAAAAACTAACCGGATTTTTGAAAATATTTTTGGGGTAGAGGAATCCGAATATGGAATTATTTTTCCAAAATTGGGATTCTTTATGTGGGTACAGCGGGAATCGTGTGCCTCGGATCAAAAAACTAACCGGATTTTTGAAAATATTTTCGGGATAGAGGAATCCGAATATGGAATTATTTTTCCGAAATTGGGATTCTTTATGTGGGTACAACGGGATTCGTGTACCTTAGATCAAAAAACTAACCGGATTTTTGAAAATATTTTTGGGGTAGAGGAATCCGAATATGGAATTATTTTTCCAAAATTGGGATTCTTTATGTGGGTACAGCGGGAATCGTGTACCTCGGGTTTAATTAATACCCTTTGAAAACCTAAACTTGATTTTTTACATTTTTTCTTTATTTCCACTTCTTTTTCCCACCAATAAAGCCGCGAGAAAGTTTAATGGGGTGCGTATGCACCCCCATTACCATTCTCCTTGTTTTTTTTAAACTTGAAGTGTGGAACGTATTATGGTTGGTATAATTAGTCGGGATTTAAACCCTTGCCTTCATTTTATTCTTAATTTTTTACACTACTTTCTATTTTTTTGGGGGAATGTTTACTCGTAAATTTTTAATTCCTGAATTTATAATGTTTGAATTTTATTTTTTGAACTTATATCGGAGTTTTTAAAATTTGGACAAAGATACTGAATTTATAAAATTTTTGAATAGAGATTCCTGGGTCTAAAAAATTCCTGAATTTACAGGATTTCTGGATCTCTGGATCTATGCGATTCCTGAATCTATAGGATTCCTGAATCTAAAATATTCCTGAATTTATAAGATTCCCGGATCTCTGGATCTATACAATTCCTGAATCTATATAATTCCTTAACTTATAAAATTCCTGAATTTATAGGGTTCCTGGATTTATAGAACCCATTTTGGATTTATAGATTCTCGAACTCTGGATCTATAAAATTACTGGATCTAAAAAATTCCTGAATTTATAGGATTTCTGAATCTCTAGATCTATACAATTCCTGAATCTATAGGATTCCTAGATTTATAAAATTGCTGAATTTATAGGATTTCTGGATCTATAAAATTCCTGGCTTTATAAAATTCCTGAATCTATAAAATTACTGGATCTAAAAAATTCCTGAATTTATAGGATCTACACAATTCCTGAATCTATAGGATTCCTAGATTTATAAAATTCCTGAATTTATAGGATTTCCGGATCTATAAAATTCCTGAATCTATAGGATTCCTGGCTTTATAAAACTCCTGAATCTATAAAATTACTGGATCTAAAAAATTCCTGAATTTATAGGATCTACACAATTCCTGAATCTATAGGATTCCTAGATTTATAAAGTTCCTGAATCTATAGGATTATTGGCCTTATAAAATTCAGAATCTATAGAATTTCGGGATCTATGAAATTCCTCAACTTATAAGATTCCTCGATCTCTGGATTTATAAAATTCCTGAATCTATACGATTTTTTAATTTATAAAATTCCTGAATTTATAGGATCCCTAGATTTATAGAACTCTTTTTGGATTTATAGATTCTCGAACTCTGGATCTATAAAATTCCTGAGTCCATATAATTCCTTAATTTATAAAATTCCGGAATCGATAGAATTACTGGATCTAAAAAATTCCTGAATTTATATGATTCCTGGATCTGAAAAATCCCTGAATTTATAGAATTTTTGAATCTCTAGATCTACACAATTCCTGAATCTATAGCATTCCTGGATCTATAAGATTCCTGAACCTATAGGATTACTGGATCAAAAATTCCTGAATTTATAGGATTCCTGGCTTTATAAAACTCCTGAATACATAGAATTTCTAAAACTAAAAAATTCCTGAATTTACAGGATTTCTGGATTTCTGGATCTCTAGATCTATAAAATTCCTGAATTTATAATATTCCTGGATCTATAAAATTCCTAAACCTAGTTTTTTATTTTTTTTGCTTTATCGACCGCAGGGAGAATAAAGCATTGTTTTTAGCACAAATTTCAGATTTTCAGTTTTTGATATTTTTACACGTTTTGAAGTCCCCTGATGCCGAAAAAAGCAAAATTTGGATGGTGGCCGTGTGTGTGTATGTGTGTATGAATGTATGAATATATGTGGAAAAAAAAGTGTCTGTCCGTCGAAAAGCAGAAAAACGAAAGAACGGATCTCGATGATTTTTGGTGGGTAGCAACTTCTAATGAAATGTAGGTGCTGATTAGTTTTTGAGCCAAATCGGTTCAGCGATTCGGAAACAATGAGTAAAATGTTAAATTTTCAACAATTTCAAGATCTTTTTTGACTATACATCGCGAACGCAGCCACCGATTGAGTCCGATTTTCGTACTGCAGTAGATATTCATCCAGATACGCTACCATTGAAATTTGGTTAAATTCTGTTGAGTGGTTCAGAAACGGTGAGCAGGGCTAAAAGTATGGGTATAGGCCTAAAAACCGATATCTCCAACTTTTGAAACGTCACGATATGACGTCATCGATTACGTCAACAAAGCGATTTGGATGCTGATTGGCGGGTTCCTCGTGGGAGCTAACGAAAAAATGACCGTATTTTTGAGAATATTTTCGGGGTTGAGGATTCCGAATCTGAAATAATTTTTCCAAAATTCGAATTCTTTATGCCCGTACTGCGGCTTTAGTGGACCTCTGATCAAAAATCTAACTGTGTTTTTGAGAATATTTTCGGGGTTTAGGATTCCGAATCTGAAATTATTTTTCCAAAATTCGAATTCCTTATGGCCGTATTGCGGCTTTGGTGGACCTCTGATCAAAAATCTAACCGCGTTTTTGAGAATAGTTTCGGGGTTGAGGATTCCGAATCTGAAATTATTTTTCCGAAATTCGAATTCTTTATACCCGTACTCGGCTTTGATAGACCTCCGATCGAAAAACTAACCATATTTTTGAGAATTATTTAAATAGTCGATAAAGCAATTTGATCGGTTCTCCGATCTCATTTTTTCCTGTCACTAAATTAATAATAACTGAAAATTTCCTGCTGGAAACTCTGTAATGTTGAAATCTTGCTAAAACATATGCTCGTACTAGATTTCAGAAGTTATAAAAAATGCTAAATGAAAAAAACTAAGTAATCTTAGAGCAATAAAAGACTTCTTCATAACGTTATATTATGCAGTAGCATAATTATAAATGCATAATGCTTATGACGTTAAGGCTTGTTAAACTTCCTACGATCGACAAAGCGAAAATAGTTTTGAATGAATAGAAAAAAATGAGATCGGTGAACCGATCAAAGTGCTTTATCGACGAATTATGAAATGTATATTATAAATAATATACATAACGGTTAGATTTTTGATCAGAGGTCCACCAAAGCCACTGTACGGGCATACGGAATCTGAATTTTGGAAATATAATTTTAAATTCGGAATCCTCTACCCCGAAAATATTCTCAAAAATTTGGTTAGATTTTTGATCAGAGATCCACCAAAACCGCAATACTGGCATAAGGGATTCGAATTTCGGAAAAATTATTTCAGATTCGGAATCCTCTACCCCGAAAATATTCTCAAAAATTCGGTTAGATTTTTGATCAGAGGTCCACCAAAGCCGCAATACTGGCATAAGGGATTCGAATTTCGGAAAAATTATTTCAGATTCGGAATCCTCTACCCCGAAAATATTCTCAAAAATACGGTTAGATTTTTGATCAGAGGTCCACCAAAGCCGCAGTACGGGCATAAGGGATTCGAATTTCGGAAAAATTATTTCAGATTCGGAATCCTCTACCCCGAAAATATTCTCAAAAATTCGGTTAGATTTTTGATCAGAGGTCCACCAAAGCCGCAATACTGGCATAAGGGATTCGAATTTCGGAAAAATTATTTCAGATTCGGAATCCTCTACCCCGAAAATATTTTCAAAAATACGGTTAGTTTTTTGTTAGCTCCCACGAAAAACCCGCCAATCAGCATCCAAATCGCTTTGTTGACGTAATCGATGACGTCATATCGTGACGTTTCAAAAGTCGACATATCGGTTTTTAGGCCTATACCCATACTTTTAGCCCTGCTCACCGTTTCTGAACCACTCAACAGAATTTAACCAAATTTCAATGGTAGCGTATCTGGATGAATATCTACTGCTGTACGAAAATAGGACTCAATTGGTAGCTGCGTTCGCGATTTATAGTCAAAAAAGATCTTGAAATTGTTGAAAATTTAACATTTTCACTCACTGCTTCCGAATCCTGGATCGATTTAACTCAAAAACTAATCAGCACCTACATTTCATTAGAAGTTGCTACCCACCAAGAATCATCGATATCCGCTCTTTCGTTTTTCTGCTTTTCGACGGACATCCCTCTTTTTTGTCACATCCGGTCATACGGTCATACGGTCATACGGTCATACGGTCATACACACACACGGCCACCATTCAAATTTTGCTTTTTTCGGCATCAGGGGACCTCAAAACGTGTAAATATATCGAAAACTGAAAATCTGAAATTTGTGCTAAATGCAATGCTTTATTCTCCCTGCGGTCGATAAAGCAAAAAGGAAACTTTTTTCCTCGCCCCCTTAACTTTGTTCGAAAACGGGAAAATTTCCTTCTTAAATTTTTTACTTCTATTTTTCAATAGAATTTTCCCCCCGTTTGTTCTTTTTTCTGGGGCTTAAGTTGATGTTGATTTTACACCGAAGCTGAAATTTTTTTCTACCCCCTTCAAAGACCTTTTAAATCTTGTTCTAACTTATTTCATTGCCTTACCTTTTTTAGTTCAAAAAGAGGAATTTTTTTATTCCCCATTTATGCCTTATACTCCTAAAGGAAAGAATAAAAAGACATAAGAACGGTAATAAAATAGGATCTGAAAAGACGCCAAAAAAAGATTGGAATCGAAAAAAAAAAAAAACGGATAAGAAAAGAAGGGGGGGGGGAAAGGTTTATAACTTTAGTTGAAGGAGGTCATGAGCATAGAAACTGACATCATAAAATCAAAAGATTAGGAAGAGAGAGGGAAAGAGATAAAAAATTGACAGCGGCATAGAGTATTCCTTTTTTTCTGAATTTTTTTAATTGCAACACATAAAACGTGAGACACGGAGTGAAGAAAGAATCAGTAGTTGATCTCCACAAAAAAAAAAGGAATATAAAATGAAAACAAGAAGGAAAGGAAATAAAGGGAAGAGCCAATAACGAGCATGGAAGGAAAAAGTAGTAGATGGTACTTTTTCCGAAAGATTACTTCCAAGCTGCCGAGTTCTCTTCACTCGAATCATCATTCATTTAAGAGAAGGGAGAAATTCCTCTAATGAGACAATATCTGAGATGAGCTTTTGGCATCAGACTGTATTTCATTGAGAAAGAATGATTATTTCGAGTTTCGCTTTTAAAACTTTTTTCCCATCCTTCTTTTTTTCCTTTTTTTTTTTTTTTTTTTTTTTGCACATGAGGAAACCTTTCGGTTTTTTTTAAAAAACTAATAGGCCTTTGTTTCGATAAATAAATTCATTGTTTTAGGAAAGTAGCCGAAATCCTATGTCAACTAAGAATTCTTGATTTGCTAAGCATAATATGGGGAAATTATTGTTGCTCATATTATAAGAAGAATAATGAAAAAAAAAATTGAAAATTGTAATGTTATTTGAAAAATGAGAAAAAAAGTTAATCGCTCCTTCTTAATTCGATAATTGTAATAAAATTTTTCTAGGAAAGATTAGGGGCACCGCCTACGATTTGCGTGTGAATAGTCAATCCAATCCCGAAAGCGAATTTTTTTTTTTACAATATTGTTTTTCTGTGATTCTTAATGGCCGATTTAAATTACAACGATTTAAAAGTATATTCTGCACTTTATTTATTGTTCAAAAAAAAAAAAAAAAAAAAAGATATGACGAAAAAATCCTTAAGAGTTTCAATTGTCTAAAAAATTGAAGTAAAGTCGCACAAGTTAATAAAAATTTCTAAAAATAAATATTTAAGTGTATCTGTTCATTTTTTTTGTACTCAATGACTGAATGAACAGAAGAATGATTGAATGAATGAATGAAGGAATGATTGGAAGAATGATAGGATGAAGGAATGAATAGAAGAATGATCGAAGGAATGAATGAATGAATAGAAGAATGATCGAAGGAATGAATGAATGAATAGAAGAATGATCGAAGGAATGAATGAATGAATGAATGAATGATCGAATGAATGAATGAATGAATAGAAGAATAAAGGAATGAATAGAAGAATAAAGGAATGAATAGAAGAATGGTCGAATGACAATTGAATGAAGGAATGAATAGAAGAATGATCGGATGACTGATTGAATGAATGAATGGGATGATCGATTGAATGAATGAATGGGATGATCGATTGAATGAATGAATCAAAGAATGAAGGAATGAATAGAAGAATGATCGAATGAATGAATAGATGATTGAACGAATGAATATAAGAATGAATGATTAGAATAATGAATGAACGAATAGAAGAATTAAGGAATGAATTTATAGAATGATTGAATGAATAAAAGAATGAATGAACGAATAGAAGAAAGGATGAATAGAAGAATGAATGAATGAATGGATAGATTGATAGTTAGATAAATAGATAAATGAATGAATAGGTAGGTAGATGTATGAATGGTAAGAACAATGAATGAGTGAATGAATGAATGAATGAATGATTAATGAAAATAGATCAACGAATGAATCGAAGAATGAATAGATAAATGAATCAATAAATGAATAAATGAATAGAAGAAGAATGAAGACTTTAGATAAATTTTTTAAATAAACTTTAAAAAAAAATTAGGATAGTATAATAGAATAATTCGTTATTTAAAAAAATAAAATTTATCACTTAAAAAAAAAAAAAAAAAATTTTAAGCCCCAAACACTAGACGCCGTGGGCCGCGAAGCGGCCAGTTTATAATAAACATACGGTATATTTACTCATCACTCGTCTACAACATCTGACCTAGGAGAAAATACAATTAAGGAAATAAATCAGTAAATAAAAGCCGGAATCAGTATTTTCAAATGTCCCACCAACCAGAGGGGAGGAGTGTCGGTGGTTACCCATCCAAAAGCTGGCCGCTGTCAATGCTGCTTAACTTCATTGATCACGAGCCACTGAAAATGAAAGACTCGCCACTCCAACCTGCTGTCAGAACTTGCTCCATCCTGCATTGCTCACGACACGTCAGCATACAAACCATTCCCACGTGCTCGCATAAAACAAGTTTGAGCACGTTGGAAACCCCTACCCGAAACACGAACGCAATATTCCATTCTTTATCAGATCTCGCTGACTTTTAACATAAATATTAAACTAATATTTTGGAGTTTCTCAAACACACCACTCTCCATGAATAATATATAATTTCCTAATTGCTCTTTTGATTTGAGCAAAAAGGATAAAATACCATTCTAATGTGAAAAGGATGATCAAAGTGAAAATATGTTTTAAAATAGTTTTCCTTGAGGTATTTTCCCGGGGAAAGGTCCGGTTTTCCCAATGTATTTTATCAAAATGGCGTTTTCCATAACTTTTATTTAAAGGAATCGTTTTCGAATGGAAATATAAACCCCTTCGGCGGAAAAGTGTCTCATGCACGCGGACAAAAGGAAATTTTTCCTCGTTAATTTATCGAAGTCCCCCATTTTTCCCCTCAATTTTAAGGTAAAAACGTGTAGAAGTCGCATTGGGGCATCATTCATTTTCTTCCATTTCCCTTCTTCGAACTCTTTTATGCTTTTCTTTCCCCTTGGAGAGAGTGAGAAAGAAAAAAAAAAAGAAAAGCTCCTAACCGTCCCCGCGATCCCGATATTTAATTTCCAAGTCCACATAAGCACCGGCTTTATCAACTTAGCTACGGATTCGGTATACCTAAAGGGAGGGAAAAAGAAAGAAACGGGAGAAAAAAAAAGAAAAAAAAAAAAAAAAAACGGAAGGAAGAAAAAAAAATTTGATTCTTTTTTTTTTTTCTGCCACGTCTTCTTCAATATTGTTTTTTTATATCTCTGCGATTAGGTTTTCCTCCTTTTTTTTAACCTCAAAATTTTATTAAGGTGAAAAATAAAGGGAATACGGCGAACGTGCATGCTGTTAAAAAAAAAAAAAAAAAAATACGATTTGTTTGTGTATGAGCGCTTTAATAATTAAAAAAATATTAAAAAGCATTAACTCGAGAGGAGAAAAAAAAAGAAAAAAAACATCATTAACACCGTTTCATTGACAATAAAATTTGTTCAACCACGACGAAATTAAGAAGAAAAAAAAAAATACCGGGGGAAAGGGAACAGACGCTTCGTTAACTTTTTATTTTCGGGAGGCGGAGGGGTAAGGAAGGTTTGGGGGGGGGGGGCGCGCGACCGAAATCCCTTCCATTTTTCCGCGTAATCGTTTCCATGCTCGGGAGACTCTTGAAAACGATTTGGTAGGAAAAAAAAAAAAAATTACTACCCCCCCTTATCCCGAAAAAGGGGGAGCGGGGAGGGTGAGAATTTGATAGAAAACCCTACCCTTGGGGTTTTCTAAAAATGGGTTTCGAGTTTGTCTAAATTGATAGGACGACGTGAATGACGACGTCCTCCCGTTGAAAAAAAAAAAAAAAAAAAAGGAAAATTCTGTTATATTTAGTTTTTTTAATAAAACCGTTTTTTTTTTTTGGGAGTAGCATAGATAAATATATAAGAGTGACGTCACGAGAGCTATAACTCATATCAGGTGATTTATTGCAACGGCAGTTGGCAACGTGTATCCAATATCGTCGATAATGTATTCAGGGATCCATGTTTTAATAACGTCAAAATGAAATCCGATGCACATTTTCCCTCTCTTTCTTTTCGGCATTAATGTGTATCAGCATTATAATGCTGTTCCGGATAAATTTTTATACTGAAAATTCAAATAAATAAAAAATTTTTAAAAATTAATATATTGTGGACCGAAATATTGGCGGCCTTTCCGCCTGTAAGTCCCGACTCGGTTGTAAGCACCAGGGACGGAAAACCAAATTGAACCAAATCGGTTTTACCGGTTGGCTTTTTTTTCGGTTCCTAAAACCAGAACCAAATCGAATGAACCTTAACTCCAAATTATTTAACTCGAACCGAATCAAGTCCTTGACACATTACAACCAAAATACCAGAACCAGAACCGTAACCAATAACGAAACTAAAACCAAAGCAAAAACCATCATCAGCTCAGGGATGGAAAACCATATTGAACCAAATTGGTTTTACCGGTTGGTTTTTTAATTTTTTTGTTTCAAAAACCAGAACCAAATCGGATCGCCCTTAACTCCAAATTATTTAACTAGAGCAGAATGAAATCCTAGGAGCATTACAGCAAATATACCAGAACCGTAACCGTAAACAATAATTAAGATAATAAGAAACCAAAAACCGAACCAAAAACCGTCATATATTTGTCCAAAACCAAAAATTTGGTTTTTGTCTCAAAACCATGGTTTTTTCAATTTTGAGGTGAAAAAAAAAACCTTATTTTTAACCAAAAAAATACGGTTAAAACCAGTTGGATAAAATAAAAAATCAAACCAAAGAATTAGAACCAAATTACTCGTTGAAAAAGAAATTACAACCAAAACCAAAACCAGCAAGCTTCCCCTTTCAGAACCAAACCTCAAAAACTCATGGTTTTTTAAGCCTATGTCTTCAACTAAAAACCAAAATCGAACCAAACCCATGCTTACACTAATATGGTTTTCCATCCGTGCCTCTGTTAGCCCAAAAACCTTGCTTTTGTCTAAAAAAACCATCGTTTTTTAATCCTGAGGTAGAAATAAACCGGATTCTTAGCTAAAAAACCTTCATTAAGACCGGAAAGATTAAAAACCAAAACCAAACCAAAGAATCCGAATCTTGTTACTCGTTGAAAAAAATCAAAACAGAAACCAAATCCAGCAAGCTTCTCCCTTTAGAACCAAACCTCAAAAACCCATGGTTTTTTAAACCTATGTCTTTAACTGAAAACCGAAATCGAACCAAACCCATGCTTACACTGATATGGTTTTCCATCCGTGCATCTGTTAGCCCAAACACCTTGTTTTCGTCTAAAAAACCATGGTTCTTCAATTCCGAGGTAGAAAAAAACCTGTTTCTTAGCCAAAAACCATGGTTAAAACCAGACGGAAAAATAAAAAACCAAAAGCAAACCAAAAAATCCGGATTGAAAAAAAAATTACAACCAAAATCAAAACCAAAACCAGCGAACTCTCCTTTCAGAACCAAACCTCAAAAACCCATGGTTTTTTTAAGTCTACGTCTTCAATTAAAAACCAAAATCGAACCAAACCTATGGCTTACATTAATATGGTTTTCCATCCGTGCATCTGTTAGCCCAAAAACCTTGCTTTAGTCAAAAACCATGGTTTTTCAATTCTGAGGTAGAAAAAAAACCGGATTCTTAGCTAAAAAACCATGGTTAAAACCGGAAAGATTAAAAACCAAAACCAAACCAAAGAATCTAACCCTTATTGGTTAGGTGCCGGCGTTGGCGCCAGCTCCAGCACTTCGAATTTTCCGGATCCAATGCCGGAGTCGGCTGCTACCAATTTTTATCCGGTCGAGAAGGTAGAACTCCCGACATCAATCAAAATTCAGTCTTTGAATTAACCTCTCTTTACGGAAAAAATAAATAAAAGAAATCGACTTATTTTCAGCGATAAAACAGACGTAATAGAGGGGCAGCTGTTTTGAATTTTCCGAACGTGATTTCACAGTTTGTAAGATATATATATATTTATTCAGACAACAGATGTTTATTCCGTTATCGTTCTTTTTTTTTCACCAAACGATACTCAATCATTCCGGTGAAAACCTTTCCTGACGAATTCTCTAAAAAGAGAGAAAAAAAAATCCTGCACGTTACACGTGTAAACGACTTAGAAAACAAATAAAGAAAAAGGAAAACCTAATCCTTACCGAAGGAAACTTAAAAAAAAAAAAAAAAAAGCAAACACATTTGCAATAATTGACTAAATCGTAACTCAAAGCACGTATTGACTTTTAAAGAAGTGACACATATGTCCTTCTATTGAAAAAATAGTTAACTCCTTTTCCCTTCGACCGGTTTCCTCTTTCTCTCTCTCCCGCTCTCCAATTGGAAAAGGAACTTGCTAATACTTTGTCACTTTATTTCCTTTTTACTAGCCGGCTCCCCAGAAAACTGTTAAAACTTTTTTTTCCTTCTCTTTTCCTTTTATGCACAAAAGGGGGGGCGGCGGGGGTATGGGTGGGTTGGGGGGGAACTGGGAAGCGACGAATCGGAAACTAAACAGAATAGTTTCCGATTAAAGTTTTTTGATATCTTCTACGTCATTGAGTAATTATTTCTTCCTTTCCTCTTTATTTTCTAACTTGTTTCTAATTACTCGCATTCCTGTTTTCTTCCTGTCTTTTCTTTTATACTACAACTTGTAGTATGACAGAATGAAATTTACAACAGCTGGGGGGAGAGAGAATTAAAGGTCGGATTCCGCGCCGGTGGTTTTTGGAATTCTATTTTGTTAAGTTTGCTTGATTATTATATAGGAGTGAGGGGGGGAGGGGAGGGGGGGGAGGCGAAATTACCAGAGGATTATATTATAAGCCTTATTTTTCATCAAGGTGGTTACTTGAAACTAGGGTTCGGAATACCGCTTTACCGGTAAATCAGAGAAATATTGCGGTATGAAATTACCAAAATTTCTACCGGCTTAATAATTTTATCTTTTAACTGATTTTTTTTTTTTTTTAAATTGGTTCAGTTTTTATTGTCAAGAGCTATCAACGTTATTGTTTGTCAAAGTTTAGGTTTAGTTTAAAAAAGATTTAGTTTAAAAAAAAAATCTCCTTCAATCCTTTTTCTTACGAAAAATTTAAGGAAACAAATTAATTTTATTTCTACATCGCATTTTTATTTTTATTATTATTTAACTTGGCAGCGGAACAAATTCCCATTTGCTTTTTATGGGGATCCGGAACATGTATATCATATTAAAAATACTTAAGATTAAAATCATTATAAAGCGAAGCATGAAAATGGCGGATTTTCGCTAGGCTGTCATGTAGGCGTAAATCATACTTATTAAGTTTGAAAGATTAACAAACGCTTTCTTTTTTCGAAGTTAATATCTTACACCGAAGATATTCTTCCCTTTCTTCAGGACGTTTCAGAGGGCGGGTTAGAGGGAAAATAAAAAAAAAAAGGAATATAAAAATCTCGTAAGATTTTGAAAAATGGGCTGGGGTCGCATTGCAAGTAAAAACAAAAGAAGATCGATTTCGAATGTCAACAGAGAGAGAACGAGCTTGAAAAATATCAACAAGAGACAATAAGCATTGGAGCGGATTTAAAGGCGATAGCAAGGGGAGAAAAAATTGTTTTCGCGATATGAGTAATAGCTGTAGGGAATATTTTTTATTAATCATCATCATCATTAGGGTGGTTTGAAAAAACCGAATTTTTAAATTTGAAAATGCCACACCCGCGGAAAAGTTGCATTTTAGCTTTCATATTAACCCTAATTTTTTTTCAGATTTTTTGGAGACCGATTTCTGCTGCCTCCAAAGGCCTAAAGTTTTTGAAAGTCTCATAAGGGCCGAAAAAATTAGAGCCACATTTTGGTGCGAAAGAGTTCATTTCTTATCGGAAATTTTCCGTAAGTTTCAAAAATGATAAGGGTCTCAATAAGCAAGGAAATATATCAATATTTATAAAATATTTTTGCAATGTTTTTGAAAAAATTTTTAATATTTTAAGTATTTTTCAATATATTTCAACATTTTTCAATATTTTAAAACATTATGCAAATATTTTTAAAACATTTTTCGATGCTTTTAAAACATTTTTCGATGTTTTAAAAACATTATGCAAATATTTATAATTAAAAACTTTTTAAAATATTTTTAATTAAAAACATTATGCAAATATTTTTAAAACATTATGCAAATATTTTTTAAAACATTATGCAAATATTTTTAAAAAATTATGCAAATATTTTTTAAACATTTTTCAATGCTTTTAAAACATTTTTCAACGTTTTAAAAACATTATGCAAATATTTTTAAAACATTATGCAAATATTTTTAAAACATTATGCAAATATTTTTAAAACATTATGCAAATATTTTTAAAACATTTTTCAATGCTTTTAAAACATTTTTCAATGCTTTGAAAACATTTTTCAATGTTTTAAAAACATTATGCAAATATTTTTAAAACATTATGCAAATATTTTTAAAACATTATGCAAATATTTTTAAAACATTATGCAAATATTTTTAAAACATTTTTCAATGCTTTTAAAACATTTTTCAATGCTTTGAAAACATTTTTCAATGTTTTAAAAACATTATGCAAATATTTTTAAAACATTATGCAAATATTTTTAAAACATTTTTCAATGTTTTAAAAACATTATGCAAATATTTTTAAAACATTTTTCAATGCTTTGAAAACATTATGCAAATATTTTTAAAACATTATGCAAATATTTTTAAAACATTTTTCAATGCTTTTAAAACATTTTTCAATGCTTTGAAAACATTATGCAAATATTTTTAAAACATTATGCAAATATTTTTAAAACATTATGCAAATATTTTTAAAACATTATGCAAATATTTTTAAAACATTATGCAAATATTTTTAAAACATTATGCAAATATTTTTAAAACATTATGCAAACATTTTTAAAACATTTTTCAATGCTTTTAAAACATTTTTCAACGTTTTCAAAACATTTTTATTGCTTTTTGTTTCAAAAAATATTTGCAAAATATTTTTAAAATATTTTATAAATATAAACATTTTTTACTCATTGGCGTTTTACCCCAATGAGCATCTGAAGCCATTTTTTATTTGTCAGCAAAAAACGGCAGTTATTAAAGTCCCTATAGCTCTTATATGAAAAATGGCTCCAATTACCGTAAAACTGACTTTATTTTTGAAATTCCCGGAAAATTTCCGGTAGAAAATGAACTCTATTGCACCAAAATATGACTCACATGTATATAAAGTAATGAACGGCAGTGAAAAAAATCCGAGCCATATTTTAGATTAGAACCCAGACCCACTCCTCGATCATTCGGTTCGACTTCGGAAACTCTATCCCTTTTCTTAAATTATAAAAGATTATGTAAGAATTAAAAAAATCTTTTTTATCCAGCTTAGCTTACTCGATGTAGGGGAATCAAGGCAAAAAAAAAAGCTTGCCTAAATTACAGTATTAAATGCTGGAAAATAAAATACTGAATCTTGGGGGGGATCGTTATTAAAAAACATGGAAACCGAATGAATAATCTTACAAAAAAAAAAAAAAAAAAAAAAGGAACGATTTAAAAGTCTTAAAACTCATAAATAGCAGACACATTTCTGGATAAAGATTATGTAGATCAAAGTAATGTTTAAAACAATGTGCTCGTTAAAAAAAAGGATTCATCTTTCTTTCCTTTTTTCTTTTTTATTTTCTTTATTGCTTCAAATATATATAAAAAAAAAAAAAGAAACTACTACATGATGCTTGGGCATTTCAGCTCGTTCTTCTTTCGGTGATTACTTCCTTAGCCGTATTTTATCTTAAGACTTTTCTGGACGAAAGCTTGGATGAGACGGACATTAAGAAAATTGCTAAAAGGGGAGGGCGGGGAGGAGGAAATGTTGCGAATGGTGAAATCGACCCTCTCTCATTTTTCTGCGCCATTAGCCATCATCATTTTCGAAATGCCTTGATCACAGGCTTTAATTCGTGGGAAGGGAGGAACAGAATAATTTTATTTTTTTCATTTCGGAATGACTAGAACGCAAATTCACCAACAAACATTGTTGCTGAAAGTGACCAACATGTTGATAAGAAAAGTCAGAAATTCCTTTTGCGTTTTCCAATAGAATGACTAAGTGTGTATTTATTCTTCCGGTAGCAGTTAAACCATTATTTCCTGCTCAGGGAAAAGCGATTAAAACGAATTTTCTTCTTTTGCTTTATGCAGTATAATATTGTTTGCTATTTTGTTTACATTCGAACGGAATGACCCATTGCACCCGAGGGACCTCTTGCGGTAACGTTAGAAATGTTCCCATTTGGATTACAACGACTTTATTTTTTATCTCTCACGCGGTTTTAAATGTTTTCTCCGTCAGATTTTTTTTTTTTTTACTTTCGACAGAATTATTCCGACCTAGGAAAGCTAAATTTTCCCCCCTTCTTTGCGTTAAAAATTTATTCTCATTGCGCTTTGATTTGTTTTATCATTCAGAGATTCTAATTTGCTGAAAAATTTACCTGGATTTGGGATATCCCAAGTTCGAGGGAAAAAAAATAATAATAATGTTTCCCAGGGTTCGAAGAAAATAGGCGAGGATCCCGAGTGAAGGTTCTGATTTCCCAGAAAATTTGGAAAGCTGAGATTCGGGATTTATTCCCGAATTTTAGAAAAACAGTTTTCCGGGATACGGGAAATAGAAATCCGCCGGAAGCCCGGGTAATTCCCGGGAAAAATCAAAAAAATTTATATCTCGGGATTCAGAGATTGAAAATTTTTTCGGAATCCCGTAAATTTCTGGGACGGGAAAGCATCTATACAATCCCAAGGATTTTCTGGGATTTCCCGTAAATTCTCGGCAATTTTTCGGATATTTAAAAACAAGAAATACCCAAAAAAATGTGACTACCGGGAATCGGGATCAAAAAAAGTATTCCGAGCTCCCAGGAAATCTGGGCAAAAACTCCAGTTCCAGTTTCACCTTTAGCTTCAGCCGCGGGACTGTTTGTATTTGTTTAGTTTTTCCGCGGAATTGCTTGCGTATTAAAGTTTCATCCGCAGGACTGATTGTATATGAAAGTTTCATCCGCGGGGCAATTTGTATTTTTAGTTTTATCCGCGGGATTGTTTGCATTTTTCGTTTTATCCACGGGACTAATTGTATATGAAAGATTCATCCGCGGAACTTTTTGTATATGAAAGTTTCAACCGCGGGATTGTTTCTTATTTTAGTTTCATCCGCGGGACTAATTGTATTTTTAGTTTCATTCGCGGAACTGATTGTATATGAAAGTTTCACCCGCGGGATTGATTGTATTTTTAGTTTTATCCGCGGGATTGTTTGTATTTTTAGTTTCATACGCGGGATTGTTTGTATTTTTAGTTTCATCCGCGAGACTGTTTGTATTTTTTTAGTTTCATCCACGGGACTGATTGTATATAAAAGATTCATCCGCGGGGCAATTTGTATTTTTAGTTTTATCCGCGGGACTTTTTGTATATGAAAGTTTCATCCGCGGGATTGTTTGTTATTTTAGTTTCATCCGCGGGACTGATTGTATTTTTAGTTTCATTCGCGGGACTGATTGTATATGAAAGTTTCATCCGCGGGATTGATTGCATTTTTAGTTTTATCCGCGGGAATTTTTTGTCTTTTTTGTTTCATCCGCGGAACAATTTGTATTTTTAGTTTTATCCGCTTTTGTCCGCGGGCCTATTTGTATTTTTAATTTCCCGCTCAATTTGAATGACTGACCCCCCTTAATAATTTTTCGTAATTTAATCATTAACGGAAAAAGCAACGAGAACACACCCCACCTTTATCATGTTCCAACACGAATTCAAGCCCTGGCCTTTTCTTTTTAAATCCCTTTTCCTTCTCAAAAAGGAAACTATACAAACCAAAAGGAACGGGTTTAGAAATTCAATTAGTGCAATTAACTTGATGAAAGCGTTTAGACTAATTCATAAGTTTTCGATTAATTGCACTGAAGTTTTCTCCTCAAATGTTTCCCGATCAGTTTTAGAGATGTTTGCCGAGTTTGTTTTCGGATCAGCGGTAGAAAGGGAGGGATCGTGGGGGGTCTTCGGGGCAAAACGGGGAGTCAAGGTCTGTGGTATACGAAGGAAGAAATATTTCTCCGCGGCCCTTAATCACGTCTTAAATCTCTAAAATAAAGTTAATGAATGAATTTGGCATAGTAAAAAAAAGCTTTTAAGACGTTAAATAAACTTATTTTCCGCATTAACATCTTTTTTTTCAAACATGAAAGCGAAATCTCTGTAAAAGTTCTTCTTAAATGCGGACAACGTAGTCGTTCAATTTAACCGAAATAAATGGCGATTAAAAAAAATAAAAAGAGGGAGAAAAAAAATCGTGAAAATGAATTACAAAATATCTTTATTTTCAATTTCATTTTCCGGGGAAATGATTTTTTTTTTCTCCTTTTCAAAAAAGTAAAAGAAAAGCGGGCGGGAGAAAAATGTCAATTCTCCAGGAAACTTTTTCTAAAAAAAATATAAAAATAAACGGTTTTTTTTAAGAAATTAAAGAATTAATTAAGGTTATTCGTTTACCGAATGGTTCGGTTAGGAAGAAAAATGGTTATGACAGATTTTATTTTTTAAAATTATAAAACAACGAAGGAAAACGAGGGAACAAAAAAGAAAAAAAAAAAAAAAAAGAATCTTGAAGCACAGGGAAATGAACTTCCCAAGTAAATCCCGTTGATATCGCTAGAGTTATAAATTCTGGAAAAGTTTTTCAAAGTAAATCGTAGCAAAACATTAATTAAAAAATAATTAATGGGAATTCATCCAAGTTGTAATTATGTTAAAGGAAACTTTGTATATCAAATTAGTGGAAAGGAGCGACCGGGTGCAGGGACGGTCAAGACGGAGACTTAGTAATGTCATTCCCGGAGCTCCGAAAATGCAAAAATAAGATGATAATAATAATAATGGCAGAGAAAAAGGGGGAAAGACTTACGAGTGGATGGATTTTTAATTTTACAGAAAAAAATTCTTATAAAGCTAAATGTAAGGCATTGAATCCGTCAGAAAAATATTCCTAAAGATGCTTTGAGGCAAAGGATGCAGGATAAAAAACAGAAGTAGGAAATTAATTTGATTGTCGAAAATCTACAGTCAAATCCTCCGTAATATTCCAGTTAAAATCTATAGGTAACTTATGGAAAATAAATCAAAAGTTATCCCAAGAAAAAGTGTTAAAATTGCATAACCAGCCAAAAATAGCATCTATTTATAATTTGTCATACAATTTTATAGCCAGCCTAAAAAGACATCTATATAGAATTCGTTATAAAACTTTATAACCAGCCAAAAAAAATCTATTTATTATCCCTTATAAAATTTTATAACCAGCCTAAACAGAGATCTACTTTTACAATCCGTTATAAAATTTTATAATCAGTCAAAAATAGCATCTATTTAAAATCCGTTATAAAATTTTATAACAATCCAAAACGACATCATTTATAGTTTTTTATACAATTTTATAACCAGCCAAAAAAGACATCAATTTATAATCCGTTATAAAATCTTATAAATAGCCTAAACAGACATCTATTACAATCCGTTATGAAATTTTATAACCAGCCAAAAAAGACCCAGCCATCGGGAAAGTATAGAAATGGAGTATAGTGAATTTCGGGTATAGGTTTGTATAATTTTTCTCGTAAGCTAAACATGGGCGCAACATAAGTACGTGCAAGGATAAAAAAGAAATGAAACTATCCTTGCATATACTTACGTTGCGCTCATGTTTAGCTTACGAGAAAAATTATACAAATCTATACCCGAAATTCACTATACTCCACTTCTATACTCCACTTCTATACTTTCCCGGTGGCTGGGGAAATCTACTTATTATCACTTATTATAAAATTGCATAACCAGCCAAAAATAGCATCTATTTATAATCCGTTATAAAATATTATAACCATCCAAAAAGGCATCATTTATAGTTTTTTATACAATTTTATAACCAGCCAAAAAAGACATCTATTTATAATCCGTTATAAAATATTATAACCATCCAAAAAAACATCATTTATAGTTTTTTATACAATTTTATAACCAGACAAAAAAGACATCAATTTATAATCCGTTATAAAATCTTATAACCAGCCTAAAGAGACATCTATTTAGAATGCGTTATAAAATTTTATAACCAGCCAAAGAGAAATCGATTTATTATCACTTATTATAAAATTTTATAACCATCCAAAAAGACATTTATAGTTCATTTATACAACGTTATAACCAGCCAAAAAAGCCACCTATTTATAATCAGTTATAAAATCTTGCTGAGTTTATAAAATCTCGCTGAGTCAAGCCGACTCAGCGACTCTCGTCCATGGCGTATAGCCGGATCCTCAAATTATTCGGCCACATCTCTCGTCATGACACTATGGAGAGACTTGTGGTACAAGGTAAACCGGAAGGCAAAAGAGGAAGGGGACGTTCGCCAACTAGGTGGACAGAACTAATCTCTAAATTGACAGAGTCAACCCTAGAGAAGGCGTGCAGACAGGCCAATGACCGGGACAAATGGAGGGATATTGTTAAGCGGGCAGTAAGCAATATCCGAGACACTTGAAGTCGACCACCACACATCGGTCACGAAGTTGGATTGAGAGAGAGAGATAAAATCTTATAACCAGCCTAAAAAGACATCTATTTACAATCCGTTATAAAATTTTTTAACCATCCAAAAAGATATCATTTACAGTTTTTTATACCATTTTATAACCAGCCAAAAAAGCCATCTATTTAAAATCCGTTATAAAATATTATAACCAGCCTAAAGAGACATCTATTTACAATCCGTTATAAAAATTGTAAAACCAGCCAAAAAAGAAATGTATTTATTATCCCTTATTGTAAAATTGTATAACCAGCCAAAAATAGCATCTATTTATTATCCATTATAAAATTTTATAACCAGCCAAAAAAGACATCTACTTATAATCCGTTATAAAACCCCTTTTTAAATTTAAACGATCATTAATTTAAAATCCAATTAAGCCATTCAATTTTTATTTTTTAAAATTCGCGAAAGGTGGAAAAAAGAAAAAGACTAAAAGATAAATTGACTTCGTAGATTTTCAGCTAATAAAATGTAAACACACTCACATAAATTATTTTCTAATGTATAAGAAGAAAAAAAAAAAAAGACATTACCGTCGACACGACCATAACAGAGACAAATTGCAAGACTTAAAGAAAATCGATTTCCAAGATTAAAATAAAAAGAAAACCCGGGGGGAAATAGAAAAAAAAAAAAAAAAAAAAGAATATAAAGTTGACGTGTCAAAGCTAAAGGTCTTTGGTAACAGGAAAAAAAAAATAAAGTAGCTTTTTTTTATCACTGATTTCGGACAATGAGTCGAGGATTAGCCTTATACCTATGCTTTGAAAAGAAATAAATATCGGCGGAGCAATAAAATTTTCTTTTTTGGCTGCGAGTTCGAAAAACAGTTTTTCACAGCGTTAGCTTTCGCTCCCATTATTTTTCCACGGGATTTCCCTTTTTTTTTTTTTTTTTAAGCTCCCCGAACTTTTGCAAGATTTATCTTTTTCTTTTTAATAATATTTCAAATACAATTCCGTAAGTCAATTATTGTCTACGGTATCTTTTTCCTTTTTTCCTTTTTTTTTTTTTTTTACTTTCCCGGTTTTCTTTTGAGAATCGAGATTAATTTAAAGCGGTACAATATGAACCGTAGAAAGAAAAAAAAAAAATCTTTTTTATGAATTATGTACTGACATAGTATCATTTCCACTTGAAGGAAGTCGCCATAACGTTGCATTTATTGTTATTTTCAAGGAAGATGCTCATACCTTGACTTCTTTGTCATTTTTCGTCGAGCAAAATTCTTTTCATATTTTTCGTATTTTACACTCGATTGCTCGCAACATTTAATATTGAATACTTTTCTCAAGTGCTCAGCCCATCAATGTAAAAAAGATGAGTTTAGTTCAAATAAATTGTTGTGAATTTATGTTTTTTTTTTTTTTACAATGGATTTCAAATCAATCTGATCGAGGCCGGGCTTTGTGAGGACTTTGGCATGAAGATTTTTATAATGAAATTAATTTTGTGGTTCAGCAGAATTTCTATTCCAAGAAAAAGTGTGTTATAAAATTTTATAACTATTTATTTATAAATTATATATTAATATAGCGGAAAAATTTCCTGGCCCCCAAATAAAGATTCTAATATTCCGGGAAATTTACGAATCCGGGATTAGGGACTTTCTGTTTTTAAGAAAAAAATACATTCCTGGGATTTGGGAAATTAAAATTTGCCGATATCCCGGGTAATTACCTGAATTTCCCGTGGATTCTCGGGAATTTTTCAGGAATTTAAAAAATGGAAAAAATTTCGAAAAAATTGAATTTTGGGAATCGGGATTGAATTTTTTCTCGAAAAGTCCTGGGAATCCCTGGGATTCGGGGAATTAAAATTCGCCCCTATCCCGGGTAAATCTCGGGATTTCCCGTAAAGTCTCTGGAATTTTTCCAGGAATTAAAAAAGACGGGAAAAATTCCAAAAAATTTGAATCACGGGGACTTGGGAAATTAAAATTCCCCGATATCCCGGGTAATTCCAGGAATTTCCCGCGGATTCTCAGAATTTTCGCAGCATTTAAATAACGACAGGAAAAAATCCAAAAAATTTTAAGCCCGGGAATCGAGACTGAAATATTTTTTATCCCAAAATTTCGGGTATTCCCGGATAGTTACGGGAATTCCCCGTGAATTTTCATAAATTTTCTCACGAATTAAAAAATTCCAAAAAATTTAAATTTTGGGAATCAGGAGTGAAATTTTTTTCCAAAAATTCCGGGAAACACTGGGATTTGGAAAATGAGAATTCAAGAATGATCCCGGTTGATTCCCGAAATTTCCCACGAATTCTCCGGAATTTTTCCAGGAATTAAAAAAGGACGGGAAAAATTTAAAAAAATTTGAATCCCCGAAAAAGAGATTGAAATTTTTCTCGGAAAATCCCGGGAATACCTGGTATTTGGGGAAATAAAATTCGCCAATATCCCATATAATTCATGGTATTTTTCGTAGATTCTCGGGAATTTTCCCAGGAATTAAAAACGACGAAAGAAATTCCTAAAAATTTGAATTCCGGGAATCGGGATAGAAATTTTTCTCGGAAAATCTCGGGAATCTCTAGGATTTGGGAAAATAAAATTCGCCGATATTTCAACTAATTCCCGGTATTTCTCCTGGATTCTCGGGAATTTTTCAAAAAATTAAAAAATGACGGAAAGTAATCAAAAAAATTTGAATCCCAGGAATCGGGATTGCAATTTTTCTCGCTAATTCCCAGGTTATTTCCAGGACTTCCCGTGGATTCTCGGAAAATCCCGTCAAAACAATTTCCTGGAATTTCGAGCATTTTTAATTCCTGGTATCTCCTTAAATTAAAAAAAAAAAAAAAAAAAAATACTGTTCCTTAAAGGGTCAAAATTTCTTGAATACAAAAAGTTTTTTTTTTTAATCTGGTAACAGCCTAAACCAAATTGGCATAACGAGTATTATTCCCACTGAATGATATTTTTTTGTGATCTAAAACCTCAAAAAATAAAACGCGTCGGAAAATAAAAAATGTTCCCCCCAAGTATTTCGGGTTAAAAAGGGTTAACGAATGACTTGATTTTTCTATTTCAAACAAAAAAAAAATCGAACTACCAAACTACTTGTCGATTCCTAAGTTTCTAAATTCACCGAGAGAAACAAAACGGAAAAGGAAGATTTGATTTTTATTCCCCAGGTGCGTTCGTCGATCGTATATCCCTCAAGTAAGGAAAACGAGAAATTTAATTACGTCACTTTTCTTCTTCTTTCTCTAAACTACCAACCTTTCTTTTCTTTCTTTTTTTTTCTTGTCTCCTTCGACGTTTCTTTCGTTATTAAAATCAATCCCATATTACGCCCGAAAAATCTTACCTGAAAAGATAAAAGAAAATAGAAAAAAATTAAAAAAACGATTCCATCAATATATTTTGCCAGGGAAAAAAGGAGAGAAAATAAGAGGGAAGGAGCACGAACCGGGCATAACACCTATTATTCGCTTCACTGCAGCAAACCATGCATCATCGTAATTGAGGAAACGCGCTCGGGGAAAAAGAAAAAAATAAAAAATAAATAAAAAAGATATACAATTTCGCTTTCTCTTTATCCTCTTTTTTTCCCCCCAAATTAAAACACGTAATTTTAAAAATTCCACGAATTATTTTCCATGTATCAATTTGTATATACAGTATTTTAATATCGGAAAAAAGGGGAGGCGTGAGATGAGGGGAAATAAAACGTGAAATGAGCTCCGTAAATCGCTTATAGGCATGGAAAATCGTTTCGAACGGGAATTTTCCCGGAGTTTTGTTCCCTTTTTTTTTTTTTCGTTATTTCAAATATATCGGGAGGGGGAAAAAAGCAGATATGGGCGACAGTAAATAACCGGGTCATATTTGATTTACTTCGAATTCGCACGGAAGTACTCGTCTTTTCCTTTTTCAAGGTCATGGGGGATGAATGAAAAGAGAAAATGGAAATGGAAGGGGGGGGGGGGAGAGAAAATGGAAATGGAAAACAGGGGGATCAGTGAAAGTTGGAAAACGGAAAACAACGAGAATGAAATTTACAAAAAGCTTTGATAACGTAAACAAATGTATTTTTTTTTTTTCAAGGTCGTGTTAATGCGAATTCGATAAGTCGATTAGTTTAAAATGAATGTGTTTCGAAAGCTTTGTTATTATGGATTACGAGGAAAAAGGGATTGAAAATAAACGAGAGGCTAATAGGTTATTTTCAAAAAAAAAAAAAAAAAAAAAAAAAAATCGAATTATCGTGAGAATTTATTGATTTGTTAAACAACTTTCACTGCTTTTATTAAAAAAATATTAAAACGGGACGAGAATTTCCAAAAGTTTTTTTTTTTTTCAAATGTTATTCATTCGCAAAAACACCCCCCCCAAAAAAAAAAAAAAAAATATATATAATCGCGGTAAAAATAGATGAAAATTCAAGACTACATCTTGGCGATTGGAATAAAACGATGGGAGAAAATAAAAAAAATTCAAAAGCCATCTTTCTAAAATAAGCAAAATTTTGTTTTCCTTCAATCCCGATAAAAAATTCATTCGTTCCAATATCAAAAATTCAAAAAATTTTCATAAGGGTAAAAAAAAAGGAGAAAAAAAAAAGGAGAGATATTAAAACGTTGGAAGCTTAAAGCTATCAAAGAGCATGGATGGATCTCCCTATCCCCCCCCCCTTTTCCCCCGTTCCTTTCAACCTCCTCCTCCTCTCCGTCATTCGAATGGGATATTATGGTGCTGACCTGTGACGGCAAATCACGATTTTCTTTTCAAGGCACCGAAGAGGTCACAAGAGATTTAAAAAAAAAAAAAAAAAGGGTAAAATGTTTTTTAAAAGGAAATCCGAGGAGAAAAAAAAACCACGCTGCGAGATGACTTGTAACCTACAACTTTTTTTTCCGCTCGAGAATATTATCATTCCTGTCACAAGCAGCGGCCGCAACGAAAAAAATTAATTAGCTCGTAAGTTTTTTTTTTTCCTTTAAACCTTCCATTTTTTTTTTTTAAACTGGAAAAATGGAACACTGGAACATGTCCTGGACGAAAAAAAAAATGATAAAATAAAATGAAAATTATATGTGAACCGAATTCATTCGGTGAGCCAGCTGGCCAAGGTTTTCCCCTTTTCTCGTGCACTTTTCCTACGGGATTTGCCACTCACAGATTCCAAAAAAAAAAAAAAAAAAAAAAAACTTTTTGGCGTAGGACTACGTCATAGGGCTCGGTCCTGAGGAAATCTGTCTGTCTGTGTGTCGGTCTGTTCGCACTAAAAATTAATATTCAATTATTCTAATAATATTAAAAATTTAGCTTTGAAAATTTTAAATAAGATTTTGACTATTTTTTTTTTAACTTTTGGCCTTTTTTAATAGTAAAATTAGACGACATGAACAAAAGCAAGGACTTAAAAATTTCTTAGAAATTTTATTTAACTTTTTTTTTTTTTAAAATCTTTGCTGTTTTTTTAAAGTAAAATTTACAAGAAATTTTCTAAAAAGAAAAAATTTTCTAAAATGTCATTAACCTTAGTTCTTGAATTAAAGTAAAATGTACAAGGAATCTTATAAAAAAAAATTATTTCCTTTAATCCAAGAAATAAGGTTAATGACATTAAATTAAAGCTAGGAACAAGAAAAAATGAATTAAATTCATTTAATTTTCTAAAATATTTACAAGAAATTTAAATTTAAAATTTTATTTTAAAATTAGACGACATGAACGAAAGCAAGGACTTAAAAAATTTCTTGCAAATTTTCAAGAAACGTTACTTTTACAAGAGATTTAAAAGTTGCTAAATCAAGGACTTAAAAATTTCTTGAAATAAACAGGTTTGAGCTTGTTTAGTGTAAGTATAAACAGGTTTGAACTTGTCTTGTGTAAAATTTGGACAAGTTTTGCGACTACCATATTGACTTTACTGCGTTAAATAATATTTTGAACACTTTTTTTTTTAACTTTTGGACTTTTTTAATTGTAAAATTAGACGACATGAACCAAAGCAAGGACTTCTTGTAAATTTTCAAGAAACTTAACTTTTACAAGAAACTTCAAGTTGCTAAAGCAAGGACTTAACTTTCTTTTAAATTTTAGCTGTTTTTATAAATATTAAAATTAGACTACATGAAAAAAAACTGCAACAACTTGAAAATTTTAAATAAAATGTTCACTAATTTTTTTAACTTTGTCCTTTTTCTTTTAGCCAAAGAATATGAGCTAAAGAAGTGTTTTAATATTAAAATTTTAACTTTGAAGACTTTAATTAAAATTTTGACTCGTGTTTTTCATTTGACATTTTTTATCAAAAAAAATTTTAAGTTTTTTTCGGGCCAGGAAAAAAAAAATATTTTTATCAAAAAATTCGACCAAAACGAGCAAAAAAAAAAGCCTTAAAACTTTTAAATCGTTTCATTGTTCAAATTTAGCAATATTAGGACAGTACCCCAAAGACGCAGTGCTACGTATGGGATATGCCCTCATACCCCAGTCTGATTTTTTTTCTCGACCGATCCCAAACGAACGAAAACAGAGACAAGAAGGTGCTCTAAATTTTAACTAAAAATTAAATCACAATTTATCTTCACCCAAAATTATTTTTCCCTGAGTAATTTAAAATTCTCACACCATAAGCTTTCCCGTTTAGGAAAACTTCGCATTTCCCCGCTGAAAAAATATAAAAATGAAAAAGACCTCCTATTAAAATATCTTGTGAATATTTTTTTATTGAATGTGTTTATTGAATCATAAAACCTTGGGTTAAAAAAAAAAAAAAAAAACAATAATACAAAAGGGATTTTTTTAGAGCCCCGATTTTTAACGTCCCGTTAAAAACGTGTTTTTTATGACTGTTATCGATATGTAAAAATGAAGTTGTAACTTGTAACACCGATAAAAACCCGTTGAAATGGCCCTACCCGCTAACGCTTCAAAAAAAAAAAAAAAAAAAAAAAAAAAGTAAAAAAAGGCTTATTTCGGTTAACATTTTATAACCATTATTATTATTATTATAGACTTCAATATAGTCGGTGAACATGCAACTATTCCGCTTCGGAATTAATTTTTGTCCTTTTTTCTAAAAGAAGAAAAATATTGTAATAGCTCGACGGGTCGAATCGAGTTTTCCAACTGGAAATAAAAGGCAACACGAATTTTTTTTTCTCCATTTCAACCTTTTTCCTCTATTTTTCGAACATGAAAAATGATTGACTGTGACGCATATTTCACGTGTTTAACAAATTCCAGACCGACGTCACGTAGGTGATGCCAAAAATAGTGAATTCATATGAAGGCAGTGACTACCTACAATATTTATGAAAAATGGAGGCGGACATCCCTTCGACTTGGTTTTTATTGGATGGTCCGAATGTAAGTTAGCAGAATATTTAGCTTGGCCTGATAGTAGTCTGCTACTAAATTTTCAGAGAAATCGGTTAAAGAAAGCGACAGAGGGGAGCAAAGTGTACTTTTTTCGAAAAATTTAAAAATCAAAGTAGAGATATGAATCTCATAATAAGACCATAGATATGACAGAGACTTTTAAATAAACCGACTAAAAGATTAGTTGAAAAATAATTTTTATAAATTTTTTTACTTAATTAACTTTAAAAACGAATAACCACCGGAAAAAATTTTTTGGAGGGGAAATAATTTATAATCCATGATCACTGACTATCAGTAAATCATTCAATTGCTTATGATTTCCGTAAACATGCCTACAGCGTTAACAAATTTTATGTCATTATTAACAAAAAGAGAGTTAAAAATAATGTAAAAAAATATATATATAAATAATATAATATATAATATATATATAAATATATAATATATAATATATAATACATAATACATAATACATAATACATAATACATAATACATAATACATAATACATAATACATAATATATAATATAATATATAATAATATAATAATTTATTATATATAAATATATAATAAAATATACATTTTTTTTTGAATGACTTTTTTGTTCATATAAGGAACAGAAACAGCTTGAAAATTGTGTTGTCCGATAGTTATGTAAAGTTGTGAAAATTTTCAATCGAGTTTTGGCCAAAAATAAATTTTACTGGACCTCTGTGGCCTGTAGATAACTGGAAAAATATAACAGAAAAAAAATATATATATATATATATTTTTCAGCTGCAGCTAAAAAAATTTGGTAAAAAAATTTGGGGCTGTAGACTAGGGTGTCCCTTATTTTGCGAATTTTCGAATTTGATGTCGGGCCGGGTGGAATCTCGTTCTCTATGGAGCCCTAATAAACCCTGAATTTTTTCAGAATTTTTACTGAACGGGAAAGCGTGCCGACTTGAGCTTTAAGTTCCGAAATTCCCATAAGAGAAAAAAAGTCGACAATTTTTTTTTTTTTTCGCGGAAAAACGTCGTTTCCTATCGGGAATTTTGCGTAGATCACGAATCTGAAGTCCGTTTTTTAATATCTGGTTTGGCCTTTGAGTTAACGGAGAAAATGTGGCAAGAAAACCTGGTTAAGAGACAAAACGCACTAAGTCCTTCTTTTGGCTCATATTTTGGCCTCTAACTCAAAAGCCAAACCAGATATTAAAAAACGGACTTCAGATTCGTGATCTACGCAAAATTCCCGATAGGAAACGACGTTTTTCAGCGGAAAAAAAAAAATTGTCGACTTTTTTTCTCTTATGGGAATTTCGGAACTTAAAGCTCAAGTCGGCACGCTTTCCCGTTCAGTAAAAAATGTGAAAAAATTCAGGGATTATTAGGGCCAAATAGAGAACGAGATTCCACCCAGCCCGACATCAAATTCGAAAATTCGCAAAATAAAGGACACCCTACTGTAGATAACTGGAAAAATGTGGCAAAAAAAAAAAAAAAAATAAATAAATAAATAAAAATTTTTAGCTTCAGCTGAAAAAATTCGGTAAAAAAAAATTCTTGAGCTTGAGATGAAAAATTTTACTAAAAAGAGATGCATAAATAATACAAAAATTGCATACATAAACTATAAAAAAAAATTGGGCATATTTAAAAAATGTATCAATTATGCATAAACGCCTTAACACTTTTACCGGAATTTTTTTTTGTTTTATTCTCCGATAATAATTATGCATATTCAAATTCTTATCACAAAAATTATGCATAAATTTTGTGAAATGCGATCGGCACCGCGGATTGTTGTTTTCACTTTCAGCCAAATCGGCTGCCTAAAACTTAATTGTTTGTTTTTCTCGCAGGAACCAAAATTCACACCACCTATTTTAATACCATTGCGATAATGCTGGCGCCGCCGATTAATTTACTTCTTTTTGAACATCAATCACAACTTCAAAAACTCTACAAAAAAAAAAAAGTTTACGCTTAAAACTTTGAGGAAAACTCCGTTCTAAATCGATTTTTTTAGATTTCTCGAAATCAAAAACAATTTAAAACTTTTTTTTTTGTCTCTCTCTGTCTCTCTCACTCTCTCTCCCTTGATTAAGACGCTACCAACAGTAAATGATGATGTTTTATGTATTACACTCGACTGAGGAGCAATTTTTAAGATTAAATCATGTCACGCAGCTGACATCGCCTTATTCGTTTGCATTACTGTCAAAAAGGCGGAAAAGTCAAGATATGAAAGTAACCAAGCGAACATTTTTATTCAGTCGAAAAAAATAAAAGACTTCCCACCCCTTCCGTTCCATTCCCTCCCCCACGTCCTTTTTCTCCCTCCATTTTTACAAATCACATTTCTTTTTTTTTTACACAAAAAGGAATGACTATAGGTTTGAAATCGAACGTGATTTCGAAAGAAAAGAAGAAGAAAAAAGAAACTACAAAGAAAAAAGGCGAGAGAGGAAAAATGAAAGTGTAATTCTCAATTTGAAATTTAGGGCAGGCAGACGGGGCACACGTGATAACATTATACCACTAAGTAAATGATAAACTAACTTTTTACACAAACTTACCCTTCTTGTCACTTCATCTTCCCCAACTCTGAGATAAGGAAAACTTTCTTTTGTTTTTTTAGTCTCGTTTTCGCTCATTCCTTTTATTTTCTATCATTTTAGTTATTTATTTTATTTTATTTTATTTTCTCCGATGTAACGTGGAAAATGGATGCTACGGTCCTGAATAGCGTGCAACAAGCAGTTTTAATCAGAGGGAATGCTAATGGAGGTGCCTGCACAACATTCCCATCGATAATATAATGAAATTTTAATGTGCATAAAAATGTAAATCTTATTAAAGCACGAGAAGTTTTTTTTTTTTTTTTTTTTTTTCCACCTCACGATATTCATTTATTTTTTCCAATTGTCTGACTTTTTTTTTATTGGGCCAGGATCAAAAAACAATGAGAAAAGAAAATCGTTTAAAAAAGCAGTCATTCTAAAGTGAAAAAAAAAAATTTTTTTTTGAAGCCAAAAAAAATAAAGGTCAGGGTTTTTACGATATCAGTTCCAAAAATTGCCACGTAAAGCTTTAGCACTTGGATCCTGACAATTAGCGTGGTTCGAAAATCAACTTTTTCGGAATTTCAAAACTCCTATACCGGGAAAAGTTGCTTTATAGGTGGAGTAACAACCCTGAATTTTTTCAGATTTTTTGAACGGCTCTTGAGGTTTTAAATTGGCCTTGAAAAAGGACCAAAAATGAAGACTTTTCGGGCTTAAAAGACCATCGATTCCCACACGAAATTATGCGTAGATTACGAATTTGATGTCGAAAATTAATTTTGGTACACGGTTTTACATCAGAAACTCGGGAATTATAGACTGCAATCCCGGACAATTTTTCCAATCCCAAGATTTCGGGATTAAAAATTTTTTAATCTTGAGATTTCTGGATTAAAAAATTTTCAAACCTGGGATTTCGGGCGATTTCTGGTTTAAAAAATTATCAATCCCGAAATTTCGGGATTAAAAATATTCAATCTTAAGATTTCTGGAGATTTTTGGAATTAAAAAATTTTCAATACCAGGATTTCGGGATTAAATGATTATTAATCCCTAGATTTAGGAATTAAATAGGAATTATATTAAAAATTTTTCAATCCCGGGATTTTCGGCGATTTCAGGATTAAATGATTGTCAATCCCGAGATTTTGGGATGAAAACATTTTCAATCTCGAGATTTCGGGAGATTTCTGGATTAAAAATATTCAATCTTGAGATTTCAGGATTAAAAAATTTTTAATCCCAAGATTTTGGGATTAAAAAGTTTTCAGTGGCGGGATTTCGGGAGAGTTCGGGGTTAAAAAATTATTTAATCGGGAGATTTTGGGATTAAGAAGTTTTGTATCCCGAGATTTCGGGAGATTTAGGGATTAAAAATATTTAATCTTGAGATATCTGGATTAAAAAATTTTTAATCCCGAGATTCTGGAATTAAAAAATTTTCAATGCCGGGATTTCGGGATAAAATGATTATCAATCCCGAGATTCCGGGATTAAAAATTATCAATCCCGAGATTTAGGAATTAAAAATTTTTCAATACCAGGATTTTGGGCGATTTCAGGATTAAATGATCATCAATCCCGAGATTTTAAAATAAAAAATTTTTTAGTCCCGTGATTTTAGAATTAAAAAATTTTTAGGACCTGGATTTCGTGAGATTTCAGGATCAAAAAATTATCAATCCCGAGATTTTGGGATTAAAAAGTTTTGTATCCCGAAATTTCTGAACTAAAAAATTATCAATCCCGGGATTTTGGGATTAAAAGATTTACAATCCCGGGATTTCGGGCAATTTTGGGGATTAAATAATTTTCAATACCGGGATTTTGGGATTAAAAAGTTTTGTATCCAGAGATTTTGGAAGATTTCGGGATTAAGAATTTTCAATATTGAGATTTTCGTATTAAAAAGTTTTCAATCCCGGATCAATGTAAAAGTCCTATATAACTGGTCACTATAACGTCAGAAAATCGTGCCTGGTCCTGTCGTATGTCAATTTTATTATTACTTTCCAGGATTTCAGCGACGATTAAGCAGGTTACACCTTGTCATTTTATTAAAACTAACAATATTTTGGATGTAAAGAGTCAGTTTTAAGGCAAAAAAATGGCAATTTAGGGATTGAAAATCCCAGGATGGGCCCCGTTTAAAAATGACCCGGGGAATTCCCGAGACCGGAATTCCGGGATTGCATTCTTTACGGGAAGAAAGTCTACAACAGAGTTGTCTGCAACTTAATATGTTTACAACATATTAATCCAAAATATTAACTTCTTTTTAAAAAATCGGCTTTTTCCCTGTTTTTATGAAATTTTGCCACAAACAACACTTTTGACCTTTCCACTCATCTACCTAATCAGCAAAAACAAAAACTTCCTGCTACGGAGATTCTTCAGCATTAGAAAAAAATTATTACCTCCAGTTTCCAATTTCGGATATTTTTTTTTCAAGTTCTGACAAGTTCTTCCTTCACCTTTCTATTCCACACAAAATTCACATGTACATCATAAAATCCCTGTGAAACCATATGTGATACATTTTTACCGTAGCTCCCATGTGAAATTGGGTTTCCCCCATAAAGAAATGACTCGGGAGTGAAAAATGAAATACCATAAGGAAAGGGAAGAAAATGACTAGCAAGAGTCTTCAATCAAAACAACCTCGTGAAAAATGAGCCCCCAACTCAAAAAAACTGTCTTTCGTCTTATAACTATCTACTCATTTTAAAACGGTTTCACTTCCCCCTCCCCCTCCTGGCTTCTTTTTCTAGCTATCCCCCCCTTTCCCCTCCCTCACACACACACACATACATATATATATCGTCGTCATTCTCGATCCTTATCTCCGCTCACTGATTCGGAAAAACCCGACTTTTCGTCTCCTCATCCTGTTGGCTTATGGATGGATTGATCCTTCATTTATTTATTTTTATTTTTACTCCGTTATTTTATTTTATTTATTATTTGATGTTTCATTTTTTTATTATTTTTTTTATTTTATTTTATTGTTTTACTTTTCTTTAACAAATGAAGGCGGATGTTAATTCACATGTCAAAAAAAAAAAAAAAAAAAAAAAACGAGTACACCGACCAGGAAAAAATATAAGTCGAAAACTGATATATGCCAAGTCATCAAATCTTGTTAATGACATTATACAACAATGAAAAGTGTTTAATACTGCGTGACCCCATCAGATGAATGTGCGAAAATATTTTCTAAAAAAAAAAAGCCCACTCCCAAGTTAGAGATTTTTTTCTTAGGCTTCGACTCATTTTTTATTTTTCGGGGATTTTAATGGAGACGGATTACAAACTCTTTTTTTCGAGTTTTGCCCTTTTATGAACTTTTCGTTATATCCTCGGATGTATTATCTCCTCTTTAATTAAAGGTACAAAGAAAGAAAAAAAAAATCACATGAGCATTTCTTGGAATCGATTCGAAGGAAAAAAAAATTGATTTCTCATCCTGCCTATTTCCCAAAGAATTATTACTATTTTTTTTTTCACGGTTTTGGTTTGTTAATTCCCAGTGGTATATCTTCTGCGATTTCAAAATCGAATAATTTAACACATACTTATTTCATAAATCCATTGTGTTGTTGCTCAAAATTTTAATTTAGAAAGGGCCAAAAAAATTTGGCCAGGATAAATTCAAAGGGAGCATTGCACGTTTCGCGGAATATTGCACGAATGCATTGTCCGTTTTTGATTTCAGAAACAGGAAAAAAATAAAAAAGCCCTCGAAAATAAAATTTAATTCAGGAAAATTTTGTTTCCTCAAGTAATGTTTGGATTTTGATGCGTAAATTAGGCTATATAAAAGAAACAAGAGGTGCATAAAAGAAATCATGTATAAATAATACGAAAAATTTGAAGTACATAAAAAATGCATAAATTATGTATAAACGTTTAAAATTGTTTTTTCGATAATTTTTTTTTTTTCATCCTCCAATATTAAATTCAAAAAAAGTTAAAAATTTCCCAGATTTTAAAGCTTTCTTTGAAAAATTCCCAGGGCAGAAAATTTTCTTCGCCAAATATTTTTTCAACAGAAAAATATTTCGGATGTGGAAAATGTGAATTTTAAGGAAATTTTTTTTGAAAAAAAAATTAAAACATTTAAGGAGGAAAATAATAGATTTCCAGGCTGGACCCGAAAAGTGAGATTTTTTACGAGGCCGTTGCCGATCCGAGCCGAAGGCGAGGATCGGCAAGAGGGCCGAGTAAAAAATCGAAATTTTTCGGTCCAGCCTTGGAAATGTAGTTTTCAGGGCGAGAATAACGAAATTTGTTTTGTTTACATGATCTCGAAAGTAAACTTTTCGGGTCTAGCCCTGAAAAAAAATTTTTTCATTCCTCATATATGTAATGTACTGCTTTCGAAGGCAGTGGATACGAACGAAAGTTCGCAGTTACAGAACGACTCAAAAACAATGCTTCTGCGCATGCGCGTTAGGGTGGATCGAAAAAAGCGAATTTTTGAATTTGAAAACGCCTGATATGGCAATCGATGCCTTATTGTAATACTATTAAGCCTAATTTTTTTCAGATTTTTTGAAGGTCATCTTGAGGTCGCGCAATGACCTTGAATTTTTTGAAAAGCCCATATAAGGGCAAAAAATAAGGATTTTTTTTTGCTGAAAAAAGTACCGTTTCCTATCGGAAATTCTGCGTAGATTACGAATATAAAGTCCAAAATCATTTTAAGTGCGCGGTTTTTGAGCTTTACGCCTATTTTCTAAGCGCTGAAATACTTTCGGCTGGTTTTTCTTTCAGCTTAAAAACTGTACACAAAAATGAATTTTGGACTTCATATTCGTAATCTACGCAAAATTTCCGATAGGAAACGATACTTTTTTCAGCAAAAAAAAAAAAAATCCTTATTTTTTGCCCTTATATGGGCTTTTCAAAAAATTCAAGGTCATTGCGCGACCTCAAGATGACCTTCAAAAAATCTGAAAAAAAATTAGGGTTAATAGTATTACAATAAGGCATCGATTGCCATATCAGGCGTTTTCAAATTCAAAAATTCGCTTTTTTCGATCCACCCTAATGCGCGTCATTACGCTCGCGCCTGTAATGTTACATTTTCAGGGCTAGACCCGAAAAGTATACTTTCGAGATTATGTAAACAAAACAAATTTCGTTATTCTCGCCCTGAAAACTACATTTCAAGGCTGGACCGGAAAAGTGAGATTTTTTACAAGGCCGTTGCTGATCCGAGCTGAAGGCGAGGATCGGCAAGAGGGCCGAGTAAAAAATCGAAGTATTAGATTTCCAGCCTGGAAATCTACTATTCAATCCTGGTCGCCATCTTGACAATTTTTCTTTTTTTTTCCCCAGTTAATTTCGTCAACGTTCTTTATATATTTTTTTTCGAAATCAACTAAAATACAAACTAATCATGGAAAATAAGGGTTTTATTCTAAATATGCAATATAATTAACGAAAAAAAAAGCAAGTTACAGTGAAGGTTAACACTGTTCGATACTTTTCAATCCCATGGCCGCCATTACTTCATTTCAAAATGGCCGCCATATTAATAACATAAACGATGTTTTTAGTTTAATTTTAACATTTCCTCGGCGTGAAATTCGTGTCTTTCTGTCGCAGTACCGTAATATACTATTTCGAATGGGAAGTGATCCCAAATGTCCCGAAATATTTTTTTTGTCGAGGAAAAAACCAAAAATTTACCATAAAAAATTCCCCGAATTTATAAGCTTTCTTACAAAAATTCTTAGGGAATTCTACAAATTTTTTTCTTCCCATTCAATAAATATTACACAACTAGCCGTTCCGCGCGGCGCCTTGCGCCTTGCGTTATGTTAAGGGTTATGCCAAAATTTTTTCCGTCTACTTGAAAAACGAAAAAATTCATTTTCCGCCGTCGTGATGAAAAATATCTTACAAATCAGGCACGGAGGTGGCTTGCAGGCCTCGACTGGCTACGGCCCGTTCGTGAGGCCCGTTTCAAAGTTTATACAAACTTCGATCGATTACTCCTGACAAATCCAAGGAAACTTACCTGAAAATAAAAAAAAAATAAAAATTATGAAACGAAAAATTTAGAAAATTTAGGGCTGTAGATAACTGGAAAAATATGACCGAAAAAAAAAAATGTAAAATATTTTTCAGCTGAGGTTGAAAATACGGCGCCTCTTAACTCTTCAAGCATTTTCTAATTCATAAAAGTATCCACGTTAAATCCTCTCCCCCGATAGTTAAGCTACCTGTATTACTCTATTGAAAAAAACAAGGTAATAAAAAAAAAAAAAAAAAAAAAACTTGGAAAATAATGCATAATAGCGTCGCTATGTGTGTCTTAGGCCACGCGTATACACACACGACTCGACTACTTTCCTTTTGCCCTTTCGAATAACAAATTTAAATTTCCTTTTTTTTTATGGCATCGGATTAAACTCTTGTAAACTTTTAAATTAGGTTGCCGTTCTTTTAATTGCGCCACACTTCAACATGTCGTGTTTGTCACGGGGATTTGTAAAGGTACATAATGGAAGTAATCTCTTGGAAATTGTAAACAAGATTCAACAAGAAAAAAAAAAAGAAGTATCGGGTAACATCACATAATTTTAACCTTCGTATAAGGGCAGGACGAGTTTTTTTTTTTTTTGGTGTAAGATAACATTTTTAAAACGAACTCCTATTTTTTTTTTATTCTTTGTCTTATCTAAACGATTACCAGGAGTGTCCAGTCATATTCGTTTATTTAACGGATTTAATAAATTTGGAAAGTTGACTGAGATCAATGATCGTAGGTGTTCGCTAATTTTTTTTTTTTTTTTTTTTTTTCTGATTCTTTTTTTCTTACGATACAAAACGATAGGAGGGGAAAACAGCGAGGGCGAGAGTTTAAGATGAGCTTAGCATTATACAGAATCATAAAAGTTTTGCTCCTTTTAGCTGTATTTGAAAAATGGCCGGATATCCTGTATCCGGGGAAACCCCTGCCGTTTTTTTTTTTTTTTTTTTTTTTTAAGTTGCCATTTCTCTTTTTCTAATATTCATCGTAAATAAGGCACTGGCTTTACACTTATTTATCTTTTTTTTTTTGACGAAGTTTAAAAGATAATATTCTGACTTCGTCGTATTCTCATTTCCTGTTCTTTTCGAGAGCTTTCGACCGTTTCCGGATTTTCTTTTCCGCCCGCTTGTTTCGTTTTTTTTTCTCCCTCTCTCCAATGAATAACGTCCGTCATTCACTATTTTTTTTAAATCGATTTGAAGCTGCGTGTTTTAAAAACGAATAAAATCGTTACAAAGGTCGAGCTCAGGTTAACATCAAAAGGAGCTTTTATTATTTTAATTTTTTAATTTAATATATACAAGCGGTGTTTCTCAACGGGGAGGGGGGGAAGAGAGGAAAACCGAACACCCCGTCAGAAAAGATCATTACAAGCAAAGTAAATTTTCGAACAGTCGGGGAAAAAGTTTGTGTGAGACCTGAAACTTTGGTAACTTCATAAAATATTAGAGATAAGAAGGAATAGGAAACGGAGAATGAAAGAGAGGGAATAATAGAGAAGAAGAGAGACAGTTCAATTATTGGATTCTTTCCCTTCTTATCGCATCTCAGAGATATACTAAATAGAACAAAAGTTTTAAACAAAGTCTAGTTTTTTTTCTTAAAATAATTTTTTTTTTTTGAAAAGTTTTTTTTAGGAGAAGACTTTACGCAATCTAGTCATTCCTACACATAGAGTCTTCGTTCTGCTATATTTCACGACGTCGAAACGCGAACTTTGCGCTATACATTATCCCTTAATCATTTCCAATTAAAAAGTCCGAGAGAAGAACATTTGCATTCGGACCTAGCTCAGTTTGGAGATTTCTGACTTATAAAAAAGATAAGTCATCTTTCACCAGGTTGTGGCTTCTTAAAAACGATGCTTTACATTACCGACAACTCTTTGCTTTACATTCGCTAGCTACTGTCTTCTGCTATAGCGGTCATATTGTTGTCGTCCAATGATTTTAAAAGTAAGCAAATGCCTCATTGGACGACAGCAGTGTGACTTATAATAAGAAGATATTTATTGGTGACCCGTGGAATTCGTTTGGACCTGTGTTGTGCAAGTTCAAACAGGTTTGAACTTGTCTTGTGCAAGTATAAGCAGGTTCGAGCTTGTCTTGTGCAAGTATAAACAGGTTCGAGCTTGTCTTGGGCAAGAATAAACAGGTTCGAACTTGTCTTGGGCAAGTGTAAACAGGTTCGAGCTTGTCTTGTGCAAGTATAAACAGGTTTGAGCTTGTCTTGTGCAAGTATAAACAGATTTGAGCTTGTCTTGGGCAAGTATAAACAGATTTGAGCTTGTCTTGGGCAAGTATAAATAAGTTTGAGCTTGTCTTGTGCAAGTATAAACAGGTTCGAACTTGTCTTGTGCAAGTATAAACAGGTTTGAGCTTGTCTTATGCAAGTATAAACAGTATTTATGTCTTTAAGTATTTAAGTATTCATGTCTTTTTAGCACTGATGATGACCTTAAAGGTCGAAATGGCCATCTGACATTAAATATATTTTAGAATAATAATGGTCTAGTGATTAATTTTTCCATATTCTACCAAGTATAAACAGGTTCGAACTTGTCTTGTGCAAGTATAAACAGGTTTGAGCTTGTCTTGGGCAAGTGTAAACAGGTTTGAGCTTGTCTTGTGCAAGTATAAACAGGTTTGAGCTTGTCTTGGGCAAGTATAAATAGGTTTGAACTTGTCTTGTGCAACTATAAACAGGTTCGAGCTTGTCTTGTGCAACTATAAACAGGTTCGAACTTGTCTTGTGCAAGTTTGAACGAGTTTTGCGACTACCATATTGACTTTACTGTCCTAAATAATATTTTGTTTATTTTTTTCAACTTTTGGCCTTTTTTAATAGTAAAATTATACGACATGAACCAAAGCAAAAACTTAAAATTTTAATTAAATTTTCACTACATTTTTTTAATTTTGTCCTTTTTCTTTCACTTTTAGCCAAGAAGATGAGCTAAAGCAATGTTTTAATATTAAAATTTTAACTTTCATGATTTTAATTAAAATTTTGACTAATTTTTATCAACTTTTGACTTTTTTTTTTTTTTTTTTTTAAGCTTTAAAGACAATCCACCTTCTATTCCTCAGGTAGGATAACTAAATTTTCGAAAACTAAGTAGAGAAAAAATTGATTGGAAGCTGGATTCGAACCAACGAGGACTCACACATCCTTGAACCCCTATTGACATTTTTTACCAAAAAAACTTGAACAACTTTTGACATTTTTTATCAAAAAGTTAAAATTTTTTTCGCGCCACGAAAACAAATAGAGTTTATATAGAGAAATATATAACAAATAGAGTTTTATCCGGTTTCCAAATTCCTATTATTCTGTGCGTGGTTCTTTTTAAATCGTTCCATTGTTCAAATTTAGCAATAGTAGGACAGTACCCCAAAGACGTAGTCCTACTTTAAAGATATGCTCCCATATCCTGGTCTGATTTTTGACAAGTTACTATAAGTTGAAAACTTCCCGCATAAATTTAACTTTAATTTATAGTAAAAAATAACCGTATCACAGTCGCTCATATTCTAACCGTAGATTACAGTTGTTGAAAACGGTATTACAGCAAATGTAACTTTAACCTTTTTCTCGGTGTTCGTAAAAACATTTTTCATTTTCGACGGGAAGTTTCCGCGAATGCGCGGAAATTGCCGAAACGTTCAGAAAAAAAAAGAAAAGAAAAGAAAAGAAGAGCTTTAACAAAACGCTTTAAGGTGAAAACGCATCCATCACGTGACTAAAACCGGGGGTAATGTGTTTCGTGTAAGAGTATCAACTTATTAGCTGTATAGCAAACTTGAAATGTTCCTCTTTCCGTTTTCCATTCACCGTTTCAAATTGTTATTTCCGTTTCTAAAATATTGTGCATGTTACGACCCAGAAAAAAAAAAAGGAAAAAAAAAACTCTTCTTTTTCCTGGGCGTTATCTTCTTTCTTCTTCTTTTGCTTGCGAAAAAAAAAAAATTAATAAGTGCGGATTTTTCTTTCTTTATTCCGAAACGTCTTTAGAAAGAACCGAAAGCGACGACGATCCATCAAAGTCAGGAGGGAAAAAAAGGAGGAGATAAAAAAGAGGGCGAATAGCCAGCCACCGACCCTTGTTCCAAATATTAACTCTTTCGAAACCGATTGAATTTTCATTACGATCTTCCCTTTTAACTTCGGGATTCTTCCCTCGTTTTCTGAAAGCTTCAATACGGTTAGATAAGATGTGGCCCTATTGACAAAACACTCCAATACTCAACCGCTTCCTCTTCCCTTTTCACGGGCTTTAAGATTTTTCTTTTCTTTAGAGGAATGAAATTCATCGGACGGGAAAAACCTATTATCAAAATTAATTTAACTAAAATGCCTCGATCAAGAAGTGGTTTATCGAACTTTGCAGGGTTTTCACCGGACCCTTGGCTTGCGGGCACAAAGCAAATTTTAATGCGAGGGTTTTTGGAGGTCGCTGATTTAGAGTCTCGCGATGGGGTACCAAAAAGTGTTTGCATTTTTCCTGGGGATTTCTCCGTAATTCCAAAATGGAAAATAATGCAAAAGCAGTTGTAGTCATGATGACATCATGATGCAAAGGTAATGCAATACAATGTAATGCAAAGCCAAGTGTCAATTTTGGGGTGATAACTTTTTGCACAAGACAAGTTCAAACCTGTTCAAACTTGCTGTCAATTTTATTAAAATTTAAGACAGTAGCCTAAAGTCAATATGGTAGCCGCAAAACTCGTTCAAATTTGCACAAGATAAGTTTAAACCTGTTCAGCCTTGCTAAAGACAAATTCAAACCTGTTCAAACTTGCTGAGGACAAGTTCAAACTTGTTCAAAATTACCCAAATTTGCTCAACACACGTTCAAACCTGTTCAAACTTGCAAAAATTCGCACAAGACAAGTTCAATCCATGACTAGGTATTCCCTAGGTTTGTTCCAATTTTATAGGCTTTTTGCAAGATCGCTCTCTTTTGTATTTAAACTAAATATACACACCCTGGCTAGCCCTAGAGGCCCGTACGAAAAAGGGATGCATAAAACTTGTATTATTTATACAAAAATTATACATAAAATATACAAAAAATTGGACATGCATAAAAAATGCATAAATTATGTATAAAGAACTTATATTTTTTTATCCTACAATATGATTATACATAAATTATGTATAAAAAACTTTAACTTTTTTAACAAATTTTTTTTTTTATCCTCGGGGATGATTATGCATAAACTATGTATAAGAAACTAAGAAACATAAACTTTTTCAACGAAAAATTATACATATAATTATATATAAATTATACATAAATTATACATAAATTAATATATGATTATACATAAATTATACATAAATTATATATAAATTATGTAGGTCCAAATTTTTGTATAAATTATACAAAATTAATATATACTTTTTGTATTTATTTTGCAAAAAATTTACATATTTTATGCATCTCTTTTTTGTACGGGGGGGAAGGAGGTGTGCAAACTACTACAGGGGACGTTAAACCTATATTTTTGCGTCTACTTCTCTGTTAAAAAAAAAAAAATTCCTCTGAATTTTTGAAAATTTTCTCACATTCCTCAATATATTGATTTTCCGTTATCGTTTACTTTGCTAAAAAAGGAAAAGAAAAATTATATTTTTACACTGATTGCCAATTTTCCAATCTGTTTTTCTTTTCCTCCACAAACTTTTAACAAAGCAAACATTTTTAAAACGTTGGGATGGAAAGGAGCCGCTGTAACGCTTTTCCGGAAGGTTTTCATATTTTTCAACTTTTTTTTTTTTTTTTTTTTTTTTTCTTTTTTTTAAATTTTAAATCTTACCCCCTCGTAAGATAACCTGCAAAATAGATGCACGTGTTTGCTTCTCGTGACGCAGGATAATTACCGTCTATTTTTGTCGGCACAACAGGAGTCATGGTTTCATTAATCCTCCATTTTCGATCGATGTTGGACTCGGCAGTCGGCCCTGTCAATACATCGGAGGCTTTCCATCCATTTTCATTATTTTTTTTTAACAAACAAAAAAAAGAAACATTAGAAACTATAACCTCTTCCCCCGCTCCGTCTCTTTCCTTCTCATTATCGTTAAAACCAAAGCAAACATTAGTTCTAATCAGTTTGAAAACTTAACTGAAGAGAAAAGTATTATTTTTTTTTCTTTTCGGTTTTTATTGAGAAAATAAATCAGGATAAATGCACCTCATTCCTTGGAAATCAGATTTTTTAAAAATAGATGGTCGCTTATGTTTAGCTTATGGAATGTACAACAAAATTTGTTGGTCACACTTCTTTGACGCATTTTTTGTGTCAAAATGTCACATTTTGTCATGTGTCAAAAATGGCACGTTTTTGTGTCAAAAGTAGCTTTTTGTGTAAAAACGTCACATTTTTGTGTCAAAAAGTCACATATTTTTGTGTCAAGAAGTCACGAATTTTTGTGTCATAAATGGCGCATTTTTGTGTAAAACATTTCACATATTTTTGTGTAAAAAATGTCACGTATTTTTGTGTAAAAATGGTACTGATACAGATAAAAGCAGACTCGTGAAGTATTTCGTAAGTTTTAAATAAAGCGCATTCAAATTAGCCAGTTATGGCGGTTAATTTTAACGCGTTTTATTTAAAACTTTCGAAATGCTTCACGAGTCTGTAACAGTACATAATTTTGTGTAAAAAATGTCACATATTTTTGTGTAAAAAATGTCACATATTTTTGTGTAAAAAATGTCACATATTTTTGTGTAAAAAATGTCACATATTTTTGTGTAAAAAATGTCACATATTTTTGTGTAAAAAATGTCACATATTTTTGTGTAAAAAATGTCACATTTTTTGTGTAAAAAATGTCACATATTTTTGTGTAAAAAATGTCACATATTTTTGTGTAAAAAATGTCACATATTTTTGTGTAAAAATGTGACACATATTTTTGTGTAAAAATGTGACACATTTTTGTGTAAAAAATGTGACACAATTTTGTGTACAAAATGTCACATATTTTTGTGTAAAAAATGTGACACATTTTTGTGTAAAAAAGTCACATGTTTTTGTGTAAAAAATGTCACATGTTTCTGTGTAAAAAATGTCACATATTTTTGTGTAAAAAATGTCACACATATTTTGTGTAAAAACGTCACATATTTTTGTGTCCCATAATTTTAATTGCAAAGTTAACATTGATTGTCATAGCAACGTCTAACATCAACATAAATAATATGTCAAAATTAGCATTTTTAAAATAAATTAAATGCAGAGTATGTGAGCCGTGTATGTTTAAAATACACAAAATTTTTTTTTTATTGTGCAGAATTCAAAAAAATTTTAAACCTGGAAAAAGGTAATCCGAATTCCTTGACTCAAATTTTCCCTTTTTCCTCTTAACGCTCAAAAGGAATGAGAAAAGCACCTTTGTCGGGGACCGTTAACTTATTACACTATACACTTTTCAGAAAATATGAATAATTAACTTTTCAACATTGTTAATTCTTTAGAGGAAGGAAGGAAGAGGGATAAAGGAAAGAATGTGTGTTGCCCGGGAAATTTCAGTGCTCTTTTATGTTTGGAGTTTATTTTTGAGTAATTGTGTTTTTTTTTCCTCCGGAACCTCGTGGAATATTTTATTTTCTTTATTTATTTATTTATTTTTAAATAGTATAAATCCTTTTCCTTCACATCAATTTTTTGTATAAATGATATAAAAATAATCTATTTTTTTTAATAGAAATTTTTTGCATTTATTTTGCAAAAATTTCGACCAACGACATCGTGCCTCGATCCCTTTTTTTTACTGGGACTTGGCGCTTGGAAGGTTTTGAAATTTCAATTCAAACTTATAAAAAAATTTTCTTGTTTACAAACAAAACATTCAAAGTTACTTTTCCCAGTTGGTACCTTTTCTAAAAAAATTGGAATTTATTCCCCCCCAAATGATTTGGGCGAAAAAGGGTTAATTGACAGGGACTAACTTTGTGATAAATAAATACATAACACACTACAAAAGAAAACAATAGCAATCAAAAAAACTTTGGGCGTGGTTAGTAATGGTTGTCTTTTTTTTTTCTTTTTTTTTTAATAGTTAATTTCGCGGATCTATGATTCGTATAAGTGTTTTGTTATTGGGTTCACCTCGTTTGATATGGGCAGGCTTAAAAAAAGTAATCTTGTAATGGTCAAGAACTTATGAGAAAAAACGGAAATGAGATTTTTTTATTTTTTATTTTATTTTTTTTTTTTTAAATTATGCGGACTATTTATATCAGAAAGACTTTGGGTTTCCCTCGCCGAGTTTTTTCGAGAGGCTCCTCTAAAGCATAAATCCAGAATACAACCTGCTACGTCGTATCTTAGCAACCGGGACGACCCCCATTCAAGGATTTAACTCAGCGTAACACACAATGTTTTAAGCCCCGCAATGGGAAAGATAGTTTTATAAATGAAAATTGAAAATTTCATCTGAGAATTACACGAGGAGCGGCAGAGGCACGCGGAGAGAGGGAGTTAAAATGGAAACAATTTTAAAACGTCCGACGAATTTAATGCACGTGAAAAATTTATTTTCCGGAAAAATTATCTAAAAAAAAAAAAAAAAAGTTCTTAATTTTTCTTTTCTTAAAAAGGAAAAAAAAAAAAAACTCTTGTCTCAGCATTAGCAAAAGCAAACAAAAAGCACCCAAATAAGTAGACATATTTTATTCTCGTAATGAAAACTTTATTTGACGGATTTATTACAGGGCTCATTGCGGGCTGTCGTCCTACACATTTTTTTTTCTTTTCCTTTTTATTTTTTTTTCTTTTCTTTCTTTTCCAAGAAACTTGAGCTCGAACGGGAAAAAGAAAGGAAGTAAAAGAAAAAAAAATATATATATATTAATAAGATAACGAGGGAGTTTGCTTTTATCCAACAGCAACAAAAGTTCTAACTTTAATCTTGGGATCATTCGTCAGTCGGATAAAGAGATTACGAAAAGAATTCAAATTTTGTAATTAGGAAAAAGAAACCGAAGGGAGAAGGAGGAGAAAAAAAAAAAAAAAAAAAAAAAGCAAAAAGCAATTTCAATAACTTTCCGGAAAGAATTTGTCTTATCTGAAATGAGATCGGGTTAGTTTTGTGTTTCAGATTTTTCTTTTTAGAGAAAAAGAAAAAAAAATGAAAGAATGGAAGGATAGAGAAATATAGTTTGACAGTATTCATTCATAGGGAGTCGCATTTATAAACTGCAGTTTCGTGAATACCGGAGAATGGATTGATGTTTCCTTTATCATGTTTAAACTTCATGCACGACATCTCGCTCATCCAAGTTCACATTTTCGCATGGTTTCAAGGTTAGCACGCGTTTATGGTCCTTTTTTTTTTTTTTAAATACTCCGGATTGGAGAATTAAAAGAAAAAATAAATAAATAAAAGAAAATAAATAAAAGAAATAAATGAATTAAAAGAAAAAATAAATAAATAAATAACCGGCATTCTCTAATGGGGGAGCCAGACGCAAAACTCATTCGCCGGAATCGCTAGTGTGTGTCGTCTGCTATAGCGGTCATATTTTTGATGTCCAGTTATTTTAAAAGTAAACAAATGTCTTATTGGGCGACAACAGTGTGACTGTTATAATAGGCGATATTCATTAGTGACCCTTGGAAATAATTTAAACTTGGGTCGTGCAAGTGTAAAGAGGTTGGAACTTCTCTTGTGTAGGTCTGAACAGGTGTTGAGCAAGTTTGAACAGGTTTGAACGTGTGCTGACCAAATTTGTGCAAGTTTGACCAAATTTGAACTTGTCTTGTGCAAATTTGCCTAATTTGGAACAAGTTTGAACTTGTCCTAAGCAAGTTTGAACAGGTTTGAATCTGTCTTGTGCCAGTTTCAACAGGTTCGAACTTGTCGTGTGTACGATTAAGCAGGTGTTGAGCAAATTTTTGCAATTTGAATAGGTTTGAACTTGTCTCGTGCAAGCTTGAACAAAAAATGTGACATTGAAATGTGACATTTTTCACACAAAAAACGTGATATTCACACAAAAATGCGACTTTTTGACACAAAAAACGTGATATTTACACAAAAATGCGACTTTGACACAATGGATGTGACATACTGCATTACACTGCATTAACTTTACATTATACGCATTTTGCATTACCAAACCACAAGCATTACCTTTTGCATTGTTTACATTTTCTTGAATACGTTCATTACAAATGCGCGGTTTGCATTACTTTCTCTATCACGTTAGGTGCATTATTTGCATCGCGATTTTTGCATTATTTTTCATTACCACTGCATTGTTTGCATTATATACGTCCTCGCGTACATTTTTCTCGGATGAAACAATTTCTCGTTCCTAATTTTTTTTTTTTTTTTTTTTTTTTTTTTTTTTAACAAAATGTTGAATGCGATTTTCGCTAGACAAGGAAAGGTGTAATAAAAAAAGAAGAAAAAGGGAAAAAAGAAGAGAGTAAGAAGAAAAAGAAGAAAATGAAAATGTCAAGAACGGGAACGGGAACGGGTCAACCAGTGAAAGTAAAAACGATACGAGTCATATATCAAATCGTATACGAGCTTTATTGATTCCGTTGAAAAGGCAACTTTTTTTCTGCAGTCCCAAGAAAAAGGAACAATGGAATGCGATTCAATTTTACTTTTTTTTTTTTTTTTTCCTATTTTCATTTTGGTCTTCTTTTTTTTAATCCGGAGTTTTGTGTATCGGTGGTTTCGAGAGGGTGAGAACCGAGGGGATGTTCTCGAATCTCTTGAGATTGGTTTTTATCGAGTGGGAAAAATATAGGTTATTTATCTTTTTTTTTTTCGCAGTTATTTTTGTCTGCATTAAAAATTCTTTTTACGGTTCGATAGGTAACGTTGACTTTTAGGCATTCAGCCAATGCAGACCTTCGGAAAATGTTTTCCTCTAGGGGTTCCTCATGCAAAAATGCAAATTAATGCAAACAATGCAATGGTAATGCTAAGTTTCTCTGCACATTATGCAGAAAAACTGTACCTAATGAAGTGGTATTGGATCTGAGGCGAATGTAATGCAGAATAATGCAAACGTAATGCTGGTGATTTGGAAATGCAAAATGCATATAATGCAAAGGTAATACGGTGTAATAAAAAAGTAATGCAGACTACAGAGTAATGAAAAAGTAATGCAGATCCATACAAAAGTAATGCAGAGTAATGAAAAAGTAATGCAAATCAATGCAAAAGTAATGTAGAGTAATGAAAAAGTAATGCAGAGTAATGAAAAAGGAATGCAGAGTAATGAAAAAGGAATGCAGATGAATACAAAAGTAATGCAGAGTAATGAGATCGATACAAAAGTAATGCAGAGTCATGGAAAAGTAATGCAGACGATACAAAAATAATGTAGAGTCATGAAAAAGTAATGCAGATCCGTACAAAAGTAATGCAAAGTAATGAAAAAGGAATGCAGATGAATACAAAAGTAATGCAGAGTAATGAGATCGATACAAAAGTAATGCAGAGTCATGAAAAAGTAATGCAGACGATACAAAAATAATGTAGAGTCATGAAAAAGTAATGCAGATCCATACAAAAGTAATGCAGAGTAATGAAAAAGTAATGCAAATCAATGCAAAAGTAATGTAGAGTAATGAAAAAGTAATGCAGAGTCATGAAAAAGGAATGAAGATGAATACAAAAGTAATGCAGAGTAATGCAGATCGATACAAAAGTAATGCAGAGTAATGAAAAAGTAATGCAGATCAATACAAAAGTAATGCAGAGTAATGAAAAAGTAATGCATACCGATACAAAAGTAATGCAGAGTCATGAAAAAGTAATGCAGACCGATAAAAAAGTAATGCAGAGTCATGAAAAAGTAATGCAGACTAGGGTAGTTCGAAAATCAACTTTTTTGGAATTTCAAAACTCCTATATCGGGAAAAGTTTCTTTATAGGTAGAGTATCAACCCTGAATTTTTTCAGATTTTTCGAACGGCATCCTGAGGTGTCAAATCGGCCTTGAAATTTTCAAAAAGCTCATAAAAGGGCCGAAAATGAACCTTTTTTTTTGCATAAAAGACCATCGATTCCTATCGGAAATTTCGCGTAGACTACGAATTTGAAGTCGTAAATTAGTTTTGGTGCACGGTTTTTGAGCCACAGACAAAATACCATAACCAGGTTTTTAGAGCTTTTAAACCCGGCCTGTAGCTCAAAAATTATACACCAAAACTAATTTTCGGCTTCAAATTCGTAGTCTACGCGAAATTTCCGATAGGAATCGATGGTCTTTTATGCAAAAAAAAAAAAGGTTCATTTTCGGCCCTTTTATGAGCTTTTTGAAAATGTCAAGGCCGATTTGACACCTCAGGATGCCGTTCAAAAAATCTGAAAAAATTCAGGGTTGATACTCTACCTATACAGAAACTTTTCCCGATATAGGAGTTTTGAAATTCCAAAAAAGTTGATTTTCGAACCACCCTAATGCAGACCGATACAAAAGTAATGCAAAGTAACAAAACGTAAATAGTAGATAGGCTCACCTGCTTCGTTAAGTGCAATCTACTTGCAAGTGCATTACTTGGCATTAGCATTGCTTGCATCAGCTGTCTTACCACTGCATTAATTCGCATGCAGTCAAACCCACTTATAACAAAATCTCGATTGTAACGAACGAACCGAAGGAACATTTTAAGCGACATCTACGAATTTTTGGACACGTTTCCCATCACAGGAAATTATTTCAACGCCACATGATTTTTCTTCGGTCTCTTTTCTAAAAACGCGTTTTTCCTACAGTGAAGATCGAACGGTTCAAAGGAGGAAACAAGAAAAAAAAAAAAAAAAAAAAAAAAGCCTCTTCCTCTTTAAATGGAAATCCAAATTCAAACCGTTTTCAACGCCGTCGTAAATTCCTTCAAGTGATCGAACAAAATCCATTCTCAGTTGTTTAAATGGCCCGACGCAGCTTTCGATGCTTATCCTTCGGCTTCCCCCCCCCTCCCCGCTTTCGCTCTTATTTTTTCCTTTTTTTTCCACTTGGAAGCGAAACCAATATGGAAATTATTTTAGTTTTTTTTTTTTTTCGTTTCCTTTTGCTCAAGCATTTGCGGGAGATGTTTTTATTTACAATCAGATTTAGGGGGGGAAAAAATTCCCAGAAAAAAAAAAAAAAAACTTTTTTTGTAAATTTCTTTCTGCTACGAATGTTCATGTGAATCATCGAACTTAAAAGCGCCAGCCTCTCTTTTTTTTGATTCCTTTGTGAATGTGTAATTTCGTGTTGAAACGGGTCGGAAAAAGCGGGATCGTTTTTACCAAAAAAAAAAAAAAAAAAAAAAAAAAAATTTTTTTTTAAATCGGCATGACTTTTGTTTTTCACGATGGACATTTAAAGGTCAACCAAAAAAAGCATTCCACATTCGGGGAAAAAAATCGGGTCGAGGGAAAATTTTTTAAGGGGAAAAACAGCAACCTTACAAAGAGACGAAAAAAAAAAAAAAAAAAAAAAAAAATCAATTGTGAAATTCGTGTTGCGGAAAATTAGATGCAAATTCGAGTCTTGACGGTTTCACATTTGATATACCACTTTATCATTCGATTCAATTTTCACATTTCATCTTCCAATCGAGTTTGTTTGTCAATTTCACATTTCATAGATCTTTTCTGTTTCAATTGATTTCTTTCCCTTCACCCATGCTGAATTTTTTTTTTTATTTCTATTTTCAGCCTCACGGAAAACGATAAGAAGTAAATGAAAAATAAGGAGACAACGACGAAAAAAGCCTTTTTCCGCCCTATGTGAGAACTTCATTTGGGGAAAAAAAAGAAGAGAGAGAGGGAAAAAAGAAAAAAAGCCCGCGGGAAAATCGTCTTTTTTTTTTCTTTATCCTTAAAACGAAAGCTTGCGTTACAAGGAGTTAAAAAACTGCTTTGTCATCATTTTAACAATTTTAAAAGACGAATTCAGTTCGTTTGCAGTTTTTTTCCTCCCTTTTTCTTTATAGTGTCGAATTTTATGATCTCGGGGAAAAAAAAACATATATATATTTTAACAAGACTAATTTGGAGTTTTAAATTCTCTCTTTCTCTCGTTTTGACGATGACATCAAATTTCGATAAGTTTAAAACGGCTCGCATGGGAAATTACCGGCGACCCCAGACTAGCTGATTATATCCGCATCATTATTAAATGATGATGAACTCATCAAAGATTACGAATAAAAAATCATATCATCTCTTTGAGCTCTTCAAAGCCTAAAAAAAACCGTAGCCTAAGGTCAGTGCCAAAAAGTATATTACGGATGCCCTGAAGGGTGATTTTTTAATACTAATTTGTCGGCTGTCAAATCTGAACCTGACATTGTCAAGTTGGAACCGGCAGTTTAAATTGTGAAGTTTGAATCTGACAATGTCGGGTTGGAACATGACAAAGTCACGTGGGAACATGACAAAGTCAAGTGGGAACATGACAAAGTCACGTGGAAACATGACAAAGTCAAGTAGGAACATGACCAAGTTACGTAAAAACTTGACGAGGTCACGTGGAAACATGAAAAAGTTACGTGGAAACATGAAAAAGTTACGTGGAAACTTGACCAAGCCACGTGGAAATTAAAGGTCACGTGAGACGTTGACAAAGTCACGTGTAAACATGACAAAGTCACGTAGGAACATAACAAATTCACGTGGAAGATTGACCAAAACACGTGAAAACTTGACAAGGTCACGTAAAAATTTAAAGTCACGTGGAAACTTTACTAGGTAACATGGAAACATGACAAAGTCAAGTGGGAACATGACCAAGTTACGTAAAAACTTGATGAGGTCACGTGGAAACATGAAAAAGTCAAGTGGGAACATGAAAAAGTTACGCACGGGAACTTGACCAGGTCACGTGGAAATTAAAGGTCACGTGGAAACTTGACCAAATCATGTGGAAACATGACCAAATCACGTGGAAACATGACAATGTCACGTGGAAACTTAGTAAGGTCACGTGGAAACTTAGTAAGGTCACGTGGAAACTTGACCAGGTCACGAGGAAACATGACAAAGTCACGTGGGAACATGACCAAGTCAAGTGGGAACCTGACCAAGTTACGTAAAAACTTGATGAGGTCACGTGGGAACCTGAGAACGTCACGTTGGAACTTGATAATAAGTCTGAACCTGGCATTGTCCGGTTCAAACTTGACAGTCGATTAATTAGCCACAAATAATGAGCCTTGAGGGCATCCACAGTTGGGCTGAAATCGTCTGTGATCGCATGACCAGAACTGTTACTCAAGGCTTAAAAGCAAAAAAAATCGAAATTTCATAGCTCTCACCCCCTTTAAAATATACCCTGAATTTGAGCGTTTGCGCCTATTAATAAAAAAATTCAAACCATTCATCCTTCGAAATATTCCCAAAATCAGTTTTAGCGATCCCTGGAAATTGTTTTAAACGTCAATCACAGCTCATTTTATGCTCGAAAACCGACCGACCCCTTTAAAATTTCCTCCGGTCATTATAAATACCTGATCGACAAGACACCTTCATTCCCTCATCTCTCACATTTCTCTCAAATCGCACCGTGTTAACAGAGCTTTTAACGTAAAATTTCAAAAAATAAAATAAAAACAAATAAAATCAGCAGTTTATTATTGATTTTAATTATTTCCAATACCTTTTTTTTTCCAAATAATTCCACAAAAACCTAATCTTCTTTATTTACTTTTTCAATTGATGAAATTACCGCAGAAATATATTCAGCGTTATCATGCAAATATGGAACCCGTAACAACTCATAATCCTACAAAATCACCAAATAATGATTGTATGAAACAGCTGACTAAATGTTAGAAAATGTGCAGCATATAAATTAAACCGTATATTTTTCTGAAAAATATATCGGTTATTTTTTTAAAAATTTACCACATTTTTTAAAATATATCGCATATTATTTAAAATATACGGTATATTTTTAAAATAAGTCGTATATTTTTTTAAAAAATACCGTTACTGTACATTTTTTAAAAAATACCATTACTGTATATTTTTTAAAAAATACCAATACTGTGTGTTTTTAAAAATACCATTACTGTATATTTTTTTAAAAATACCAATACAGTATTTTTTTTAAAAAATACCATTACTGTATATTTTTTAAAATTCACAGTATGTTTTTAAATATACCGTATATTTTTTTAAAATTACCATTACTGTATATTTTTTAAAACATCCCTGTCTTTAAAATACACCGTGAGTTTTTTTAAAAATAACATTACTGTATTTTTTTCAAACATATCATTACTGTATATTTTGTTAGAAATAGCATTAGTGTATATTTTTTTAAAAATATCGTTAGTGTGTATTTTTTAAAAATATCGTTAATGTATATTTTTTGTAAAATATCGTTACTGTATATTTTTTTTAAAATATCGTTACTGTATATTTTTTTTAAAATATCGTTACTGTATATTTTTTTTAAAATATCGTTACTGTATATTTTTTTAAAATATCGTTACTGTATATTTTTTAAAAATTCACAGTATGCTTTTAATATACCGTATATTTTTTTTAAAATTACCATTACTGTATATTTTTTAAAACATCCCTGTCTTTAAAATACACCGTGAGTTTTTTTAAAAATAACATTACTGTATTTTTTTCAAACATATCATTACTGTATATTTTGTTAGAAATAGCATTAGTGTATATTTTTTTAAAAATATCGTTAGTGTGTATTTTTTTAAAAATATCGTTAGTGTATATTTTTTTTAAAATATCGTTACTGTATATTTTTTTTAAAATATCGTTACTGTATATTTTTTTAAAATATCGTTACTGTATATTTTTTTTAAAATATCGTTACTGTATATTTTTTTTAAAATATCGTTACTGTATATTTTTAAAAATTCACAGTATGCTTTTAAATATACCGTATATTTTTTTAAAATTACCATTACTGTATATTTTTTAAAACATCCCTGTCTTTAAAATACACCGTGTGTTTTTTTAAAAATAACATTACTGTATTTTTTTCAAACATATCATTACTGTATATTTTGTTAGAAATAGCATTAGTGTATATTTTTTTAAAAATATCGTTAGTGTGTATTTTTTTAAAAATATCGTTAATGTATATTTTTTGTAAAATATCGTTACTGTATATTTTTTTTTAAATATCGTTACTGTATATTTTTTCAAAAACATCGTTAGTGTATATTTTTTCAAAAATATCGTTAGTGTATATTTTTTCAAAAACATCGTTAGTGTATATTTTTTTTAAAATATCGTTACTGTATATTTTTTTAAAAATATCGTTACTGTATATTTTTTCAAAAACATCGTTAGTGTATTTTTTTCAAAAACATATTTAGTGTATATTTTTTTTAAAATATCGTTACTGTATATTTTTTTAAAAATATCGTTAGTGTATATTTTTCCAAAAATATCGTTAAACTTACTGTACATTTTTTAAAAAACACCATTACTGTATATTTTTTTAAATTCACAGTATGCTTTTAAATATACCGTATATTTTTTTAAAATTACCATTACTGTATATTTTTTAAAACATCCCTGTCTTTAAAATACACCGTGTGTTTTTTTAAAAATAACATTACTGTATTTTTTTCAAACATATCATTACTGTATATTTTGTTAGAAATAGCATTAGTGTATATTTTTTTAAAAATATCGTTAGTGTGTATTTTTTTAAAAATATCGTTAATGTATATTTTTTGTAAAATATCGTTACTGTATATTTTTTTTCAAATATCGTTACTGTATATTTTTTCAAAAACATCGTTAGTGTACTTTTTCAAAAATATCGTTAGTGTATATTTTTCCAAAAATATCGTTAGTGTATATTTTTTCAAAAACATCGTTAGTGTATATTTTTTCAAAAACATCGTTAGTGTATAATTTTCCAAAAATATCGTTAGTGTATATTTTTTCAAAAACATGGTTAGTGTATATTTTTCCAAAAATACCGTTAGTGTATATTTTTCCAAAAACATCGTTGGTGTATATTTTTTCAAAAACATGGTTAGTGTACATTTTTCCAAAAATACCGTTAGTGTATATTTTTTTAAAAATATCGTTACTGTATATTTTTTCAAAAACATCGTTAGTGTATTTTTTTCAAAAACATATTTAGTGTATATTTTTTTTAAAATATCGTTACTGTATATTTTTTTAAAAATATCGTTAGTGTATATTTTTCCAAAAATATCGTTAAACTTACTGTACATTTTTTAAAAAACACCATTACTGTATATTTTTTTAAATTCACAGTATGCTTTTAAATATACCGTATATTTTTTTAAAATTACCATTACTGTATATTTTTTAAAACATCCCTGTCTTTAAAATACACCGTGTGTTTTTTTAAAAATAACATTACTGTATTTTTTTCAAACATATCATTACTGTATATTTTGTTAGAAATAGCATTAGTGTATATTTTTTTAAAAATATCGTTAGTGTGTATTTTTTTAAAAATATCGTTAATGTATATTTTTTGTAAAATATCGTTACTGTATATTTTTTTTCAAATATCGTTACTGTATATTTTTTCAAAAACATCGTTAGTGTACTTTTTCAAAAATATCGTTAGTGTATATTTTTCCAAAAATATCGTTAGTGTATATTTTTTCAAAAACATCGTTAGTGTATATTTTTTCAAAAACATCGTTAGTGTATAATTTTCCAAAAATATCGTTAGTGTATATTTTTTCAAAAACATGGTTAGTGTATATTTTTCCAAAAATACCGTTAGTGTATATTTTTCCAAAAACATCGTTGGTGTATATTTTTTCAAAAACATGGTTAGTGTACATTTTTCCAAAAATACCGTTAGTGTATATTTTTTCAAAAATATCGTTAGCGTATATTTTTTCAAAAATACCGTTAAGGGCAGTCTCCGCTTGATAACGTTCACGGCATTCGCGTTGTCCGTCATCGCGATTAACGTAATCGCACCCGGAAGTACTTTGCAGGTTTTGCTCCCGTAAACGTTTGTGGCATAAAAAGAGTACCGTATATTTCATTAAGTATACAAAATTGGCTTACCCAGAATTTGTTTTGGAACAGATTTATTGTCTTCCCCATGCTCGAATTAAAATTTTTCTTTTTAAATGCGTAAAAACATCTTTCAAAACCGCCATTTTTAATTTTTGTAAATAAAAAAAAGCAGAAGATGATCAAAAAAATCGTGGTAAAAGATCCACAAAACTTCCGGTGCGAATACGTTCATCGAGAAGGCGGATAACGCGAATGCGGTGAACGTTATCAAGTGGAGACTGCCCTTTAGTGTATATATCTTCAAAAATATCGTGAGTGTATAATTTTTTAAAAATATCATTACTGTATATTTTTTTAAATATACCGAAAATATTTGAAATATACCGTACATTTTTAAAATATGGCGTATGTCTTTTAAAGTATATCGTATGTTTTTAAAATATACCGTATATGTTTAAAAAAAATATCATTACTACATATTTTTTAAAATAATATCATTACCGTATACTTTTTTAAATATACGCCATTTTTTAAAAATATACCGCATATTTTCAAAACATACAGTATATTTTTCTGAACATATTGAATTTTTTAAAAAGAATATACTGTTTTTGAAAAATATTTTGTATAATCTATTATATATGGGACTAGAGTCCTTAAGGCTAAGATTCGCAAGCTAAAGATCAAGGGGCGCTCGGTCCCCCAGCCTAAAACGGGCGCCAGGTTCAATTCCTTCAAATACGAACACAATTCATCAATCAAAAAAACAATCCCCACATCAGATTTTTTTTTTTTTTTTTTTTTTTTAACAGGTGCTTCTTTTCCAATTTTTCCCTTACTCCTAACGTAACTTACGGCAAGCTGTTCAAGTGAAAAAAAAAAGTCCTTTTCGCAATTCCTTACCTGAAAAAAAAAAAAAAATAAATAAACTTTTAATGGTCACGTTGACTAATTTCAAGACGAAAAAAGGGGAAAAAAACTTCTGGATTTTTTTCTTCCCCTTTTTGTTATAATTTCCGATTTTTTTTTCTTCTTGGATTTCGATTCATTTTCGAATACTACTACTTTTTTTTTTTTAAACTGGACTGATACGAAAAAGTTTTTCAATTTGGTAAAGTGAAGAAAAGGAAAAAAAAAAAAAGAAATCCGTTATTGAGTTGAGTCACGACACGGACTCAAAGTGATTACCGATCATTCTCCTGATGTATACAGAAATCCATATAAGAAAAAAAAAAAAATAATATAACCGCATTCTTTTTACGCACTCATATCCCAATGTTATTAAGTGAAAATTGAAATAAATCAAAGGGCTTTATGAGATGTTTTCGGGGTCGGGGAGTGAGAGAAAAAAAAAAAAAGTAAATAATGGAAATTTTGTTCCGATATCGAATTTTTATTCAAAAAAGGGGGCGAAATTACGTAAAATTATCATAAATAATTTGAGGTTTTTTTTTTCTCTCTCTCTCTCTCTTTATCTTCTTCATTTTAATCAATTAAGTAAAAAGTCTATTGAATTTTTTTTTTCCGTTAGAATTCACGATAACGAGGAGGACTGATTATCGAAATTAGGATGGCGCCAGTATTATACCAGCGGCTTTAATTAGTAAGACGATTTTATCGTGGAAATATTGGGATTTCTTAAAATATTTTTAGAAAATGTATCAAGATGCACAAATGGAGCAGCATTCTGTCCATTAAAACATATTTACTTTTTTAAAATATATTTTTGAGATCTCCAGCTTTCGAAACGGAATAAGCGAAAACCATTTGACGTGGGATCGGATACGGATTCCGGATTACCCAGGATTAAGACGTTTAGCTCAATGATAGCCCCAATATCAAGGCCCAATCAATCCCTCCTCTCCCAATTACAGCTTCCGTACTATCCGAGATAACTGATTTCGAATTTACACCATTCCACGGATTTAGATTCGTCCTCCGAGATTAATCTTGACAGCTTTAATCCGAAACCCTTTGGCAAGTTCAGCTTCCACGGGAGTTGCTCTACATTTAATAGTAAACGGGCAAACTTTTTCATTTTTTTTTTCCCCCGGAAAATATAGTCGAATTTGTTTTCCCACTTGTTATTATGGACTGTTTTCAAAGTTTTAAACCCAGTGTCAGCTGCGCAAGTTTTGCCCGGAACTTTGATAAAATATTCTCCGTCCCGGGGGTTTGTTTGGGCGACTGGATATAATCTTGCTTCAAATATAAAATAACAATAAACATACACGGGGGAGATTAGGCAAGAAAATAAAATACAAAAAATTCGATATTCATAAGATTTTTTTTTTTTTTTTTTTTTTTTAAAGCTCGTCAAAAATTTCAAATTCAAATCATCAACATAAGAAGACAAAAAGAAAAATATAATGGAAGATTTTTCCTTTATGTACTGTACAAGGTTGGAAAAAACTCGAGAGCTTTTTAAAAATTGTATTCACATTATTATTTTCCAGCCCTTCATTATTTTACTTTTTATTTAAAACCCCAAAGGGGATTCGTAGTTTTTTTTTTTTTTTATTCCTCGCTTTCAAAATAAGAGAAGAAAAGAGGAAGTCGCGAAAATAAAAAAAATAAAAAAATCATGCCTTCGGTTTTAAAAGGAAAACGGATATGTTTGACTAGTATTACAACAAAAGGAACGAATTTCGTACTCGCAATACAAGATAAAATAATTTAAAAAAAAAAAAAGCTTTTTAATTTTTACTTTAGAAATTTTTTTTTTTCCTTTCCCTTTTCGGGTTACCTAATACTGGAATAATTAATTATTCCCGCAATTTTGAAATAATTTTCCAAAAAAAAAAAGAGGTAAAAGTCCCGTATTTTTTCAGAAGGCAAAAAAAAAAAAAAAAAAACGGGTTAGGCTACCGAAATTTTTCCAGCGGAAGGAAAAGTCATCAAAAACGAATGGGAGGGATTTTTGTTGACAAACATCAAGGGGAGAGGAAAGTGGAGGAGGAGAAAACGAGGAGGAGGAAAAAAAAAAGTAATTTCCAATATTGATACAAACAACTGCATAAACAAAAATGAACGTGAAAAACGTGGACAGCAGTTTTATAAATAAATCATGAAGCTTTCCGTTCTTATAATTTTTTTTTTTTTCGATACAGTAGCTTCTTCTCTTCATTCGAACATTTATTTATTTTTTTTTTTTTTTCGATACAGTAGCTTCTTCTCTTCATTCGAACATTTATTCTTTTTTTTTTTTTTAAACGACGGGAATGTTCCGACGCCGGTTTGCCGTTGAAAATGATTGAATGGTTTTTGCTTGGGTGTGTATCGCTGATGGATCCAACGGAAAGGTAGATGCAAAATTCATCCAGCCCCTAGCGGCAGTGATCCGAACTAGGTCGTGAATTCACGGCGAGACTAGGCAAGATCTTATATTGGTAGCACAAAGGAAGGCAAAGCAGAGCAATAAAGATATTTAGCGAAAAAGGTGACGTATTTTGAACCTCTTGAAAAAGTCGACTATTTATGTAACGAAGACGTCAACAGGGACAGTCACTTTCCGGGAAAATTTTACGAGACTTTTGACGTCAAGGTGACGTCATCGACTATGATAGATAATATTCATCACAATATGACGTCCAGCATGATGTCAATAAGCCGTAAAGTAAGACGTAAAAAAGTCAAGTAAGAAATAAACAAGACGTCTTATTTACGTCAATAAATCAATATGTCTTATAGTATGTAGATGTCTTAAGACTTTAAAAGATTTGGAACGTCAATAAAACGTCAATATGACAACAACACATAACTTCAGACATAAGTAAGATGACGTCTTAAAACATCAATATGGCAATAAGGCTCATGTAAGATGACGTCTGAAGACGTCAACCAACATGACAATAAGACATAAAGTCAGGCATAAGTAAGATGACGTCTTGAGACGTCAACATGACAATAAGACGTAAAATCAGTCTTAATGTCATATTAACGTCTTAATATGGCATATTGATGTCTTAAGACGTCAATATGGCAATAAAACAAAGTCAGGCATAAGTAAGATGACGTTTTAAGACGTCTTAAGACGTCAATATGGCAATAAGACGCAGTCAGGCTTAAGTAAGATGACGCCTTAAGACGTCAATATGACAGTAAGGCGGAAGTAAGATGACGCCTTAAGACGTCAACATGACAATAAGACATAAAGTCAGACATAAGAAATATGACGTCTTAAGACGTCAATATGACAATAAAACAAAGTCAGGCATAAGTAAGATGACGTCTCAAGACGTCAATATGACAATAAGACGTAAAGTCAGACATAAGAAATATGACGTCTTAAGACGTCAATATGACAATAAAACAAAGTCTGACATAAGTAAGATGACGTATTTATTGCGTTTAAAAAGTAAATCATCTTTTTCACTTGTTAGCTCAATATGTCGTTTTAGCCTTGTGTCCCATCAGCAATAAGAGATCGTGTCTAATCTTGCAAGGATTTTACAGCTTGGCTGGGATAACTAACCTAGCGAAAAACCTTACACGTCATCAGGTACGGGCAATATACATTCCGGGCAATTTCATGAGATTTTTCCATCAGGAAATGACGCCTATAAGATTGACCGAAATACAATTTATCAGTGGATGACGACAATAAGGCGTCATATTGGCGTCTGAAAGAAATGTCATTAGCATTCCAAAGTCGACGTGACCTCAATGTGACGTCACGCACGTCATTTTGACGTCAACAATCTTGTAAGTAAAGTCCTGGAATATGACCATGTTTGATGACCAAAATGTGACGTGTCACTATGACGTCATTTTTTATGCTGGGCAAACTACCTCAGTTTCTCTCAGTCTTGCTGAGACGACGGTCAAGGATGACGTCATATACGTCATTTGACGTCTCCCTTAAATAGAGTCCCAGAAAATGACCCTGTTTGACGACCAAAAGTGAAAGTCACTATGACGTCATTTTTTATGCTCAACAGACTACCTCAGTTTTTCTCAGTCGTGCTGAGATGACGTCAAGGATGACGTCACACACGTCCTAACTCCCTTAAATAAAGTCCCAGAAAATGAACATGTTTGATGACCAAAACGTGAGGCGTCACCATGACGTCATCTTTACTGGTCAGACTATCTCAGTTTTCCCCAGTCTTGCTGAGACTTTGTCGTCTTGTTCAGAATCACCACCTGCAGGTCACGTGGTTGCGACCAAATCAGATTAAAGGTTAACACTGACTTCTTACTATTAAAAGCAATTAGTGGATTTTCGCCTAGACCCCATTACCTACAAACCTGGAAATGATTTCTTATCTTCAATCCCTTTGGAACCCCCTCTTCTCCCCTCCCCCCCCCCCCCATTCGAAAAGGACGACGACTCGCAACGAAAGAGGAAATAGACCCCACGGTCGACCGATTTGAGTTTCGAACAAAAGATAACGGCCGAGGAAATTGGCATATAAAACATTTTCCGGAGAAATTTAAAATTTATGATAATCGGAAATCAAAATTTGGAAAGTGTCCATAATTTAATTTTTTTTTCCTCTCCTCTTCATTAAAATATTACGCATTTAATACTAATCTTTTAAACGAACCCGAATGCGGCGGAGATAACAATATTTTTTTATTTCAAAGTTCAATTTTTTTTTTCAAATCTAAGACATGGTGACATCGAAGAAATAGACATCGTCGAATCAAAACGGGGAAAAAAGAGCAATAAAAACGAGAAATATAAAAGTAAATTAGAGCTTGAACAACGGCGTGGACGTAAGGCTGGAAAGAAACGGAAAAAAGAGGACTGGGTAGAGGGGGGGGGGGATGGGGGGGTGGAAAGGGGGGCAAAGGCTATTGAATCGAAAAGGGTTTTATGATTTTTGAGTTGAGTCCGTCGGTTCAATATATAATACAAACATTTATTGCAGTTTCACCCAAGTTTTATACCCGAAACTCCCTCGGCTTATTAGTTAAGGGGAGGAAAACGGGATGATGGGAGACGGGGAGGAGGAAAAGGAGGGGAGGTGCCTTTATGTGAAATTGAACTGTCCGGTTCGGGAGAAATATGACAAAATTCCAGACTCCTCCCCCCGATGGAAATTTTCAAGTCGGATAATTTTTATCTTTTGAATACCGTTGTAAGGGGGAGACTTTGACCTTTTCCGGAACTTATGTCCTAGGCTGCACTGTTCTCCGGGAAGAAAAAAAAACCGATTTTAGATGGAAGGTGTCCTAACAAAAGGTCGAAATTTTTTCCCGAACTGCCCCGATCAACGGTATATCCTTTTTATCATTATAATCTTTTTTTGTTTTTTTTTTGTTTGTTTCTTTTCAAAAAAATAATAATTCGATTAAATAATATCGACCTTGACATTGAACGATAATTACCGGTGTGACAAGTACAGATAAAGCGATTATGTCACTTTGTTATTGTTATTACTGTTATTACGATAGGTCAGTAATTTTTTGCCATATTTTTTTTTTTATTCACGCGCGGGGGGAAAAAAAAAATTGTTTGTGGATACTGAATCACAGCCAAAGACGCATAAAGCTTTCCCTTCTGCCCGTTTTGAGAAGCCGTAGACATAAATCAAAAAGAGTTTTCTTTCGGGGCATAAATCAGAATAATAGCTTTGTTTTAATATTTTTCTTAACTGGGAGAAATGGAAAATTCCTCCCAGTTCCTCTTCTCTAATGCATATAATATTCTGCAGGAACTCTACCAAAAAAGTTTTTAATGTTTGTCTTTTAACGTGTGAAAAAAGAAAAAAGTTTTTTTTTTTTTTCTTTTTTTCAAAATCAACGTTAGTTTTAGAGAAGCGGGGGGTAGAGGGAATTCAGCGCACCAACTTTTTTTTTTTCTCTCAATTAAACGTAAAAAAAAAAAAACCGAAAATGAGAAAAACAGACCGTTAACATATTTTTCCCCGATAGCGAAATTTTCCCCGGTGGTTTACAAACTTACGTGAAGTGTCTGTTTTTGCTTTAATCAACATTTGTAAACGTCGATCACGTTTTCCTATACCGGAGTTGAAATCTTTTAGCAGAGCCGAAACGCTCATTAAGCAAAATTTATTTTCTGACCTTTTTTTCCCGTTCTCTCATTTTCTTCTCTTTATCTCACGCGGCGTTGTCCGATTTTGAAATGCGGGAAAAAATCGGCCAGCAATATTGCGTGACCATGTTTTTTCTCAAAAAAGATTTTAAACGCCTAAACAAATTGGCGGGGGAACAGGGAAGGGTGAGAAGAGAGGGCCAATTAAAGCATTACGTCAGCACGATTTTGGGAATTCCTGATACACTATTTCTTCCAGTCAACAAATTCTTCAGGTTCGGGAGCACAGTTTATCGTTACCCATTGAATCACGGAATCCCAGAACCGAACCTTAGATATCATTTGACAATCCTTATCACTTACTGCGTAAGACACTTATAATTTCATTACAGCAAAATCTAATTTTGAAAACGTCAAGCTAAAACTCGTAAAAGTATTAAGCGAAATTTCCATTCAAAAAATTTTTCATACATTCCCCAGCCCGCATTCCCCTTAAAATTCCATAAACCTCAACCAGAAAGTTGTCACACCATGCGACATATATGAGGAAATTAAACTGATTTGTTACTTGACAAGTTTCCTGTTGTAAGCAGTCATGATGTTACTAACATTGGAAATGACAAATAAGGAAGATTATAATTCATAACGAGAAAGCAACCGTGGTTAAAATTTCAATAGCCTTCACAATTTTCCAGGAAAAAAGGAATCTAATTTTTTTTTTTTTTTTTCTATTCTATTTTCGACGTCCGAAACCTTATTTCTGCTCCCTTTTTTTCCTCTCCCCCCCTTTCTTCTTCTTCTTTTCTGTTACAAAAATTGATTCGTCATTGTAAGCGTTAACAAGAAGCAGTCGAGATGTGAATTAAATGTCAACACAGCTAAGGAGATCGGTGTCGGAGAAAAAGAAAACAGAGTAACTAACTACAATGGTAGAGATCGTATTTGTTCGACGAAAATCAACTTTCCAGTTCATGGGTTCGAGAAATGGAAAATTTGAGCTTTTCTTTCCTCCCCATGATGGCGAGGAAAAAAAAAAAAAAAAAAACACAAGCAAACATCTCTTTTTTTTTCTCTCGCTTGCTTTTCTTTACAAGGACTATTTACTTCCTATACGATTTTCCATGCAATCTTGTAACAATCCGTCTCTTCAAGGGAAAAAATTGGAAACTTTATTTTTTTTTTTTTTTTTTTGGAAAGAGATTATAGCGTTGGGTGAACGAAAGTGGATTCTTTATCCGGGAGCATGGAAAACCTGTGACTTAAAAATATTTACGAATCGTGGGCGAATTTTGAAGAAAATCACTACCCTGATTTCCGCCATCTTGAATCAGTCAAGATCATGTCTGAAAGCTAGTTGGCGCCCGTAAGAGAAAGTGATGCAAAAAAAGCATTTTAAAAAAATGCAAAAAATTTATATAAAAAATTTATAATTTTTGTATCATTTATACAAAAATTTGGACATCCAGAATTTTTACAAAGTTTATGCTAATTTTTTTAAGTGGCAAAACTGGAATATGCATAATTTTAACAAAATTTATGCATAATTTTTTAAGCATGAAAATCTGGATATGCATAATTTTTGCATATAATTTTAGTAATCATAAAGCAGGAAATTTGCAAATACATATTATGATTCTTCAACTTTTTTCCCCAATGTATGCATACTTTTGCAAAAAATTATAATTATACATAATATAATTATGCGCAATTATAAAATATAATTATGCATAATTATATTACCCAAATTAAATTTATGCGTAATTATATTGCATAAATTTATAGTTATATTATGCGTAATTATGTTAAAAAAATTTCCAATAAAAAAAGTTAAGCTCTTGACTTTATATGCATTTTTTATGCATGTCCAATTTTTTGTACAATTTATACATGATTTTTTATATAATTTATGTGTTTGCAAATACTACGATTCTTTAACATTTTTCCCATTTTATGCATACTTTTGCATAAAATTATAATTATGTGATATTATAAAATATAATTATGCGCAATTATAAAATATAATTATACGCAATTATAAAATATAATTAAATCGCATAAATGAGATTTATGCATAATTATATCGCATTAATTAAATTTATATCGCATTTATATCGCAATTATATCGCATAAATTAAATTTTTGCATAGTTATATTATGCATAATAAAATTAAAGGATGAAAAAAAATTTCCAATAAAAAAAGTTAAGAACTTTATAAAGACTTTATGCATTTTTTATGTGTCAAATTTTTTGTATAATTGATGCATGATTTTTTTTATATAAAGTTTATGCATTTGCAAATATTCTGCTTCTTCAGCTATTTTTCCCATTTTATGCATTATGCAAAAAATTATAATTATACATAATATAATTATGCATAATTATAAAATATAAAAATACAATTACGCAAAATATAATTATGCATAAATTATGCATAATTGTGTTGGAGGATGAAAGAAAAATTCCAATAAAAAAAATTAAGCTCTTTATGCATTTTTTATGTATGTCCATTTTTGTATAATTTATTCATGCTTTTGCAAATATTATGCTTCAACTTTTTTTCCCATTTTATGCGTAAGTATGCATAAAAATAAATGCATAAAAAAAAAAAAAATTGAAGCATAATATTTGGAAATGCATAAATTATGTAAAAAAATCATGTATAAATCATAGAAAATCTTATGCATACTTATGCATAAAATTATAATGATTATACATAATATAATTGAGTAATTACAAAATATAAAAATACAATTATGCTGCATTGCATTATATGTTTTATAATGCATAATTATTTAGGAGGATGAAAAAAAAATTCCGATAAAAAAATTAAGGTCTTTCCTTTATGCATTTTTTATGTATGTCCATTTTTTTGTATAATTTACACATGATTTATTTTTATATAATTTATTCATTTGCAAATATTATGCTTCAACTTTTTTTCCCATTTTATGCATAAGTATGTATAAAAATGAATGCATAAAAAAGGGGAAAAAAAGTTGAAGCATAATATTTGCAAATGCATAAATTATATAAATAATCATGTATAAATTATGGAAAAATTGTTATGCATACTTATGCATAAAATTATAATTATACATAATATAACTAGGCATAATATAAAAATATAATGATGCATAATTTATGCATAATGCATAAATTAATGCATAAATTATGCGTTTATATGCATATTTATGCATAATTTATTGGAGGACAAAAAAAAGATTTCCAGTAAAAAAAAGTTAAGCTCTTTTACTTTATGCATTTTTTATGTATATCCAATTTTTGTTTAATTTACTTTGCATGATTTTTTTATATAATTTATGCATTTCTTTCTTCATTTATGCATTTGCTCTTCGTGCGTCGAAAGAGAGAATTAAAAATCTGAAAATTATACTAACAAACAGATTGTAACAACGTACCCTTTACCAACTTTTAACTAACCCCTGCGGTCATACACAGGTGAAATATTTTTACTCCCCGAATTTTTCCCCCCCAAAAGTCCCCCCCCCCCAATATTTCATATCCGTATTTTTATTTACCTTCCTACAGGGCTCGGGCAGTAAATTAATATTCTCCGCACATGTTAGTAACGATGATGGTTATCGACCTTTGCAAAATATCAGGGAAAATTAAAATAATAAGTCCGCGGAGTAACGAGGTCAGCAATCGTTCAATTACTAAAAGCTTATCACAAAAACGGAAGGGGAGGAAAAAAAAATCCTGAATGTTCCATCCCTTTCGTAATTCATATCCGTGCAATCGATCGAAAAAAAAAAAAAATATTTTTAAGTTATTTATGGAACTGCATATTCGAAAAACGAAAAAATATTTCACGAGAAAAAAAAAAAAATGGTGTCAAGCCGGGGGAGGTTTTGAAAACTTTCAAAACCCCCGTGTCGGGGATTGAAATGTATCGCATGAGTCATGAATGGCAGGTTACCATAGGTCATGTCATTCCCGGACATTGACATCGTCTTTGTTACCCACAGCAAAAAAAAAAAAAAAAATTTGTTACAATGAATGAGCTACAGGGCATTTCATAAAAAGAAAAAAAGCAACAATAAAATGGGAATAAAAATAAATGAGCGGAAGGGAAGGAGAGAAAATCCCAGTTCACCATAACAACGCGGCCGTACTTACAAGATGATCCGGATAACGATTCCGAGAAAACCGGAGAATTGCTTACCTGAAAACAATAACGCAAGAAATATTATTTTCTTCCAATTAAAAAAAAAAAAAATACATATATGTAATACAGAGCACAGGGAAAAATAATAGGATTTCCTGATTTCTCGTGAGATTTTCATCGTTTTCATAATATAACGATCCATCTTGATCAGGAGTCTAAGGGGGGCAAAAATCCAGACGCTCAATTATTCGAGCGAAAAAAAAAAAAAAAAAAAAAAAAAAGAAACAGCAATTTCAGATGCCAAGTGTTTGGCTAAAACCTTGTTAGAAGTAAAAAAAAATAAGGATTTCTTCGAGAACATTTTAACAATTCACATCATGATCCAATATTTATTTGTTACTTCATCTGATCCTGTGAAGTATAAACAAATAAATACGGCGCTTGCTATTTCGCTCTATCTTTCGCTTTTTTTTTTTTATTTTTTTTTTATTTTTATACTTTCCTCCTTTTTCCTCTTCTTCTTCCCCATCTCACATCTCTTAAAGTGGATACTTCAACATGTGAAGGCAAAAAGGGAGAAAGAAAAAAAGGAAAAAGGAAAACTTACAAGCTTCTACATTTAATTTACCGATGGGTGAAGAGCAAGCGAAATTAATTTCCACCAGCGACACCGAGAACTTTCCCAACTTTTTTTTTTTTTTTTTTTTTTTTTTTTCCTTGAAAAACAAAGTTTTGGTTTTTACCTTATCAGAATTTCAAAAATTTCATCTTTCGCTTGATCCTTTCGGTTTAAATAAAAAAGGATATGAACAGGATGATGGAAAAAACCGGATATTGAAAACTTTATTACATCTCCATATTTACATTCCATATTTGCGAAATTAAAATGGCTATTCTTCTTTTACGGAAGGCGTGAGGAGGGGATGGGCAGGGGAAGGTTGGGGGAGAAAAAGCGTTCAGCGTTCACGGTAACATCATCGATCCAATTTCATAAAAATTACTGCAGATTGAAAAAAAAAAAAAATCCCGTCAACAAAATTGATCTTTCTCTTTCTGAAATCGAAAACCATAAAAAAGAAGCACAATTTAGTTTCATTGAGATCGATAATCCTATCACAAAAGCTTCCTTTTTTCTTTAAAAAAAAAAAAATGGACCGGCCTTTCTCATATCTCTTTTTTTTATTTTGAGTATTAAAAGGACTGATGAAGGGAAAAGGATAAAAATCCCGGGCTATTGAAGTACAATTTTTATATTTATAGAAAATTCATAACAAGCTTTCTTGTATTGGCCAGGGTAATAACAAGCTTCCCATTGTATACTTTTATATGAAAATTTTTTTTTCATCCAAACGAGAAAAAAAAAAAAAAAAAAAAGGAAAGCATTCGAAAATAAATATCTGGCCAAGAGTAAAGTTTGGCATTCAGTACGCCTAGAGGGAGGTGTTTCTCACTCACACATTTAGAAGTGTACTTGACTTTGCATTACATTGCATTATATTGCTGGATATGCATCTTGCATTACCAATGCATCACAGATTTCATTTTATCATTGCATTAGATATTGTATTACTTGATTAGTGCCAATCTTGTTGTATTACCTGCATTACTTTGCATTCTTACATTTCCGTGCACACTTTCATGCACTTCGGTGTACATTTGTCTTTGCATCTAATTGCATTAACTACGCATTACATGAATTTGTCATTACTAATGCACTTGCATTGCCACTGCATTACATTTCATCACTACATTAGATGCAAATTCCCTGCATTACGTGCATTACTTTGCATTCTTACACTTGGTGCACACTACTATGCACTTCGGTGTACATCTGTCTTTACAGTTGATTGCATTAACTATGCATTACATGAATTTGCCATTACTAATGCACTTGCATTGCCACTGCATTACATTTCATCACTTCATTAAATGCAAATTCCCTGCATTACGTGCATTACTTTGCATTCTTACATTTGGTGCACCCTTTCATGCACTTCGGTGTACATCTGTCTTTGCATCAGATTGCATTAACTATGCATTACATGAATTTTGCGTTACCAATACACTTCCATTAACACTGTATTATTAAGTGATTATATTGATCAACAGAATTTGGTTCCAGATTCATCAAATCAGATTGTGATTATTACATTTTAACACTTCATTAAAAGCAAATTCCCTGCAACAGGTGCATAACTTTGCATTACATGCATTTTGCTTACCAATGTACTTGCATTACATGAATTTAGCATGACCAATGCTCTTGCATTGCCACTGCATTACATTTCATCACTTAATTAAACGCAAATTCCCTGCATTACTTTGCATTGCAATGATTTTCCGTTACCAATCAACTTTCATTACATGAATTTGGCATTACTAATGCACTTGCATTGCTTTTGCATTACATTTCATCACTTCACTAAAGGCTATTTTCCTGCATTAAGTGCATCACTTTGCATTACATGTATTTTTCGTAACCAATGCCCTTGCATTACATGAATTTGGCATTACCAATGCTCTTGCATTGCCACTGCATTATGTTTCATCACTTCATTAAATGCAAATCGCCTGCATTACGTGCATTACTTTGCATTACATGTAATTTTCGTAACCAATGCACTTGCATTACATGAATTTGGCATTACCAATGCACTTCCATTACCACTGCATTACATTTCATCACTTCATTACATGTAAATTCCCTGCATAATGTGCATTACTTTGCATTACCATTGCATTGGCAATATTTACAACGCTTGCATTATCCCTGCACTTTTTGCATTACAGTGTACACTTTTTTATGGAGTGAGTAGCCACTCGGACGATCTTCGACGGATCTGTTTTGCATTTATCTTTCGCAATGAGCATTTTTTGCTTTATTATTTTTATTTACTTACTTATTTATTTTTTTAATCTTACGGTACATCCCGCATGGCTTGCCTTTGAGTCAGCCAAAAGGGATGACGATATAATAATATCAATAATAAAAAAAAAGAAGGCTTTATCTTATTTAAAAGGGAAGACCTACAAACGAAATCAAAATCATTACAAAGAAAAAAAATAAAATAAAATAAAACCTCCTGTTTTGCATCAAGATTAAATGTTATCATGAGGGTCCTATCACGGGCACGCACAACCCGTATTGTTTGTAATGTTCGGGAAGCTACCCAGAAACTTGATTGCAATCGTTATATACAATATAAACAATTCGAACGGTCTCTCCCGAACAAGGGTACACTGAAATACAGTTTTTTTTTTCTTCTTAAATCGAAGATACAGAGAAAGAAAGAGAGAAAAAAAATGAAATGCGTCTTCCGCTTTTTTCCTTCCGACAAAAGGATGCGTACGACAAGTAAATTCGGAAAAGAATTCAAAGAAAGGAGTCTTTGTCGTTATGACAAAAGCCCAAAAAATTTTATAAATTCACAGGCTGTATGTTGTCAATTTAGCGAATAGGTGAAGGGGAAAGAGAGGTATGCATATATTATTAGGGCGGTTGTTTCGAAATTTATATGTTATTTCCGTGTCTTTCCGTAAGAGGAAGCTTCACGGAATACCGGAAGGAACGGCTGTTTTGTCTAACACTCAATTTACCGGGGGATCCAAATTTTAGGTATCTGACAAACTCTTTCGACTTTTTAAACTTGTTCGAAATAAATACGAATTAAAAAAACAAAATCAAAATTTGTCGACCTCAATTTTTTTTTTAAATTACCCTCCCTCCCCGCTCATGAGAGGGGGAAAATAATTATTAAAAAAAATTACGGTGAACTCCTTTGGTATATTTTGACATTTTTAGTGCGAGTTTCAACTCGTCTGAAGTTTTTTTCTGCCAGTTTTAACTTGTCTGAGTGCAAGTTTTAACTTGTTCAGACAAATTTTTCACCCCCTCATGAATGGGAGAAAAATAATTTTTTTAAAAACTTGAGGTGAACTCCTTTGGTACATCCTGAAATGTTTTGGAGCAAGTTCTAACATGTCTGAAATTTTTTGTGCAAGTTTCAACTTGTCTTCAGACACATTTTGGATACGGATGAAATAAACAAATCTCCTTTTAGATCACAACATTAAAATTATATATTTTCTTCAGATGCTCATTTCGATTCCTTTAAAATTTTGGATAAGTTTCAACCAGTCTTCAGACAAATTTTGGTCCAAGTTTCCACTTGTTTGAAATTTTTAGCGTCAGTTTTATATTTTCTTCAGAAAAGTTTTGAATGAGTTTTCACTTGTCGCCAGACAAATTTTGGTGAAAGTTTCCACTTGTCTTCTGACAAATCTTGAAGCAAGTTTCATCTTGTCTTCAGACAAATCTTGGTGCAAGTTCCAACGTGTCTGAAATTTTTAGTGCAAGCTTCAACTTGTCTTCTGACATTTGGAACGTTTCAACTTGCCCTCAGAGAAATTTTGGATAAGTTTCAACCAGTCTTCAGAGTTTTAGTGCAAGTCTCAACTTGTCTTCAGAAAAATTTTGATGCAAGTTTTAACGTGTCTGAAATTTTTGGTGCAAGTCTCAGCTTGTTTTCAAACAAAATCTGGTACAAGTTTTAACGTGTCTGAAATTTTTAGTGCAAGTTTCAACTTGTCTTCTGACAAATTTGGAATGTTTCAACTTGCCATCAGACAAATTTTGGTGAAAGTTTTACCTTGTCTGAAATTTTTAGTGCAAGTTTCAACTTGTCTTCTGACAAATTAGAAATGTTTCAACTTGCCATCAGACAAATTTTGGATAAGTATCAACTTGATTTCAGACAAATTTTGGTGAAAGTTTTAACGTGTCTGAAATTTTTAGTGCAAGTCTCAACTTGTCTTCAGACAAATCTTCGTGAAAGTTTCCATTTGTCTTCGGACAAATTTTGGATAAGTTTCAACTTGTCTTCAGAACAATTTTGGTGAAAGTTTCCACTTGTCTGAAATTTTTAGTGCGAGTCTCAACTTGTCTTCAGAACAATTTTGGTGAAAGTTTCCACTTGATCTAAAATTTTTGGTGCAAGTTTTATATTTTCTTCAGACAAATTTTGAAAAGTTTCAACCTGTCATTGTCGTCAGACAAATTTTCGAAAAGTTTCAACTTGTCTTCAAACAAATTTTGGCGAAAGTTTCCACTTGTCTGAAATTTTTAGTGCAAGTTTCAACTAGTCTTCAGACACATTTCGGTGCAGTTTCCACTTGTCTCAAGTTATCAGTGCAAGTCTCAACTTGTCTTCAGAAAAATTTTGGAACGTGTCTGAGATTTTTGGTGCAAGTCTCAGCTTGTTTTCAAACAAATTCTGGTGCAAGTTTTAATGTGACTGAAATTTTTAGTGCATGTTTCAACTTGTCTTCTGACAAATTTGGAATGTTTCAACTTGCCATCAGACAAATTTTGGTGAAAGTTTTACCTTGTCTGAAATTTTTAGTGCAAGTTTCAACTTGTCTTCTGACAAATTAGAAATGTTTCAACTTGCCATCAGACAAATTTTGGATAAGTATCAACTTGATTTCAGACAAATTTTGGTGAAAGTTTTACCTTGTCTGAAATTTTTAGTGCAAGTTTCAACTTGTCTTCTGACAAATTAGAAATGTTTCAACTTGCCATCAGACAAATTTTGGATAAGTATCAACTTGATTTCAGACAAATTTTGGTGAAAGTTTTAACGTGTCTGAAATTTTTAGTGCAAGTCTCAACTTGTCTTCAGACAAATCTTCGTGAAAGTTTCCATTTGTCTTCGGACAAATTTTGGATAAGTTTCAAATTGTCTTCAGAAAAAATTTGGTGCAAGTTTCCACTTGTCTGAAATTTTTAGTGCGAGTCTCAACTTGTCTTCAGAACAATTTTGGTGAAAGTTTCCACTTGTCTAAAATTTTTGGTGCAAGTTTTATATTTTCTTCAGATAAATTTTGAAAAGTTTCAACCTGTCATTGTCGTCAGACAAATTTTCGAAAAGTTTCACTTGTCTTCAAACAAATTTTGGTGAAAGTTTACACTCGTCTGAAATTTTTAGTGCAAGTATCAACTTGTCTTCAGACACATTTCGGTGCAGTTTCCACTTCTCTCAAGTTATCAGTGCAACTCTCAACTTGTCTTCAGAAAAATTTTGGTGCAAGTTTTAACGTGTCTGAAATATTTGGTGCAAGTCTCAGCTTGTTTTCAAACAAATTCTGGTGCAAGTTTCAATGTGTCTGAAATTTTTAGTGCATGTATCAACTTGTCTTCAGACACATTTCGGTGCAGTTTCCACTTCTCTCAAGTTATCAGTGCAACTCTCAACTTGTCTTCAGAAATATTTTGGTGCAAGTTTTAACTTGTCTGAAATATTTGGTGCAAGTCTCAGCTTGTTTTCAAACAAATTCTGGTGCAAGTTTCAATGTGTCTGAAATTTTTAGTGCATGTTTCAACTTGTCTTCAGGCAAATTTTTAATAAGTTTCAACTTATTAAAAATTTGTTTTTAACAAGCTTCAACTTGTCTCCAGACAAATTTTGGTGAAAGTTTCCACTTATCAGAAATTTTTAGGGCAGGTCTCAACTTATCTTCAGAAAAATTTTGTGCAAGTTTTAACTGGTCCCAAATGTACGAACACATTAATCACTAAAAATTTTACCAAGAGGAAGTCACCGCTGCGCTACGGGCTCCTCTAAGTGCTTACTGCTGATACCTCGATGAAAAGGTCACATCTATAGCGATCTAAAAAGCATGAAAAATCGGATGGTTGATTCGCTCATATCCCAAGGCGTTCTCAATACTCAGTCCGCAACTGTACCGTGCACACAATACCGCACTTTATAGTTAGAGAAAGAGAAAATGATTGCGGGTATGTTCGAATTTTATAATGTCAGGTTTTGGGAGAGAAAAAAGGAATTCGGTAGAATTCAACCAAGTTTAATAACAGAGCGAGAAAACAATGCCATGATAGATGGAATTCAATGTCAGTAATTTAAATCGGTGAATCAAATTAAATCGGTCACATGGCGAGAAATCACGCGCATTAGGTCGCATCATCTTTTTTTTTTTTTTTTTTAAATGCACGATTTATTTTATTTCGATTAAAAAATTAAAAGGAACGAAGAAAAAAAAATAGTGGAGGGTTAATTAAAATAAAGTGGGTAATTAAGTCAGCGATAGATTAAAAAAGTTGAAAGAGCTCCCGCTGAGGAATATGATACATCAGCGATGGATATTATCGCTATTTTTTAATTAGGTTATTATATTTAAAAAAAAAAAAAGGTCTCTCCTTTTTCTTCCCCCGACATGAGTTTTAAAAAGTCGTTTGAGGATTTAGTGCCTTTTGTTTGTAATGAATTATCTATCGTTTTTTTTTTTTTTTTTTTTTTTCTCTCCCTGAGTTTTTGATAAATTGATTCGAGAGATTATAAGTTCTTTTTTCATTTCCTGATAAAAATATCGAGCATATGTTTTGGATAAAAAATTCTCGGAAAAAAAAAATGTAGGATCGGATCTCAATCGGAGCAAAACGGGGAGCATGGGGATGTTGATGCAGAGCCGAAAAACCCCGGCCTTTTTCCAGGAAAGGAAATAGAGTATAATATATCAAAACAAATGGGGAAACAGCATTGAAAAAGTGATTTATTTGGCCGCACATTGTTCGCCCTAATAAAACGTTAGTTCAGCAATTGAACCGCATACAAATTAATAATCGGTAACTGCTGACACAATGTGACTCGCACTTTTTTTTTTTCACTTCCTCGATTTATATGGATTTTCCGTTCTAAATCAATAGACTCCAATTTTTTTTTTTTTTTAATTTGAAAAGAAACAGAATCGGGGGAAAAAATAATAACGCGGACGTAATCTTTTTGTTCTCTTTGAGAGAAAGAGAAATTGATATCATAATCGAAAACTCCCTCCGTTTTTGCCGATCTGTAAACGACAACTTTTTTCCCTTTCCCGATATTCTGCAAACGACGACGTTAAAAAGGAAAAAAAAAAAAAAGGGAAAGAAAAGAAAAAAGTTTGGAAAGTTTCCGAGGAAATTTTTATAGAGGTTAATCGAAGAAGAAGCTAATCGAACGAAACGCTTTCTTTCTTGCTCTTCAAAAGAAGAAGAAGAAAAAATATCCTAAAAACAATTAATCTGAGACGAGGAACTCCACAACACGCTTTCCTCACGTTCTTCTGTGAAGAGACGAATGGTGCATTAAAGAATATTAAAATAATAAAAAAGAAAAAAAAAAATCTTACGTAAAACTCTCTGGAGTGCATGAGCCAAGGAGCAAATTTTATATATTTTTTTTTCAGACCCCCGGCCCCCCTTCTACATTTGTCATTTCTGGGATCCCATAAGGATAGTCAAAATTTTATGGTACGTTTTTTTTATATATATTATTTTTTTTTTTTTTTTTTAAGCCGAAATATTCAGTTGCAAGGAAACGACTTGCATCCATATATCACGTTGATATTAAACTGAGTGGGGTACACCTCGGGGGACACATTACCAGCTACTCTGAAACGAGAAACCGGTAACTTTGTCAACGTTAATAGCGCTATTAATTTTCGATCTTCACGGCCAAAATGCATTTTGTAAACGGAGCTCACGGGGAATTCCCTTACATTGAAATGGGAAACTCTGCCCTTGTTCGGGAATTGAGATATATGGTTTATTTCTTTTAAAAACCGTCCTGTTTTGCCAGGTTGGAACTTGACAATGACAGTAAAGAATAGAATTTGACTATGACAGTGACACGTTGGACCTTGACAATGACAATGCCAATGCTAAGTTGGAACTTGACAAAGGCATTGACACGTTGGAACTTCACAAGAACAGTGACAGGGACACGTTGAAACTTGACCATGGCAAATTGGAACTTGGAACTTGAGAGTGACACGTTGGAACTTGACAATGGCAATGAAACTTTGGAACTTGACAATGGCAATGACAATGTCAAGTTGGAACTTGACAATGGCAATGACAGTAACAAGTTAGAACTTGACAATCAATGACTGTGACCCTGACGTTCGAACTTGATGACAATGCCAATGCAAGTTGGAACTTAGCAAAGGCATTGACACGTTGGAACTTGGCAATGACGATGACAATGCCAAAATTGAAGTTGGAACTTGACAAAGGCAATGCCAACTTGGACCTTGACGATGAGGACGATGAGGATGACGATGGTAGAGAAAGGTTAGAACTTGACAATGGCAGTGACACGTTCGAACTTGATGACGATGGCAATGCCAAATTGCAACTTGACAAAGGCATTGACACGTTGGAACTTGACAAAGGCAGTGACTCGGTGGAACTTAAGTATGAAAATGCCAAGTTGGAACATGACGATGGAAATGCCAAATTGGAGCTAGACAAACGTTTGAACTTGACAATGACAGTGACACGTTCGAACTTGATGACGATGGCAATGCCAAGTTGCAACTTGACAAAGGCATTGACACGTTGGAACTTGACAAAGGCAGTGACTCGGTGGAACTTAAGTATGAAAATGCCAAGTTGGAACATGACGATGGAAATGCCAAATTGGAGCTAGACAAACGTTTGAACTTGACAATGACAGTGACACCTTGGAACTTGTCAATGGCAATGCCAAGTTGGAACTTGACAATATTAGGTTTAAACTCGACAATGTTTTATGTTTGAACCTGGAATTGCCTCTATTTTGAGAGATTTTTTAAGCAATTACCGCACAACGCTTTGCCGCTACTTGCCGAGGGGGGGATATTCGCTGACGTTCTGACTAACGCACTAGTGTTGCCTGAGAAAAATTTGTAGTTGTGAACTAGGATGGAAGCCCGACACGTCGCATCTCATGATTGAGAGTCGTGTGAGCTATGAACTAGGCTATCGATCACCTACTTACTAAGGTCGCTTCGTAATTTCCTTTCTTGCTTCCCAGCTTCCTTACTTCCTTGCTTTATAGAGGCGTTATTAAATTCGGCTATAAGAATTTTAAATTCGTTATAAAATTTTATAACAAAATCATGTTAAATTTTTAAATAAATTTTTTATTTTTACCAAAGATTTCTGCCTTTTTCCATTTTCACGGTTTCTTTTATATTTTTCTTTCTTAAGGATGAAAAATTGGAAAAAAATTCTAATTCATAAAAAAATCACAGTAAAAATGGTGCTATGGACAAAAGCGGGTGTCAAGCTATACATTCGGCCTGAATTCTAATCCTACTGTTTAAAATTTTTCAAAAAGAAAAAATTTTGAATTTTTGAATTAGATAATTCATTTAAATTAATCAGTCCAATTTCGATTATTTCCCTGCAATATTTACAAAAATTAGAAAATTTATAATTTAAAAAAAACGAACTCATCAAAGCAGGAAAGGGTGAAATCTCGAAGGGGGTTAACCCTTTTTCTTGAGAAAAAAAAACACATAAGAGGCAGGTTCGATAGAGTTACGAATATTTAGACAGCATGACTGCCGGGTGAACCGTGAAGGTTAAAGTCGGTTAGGTCATCTGGAACCATCGTAATTTTAAATGCAACTCGATACAATCCCCTGCATTCTCATTTCGTAAACATTCATTTTTCTTCTCCCTTCTTCTCCGCGTCTTTGACTCTTCCTTCTGTTCTTTTATATAAGTTTTATCTACAAAGGATATCAGTTGTTCCATTTAATTTTTTCTTTTTTTCGTCCGGAAAAAAGAATTTAAAATTACCTCGCGTTTATGTAAACTAGGAACGGCTCCCCCCCCCCCCATGCTTCTTTTAATCCCGCTCGATTCACAATCGTAACATGCAACGAGGACGAATCTAACGACCCTGACATTGAAAGGACAATGTCAGATATCGAACAAAGCTCGTTAATAATAAAAAAAAAGCTTCTTTTTTTTTTTTGCGGTAGCAAGCATTTTCTTTTTTCCTTTTTTTCAAACAAAGAGATTTTGAACAGATTGACTTCAACGAAAGAGTGGGAAGGTAGGGGAGAAATTGGTGGATGGGAAGTGTCTAGGAAACAGAATTTGACGTTCTTAACCACAATGCAGCGCTTATTCGTAGAGTATATTTAAAAAATTTTTAGGATATGAAAGTCAAAAACTCGATCTAGTATTTGGACAAAAAATGCCTCCTATGTTTAGCTTATGAAAAAAGATTTGCCCTTTAGATAGCAACTAACTTTGCTCTAATGTGACAGTGTAGAGTTATCTGAAAAGTACAGCTTGCACCAAAAAGTGATGCAAAAAAATCTTTACAAAATAAATGCAAATAATTTATATAAAAAAACTACCCCCGACCAGGGGTGCATGAGACTGACAGTAAGCGCTCTGCGTAAATTTAATTAATTTTTTAGTTCAATTAACGGTACAATCTCAAACTATAACTAACTGCTTTACGTTCAAAAAAAATTTCGTTTCCGATTATTTTCCGGGTTCACTCCCATACTTACAGAAAAAAATTGAACAAATTTAAACCGATCCTGATTCAAATTGACAATAGATCACATTCAAAGTTTATACAAACTTTGATCGATTACTCTTGACAAATCCAAGGAAACTTACCTGAAAATAAAAAAATAAAAATGATGAAATGACTATGTCTTCAAAAATGATTGAGAGAATTTTTCCCGGTAATGTATACAGAATCTTAAAAAATAAAAAAATTTCAAAGGTGCAAATTCGATTGACTATCCTGACCATTTTTAGTAAGAATGTTCAACCGGATAATCTTATGTTGGATGGCAATTGTTCCATGCGAAAAAGTAAGGTAAAAAGTGTATAAAATTTTGCAAAATAAATTTTTGTTTAAATTTTTGTTTTTGTAACAAATTTTTGTAAAAAAATTTATTTTTCTCCTATCATTTATACAAAAATGGTCATGCTTTTAAGGATGTCAGGTTTTAACATGACAATGCCAAGTTGAATCTTAACATTGTACAACTGCAACCTGCAACCTGCTATCATTTATCATCAAGTTTAAAGTTGCCAATATCAAGTTTGAACAACCCAATGTCAAGTTTAAACTTGCCCACTTGTCCATTTAAAGTTTAATCTTGACGATGTCAAGTTTTAACATGACAATATCAAATTGACTCTTAAAATTGTATAGTTGCAAACTGCCAGCATTCATTGTTAAGTTCAAACTTGACCGGTCAAGTTTGAACTTGCCAATATTAAGTTTGAACACCCGAATGTCGAATAATCTTATGTTGGATGGCAATTGTTCCCATGCGAAAAAGTAAGGTAAAAAGTGTATAAAATTTTGCAAAAAAAATTTGTTTAAATTTTTGTTTTTGTAACAAATTTTTGAACATGTTAATGTCAAGTTTGACCTTGCCCATATCAAGTTTTAACTTGACAATGTCAGGTTTTAACAAGACAATGCCAAGTTGAATCTTCACATTGTACAGTTGCAACCTGCAACCTGCAACCTGCAATTATTTATTATTAAGTTTAAATTTGCCAATATCAAGTTTGAACAACCCCGTGTCAAGTCTGGACATCCCAATGTCAAGTTTAAACTTGCCCATTTAAAGTTTAATCTTGACGATGTCAAGTTTTAACGTGACAATGTCAAGTTGAATCTAAAAATTGTACAGTTGCAACCTGCTATCATTCATTATAAAGTTTAAACTTGCTAATATCAAGTTTGAACAACCCAATGTCAAGTTTGAACATCACAATGTCAAGCTTAATCTTGAAGATGCCAGGTTTTAACATGACAATGTCATGTCGAATCTTAAAATTGTACAGTTGCAACCTGCCAGCATTCATTGTTAAGTTCAAATTGATATCGGCAAGGGCAAGTTTGAACTTGCCAATATCAATTTTGAACATCCAAATGTGATGTTTGAACTTGCCCATGTCAGGTTTAAATTCCACAATGTCAAGTTTGAACCTGGTATTGTCAGGCTCAAACTTTATAGTCGTCAAATAAAGGATACACTATGCAAACAAACAGAGACAACGTATAATATTACAATTAATTTTTAGGAAAAACCGAAATCATGGGACTATAAATACATTTCTACTTCGCTTCCGGCTAAAAACAGGAAGTTAAAAAAAAAGTAAGTAAAAATATCTTAATCCCATTTGATTCACCTAATTATCTCTTACGAAATTTTTCCATTACATGTCTTCAACCTTTTAGAAAATAAATTTTACGATGTCTTCATTATTACATATTACGGTTATGATTATTATTATTACCATTACAGGCTGCAATAATAATAATGATGATGATGATAATGTCAAAAGGAAGGGATCAAGCTATTAAAATTAAGTTGATATCGAGAATGGAAGCCGTATCCGGGCGTTTTAGGGAAAGTTTGGCATATCGATCCTTCTCCCATTTTCGGGATTCAGAAGGGAAAGTTTGGGAATAGTTAGGTGAATATTACATGATATTAATATTCTGGAATATACGCCACATAAAACAAAATAGTATGGAAAAGTTTTTTTTTCTTTTGCAAGTTACAACATGCTTTTTTTTTTTCCTTCTTTTTTTTTTTGGTTTCTTCTTTAAAAATGAAAGCTTCATGAAAGCTTCATTCTATCAACGAAATAAAGGCTTCGAATATTACATATTTATTACACCTTTATAAAATTTACATAGAGATGCAATTCAGATTACATCGAGAGATGAATAATGGAATTCACTTTGTCTACTCAGCTTTTTTTTTTTTTTCCTTCTCTTTATATCTTTTTCGCAATTAATCGAAAATTTTTTGTTTTCTGAAAAATTTATTAATTATAAGTTTGAGGCTGTACGAAAAACTTCTTTTAAAAAAAATGGAAAAAAAAATTACTTACAATTTATTTTAACAGTTTAGGAAAGACTGGAGAAAGAGAAGGATGAAAAAAAAAAAAAAAAAAAAAACTTTTCTATGGTTTTTTAAACAAGGAAATCCTCCTCTCTCCTCTTTTTCTCCTTTCATTAAACAAAGAAAAGTTACCTAGAGGGCTCTAATTAATATTGTAATTTCTGGATGAATAATTCAGACTACGGTTATTATCTTATATTAAGGGGACGACGGTCCCCTTTTGTTCTAACCATTTCATCGTAATTATCCTTACGGATGAATTATCATTTTTGTCATTGTAGAGATTAAAAAAGTTTTCGCAGAGGATCGAGATCGAAATCCCTTTTTTTTTTTTTCTTTTTCTCTTAGTTTTCGGGTACGACCCCGTTTCTTTGTGTTCTTTCTGACTGTTTAATCCCTTTGCTTTTTGCCTCGTGACCTATATATAATTTCAATTTTTAACGTGAATTTTTTTTTTTTTTTTTTTTTTTTTTGATCCCTGATTGAGGGGGGAATGATTGTTTTGGGGAAACTAATCTCAGGCAAATGTTGTAGCAAGGAAAATGAATCATTTGGTGGGGAGGAAGGTTTTGAGAAAACAAGTGGAAATGAAAGCGCCATGCACCCTTCGGATACGTGGCACTGACCTTTAGTTGCACAAATTGGTTTAAACTTGGCACGAGCAAGTTTAAATTTAACAATAAATGCTGGCAGGTTGCAACTGTACAATGTTAAGATTCAACTTCACAATTTCATGTTAAAACCTGACGTCGTCAAGTTCAAACTTGATATGGGCAAGTTTGAAATTGACATTGATGTGTCCAAACTTAATATTGGCAAGTTCGAACTTGTCGTTGGAATGTTTAAACTTAATATTTCGAAGTTCAAACCTGACACTGTCAATTTTAAACTGGATATGGGCAAGTGTAAACTTGACATATGGATGTTCAAACTTGACACTGGGATGTTAAAACTTGACTTCGAGATGTTGAAAATTAATATTGGCCAATTCAAACTTGACATTGGGATGTTCAAACTTAATATTGGTAAGTTCAAGCTTGAAATGGGCAAGTTTAAACTAGACATGAGCAAGTTTAAACTTAACAATAAATGCTGGTAGGTTACAATGTTAAGATTCAACTGGTCATTGTCATGTTAAAACCTGAGATTGTCAAGTGCAAACTTAAAAAGGGCAAGTTTAAACTTGACATTGAGATGTTCAAACTTGATACTGAGATGTTCAAAATTAATGTTGGTAAGTTCAAAGTTGACTTTTGGATGTTAAAACTTGACATCGTCAAGTGAAGGGCAAGTGTAAACTTGACATTAGGATGTTCAAAATTAATATTGGCCAATTTACACTTGACATTGGTGTGTCCCAACTTAATATTGTCAAGTTCAAACTTGACTTAAGCAAGTTTAAACTTAACAATAAATGCTGCCAGGTTGCAATTGTACAATATTAAGATTCAACTCGGCCTTGTCATGTTAAAACCTGACATCCTCAAGATTAAACTTCAAATGGGAAAGTTTAAACTTGTCATTGAGATGTTCAAACGTGACATGAAGACGTTCAAAATTAATATTGGCAAATTCAAACTTGACATTGGGATGTTCAAACTTGATATTGGCAAGTTTAAACTTTATAATAAATGATAGCAGGTTGCAATTGTACAATGTTAAGATTCAATCTGTCATTGTCATGTTAAAACCTGACATCGTTAAATTTAAACTTGACATAGGTACTTTCAAACTTGAGATTAGAATGTTCAAACTTGACTTTGGGATGTTCAAACTTAATATTGCCAAGTTCAAACCTGACATGGGCAAGTTTAAACTTAACAATAAATGCTGGCAGGTTGCAACTGTACAATGTTAAGCTTCAACTCGGCATTGTCATGTTAAAGCTTGAAAATCGACAAATTAGCAATATACAATGCTCCTTCAGGGACTTCCATACGATTTATTTACTTCCTCACGTTCATGCTCTTCCATTTTCAAAAAATTTTCCTCTCAGTTGAGCTCTTTGAAATTCCCACCTACCGAGTGGGAACACAAATTGCATAATTTTTTTCATTCTTTTTTTTTACTTTTTACTACCAGCAAAGAATTCTTAGAAACTAGAAGAAAATACGATTCGTACAATTTTTATCATGTAAATTGGAAAATATTCTTCTAATTTATTTTTATCTATAGGTTTTTTTCCCCGAGAAAAAGTGAGAATAAAAAAAATGTGTAAAAAGGGGGAGTTTGAATTCGATGGATGGGAAAGAAAAACCTCGATAACGGAAAAAAAAAAAAAAAAAAAAAAAAAAAGAGGAGCGGAGGGAACATGTCCAAAAAATGTTGGCAAATGTATAAGAAGCTTGGAAAAGCTGAAGGCAGATTTAAACCATGTTTTTTGATAAGCAGAAAAAAGTTATTTCGGATTTTCATCTCATATTTAGCATATATCGGTACCTTTCCCTTTTTGAGCATCCCTCAAAATCGCTTTGGCAACATTTGCATACTTTTGCGTCTTTTTAATATCCACTACGATTTTTTTTTTCGAAAGGGGCGAGAAAGGGTGGCAAAATGCTAGTTCGTGAAGGTTTTGTATATTTATTTTACTTTTTTGGGGGGGAGAGGGAGCGAGGAGAAAAATAAAAGGAGGAACGGGAGTCTCGGGTAAACTAATGTGCACAGAATTTTTATTTTTCTTTCTCGAAGCATTTTTTTTTTTCCTTCCCTATAGCTGCGATTAAATATGAGAGATGCTAGTGTAAAAATGTTCCATTAAATGGATCTTGGCACAAACGTAAAGTTATAACGGTTATAAGGCTTTCCATTTTAATGAAAAATAAACAAGAATATTAATTTTTTTTTTTTTTTGGAGAAGGAAAAAGAAAAGAAACAAGGAACACCAAAATCGTAAAAAAAAGGAAAAGAAAACTAAAATAAAATAATAAGAGTTAGTATTTAAAAACGAAATAAAACACGAAGCAAGGGGAAAGGGAGAACGGAGGGGGGGGGGGGGGAAAGGAGGATTAGTTCTGCCGCCGTAAGGTACTTTTTCCAGACCTGATCATTTTTTCAAAATTTTTTTTTTTCGGTAAATAGTTTCCCAGAGCTTTTTTTATCTCAATCTTCTTAATGCAGGAAACCTCTAACATTTTTTTTCGTAATGTACGAAAATTGTTTTTTGAAATTTTCTTTACAAAAATACAGAAAATCGGGAAGGGGGTTGGGCTTAGATATTTCTTTAATAATTTAAAAAAAAAAATGTTGAGGAATATTTTATTAGGACTTCCTCATGAGAAAGACAAGGCTAAAATAAATATTAGACAAAGGTGAACATGTCCCAAAAGCCTTTTTAAAGTCTTCCCGGCATTTCAGAGGCATTTAAGCAGGTTATAGCTTGCAATTTGTTGTTTTACTGAAATTAGCAATTTTGGATACACTGGATACGGATAAGAGTCAAATTTAGGAAAAAACAAAAATTTTTTTTCGGATATTCGGTTTTTGGGATAGAAAATCGAGGAATGATAGTTCCCGAACTTCCAGGATTCATCCAGTCCATCAGAAATTGGATTCATCCAATCATTCCTTTGTCTCAACATGTCTAAACTTGTACAAACATGTCCAAGCTTATCTAGGCATGTCGAACCTTGTCTCAACATGCCTTAACTTGCATAAACGTGTCCAAGCTTGTCTAGGCATGTCCAATCTTGTCTAGGCATGTCAAAACTTGTCTTAACATGTCTAAACTTGCATAGACGTGTCCAAGCTTGTTCAGGCATGTCCAAACTTGTCCATGTCAAACCTGGATTATTTTCAATTTGAATCATTTACAATATGGCCAAAAAGATAAAGAAAAAACGCGATAAAAAAAATTTCCCAGGAGGGGGCGTAAGAGCCAACCAATTTGGCCGAGTTTGGTTTCGCCCTCCGGCCTCCCTCAGGTTCGAACCTGACTCAAGGAAAAGGAGTTTGTAAATTCTAAAGTAAGCGTAAAAATATATGGTTCGATAATGGAACCGAGGGGAAGGGGTAGGTTTCCAATTGTAAGGGTAGGAGGGAGACAAAAATGGCCAAAATAATGCCTAGGCAATACTTAATGCTAAATTATAAAACAAAATACGAATATTTTCATTTTGTTTTTCAAGATTTTTCTTATCAATTTCCTCTTCTTAATTATTTTTAGATATCCTGTTGTAAAATCGTCTCCCACAATCTGGATAAAAACTCATGTCCTGAAATTTTCTAGCACGGAATTTAGTTCCCTTTCTTCTCATCTTTTTCAGATTTTTCATTCTTATTGTTCTTCGGCTTTAGGAGAAAGATAAATTACTCAAGACAACATTTCGAAGCTGTTCACCGGTTTTTGAGTAAAAAGAGAAAGAAAAAAAAAAAAAAAGAAGGAAATATTATCTCCGATCCTTTTCTTAAGAGGAGAGAGAGAGGGGAGCAATTACAACTTTTCCGGGATTTTTCCTTTGAGGTTGAACACGGGGGAAAGGGATGTTTTGTAAAACGCGAAACAATATTTGTCTTGACTTTGACGAATAGAGAAAATTTTGCAAGAGAAGAGGCGAGCGTGAGCAGTAGGAAACTCTGAAAGACTCATTATAATTTTTAAAGAGGGAAAAGGATCAAAATCCCGACACCCCCCCCAGCCCCCCGGTCCCGCATTTCACGTTAAAACTACTTAACAAAGAAAAATAACTTTCGGGATCCCCACTCCCGAGGAAACTTTTTAAAAGTAGGCCTACATTTTCTTTATTTCGCTGTTGTCATATTAAACTTAGAAAAACGGATTTTAATCTGAGGAGAAAGAGGAAAAAAAAAGGATGAAGGATAAATCAAAATCACTCGATTAATTTTTCTTTTAAGGATAAAAATGGATTCTCATTTATCGCATCCCTTTTTTCTTTCTTCAGAAAAAAAGAAAGAAAAAAAAAAAAGCGAACCAGTACGGCAGTAATGTTAATAAAGGTCGGCGAATAAAAATAAGAAAAACCCCTAAAAACTGTGAAACGTGATTCGGGAGCAAATCAGCAACTTTTCTTTTTCTTTTCCCATTTCCTTTACCCCCTGCCTATCCTCCATCTCGTCCGTTTAACTTCGATTGTTTCCGATATTACTTAACTTTAAATATTTATTTTATGCATATGGAAATATATATGTACAAAAAAATTGAAAGGATAAAGTAGAAAATGACCCCCTTTTCTTTCGGGTGGTTTCCGATAAAGATCTTTTGTCCTTTTATTTTTATTTTTTTATTTATAATATTTATTTTTTTCTATCTTCAGGGTCGAGATTTTAGCAAAAAAAAAAAACTCCTCGCCGCAAGAGGTTGCTTTTTTTTTTTTTTTTTTTTTTTTTGCTTCTTCCTGCAATAACCGGGAACTGGAACACAAGGTCACGCGCTTTTGTAAACAGTTTATAAAACAAATATCATAAATAAAAACAGGGGGAAAAGAAGTTGATAAATAGCCGCCCCCTCTCTCCTTCAGTCCTGCCCCCCCTTTCCCCCGAGCTTCCTTATCTACGTCGAAAACGACAAAATTTATAGAAGGATGGAATACGCGAGGAGCATAAAAGAAAAGAAAAGAAAAGAAAAAGAAACAAAATAAATTAAATTAAATTAAATTTGTAAAAAATAAAATAAAATAAAATAAATAAAGGATGAGGGTCAATAAGGCCGTTTTTTGGGCTAAATTTTTTTTTTCGTGAAATTTGATCCTTTAGTCCTGGTAAATGATTCCCCAAAAGAATTTTCGATTTCGGTCGTCGGAACCCTTAATATTCGCCTAAAACCATGATATTTTATTAAAGCAAATTTTAAGGATCAGCATAGGAATTAAAAAATTTTATTGCGGCAGGGAAATACTCCTACCTAAGATCTTTTAAGGGTATTTTTTCACGTTCCGAAAAATGTGTAGAACCCCCTTAAAAGCGGCAATTTTATTTATTTATTTATTTATTTATTTATTTATTTATTTAAAAACAAAATCAACAGGTTATACACCCTATTACAGATTTTGTATCTTGCACCTAACACAAACAAAGTAAAGAAAAAGAAATTTAAAAGTTTAGAAGAAAAAAAAAAAAATTTAAAAGTTTAAACTTGTTAAATGCTGGTCTCAGAATGAAGAAGGAACCCAGTGACAGACTTTTTGAATTGATTTAGGGACATGGTGAAGATATCTAGGTCCAGAAGATCATTTAAATTATTATACAAAGTGATTATTCTATTAATAGGAGAGACTATGCGTGAAGGAGAAAGAGTAGGATTTGAGGAAGTTTAGGTGTTTTTATTTTTTTAAACACCGTTCTTCCAAGGATTTCTGAAAACTGCATACAATATATTATAGCTTGCCCTAAGATAAACCTCACGTAATTTTTCCCGTTTGCGAATCCAATGGAATCCATTTAAAAAATGCATAAGACGCGGTTTTTACGGCCTGTTTGAGCTCCCTGGTAGTTAGATCTGAATTTTTTTTAAAAAACATCATTTAGGAGTGACAATTAATCGATTCCAGCCATTATCCCGTTCCATCCATGATCAAGTTATCTTAAAAAAAACTTTAAAAAATTATTAACATTTTTAAAAAAATCACTTTGCATTTGATGTGTTCCTAACAAGTTTTCGAAAATGGAATATTAAAATTATAAATAATCTGTATATTCCTTCTTTTTTCGTATTAAGTTAGTTGGTATTTTTAATTTACCCTTCAGAAATGATGTCTTGCATCTAAAATAACAATTTAATACAAAAAATAGAAGAAAATACATATATTGTTTATATTTTTCACATTTCATTTTCAAAAACTTGTTATGGAACACATCAATGCAAAGTGATTTTTTTAAAATTTTAATAATTTTTAAAAGTTTTTTTTAAGATAACTTGATCATGGATGGAACGGGATAATGGCTGGAATCGATTAATTGTCACTCCTAAATGATGTTTTTTAAAAAAATTCAGATCTAACTACCAGGAGCTCAAACAGGCCGTAAAACCGCGTCTTATGCATTTTTTAAATGGATTCCATTGGATTCGCAAACGGGAAAAATTACGTGAGGTTTATCTTAGGGCAAGCTATAATATATTGTATGCAGTTTTCAGAAATCCTTGGAAGAACGGTGTTTAAAAAAATAAAAACACCTAAAATTGCCGCTTTTAAGGGGGTTCTACACATTTTTCGGAACGTGAAAAAATACCCTTAAAAGATCTTAGGTAGGAGTATTTCCCTGCCGCAATAAAATTTTTTAATTCCTATGCTGATCCTTAAAATTTGCTTTAATAAAATATCATGGTTTTAGGCGAATATTAAGGGTTCCGACGACCGAAATCGAAAATTCTGTTGGGGAATCATTTACCAGGACTAAAGGATCAAATTTCACGAAAAAAAAAATTTAGCCCAAAAAACGGCCTTATTGACCCTCATCCTTTTAAAAAAAAAATCGCTTTGCCTTAGGCGTAAGTTTACGTTGGATATTGTAGCTGCACAGCCAAGCGACAAGATTGGACATGTTTATACAAGTTTAGATATGTTGAGGTTGAGACAAGTTTGGACATGCCTAGACAAGCTTGGACACGTTTATGCAAGTTTAGGCATGTTGAGACAAGTTTGGTCATGCCTAGACAAGCTTAGATGACACGTCTGTAGGAGCTTAGACATGTCTAGACAAGCTCTAGGCAGGGCTGCAATTCCGATTAATTTTTATTCGGGTTCGGAATCGAAATCGGAATTGCAGCCCTGGTTCTAGGCAACAATTGGACAGGTTTAGTAAGCTTAGACTTTAGTTTTCTGACCATGTTGGAAAAAATATTAGTCCAACATATTTATCTCATCCGCTTAACAGGATCGTCATGATCACTTAACTAACATGCTCGTCATTTTCGCTTAACATGTTCGAAGTGTTTGCATTTGAAATCTGTTTAAAAGATGATAAAATTCAGAGATCCGGAGACTTGCAATCCGCCGAAAACCCGAGACCGACTTTTATTTCCTGGATTTGAAAAACCCCCATTCTGGAAATCATTCGGAGGAAATTTTAGTAGAAAAAAAAAAAAAAAAAAACCGAAGAAGAAAATGCGAAACGATAACATTTTCAATACTGGACGTTTTTTTTTTTTTTGTCTTCTTTTTAACGATCTGTTTTACATCAAAATTATTTATTAATCAATATACAGGATAGCATGACGCTCAATACACTGGATTCAGCAATCGGTTAGAGGATTACAATTATTCCGGATAGAAGCATTTCCAATTGCACTCAAAATAGGGGAGGTTGAGAGGGTGAGAGGATCGTCGGAAATTTCTCATTGTCCTGGAGTTGACTTTTTTTTTATTCTCCCTACAAATTCAAAACCCCGTAACCTTCGTCCTGTAAAACTTTTTTTTGAATTGTGTTTCTTATCAAAAAACCTTTCTCTCCACCCTTTGGCTAAAAAATGTTTTTTTTTTCTTGTTAAAAAAAATAAAAAAAATAAAATAAAAATAAATAAATAAAAAAGTTGGGAAAACTGAATTTTGACATTTTTTTGCAACCGTAACAGATCGTTCTCCACGATGCTGGCACGATATTTTAAACAACTCTGAAGAGCCTAAAGAAAGCTCTGCCGTTATTTCTTAAGAAAACTTCACTTATCCTTTATTTCTCTTTTAGTATCAAATAATTTACTTTTTTTTATTACGTTTCCGTTCGGACTATCACATTAATTAACTGTTCCAAAATTCTCGATGACGGGAGTTCGAGTCCTCCATGGGTGCGAGTTGTCAAATTTCCCTTCTAACTTCTCCGGATTTTTTCCCTTTCTAAATTATTCTTTTGTCCAACATGTCCGCTTAGATAGTGCTTCAGTTTCTGGTTCGTCAAAATGTATGGCAAAAATTCTAGGCAAGTCCAGACACGTCCCAGCTTGCCTAGACATGACTAAGCATGTATAGGCACAACCAAGCTTGTCTAGGCAAGTCTAAGCTTCTATAGATGAGTCCAAGCTTGTATCGGCATGTTCAAACTTGTCTTGAGACAAGTTTGAACATGCCGATACAAGCTTGTCCAAGTGTACTACATGTCCAATCCATGTGTGTGCCGTGTACTACATGTCCAATCTTGTCTAGGCAAGTCTAAGTTTCTATAGACGTGTTCAAACTTGTCTAGGCATGTATAAACCTGTATTAAACATGTCCAATCTTGTCTAGGCAAGTCTAAGTTTCTATAGACGTGTTCAAACTTGTCTAGGCATGTATAAACCTGTATTAAACATGGCCAAGCTTGTTTAGGCATGTCTAAACCTGTTCCAAACATGACCAAGCTTGTCTAGGCATGTCTAAGCTTTTCTATGTATGTATAGGCGTGTCCAAGCTTGTTTAGGCATGTCCAAACATGTCTCAAACATGACCAAAATGGCCTAGGCATGTCTAAAAATTTATAGACGTGTCCAAGCTTGTTTGGGCATGTCCAAACTTGTCTCAAACATGTCCAAGGTTGTTCAGGCATGTCTACGCTTCTGGAGACGTGTGTAAGCTTGTCTAGGCATGTTTAATCTTGTCTAGACATGTCTAAGCTTCTATAAACGTGTCAAACCTTCCATAGACGTGTCCAAGCTTCTATAGACGTGTCCAAACTTGTCTAGGCATGTATAAACCTGTCTCAAACATGACCAAGCTTGTTTAGGCATGTCTAAACCTGTCTCAAACATGTCCAAGCTTGTCTGGGTATGTCTAAGCTTTTCTATGTATAGGCGTGTCCAAGCCTGTTTGGGCATGTCGAAACTTGTCCCAAACATGTTCAAGGCTGTTTACGCTTGTCTACGCTTCTATAGACGTGTGTAAGCTTGTCTAGGCATGTTTAATCTTGTCTAGACTTGTCTAATCTTCTATAGACGTGTCCAAGCTTGTTTAGGCATGTCCAAACGTGTCTCAACATGTCTAAACTTGTATAGATGGGTCCAAGGCAATCTGCAGATGGAATCTAGGCATGCGTAACATGATAGGCGATCATGTTCGGTAGCACTCAAAAGCGAACACAAGAACCATTTGTCTTAACTGTAAACATTCCTTTTTTCCCAAATTTCGAACGACAAACCCCGAGATTTAGGGGACTAAAAATCTTAGCTGAGATAATTATTTCTTCGCCATAAATTTCGTCCTCTTTTTTTTTCCTCCCCAGATGGAAGGCAATTTTCAAAATAAGGTCATCAGCGAAATCCTTTTAAAATAAAATTTAAGCCCGGGCAATATATTTAAAGAAGGCTCGTTTGCATTTGACATTCGACGTCGGCTGCCTATGACCCCCCCCCCCCCTCCCTCTACCGCTACCATCATCCTTCTCCTCCCTCCTTTCCCCTTCCACTGCATTTTTCCCTCATTCCAGTCGGAAAATTAAAATCTGATCTGGCTCGGAAAAAGGAAGGAAGATTTAAAGAGTTTTTCGGATCTCAAATTAAATAAAATCTTAAATCGATTAGCGCTTTCTCCATCGTTCAAATTTAATTATGTTTTCCTTTCGGTATTTACAGCAAGAGGAGGAAAAAATAAAATAAAATAAATAGGTCTAGTCATTATTTTTATTATTTTTTGTTTAATGAGAGGGAGAGGAAAGATGAAAATCGAAAGTGGAGAAGAGTTTTCGTCAATTTTGCACGATTTTATTTTTTATTTTTTATTTTTTTTTTTTACAACTTCTCATTACGCTCTAACGAATACATCATTTTTCGTCTTTCATAGGTCGAAGAAAATCCTTATTAAAAAAAAAAGGAGGGAGAAAAAAGGGGGAAAAAAAAAAACCGAAGCAAAGTCGATTCGCAAGAGATATAATAAAATCCTGTGTCTTCATTAAATTTAACTTGATTCGGAAATGGTTTTCACATGAAAGAGGAAATGAACCACTTCGAAGATGTACAGTCGTAACAGGTGCTGAGCAAAAGAATTTTTTCCCCCTTTTTCTTTCGAATGTAAGTCCGGTAAAAATGTTCCGATTTTTTTTTTTTTTTTTTTTACGTAGGACTACGTCACAGGTCTCGGTCCTGGGGAAATCCGTCTGCCTGTGGGTGTGTCGGTCTGTTCGCATCAAAAATTAATATTTAATTATTTTAATATTGAAATTTTAACTTTGAAAATTTTAAATACCGTAGAATGGGGCGAAGTTGAAAGGTGGCATGAAGCTAAAAGGAAATTATTATTTAAAAAAAAAAAAAAAAAATCTAGGCTTATTTTAGGCACTAAAAATAAAATTTTTTCATTTCATTAAGTGGATATTGTTTTTCACTTAAGTAAAAAATTTTATTTTTAGTGGCTAAAATAAACCTAGAATTTTTTTTTCGAATTTCCTATCAACTTCACCGCATTCTACGGTAATATTTTGACATTTTCTTTTTCAATTTTTTGCCTGTTTAAGAGTAAAATTAGACGACATGAACTTTCGTTCATGTAAAGCTTTCGTAATGCAAAGACTTAAAAAATTTCTTGGAAAATGTATTTAGGTAAAAGTAAAGAAGTGTGACCGTCTGAAAAGTGTGACTTTACCATATAAACATGTGTGTAGGAAATCCGTTTTTGTGCGAATAAATACATCATTACGTAGTGTATATATTCCGACAAAAACAAATTTTCGACATGCGTATTTATATGGTTTAAAATGTAAAAGTCAAACTTTTCAGACGGTCACAATCTTCTACCTTTACCTTTAACTTTTTCTTTAAATTTCGCTGTTTTTTCAAAGTAATTTACAAAAAATTTTCTAAAAAATTGACTAAGAAATTTGAAGTTAATTCTATTTACCAAGAAAATTATTTAAAAATTAACCAAGAAAATTTCTAAAAAGTTAACCAAGAAAAATTAAAAAATTTATTTAAGTTTTTTTTTTCTTTTTTTTTTTTTTAGTAAAATTTACAAAAAAATTTCTAAAAAATTGGCCGAGAAATTTTCTAAAAAATTGACCAAGAAATTGTTTAAAAAACTAACCAAGAAATTTAAAGTTAATTCTATTTTAAAATTAGACGACATGAACGAAAGTGAGGACCTAGAAAATTTTTTGTAAATTTTTAAGAAACTTACAGTTGGGACATTCCATCTATAACCGATCAACTTTTGGCACGACCATCTCAGATTTTTTTTTTACTTTGTGGATTTGTTAGCCCTTACGTATAATTAAAAAAACCATTTTCAAAAATTTTTTTCGACGCCCGGTTCCGGAGCTATGGGGCTTCAAAATTGCCGAAAAATCCCAAAAAATTCCCGACTTGCTAACTTTGAACCTTTACAACATGCCCAATTTTGAAGCTACAGAGACGTACTTAGTCTCATTTGAAAGCTCTTTTAAAGGGCTTTCACGTGATATACAACTTGACCTGTTTTTGACCTTTTAACCTCTGAGGTCATTGACCTGAACTTTCGGAAAAGCCTATTTTTGAAACTTATTTTTTTTAAAATTTTTCCCGAAAGTATGTTAATAATAAAGATGTAAACTACATTGACCCAAATTTTCAGGATGGGATTCGCATGGGAACATATTTTAACGAATTTTTGAAAATTTCTTAGTACTCAAAAATATTAGAAATACATTACATTTCTACATTAGGGGTCGTCCATAAATTACGTAAGCATGTAAGATGGTATTTTTGACCCTCTCCCTGCCTTCGCCAGTACTTAGCTCATGTGTAAGATGCTAATTTAGACCCCCACCCCTTTCCCTAAATATGATTACATGTTTTATGGAGTGCCCCTTACGAAAGTTCCTTATTTTCCGAATTTTCGAATTTGAAATCGACAACCCTCAAAATTTGTTCTCTCTAGTAGAATAATAAACCCTCATTTTTTCAGATTTTTCCGACCACGGGAACGTTTGGAAGTTTTTTTAATAAATCAATGATTCTTTTTATAAGTTAAACCTCCACAGCCTTCTAAGCGCCATTTCCCAAGTGGGATCTTTTCATGTGGAGGAACACACTTTTGGTTCTGACGTACAGAATTGAAAGCGAGAAAAATTATAAAACATGTATTTATCTTAACGGAACTTTAAAAATTGATAAAGAAAGTTAATTAAGATTTGAAATTATTCTCAAAGCAAGGAATAAGGCTTGAAGTAAATTATTTGGCTTTTTGGCCCCAAAATAACAATAGATTTACATTATTAATTCGGCCAAAATTCAACAAATCAATATGTTATCAGAGTTATAATCGAAGATGATGATTAATCTCTTTGCCTAATAAATCTTACAGTTATTGTACCTTCTGCATAGAAAGTGATTGCGAGTTGCCCATATAAAAAAGAAATATATCCGAACTTTTCCAGCGAAAATTGGCCAAAAAACTACAGCTAGAAAAAAATCATAAAGGGAAAATCGTAGCCCGTTTAATTCCTTACAAAAAAGATATGCACGAAACTGATGTATCTCAAACGGCTGGGGAGTTGTGGGGACTAAAGGTCGAATTTTGAAAAAGCTTTAAGTTTTAAGCTTATGGCGGCATGCTTTCCCGTGGTCTAAATAATCTGAAAAAATTTAGGGTTTATTATTCTACTCAAAAGAACAAATTTTGAGGGTTGTCGATTTCAAATTTGAAAAATTCGTTAAATAAGGAACCCCCGTAATGATCAAATGTAATGTATTTCTAATATTTTTGAGTACTAAGAAATTTTCAAAAATTCGTTAAAATATGTTCCCATGCGAATCCCATCCTGAAAATTTGGGTCAATGTAGTTTACATCTTTATTATTAACATACTTTCGGGAAAAATTTTAAAAAAAATAAGTTTCAAAAATAATAAATAATAAAATAAATAAATAAATAACTACTTTATTTTCGCCTTTCGGCATATAAAGGGTGACAACAGTTTCAACATCAGCAGTAGGTACAATAAAATATTAATGATAATAGTAAAAATAAAAACAACAAGGAAACTCAGTGTAATTTAACAGGATTAGCAGGCTATAAGCGAGCAGCAAATACAACAAAAGGTCCACTCTTACTCATTCAGCATAAAACTTCTGATCTTGAGCGCATTGGCAACAAAGAAATAAATGTCTTTACTTTTGTCGAAGTTTGTTAGAAGAGAGACCATGTCCGAGTAACCCGGCAGGTGGTAGGAGCGTAGAGGACTGTAAGCAGGGCACCTAAAGAAGAAGTGCTCTAAAGTCTCAGGTTCGAGTAAATTGCAGATCTCGCAAAGACTGCTCTGCTTCCAAAAATAACAGGACTTATTCGCAGTTAACTTAACAAATAATTGGCCGGAGAGCCTTAGCTGGCAAAGAATCTTACTGTGGGCGAAGTTTAGATTGTTGGTCAAATAGGGTTGCGGCTCCGGTTTCTCTAGCAAAAGTTCATAAAGGGGGTTGAAGTGGGAGGCCAGCATTTTCTCGGCATCCTCCAATTTCTGCCCAGCAGTAAGACGAAGTTTCAAAAATAGGCTTTTCCGAAAGTTCAGGTCAATGACCTCAGAGGTTAAAAGGTCAAAAACAGGTCAAGTTGTATATCACGTGAAAGCCCTTTAAAAGAGCTTTCAAATGAGACTAAGTACGTCTCTGTAGCTTCAAAATTGGGCATGTTGTAAAGGTTCAAAGTTAGCAAGTCGGGAATTTTTTGGGATTTTTCGGCAATTTTGAAGCCCCATAGCTCCGGAACCGGGCGTCGAAAAAAATTTTTGAAAATGGTTTTTTTAATTATACGTAAGGGCTAACAAATCCACAAAGTAAAAAAAAAATCTGAGATGGTCGTGCCAAAAGTTGATCGGTTATAGATGGAATGTCCCAGTTGCTAAAGTAAGGACTTTAAAAATTTCTTGAAATTTTATTTAACTTTATTTTTAAATATATTTTTTTTAAAATATTAGAATTAGACTACATGAGCAAAAACAAGAACTTAGAACCTACAATTTTTAATTTTGTCCTTTTTTCTTTAGCCAAGAATATGAGCTAAAGGAATGTTTTAATATAAAAATTTTAACTTTGAAGACTTTGATTAAAATTCTGACTCAATTTTTTTAGCTTTTGACCTTTTTTTATCAAAAATTTTAAGTTTTTTTCGTGCCAGGAAAAAAAGTGATATTTTTATCAAAAAATTCGAATTTTTCGATCAAAAACGAGCAAAAAAAAAAAAAAAAAAAAATTCCTTAATAAAATTTTTAAATCGTTTTGTTGTCTAAATTCAGCAATATTAGGGCAGTACCCCAAAGACGTAGCCCTACGTAGGAATATGCCCCCACATCCCAGTCTTTTTTTTTCTTTTTTTTGAAAACTTTTCAACATTCTAGGAGGTCCGGCAAGCGGTAACGGCTCCGGCGGTAAGCTTAAGCGGCGCAAAAGAGGAAAAAGATATAACTTCAGGAAGTAATTTTGGTTTCCATTCCAAATTAACTAGAGATAAAGTCTCTTAATCTGAAGAGATTAAAGCAACATAGCAAGACTTATTGCTGAGGGTCGGTTTTCGACTGCTGATAACGTTTTACGAAGAGATTTTCGACGTGTCAGCTGCGGATTGGTTCCTTGACCTTTCCCCGACCTTGGTTCCCTTTTCTCCCCGGTTTAAAATTTATTGCCTCTGGTCCCGGAATGCCCTTCCTCACCTTTCCCTTTCATCCGCCCTGTTCTCCCCCTCCTCCCACCCCCTCCCTCTATCTTTTTATTTAATCGATCAGACCGAGAATTTAATCACCACGGGGTGTAAAATCGGGGACGAGGATGTACGAGGAGGGGGGGGGGGAGATAAGGGAAGTTTAAAAACAAACATTCGACGCTATTTGCTTGTTGTGTCATGTGAATTCTCCGTCCCTCTCCCCCCTCGTGCGAAGCAAACAAATCGAGTTTGTCCACAGTAAGCGACCTTGGAATGTTAATCATGTTTGGCTAAATAAGTTGTGCAAGATTCAATTTCTCAGCTCCCGCCTCCCCCTCCCTGTCCATCCCCCGTGTTTAAATTTTTTAAAGACCGAAACAGAATAAGAAATCGATATTTGGCTGTATTTATATTTTTATTGTATTTTGCAATTTTTTTTTTTTTTTTTTAACGGTTTCTGACAAGTGAAGTTACCGGGACAATTTTTCAGTCACGGTTCCTCCGAGCTCGACAAGCGCGGATCGATATCTAGAAAATTGTATTATATACCCTATTCGGGCTATTAAATTTTTCATGCTCATCTCTCCGGCAACTTTCTTATACCAGGCAATATGCATGAATGCACTTAATGTTCGATTCTGTTCCGGAATGGAAATTGAATTAATGACGAACGAACAATTCTCCATTTTTTTCCCCCCGATGAGAGTTTAATTTTTCGAAAGAATCGAAAAATTTCAATTTTAAAAAAAGTTAGGTACGTTTTTTTTTTTTTTTTTTTTTTTTGGAAATTGAGTTTAGTCTAAATTTAAGAATAAGTATTTTTTTTCCCGATTTTGACGAACATGTGTCGACGTGCTCATCTTTAAAATTGGTTCGAATGGATGGGGAATTTTGACTAAAAGTTCCCCCACCCAATTTTTTTTTTTTTTTTTTTTGCAACAAAGTTCATGAAACCTACGTGTAAACGCATTAACCGTCCTAATGCATCTAATAATGCATGTATGATTCCAAAACGGTAAGCACAAAATTTTCATACATAAAATATCAAATAAATATTTCCTGTCAATATAATAAATTATTTTGCCACGAGGAACAACGTGCTAAAACCTTGTTTCCTGGAAAATCTGATAACCCCCCAGTTAATGTTTACCGAAAAAAGCTTTTTAAAGTCTATAATTATTGTGTAATTTAATATCGATATCAATACCAATTTTATAACTTGACAACGCTTTAAGAGTATTTTAGCATTCAGCTACAATTTTTTATTGAAAAACCATTTTTTAAGGCTTCTATGCTAATAAATTACAAGATCTGGAATGAGGGCTAATTTTCGACGCCGATGCCGGCGTTGGCTCCAACCAAATTTTACCGGCTTCGAACACCTGACCAGAAGAAATTTTTATTGATGTTCCGAATCCTGGCTCTGGATTTGACTTAGAAAAAAAAAAAAAAAAAACAGAACTTATCAGCGGTACCGGAATTTTCATTCGAAAAATTTCCACACCTTCGCTATTTTTTCAAGCCTCCTCCTATAAAACACTTGCAAAAAATTTACTTTCCATCACTTCCCCTAATTTAAAAAAAAAAAAAAAAAAAAATTTCCTTTAACATTCCTCCGAAACCATCTTTTAATTGATTTTTCCCTTGACATTAAATTTCTAAGAATTTTAATTTATAAAAATCTAAATAATTTCCCGAGACGACTTCATTAAAAAATGGGGGGAAAAAATGAAATTACCTTCCAGTCATTTATATTTTCGTTAAATAAGCGCATAAAAAAAAAAAAATTAAAAATTTATCCCGGAAAAGCGAAAGAAAGAAAGGAGAGAGTTATTCAGCAAGTGCCCGGCGTCCTGCAGGGACTCGGAGGAAGCTTCCTCTTCGGAGGTTCGTCAAAATACGGGGGTATGTGCTCCGGGCATTTTTCCTTTTTCTTGGGTTCGCAAGGGGGATCGCAATGGGGCCCGTACCATTTCTTCTTTTTAATCTTCTCCCTTTCCCGTTCGTCGTCCGGTCCCGTATAACACGGCCCTTCCTGGTCCGTGCATCCCGGATATCTCGCCACCCCGGTCGCCGTGAAATCCCTCACGTTACGAAATTCGCAGGGTTTCAAACACCTCCAATTCCCGTCCCGACCCAAAGCGATCACATCCTTCATTTTCAGCAACTGCTCCACATAGCGGATTTTCCCGTCGGCCGGAAAAACGGACGTGTTGTAAGCGCGGCACAAAGACGTATCACCGCATCGCGTAAAAAATTTCCCGTTTGTTTTTTTCCCGGAAAATTTGGTAAAAACCTCGGAGGCGTTGACGAATCCCTTTAAATTCTTCGAGCACCAAGCCATAATTGCATTCTTAGAATTTTGAAAGAAAATTTTAAAACGAGCAACGATCACTAAAATTTTTAACGGGAACTCCAAATAAATCGGTTCTGATTTGTTTTTTGTTTTCATTTTTTTTTTTTTTTTCAAAATGGAGGACGCCCGGGAACAACATCGATTTGAAAAAAAAATAAAAGGGTTTCGAATCGGAATGTTAAAGTGGTACAGTTGCGGGTTAAATTTTTTTTTTTTCTTTTACTTTCATTATTATGATTTTGATTTTGACTTTACTTTATTTGATCTTTTTCTTAGAACTTAACAACAAAGTTGAAAACCCAGTTTTCTTTTTTTTTTTCTTTTTTTTTTATTAAAAAAAATTAAACTCAAACCTCAACTTTCTCTTTAAATTAAAATGGGTTCGCAACTACCTAAATTTTCTCGGAATCGGGAGATAACAGGAAGAGACGGTCGTTTGGGAAGTTAATTTCCCACTTGGAGATGGGTAAGGAAATGAAGCATCTTCCCTTGACAGCATCGGACAAACATTTGTCGGTTGATGTGACGCAGACGTCCTAAATTATATATAATTTATATATAATTTATATATAATTTATATATATTTTATATATAATTTATATATAATTTATATATAATTATATATAATTATATATAATTTATACATAATTATATATTTTATATATAATTATATATAATCATGTATAATTTATATATAATTATATATAATTTATACATAATTATATATAATTTATATATAATTATATATAATTATATATAAGTAGATTTTATGTATAATTTTAAATTTTTTTGCGTTCTCAAAATTTATATATATAATTATATATAATTATATATAATTATATATAATATATATAAACTGGTCTCCCAAAAGAGTTGGAATTTAGCGGTAATAAAAAATTATATATAATTATATATCATTTATGTATAATTTTTCTCCGAGCTGAAAGACATAAAGTGCAGTCCCCTTCAAAGAGCTAAATCATTCATTTTTTAGAAAGATTTGAATTTATCTTTATACGTTTCATGCAACGGCCTTTTTTAAAATATTAATATTTTAAGACCTTTTTACGCATCGCCTTTCTGAAGAAAAATTAATTTTAGTTCATCCAGGAAAAGAATTAACTTTTTTTTAAAAAATGTCAGTACTTGTTCTGGAATGTTATCTATTGTAATTTTAAATTCAAAAGTCTCGGCATTGCCTTCTTTATCATTGTTTCCGAATGATTTAAAAAATGGAGAAAAAGGTAGGGAAGCCCTGGAAGGTCAAGTATTTTTATTGAGTGATATGCATAAAAAGTAGTACTTGCTTTTACTTCGAAGCAAATGCTTTTACTTCGAAGCAAATACTTTTGCTCTGAAAGCAAATGGTTTTACTCGGAAAGCAAATGCTTCTGCTTTTACTTTTGACCATTTACTAAACACCTTTTACTGGGGATTTCCGACGCAAAATTATTCCGCTAGAGGCGCTGGATGTCTTTAACGGTTTTTAATTTTATTGGATGTCAACAATTAGAACAAAAGAAAGTTATCCAATCAGTCTACGAACCGTTAAAGACATCCAGAGCCTCTCGCGGAATAATTTTGCGTCGGAAATCCCCCTTAGAAGCTTTTACTTAACACCTTTTACTTAGGAGCTTTTGCTTAAGACCTTTTACTAAGGACCTTTTACTTAGGAGCTTTTGCTTAGGACCTTTTACTTAACACCTTTTACTTAGGAGCTTTTGCTTAAGACCTTTTACTAAGGACCTTTTACTTAGGAGCTTTTGCTTAAGACCTTTTACTAAGGACCTTTTACTTAGGAGCTTTTGCTTAAGACCTTTTACTAAGGACCTTTTACTTAGGAGCTTTGCTTTGGACTTTTTACTAAGCACATTTTACTTAGGAACTTTTACTTAAGAGCTTTTACTAAGCACCATTTTCTTAGGACCTTTTACTTATGTAGGATAACTAAGCAACTTTTGCTTAGGAGCTTTTACTAAGCACCTGTCACTTATGACCTTCTGCTTAGGACCTTTTACTAATTATCTTTTGCTTTGCACCTTTTACTCAGGAGCTTTTGCTTAAGACCTTTTACTAAGCACCTTTTACTTAAAAACTTTTGCTTGGGACCTTTTACTCAGGAGCTTTTGCTTGGAACCTTTTACTCAGGAGCTTTTGCTTAGGACCTTTTACTAAGTGCATTTTACTTAGGACCTTTTACTGAGTACCTTTTACTTAGGAGCTTTTTACTTAGGACCTTTTACTACGTATATTATGCTTTGCACCTCTTGCTTAGCACCTTTTACTAAGTACGTTTTACTTAGCACCTTTTCCTTAGGACATTTTGCTTAGGACCTTTTACTAAGTACCTTTGGCTTAGGACCTTTTGCTTAGGACCTTTTGCTTAGGACCTTTTACTAAGGACCTTTTATTAATATATGGTTTTTCTCGTCGCATTACGGTTCTTCGACCTTTGGGCTCATCACGAGGTATTTAGGCTCTAGGCTGAATGAGACAGCGGACCCCGACGAGGAAATCCGAACCTGAATTGAAATATCTCCGACTATCTCGCCGGATAGTTTTAAAGACCGATAACATAACACATTCCACATTCCACATAGGGAACGTTCAAGTATTACGTAAGATTTTTAGGGGGGGGGGGGGGGTCCGCATCAACCATCTTCGCCATAAGCTAAGTATGGTGAAATGTCTTACAACCGGGGGGGAGGGGGTCCGAAAACCCGAAAAAAAGTCTTACGTAATACTTGAACATTCCAATACGCATAAATGCCGATCTGGCTATTTCAATTCAAGTTCGGATTTCCTCGTCGGCGTCCGCTGTCTCATTCAGCCAAGAGCCTAAATACATCGTGATGAGCCCGAAGGGCGAAGAACCATAATACGACGAGAAAACCATATCTTAATAAAGAGTCTTAGTAAAAGGTCCTAAGCAAAAGATCCTAAGTGAAAGGTTCTTAATAAATGGTCCTAAGCAAAATGTCCTAAGCAAAAGGTGCAAAGCAAAAGATACTTAGTAAAAGATCCTAAGCAAAAGTTTTTAAGTAAAAGGTGCTTAGTAAAAAGTCCTAAGCAAAAGATCCTAAGCAAAAGTTGCTAAAAAAATGGTGCTTAGTAAAAGGTCCTAAGTAAAAGGTCCTAAGCAAAAGCTCCTAAGTAAAAGGTGTTTAGTAAATGGTCAAAAGTAAAAGCAGAAGCATTTGCTTTCCGAGTAAAAGCATTTGCTTTCCGAGCAAAAGTATTTGCTTCGAGTAGCATTTGCTTCGAAGTAAAAGCATTTGCTTCGAAGTAAAAGCATTTGCTTCGAAGTAAAAGCAAGTACTACTTTTTATGCATATCACTCAATAAAAATACTTGACCTTCCAGGGCTTCCCTACCTTTTTCTCCATTTTTTAAATCATTCGGAAACAATGATAAAGAAGGCAATGCCGAGACTTTTGAATTTAAAATTACAATAGATAACATTCCAGAACAAGTACTGACATTTTTTTAAAAAAAAGTTAATTCTTTTCCTGGATGAACTAAAATTAATTTTTCTTCAGAAAGGCGATGCGTAAAAAGGTCTTAAAAATATTAATATTTTAAAAAAGGCCGTTGCATGAAACGTATAAAGATAAATTCAAATCTTTCTAAAAAATGAAATGATTTAGCTCTTTGAAGGGGACTGCACTTTATGTCTTTCAGCTCGAAGAAAAATTATACATAAATGATATATAATTTATATATAATTTTTTATTACCGCTAAATTCCAACTCTTTTGGGAGACCAGTTTATATATAATTATATATAATTATATATAATTATATATAATTATATATATAAATTTTGAGAACGCAAAAAAATTTAAAATTATACATAAAATCTACTTATATATAATTATATATAAATTATATATAAATTATATATAATTATGTATAATTATATATAATTATATATAAATTATACATGATTATATATAATTATATATAAAATATATATAATTATGTATAAATTATATATAATTATATATAATTATATATAAATTATATATAAATTATATATAATTATATATAAAATATATATAAATTATATATAATTTAGGACGTCTGCGTCACATCAACCCATTTGTCGGGACTCTTTCGCTCTTTCTCCGGTTTAAAATAAATTACAAACAATTTTCAGAAACAAACAAAAAAAAAATAAAAATAAAAAATAAATAAATAAATAAATATTTTCTTCTTTCATCCCTATGCCGAAATGGCATAACTGCAGTATTTGCTTATGAAGCGATAAATGCAACAGGGTTTACGCTTTTTAAAAAAATATAAAAAATTAAAAAAAAATTTTTTTGGTAAAAAAAACCCTTATTTTCGATCGGAAAGTTTGCGTAGATTTCGAATCTGAAAACTTTTTTTTAAAATCTGATCCGGTTTATGAGACAGAAGCCAAAAAGCAATTAAAACTGTGGACTTAGTGCGTTTTGTCCTTTTTCTCGATCTTTTCATCTTATTTCGGCCTCTTTTTTTTCACCAAAAAAAAAAAAAAAAAAAAAAAAAAAAAATTAATTTTTTTTTTCTTATGGAATTTTTTGGAACTAAAAGCTCGATGAGGCAAGCTTTCCCGTCGATTAAAAAATTTGAAAAAATTCGAACTTCTACATATATAAAAGGCATTTGGGGTTTGTCCGTACGCAACGCGCATGGAGAAAATTTTTGAAAGGCTCCGTTTTCTTTTTGTTAAAATTTTTCGCAAAAAGAAAATGAGTCGCTATGCCCGGAAAAAAAAATTTCTCAATCGTTTTTTAATTTTAGCTAAAACTTTTTATTGTTTTTAGCTCAAGCCTAAAAATTTTCCACAAAAAATTTCCCAGATTTAGAAGCTGGCTTTGAAAAATTTTAGGGCAGAAAATGTTCTTTACCAAATTTTTGGAGCTGAATGTTTCACTTAAAGAAAATTTTCTTAAAAAAATTCACATTTTCCACGTCCGAAATATTTTTTTATGTCGGGAAAAAACATTTTTTTCACAGAAAAATTATTTTGGACGTGGGAAATGTGAATGTTTTCAAGAAAATTTTCTTTAAAAAATGTGGCGGCAGCGCCACAATTGTAAAAAAATTGGCGCCAGCGCCGGCCTCGGGAAATTTTTAATTTATTTTATTTCGCAAAAAAAGCAAAAAGGCGTTGCATCAGTTCAAGAAAAAATGACGTTTTGTACTTAAAAAAATTTATTTATTTTTTAAGAGCAAAAGCTGAGAGAAAAGAAAAGACTTTAAAATTTAATTGAGATAAACAGTTAAAAAAAAATCAAAAATTATGAATCAATGAATACCGAGTATTGAATTCCCTATCCTCAACAAAATTTTTTACTGTGTAATTAATCTAAAAGTAAAAACATAAAAAAAACTAGAACGGGAAGAGGTTAATTTAAAAAAATAAATAAACTCTAAAAATTATTTTTAAAAAAATTTTCAATCTCCGGCGCCGGCGTCAAACCATACGTAAAAAACCGGTGCAGACGCCGGAGCCAGCACCACAGTGAAAATAAATCATCTGGCGCCAGCACCAGCGCCAGCAGAGTTTTTTTCCGGTCGAGGCCGGCGCCGGCTTCGCAACCCCGACATTTAGCCCCAGGAATTTGGGGGAAAAAATATTTTTTTACAGAAAAAATATTTCGGATGCGGAAAATGTAGATTTCTTTAAAAAAATATTTTCTGAAATAAAATAAAAAATTGTAAAGGAAAAATTTTTGGAAGAAAAAAAAAAAATTTTCGAATGGGAAGTGAGCCCTAAGCCCCTAAAAGCCGTGACAAAAAAATATTTCAAATATTTTTCCGACAAAAAAAAAAAAAATTTCTGTCAAAAAAATATTTTTTTGACAGAAATTTTTCAAGCTTCACAAAATAAGAACCACCTTAAAAATTTCGCAAAAAAAAAAAAAAAAAATGGTGCCTGCAGCTTTAAAGCTAATAATAGGATATTAAATTAAAATTTAAAATTAAAAAAAAAAAAGCATGAAATGATACCTTCATCAGATTCGATTAAAACAGTTTCTTTTTTTTCTTTTTTTTTTTCTTAAACATGGGAATTCTCATGCACTTCATTATTTTACTCCTGAACTCTCATTAAATCCGTTTTTTCTTCTTTAAACTTCATTTTTATCATTTTTTTTCCTTCATTGTGTAATTGAAATTTAAATTTTTCATAAAGTTCCCGCGTTGCTGTTTTTTTTTTTCTCTTTCTCCTTCATCCTACTCTTGATTAAAATTTCACTTGGCAAATCATAAATAAGACTTGAAGTGAAGAAAGAAAAATAAAATAAATAAAAACCTAGGGAAAAGGGGGCATTCTCCCCCGTCAAGGTCGCTGGCTTAAGTAAGGCCGAATAACGTTAAGAGAAGAGTAATTAAAAAATTCTTTCAGCTTAACTATTGTTTTCCATCTTCGTTAACGTTTTCTTTTCTCTTCCTCTTCTCTTACTTAAAAAATATATTTTTTTTTTTTTTTTACCTCCGCTCTTAATTTACTCTTCAATTTTTCAGAAAGGAGACGAGAAAAGTTGCTCCGACATACCTGAAACAAAAAGAAAAAATAAAATTAGAATTTTCCGCATTCTTACGATTCCGAGATTCAAAAATAAAAAACGCAAAGTGTCGACTTTTTGTTTACAACGTCCGCCATTCTCAAATCAAAACAAAAACATTTTTACAACCCGTAAAATTTTTTACGTGATGGCATCGAAATTCGAAGTGTTTTATTCAAAAATTCAAGAGCTTACGAAAACCCCCATGAGAAGCATGGCGAGGTTCACAAGGATCGGGAACAACGTAAAAAATTTCGCGTCCCAACAACCGGCGGAGGAGAAGCAACGGAATTTAACACCGCAGCAAACAAGCGTCAAAGACAATTTGTTTAGCATGTTTACCGTCGTCGGATATCTCCTTTGCACCAAGGTGTTTCACGCTCAAAAGAGTCCGGGGAGGGAACCTCCGTCGAAAAAAAAGGCACCGATTTATAAATTCGACAGCGGAATCACAAGCAACAACGACGTCAACGCAAATCGTAAAAACGTCAGCGCCGACGTACCTTGGTGGCATTTCTCAAAACCTTTCAATTTAAATCTTCCGAGCCCCAATTTCTCCCCATATCGATTCACAGGGTGCAAGGTATTTGAAATCTTTTAATTTTTCTCCCTTTTTTTGGGGGGAAAATTTTTAATCGTCGAGCCGCGATTTATTCTTAACTTTTTAGCTAAATAAAAATAGTGTTTTTCTGGAACACAGGAGCCATTAAAATATTAATTTTGACAATTTTAGACCCTTTGTAGAGATTTTGTCCGGGATTCCCCCCCCCCCCCCCCCCGGGATCCCGAGAAAATTTTTCATCCCGATTCCCCGGATTCATATTTTTCGGGAACATTCCCAAAAATCAAAGGGAAATCATGGAAATTATTCGGGAGCCCGGCAAATTTTAATTTCTCAAATCCGGGAAATTACTTTCTCTCAAAAACGGGAAACCCCGAATCCCGGATTCAGAATCAGAATCAGAATCAGAATCTCTAACCCCATAGTTAGCTTTGGGGGAAAATGACAAAAGGACAAATCTCAATTCTTTTTTTTTTTTCACCTTCCCAGGTGTTTACGTCATACATCCTTTCTACATTTAATCTAGAAAAGAACGTGATTTTACCGTAATCACAAGGATAACCCCTTCAGTGGATCCAATTCATAAAAGGAAAAAGAAAAAGAAAAAAAAAAGAAAAAAGGAAAATGAAGCACCGGTTTTCTTTATTAAAAAAAATTTAATAATGAACAAAAAAAAAGCTTTTTTTCTTTAAAAAAAAAAAAAAAATTGTAAATAAAAAAAAAAAAAAACATTTTTTATCGATAGATCCGTTTTTCTTAGCCGAAATAATTAAGAAATCTAATGCCAGACACTGCAAATTAGTCTGTCAGAACGTCAAAAATAATTAAGTTATTCTGGCTTCAATTTTTTTTTTCGTATAAAGGTGGGAAAAGGAACAGAGTTTTTTTTTCAATCGTTATTTTCCCCCTCCCCTCTCCAGCGGAACCTGACACGATGTTGAAAGGAAAATGAAGAAGTTAAAAAAAAAAAAAAAAAAAAAAAAAAAAAAAAAAAAAAAAAAAAAAAAGAAAGAAAGAAAAGAAAAAGATGATATCACAATAAGGATGAGATAGATTTAAACGTGGCGGAAGAAACAGCGCAACCCGTTGCCATAGTGATTAATTCATTCCATTCTTCTTGCCTTACTTTTTTTTTTTTTTTCTTTTTCTTTTACAGGCATAAATTATTACAATTTTAACGTCTCATTGAGTCTTTTTTTTTTGTATCGAGTCGGCGATAAAAACTCATTTGATTAAATGTAAATTGTAAAAAGAAAGTATAAAAAAAAAAGGAGAGGATTTTCAATTGAAATTCTGTAAAGATAAAAAAAAAAAGAAAAAATAAGGAAAAAAAAGAAGCGGAAACGAAAAGCGAAGGTTTTTTTTCTTCTTTCGTCTTTTTTTAAAACTTTCTCTTGCTTATCAATTTTGTAAGTTAACCCTTTGAAAAACGAATTTCAGGAGAGAAAAATTCAAGGACAGATTCCTTTTTTTTTTTTCAATCTAAAAATGATGAAGCACGTGATCTGTGATCGAACACCAAAATCAAGCATCTCAGTCTAAAATTCAAACAAATCCCTTAAGCAAAACGAAGGAGTTTTCTTTTTTTTTCTTCTTCGAAGCTTAAATGCGTTATAGAGGTCTAAAAAGATCAAAGGGGAAAATAAGTAAAGTTGAACAAGTTAAGACATGCTGCGACCTAGGACAAACGATCCTAGATTTATACTATGTACAAACAATAGCTTCCCACCCGTCCCCTCTCATCTTATATAAAAAATAGCGCGTTTCATTCATTTTTTGCAAAACTGGAGAAAAAATCCAAAAGGCGTAGTCACGTCACAAAAAAAAAAGGGAGATAGGAGAATTTAAAATATTTCCTGCAAATGCAACTGGTTTTGCTTCTCCGTCCTGTAGTGCCGGTAGCCGTAGCCAAGAGCATAGCCTGTTAGAGCAAGCACGTACTTGCATGCACCTGTTGGCGCGAGCACAAGCGCACAAGTGAGAGAGCAAAGGACTTTGGCAGTACGAATTATGCTGATACCATTAATGCCCCGCCATATTTTATTAAATTAATGATTTTCTATAATCAATCTAAAAATTTTATTTTTTTTAATATTTCAATATCGCGCCTTAAATCACTCAAATGACAATAGGTTAATATTAAAGGAAAAAAAAAGTCATTAATTTAATCGTAAATGCCACACGCATGGTACATTACCAATTAAACTGTGTCTGGTGCGTGAATGATTTTAACTTGATTAGGAACGCAACCGCTCTTACATTAAAGCCTTTAATATAGCCACCAGGTTCGGTCCTTCGTTTACCATTTTTTTTTTTTTTGTTCAAATCATTCCCCCCCCCCCCTTTCTGTCTCTTAAAAAACGCGGCATACAGTAGTAATGCGACTCCGGGAGTTTTCGTCAAAATTATTTCGTGCCGAAACTTTTTGTCACAGAAATTTCGTCACTACGGCTGTTCGATATTGGGGTATTTGACTCGGTTCCGGTTCTAAGTTTCGGGCTCGGGTCTAACTCGGGTCTAGACCCGAACTACTCGGGTTCCATTCGGTTCGGGTCTTTTCGATTCCAACCCGAAAAAAGTCGGGTTCGACTTTGAACCCGAAGCTACCCGTTCTTATTATTTTTGCGGTATAATGATCATGTCGCCACTGATCATTCCGTAGTCGTTTGGTAATATTTATTTTTATCGATTTTTTAAAAAATATATCATTTTTTTTAAACGGGTAGTTTCGGGTTGAAACGTGCCTAGGGCCGTTTCAATGCCGGATAGCGGTAGGTGAAGTCAAAAGAATAACCACGTGTAATAAATAATCAGCCCTGATTATATTTTCATAAACCAAAACTTAAGATGAAACTAAAACTAGAACTAAAACCCTAAAAATAAAAATATAACAAATCGCTTTTAGTATTCAGGCAAGTTCAATAAAATAAAAGATATCAAGTAACACATCCAATGTAAAATTATCCCTTACCGTAAAAACGGGTAAAAAAGTAAATTAACCCATTAATCCATAAAAAAAAGAACCGCCGACCCAATCGTCCTCGGGGGTGGAATATCTCCTAGCCCCCCATCGGTTTTGAGATAACTTGTAAAATCATATTAAAAAAAAATAACAGTCTAGAATAAATTAAAAAAAAAGAAAAAGGCGAATCGCACCTTTTCAAACGGATCTCAGTCGATGAATCAAATCGTCGTGTCGCCAGACCGCGCACGCTGTCGTCAGCGCTGGCGTAAAACGAGCAAACTAAAAGCCGCGAAATCGATTTTATTTAAATCGATTAGAAAAAAAAATAAACACACAGGAACGGGTATTTTTAACCGTTACATCCGCCCTTACTTGCGGAAAAAAAAATTATGCAGGAATTTTTTTTTGAGAAATTCCCTGGGAGAAAAAATTAGGAACAAAATCCACCAAAAATTTAAAAAAAGTGATTAAACCTAAAAACCTAGGATAATATTAAAATGATTATAACCTCAATCCTTTGAAGTCTAATCGAAAAAAAAAGATTCATAAATCAGGATACGTCAAAATCGGGAATTGTCACAATCGGGGGAGAAGAAAAAAAAAATCATATTAGGGAGAAAGAAAAAAAAAATCACAGACTTAGCCGTTCTGAAAGACCTACGAGTAAGGAAAATCAAGTACACAAGCTCAAATGACATGCTTCAGAAGGGATACATGCCACCTGCCTAAATCTTTCCCATTCAAGGTCTCCAACCTCACCTGGGACGGGGAAAAAATTTCAGCGACCACGCAGGGCCCTGCATAACGAGGCAGAAATTTCGCCGTGATGTATTTGGCCTTGTCCGACTTCCGATCATTTAACTTCCAGACCAATTCATTAACTTGGAACGTCGTCGGACGACGGCGGAGGTTGTAACGCCTCGCGTTGGCTTCCTTGCCCCTCTTTACGCATTCGATCGCCTTTTCGTACATTTGGAGTTGCTTGTCTTCAAGTTCCTTATCGTATGCTTCAGGGTCGAATTCTTGGAGTTCTCCATCGCCCGTGTCGGTGGTCAGTTCGTAAGGCATCCTCAGGTTGTCTCCAAATGTTAGCCGTGCTGGAGAATACCCCGTGGCTTCGCTCACCGCATTCCGAAGTACGAAGATGACAAAGGGGAGATTTTCATCCCATGTCCGGTGCGTGTCACGTGCGAAGATAGCTAGAGATGTGTTGATGCTTCGATGGTGTCTCTCCACCTGGTTCGTCTGAGGGCTGTATACAGGAGTAAATCTTAATTCTATGTCGAATTCCTTGCATTTGTTTTTGAAGAACTTGCTGGTGAAGCAGGATCCGCTGTCAGCTAAGATAAACTCCGGTTTACCGTACTGCAAGATCACGTGTTCCAGAACGAACTTCCATACAGCCTTAGCCGTGCCTCGTCGAACGGGCTGAGCAACTAACCAACGACTGGCTATGTCCACTGCAGTAACGATGAATCGGTTCTGCTTTGTCGAAAGGGGGAGGGGGCCAATAAGGTCTAAACTATAGGCCATTCTAGGCTTAAATGACCGACAGTAATCAGCCATTTCGCCTTCTGGAGCCTGGTTCGCGGCTTTATATTGTTGGCAAACACGGCACTTTGCGACAAATTTCTTTACCGAAATTTCCATGTTTGGCCAATAATACTTCCGCTGCAGACTCAGGAAGGTTTTCTTTGCGCCTAGATGACTTCCGACTGGAGAATCGTGGTAATGACTTAAGAGCGATTGCTGATAATCGGATGGAACAATTAATTTTTCCACCAGCTGCTTCGATTCACGGTCCTGAACCCTTTTAAAGATTTTATTACCGTGAATACGAAACGACGGGTATAAATCCGGATTGGCGGCAATCTTGACTCTCAACTCATTATACCACTGATCCTCTATGTCCTCAAAGGATGGTCGTTCTGGCAAGTCTAATTCAATGGCATTCACACTGATATCATCAGGCGGATTTTTATGGTAGGATGCTCGGCTTAAGGCGTCGGGCACCACCATGTCTTTCCCTTTCCTGTGAACTACAGTAAAATTAAACATTGCCAGAAAAACGATCCAACGAGCTAATCGACCCGTTGGGTTCTTCAAATTGTGCAACCACTGAAGTGGAGCGTGATCGGACACAACCGTAAACGCTGTGCCATCGACAAATTCACGGAACGCTTCGATCCCATGAATTATGGCGAGCAGTTCGCGCTGAGTCGTGTCCCAATCGCGTTCGCGTTTGGATAGAGTCCTGGAGGAATATGCTATCACTTGTTCCTTTCGAGGACGTTGCTTTTGGATAAGAACGGCTCCAGTTCCGATCCCAGACGCATCTACATGGATTTCAAAAGGGAGCGAAAAATCCGGGCAAACTAAAACTGGGGCCTCTGTTAAGCACTTTTTAAGGTGATCAAACGCGATCTGGTGTTCTTCCTTCCACTCAAGTTTTGATGACTTCTCCAGGAGCGCAGTTAAAGGCTTGGCCACGTGGGCACAATTTGGGACGAAGCCGCGATACCAATTAACCAAGCCGAGGAATTGGCGAACTTCTTTCCGAGTTTTTGGAGGCTGCATTTTCAGTACTGCTTCGACTTTACTTTTAACGACTCGGATTTCCCCTTGGCCTATGACGTGTCCTAAGTACTCCACGTGTGAACGGAGGAATTGGCATTTGGACCAGTTAATTCGAAAATTGGCCTTCCTTAGGAGTTTAAAAACTTTCTTTAGATGATTCATATGTTCGCCAAACGTCTTGCTAAAAATTATGATGTCATCGAGGTAGACGAAGACGTATTTTCCTAAGACCGACCTCAAAACGGTATCCATCGCCGATTGGAAGGTTCCTGGAGCATTGCAAAGCCCGAACGGCATGACGCAAAATTCGTATAAGCCTTTGCCTGGGACAGTAAAAGCAGTACATTCTATGCTGTCGGATCCATCTCCAAATTATAATATCCTTGGTCTAGATCTAAGCAGCTGATGTAATACGCCGATTTTAATTGACTGAAGATCTCGCGCATGCGCGGCAACGGGTACGCGTTCGGAACAGTGGAGTGATTGAGCTTTCGGTAGTCGACGCAAAGTCGGTACCCTCCTTTCTTCTTTTGGACCAGAAGGATCGGTGAACTCCAGGCACTGGTAGACTCCCTGATTCGGCCTTCTTCGAGAAGTTTTTCGACGTGTTCGTGAGCTATATCCCTTTTTGCTGGAGACATCGGATATGGACGTTGTTTTATAGGGACAGTTCCAGGCTTTAAATATATTTTATGTCGAGCAACTTTCGAACTGCCACGCAGCTGACTAAATTTATATTTTATCCTAGCCATAAACTTGTCGAAAATCTTTTGTTCCTTGGCCGTTGGTTTGAATTTGGCGTTCTCGGATAACTCTTCTAGTTGCGAAGCTTCCACCCTAATCTTCCTGGCATAAATTTTGGTGACCTTCATTATGCTGTCCGGGAATTCGAGACATCCTTCACGAACCCTAATTCTGATGTCGAGATCATGCATCGTGTTCAGGCCAAGAACACCTGTGCTGAACAAGCCCTTAATTAAATAAACAGGTCCTTTCCAACGATGCCGGTTTATCGTTAGTTCAAGGTCAGCCACACCTTCGATGGGAGCCTTTCTTCCGTCAGCATACTTAACACGGCGCTTACAAGGACGGATAGGAATATTATTCTTTTCTAGAAGTTCTTTAGCTTGGTCGTAATTCATGAGGGTGTGCGACGCACACGTGTCGACGGAAAACGGATGATCCTTTTTCAGAACGTTAACGTCGACGTGCATTCGTATCGCAACTTCGTTCGATAAGGTTAGCTCTTCCTCCAGAGCGATGTCCGTTTCATAGCCACTTTCGTCGTCCTCTGACGAATCATCGCTGTCCTCCAACAAATCATCGCCGTCCGGTTTGTCTAAATTCAGGATTTCTTCAACATTAAGGAGGAGACCTGATTGTTCATCCGCCTCAACGTTTAGTTTCCCTGTTTTATTGTGTCTGTCGAAAACGACGTCCGTCTCCTGGACGGGGACGAAGAACGGTCACGGTCGGAACCACTGCGATATCTGGGTTCGCTTTCCTTATCTCGCGAAAGGCATACGTTCCCGGTCACGTGAAGTTTTATCACGGTCCCTATTTCGGTCACGATCCTTATCACGATCACGACTACGGTTTCGGTCGCGATCCCGATTTCGGTCACGATCCTTGTTTCGGTCACGATCCTTGTCGCGATCACTGCTACGGATTCGGTCACGATCCCAATTTCGGTCACGACTGCGATTTCGGTCACGATCCCAATTTCGGTCACGACTACGATTTCGGTCGCGATCCCTGTCGCGATCACGTCCTCGCTCTCTATCACGCGATGAACGCTCGCGAGAACGAGATGAATTTCGATCATAATCTCTTGAGTATGACGAGTCTCTGTAGCGAGTGCTATCGCGGAAACGATTTCTGTCCCAGTTTCGCGACGAGCGCTCGCGAGGGCGGGATAAATCCTGATCATCGTCGCTAGAACGCGACAGATCTCGGCGACGATAACGCTCCCGAGATCGGTTTGATCTTGGGTAGGGTGTTGAGTCTCGGTATCGGTCGCGATAACGGTTGCGTTCGCGAGACTCAGACGAATCCCTATAACGATCATAATCGCGATACCTCTCACGCCTTGAGTCGAAATATTCAGGGAAAGGCTGAATTAACCTACTCGGAGGAGGCAAATAATTTTTTTCTTTTGCCAGCAACTCCTCTTCAGTACGACAAGTATCCGCGAGATCCTCGAGATTTTTAATTCGGTATCCGCGGATCATATCCAGATAATCCGCATGGAGATTATCCCGTATTATATTAAAAAGCTCTAAATCTGTTAAAGGATTCGGCAATTTTTTATTCATTGCTTTAATTAAGGCAATGAAATAATCGATTCGTTCACCCGGCATCTGTGTTCGAGAGTAAATATCCGCCATTTGCTGATTAACGGGGAGGTAAAATTTAAAAGCGGTTTTTAAGTGCTCTTTCGCGTCCGACCAAGACTTGACGTCATCCTTATGGGCTTTCCAATATATTGCCGCTTTTCCCGACAATATATAAGGCAAGACCAGTACGATCTCGTCGTCCGGGAATGGATATAGTTTTTTCAGGTCCTCTAGTTTTATCAGGTATTCTTTAATCTGTTCCCTGGAGGAACCTGAAAAAATTAAATTCCGTTCGCGACAGTCTTTTAAAAATGCGCGTAACGATTTGTTGCGCGGCTTTCGTGATTCGGCGTCGGAATCGGAAGAATTCGAATTCGATCGATGTCGCGAACGCGGTCGCGGTTGAGAGGCGAGAGCTTTAGCGGCGTTGACTAACGCGGTTTGCAATTCGGCTGCAAAATTTTTAAGCGGATCGGTAGCAGGTCCTGGCTGGATTGGTTGAGTGAGGGCTTCATAGGGGGCATATTGTCCGGGAACGTGCCGAGGTGGAAACGGAGGTGGTGGATATCCTGGGATCCAAGTTGGTCCGGTTCCCTGGCCCATATTCGATGTCACAAACCCTTGTCCTAATTGACCTTGCGAACCGAAGGTGTGTCCGACTCGGCTAGAAGCAGGTACATGTAAAGATCCTAAATTTCCTAAATTTCCGAAATTCGATGGCGTACGTTTGTCCTGCGATTCTTCGATCTTACGGAACTTGTTAATGGCGTCCTTTACCGGAGATTTCGGCAACGTTTCAGTTTGGGTTTTGGCTTCTTCCGTTATGTTTGTTCCATCGGGAGAGGAGACGATTATGGAGACGTCCTCTTTAGATCCGCTGCGCGAAAGTTTGTTACCGGTCTCATCGTCGCCATCATCGCGGAACATGCTGACATCAAAGTCAGGCTCTGGGGTCAAAGGTCTGTTAGGGTCGATTTCGGGGCAATTTACTCGTCTATATTCAATAAACCCAGTAGGTTTTTCCTCTGGATGACCAACATAATACTGCAGCAAGCGGGCTTTTAAATCAAGCACTTTTAGGCCAGCCGTCTCAATCCCAACGTTTTCGCATAAGACAATCAGGGGCCCTTTCTTTTGGCTGTCGATAAATTTCGTCAGCGACATCTTTAATACCTAGAAAAATCAACAAATTAGAAAAAGAATAACAAGTATGACCTAGTGGTTTATATCTGAATTTCCAGATTTAACATTCATACAAAAATTCATTCACACCCAAAAAAAAATTCATTCGCATAAAAAAAATTCATTCCCCTCAAAAAGAATCTTTTTATCACAGATAAAATAAAGGATGGATGCAACGATAAAAAAAATTATGACCTTTGCTTTCAGGTCAAAACAAAAAAAAAAGTCCGAAAATAACCGTAACAAAATTAATCCTTAAAATTCAAAAAACTACAATCACAATCTTCCCCCCTAAGGTCGGTTGGGTCTGGCGATTTACAAAATAAAGAGCAAGATTCAGAATCATTTACTTTTTTTTTTTTTTCTTTGCTTATCTATGCTATTAAGTTTCGGATCATTCATATAATCAATCTTAATTAATTCTTTTTACTTTACAACCGAGGAAAAAAAATTACTTGAAACGACAATGGAATTCACTTGAAAAAAAAAATTCAAACAGAAAAAGCTTCCCTTTCTGGGTTATTCTAGGAAAATTAATTTTCATTTGATAACAAAAATCCATCAAAATGAGAAAGAAATTGAACACAATCACAACCCAAAAAAAAATTCTTCAGGAATCTCCTTTTTTTTTTGAAAAATTCTTATTCAATGATCAGTTCGTTTAAAAAAAAATTTAAATTAAATCGTTAAACATTATCTAAACATAAGTGATTATAACTAGAAATCGTTCACCTATAAATATTTTATGAGAACAAATTACTCTCAGTAACAAGCATTTACTAGATAAACAAACGACTAGAAAACTGTTTCCTTCTTTAAAAAAAATCTCCTAATAAATATCATATGAGATCAAATACTTCTCAATAAAAATATTAATTAAACCGAGAATCAAGAGAAAAAAAAATCACTAATGCCTCGTGTGTGTTAACGACCTTATACAAGACTCAACAAGACAGCAATTCCTAACCTCACACACGTGTAATAAATAATCAAAAGCCTTATAATATTAACAAGTTGTAAAATTAGAATTCCTAACTCGCATCGATTTACAGAAAAAAAATTATTCGTTGAAAAAAAGATGCAATTAAATCACTTAGCAGAAAAAACTGATACTTAAATTCATGTGAAATCCTGCACGAGCACATGTTTCCTTCACGCTCATTTTTCCATCTTCGTTCCTCTGAAATCCTGTATGAGCACATTTTTTCCATTTGGCATAACGGAATTTACGGCTGTTTCTCCTGGATTCGAAAGCAACGAGTCCCATGTGAAGGGCGCCAGTTGAAACGTGCCTAGGGCCGTTTCAATGCCGGATAGCGGTAGGTGAAGTCAAAAGAATAACCACGTGTAATAAATAATCAGCCCTGATTATATTTTCATAAACCAAAACTTAAGATGAAACTAAAACTAGAACTAAAACCCTAAAAATAAAAATATAACAAATCGCTTTTAGTATTCAGGCAAGTTCAATAAAATAAAAGATATCAAGTAACACATCCAATGTAAAATTATCCCTTACCGTAAAACGGGTAAAAAAGTAAATTAACCCATTAATCCATAAAAAAAAGAACCGCCGACCCAATCGTCCTCGGGGTGGAATATCTCCTAGCCCCCATCGTTTTGAGATAACTTGTAAAATCATATTAAAAAAAAATAACAGTCTAGAATAAATTAAAAAAAAAAAAAAGGCGAATCGCACCTTTTCAAACGGATCTCAGTCGATGAATCAAATCGTCGTGTCGCCAGACCGCGCACGCTGTCGTCAGCGCTGGCGTAAAACGAGCAAACTAAAAGCCGCGAAATCGATTTTATTTAAATCGATTAGAAAAAAAAATAAACACACAGGAACGGGTATTTTTAACCGTTACAGGGTCCGGAGTCGACTTAAGAAAAAGTGCGTTATAAAATTTTATAACTGTATAACGTTTTGGCCTATTATAAAATTTTATAACTATTTATAAATTTTTATAAATAAAATTTTTAACCGAGCAATATATTAGTTTTATGCTTGAATTGCACTATGTTTAACATATGGGGACTTTATAGGCTCCTTTTTTAAACATTTTTCATGAGAAAAAAAAGGAGAAAAAAATTACAATTTTTTGGAATAGAACCCGATCCTTGTGGTTGACCTACCAGCCGCCTTTATCCACTACATCACTTTTCAACTGATTTTTAAAAGCATCAATATTTAAAAAACATTTCAGAAACCACTGCCACAATTAAAAAAATTAAATTAAAAAATTGATTTCATTTTTTAAATTAAACACCCAAAAAATAAAATAAAATTAATTAAAATTAAATTTAAAAATTAATTAGGCGTAATTAATTAAATAATCTTTAAAATTAAATTTAGAAAAGGGGGAGTTACTTTTTCAAATTAAACCCCAATTTTCAAGTTTAATTTTTCAAATTGTGGCAGTGGCTGTCTTGATTGGGGTTAAGTTTAAAAAAAAAAAAATTCGCGTTTAATTTAAAAAATTAAACCCCAGTTATTAAATACAGCTTTGAATACAGTTTCTCAATCAGGTTTACTGTTAAATACAGTTTTTTTTAGAAACATTTAAGACAACCACTGCCACAATTAAAAAAATTAAATTAAGAAATTGGGGTTTAATGTTATAAACTAAACCCCCCAAAAAATTAAATTAAATTAATAAATTAATTAAAAAATTAAAAAATTAAAACAAATTAATTTAAATTAAACCCAAATTTTTAAGTTTAATTTTTTTAATTGTGGCAGGTGGCTGTCTTAATTGGGGTTAAATAAAAAAATTATATTGGGATATGGCAGCATATCCCTACGTAGGACTACGTCTATGGGGTAATGTTTTAATATTACTAAATTTAAACAATAAAACAATTTAAAAATTTTTATGATAAAAAAAATTTAAAAAAATAATGTTAATAATATTAAAAAAAATTATGTTTTTGAAAAAGGACAGTGTGTCAAAAGAAATTTGGTGCAGCTGTCTCAAAAGAAATTTTTGTGGAATGTTTATTTACCCGCTAAATGAGGCTTTTTTACAAAAGACCATCATTTTTATTCAATTTCATCGAAGATTTCGAATTTTTTTTTCTTTTGATTTTTTTTATCAAAAATTTTTGAAGAAAAAGCGCAAAAATTTTTGTCTCGGTGTTATTTCGCCCATAACTTTTGATCTTTTTTTATCATTTTAAATAATAAAATTTAATACCATAAGATAAATAATAACATAATTTTCGAATTAATTTGACGAAAATTAACGAAAACTTTCTAAAAATGTACGCAAATTTTAAAAAAATAATGAAAAATTAAAAAGATTTAAAAATTTTAAAAAAATTTAAAAATTTTCGTGAAGTTTTCTTTAATTTATCATTAATTTTTTAAATGATCCGTCAATTTTCCGTTATTTTTCCGTTAATTTTCGTTAAAATTCGAAATATTAACGAAAAATTTACAAGAAATATTAATTTTTTTTCAACTTTTGACCTTTTTCATCAAAAATTTTAAGTTTTTTCCGTGCCAGAAAAAAAATGACATTTTTACCAAAAATGATCTTTTTCCTCAAAAATTATATAAGTTAAAATGTTGACTAAGTCTGTATTTTGACCATGATTTTTTTAAAATTCTCAAAGTTAAAATTTTAATATCAAAATATTAATTATTTAATATTAAAATATTAAATAATTTTTTAGGTGCGAACCAACAAACAAATAAACAAACAGAAATCTCCAGGTTACGGAGTATGACGTAGTCCTACGTCAAAAAAAACTAATCGGGGCTTAATTTAGAAAAATTAAACCAGGGGTCCGAAGCTTGGACATTTTAACCGATGCCGATGCTAGCATCGGCATCGAATTTTTTTCAAAGTCGAAATCGGCGTCGGCGTCGGCATCGGCATCGCGAAATTTGTTAGTGCCAGCATCGGCATCGGCATCGCGAAATTTATTAGTGCCGGCATCGTTAGCGGCATCGGCAGCGGCATCGGCATCGGTGCCGGTACCAGCACTGACGTCGGAATTAAAAATTCGAGATATGTGATTTCACAATTAATTTATATTTTGAAAAAAAAAAAAAACGAACAAACAAATTATAGAAAACGTATAGAATGGCTCTAAAATTTTTATCTGATTAAAAAATCGGTACATTGGGTATAACAGATGCCGGCATCGGATGAGATCGATGCTTGGTGGCATCGGCATCAGCATCGGGTGGTCGATGCTGGAATCGGCATCGGCATCGGAAATAAAACAGATAAAATGGCATCGGCGCCGGCATCGGCGTCGACCCGAAATTTTAGCTGGCCGCGGCCGGCTTCGGCATCGGCTTCGGACCCCTGAATTAAACCCCATCTGTTACCGTTTTTTATTTTTAAGCAACATTTAAGACATCCACTGAACCAAACATTTTTCATCCCTTTACAGGAACACTCTGATATCCTTTTACCTTAATGTCCTTTGTTCCCAATAACGGTTGAGCTGATTTATCAACGATTTTTTAATGTTAACGAAAAACCTGGAATATCCCCAAAGAAAAACTTTTTTTTCGAGATTAAAACTTTTTGGGATAATCCTGATTGAAAAACGGTCCCAGTTGCCTGGCTTGCAATCCCTACATCCAACGAAATTATAACAACCGATTTATTGCTTATTTATGTGAAATAACATTCTCTTCCTCTCTGAAACCCCTTCGCCTCCCCCACCCTCCTTTTTTTTTTTTTTTTTTTTTTTTTAACCCCCTTTCCAGCATGACAACCCGATCTATCTTTCATTACGTGAAACATGGCATGTATCTAATTATTGTGATAACCGTTAATTGATTCGGTTGCACAAAAATGGCGGATCGATGATGGGTTGTTGTCGTTCTCTTTTTTTTTTTTTTTTGATAAACAGAAATTAATCAGTCAAATGAAACAGGAGATTAAAAAAAAAAAAAAACCTCTTGGAAAGGTTCAATTAATTTCCGAACCATTGAAATAGGTGATGGCTTCATTTCCACACCCGCGCGTGCATTTTAATTTTTTTTTTTTTAAACGCGTTTTCCTCGTATGTCAATACGGAAAAAGCTCGATTATATTCGTCAGCATTTTAATTATTTTAAATCGGCAGAAAAAAAAAAAAGTCATGCGGTTTCACAAGTGGGAAAAGGGATTACATGAAAGGGTGCAGCAAGAGTTCGACTTCGCGTGACCGTTAGGAATACCTTGGTGTATATTAAAAAATAAAAATAAAACGAATATACATCTGTTTTTTTTTTTTTATAATGTTTGCTGTAGGCGAAAATTTCGAAGCATAAGGGAGATACGTCATTAAAAGGGACCAACGCGATATGAAAATCATAATCATTTAATGTCTAGTTTACACACGATCACACGTAAAATAATTATTATCATTTTTTTATAAATATTAAATAGGGTAGTGCAATTTAATATGGATCGCCGGGAGATAAGTTTGATAATCATGATTTTTAATCGCTTCGTGTAATAATCGTTTTTTCACGTAAACGAGGTGGAAATTTTTGAATGCGTTAAAAAAAATTGATAATGATGATAATAATAATAATAATAATAATAATAATGGTAATGGCTGGTTGGTTTCGTATTGTTTTGTTTTATTTTATTTAAAGAATTTCAACGGAATAACAAAATTAAATTTTTCTAAAAAAAAAAAAAAAAAAAACCTCTTGGAAAGGTTCAATTAATTTCCGAACCATTGAAATAGGTGATGGCTTCATTTCCACACCCGCGCGTGCATTTTAATTTTTTTTTTTTTTTTTTTTTTACGCGTTTTCCTCGTATGTCAATACGGAAAAAGCTCGATTATATTCGTCAGCATTTTAATTATTTTAAATCGGCAGAAAAAAAAAAAGTCATGCGGTTTCACAAGTGGGAAAAGGGATTACATGAAAGGGTGCAGCAAGAGTTCGACTTCGCGTGACCGTTAGGAATACCTTGGTGTATATTAAAAAATAAAAATAAAACGAATATACATCTGTTTTTTTTTTATAATGTTTGCTGTAGGCGAAAATTTCGAAGCATAAGGGAGATACGTCATTAAAAGGGACCAACGCGATATGAAAATCATAATCATTTAATGTCTAGTTTACACACGATCACACGTAAAATAATTATTATCATTTTTTTATAAATATTAAATAGGGTAGTGCAATTTAATATGGATCGCCAGGAGATAAGTTTGATAATCATGATTTTTAATCGCTTCGTGTAATAATCGTTTTTTCACGTAAACGAGGTGGAAATTTTTGAATGCGTTAAAAAAAAATTGATAATGATGATGATAATGATAATAATAATAATAATAATGGTAATGGCTGGTTGGTTTCATATTGTTTTATTTTATTTAAAGAATTTCAACGGAATAACAAAATTAAATTTTTCTAAAAAAAAAAGTGGGAGATTCCCGAGAACATTCCCGATTTTAAATAAAAAAAAAAAATAAATGAAATATTTTTTTAAAAAAAAAAATTGAAATTAAAGAAATCTTTATTTTATAACCATGTGAGTCTAGGAGTCTGAGTCTGGATCAGATTTTCATAATTTAAAATAAATTATTTTAAATTTTAATTAAATAATTTCATTTATGAATTAGTTTCAATTTAAAAATTGAACCCCAAGTTTTTAATTTAATTTTTATAATTGTGGCAGCGGTTGCTTTAACGTTTCTAAAAAAATTCTATTCAACAGCTGGGGTTTAATTTAAAAAATTAAACCCCCATTAATTTTTAAATTTAACCCAAATTAAGATAGTCACTGCCACAATTAAAAAAATTAAATTTAAAAATTGGGGTTTAATTTAAATTAACTTATTTTAATTTTTTAATTAATTAAATTTAATTTCTTGGGCGTTTAATCTCTTGCGGGCGGGTGTATCATATTTGATACAGTAGCGATTTAATGTAAAATAATTCATTCAACGATGCTGTATTGACTTATTTCTGTTGGTATTAGGTCAAAATGATCAAATCTTGAAATTTTAGTAAAAATTAAGTTCCTATGTTTAGCTTATGGAAGTATTATTACTTAATTAGAATATTAATTAATGGCATTAAAATTATGTTTCTGATAATAATGCAAATAAATATGTTACAAACTACTGCAATATGGCCAAAATTAAAAATTGTGAGCTGACATGTTTATCATATGACGAATTTATTCCTCCCATACTTAGCTTATGGAGCTAAGATAAAATTAAACTTTCAGAAGCGAAATATGACAAAAAAATTTCATAAGCTATAAATTTTGATATCAATATAGATTCTGAGACTTGTTATCTTGATTTTACTGCATTTTATACTTCAGCTATTAGTTTTGAGCGATTTTTGTAAGATATAATTAAAAATATTCCTTTTTCCATAAGCTAAACATAGGCGGCCAAATATTTTTTTAGCTTTACAAACTGCCTCTATGGATCATACTATATCAAAATATTGCCGAAAAAGACCAAATAGAATCTACGCCCCTAACGCTTCTAAGGAAACAACAGGCTTCCGACAGCAAAAGGTTAATTTATAAAGTTAAACCCCAATTTTTAAATTTAATTTTTTTAATCGTGGCACTGGCTGTTTTAAATATTTCTAAAAAAAACTGAATTCAACAGCTGGGGCTTAATTTTTTAATTAAACCCCCATTTTTTAATTTCATTTTTTAATAAAAAAAATTAATTGACTAACGCCAAAAATTTTTAAATTTTTCTCGATGACCCCTAAGGACGTCTGATAAAAAAATTGACTCTACAGCTACTCAAAAGTCAATTACTTCTCATTACATTTCACGTCCAGGATTTTAACGTCTTAAACCGCCCCATCCGGGATTTTTCTGCCCTTAAATTTTACGTCTCGGTCTTTAGCTAATTAGCCCAACATTTTTTTTTCTCGATCGGCTATTTTCCTAATTTTCCCCGAAAATAATTTTTTCCATACACGAAAGTTCATAATTTCTCTTTTTTTACACACTCCCAACAGATGAGTACACCCATCCCCCCTCCCCCATTCGCATTTCCACCGTGGTTTTTCCTCTTTCTTTTTTTTTTTTTTTTTTTTTTTTTTTAAACCCCTGAATTTCCCTTGTTTTCTCTTTCCAGTCTGTTCGGATTTAATGTTTCCTACTTTTTATTTCGTTTTATTCCTTTTCCTTCGATCCCTTCGCCTATCCCTTTTCCCCATCCTCCCCATTCTGCGAGTTATAAATTCTTTTTATCTACATACTTTGTGTGTTTATCGTTTCCTGCTTCTACGGATGTCGTTCTTTACTTCTCGCGCATAAAAATCTATATTGGGGGAGGGAAAAAAATAAACCAGGACAATAAATAATTATCCTAAAAAAAAAAAAAAAAAAAAAAAAAAAAAAAAAAAAAAAAAAAAAAAAAAAAAAAAGGAAAAAAAAGTATTTTGTTCTCTTTTCATTTTGTTAAGATGAAACGGACTTTTTTTTCGGGAGCGTGAGCTTTACGGATTTTCATTTCTCGGAAAACTTTTAGAAGCGCGGGGGAACCTTTTTTCTTTTTTCCCTTTTTTTTTTTGAAACTAGACATTGTAAACATGCGGTGGATTTTGTGAAACCCTACAGTACTTTTTTTTAAATCGGGTTGATTAAAATTAAAATTGAGGGTGCAGTACAAGTTTCAACTTGTTTCAAATGAACACAAAGCCGGAAAACTAAATCAAGAATTTTTAGTAAATACGAATCCGGGGAACAAAATCAGGAATTTTCGGTACAAGTTTCAACTTGTTTCAAGTGAATACGAAGCCGGAAAACAAAATCAGGAATTTTTAGTACAAGTTTCAACCTGTTTTAAGTGAATAAGAACCCGGGGAACAAAATCACGAATTTTGAGGACAAGTTTCAACATGTTTCAAGTGAATACGAATCCGGGGAACAATATCAGGAATTTTTGGTACAAGTTTCAACTTGTTTCAAAGAATTCTTAGTACAAGTTTCAACTTGGTTCAGGTGAATACGAATCCGGAAAACTAAATCAGGAATTTAGTACAAGTTTCAACTTGTTTCAAGTAAATACGAATCCGGGGAACAATATCAGGAATTTTTAGTATAAGTTTCAACTTGTTTCATGTAATGCGAAACAAAAAACCAAAATCGATGTTTTTCGACCGAAATATTTATCGATATTATATTTCGTTTGCATGTATAAAATTCAGACAAGTTCAAACTTGCCCTAAAAACTCCAGGATGCACTAAAGGAATTCGTTAGATACCTAAAATATGGATTTTTTTAAAATTTAAATCGAATATCAGGCAAAACAAACATTCCGTCCGGTAAAAGCTGAAGCCTACTCCTAAATAAAAGATAAGTTTTCCGGCTTCATATTTACTTGAAACAAGTTGAAACTTGTACTAAAAATTCCAGAATATCCTAATCTTAACGTCGGAGAGGTGAAATAAAATAAAATAAAATGAAGTTAAATAAAATTTTAAAAAATGAAAAAAAATGGTCCACCTTTCGGCCTGGAAGTCAAAAAGAATTTTTCATACGAAGAAAAAAAAACCCGCCCAATCCGGCACTTGAAAACAATGGAGACAGTGATTAGTTTGCCGCTTTCCACCTCCGTCCACCTCCTCTGATTAATTTATAAGGGTTGCTTGTAAACTGGTACTTGTTGGCTGCTTTCCCCATACATCTCTGTCACCTTTTTACTCCATATCCACTTATTCTTACGACTTCTTTTCTTCTTCCCCGAGAGTTTTTGTATTTTTCTTCTTCTCGGGGAGCGGAAGGGACGAAAGGAGGGCAGCTCTCTTTCTCTTTCATCTTCCTTCCTTCTCCCCCCGCCCCCCTATTTTTTTTCTTTCCTTGTATTAATTGACGTTTTTCTCCCCAAATGTATGATTTACTGGAATGAAGCTGGAGAAGGCAGATTTATTGCTCGATACTAAGAGAAAACAAAAAAAAAGTTGACAAATGGTCCCCGGTCCGATTAAGTTTATTTTCAGTCGTTAAGGTTTTCTCCCGTATTTTTTTTTTTAATCTCCCGTCCGGAGAAGAGGGGGATACGATCAACAAGGACAGGTGTCATTTCTCATCAAACAAATAAGGCCTCTTTCCCCTACCCCGACCGACTTATTAATTATAAACGGATTTTCAAACCAAAAATCGTCAAAATCAATTAACTAATATTAAATTTAATTGCGACGGAGGGGAGGGAGGGGGGTAAAACGGGGGAATCAAAATCGAGGACGGTTAAGCCGTTTCGGAGAATAATAATTATACGATATTCCAAAATTCGTATATTAATCGGATAAAGGCTTCCGAGAGAAAGCCTAATTTTCGAAATTTAACTCCAAACGAGTTAATTAATTATAATTTTCAAAGGAATTCAAAAGGAGGGGTAGGAGGGAAAAAAAAATTTAAAAAACAACAACGGCAACGACGTGAAACCGATATGTCATCTTAGAATGCGAACGGTAATGGCCTTTACATAAGCTAAACACGGAGGAGAAAAATCCTAAGTTGAACAAGAAAAATTAAACAAGAGAAAAAATAATGTCAAAAAAGGCGTAAAAAAAAAAAAAATGTAAAAAATTGGTTTTTGATATCATAAACGTCTAGAGCTAAAAAGAAAGTTTATGGAAGATACGGTTACAAAAATTTTCTGTCATTTTTTTTTTTTTTTAAGCGATAAAAAAGTTTTTTGCGTTATATTTGATGTATTGGAATTTTATTTATCACAATAATAAAAAGCGATTTTTTTTAAATCCATTTTGACAAGGTGGATTCTGTCGTCCACGTTTTTTTTTTTTTTGGGATTAGAATATTTTTTTTTTTTAGGGGGGAAAAGGCCGACGTCATCACTCAACTTCGGGAGAAAGGTAGAAAGGGGGGAGGGGGTATTACCGAGGCAAATCCGATTTTTTTCCCCCTCACCTATTTATTTTGAAAAAGCTTTTATTTGATTTACGTTTTTTTTTTTTTAAATTACAAAGCTGCGGTCTCTTTTGGATGCGGGATCTTTAAGGAACATTTTTGTGGGCGCAAGGAATTAGGGGTGGGGTTGGAAGGATCGACATGACGGTGAGTAAATTTTGACAAGAGTTGATATATGTGACATCCCTTTTTCTACAACTTGTACAAATAAATTATGAGGATCATTAGGAGGCGTGTTCGAGAACATTAATCAAAGTACAGATGGCTGGAGCTCGTTTCAAAATTGGGTGTCACCCTTTATATATACAAAAGCCCATTCAGATCATTTCTCTGATTTTTTTTTTTTTCCTAATGAATTATTAACCCTTTAAAGATTGGATTGCTTGAGGACGGAGTTCATTATTATTATTTTTTTATTTAATATGGTCACGTAATGTTGGATTCAAGTAGTTACTAGTGAAAATCCATTTTTGATATTTGTTCATCTTTCAGGGGGGTCGACCATATACAGGGTGCCCTTTTGTAGGTTGTTTCTGAATCCTAGATGGTTGGGTGCATAGGATCCCGATGACATTTTTAGGGCATTTTTCATCCCCCCAGTTCAAAAAAAAAAAACCGTTTCCTGGGATTTAAAAAATTAAAATGCGCCGGGACTTTCCCGTACGAAAAAGGGATGCATAAAACTTGTATTATTTATACAAAAATTATACATAAAATATACAAAAAATTGGACATGCATAAAAAATGCATAAATTATGTATAAAGAACTTATATTTTTTTATCCTACAATATGATTATACATAAATTATGTATAAAAAACTTTAACTTTTTTAACAATTTTTTTTTTTTATCCTCGGGGATGATTATGCATAAACTATGTATAAGAAACTAAGAAACATAAACTTTTTCAACGAAAAATTATACATATAATTATATATAAATTATACATAAATTATATATATGATTATACATAAATTATACATAAATTATATATAAATTATGTAGGTCCAAATTTTTGTATAAATTATACAAAATTAATATATATTTTTTGTATTTATTTTGCAAAAAATTTACATATTTTATGCATCTCTTTTTTGTACGGGTTTTTTCAATTTTCGGAAATTTTCCCGGAAAAAAGAAAAAATTTCAAAAAAATTGAATCCTGAGGTTTGGGATCGAAACTTTTTTCGGAATCCCGGAAATTCCGGACAGAATCTCTATTTAAGTCACATTCAAAATCCTTATAAAAAAACAGTCAGGACGTAGGACTACGTCTAGAATTTTTGGTTCCTCCAAGCTCTGACAATAGTTCCCATTTTTCAATAAAATCTTATCAAAAATCATCAAAATCATCGTTTCAAAAAATGTTGATGACCTTTTTCACGAAACATTATAAAAATTTCTAATAAAATTCAAAAAATGTTTTCTCAATAAAATTTTTAATAAATTTTTTCAATAATCAAAAATCATCGAAATGTTCGTATCAAAAAATGTTAATGAACCCACTAAATCCTTCAAGCCCAAATATTAGTCCACGTGGCCCCCTTTATTAAAAAAATTTTATCGAAAATCATCCAAATCTAAAAATATTCCTAAAAACTTCCCCTTTTATCTTAAAGTTGGTCAAAAAATTACAAAAATTTCAAAAAATCATTAAAAGTTTTTCAAAAAATTTCATCAAAAGTGTTTCAAAAAATTTCATCAAAAGTTTTTCAAAAAATTTCATCTGAAATTTTTCAAACAATCTCATTTGAAATTTCAATAAAAATTTTTCAAACAATTTCATTTGAAATTTCAATAAAAATTTTTCAAAAAATTTCATTAGAAATTTCATTAAAAATTTCATTAAAAAAATTTCTAAACTTTTATAAAGGATTATCAAGGATTTTCGATAAAATTTTATTGAAAAAGTTATCTAAAATTTTTGAAATATTCGTTCTTTTTTTATGTTCGGTGTCAAAAACAAGATAACCGGACAACCGGAAGAGGGTGCGCCCTAAGACGTAGTCCTACGTCAAAAGCTTAAATTTTGATTTAAAAAAAATGTACCCAAATAAATAAAAGGGATTAAATAAAAAAAAAGGCAAAAAGAACACTAGGAGATAGGGCGGGGGGGGGGTAAGGAAAAAATTCACTTCGTTCGAACCTGAAAAAATTAAAAGTTTTTCATCACTTTCTGTAAAATTTTGACGATAATTAAGGCCAAAATTTCTACCATATAGCATTCCGCCGCACCCCCCCCCCCAAAAAAAAATATTCTGGATCCCCCATTCGAACAGAACAACGTAAAATTAACTCGAAAACAGAAAATAATCTTCCCAAGCAAATAATTGAAATAAAGTCAGGAAGAATATTACACGGCATTTAAAAAATTACGGACAAACCAACCCTTAACTTACTCAACCGTTGGGGAGAGATACCCTAATTGAAGGGGAAAAAACAATAGAATCTCAAGTGGGCTCGCTGACTTCCAGTGGAGAAAAAAAAAAAATTACACCTGCTCGTTTCCTCATCCTAAAAACATGTTGCAGTCAACAAAAGAAAAAAAAAATACAAGGAAAATTAAGATTTTATTTGCCTAAGACGAAACAGGTGAATGCTTGAGAAACGCCTGCAAATGAGCGATTATACTACTCAAAGTCACTTTGAGTTTCTTATTATGACGCCATGCCGTCTAGCGCAAACGTTCCTTCCTCTAAAGACGACTTTGCCCTCTTTTTCCCTTCCGCACACCGACGTTGTTGCTTTTAGCACTCCAGGGATAAAATGGGGAAAAGGCAGGAGGAAATTGCGTTTTCGGGGCATCAGAAGTAAGAAGAAAGTGGAAAGCCGGGAGGAGGAAAATGGGAGACGAAGAGGGGAAGGGGGGGGGGGGGGCAAAAGAGGGCGGAGAAAGAGACGACTTTAAATAGGCATCGATTTAAATTCACATCATGTAACCCCGTGCATGAACCGTTATCAGGAATACAAATGGGAGAGCCCCGCGCAATTAACTCCATATAAGACTTGCACAAATGAACCGTCAAAGTTTAATTTCATTTTCATCGACTTTTCTCTCCTTTTTATTTATTTACCCATTCCCTTATTCCCGCGCTATATCCCTATCCCAATAAAAACCACCGGAGTTTTAGTCGAGAGCTCCTACGCACAATATAAACGACAAAAAAATTAACCTAAATATTTAACCGGAATAATTGTGTGCTGGGGTTCCCCAGGGACGGAGATTTCGTTAAGGGCTAACGCACACGTTGGAACGTTAGTCGGAGGAAAAAAAACAATGAGGCGAGGAGTTGGGTGAGAAACAAACAAACAGAATATTTCGCTAATGCTTTTTTGGAACAGGAAGGTTCTCAAAACTCTCGAGTATTTTCAATGTTACGAAATGCACCGGTCCGGGTTTTCAACTGTCGGCGTTTTGGCCTCGAGGATTTTTGAGCTGTTGGGATTTTCAAAATTACACGGTGTTGAGAAAACACGTTTTTACGAGCGATACCTTTAAGCGGCGGAAATTTGACTGCTGGTTTGAACATTAACCCATTCTTCACCAAATTCTATTTTCAAAAAATATTCTTAAATCCCACGTTTTTTTTTTTTTTTTCTTTCAAAAAATTACTGATTTTTTAAAAATAAAGTTGTACAATTTGGTGAACTTTTAAAAGGAAAGGGACCGATTTTCAAATTATCACAACCATTTGGATTTTCACTGATTCCTACTATATTTTTGTAGATTAGGCAGAGCATCTTTTTTGAACTGTACGAAAATCAATAAGGGTCATCGTTTGTTGCTGATTTGCTGACTGTCAAGTTTGAATCTGGCAATTGTCAAGTTCCAACCTGAAACTGTCTAATTCCAACCTGACACTATCGAGTATCAACCTGATACCGTCAAGTTCCAACCTGACAGTGTCGAGCTTTAACCTGGCAATGACGACTTTCAACCTAGCACCATCTAATTCCAACCTGACACTATCGAGATCCAACCAGACACTGTCAAGTTCCAACCTGACACTATCCAGTTCCAACCTGATACCGTCAGGTTCCAACTTGACACTAATTCCAACCTGACAGTGTAGAGTTCCAACTTGACACCGTCTAATTCCAACCTGACACTGTCAAGTTCCAACCTGACACTATCGAGTTCCAACCTGACAATGTCCAGTTCCAACCTGACACTGTCCAGTACCAACTTGACACCGTCTAATTCCAACCTTACACTATTGAGTTCCAACCAGGTACTGTCAAGTTCTAACCTGACACTATCGAGTTCCAACCTGACAATGTCCAGTTCCAACTTGACACTAATTCCAACCTGACAGTGTCGAGTTCCAACTTGACACCGTCTAATTCCAACCTGACACTGTCAAGTTCCAACCTGACACTATCGAGTTCCAGCCTGACAATGTCCAGTTCCAACCTGACACTATTCAGTTCCAACCTGACACTGTCCAGTACCAACTTGACACCGTCTAATTCCAACCTGACACTATTGAGTTCCAACCAGGTACTGTCAAGTTCTAACCTGACACTATCGAGTTCCAACCTGACAATGTCCAGTTCCAACCTGACACTAATTCCAACCTGACAGTGTCGAGTTTCAACATGACACCGTCTAATTCCAACCTGACACTGTCAAGTTCCAACCTGACACTGTCAAGTTCTAACCTGACACTATCGAGTTCCAACCTGACAATGTCCAGTTCCAACCTGACACTATCCAGTTCCAACCTGATACTGTCCAGTTCCAACTTGACACCGTCTAATTCCAACCTGACACTATTGAGTTCCAACCAGGTACTGTCAAGTTCTAACCTGACACTGTCGAGTTCCAACCTGACACTGTCCAGTTCCAACTTGACACCGTCTAATTCCAACCTGACACTATCGATTTCGAACCAGACACTGTCAAATTCTAACCTGACACTACCGAGTTCCAACCTGACACTGTCAAGTTCTAACCTGACACTATCGAGTTCCAACCTGACAATGTCCAGTTCCGACCGGACACTATCCAGTTCCAACCTGATAACGTCAAGTTCCAACCGGACAATGTCAAGTTCCAACCTGATACTGTCGAGTTCCAACCTGACACTGTCAAGTTCTAACCTGACACTATCGAGTTCCAACCTGACAATGTCCAGTTCCGACCGGACACTATCCAGTTCCAACCTGATAACGTCAAGTTCCAACCGGACGATGTCAAGTTCCAACCTGATACTGTCGAGTTCCAACCTGACACTGTCGAGTTCCAACCTGACACTATCCAGTTCCAACCTGATACCGCCAAGTTCCAACCTGACACCGTCTAATTCCAACCTGACACTATCGAGTTTTAACCTGATACCATCAAGTTCCAACCCGACAGTGTCGAGCTTTAACCTGACACGGTCGAGTTCCAACCTGACACTGTCGAGTTTCAACTTGACATTGTATAGTTTCAACCAGAAGTGTCAAATTCCAATATATGTATTTTTTAAAAAAGTAATAAACAATCGTTTTAATGCCCAAAGCGGTTTATTTTTCGTAAAATTTAAAAATATACGTAAAGTTGTATATATTTATCACAGATATAAAAATACGTGTATATATATATATACATATACACAGACGGACACAATTGCCTTTAAGATGGTGCTGACTCCTGCAAAAATGTAACACAATAAAATGCAAATGCAATGCAATCTGTAATGCAGTAGAATGCATATAATGCAATTTAATGCAGAGTCAAATTTGCACCTTTCGCAACTAAGTAAGTGTTTTTTTATACGATGACTTTGACTTCGCCCTTGTTTCCCAAAAATTTCTTAGGGTAAAAATCCTTCGATTCTTTTCCTTTCCTCATGGAAAGAAAAGCCAGTTAGGTCTATTTTAATGTTAATCATAAATTTCCTCCTCTATTATTAATAATTTTTTTTCTTTTCGCTTGAACAAAAACGTTTTTAATGAATAATGGCGCAATTAAAGGGGTGTAATCCCCAGTCATCTTTTGTCTCAGGAATGATTTTGTTAATTCCCAATGCGACTATTAAATGATAGAAAGTGGCGCCGCTCTGCGTCATCGCTCCCTAATAATCACTACGATAATAACGTTAATACCACGATGTAATTTTTTTTTTTTTTTCCAAATTAACATCCTTTTGCAAGAGGTAACAAGTCTTTCTCAACATTTTCATATTATTTTTTTTTTTTGAAAATTCCTTTTTCTGTATTACCTTTAAAGGGCATCCCGGAATTTTTTTTCCGCGTATGTTCGTGACCCGATTTGATGATGGAAAAGCAGGCGAGAGAAAAAAAAAACGAGGAAGCTACAAGGAAGGTGGTCCGTTTGAGCGGGGGGATCAGGGGGAGAAAATGGGGAGTTTTGGGAGGGTGGGGGGGCTTTTGTTCGATTTAATCTGGTCGAGGTGCCTTGTTTGTGACTCTTCACTTTTGTCTGATCCATGCACCATTCATTTTATTTCGCTTTTTTTTTTTTTTTTTTTTTTTTTTTGCTTCTCTTTTCCTCTCTTTTTTACGACTTTTTTATTATGGTATTTACTTTTCATTCTTGTTTCTTTTTTTTTTATTGTACTGGAAAAAAAAAAAAAAAAATAAAAATAAAAGAAAAAAAAAAAAGCTAGAAAATGAAAAATCCCTCAGGCAGACAGCTGGTCGAACACGTTTGAGGAAATGAAAGGTATTCGGGGGTTTGAATGACTTGTTAATTGAAATGCCGTGAAACCGAGAGATTTTCTTTTTCATCAAGAAGAGGAAAAAAAAGGGGGGGGCGGCTGGGAAGGGAAAAGCGAAAAAAAAAAAGTTTTGAAAATCGAGTTATCGTACTACTAGTACATTGGGAAAACTCTAACTTGATAATAAGAAACGTTTTTCGTTGATAAGAATTAGTAATGACTTTTTCAGGAAAAAAACATGAGATTTTTTTTCCGGGCCATCGATTAAATTAAAAAAAAAAAAAAAAAAAAAAATTTAAGTTGGAAAAATAAATAAAGTACGATGCAGTTTTGCTATATAAATCTCATAAGAAAAATCGTCGGAAAATTAGGAAATTAGGGCCGTAGAAAATAAATTAAGGACGTAAAAAATTAACGAAAAGGTAAAAAAATTTAAATATACGTAATGTATTTTAAATATACGTATATTTTCCATCTCTACGGGGCCTGAGACAATTACATTAAATACAGAACACTGAAAATGATTTTAGCATCGGGGTTTTGCAAGATAAAAATTGCATAAAATGTTAATTGGCAAATGGGATGGGTCTCCTCGCAAAACTAGGTATATCGGTTCGCACAGTGAATCTGAATGTGTTATCCTTGACACCAATCAGGTTTTGTACATTCAATTACAATTGCTCGATTAATCATCTCGGAAGTTTACTTGAAATAACGCATCGCCTCAATGCTGCCGATAAATAAAGACAATATCAAAGCGGAGAGAAAAAAAAAAAAAAAAAAAAAAAAAAATACGAAACTACCGGCGTTTGAGGTCATCCTAAACCTACTTTGATTTAGGAAATGTACAATATATAAAAATCCTACCCCTTACAAAATTCCTAAATCTAAATCCCAAGAAAAAAAAAAAAAAAAAATCTCGCATTGCTTTGTCTCCCCGAGAAAAAAAAAAAAAACGAAAAGCTAAGAGAAAAAAGGAAAAAAAAGATAAGGGGAGATGATTTTGCTAGCAAAGCTTTTTTTCGTCTTAGGATCCTAATCCGAGATATGGAAGACGAAATATTGTTTACCTAGAACCGGGTTCGTTAATAAAAAAAAGTGTCAATCTTAAGAAAAAAAAAGGAAAAGAGAAGAAAAGAAAGGGAAGAAAAGAAAAGAAGAACAAAGTTAAAATCAAAGTAGTGGTAATTAGCTGAGACGTTTTTTTCTTCCCTTTCCTCGGAATATCTCACACAAAAAGGGGATGATTACTATTCGGGAGATTCCCTTTTTTTTTTTTAATGATTGCCTGATGGAGTTCAAAAAATGGGGAAGACGTAGGTTAATAGTCTTCTCGCAGGCTGACCCCAGATTCAGTTCCCAAAATTCTAGGATTTGATATAACAGTATTGCTTCGGGAATGCCAGGTTTGATGACACATTTTTAGCTGATTCTAACGCTATCTTGACCGTCAGCTCTGTTTTAATATTTCCGCAAGTAATAAAAAATAATTCATTGAAGATTGGCTTACCGGTTGAATTTAAATTGCTGATCTTAAAAATGAAGTCCGAATTTCTCGGGGATTTTCCCGATAATTGAAATAGACGAAAAAAAATTAAAAAAAAAAAAAAAGAATCCCGGGATTAGGGATTTCCCGGTTTTAAAAAAAGAGTCCTTTCTTCCCGGGATTCGGGAAATTAAAATTCGCGCGATCCCGGGATTTCCCGTGATTCACGGGAATTCTCCCGAGAATTGAAAAACGACGGAAAAAATTCTGAAAAATTTGAATCCGGGGAATTTGGGATTTCCCGTTTTTGAGGAAAAAAAATCGCTTCCCAAAATTCGGGAAATTAAGTCGAGCGATCCCGGGATTTCCCGTGACTCTCGGAAATTCTCCCGAGAATTGAAAAACGACGGGAAAACTTCAGAAAAATTTGAATCCCGGGATTTGGGATTTCCCGTTTTTGAGAAAAAATCGTTCCCTGGGATTCGGGAAATTAAAATACGCGCAATTCTCGGGAATTCTCCCGAGAATTGAAAAACGACGGAAAAAATTCTGAAAAATTTGAATCCGGGGAATTTGGGATTTCCCGTTTTTGAGAAAAAATCGTTCCCTGGGATTCGGGAAATTAAAATTCGCGCGATCCCGGGAATTCCCGTGATTCTCGGGAATTCTCCCGAGAATTGAAAAACGACGGAAAAAATTCTGAAAAATTTGAATCCGGGGAATTTGGGATTTCCCGTTTTTGAGAGAAAAAAAATCGCTTCCCGAAATTCGGGAAATTAAGTCGAGCGATCCCGGGATTTCCCGTGACTCTCGGAAATTCTCCCAAGAATTGAAAAACGACGGGAAAAATTCTGAAAAATTTAAATCCCGGGATTTGGGATTTCCCGTTTTGAGAAAAAAATCGCTTCCTTAAATTCGGGAAATTAAAATTCGCGCGATCCCGGGAATTCCCATGATTCTCGGGGATTCTCCCGAGAGTTGAAAAACGACGGGAAAAATTCTGAAAAATTTGAATCCCGGGATTTGGGATTTCCCGTCTTTGAGAAAAAATCGTTCCCTGGGATTCGGGAAACAAAAATTCGTGTGACCCCCAAGAATTGAAAAACGACAAAAAAAAACCGAAAAATTTGAATCCCAGGAATCGGGATTTAAAATTTTCTTGGAATTTCCGGGAATTCCCGGCACGCAAAGTCCCGTGCAGAATGTCTAAACCTAACCTCTACCGATTCTTTATTTCCCTACTTGTTGATACTTACAACGCTTCGTGTAAGAAAAATCATAGCGTTGTTATTAAAAATAGAAATCGGAACTTAAACAGAAAGAAATTAAAAAAAAAAATATCTCGAGCTTGCACGGCGTTAATCACTTCGGGGATGCTGATACAATCGCATCTTCCGACCTTCGATTCTTTTTATTTTTTTGCAGTAGCGCGCGAGAACGTCAGAAGAAAAAAAAAAAACTTGTCAGATGGGCAAGAATGACGTTTAGCAACTGTTACACGAACAGAATCTAATGAAAAAACAATTGTGCAACACGAGAATCGAGCCAAGTGTCACTGTTTGGCATCCATCCTCTTTGGCGCGCGTATCCCACCGATTTTCTCTTCCATCATCTCATTAAGGGGAGGGTATCCTATCCCTGCCCATGCTTCATTGTCAAAATTCGAGAGTAAAAGGATTTTCCGAGGAAAATGGGGAGGGAGAGGGGGGGGGGGGAAGAAAATTTTTATCGGGTCATTTCTTATAAAACAATCACTTTGATTGGTTATACGTTAGGTGTGACTGTTTCGCAAGACATTTCCGTGCAGGAACTAATAATAAATCACGAACATGTTACATCCTTTGTATTATGTCATCGCGCCGGCCACCCATGCTTGTTAACATGAAATTATTTATTTATTTTTTTAGTTTGTGTTTTTTTCTCTCTTCTTTCAAAAAGTTCAAATTTGATTTTCGGGGGAGGGAATTATTTTTGTTTGAGTTTTATAGCTTTTTATACGATATTGGACCGGTGTCACTTTGATGGATGTGCTGTAACTCAAGAATACCGGTTTGATAAAAGAGGGACAGGGAAATAGGGAGAGAAGATGAAGAAGGAAAAAAAAAAAAATTGAAGAAGAGTCCCATGGAAGTAAATCGAATCACAGCGTGTCGTTTACGCAAACAATTCAGTTGCCAAGTCATCAAATTTGTCAGGACCGATGCCAACACAATCTGTTTTCAACATCTGACGAAAAGAAGGAAAGGAGAAAAAAAAATGAAATAAAAATGTTTGTAACTCGGAAATCTTGAAAATTCAGCGACGGTTTTTTTTTTCCTTTCTTGGGTGGGGGGGGGGGGTGGTTAGGGGTGAGGGTCAGTTTTTTTTAGATTTAACCAGTGCTGTGACAGTGTGGGATTTCCCCCCCCCCTAAGGTTTTTATTGAATGAGGCAAAAACCGCCCAGATAAAATTGTAAAAAGTGCGGTCATGTTTGAGGCCTGAGAAATGAAGATGGCTATGCAAAGAGCCTTAAAGGGCAGTCCGAAACTAAAAGTTACGGATTTTCCAATCATCTGTGATGTCTATGAGGAAAAATCTATCGCCTTTTATAATATTACAAAAACCGAAATCTCAATTTTCTATTTTTTAATCTATGGAAAATAACGGATGCGTTGAGAAAAAAAGTTCCATTAGTTCAGCACTAGGCCGAAATTTCACTCTAAAACATGTTACTAGGCCGAAATTTCACGCTGAAACATGTTGCAATAACATGTTTTAGCGTGAAATTTCGGCCTTACACCGGAGGTTTGTCGGGGGAAGATGAAAAGATGGAATTTTGAAAATTGTAGATTCATTTAAAGACTCCAGAGGTACCAAAAGGAAGCTTAATTTTATTCATCCCTTTCCATACCAAAACGGTATATATATACACTGTACGGAAAAAATCCCAGGAAATCGCTACCGTATAAACGTTCCCCAAGTACTTTTTTTCTTCCTAAAAATCGCTGTCACTAAACCTCAAAACCAACTGTGAACCCTAGATCAAAAAAAAAAAAAAAAAAAAAAAAAAAAAAAGGAAACGAGTACTTGGAAATTTTTTCAATTATAAAATATGAATTAATAAAAAAAAAAAAATAATAATAAAAGCTGGAACTTTGAATAAAATTTCATTTTTTTTTTTTTTTTTTTTTTTTTTTTTACGCGGAGAGAAACAGGAGGAAGGGGATAAAAAAAAATTAAGACATAAAACAAAACCAAAAAGCAGTAAGAGCATTAGTTGCCTCATTTCACAGTTTGAAACCTTTTATTGAAGGATCGTATTTTTTACTTTGGGACAAAGCCTCAGTAGGAAAACGATGGTAATTCACACGAGGATGCGGGAGAATAATGAAAACGAGAAAAAAAAAAAAAAAAAAAAAAAAGTAATAATATAAATAGCGCCGAGTAGACTTTTCCAATCACCCTGTGCACGATTCATTAATTACTTTTCTTTTCGCAGGAAAAAAAAGGAGGCGGGGTCGAAAAGGGTCACCCCCCCTTTTTTTATTTTATTTCGGAGGATCGCTCCGAAATTATCACGTCCCGAACACAAAGAGAAAATATTATCATTAGAAATTTAAGTCGGGTAAGATTAACATAAGCGTTTCAATTTCATATTTGATAGGTAAATTAAAAGGAGAATGACGGGGGTCCACGGGGAACCGGGAGATGGGAACTGGGAAAACGAAGTCATTTTCCAAGCTACATCATCATTCCCCAAACCAATTAACTTATTTTACAAAATTTTACACAGAACGAAAAATGGGGGGTCTTCATATCAACTTCAGGTCGTTTTTTCGAAACTGGAGAATTTCAATTTCTACATTTACAATTTCAAAGTGTAAAAAAAAAAATCGGGAATTCAAGTACGATTGGATCCTGCGGCGGGGGGAGGGAGAGGTTCGGAAAAGGTTAAGCTTCGGAGCGATGAAACCGACGGTTTATAGTAAAAGGAAAGCATGCGTAAAAAAAAAAAAAAAAAAAAAAAAAAAAAAAAAAAAAATACTCGAGAAAGAAAAATGATGCCATGCATGAAAAAAGAATATGTATGATATGAAAATCAGGCAAAGAATGAGATAAATGGAAGTGATTTTAATAGAGATTAAGCACTATTTGTAAATGTGTGCGAGAAACAGTTATAAAGTGCAGGTGAAAAGCGTTATATGCCAAAAAAAAGTGGATTTTGAAATTGTATTTGCAGATTTTTATTTGCCGGGAAATTAAAAACTTCAAGTTTCGCAATTTAGGAGAAAAAAAAAATGCCGGGATTTGGGAAATAGAACTCCCTGTGTTTCTTGGGTATTTTCAGGTACCTTTCGGAAATCCTATGGAATTTTTCCGACAATTCTTAAAAATTTTTTTATGTAACTATGAACAGAAAAATAAACAAATTCACCATTTCCGGCAAAATATAAAATTGACCATTCACGGTAAAATAGAAAATTTACCATTTACTGCAAAATAGAAAATTTACGATCTACGGTAAATATAAAATTCACCATTTAAGGTAAAATGGAAAATTCACCATTTAGAGTAAAATGAAAAGTTTACCATTTACGGTAAAATCTAAAATTAACCATTCACGGTAAAATAGAAGATTTACCATTTACTGCAAAATAGAAAATTTACGATCTACGGTAAAATAGAAAATTCACCATTTACGGTAAATGGAAAATTCACCATTTACGGTAAATGGAAAATTTACCATTTGCGGTAAAATGGAAAATTTACGATCTACGGTAAAATAGAAAATTCACCATTTACGGTAAATGGAAAATTCACTATTTACGGTAAATGGAAAATTTACCATTTGCGGTAAAATGGAAAATTTACGATCTACGGTAAAATAGAAAATTTACCATTTACGGTAACACAGAAAATTTACCATTTGCGGTAAAATGGAAAATTTAAGATCTACGGTAAAATAGAAAATTCACCATTTACGGTAAATATTTATGGTAAACATTTATGGTAAATATAAAGTTCACCATTTACGGTAAAATGGAAAATTCACCATTTAGAGTAAAATGAAAAGTTTACCAATTACGGTAAAATAGAAAAGTACACCGCACACCAGGTAAAAACCTGCATAAGAATATAACAATAGGTTCCATATAAAAACCATATTTAACCGAAACCTTTTCCCCTATTCTGGTGTGCGGTGTTCTTTACCATTTACGGTAAAATCGAAAATTCACCATTTATGGTAAAATAAATATCAGTTACGGTGAAATAAAAAATTTAAGATTTACGGTGAAGCAGACAATTTACCATTTACGGTAAAATGGAATATTTACCATTTATGGTAAAATCCCGAATATTTTATTGCCGGAAAACGAGATTGGGATTTTTTTTACCTCCCGTAAGGGAAGAACCTCTTAATTTTTCTCAAAAAAATTAAAAATTAAAGAAGGAAGAAGACTCATGAAACCTAAGGAGGAAGCCTACTTCAAAATCACTGATTCGTGAGCAAGATTTTTTCCGTAAAAAAAAAAAAAAAATAAAATAAAATAAAAATAAATAAATAAATGCACTTCTGTCAGATTTGACCGGAATAAAAATTCCGATTTCGTTAAACACAAGGAATTCGTTCGGATGCCCCTTCTCGTGTCATTATATGCTAATATTATGCGAACGAAAACCGTCGTACATACCATTTACATCCTCTTTGGTTGATGGAATATGTGAAACCGAGCGATGAGGAGGTGAAACAACTTACCTAGAACGAGAGAAAAGAAAAAAAAAAAATTAAAACAAAAAAAAGGGAATGAAGCATTTAATTAAGCTGAAAACATGTGGACTTTTGACTCGCACGATAAATATATGTAACAAGTTCTCCTCTCCCGGGTTTTGCAGGAAGGAAGGTGTGCAATATTTCGCTGTAAAAATCTAATTGTATTGTTTTGCATGCGTTGTTTTTCTTTTCGGTTTCTTTCTTTTTGGAATGTTGAACCTGTTTGGGTATAAAAAAACATGCACATGGGATTTAGAGGACAATTAAGTTAGGTGAATGGTTTTGATTTTATTTTCTTATTGCCCTTTTTAGGGCTTCTTAGTTTAAAATATTTTTCAAATTATTTAAACTTTAATTTTTTTTACAATGAAATGAGGTCTGAAGACCAAAAACCTGAAAGCAACCAGAGAATCCTGATTCACCCTTCGCCAAAACTTTCAAAAAAATGCTAAGTTCCTCAACATTTTTTCCCCCCTTAATAAATTTTGCGCAAAATGAAAAACGGGCAAACGATAATTCACCATCTCTTGATTTTTCTCTCTTCCCCCTTCTCCACCGCATTCATTTTGTTTACATGAAATGGGTCGCCCTTCCCCCCCTTTGAAACTCTTTTTAACTTTCTCCTTCTATAAAACGGAAAAAGCATAAAAAAGTTGGGGGCCAGGAACAAAAAGTTTTCGCCGTTTCCCAACGTTCCACCATATAAAACAGTTAGAAAAGCTCCTTTTCTCAAATGTTGGATTTCTCCAAAGAAAAACTCGGGGAGGAATAAATCTTGTACGAGGTCGTACACGGGTCCTTGAGAGGGAAAGCTTTAGGGTAGGTGGAGTAAAACCGTGATCCCGATAAGTAGTTTTGATGTTTCAACCGGTTGGATTACGCACTGCGAGGATATTTTTCCTTTTAAACGCTTCAAATGCTTTTTCTCCCCTTTTTTTGTGATCAATAAAAAAAAGAAAAGAAAAGGAAGTCCTTTTTGGTAGTAAATCGGGATTAACAATTCCTGAGCAAATATCTGAATTTTATGACTTACGAAGAAAATTTTTTTCGAAGGAAGGCTAAGAAACAAACCGAACAAAAGTGCCAGTATAAAAAAACCCTTAAAATTTTTCGAGCAATTTTTGAATAATTTCGGAAGAATAGGGTCTGAATTTGCGGATTAATCCGTTAAAACGATTAATACGAGGATACGATTAAAAGTCTTCCAAACTCCAAACGGAAAGATGAGCTTTAAAAAAAAAAAATCTCAAAAAAATTTTTAACTGCAGCTTTAACACGTTTTTTCGTTTCCGGATTAATCCGACTTGTTTAAACATATACTCAATTCCGAAACGGGAATAGTTACGGTAATTTCACTTACAGCCGCAGTGCGGCATTTATTTTTAAGTTTAAACCTGACAATGCCAAGTTTGAACCAAACAATGCCAAGTTCGAACTTGACCATGTCAAGTTAAAACTTGCCAATGCGAGATTTGAACTTGAAAATTTCACGTTTCACCTCGACAATGTTAAGTTTGAGCCTGTTCAAACTTGACTGAACCTGTTCAAACCAGGGTGCAAGGTATTTCCAAAAATTTATGCGAGGTATTATTGGCAAAAGATTCGGTGCGGAATTTTATAAAAAATTCCCATTGCTTTCCGAGAGGTGGTAACTACGTAAGCCCTGAAGGGTCATTGCTTATTGCTGACACTGTCAAGTTCAAACTTGAGCAGCAGTGCAGCATTTATTTTCAAGTTTAAACCTGACAATGCCAAGTTCAAACTTGACCGTGTCAAGTTAAAACTTGTAATGCGAGGTTGGGCAAGGTTCGCCCTTAAAGAATTCACGTTTCATTTCGACAATGTTAAGTTTGAACCTGTTCAAACCTCGGTATTGGTAAAACATTCGGTGTGAAGTTTTATAAAAAGTTCCCATTTCTTGCTGAGAGGTGGTAGCTAAGTGAGCCCTGAAGCTCATTATTTATTGCTGACACTGTCAAGTTCAAACTACGGCCGCAGTGCACCATTTATTGTCAAGTTTAAACCTGACAATGATGCCAAGTTCAAACTACGGCCGCGGTGCAGACTTTATTTTCAAGTTTAAACCTGACAATGCCAAGTTTGAACCAAACAATGCTAAGTTCGAACTTGACCGTGTCAAGTTGAAACATGCCAATGCGAGGTTCGTACTTGAAAATTTCGGGTTTAACCTCGACAATGTTAAGCCTGAACCTGTTCAAACTTGACATTCCTTCAGCGGCAGTGAAAAAACCCGAGCCTTATCCTAGACTTGAACCCAGACCTACTCCTCGATCATTCGTTTCGAAGTCGGAGACTCTACCACTGCGCCACGGGCGCCCCTAACTTTTTTATAACAAAAACATGACATTTTTTTTTTTAAAAGCATATATATATAGGGATGTAACTGAAGCACTTTTCTCTCGTAATCCGTTTAGCAACTTTTACATCCAAGAGAACTGTAATACTTATTCCAAGCAGATCTCTCTCTCGAAAAAAAAATAAAATAAAATAAAAAAGAAAAATCTCCACGATATTCGAATATGCTAATTTTATTTTTACCATCGACATAAACATGTATTCCTTCAACGGAGATAAAAGAAGCTTAGACATAAAACGAAATTGGCTTCTCTTCATTCAATTCTTTTCAGTGATAGAGTGTTTAAATGCCAAAAGAATTCATTTCAACTTTTCTTTTTTATCGCGACTGTCGCATTCGAATTCACGTCTTCCCCAATTGGTATCCCTTTTTTCTTTTAGGACGTTCTTGGCTTTTTTCCCCCAAATTTTTTTTCCTTTTTTTTTTTTAATCAAGGCAGGAAACGTGGGCCGAAAAAAAAAAAAAAAAAAAAAAGAATAGTGGGCGTTTTAACCAGAAAATAGCATGCTCGGGTTTGAATAGAGGACTTGATTTGACCTATTCAAGGGCTTGGCGAGGTCATCGTTAAACTCAATAATTGCAACAATAACACAGGATGTCAAAAAAAAAAAATCTTTTTTTTTTTTTTAAAAAGTGAAATCAAGAGGAATGAAAAGCAAATGGAAAAACATTCGGGTTCAAAATTTAAATTTAAACGTGAGAAAACAAAAGGTTGACGGTTCTTTACTGGATTAATTTGTAGGAAAACTAATTAGACTTTTCGATTAGGTGGTCATTTAATTAGTTTCCCTTTTGCTAATATAAAACATTCGATTGTGGAGAGATATCATTTTTTTTTTCCTTTTGCTATTTTGATCTCCAAGATAATACAAATACAAGTTTCAACTTGTATCAAAAAAAAAAAAAAAAAAAAAAAAAAAAAAAAAAAAAAAAAAACGAAAAACGAAATCAATTTTTTTGAAATTATTTTCCGGCAGCACATGACTCAGCAAGTTCAAACTTGTCCGAGCAAGTTTAAACTTGTCCGAAACAAGTCTGCACAAGTACTGTCGTCCGTTTCGAAATTAAATACTTGTTTCAAACAAGTTTCAACTTGTCCGAAGCAAATCTGAACAAGTAATGTCCTCCGTTCTGAAATTGAATGTTTGTCTTAAACATGTTTCAACTTGTCCGAAACGAGTGTGAATAAGTACTGTCGTCCGTTTCAAAATTGAATATTTGTTTCAAACAAGTCTGAACAAGTACTGTCCTCCGTTTCGAAATTTATTACTTGTTTCAAGCAAGTTTCAACTAGCCAAAAACAAATTGAAACTTGTACTAAAAAAATCCAGGATCCACCAGAGCAGTTCGTTGGATACCTAAAATCGGGATTTTTTTTCAGTTCGCATGTATGGACAGGTCCCAGAGTGCATCAGTATAGCTACAATCGACCTAAAATTAGGGGATATTTTTCCGGCCCGATTTATAAGTAAAACACTTTTTTTTTTTCAGTATTAAGGCAGAAGCTTTTGACATTTTTAAGGACGTAGAAATTTTCCTTAAAAAACCGTAAAAAAAAAGGGGGGAATCCAAAGGAAAAATAACTAAAGGCTTTTCAAGTGGAAGGATAATGGTTAATGACAGTTAAATGGCAAAATGTATCGAACGTTTCCAGTTTTCCCCTGACCTTTGGATACTTTCCAAAGATCTTCATTCAATAAATACAAGTTGAAGAGGAGAGAAAAAAAAAATGGGCCAATGATTTTTTTCTATTAGCCCGGACCATGCAATCGAAAAAGTAAATTTAACTCCGTTCCCGACCGTTTTCCCTAAAAAAAAAATAAATCCATAATCCATTTTTCCTAAAAATGTTGGTTCCTAAAATTTTTTTCCCTAAAATTTTTTGATCCATAAAATGAAATTTCCTTCATAAAATCTTGAAAAACGAAGTTAATTCCAGATTTTTTATGATTTTACGAGCAACATCAAACATTGTTTTCAATTATTTTCCGGCAGCACATGTCTGAGCACGTCCAAGCTTGTCCGAAACAAGTCTGAACAAGTACTGTCCTCCGTTTCGAAATTGAATATTTGTTTGAAACAAGTTTCAACTTGTCCAAAACAAGTCTGAACAAGTGCTGTCCGTTTCGAAATTAAATATTTGTTTCAAGCAAGTTTCAACTTGTCCGAAACAAGTCTGAACAAGTGCTGTCCATTTCGAAATTAAATATTTGTTTCAAGCAAGTTTCAACTTGTCCGAAACAAGTCTGAACAAGTGCTGTCCTGCATCCGTTTCGAAATTAAATATTTGTTTCAAGCAAGTTTCAACTTGTCCGAAACAAGTTTGAACAAGTGCTGTCCGTTTCGAAATAAAAATATTGCTATAAGCAATATAAGCTTAAAAATTATGCTTGCCTTTAAAAAAGAGTGAAAACCGCGTGCCTTCCATTTTTTCCTTTTTTTTTAATGATAATTAAAAATATTTTGCAATAAATCAAATGGCAGAAAAGAAAGCTAATGAATTTCATCGATTTTTCAATTAAAAATTTATTATGAGAAACGCGATGGAACAATTAACGACGAAGGAACCCGTGTTATAATGACTGTAGCCAGTTGGGAAGAGTTTAAGCGGCACTTAAACTCATTTTATTAAATGGCCCGTTTGGAAAAATTAACGTAACTCATTTTTACTCGTGTATTTAAAAAAAAAAAAATTCTGAAGGAAAAAGTTTCCGGCAAAAATTAATGACCAAAGGATTATGGAAAAGGGTACGGGGTTATGTGAAGGGGGAAAATAAAAAAGATACGAGCCAAGGGCTTTTTTTTTTTATTTATATAATTGAGAATCCTTTTTTTAAAACCTTGATTAAGTCAAGTATTACTGTACATCAGAGGCGAAACGTCGGATTTGAAAAGTTGTCACGTGACGAAAAATAAATAGCGGCCATTTTGATTTTTTTTTTTTTTTTTTTCCTTCTCTTCAAATTCGACGTTTTGGCTCTGATGTATGTACAGATTTTCCTTTTTTTTTTCCTTTTTCTTTTCATGGTTCGAAGTATTGACAGAACTGTAATCTTTTTCCTCCCTTCATTTTTAGCTTGATCTCGTTATTTTCGGAATATGGATTTTAGGATCAAACAGAGGGAGCTTTTTTTTTTTTTTTTTTTTAAATTCTGTTATTGAAAATCAATACATCCCCGAGAGCCTTTAAATTTTTTTTGTATTAATGTTAAAAACGTTTGTGTATGAAAAGAAAGAAACAAGTCGAAGTTTAAAAGGGAGAGGAAAAAAAAAAAAAAGTAAAATAAAAATTATTTTTAGAGCCCGGAAAAATTGATTTTTTGTACGTAGGAAAAGTTCGTAGGTGCGTTTCGTGCTCGTTTCCCATAACGAAAATATCAAAACTTGGGAAGGAAAAATACGGGTTTGTTTTCCTCGGAAAATATAGTCATCAAGCCCCGATAAATTGTACGGGAAAATGCCATTAAGGGGAGGCTATATTGCCTTTAGGCGAGTGCATTGTGCTTCCGCCTCCCCGATGAAAAGTTTTTTGGCTACTTTTTAATTTGGATTGGGGCGGAGTGGAGCGGAGGGGGAGAAGGAAGAAAGTGGGAGAGGGGAAACGTTTTCACGAAAAATAATAGCCGGGTTTTTTTCATTTTTCCCTTCCCCTCTTTTTTTATTAAGGAAATCGGTTTGATATACAAGTTTTAACTAATTAATTACTGCATACAGGAAAAAAATTTTTTTTCAAACACTTCTTATTCCACAAATAAGTTTTTAAACTCATGTATTTCATTTTCGCACCCGAATTTTTTAAAAATAAAAATTCCAGATAACACTCCTTTCTGTTACTTCTGATTGCAACAAGCTGAAACTGGCCCTATTTCGGAATCCAAAATGGCGGAAAAATTTTATTTTCAAAAATTTTACTTTTGGCGCCATATCTGCAGGAACCTCTTTTTTGCCTAATTGTTTTGCGAAAAAAAATTTGGGAAATAGTTTTTTTGAAAAAAAAAAAAAATTTGGGAAATAAACTCAATCTCAGTCCTCAATCGAAACGATTAATATTTTCCTTTCACATTTAAGAACATAAATTTAGTTGTGTTGATTTTTGGATTTACAATTAATTATTGTTATAAATTGTGGAGCACACCTTTAATTAAAATTGCCACGATCCTTTTTTATAAAATTTGAAATTTTCGATACGGTCTACGTGTTTAAAATGTAAAAACTCCTCCGATCCTTTTAATTAAAGTTTTAGATATAAAAAATTGAGTTTTTATTATAGAGGACACCCGCACTTAGTTTACTTCATTAAAATAAGCAAACCATTCTCAGATACGAAGGAGAAAAAAAAAAATACGAATAACTCGAGCGAGCGAGATTTTAGTGAAATAAAAAAAAAAAAATAAAAAACGCAAAAAGTCATTACCAATTAAGAAAAGATGATTTGCTTTGGTTAAATGCTTGCTGCCGCGAGGAAACGCCTAATCATAATTAAGTCAAGGTCATCTGTTTTTTTTTTTTTTTTTTTAATACAAGGCGTAGCAAAAGCTTTTCAAGATCCAAAGAGGAGAGCGCACAAGTGAATTTTTTCATTGATCACGGATCAGTCGAATGGATTGCCATTTTTCAAATGTCAAAGCGAACAGCCAAGATTTATCGAACTTCCCCTCCCTTCGTTCAATTTCATAGCCGGGCACACACAAAGATAATTGCTCAAAATATATAAAGTTTCCACTTTCTTCTCCCTCTCCCCCTCCCCGTTCCGAAAAACTTTTTATTTTTTTTAAGTTTTTAAGGTGAACGAGGAGAAAGGGGAGGGGGGAGGGAACGAGAGGAGAGAGAGTTCCCACGCCCGTGTTTTCTAATTTTTTTTTCTCCCTTTAAAAAAAAAGTGTATGGGTCTTTCTCGCAAGTTCCATTTGCTTTTTTTTAACTTTTTAATTTATTTTAACAAGCGAAATTACGCATAGAGACTTGTTAGGCCTAATAATTTTTTAGGGTACTAAGGCACTTTTTATTTTTCAAAAAAAAAGATCCTTGTATAGTTTTTTTTTTTTAAATTTTTTTTTTTTTTTACTATTTTTCCCCTGAGTCTATAAGAAGAATATTCACTCCCCGACCCGAATTTTTTTTTTCACCTTTTGATCTATAAAATAAATCAATTAGGATAAACAGAACCGGCTCCATTTTATTGGAACAATACTATATGGTTAAAAACAAGCAAACATTGCTAAAGAAGAACAAAGTTCTGCCCAAAGGCAGAGTTGCCAGATCAAAAATTACGAAATTAGTACGCCCATAAGCTAACATTAGGGAAAAAATGTTTTTTTTTTTTTTTTTTTGGGTGGCACAGCGTACCACTCTCACAAACGTAATAGTGGTACCCCATAAGCTAAACATAGAGCCCTTTTTGCCAACAGTGGTACAAGCACTACTTAAGTGGTCCATCTGGCAACCCTGCGCCCAAGGGGTTTTTGTGGTCGATGATCTCAGGTTTGAGATCCAAAGCTTAATTCCTAACACATTATTCCTAAAAAAAATAAATAAATAAACTCCAATCCATTTTTCCTAAAAAAATAAATTCCCAATCCATTTTTCCTAAAAAAAAAAAAATAAATTCCTAATCCATTTTTCCTAAAAAAAAAAATAAATTCCTAATCCATTTTTCCTAAAAAAATGAACTCTAATTCATTATTCCTTAAAAAAATAAATTCAAAATCCATTTTTCCTAAAAAAATAAATTCCTAATCCACTTTTCCTAAAAAAAAATAATTCCTAATCCGCTTGTTCTAAAAAAAAATCCTAATCCATTTTTTCTAAAAAAAATGAACTCTAATCCATTTTTTCTAAAAAAAAATAAATCCTAATCCATTTTTCCTAAAAAAATGAACTCTAATTCATTATTCCTTAAAAAAATAAATTCAAAATCCATTTTTCCTAAAAAAATAAATTCCTAATCCACTTTTCCTAAAAAAATAAATTCCTAATCCGCTTGTTCTAAAAAAAAATCCTAATCCATTTTTTCTAAAAAAAATGAACTCTAATCCATTTTTTCTAAAAAAAAATAAATTCCTAATCCACTTTTCCTAAAAAAATTGAATTCCTAATCAACTTTTCCTAAAAAAATTAATTCCTAATCCATTTTTTCTAAAAATTTTTTCATAAATATTTTTTTTTCTTCTTTTTAAATTCAATTATCCTACAATTTTTGATTCCTAAAATGAAATGTCATCAAATCCATAAAATTTAAATCCCCTAAAATCTCTTTAGGGACTTAAAAAATTAGGAAAATATTTATTTTAGGAAATCTTAATTTTAGGGATCAAAAAATTTTAGGAACCAAAATTTTAGGCAAAATGGATTAGGAATTTATTTCTTTAGGAGAAACGGATTAGGAAAAATTTTTGGGAGCGTCTGGGGCCAGCAGAAATCGGCCTCCGAAAAATAAGAAAAAAATTAGGGTTTTGCTAAAATGCAACTTTTCCGAGCTGTGACATTTTCAAATTTAAAGATTTGTGTTTTTAGCTCCACACTACTAACTAAAATTGCCCAAAAGATAAATTTAATAAACGAAACTCGGCCGGGGAAAAAACCTTTTCCTGCGAGAAGCAAGTTAAAAAGCCAAAAAGTAACGTTGACGTTGGCCATTGCGAAAAAAAAAAAAAAATAACGAACATTTGCATTTTCCATCCCAACACTTTTCTTTTCCATTTGGTTTGCTCTCGCAGGTGTCGTTATTGTTATTAATAATATAATTTGTTTTAAGATATGCATCAAAAATGTATTAATATGCGGAGCTTGGGGGGGCTATCAATTCGTCATGAAACAACCGAACACGCACCACAGCCATGGGTGATATATCACGGAATATAAAAGCCCGTAAGTTCACACAGGGTTAAACCTAATATCATATAATAAGAAAATATGTATCCTAACACGGTAAAAACGAGAAAATCATTTAACTCCGATGATTTTCATTTCATTTTTCGAAAAAAAAAAAAATTAACATCAAAAAGCTTTTTTTTTTTCGCCTCGCGTCGAAAAGGAAAAAAAAAAAAAAAAAAAAAAAAGAACTACCTCGTATAAATTTTGATGAAATATGAATTTAATTCGAGGTGAGATGAAACAGCAATTACCATTAGCAGTAAAGCGAAGAAGCAAGGAAGCAAGCGAAGGTAAGCAAAAAGGAAGGAAGGATAGGAAGAAGGAGGATGCGATCGATAAAGTCAACACAGAGCTGACTATGTAAAAGTGTACATAAGCCATATCTTGAAAACAAATATCCCGGGCAACTTGTAATAATGTTTCAATCGGGGCTATGATATTTTAGCTTACATCAATAAACAGCATTTTCACGAGTCTCATTTTTCCCACCCTCCCTTACTATTTTCTTTCACGTTTGGAAACTTTTTTATTTTTTTTTTTTACTGTCCCCCAACCCGATTTTGGACTTTTCGATCGTTTCTCATTCCCTTGTAAATTGTAAAAACATCCTGATGATTAAATGTGGGTCACTATATCATTTAAAGAAAGAAGGAAAGGGTTAGGCCTTTATTGCACAAAATACAGTAAGCAGGGGTACGAAGCCGGTAAAAATTAATTGGAGCCGACGCCGGCATCAGCATCGGCATCCCCCGTACGAAAAAGGGATGCATAAAACTTGTATTATTTATACAAAAATTATACATAAAATATACAAAAAATTGAACATGCATAAAAAATGCATAAATTATGTATAAAGAACTTATATTTTTTTATCCTACAATATGATTATACATAAATTATGTATAAAAAACTTTAACTTTTTTAACAAATTTTTTTTTTTATCCTCGGGGATGATTATGCATAAACTATGTATAAGAAACTAAGAAACATAAACTTTTTCAACGAAAAATTATACATATAATTATATATAAATTATACATAAATTACACATAAATTATATATAAATTATGTAGGTCCAAATTTTTGTATAAATTATACAAAATTAATATATATTTTTTGTATTTATTTTGCAAAAAATTTACATATTTTATGCATCTCTCTTTTGTACGGGCTGACCGTAACTAAAAATCAGAGTTAAAAAAAAAAAAGCGACTTTAAGGTCCAAAATTAGCGGAGTTGGTTTTACTTTATTTTTAGAAATATTAGCAAGAAAGTTTTAAAAAAATAGTTATGGTTTCGTTTTGTTTGAGAAAATATCAGGTTTTGGTTTTGGCTTTGGTTTGGTCTTTTTTTTTCGTAACCGATTTCTGTTCAGTTTATAGGTCGGTTTTAAAATAAAACCTGCGATCCAGGAACACACATATTATTTGAAACAAGTTGAGACATGAATTCGAAAAGCAAAAACAATCCGAAGCAGTTCCGTATCTACTAGAAATTTTGGTTTTTTTAGTGAATGTTTTTTTAGTGAATTTTAGTGAAAAAAACTAGCTAATGCTTACGGAATTGCAAGTCTTTTAAACAGAATTAAATTTGCAATTTAAAAAGTCAAAATTCAAAATTAAAAAAAAAAAAAAATTCCTAATCCAAATTTCCTAAATAAAGCAAATTCCTAATCCATTTTTCTAAAAAAAAATTCCTAATTTTCCTAATCCATCCTTTATATACAAAAAGAAAAAGAAAATTCCTAATCCATTATTCCTAAAAAAGCAAATTCCTAATCCATTTTTCCTAAAAAAAAATTCCTAATCCCATTTTCTTAAAAAATTATTTCCTAATCCATTAAAAAAAAATAAATTCCTAATCCATTTTTTTGCAAAAAAGATAAATTCCTAATCCATTTTCCTAAAATAAATTCCTAATCCATTATTCCTAAAAGAGCAAATTCCTAATCCATTTTTCCTAAAAAAAAAAAATTCCTAATCCCATTTTCTTAAAAAATGAATTCCTAATCCATTAAAAAAAATAAATTCCTAATCCATTAAAAAAAAAAATAAATTCCTAATCCATTTTTTTCCAAAAAAGATAAATTCCTAATCCATTTTCCTAAAATAAATTCCTAATCCATCCTTCATATACAAAAAGAAAAAAAAATTCCTAATCCATTATTCCTAAAAAAGCAAATTCCCAATCCATTTTTCCTAAAAAAAAATTCCTAATCCCATTTTCCTAAAAAATGAATTCCTAATCCATTAAAAAAAATAAATTCCTAACCCATTATTCCTAAAAAAAAAAAAAGATAAATTCCTAATCCATTTTCCTAAAATAAATTCCTAATCCATTTTTCATATACAAAATGAAAAGCCAATTCCTAATCCATTATTCCTAAAAAAGCAAATTCCCAATCCATTTTTCCTAAAAAAAAATTCCTAATCCCATTTTCCTAAAAAATGAATTCCTAATCCATTAAAAAAAATAAATTCCTAACCCATTATTCCTAAAAAAAAAAAAAATAAATTCCTAATCCATTTTTTTCCAAAAAAGATAAATTCCTAATCCATTTTCCTAAAATAAATTCCTAATCCATTTTTCATATACAAAATGAAAAGCAAATTCCTAATCCATTATTCCTAAAAAAATAAATTACTAATCCATTTTCCTAAAATAAATTCCTAATCTATTTTTCATATGCAAAATGAAAAAAAAATTCTTAATCCATTTTTCCTAAAGATTTTCATAACTATTTTTTTCCCCCCTCTTTTTTATTTAAATTTTTAATTACCCTAAAATTTTTTGATTCCTAAAATGAAATTTCTTAAAATCCATAAAATTAAATCTCCTAAAATCCCTTTAGGGATTTAAAAAATTAGGAAAATATTCATTTTAAGAAATCTTAATTTTAGGAATCAAAAAATTTTAGAAACCAAAATTTTAGGAAAAATGGATTAGGAATTTATTTCTTTAAGAAAAATGGTCGGGATCGTCTAAGGACAGCAGAAACGGCCTCCAAAAAATAAAAATAAAATGGAAAACTTGCGCTTTTAAGCACCCGGAAAATAAGGATAACAAAATGAACTAGAGCTCCAAATGCCACATTGACATAAGACTGACATAAAAAAACACAATCGGGAGTCGATTTTTGCCCTACATTTTCCAACCTATATTTTTCTTTACGAAATGTCCTATATTTTGAGAAGGAAAAGAGTTCTGCAGGCCAATTTCCAGGGGCTAAAAACGAACTTTTGCAAGTCTAGAACTATACGTTTGTTTGTACAAAACACAAACACATCTTTTTTTTATTTTCACAAATCCTGCCAATGCCTACAGAGTTATTAATTAGGAATCATGATGGGAAATTAATTAACGTTTGTATGTTTTTATTTTTATCAGTTTTTTTTTTTTTCCTAGTCAAAATACGATAAGATAAAAACAATGAGACAGCCCGTTTCCATTTCATATCTTGATTACAATTTCGGCCTGATGTTGTTTTTATTTACACGTCTATTTTATATTTCGGTTAAATATTGACTTTTTAACTGGCGATGAAAACGTGTGTATAAAAAAAAAAAAGTAAAAGGTTTTTTTCTTTTTTTTTTTTTTAATTTTCTTGTTTGAAATGGTAGAAAACATATACAAACGCGTAATTTTAATGGGAACCGCATGCGGTTTGAGCTGACATTCTCACTTGGGCGTAATTTCGAAGTTACCGGTTTTGATCGTTGGTTGAAAGGTCAATTATTTTTTTCCCCCTGAAGATTAATATAGTAAACTGAGGAGATTGGAAAAAAAATTAAGTTGAATAATTGCCAAAAATATGAACTTCGCGAACGATGTGATTTTTTTTCTTTTAAAGTCGTCCGGTATTCAGGGCATGAGCCTTTAACCTGGAGGGGAAAATAATATTTGCTGCATAAAAAAATGACAAGATATTTGTTGACAATAAAAAACAGCGAGGTCCTCGGTAAATCGTGATATCTCTCTCTCTCTCTCTCTCTTTTTTTCCTTTCGGGATATAATTCCACCTCTTAAGAAACAATCTCAGAATTGCTAAACTTTAGAACCCTATATGAACAAATTAGTGGTTTTATCACCCAGTTAGTGAAATAATTGTGGAGTACTCGGAATAACCCTAAGACTGAAATTAAAAAAGTAAAATAACCGTCAACTTTACCGTCAGATGGGGTAAAGTTTTCAATTTAGAGTGTTGGTTAAAACTGGCCGATTTCAAATTTTATTTTAATATTGACTACAGGGAGGGTATTAATTGCGAAAATTTCTAGTGCTGGTAAGCGGACCAGAAAAACCTAGGTGAGCAAGGGTATTATTCCAAGAAAAACCAAACCAAACCGAACCTTTTTTTTTTTTTTTTTTTACCAAAAGAACCCTCGCCTCCCCGTTTGGCCTGGGCTGTTTCAACCAATAAACTACCATCAGTATCTTTAAATTTTCATAGAAACGCATTCCAGACTAGGGTAAAAAATAAAATACATGGAATTCTTCCTTGTTTTAAATTTTTTCTCCGGTTAGAGATTCTGATCGGAATTCCCCGGGATCCGAGAAAACTCCCGGTATCCCGAGAAAATTTATAATCCCGATTTCCGGGATCTAAATCTTTCGGAATTTTTCCCGTCGTTTTTTAGTCAGAGATTCTACCAGGGATTCGACGGGATTCAAAAAATTCCCGGGATGCCGAGAAAACTTTAATCCCGATTCCCGAGATTTGAACTTTTTCGGAATTTTTCCCGTCGTTTTTTAGATAGAGATTCTGCCCGGGATTCCCAGCAATCAGAGAGAATTCCCGGGATCCTCAAAAAATTTTTCATCCCGATTCCCGATATTTAAATTTTTAGGAATTTTTCCCGTCATTTTTTAGTTAGCGATTCTGTCCGGGACTCCCAGGGATCAGAAAAAATTCCCGACATCTCGAGAAAATTTTTAATCCCGATTTCCGGGATTTAAATTTTCCGGAATTTTTCCCGTAGTTTTTTAATTCCCGGGAAAATTCCGAGTATCCCCGGAAAATCCCTGTAATAACCCGGGATCCCGGCAAAATTTAAATTTTCCGAATCCCAGGAAACTATTTTTTTTTAAAAGGAAATCCCGGACCCACATCTTTCCCAGAAAATCAAATCTCCATCTTCCTTTCCAGATTCATTTAAAACAAGTTGAATCTTGAACCGAAAAATCCGGGATAAACCAAACAAGTTCTCTACAACCATACCTCGATTTTTTCCCCCCTGGTATGCAGAGAATCGGGAAAAGCATCAATTCCTTGAGGAACTCCCAAATGACATCCTTTTAATGTTCTTGACAATTAACCATTTTGTGCACAAAGACCTTTATATCGATTTCGGTTATGCAACCAGCATCACTTTGCATCGTGACTTCAACAATATTTCTTCGCTCCGGGGGTTTTTGAGGTCGCTTATGTCGAACCGCAAAGTCAAAATTTAAAAAGTTTATCACGGCGAACTTAACAGAAGCTCAAAGCATTAAAGCATAAAAAAAAAAATTCCTCTTAAGCCAAAATATACAAAATATACCGGAGTAGACTCCAGTATATTCTTTTTTCGAACATCTTATGTTTTATAACTTCCCTTTGAGGCAAAACATCAAAATTATCTTAATTACCTTCCTTGCTTCTGAATAAGCATCGTACAGCAAAAACTTCATGTTTCTACATCGACGACTTTTTCCAAGAAAATGGGTTCGCGATAAATTTTTGGGAAATTTTGGAAATTTATTGTAGACTCAGTTTTCAAGATAAAGTTCATGTAACATTTTTGCTGAAGATGCGCTCCGTAAAATTTTAATGTTTTGCCTAAAAAAAAAAAAAACTTAGAAGCACCCTAGTGTTCAGAATATTTTACGCTTTCGGTACCCCCCCCCCCCCCCCCCCCCCCCCAGAAAAAACTCAATTAGCCCTTCAGGAATCATTCAAGCGTCAGCTCCACATCTGGCCTTTTTTTTTTTTTTTTTTTTTTTCTCGTCATTCACCCTTCTTTTGCTCTATTTTGCTACAAAGTAAGTAAAAAGAAGAAAAAAAAAGATTCGTCAAAAAAACAAGTCCACATCGCAACAGTAAAACATTTATACTTCCAACTTTATATTCCCAAACGGGGAATATTCCTGGAAATTTTTCCCCGAATAAATTTCCGGGAATGTATTCTCCACCACCACCATCAATTTGATATTCGGAAAAAGAAAAGAAAAAATTAAAAAAAATTTTTTAGATTTATTCTGACTTAGTTTTAATATGAACAGACTATACCCACAGTTGAGCTTGGTATTACAAAAGCATCCAAGGGGACGCAACGTAAAATGAGAGACCTCAACCCGCGGCGAGTCGTAAGACTCCCGCCATCTTAGAGCGATTCGAAACCACGCGAGAAAACCCTCAAAACAAACTACAATCCCGTTTATAATTCAAGCAACGAAATAACATCTTAAAATATTTACAGTCGACGTTTGTAAAACGTAAAAAGACGGAGATTCCCCTTCGTGCTCCAATTTCTCGGCGTCCTCATTTTAAATTTCGCTCCTTTACATAAAAGTTCAACCTTGCCCTTGAGAACTCCAAGCAGAAACACTATTTTTGTTTATCATGAAAATTACACTTCATCAAATTCAAAAAAAAAAAAAGCCGAAAGAGAGAAGGAGAAAGATAATCCCTCAATTATCATTTTCTTCCCCGGTAAATTCCGGTATCCGGATGTTAAAAAAAAACAACGTACGGTGACAATGAACTTGATTACATCCCAAACGGTTAAATTTGAATTAATTAAAAAAGAAAAATAAATAAATAAATAAATAATCGAGTAATTATTTCACACAGTCCTGTTCCCCATTATCTGCGCATCTATAACGTCAAGCAGCACACACCATCTGCACCCTTCATCGGTATTTATCATGCACACACCTTTTTTTTTTTTTTTTTTTTAAATTCCCTCCTGCCGTCAGTGATTCCTAAAAATAATAATACTATAAAAAAAAAAAAATAGAAATAAAATAAAATCAAGCACGACCAGGTATATTGTTCAATATGGAATTCCGAAAGAATTAATTATAAAAATATTTAACCAGCCTCCGGTTATGAAAAAATAAATTTGAAACCGACGTTAGATGAAAAAGATCAATTTTTTTTTTTTTTTTTTCCCCGAAGTGTAACACAATATGTGCATTTAAAAAATAATACCGAAAATGCAAACGTCATGACTGCCTAAGATGTCATAAAATGACACATGACAATTGTCATTTCGAAATCCATAATCCTAAGAATTTCCTCGACAAAACAAACCTGGCTTAAAATTGTTGAAAATAATGGGCAAAATCACAAAGTGAAATTTGAGCCAAATTATTTTTTGTACCTCAGAGATTTGGAAGATTGAAATCGAAGAAGACTGAAAAGGAGTAATCATCAATACCATATGACTTTAAGCATAAGAGGCAAAGAGTGCTAACTCGAACATCCTCCTGGGTTAATTTGCATGAAGATGTTGGACGAAGCAGTTATCCTTACCTCTGAAATGTGGAATTTTATGACGATAATGCATTTGATCATCCAAAAATAAATATTTTACTTATGTATAATCCTTACACATTTTTTTCATGTATCAGCATTAATATGTTCAAAGAATTCTAAAAATTCCAGAAAAATTTTTAACTTCCCTACGTTTTTCCTTCTTTTTTGCTTTTCTTCAGGAAATATTAAGCTTAATAAATTTGCTCCATCCCGAAAACTCTTAAAATGATCATCATAGTTCATATTTAAATTTCATGGATCTTTCGCAAACCAGAATGGACTACTTTTGCTGGTTCATTAAAACCCTATACTGATCATCATAAAAAATGCTGTCTCAAGTTCTTCTGAACTTAACTCAACCAGTCATGTCCCTTAATATAAAAAAAAAAAAAAAATTTCATCCCCCCATCGCAAATCACTCTTGAATCATTTTAAACTAAATTACCACAACAAACAGATACCAATGTCACTTAACATCGAATGTAAAATTTCTTTATCAATTCATATCTGCTTTAGTTAACGATTCTCATAATGTCAAATTTTCAATTGATTCACTTGTTTTGGTTAAAAAAAAACAATAAAAAATTACCTGCTTGGCCTTCAAAATCATTTTTGATTTCAGCTAATCCATCAGCTAACCATATGATGAAGCTTAGGCAGCAATCCTTACATCCCCAAAAGCATTTTCAAAAATGTCTTTTGAAATCATTTTTGACTTCAGCTAATCCATCAGTTAACCATGTGACAAAGCTTATGCAGCAATCCTTACAACTTATTACGTCCCCGAAAACATTTACAAAAATTTTCTCTGATTCTTGGATAAACGAAATGATGAATTTAACCTAACCTGGTTTAACAGTAACACACTAACGTTTTATTATCCAGGCATCAACCTGAAAGGTGCTTATTTTGAAAAAACGCGTTCACAATGAAAGTAATATTCATAAAAACATCTTACGGCAAACTAATCACCCGATAAAACGAATTAACGGTTTATTTTTAAAAAATTTTCAGCGAATAACCGATAAACGATGCATGTCTAGAAATGTCCGCGTGGGAAACTAAATTAAAGATGGCGGCGAGGTGGAGTGACACATTTCCACAAGATTCACAAATGCGAAGTAGCGGTGCATCAAAAGAAATCTCTATTGGATTTTTTCGTAACTTATCAGTCGATTTTTAGGTTTAAAAATTGCAATTTGAAAAAAAAAATAAAAACCATTTTTGATCGACCTTTCGAATTTCTCGTATTAACGTCCCCGAAAGCATTTTCGAAAAAACGAATAAACGAAATGATGAATTTAACCTAGCCTGGTCCGACAGTAACACGCCAACATTTTTTATCCACTGCATCAACCTGGAAGGTGTTTATTTCAAAAAAACGCGTTCAAAATGAAAGTAATATTCATAAAAACATCTTACGGTAAACTAATCACCCGATAGAACGCATTAGCGGTTCACTGTTTTAATTTTTTCCGCGAATAACCGATAAACGATGCATATCTAGAAATGTCCGCGTGGCAAACTAACTTAAAGATGGCGGCGAGGTGGAGTGACACGTTCCCACAAGATTCACAAAGGCTTCGTGGAATTACAGGTGCAACACTAAAAATTTCTATTTGATTTTTTCGTAGCTAATCAGTCGATTTTTTAGGTTTAAAAATTGCAATTTAAAAATAATAAAAGTCATTTTTGATCGAACTTCCGAATTTTTCGTTTTAAAGCAGAGTTGGCAACTTAAAAAAAAAAAAAAACATACGAATGCAAAATTGAAAATGAAACTTTTTCAGGTCACACATTACCCAGCATCAAAATTCGGATTTTTCCGAAAATTCAATTAATGAAAGTGAATTTTTGTAATCAGCATTATTATGCAGTCGCATTTTTAAATTAGGTAAATAATGAACATGTCAACGAAAGGAATTTCGTGTTATTTACAGAATCTTTTTTTTTTTAGGTCACCAGAGAATGAAAATTTTTTAATTCGAAATGTGTATTTTCTCAAACCACTTCGAACGTGCTAAGCTCATGCAGCTTTTTAAATTAACAAAAAAAAAAAAAAAAATCCCTCCCGACGCTCAATCCTACAGTTTGTCAAACCAGTATGACAAACTTGACGTTAACGATACTCCATCCAGATATTAATCCACCCCTCTTGAAATTGAGGCTGGCTAGTGCCAGCACGCACTCCCGAGCCCTTATTCAAAATGCAAAATATACCGAAAATAATTCAAAACAAATGCAAATTTTTTTTAAATGTGAAAATATATAAAATCATCCCTTGTAGAATTTATTTGCTATTAATTCAACGAACTGGTTTTTCAAATTTTAAATGGCTGCAAATTCTCCGGTCAGATGTTTTTTTTTTTTAAACAAATAATTTCTATGAAAGTCAAAGAGGTGGGCTAACAGTATATGTGTCCCAGGAAATCGTGGACATAAGTTCGCATTGTTCAATCTTAAATATCGATAAAAATTTTTCAAAATAAATTTTAAATAATTTTCTTTAAAAAAAAAAAAAGTAAACCGATTTGGAAATGCATAATTTTTATCTCGGCACGGAAACAAATCACTTTTTCTTTTTTCTCTGACTTTTCTTTCTCTACGGAAATCAAATGAAAGGCTCATCAAGACCGAACGACGAAGGAGTTACGAGGCGATGGGATCACGTTTTCCAGGAAAAAAAGAAAGAAAAAGCATTCCAGTAAACTATTTTTTTTTCGAGCTCCCTTGTATGTTTATTTTCTTTTCTCCATATTTCGAAGAAAAAAAAAATTTGATTGCCCTTGGGAATTACTTTGACTGCCAACTCTTCAATTTATCGAATTCACTGTATTTTTATACTTATTATACTTTTACCCCCGGAAACGGGACGAACAAAAAAAAAGGAAGAAAGATTTTGAATTTTATTTTTCCATGTGTGTCCCTCCAACCCCCCGACCGACCCCTTTCAAAGCTGTGAGATTTAGAGAAAAATTTCCCAGTCCTTTTTTTTTTTTTTTTCCCAGACTGACTAAAATCAATGTTCACGTCGTCAACTGTCAAATCCCGAGTTTATTCCCAAGTCGATCCCATTGGATGACAATCCCAATCGATGCAGATTAATTTTTGTAAGGAAAACCCGGAAAAAAAAAAATAATAAAAGGAAAATTATAATTTTTTTTTGTCTTTTAACTTTCAAATTTTCTTTTGATGAGGGAAAAATTCGGGTTACGAGCAAAATTTTCGTATCAGGTTATCGAAATTTATTGGATATTTTTTTTTTAAATCTTTTTTGGACGATCGTGATATCCAGGGCCGTGACCCTGCATGCAAAGGTACATAATTCGAATCATTGTTTGCACAACTTACAGTACAAATAAGATAATTTTTTTTTATTTCTTTCTCTAAGTGGATATTTGCCCAGGCACCGGGGGAAATCATTATAACCATAATACCAGTCACGTATTATATAAAACGGATTATTCATTTGTTAAGAGCAAAGAACTCTTTCCGTATTAACGAAAAAAAAAATAGAAAGAAAGGAAGAAAAAAAAATACGACCTTGCAGATTACACAGTATTTTATAAAAGGTAAAAATAAAAAGTAATGGAATCTTAACACAAATTAATTCGAGGCACCCGAATTACGTGGCCGACCAGGGGAGAATAAAACTGCGGGAGGTTTCACGCAGGGATTTCGGATTTTGTATGAGTTATGTGGAGACCGGTTTTTTAAGTTTTGTGTAAAAAAAAAAAAAAAAATAAAAATAAAAATAAAAAGAAATTTTAACACAGAAATTTTTGATATGCGCGTAGTTCAAAAGGTGGCGTACTTTAGACATTATGAAGACGTCAAGCGTGACCATGCCGGGGATTCCCTGGCACGGTCATTTTTAGGAACGATTTTACGAGAGTTTGGACGTCTAAAACGAATGAAAAGTGACCATATTAGTATGACGTCGTATGACGTCATTAGTGATCATATGTTAATATGACGTCATATGACGTCATTAGTGACCATATGTTAATATGACGTCATATGACGTCAAAAGAGACCATTTGTTAATATGACGTCATTAGAGACCATTTGTTAATATGACGTCATTAGTGATCATATGTTAATATGACGTCATTAGTGACCAAATGTTAATACTGTATGACGTCATATGACGAAAAATACGTCGTTTTATTACGTCGTTATGACGTCACAATGATCAAATATTTCATAGTCATGGTCATGTATCTTGTTACGTCTATTTTACGTCATTATATGACGTCAACAAGACGTCATACTGTGATCTATTGTCGGTCATCCTCTTTCGTGATATATTGTCCTTATCAGTCATAACCACTTTTCGAGTCTATTTTACAAGGTTTTCGACCAAAAAACGACGCGTTAATCATTACCGGCAATACTCGTCACTGTATGACGTCATAACGGTCTTGACGTCTGTATTGCGAAATCGAGATCACGCAGTAGCTTATTATCGGCCGTATTCTTTTGACGTCATTTTGAAATGAAAATTGTAAAATCGTCCCAGAACATGGCCACACTTGATGACGAAAATCTGATTGGTCACTCCATGACGTCAAATTTTTCGCTGGGTACGCGAATAGGTCTTTATTACTATCATTGTGATACCCTGGATGTGACAAAATGGCATGGGACGTTTTATCGCACGAGGGTGACGGTAATGACGGTGACGTCGTCAGAATGACAATAAAATAGTACGTCCTTATGATATTTGACGAGTTACTGACGTCATGAATATACTTTAATGACATCTAAGAAAATAAATAAATAAATAACCCATAACGGTTAGGCTGTACATCTTGAAGTATTTTATATATATAAATTATATATAAATTACATATAAGTTATATATAAATTATATATAATTATATATATAAAATACCACAAGATGTACAGCTTAATCATGATAACAATCGAAAAATAAATAAATAAGTAACCGATTTAATAACAAAAACTATAATATAAGATCTAATGCACCCCACCTTCCCCTTCATCCCACTCACTCCTTACTAAATACCCTTCATTTCCCAAAGCAGAAGATGAAAAGGAAAAAAGAAAAACATGAAACCTATTTTTTAAGGATTAAATAATTTTTTACTCGTTGAAAATGATTTATAGCTGAGCATCAGCAATAAGACATTTTAGAAAAATGAGAAGTTATTAAAAGTAAACCCGGAATTAAAGTTTTAAAAAAAGTAGATTAAGGCTTTAAAAGCAAAAAACAAAAAAAAAAAAAAACAACCCAGTTTTCCCATTTTTGGATTAAATGTAACTCTCGGCTAACTAATTAAGAGCTGTATATGCATGAAAAAAAAAACATAATATATTTTTTTAATCCGATTAACGCTTATTAGGTTTAAAGCAATTATTAATAACAAAAAAAAAATTCGGATAAGTCATCCGAAAGAAAAAGTCAAGCTTTACGCAAAAACTAAAAGACAATAAATAAATAAAAAAGAAAAGGGTTGTGGAAGAACCAAACAATTCTTCTTCTTTTTTTTTCACGAAAAATTAACTTTGACGATTTATAACTCTTCTTTTCCTTTTACATCTTCTGTTCCAGTAGCTTCGTATATTTTACCGCGTTCGTCGTTCGTTTTTTGCACACATCGTGTATTTTCATGGACCCACATTTCCCTTTTTTTATTTTCCCGGGAGACGATTTTTTTTTCCTTTTATTTATTTTTTCTTAAAGTAATTTTTTTTTTCTTTTCGGCGATTGGCCTTTATTTTTCCGATTCGAATTTAAGGTTAAGCTGTACATTTTGTCGTATATTTTATATATAATTTTAATTTATATATAATCGACATATAATTATATATTAGTTATATAAAAGTTATAACATATATAAAAGTTATATATAGCTATAAGTTATAGTTAACTATAAACTAGTTAAGTTTATAGTTAACTATTTATTATTTAATTATAGTTAACTATAAGTTATAAAAGTTTAATTTTCAAATTTCGCAACCGGCGTTAAAGGTAAGATAGGGAATGGATTTTTCCGAAAAAAAATAAAAATTAAAAAAAAAAAAGATACGGCTTTCTCCGTAGGTTTTGACTCGTGAAGACGAAATCGTTCCGTGGTAGGGATTAGATGCGTGTACAAGCACTATAGGGGGTTCGATCGATGCTTCGGTTTGAGTCTTTAGGTATAAGAGAGTGAAATGTTCTTTCTGTCTTTGACCAGGAGCCGTAGCTTAAAAGGTTAGAGCTTCCGTCCGGCAAACGGAGAGATCGGGGTTCGATTCCTCGCGGCTACACTGGCTCAGACTGGGAATTTTTTTCTTTCTTATACCTGAATTTAATTTAATTTATAAGTTATAGTTAAGTTCTATAAGTTAACTTATGGTTAACTTCTATAAGTTAACTTATGGTTAACTTCTATAAGTTAACTTATGGCTAACTTCTATAAGTTAACTTATAGTTATAGCCGAGAGTTAACTTATAGTTAACTATAGTTAGCTTATAGTGAATTATTAAGTTATAGTTAACATATAGTTAATATATATAAGTTAACTTTAAGTTATAGTTAATTTATAGTTAACTATTAACTTATGGTTAATATCTCTTCTGCACCGAATGGGCAAATTATATCAAATCCCTTTTCGATTCGGATCGCGAAGAACCGCAAATTCAATATAACGAACCGATGACGGGACCGAAAATTCTCGTTTCTGAAGTAGAAGCCGTAATTCGAAAGGCCAGGAATCGAAAAGCTCCTGGACCAGACGAAATACCGGTCGAATTATTAAAACTTCTCGACGAGGAAGGAATTCGGCTGCTAACGGCATTATTTAATCGTATCTATGAGACTGGTGAAATCCCCTCTGAATGGACCCAATCAACGTTTATCCCACTACCTAAGAAGTAAGCCGACGAGGTGCTCTCATTTTCGCCTTATTAGCTTGATGAGCCATTCCTTGAAAATCCTACTGCGGTTATTCAGGCTCGAATTCATGCTCGCTGCGAAAGTATAATGAGTAAATCGCAATTCGGTTTCCGTGGTGGTTTAGGAACTAGAGAAGCGTTGTTCTGCATGAACGTCTTACTGCAGAGATGCAAGGAATTCCAAAACCGGTTTTTATATGCTTCATCGATTTTGAGAAAGCTTTTGATCGGGTACACATACTCAGCTGATCGAAGCAATGCATCGGATAGGGTTAGATGATCGAGATATAAGGCTTCTGAAAAATCTTTACTGGGATCAGTCGGCAGTAGTTAAGGTCGACGGTTGCGGGGAACCAACCGCGTACCCATCAAACGCGGCGTTCGACAAGGTTGTGTGCTTTCACCAGCACTTTTCAATGTTTATTCAGAAGTGGTTTTTCTTGAGGCTCTTGAGAACTGCAAAGAAGGAGTCCGTATCGGAGGCGAAACGATCAGCGATGTTCGTTATGCTGACGATTCGGATCTTCTAGCGGAAAGTATCGAAGATCTACAGGCGTTGGTTGATGCTGTTGATGAGGCGTGTGCCAGGTATGGGTTAACCATAAACATCGAGAAAACGAAGTTCATGGTCGTAAGCAAAAATGATGTAGGTGCGGTAAATTTGAGAATCCGAGGAAAGGACATAGACCGCGTAACCCATCACCAGTATTTAGGCTCTTGGCTGAATGAGACAGCGGACCCCGACGAGGAAATCCGAGCTCGAATTGAAATTGCCAGGTCGGCATTTATGCGTATGAGGAATGTGTTAGTTTGTCGGTCTTTAAATATCCGTACGTCTTAAGGTTCTCCGGTGCTACGTTTGTCACTCTTTTTTGGATGCGAGACCTGGACTCTCAAAGTTTCCATGATGAATCGACTTGAAGCTTTTGAGATGTGGTGCTACCGTAGAATCCTTCGAATTTCATGGTCGATCGGGTAACCAACGACGAGGTTTTGCGAAGATTGCGTAGGGAAGAGAAGTTTTGCAAATCGTAAAACGACGGAAGTTGGAATACTTCGGTCATTTTCTGAGAGGACCTAAATATGAGCTTCTGAAGACGATCATTCAGGGGCATATCGAAGGAAAAAGGAGAATAGGCCGGAAGAACTTATCGTGGTTGCGTAATTTAAGAGCTTGGACCGGCTTAAGTGTCGAGGAGCTCTTCAGGATTGCCCCCGATAGAGACGAATATAAAAGTCTCATTGATGGTCGCCTACGCCTGGACACAGGTATGGCACCGTAAGAAGAAGAATATCTCTTATAAGTTAACTGCAGTTAACTTATAAGTTAGTAACTATAAGTAGTAACTATAAGTTTATATAGTATAACTATAAGTTATATATAAATTATATATCAAAGCTAAATGTATATAAATTATATATCTAAAATACCACAAGATGTACAGCTTAACCGAATTTAAAATAAGAACGGGGAAAAAAATGAATAAAAATATCACAGGTACGATCGAAAAAAAAAACAGAATAAACAAAAAAAAAACAAATTATTAGTAATTTGTAGTTTCAAGCATGGCATGTAATGATCGGTTTGGCGAAACAATCCATTCCGATAGGAAATGGAATCTTAAATTGCTTTGTTTCCCTTACAAAAAAAAAAAAAAAACCCTAACCTGCAAGCCCAATGTGAACTTTGTGCAGTTGTAATTTAACGTTACGTACAAGAAATCGATACTTTCGTCCTCATGTTTTCACTTTCAGCCCAAACAAGACAGGAAAGGGGATTAAAAAAAAAATAGTTATCTCGAGGAAAAATTATATTTCTGTTTCGCTGTCGTAAAAGGTTATTTTTATTTTTTGATGATTATTTTTTTTCATCCTAACCATCCTTTCCCCCCTGCCCCTTGCTCCCCCCCTCAATTTCGCCTTCTCCATTTCCCACAGAATCATTTTAACGCCTCCCAGCATCCATCCCGAATTCTTAAATTATTCCGCATCACGTAGTTTCTAATGATATTCTCCGGCTTCGCATACTTCAAACACGACAAAATCTTCATTTCTCGTTAGAGTAAACTCGAGTTCGAGTTTACTCTTAACACGAAGAAAATAAAGAAATCCGTCTAACGGAATATTCAAATTAAGCATGAGAATCCTTTTCCTAAAAACCTTTCCTACTTCCCTTCCCCCCAAAGCTCCTTCCTCCCGTGTTTCTGCCCCCCCTTTTTCCCCTCTCTCTCTCTCTCTCTCTCTCTCACTCGTACACTCCCCCCCCCCCCATGCTTTTCCAAACCGAAAACGCACTGATACGCCATAATAGCTAGCATGGAGCAATAAAATCCTTTAGCTGGGAACGGTTTTATGGTGAATTTCGGAATTGAATCTCATATAATACACGTCTGCTTTCTTCCTCTTTTGAACTTATTCCCGTCGATTTGTTGATAGTCAAGAAATATTCGCAGGAGAGTAATAAAAAAATTACATCTTTTTACAACAAGAGGGAGTGAAGGGGGATGGGGGGGGGGGCGGCGAACATATCACTTTTTTTTTTTTTTTACTTTCTCGTTTTTGGAGATACGATTCAGAGCTGACGATTTTAAATACGGGGAAACGGAATTACGTACGATAAAAAAGAGCCGGTGGTGAGGGGGGGGGGGGGGGGGGTGGTCGGTCGGTCGGTCAGTTAGTCAGGCCTAAGAAAAAAAAAATGGCCCAAACTCATCCCCAAGTCTGTGTGAAACTCAGAAAGAAGATGAAGGTGTCAAAAGCTTCGATATTTTGTGCAATTAAAAACCTGCTGCCCGTGCTCCAAAACTCAAAATGGCGGGCATAATGTGAAACCTAAAATTTTTTTATTAAGAATGAAATTTCATTAAAATTTATTTTTAGGTATTTTTGTGGCTGCCAATTTCATATCTGCAACAATTATTTTAAAATTCAAGATGGCGGACCTAGTATGGCGACAAATGTAAAAAAAAAAAGTTTAATTGTTAAATTTTCACGAAAATTTGTACCAAGGGGTTTTCGAGGTCGCTGATCTCGAATCCGCTAATAGTTTCCTAAAATGTTTCTAAGGGGACTCAGTAAATCGAAAAAAATTAATTTACTCGTTGTGTGTTCGAAATTTAGAAAAACGGTTTAATGGTTATAATAACGGAATAAACATAATGGAAACGGCTAATAATATTTAAAAAATTTTCGAGAAAAGGGTTAAAATAATTAAAATTGAGTTTGCATCACCGGTTGCATAACTGAACCATATCGGGCGCATCACTATTTTTTTTTCAATGTCCCTTTGGCCTAGTGATATAAATCACCTTTATAAATATAATATAGAAAAATAATATTTGGGAGGGTTGTGGTATTTTTAAATTACGAAATTTGACCGGCAAAGGGTTAAGCAAGCAAACGAATTAATGTCCCATCATCTTCAGTTTTATCGTCGTAGAAAACGGTAAAAAAAAGAAAAAAAAAAAAGTAACATATTACCGACATGACATTTTTCGTTCCCGGTCATTTTCCTAACCCGGTTTTTCCTAAAGAAATAATATTTCTAATCCATTTTTCCCAAAGAAATAAATTCCCAATTCAATTTTTTTCAAACAAATAAATTCCCAATTCATCTTTTTTAAAAGAAAAAAAATTCCTGACCCGTTTTTTTTTTAAAGAAATAAATTCCTAATCGATTTTCCTTAAAGAAATAAATTCCTAATCCATTTTTCATAAAGAAATAAATTCCTAATCCATTTTTTCCAAAGAAATAAATTCCCAATTCAATTTTTTGTTTTAAAAAAAATTGCTGATTTTTTAAAACAAAAAATTGTTTTTTTTAAAGAAATAAATTCCTAATCCGTTTTGTGTAAAGAAATAAATTCCTGATCAATTTTTGGTTGACCTAAAGATCTCGGGTATTTTTTATATATAAATTATATATAAATTATATATAAATTATATATAATTTATATATAATTTATATATAAATTTGAGTTTAAAATTTATTTCCATATTTATTCTGTGCCATTCAGAGAAGACGTGTGCCGACCATTAATAGGGGTGTCAAAGGGTATCTCCCTGTTACCATGGACGATCGGCCTGCACCGAAAAGTCAAGTCGCGGGTTTGGCATTTTATTGGGACTTATAAGATATGTTATCCCCCAACGTTTTAGTCCGATAACTTAAACATGGGAGCAACGCTGCACGAGATCTGTTTTTTTTCATTTATCGTGCATTTCTTTATTATTATGAAATTTGGAGATCCGGCAAAAATCATGAAGGTACCCCACTTTAAGACCAATATTGTGGGTAGGCTGGACCCCTCCTAAGGTCAACAAACCGGAGAAAAAAATTTTTAAAATGAAAATTTGTCAATTTCTTACAGTTCCGACTGAGGTGACACTTTTTAATGCCTTTATATATGATGGTCTTAGGGTACCATAACATATATCATTGGCCGTTTTCGCCCGCTTGGTGCGTCAGGTCGAAAAATTCAGTAACCTTAATAGGGTATACCCGAGTAAGCATCTGAAATCTGCCCTTGGCGGAAAATCCGGGGGGGGGGGGGAATGCCTTTAGTATGTAGGTACCCTATAGGGATATCATGACATATAGGTCTTAAGGCCACCCTGTGCAGAAATGGGGGTGGGGGGTCGAAAATCGAATTTTTGGTCTTTTTTTTTTCGCCCATGGTAAATTCTAGAGGGGGGAGGGGGAAGAAAATCATGAAGATGCCTTAGACGAAGGGCAACACAATGATGAGAGAGGGACCCGAAAAGCCAATGATCTCGGAAGGAGGGCCTTTCGAATCCTTTTCTTAAAGATTTCGCTTGCATCCAAAAGAGGGATTACTTTCAAAATCCGTTCGTTCGGCTAGTCTTATGTCTGTTTTAAAACATTTTTTGAGATTGATCCAGAAATGATTTTTAAAAATACTTAGAGAAACCGATTTTTTTTTTCAGCCCCCCTCCCTTTCCCCCGGTCTCCTTGTAAAGGAACAATACCCTTAAGCATTTTCATTAAAAATGATATACAAGAGCAGTCTTCATTAAAGGTTTCACATAGAAATAATCTTTACGAATGTAAAGGGGGTACGGGAAAAATGAGCAAAATTCAAAAACCTCCACTTTTCATGTTGACCCATCTGGAAAATGGTATCGAACCATTGACATTATATTACTATAGGCCATAAGACGCGCCGACCACCGTAAAGATTTTTTCTATGTGAAACCTTTAATGAAGACTGCTCTTGTATATCATTTTTAATGAAAATGCCGGGGGAAAGGGAGGGGGGCTGAAAAAAAAATTGGTTTCTCTAAGTATTTTTAAAAATCATTTCTGGATCAATCTCAAAAAATGTTTTAAAACAGACATAAGACGAGCCGAACGAACGGATTTTGAAAGTAATCCCTCTTTTGGATGCAAGCGAAATCTTTAAGAAAAGGATTCGAAAGGCCCTCCTTCCGAGATCATTGGCTTTTCGGGTCCCTCTCTCATCATTGTGTTGCCTTCGTCTAAGGCATCTTCATGATTTTCTTCCCCCTCCCCCTCTAGAATTTACCATGGGCGAAAAAAAAAAGACCAAAAATTCGATTTTCGACCCCCCACCCCCATTTCTGCACAGGGTGGCCTTAAGACCTATATGTCATGATATCCCTATAGGGTACCTACATACTAAAGGCATTCCCCCCCCCCGGATTTTCCGCCAAGGGCAGATTTCAGATGCTTACTCGGGTATACCCTATTAAGGTTTCTGAATTTTTCGACCTGACGCACCAAGCGGGCGAAAACGGCCAATGATATATGTTATGGTACCCTAAGACCATCATATATAAAGGCATAAAAAGTGCCACCTCAGTCGGAACTGTAAGAAATTGACAAATTTTCATTTTAAAAATTTTTTCTCCGGGTTTGTTGACCTTAGGAGGGGTCCAGCCTACCCACAATATGGTCTTAAAGTGGGGTACCTTCATGATTTTTGCCGGATCTCCAAATTTCATAATAATAAAAATGCACGATAAATGAAAAAAACAGATCTCGTGCAGCGTTGCTCCCATGTTTAAGTTATCGGACTAAAACGTTGGGGGATAACATATCTTATAAGTCCCAATAAAATGCCAAACCCGCGACTTGACTTTTCGGTGCAGGCCGATCGTCCATGGTAACAGGGAGATACCCTTTGACACCCCTATTAATGGTCGGCACACGTCTTCTCTGAATGGCACAGAATAAATATGGAAATAAATTTTAAACTCAAATTTATATATAAATTATATATAAATTATATATAATTTATATTAATTTATATATAGTATTTAAGTTGTGCAATTTGTAAAATTATATATAATTTATATATAATTTATATATAATTTATATATAATTTATATATAATTGATATATAATGCAATTATTATTTGAATTAAAAATTATATATAAATTATATATAAGTTATATATAATTATATATAAATTATATATATTCATATATAATTTTTATATAAATTATATATATTATATATAAATTATATATAATTTATATATAAATTATATATAAATATATATAATTATATATAAATTATATATAATATATAAATTATATATAATTTATATATAAAAAATACCCGAGATCTTTAGGTCAACCCAATTTTTTCCAAAGAAATAAATTCCCAATTCAATTTTTTTTAAAGAAATAAATTCCTGATCCGTTTTTTTTTAAAGAAATAAATTCCTAATCTTTCTTTCCTAAAGAAATAATTTCCTAATCCATTTTTTCCAAAGAAATAAATTCCTAATTCAATTTTTTTGTTTAAAGAAGAAAATTGCTGATCCGTTTTTTGTAAAGAAATAAATTCCTAATCCTTTTTTCCTACAGAAATAAATTCCTAATTCATTTTTTATAAAGAAATAAATTCCTAATTCATTTTTTTCAAAGAAATAAATTTCCAATGCTGCTTCTCCATTATGGCTCAAAATTAATTTTCTAGAATTAATTTTCAAAATTTCCGGAAGTACTGTGCTTTAGTTATTCTATGAATTTTCGACCATGGATTAAGAATACAAAAAATGCAATGTAGTAAAAATGGCCGACTCCATTTTTAAATCTTGGGTTAGAAATCCACAATAACAAAAGCACAGTACTTCCGGAAATTTTGAAAATTAATTCTAGAAAATTAATTTTGAGCCATAATGGAGAAGCGGCACAATTCAATTTTTTTAAAGAAATAAAATCCATTCTTCTTAAAGAAATAAATTCCGAATTTATTTTTCCTAAAAAAATAAATTTCTAATCCATTTTTTCTAAGGAAACAAATTCCTAATCTAATTTTCCTACAATTTTGGCCATAAAATATTTTGATTCCTAAAATAAGATTTACTAAAATAAATATTTTCCTAATTTTTTAAATTCCTACAAGGATTTCAGGAATTTTATTTTAGGGACTTAAAAAAAATTTCACCTTAAGGAATTTTAAAAATTTTGATATTAGGAATCAAAAATTTTTAGAAAAATTAAAAAAAAAAAAAAAAAAAAAAAAAAAAAAAATTGTTGGGAAAACAATTTTAGGAACCTAAACTTTTAGAAAAAATGGATTAGGAATTTATTTTTTTAGAAAAAAATTAATTAGAAAAAATGGTAGGGAATCTATTTTTTCCTATCACTTTTCCTCCAAGTAAAAGAATAAATTTAACCCAGACTTTTTTTTCATCGCAATGCATTCTTCACTGCAAACCCAAAGTCAAAGTCAAAAACAAAAAATCAACCATTTCTTTCAAAATGCAAATTTTTTTTAGATTCAACTTTTTTTTTTTTTTTTTTGAAAACGAAACCCGATTATTGGAATTTGACAAAAAAACGTTGAAAGCACGCGTATCATTGTTAATAATGGCTTTCGGTTAAAATGTAATTGACGAGTTGTAGTAAACTGCAATGTAACTGACCCGATCCCCAAGCCATTGTTTGCAACAACTTGGTTGGATGGTGTGGGCTAAAATTTATTCTCAAGGTCTCGGCCCTACGAACCGTTCATCTCCATCATTAGAATTATAGTTTATCTCGGGGGAAGCTTAGGCATAAAGACTCATTAGCGCTCCTAATGGCTTCTGTTTATCTAATTTTCGACTTTAAAAAAAAAAAAAAAAAAAAAAAAAAAAGTAGAAATAATAACAACCAAAGTACCTAAAATACGTTGCGTAAACATTTTTTTTTTTTTTTTTTGGAAAATTAAACTGCGAAAAATTCACCGCTGGTGTTACCAAGCGTGGACGGGGGTCAAAACTGTTAAAAATCATAATTCATTAAACGCCCCCGTCGAGATAATTACATGCTTCCATTAAAACAAAATAAGGAAAATAATGATAATGTAAACCTAACGATGCCTAAACACTATCCCGAAGGAGCAGTTAAACAAACGAAAAATCAAAATCGGGATAAACGAAAAATTTCGTATTAAAAAAACAGTTTCAACTATAAAGGGGGGAAAAAAAATAGGAAGAAAAAAGTAATAAATCCACACCTACGGGCTTTTTTCGGGATGGCGGAACGATGTTTTTACTTCATTGTGACAGTTGATGATAAACAAGCTTACCTGGAAAAATAAAAAATAAAAAAATTTTTAAAAAAAGATGAAAAGAAGAGAAGGAAAAAAAAATGAAACATTTTAAATATGAATTTTAATTCACGCGAAAAAAAAAGTTGAATTTTTTCTAACTTTTAATTAATATTTAAAGTTTTCTTGGTCCGCATCTTTTCGCAAAACGAATCCAAGCAAAATTTGAACTCCGGAAAGGAAATATAAATGCAAAGTTATGTCGGAGGTGGCGTGTTTGGAACCCACGACGAAACGGTTCGCAGGTTTTAACGAGTCGAAATAGTATATTACTCGACGGGGATCGAAAGCGAGGTATTTTAGTGCGAGACTAAGTGTACGGTTCGGGGTGTAGTGGTAAAAAAAAAAAAAAAAAAAAAAAAATTGTCCGCCAATTTTGCTGCAGCAGGAAATTTTTTTTGAACTGCTGAAACCGAATATGAAATCAAAATTAAAAAAAAAAAAAAAATTCAAGATGGAGGATGGTTGGTAAAATCTTATTTAAAATATTACAGATTTTTTATATTAGGATTTTTTAAACGCTTTGTTTATTGCTCTTTTTATTCTTACGAGCTGCTTCGGGACCGCTTCGCGGTCCCTGCGCATCTCGATTGAAAGGGATACAGGTAGCAAATTATAAAATTTGATTATTAAAAAATTACTTCTATAATTATATATGAGGAAGCAAATGCTTTTACTCGGAAAGCAAAGGCTTTTGCTTATGACCTTTTACTTAGCACCTTTTGCTACGCACCTTTTACTTGGAACCTTTTGCTAATTACCTTTTACTTAGTAGCTTTTGCTACGCACCTTTTGCTTAGGGCTTTTTGCTAATCACCTTTTACGAAGAAGCTTTTACTTATGCCCTTTTACTAAAGACCTTTTACTTTGGCAATTTTGCTTAGGACCTTTTACTAAGTTCCTTTAACTTTGGAACCTTTTCTTAGGACCTTTAACTAAGAACCTTTTACTTTGGAGATTTTACTTAGGAACCGTTCCTTAGGACCTATTACTAACTACTTTCCACTTTAAAGCTTTTACTTACGACCTTTTACTAAGTACGTTTTACTTAGGAACCGTTCCTTAGGACCTTTTACTAACTACCTTTTACTTTGGACCTTGTACTGTACTTTGAACCTTTTACTAAGAAGCTTTTACTTATGCCCTTTTACTAAACACCATTTACTTAGGCAATTTTGCTTAAGACCTTTTACTAACTACCTTTTACTTTGGAGCTTTTACTTAGGGCCTGTTACTTTGAACCTTTTACTAAGCACCTTCTACTTAGAAACCTTTCCTTAGTGCCTGAAACTAAGAACCTTTTATTTTGGAGCTTTTACTTAGGAACTTTTGGTTAGGACCTTTTACTTAAAAATCTTTCCTTAGGACCTTTCACTAAGAAGCTTTTACTGTGGAACTTTTCCTTATGCCCTTTTACTAAACACATTTTACTTAGGAGCTTTTACTCAGCACTTTTTACTTAGGAACCTTTTACCGAGTAAAAGCATTTGCTTTTCGAGTAAAAGTATTTGTCTTGAAGTAAAAGCATTTGCTTCGAAGTAAAAGCAATTACTACTTTCTTTGCATATCACTCAAAGATTATTAGTTGATATATTTATATGATTAAAAGTTAAAAGTCTTTTTTCCTGGCCATTTTTTTTCCTATAAAAATCCTTTTTTTTTCTCCTTTACAAAGCGATTCTTTATTCCTTTAAAAACCGATTTTTTTTTCCTAGATACAACGATCTCACTCCCCTCCCCTTTCTTTTCTGGCCAATTTTTTTTTCTTCTTTTTCTAGATACACATACAAACAATCTCACTTCCCCCTTTTGTTTCTGGCCAATTTTCTTTTTTCCTTTTTTTTCCCTAGATACACATACCTACAAACGGTCTCACTTTCCCCTTTTTTTTCTGGTCAATTTTTTTTCCCTAAATACACATACAAACGATCTCGCTCTCCCATTTTTTCTGTCCAATTTTTTTTTTCCTTTTTTCCCTAGATACACATACAAACAGTCTCTCTCTCCCCTTTTTTTCTGGCCAATTTTTTTTTTTTTTTTTTTTTTTTTTCTCTCTAGATGAACAGACTAACGATCTCACTCTCCCTTTTTCTTTCTAGCCAATTTTTTTCTCTTCTTTTTTTTTCTTTTCTTTTCATTTTTTTTTTTTTTTTTTTTTTTTTTTTTTTTTACAATTTCGGTGGTTTTGTCTGTCTGTCTGTCTGTCTTACGCGGTTTTTTTTTTCTTCGGACATAACGATGTTACTGCGCTTTTATATATTTATATTTATATATATGTAATATTAGTAAAGTATTTTTTTTTTCAAAAAAACTTTATCCCTTGCGTACAAACACCAGACAAACACACTCCCCCCCCCCCTCAAAAAAAAAAAAAAAAAAACACCGCCTACAGTCGCACAGTTTAAAATGTTGAAAAAAAAAATCCCTGCGTACAGACAAACACACTCCCCCCTCCAAAAAAAAAAAAAAAAAAAATCACCGCCTACAGACAGACACACAGTTTAAAATAATGAGGAAAAAAAAAACCTGCGTACAGACAGAGAAACCCTTTTTATTTTTATTTATGAAATTTTTATTTTTGGAGGGCAGTAAGATCGTTATGTCCGAAGAAAAAACAAAAATTTTATCCCAAAAAAAAAACTATCCCTTGCGTACAAACACCACACAAACACACTCCACCCCCCCTCTTCTCCAAAAAAAAAAAAAAAAAAAAAATCCGAACCACCAAAATTTTAATTTTAGACAATTTTTTTTTTTTTTTTTTTTTTTCAAAAGTTCGTTTAAAATTAAAATTTCGGTGGTTCGCTCTGTCCGTCCGTCTGTCTATCTTACGCAGTTTTTTTTTTTTTTTTGTTTTTCTCGGACATAACGATCTAACTGCGCTTTTATATATTTATAGATAGATATAGATAGATATAGATGGACTTAAAAATGCAAGTAAATAACGGATGGACAGTCATTTATGAAATATTTAACAAGAATTCTTCACCTATGCTTAGCTTATGGGCAAAACAACTTTTTCTGCTTAGAGGCGTTTGCGCGTTTATAAGTTTAAAAATAATTAAAATGAAATATTTTGGGGTTTTTTGAACTGCTAACTTTGAATCTGAAGTCCAAATTTTGAAAAAATTAAAATTAAAGATGGCGGGCTATTAACTTTTTAAAATATTCAGCTTTCTTAATTATTATTACTCGAAAAATAATGAAAGTTTTTGTAAAATAAAGACGATTTAATTTTCCGGGAGGCAGTTAATTTAAAACAAATTGACTTTCTGGAGGGCCACCAGTCCCCCCCCCCCCCCCACGTAAAAACTAATTTCAGATTCGGAATCAGCGACCCCTAAAGCCCCTTAATTCATACAAATAATATTTAAAAAGTTTCGGGAAAAGGGTTAAAAAAAAATTAAAATTGAGTTTGCATCACCGGTTGCATAACTGAAAAATATCGGGCGCATCACTTTTTTTTTTTTTTTTTTTTAATGTCCCTTTGGCCCAGTGCTTAACATTTATAGACTTTTTTTTCTTTTTACCGCTTCTAATTAAAGTTGTGATTATAATTATGCATATCGCTACTTCTTTTTCGCCACCCTTTTTTAACGAAAAAACTGCAATATGGGGGGGAGTAAAAACGAGTTAGTCCTACGAATTTAAGGCTTGGATTGCTCGGTGAAAAGGAAAAAGGCGTAACTTCCGAAATGCGCGATACCTAAACTAACGTATTTTTTTTATTTTTTGATACGTATTCACTTGTAATAAGGCATGACGTTATTATCGTGTTCTCACATGGACTATATATCATCGTACATGGATAAAACCAATTTGACTTGCTATGTGGATGCTTAATTAACAATGCGCTCAAAAAGGTGGAATAAAATTAGGATTTTCTAATCTCTTTATATAAATGAAAATAATAAATGCGGGAAACGCGTAAACATGCATAATATGGGGATGAAAAACAGACAAACAAATAAATAAATAAAAAGGTCTCGTCGCCTTTCAGCCATTTTTATTTCTTGTTTTGCTTTTAATTTTATTAATTGAAATCCCATGTTTAAAATAACTATTAAAGCCCTTGATTTTGTAAATAAGATTTTTTTTATACGAGGCGCTGTCGGTAAATTGGTCTTAAGAGGTTTAGGCACGATTTTAAAAATATCTGGTTTAGAAAGAAAGGGGGGGGGGGGGACTAAATTGTTGCGTTTATGTATAAGCGTAAGGGTGCGCAAAACAAAAGTTCGGCCATAAAATGTGACTTTTTTTTCTTTTTGTTAAATTAAAAATTGTTTCCTCGAAAAGGAACAGAGATGGGACGTTTAAAAAAGAGATGCGTAAATTGTACAAAAATTGGACATACATAAAAAAATGCATAAATTATGTATAAGTAAGTATGCATAAAAAGAAAAAAAGAGTTGAATAAGAGTAATCATTTAAAAATTATGCATAAATTTTTTTGCATAATTAAATTTTGATGTATTTTCAATTATGCATTTTCAAATTTTGATGCTTAAAAAAATTATGCATAAATTTTGTTGCTTAAAAAAATTATGCATAAATTTTGTAAAAATTATACATACTCAAGTTTTGATGCTTAAAAAATTATGTATAAATTTAATAAAAATTATGCATACTCAAATTTTGGTGCTTAAAAAAATTTGCATAAATTTTTTTGCTTAAACAAGTATGCATAAATTTTGTTGCTTGAAAAAAATTATGCATAAATTTTGTAACAATTATACAAAATCAAGTTTTGATAAAAAATTATGTATAAATTTTGTAAAAATTATGCATATTCAAATTTTGGTGCTTAAAAAAATTATGCATAAATTTTGGTGCTTGAAAATTGTGCATAAATTTTGTAAAAATTATACACATTCAAGTTTTGATGCTTAAAAAATTATGTATAAATTTTGCTGCTTGAAAATGATGCATATTCAAATTTTGTTGCTTAAAAAGAAATATGCATAAACTTTGCAAAAGTAATGCATGTCCAACTTTTAGTATAAACGATACAAAAGGAATACATTTTTTATTAAAATTTTTTGCATTTATTTCGAAAAAATTTTATACACTTTCTGCATCACTTTTTAGTTTGGGTACGGGGAAAATCGCAATATAAGTCAATTCCGAAACCGTTTTGATACGGAGCCTTAATTCTACACATAAAAAATTATTTAAACGTATAAAAAAAAAATTAATTTGGCAAATTAATAAATTACAAATAAAGAAAATCTAGGAGATATACGACAGTTTTGCAGCCTGGGTGGGGGGCGGGGGGAAGTCAAAGCCGGGGGCCATGAAATTTCTGTGTAATATTAAATCTTCATAAGAAAAAATCAACTTAAAGCTTACAGAAAAGACAGGTTCAAACATGTCAAAATTTCGCTCAGGTAAATACGTGTTGTGCACTGCCCCATAAAGGTGGTAAGTACAAAACTGATTTTTTCTTTTCCCCTTTTAGAAAAAAATGGATTTGATTAACAAAAATTTTTATCAGCTGATTCAATACGGTACCGGATATCGGCGGTCTTATCTCAAAGGCATATTTTAAATCCTCATTTCCGCCGAACGATACAAATCATTCGTGCGAATTTATTACTTTTAAATGCACATACAGTATTAAAAAAAAAAAGATTCTAGATACCTAATTCTGTTATTTTTTTTTTCGAGTTATCAATTTGTTTGGAAACGTGACAAGTCTTATGTGACACTTTGAGTATGACGAATCGTTTCATCGTTGATCGTTTGGATAGAGTTCAAAAAAAAAAATCTCGAAATGATGTTTATTACCTTGACGTCATACGTGGCGAAAAACAAAATTTTCCCTCCAAATTTTTTTTCAGGCAAAAAAAAAAAAAAAAAATTAGCCTGGAACCTGTTGGACTCGCAAAAAAAAAAAAAAAAACGTTCGGTGCCCGAAAAATGCACCAAGGACACAACCGTCATCCTCAAAAGCCTTATATTTTTATTTCAGAAATTTTTAAAAAAATATTTTAATATTTTTAATAATCGTTTTCTATTTTGTTTTTCTTTTTTGATAAATATCAAAAAGTTAAATTTAAAAAAGATTTGGGTCACTCTTGCCAAAAACTCGAAGCAAAATTAAAACTATCAACCTTTGGCATCATTTCTCTCGTTTACGCTTTTTGATTAGTTCGAGCCCGTAAAACGTTAAATTATTTATTTATTTACTTATTTTATTTCCAAGATGGCACTTCGTATTTTTACTCTGGCCGCCCGATAAATAAATAAAAAATAAAAATAAAATTATTATTGCCCACGCATATGCGAATTTTTTCAAGCGGTAAGAAAATTTCTCTTATTTAAAAAAAAAAAAAAAAAAAAACGAAAAGAAAAAAAAGCTTTGTATGACGTGAATAGTAATACCTTTTTCCTTATCTAACAGAACACGCTTCCCATCATTTGAGGAGTAGCCATAATTGGTGTAATTGTTTTTTCTTTGAATACTAATTCGGACTGCGTAAAGAGGTCAGAACCGATATCGAAAATCTATTCATAGAACGTTTTTATTTGCAACTTAAAATAAATATTCAATATATAATATAACGTGGATTGTGGCCCGACATTATATAAATAAAATCTGGCGTTGTTTTGAATTATAAAAATGTGTAAATCTTTTTTTTTTTTTTTTTTAGTCGGTTGACTGGGTCATTCGTGATATGAAATTCATTTTTGATTTTGTTTCTTAACGGGCTCTCAATCAATAAATTAGTATGAGAAAAAAAAAATGAGAAAATTTTTTTTAATATTATTAATAAACGAATGAAATTGAAGATACTTAAGATGAAGCTGAATCAAGGTTATAGAAGGACGAATTTTGGACAGTTAAACCAGACATCATTTATAACGAGATAAACAAAATAACTTCCGAATTGACATTGCGGTATCGTTTTGTTGATACCGGGGACCATTGAAGTGTTACGTAAGCATGATTTTGGCAATTTTTGACAGCCTGCCCCTCCCCTTGTACGCTAGTTTTTGGAAAAAATCCTTTCCCTTTATTACGTGAAAATTCAGTCCAATCCCCACAATTCTTAAAACGTGTTGATTTCCACTTAAAAAAGAATTTACAAACTCCTCCTCTTTCCTTCCGTAAGCAAAAAGAAACCTTACTGATTTTTACAAAACTTAAAACATTTTGATGCTTAAAAAAATTATGCATATTCAAATTTTGTTGGCAAAAAATTTATGCATATTCAAATTATGTTGCTTAAAAAAATTATGCATTAATTTTGTAAAAATTATGCATATTCAAATTTTGTTGCCTAAAAAAAATTATGCATATTCAAATTTTATTGGCTAAGGAAATGATGCATATTCAAATTATGTTGCCTAAAAAAATTATGCATATTCAAATTATGTTGCCTAAAAAAATTATGCATATTCAAATTTTATTGGCAAAAAAATTATGCATATTCGAATTATGTTGCCTAAAAAAATTATGCATATTCAAATTTTGTTGCCTAAAAAAAATTATGCATATTCAAATTATGTTGCCTAAAAAAAATTATGCATATTCAAATTTTGTTGACAAAAAAAATTATGCATTAATTTTGTAAAAATTATGCATATTCAAATTTTGTTGCCTAAAAAAAATTATGCATATTCAAATTTTATTGGCTAAGGAAATGATGCATATTCAAATTATGTTGCCTAAAAAAAATTATGCATATTCAAATTATGTTGCCTAAAAAAAATTATACATATTCAAATTTTATTAGCAAAAAAATTATGCATATTCGAATTATGTTGCCTAAAAAAAATTATGCATATTCAAATTATGTTGCCTAAAAAAAATTATGCATATTCAAATTTTGTTGCCTAAAAAAATATGCATATTCAAATTTTATTGGCTAAGGAAATGATGCATATTCAAATTATGTTGCCTAAAAAAATTATGCATATTCAAATTATGTTGCCTAAAAAAATTATACATATTCAAATTTTATTGGCAAAAAAATTATGCATATTCGAATTATGTTGCCTAAAAAAATTATGCATATTCAAATTATGTTGCCTAAAAAAATTATGCATATTCAAATTATGTTGCCTAAAAAAATGATGCATATTCAAATTTTGTTGACCAAAAAAATTATGCATTAATTTTGTAAAAATGATGCATATTCAAATTTTGTTGCCTAAAAAAAATTATGCATATTCAAATTTTATTGGCTAAGGAAATGATGCATATTCAAATTATGTTGCCTAAAAAAATTATGCATATTCAAATTATGTTGCCTAAAAAAATTATACATATTCAAATTTTATTAGCAAAAAAATTATGCATATTCGAATTATGTTGCCTAAAAAAATTATGCATATTCAAATTATGTTGCCTAAAAAAATTATGCATATTCAAATTTTGTTGCCTAAAAAAAATTATGCATATTCAAATTTTATTGGCTAAGGAAATGATGCATATTCAAATTATGTTGCCTAAAAAAATTATGCATATTCAAATTATGTTGCCTAAAAAAAATGATGCATATTCAAATTTTGTTGACCAAAAAAATTATGCATTAATTTTGTAAAAATGATGCATATTCAAATTTTGTTGTTTAAAAAAATTATGCATATTCAAATTTGGTTGCCTAAAAAAATGACGCATAAATTTTGTAAAATTGTGCATAGTCAAATTTTGATGCTTAAAAAAAATTATGTATAAATTTTGTCAAAAATTTTCACATTAAAATTTTGGTGTTTAAAAAAATACGCATAAACTTTGCAAAAATGATGCATGTCCAAATTTTTGTATAAATGATACAAAAATTATGCTATTTCTATATAAATTTTTGGCATTTATTTTGCAAAAATTTGATACACTTTTGCATCGAGATTTATTTCATTCAAATAGACAATATTACAGATAATTTTACACAAATGATGCATATCCAGATTTTGATGTTTAAAATATTATGCATAATTTTTACAAAATTTACGTAAAAATTATGCATATTCAAATTTTTATGCTTAATAAAAAACATGTATTCATTTGCTTACGCATAACTAATGTTTCGCCCATGTTGAGCTTATGGGAAAAAATTTTTCCCGTTATAATTTGAAATCCCGTAGGCTGGGTTTTTTTTTTTTAAGGTAGGAAAACCGTAGAAAAGGGTTGAGTTTATCTTGTCCTCATAAGCTAATTTTAGTAGAGTTCAAGCATAGAATTAATATAATGCTCAGTAAAAAAATTTTCGGAAAAAAAGCTTTCCTATTTTTTTCGGAACTGCGGAAGAAAAACGAAGCACAGCGTTAGAAAATTTGATTTCAGGAAACCGATCAGATTGTAATTAACAGACTTGAATTAAAACTAACTTTAATTAAAAGGAAAAAAAAGAAGAAAAATAATGGAGATTTCTTTCTTTTTAATTTTTACGCTCTTACCCCTTTTTTTTTTTTTTTTTTTTGAAAATCATTTTAGGGCCTCGAAGTCAAACTCCGATTCTTCTAAAAAAAAAAAGTTGACCTCAATTTAAAAAAAAAAAGGAAAAAAAAAAAAAAAATTAAAAATTTTGGTGAAATAATGGAACATGATAGAGGTTTGAAAATCAATCCCCGAGAGATTTCCTGGGCACGCTTTAATCTGGATCAGGATAACTATTTTCGATAAAAACCTAAGCCTTTTCCGACTTTTTTTACTTTTTTGCGTCAGCATCGGTCGGATTAATTTTTTTTTTTACTTCCCCTTCCCCTCGGGACGAATGGAACCAGATTCGAAGAAAATGGATTTTTTAACACTCGTAAAAAAAAATGTCTCCGCAATATATTCGATACACAATCTCGTTTCTCATATTAAAAAAAAAAAATAAAAAAAAGGAGAAGGTTTTCGCAATTACCAGGACAATAATCATAAATACAATTACAGCCGCGAAGGGAAGAAAAAAAAATGACAATTTGGAACGCGGAATTGTGAAAAATGTGGCACGATTTTTGTTTGTTATCTATATAAAGAAGGGAAAAAAAACTCGGGGAAACAATGTAAGTTACGTTTATGCTTTTTAACATCTGCTTGGAAGGAGAAAAAAAAAAAAAAAGTATATAAAAATAAACAGCAATTTTTGTTTCCTTTTTTTGTATTATTTTTATGAACGATTAAACACGTTTAAAACGAACATTTTGATTTTGAAAAATTTCTGGGTGATCTGATTTTTTGATATTACCATAAATTTAGGGCAGCAGGGAAAAGATAGTTTACGAGTGTAAATTCCCGTACGTAAAAGTTACGCAAAAAGTGTATAATTTTTTTGCAAAATTAATGCAAAGAATTTATACAAAAAAATATATATAATTTTTCTGTCATTCATAAAAAATCTGAAAAAATTCAGGGTTGATATTCTACCTATAAAGAAACATTTTCCGATATAGAAGTTCTAAAATTCCATAAAGTTGATTTTCAAACCACCCTGCTAAATATTTTATTAAAAGAAAAAAAAAAAAAAAGATATTGTAATTTTTCTGGAATAGAACCCAGGTCTTATGATAGGCAATGTGTCAGCAACTTGACAGCAAAAGCAAAATTTTCAAAAATAAAATTGCTCCTTATTTTGGATTTTAATTTTTTTTAAACTTCTGACTTCAGATTCGGAATCAGCTGTTCAAAATTCATAAGTAGGTCGAATTACAATTATCTAAATAATTATTTTTTAAAAAAACATATATTTTTTTATTTTACGTATCATACATGGATACTTGATACGTTGGGCAAGAAAGGGTTGAAAGCGACATGCAAAAATCGTCCTTTTTAGTTTTTTATTTCTCGCCTCCTTCCTTCTTCGTCATTAAAGTTTCAAAAAATCTAATAGTCTCTTGCGTTAGAATGAGGAATGAGAATAATATAAAAAACTTGCATACCTGGTATTTTGAATATTTGGAAAGAATTTTTTAATTTAATGACGAATATAAAAATATGTTCTACTTGACTGTTCCATATTTAATTCTTTTTTTTTAAATGGGGAAAAAAATGTACGAGATTTAAAAAAAAAAAAAAAAAAAAACAATATAGATAAAAATGGTTGTGTTTACAGGCGCACCTATTATACTCACACCAAGACACACCTACACGTAACCATTTACTGTTGTTCAAGACCTTTAAAATGGAAACGGGTGATAATTTCTGATTTAATGAGATGTGACTTTTTTTTTTCCTTTCCCTGGCAAACTTGTGACGTTCCCGACTATTTTTCCTAATCCGTTTTTTCTAGAAAATTAAATTCCTAATCCATTTTTCCTAAAAATGTTGGTTCCTAAAATTTTTTTCCTAACTATTTTTTTCCTAATTTTCAATTTTCCAAAAATGTTTTGATTCCTAAAAAAAAATTTCCTAAAATGAATATTTTTCCTAATTTTTTAAATCCTTAAAGGGATTTTAGGAAATTTTATTTTAGGAAGCAAAAAATTTTAGGAAAATTAAATGTTAGAAAAAAAAAATTAATGAAGAAAACAATTTTAAAATCCAAAATTTTTAGGAAAAATTTTTCCATTAGAGTAATGTCAGCAAAACTTTTTTTTCATGTTCTAATGTTTTTTTTCGCTAATATACATTTCAATAAAAATTTTTCATGGTTAACTTTCAAGAATGAGGAGTAATACAATGAAAAAAATTTATATCTTTAACAAAATATATGTTACATATGAAATAACATCATAAGAAACAGCAAATCTTCATCGACGGCGCTTGTCCCAATACCAGATTATTTTGTAAACACAGTTATTTCAAATTATAAAAAAATCCAACAAAAATCATTTCAGTGGTTTTTACTATAAAAAACCATAAGGTTTCCCAAAAAATTGTCGAAAACTAAAAAAAAATTTTTTTTGAATGAGGTATTAAACGTTAAAGTTGTGTCTTACAGGATCACGTCATCGGTGTCCCCGTCATTGATTTAAATTAAAATCGAATATTTTATCCGTAATTTTTTAAATTTAAACTTTTTTTTCATCTGTCTGCTTAAAATAAGCCATTGTTATTTATATCCGATGGGAAAAAAAATTTTAAAAAAATTATTAGGTTATATTTTATCGAAAATAAGGTAAGCGTTTGAATTTCGTTATTATAAACGTCATTTGTGTCCCCATGATGGTGCGCTAAAACTAGAATTTTTGGGGAAAAAATTTTTACGCAGATTTCAAGTGCTATTCATAAGTAAAACCTCCCTCATATAGCAAGTTTTAAAAAAATGTCATAGTCTTCAGAAAGTAGCAAAAAAGTTGAATAATCATTGGTGTCCCGTCTATGGTGTCCCCCCTTCTCTGATCTCTCCCCTTGTTGACAGAATGGAAGGCAAGTTTATGTAATAAAAACCACTCTTTAGCTTACAAAAATGGTTGATAATTCGATTATTTAAGCCCACAAATGAGGGACTTCGAATTTTTGGACTGTTTTATTCTTATCACTTTTTCATGTGTAAGAACAAAAAATTTCAAAAAACGAAGGGCAGAACAGCCAAAGCTCTTGAATCGTAGATTACGATTTTGCCTATATTCTTGTCCCCATTTCAGGTACAAGGTACGAAAATTCCAAAAAACGTAAAGTAGAATTTCTAAAAAAAAATTTTTGAAGATACTTCACGGAACTTAGTCATACTACTGTAATATCAGGCTCACTTCAGACCATTATAATATAAAGAGTAATATGAGTTATTATGAGAGTAATATAAGTTTTTATTTATAAAAACTTGTAACCATAAGTTAATTATCTGACATTGGCCTGATGTTAGGGCTACACCAAGTTAATATCAGACTGATCACATTTTTTAGGACACCTGGCTAAATTTAAAGCTATATTATATTTTTCTCTCTTTAAGTTTGCATACCTGCCCTTTTAATACCTAGGAATTTACTCTGAAACGAAAACACTTCAGTTTAATGTCCAATTAAATGGTTAAAATCCTTTAATTTCTGCAAATAAAGTCATTGGTGTCCCTTTATCGTCATTGGTGTCCCCGGAAATAACAGTTTTCATTGATATTAAAGCGGGGAAAAAAAAATTAATTAAAATTGCTATAATATCTTTTCACATAATCATAATTACGATTTAAAATCGTACCAGAACTCTGTTTTAGCGAAAAAAAAACAAAAAATTGTTTTGAAAGTGAAAATCGAAGTTTTGCTGACATTACTCTAATTAATGGATAAAAAATTTATTTTATTTTATTTTATTTTTTTTTTTAAGAAAAAATGGGTTAGGAGTTTATTTTTTTTAGGAAAAATGAATTAGGATTTTTTTTTTTTTTAGAAAAAGTGGATTAGGAAAAATAATAGGGAATCAACTTGCGAATATATATTTTAAAAAAAATTGGAATCAAAAAAAAAAAAAAAAAAAAAAAAATACAGGCCTACCAGCAAAACACTTTCTTAATTTATTAATCAGCTTTGAGGGACATGTTTGAAAAAAAATTTTTTTTAAGAACAAAAATGCAAAGTTAAACCCTTTAGGGATCTACAACGCACATTGACTTTTCAATATTTAGCTTACGGGAGTTTTTTTTTCATGATTAGCTTATGGAGTTTTCCAAAATTCTCGTTTTTAAAATCCTGAATCTCATAACTTATTTAGAAGAAGAAATTCAGTCATTCTGATACTAAATTCGAATTCAGGACCCTCAAAAACCCCTAGATTCAGAGTTTTTCGATCGTTTTAAAGAAAAACGATTTTTTTTGCTAGGCAACCAAGAAGTCACAAAAGCAACTTCATTTGTCTACTCAAATTTATTTATTAGTCAGGAGAAACCTTTCTGGCATTGCCTGTATTATTTACAAAATCAATTTTTTTTTTTTTTTAAGTAAGTAAAAAAGAATTAAATGAGCAGAATCACATTAAAAAAAATAAAAAATTATACAAATTCTAAGCAGTAATTTTACTCAGTTCATTTAGACATTGCTCAGCTTCATCATTACTATACGGAGCTGCTTTAATTAGGGCCATCTTAACATTTATTTTAAAGCTTTGCGAACTCATTCCAAAGAATTGTTTTGATAATTTATTAAACAATGCTGTGCCACTGTTTGTAATCCTTTCTCGGAAAAAGAATTGATCGTTGGAGGTTTCCTCAGCAAATGTCTATGTCTAGTATCATGGCTACGGCTGTTGCCTACAGCGGTATAAAGATGTAGATTTTTTTTTAAAATGTAGACTAATAATTCGGGTTGTAAAAAAACTATTCAAAAAGCGAATGAAACATAAAAATATTTAAGCAAAAAAAAAAATTCGGTCCCAAAACAAATATCAACTGCTCAAATTTGGTCGTTAAAGGGGTCATTTTGTTTTTAATCCTCATTTCAGTAAAAAGGATTTCCAGATTCATCTCTAAATTTAATAGTTTAAACCCCTCATCCCTTTTCCCTACATTTTTTTTTTTTTTTTTTTTTTTTTTTTTTTGTAAATTAAATAAATTATCATCAATTTTAAACCAACCGCCCGGGCTTTCGGCAGATTAATCTGCCACGGGCCACAGGAACGGATTAAATAAAAACCATAAAAATTCCTCTTCCGTATCCGAATAAAAAATATAAATTAAAAAAAAAAAAAAAAAAAAAAAAAAAAGTAATTGTTATTGAATTTAATCCAGGGATCATCCCAGATCAAAAAAAATGGATGTAAATTCGGTTTTAGCTTTACACTGTCAAAAAAAAAAAAAAAAAAAATCTTACCTATTTTTTTCCAATTCATTATGTGTTGTCCTGCTACCCTGAGTTTTCTTCGTTTTTGGCCTTTTTATTATATTTCTGAAATGATCCGGAATTGGTGCATTTGAAGCATACCCATGCTCTGCTTCTGAAAAAAAATAAAAATAATAAAAATAAAATAAAATAAATTAACATATAAAGACAACAACGGCGTTCATTACATTGTTTTTACTACCGTTTTATCGCCTTTAATAAAGTCGCATTTATGGTACATAAATATTTAAACGGCCTCCTTTTTTTTTTTTTTTTTTTTCTGGGTGAAGTGAAAATTTTTTTTTTATCCCTCCTCCTCCATTGTTTTTTCCAAAATACCCAGAGAGAAAACCTCAAGAAAAATAATTCGGGTAAACAATTTCCAAACTGAAAACATGTGTTTCGGCCATGCGTGGGTAACCGACTGCAAGAGGACTTACGCGGAAATATATTGCACTCATTCGACCATTGCTTTTTTTTTTTTTTTTATTTAAACTGCGGCGTCGATTTCTATTAAAGACTACAATGGGCCACTTCTTGTAAATTCACTAACTGAATGCTAATCAGATCCGTGATAATAATACGTAGAGCAGAAATCCGTTAAAAAAAATAAATAAATAAATAAATAAATTCGGTCATCCCATCCTGTATACCAAACCGTGTGTAACAAAAAAAAAAATGTAGAAATTCAAAAAAAAAAAAAAAAAAAATTGACCCAATGTGTTAACTTCATGAGTTATGCAGTTCGCTTGATAATCGCCTACATACATTTTCAATTCATGTTCCATGTTAGCATAGGATTAACAAACGAAAAAAAAAGTTCCATTGTTATTTATTTATTTTTTTCTTTTTCCTTTTTTTTATTCCCGGGCTTTTTGAAGCTTTCATTTCGATGTCATAAATCGATGAAAAGACTGATATAGAAAAAGCAGGGCTGCAAACCGAACCGAACCCTGAACCGAAATTCGGGTTTTTCGGACCTTTTTCCCGGAACCTGAACCGGAACTTGAACCGGAAAAAAATTTTAACCGAATCGGAACCTTAAACCACGAACCGAGAAAAAGTTTTACCCGAACCAAACCTTGAACCCTAAACCGGAAAAAAATTTTAACCGAACCGGAACCTTGAACCACGAACCGGGAAAAAAGTTTACCCGAACCAAACCTTGAACCCTGAACCGGAAAAAAAATTTGATCCAAATTGGACTTTCTGTTAAAATATAAATTTAAATGTAATATCAGGAGATTTGCAATAGGCAACACTGTCTTTACTATTGTGTGAATAGATAGTGCAAATAGTTGAGTAAAATATCAATTGAGTACATAAAAAAGGCTTAGAATGGAGACCTTATTCGGGATTCTGAACTAGACCCCTTCCGCCTATCAGGGTTCTCGAGGAGCTCCACATCAGGGCAGGAAGCCCTGAAAAGAAAATTATAAATTTGCAAGCCGAACCGAACCTTGAACCAAAGTCCGGGTTTTTCCGACCTTTTTCCCGGAACCTGAACCGGAACTTGAACCGTATTTTTCACTAGGAATGGAGCTGAACCCAGTCGAACCGAAAATTATAAGGTTGCTACTGAAACCCGAACCGGAATTTGAACCAAAATTTTCATAACGAATGGAGCTGAACCCAGCCGAACCGAAAATTATAAATTTGCAACTGAAACCCGAACCGGAACTTGAACCGCATTTTGTATTAATATCGGAACCGAACCCGAACCAAACCCAAAAATTCCTCGCGGTTTGCAGCCCTGAGAAAAAGGAGACGAGCAAAAAACGAAAGTAGAAAAAGGATTTTTTGTTGATTGGAAAAAAAAAAAAGGTATATGGGAAAAAATGCTTCAGAATTGTATAACTTAAATTCGTCAGGCGCAGGCTATTTCGTGATTAGATCAATAGTACCAAAAATATTTTTTAAAGGATTTTATTTTGCTTTTGAAGGCAAAACATTGGTTTTCGGCTTTCTGGTCACAGTAATTTTTTTTTTTTTTTTTTTTTAATCGGTTTAAAACTGGTCCTGAATATTTTAAGCCACGTTTGGCATCTTTAGGTTTTTGCCATCTTGCATTCATTAAAGAGGACTTTCGGTTAAAAAAAACAAATTGTAATTTTCAAAGCTTTTAATGAAGTTCTTTTGGTTTCGGCACTTGTCATTTTGAAATGACAAATTCCCACGAGGCATTGGTAATGTATCATGTATCATGTATCAGGTAACAAATCTTTTGTAATGTAAAAAGACTGGCAACCTTTTCCAATTACCCAATTTCGTCTTTTAATTGAATCCAGGTTAGAAAGATGCCTGAACAAACGCCTCAAAATTACCCAATTCCCAAATAAAATTTTTCTTTTTTTTCAGTTCTTAGAAAATATTTAAAACCATTTTTCACTTTGAAGAATTAAAAAATTAACCGATTGGGATTTTCTAACGCTGAAAAATATCTAAATTTCAGGGACACCCTTTCCTTAATCATTTTAAGACAAAATTTTTTAAATTCTATTTCCCACCTTATTAGGGTTCCAGGAACTTCAAAAAATCTTAAGAAAATTTTCTGCTTTCAGTCAAAATATAAGTTTCAATGCGCATTTACTGCCACAAAAATGCATCCCGAACAGCAAAATTATTTTTAAAGTCTACCAAGATCCAAAACGGAAAAAATTTTCATAACATAATCAATCCTTCAGTTAGATTAATTCCAACCACCCACTGTTCTTCTATCCAAGCAAGCTTTTCTCACAGCAAAAAAATAAACAATCAAAATCTTCCAGTTCCTTTTTTGGCCCAACAATCATATCATTCAAAAATTCACAGTTTTTAGGCAGATAAATTAATTTCAAATAAATACAATCTCTCTTAAACCAGTCCTATTAATTTTCAAGCAGAAACAATGTCAAGATTTTTAGGTTAATGCATTAACACTTCCAAGATTCAATTCAGAAAAAAAATATCCTTGTATATCATAATTTCAAAAAAAATTGAAACTTGCTTTTAAAAAGCTTCATCCGTAACAACCCTGTAATCATTTTTTATGTCATTCTGACACTTAACTAAATGCACCATTCAAAGTTATGAAGGCTTATGAAAATGAAAGACAAGAACAGCTTTGTTTTTAACAAGTGGCTTTTTAATCTTTACATCTTGCAATCTACTTTTATTCAAAATAGCACTATATATTAGTATTTAAGGGTCAATTTTCTAATAAAAAAAAAAAAAAAAAAGTAAAATCATTTTCAGAATTTTTTATCAAGGTTTTTTTAACTGGGAAATTGAAAGACACTTCATAATCCAAATTCCAGTCGCTTTCCATAATAACACAGCACAAACACTTTAAATAATCCAAAAGATTGTGTAATTCCCAAGCATTAAATTGTAATCCAAATTATAAATCCTACAGGTTAATTAATCCTTGGAAAAAAAGACTTTCAGGACATTTTAATCCAAATTGACTCCATGTAAATTTTTTTTTTTTTTTGGATGATCCAATTTTCATTTCTTCCCACAATTTCCACGCTTTTCACAATTTTCAAACTGAATACCATCAACACCGTAAATACGTCAAAGAAGGTTTAAAATAAAGAAAAAAAATTTTTTTTTTAAATGCATATAAATATCAGCTGATTGGAAGCCACGATACTATAGTTGACATTAGGAAATGAACCGCCATGTTGACGTGGTTTGCCAAACAAAGAACGAAAACACCAACGAAAAATCATCCTTTTCCTCACCTCTGTCTCGCCTATCCAAGTATTCGGCCGCTTGGAGCAATGTGTCAATGCTCATTGTCATATATTTCAATTCAAAAAATCTAATACACTATTAAGAAACCCGGATAAAATTGAAGAAGTTATCCCTTATTTTATATATTTACAAAAAAAAAAAAAAAATAACGCGGAAAAAAGCAAACAAACCACCAACGCGAACCGACCGCCGTCTTATTACACACTGCATGTATTGATGATTGAAACTCGTCCAGCACTCTCCTGATCAATGGAAGTCGTTGCGTGATTGGTCGACGCAACCAAGATGGCCGGAACCCGGCCAATAGAAATCAACTAAATAATGCATGGTTAATCACGTGAAATTTCGTCCCTGGTTTAAAATTTAGAAAATATCACATTTTTTCCGATCAGTTTAAGGGATTTTATTAGAAATTTTAAAATTATAAAAAGGAGAATGTGTATGAAGTTTATGAATAAGCTTTTAAGAGGTAAAATCTACGTATGATAATTTCGCGGGAAGACTCAAAACAAAGAAAATGTAATTGAGGGATCGTCCGCTTGTCATAACTTCGCTAGTGCATGGGATCCCAAAACGACGCGTGCGCCGTTAATTAACCAAACGCCATCCTATCATTAGTTTAGTTTATTTAGTTTTTATTTATTGTGTTAACGGTCGTCCTCGTTTTCTTCATTTCTAATCTTATAAATATAATACATCAATATTTTTTAATACATCCGTATTTTGCTTACATGCATTTCATGTTTTTTTTTCTAACCGAAATAATGAGTAGTGACCGTTTCATTTCAGGAATTTTCCCCAATAATAAGAATTATACTCCCAGAAATCTTTAATAAACTCACCAGACTAAAAATTTATTAAATTTGCTCTTTCCTTTGCCTTCTCCCCTTTCAGTGCCTGTAAAATAACTTTAGAAAATTTAATTTATAACTCTTTAAAAAAAATACCATCAGAAAAAAAAAATCATTTTCCCGCTCTTTTCAAAATAGCGAAATGCTATGACGCAACGATAGGGTGCGTCTCGATCGACAAATAGAAGAAGGCGTTGGACAAGTTGGCAATTCCGTTTTTTTTTTGTCGAATCGTAAAAAAAAGCAAATGGCGTATGTTTTCTTAATTTCACAATTTAGTGTTAAAATTATGAGGCATTTCGTATAAAAATATCGCTCGCGATTGAGTAATTAATATAATGGAATACGATGATCGTCATTTAGATTCATTTTCTAGTTCAATAATTAAATATTGTGATGAAGTCTTGATTGAAAAAGATTGCCTTTCATCGACTTTTAGAAAACATAATGTCAAAAATGAGGAAGATACAGAGTTCAGTTTGCATTTAAGAACCCCAACCGAGTCTAGTTATAATAGGGAATTAATTAATCAACAAATTAAGTCGTCTTGTTTAAGCGAGGAGGTGAGTTTTTTTCGTAACTTTCCAAATAATATTTTTTTTTTTTTGGAAGTGAGACGGAGAGTGATTCATCCCTACCTTTTTTTTTTTTTTTGTTTTTTTGTTTTTCAAATAATCGAATGGATCGAAAATATTCCATTTTGTAAAGCAAAATATCATTTTTATTGGCAGCAATTAAATTTGGTGCAAGGTCAGGAAATAGAGAAAACTAAATGTTTATTTACAAATTGAAATGTGATAAATAAAAACTCGAATGTTTATTTCATTTGGTCTAATTATGTTTTTGATATTTGAAATTTACAGGATTTTGATAAATTAAAAGTTTCTAGTGAAGGATGGGCTTTGCATATTGCTCAGGTTTCGATAAAAGGGAGCAAATTGTGCTTTAGTTTGAATAAACCGCATGCATTTTCTGTTATTTTAAAGGCGGTTTTAACAAAAAAAATTAATTACGGGAGGGATGTAAAGGAAAAACAGGTTTGTTACTATCCTTTTAATTTGCAAAGAAGGCGTTCAGGATTATTTTAAAGGAAAAAGCAAATTCTCACTTCCAAAATAGATCAAACTTTCCTGCTTTATCAAGTTTTTAGCGTGAATTGTTTTAGTAATGAGTTTGATTTTATTTTTAAAAGATCTGAGTCAAACGTGATGAGCGGTGGATCCAGTTCCGGTAGCGAAATGTCGAAGAGACGCGCCTTGGCCGGGACCTCGTCATCAAGCAATGTCGCACCCCCGGACTTAGCAAGCCTCTTCGAGTGCCCAGTCTGCTTCGATTATGTCCTTCCCCCGATTCTTCAGTGTCAGAGCGGTCATCTCGTATGTTCGAGCTGTCGACCGAAGTTAACCTGTTGCCCGACGTGCCGCGGGCCCCTCGGCAACATCCGAAACCTGGCTATGGAAAAAGTCGCAAGCACCGTTATGTTCCCTTGCAAATATGCATCCACAGGATGTTCCGTACTCCAGCTTTATTCGGATAAACAGGAACACGAGGAAGTTTGCGAATTCAGACCATTTCAATGCCCTTGCCCCGGAGCTTCTTGTAAGTGGCTTGGCTCTTTGGATCAAGTCATGCCTCATCTCGTCACATCTCACAAGTCAATCACAACTCTCCAAGGAGAAGATATAGTATTCCTTGCGACTGACATCAACCTACCGGGAGCCGTTGACTGGGTCATGATGCAGTCATGTTTCGGACATTGTTTCATGCTTGTTCTTGAAAAGCAGGAAAAGTTTGATGGACATCAACAATTTTTCGCCCTTGTTCAGTTAATCGGTTCCCGTAAGCAAGCTGAAAATTTCGGTTACAGATTGGAATTGCACAGACAAAGACGTCGCTTGACGTGGGAAGCAACCCCGAGATCTATTCACGAGGGCATTGCCTCAGCTATCGTTAGTTCCGATTGCCTTGTTTTTGATACTAGCGTCGCCCAACTATTCGCGGATAACGGGAATTTGGGAATTAACGTAACAATCTCAATAGTTCGATAATTTATTTAAAAAAAAAAAGAAAATTATTTTAAATTTATTTTCTCTGTTGTTTATTTTTATTTCCTTTTTTTTTCTTCTTTCTCTCAAGCGGTAATCTAAAAGATTTGAGAATTGAGAATATAGAATCGATTAACTGAACAAATCTTTTTCTTCTAACATTCCAAGAGAGCAAAAGTTGTGGCTTGTTTTTTAATTTTTCTGTTTAGTTTCAAAAATGGAATTTTAATTTTTTTGCAATCGAATTATAATTTAAATAATAATTTAAAGAGCAGTTTTTTACCATTTGCAGAAGATGAAATCGGAAAAAGATTTTTATACATAACATTTTTAAAATGTGTGGGGAAATTTTTATTGGGCTTGAATAATCGTCAAATTATTCCTTCTCTGTACCTCTTTCGTTTTTAAGGGGAATAGGGAAATCAAATGCTATCAAATTTGATTTTGTTGAATAGACCTCCCTTTAAGGCTGGTTAGCAATCATTTGGTTAAAATTAAGAAAGAGAAAATTACCATGATTATTTATTTATCAAACTGGCTCATTGTGGTTTTCGTGGAAGAATTGTTTAAATTTTTAAAATTGTGAAAATGCAAAGGTAAATAATTTTTAATGGAGCAGGAGGAAAACGAAAGTGATTAAATTATTTCTTTTAAGTAAAGAAGACATGAAGATAAAAGAGATCAAGCTTAATTCAAGAAATTTTTTTTTTTTTATATATGCAGAGCTTATTAACGTTTATTTAAATGAAAATCACTTACTCCTCTTAATGCCTTAACATATTCACAATTTTTAAAATTTAAACAATTCTATTTTAAATGTTTAGTTGGTTGTTTAACTGGAGGATATGGAATATACATGGGTCAGAAATTTTCCCATTGGACCCATGGCCAGGGGGAGGCTTTGGATTCCCCTTGGCTATGGGCCTATTAATTAAATAATTATGTTTTATAAAAATCAATCATTGGAACTTCAAAAAAAGATTTTCATTTAAATAAAAATCCAAACTAAGCTAATAGCCCTGAACGTTTCAAAAATTTATGAGTAATTTTTATCTGAATGCCCTTATATATTTGTATAAACTTGTGATTAGTCCTGTATAATTTTTTTATTTGGTATTTATATATATTTTATTAAGAGCGAGAAAAAATTGCTCTGCTGTTTGACTCATGAACCGGGAGTTATATATTTAATTTTTGTTACTGTTACTGTTACCCCCCACTCCCCATGTTGAACAGCTTAACAATTTTTTCTACCATAACTCATATATAAAGCATAGATCATAACTTGAAAGCTAGCCGATCTTAGGTAACCCTAATTTTTGATCTCATGTGACTTTGTTATTATTAACAAGTCAAAAAATGGCTGTTTTCTGGCGTTGATAACTGTGAATAATTTTAGTTGTTTTTAAAAACAATAATATTATGGAGTGCTCATGTAATTTTTAATTTTAAAAAAGGAACGATATTAATAAATTTTTGGAACGTTCATTAAATATTTTAAACAAGCCACATCACATTTTAAAGAAGAAGCTTCGAAGAGCTCAGCGATTCTATAAGAAAAATATAATAATGTAATGAATTATTATAAACTAATTAAATTTATTATATACAGTATTATAAAATTCATAAAAGCATTTATCATCTTTTTCCGATTTTTTTAACATAATCTTTTTCTCAAATCCCTTTTCAAGCTTTATGAAAAGAAGTTGCCTTTTCCTTAGTAAAATGAAATTTTAGTTTTGTTTGTTAAATTAAAAAATAAAAGTAATTTAATTTTAAAGATCATGTGTTTTAAAAAATCCTGAACGGCTTCTCTTTTCTTTTCAGTTAAATTTCCGTTTTTTACATTTTACTTTTTGGATTTTTTAGATGCTAAAATTGACTACTGATGTGAATAAAATCACAAATTTAACTGAGGAAAGATTGATTTTATTAAAGAAAGTATCAGAGAGCATCCTCAACTACCAAGGTTATGCCTTGCATGAAAATGCAGACTTTGTTATAAATTTTTCAAGTAAAAATCAGCCAAATACGGGTCAAATGATTAACATAACATGTGGAGCAGTAATAAATTCGTCTTCCGGGAAGAAAGAAATGGAAATCACGCCAGAAAAATATCGAGAGTAAGTAAATTAAAACGTACCTTAAAAAGAAGCTCATTAACCTAAACACTCGCAGGCACATTATTATTACTCCAACCAATTTCGCGAAGCCTTTGATCCGGTCAATGCAATAACGTTCAGTTGATTACGGTTGGCAACACTGGGCTGACGTCATACATAAATATACTTTCGAGGGACCGAGAGGGACTGCTTAAGGTAAGGCTATCACACAAGGCTCTGCACCAATCAGAGCGCTGGAACAAGACGCCATCTTGGGCTGGAATAAGAATTTAACAAATTGAATTCCTTATTCTTATTCCATTTCGTGTGTGATAACCTTAGCAGTTTCTTTGAGACTTTTAGAAGCCAATGTTGATCTACCGAAATCACGGATGTTAATCCGAAAATTAATTTCATGTTTCCCGATGCCCCAAGCACGTTATACGGTCCATATTAACTTCAATATCGACATCAGAAACCCCTTAAAAATGCTATCCTAAGAACCTTCCGAAAACTACAAAACCATTTTTCCTTTTTTCAAGAATGCGCAAAGAAGACGCCAGGGTAATGTCAGAACATAAATACTGGGAGACTGGAAGCGAAGATTTTTTAAACGACTTAGCCGAAGCTTGCGTTATAATTTGTCTTCTGCAAGTCAAACCGAATCATGTCATTTCTTTGGATTTTTCTACAGCAAAAGAAACAACAAGCAAAGGTACTTATTCTTATTGCATTTAAATTATCTTGTTAATACTAAAAATTTCATTTTTTTTCAGGAGCTTCGTTCATATTATACAATTGTGCCAGAATTACAGCTATTAGGAAAAAATTTCAAAATGATAAAAGTTATCCGGATCTGCCGAAAATAGAGGACACTAACTTTGCCCTGTTGAATGATAATGATGAGTGGTGCCTCTTGTTTAATTTTTTACTTGAATACCCAGTTTTGTTAAAGAAAATTACAGAGGAATTATTAAAAGGAAATGCTGATTTTCACCATTTGTGCAGCTTTTTAACTAAACTTAGTTCGTTGTTTAGTATGTACTACAGAAGAGTTCGAATATTACTGGTATGTTTACACTGAATTAACATCCATTTAAGAAAATTAATCACATTTTTTTCATTTTAGGAGGGCAGAGATCATTTATTGCCTTTAATGTTTGCAAGGTTGTACCTTTTATTTGCTATTGAACAAATATTCGAGAATGCATTTCATATTTTGAAGATAAAAAAAATTGAACACATGTAACACATATAATACAGTTTTATTATCACTAAATTGTTATGTTTTCTGGAATAATCCTGGCCACTTTTCTAGGTTCTTTCACATAAGTTTTTGGACATTGCATTTCTGTCCAACTAATTGGAATTAATGCTACACCAGCTTCACTATAGGCATTTACAACTCCTAATTCATTTTCAGCTGTTGACAGTTGATATGTATGAGGTTCAGTCATTGGTAACTAAAATTTTCAAGTTAAGGAAACAAAATGGAAGTTAATAAATTTAAAAAAAAAAATTTCTTGCTGTTAAAAGGATACAACTCGTGCTAAAATAATATCCCCAGGTCTAAAACATTTATACATTTCTGTTTTGTCTTTCTCAGTGGCTCGAACATCCTCTTTTCTAACAATCCCTCTGTAAGGTCTAGTCAATGAAACATCTCCAACACATCTTATTTCACATTTACAAAACCTTAATGTCACAGTCATAACCTGAAAATTAAAAGTGTCAACATTGAGATAGCTGCAGCAGAAACTTTTTTTTTCTTTCTTAAAAATTACCTTAGCTGTAACTATATCTCCTGGAGCAGGCACAATTGTTTGGTTATTAAAACTATGAACCGTAATGACAGATGTTGTATCTTTTTTTATGATTTCAACAACTCCAGCTAGTGTAGAGTAAATATAACCTCCCCTTTCAAAAGTTCCAGATCCTGATATGTGCTCTTTATCTGCAAGGCAGAGCCTCTGACCTGCAATAAAGTTTAAAATTTTCATGTGAAATTGTAACAAAGTTAGGTTAAGTTTCACTAAAAGCTTTTCGTTTGCCTTACCTGGAATGCAAATCAAATCTTTCCTATCGTAAATTTCTCCCATTTTAATTTTAAAATTAAATGATTGAGTCAATTATACCATTATTCACTGTACAGTTTTAAATTAAAATATTTAATTCAAACGTGTATCGTCCATACACAAACAAAAATCATGACGTCACAGCTCATTCAATGAGAACTGCTAGGGACAAACTCTGCCGCACGACACAAGCGCTTGAAGAAATATCTACAAATCCATTGGCGCTTATGGGAGAATATCACTAATTCGACAATAACTTCTTCGTTTCAGCTTTTTGAAAACTATGACTTAACCGAAATGTTTTTATAAAAATTTTCTTTCAGATAAATTGAAAAAAAAAAAAGTATCGAAATCACAAAAATATGAGTTTATTATTAATAATATTACTTTGGGTTTATACGGGACAAAGATATTTTAATGACAGGTGGCGCCCTCCTCGGCTTATGAAATCTGAAAGCGGCCGAGTTCGGAACTACAGTTTGCTGCAGTCCAATTCTGCTACCCCGATCCTCGCTGTGTGGCGGTCGTTTCCTGGCTTGGCTTGGTCTTTTGTTGCATGGTTTTTTATATAAAAAATATTATTTAATATAAGTAAAAATGCTTTATATTAAATGTAGTTAAAAGGAAACTTACTCTTTTCAAATGAATCCGGATGAAATGCTCGCTGTTTCTTGTTTGTGTTCGTTTTCGTGAATAATGATTCCATTTCACGTGAGTTGTAGTTTTGTTTACAATTGTGCACCTTGTATTAGAAAAATGTGGTTGAAGTGTGACATCGGTAGCTAAAATCAACTTCGGTTAGTGTAAAAATCCTGCTCCTGCAGGGAAAATGCATAGGAATTTGGGATTGGCTCTTTTCTTCAGTGGAGCATCAGTTATAGTCATCCAGGTGCATGTGTCAATAATAATAAGAATCAAGGCTATTTACTACAGGTAAGACTTAGTTAAGTAATCAGTTGCATAAATCTTATAAGAAATTGGTAGGTTAATCCGAGCTAAATTAGCAGAATATGCTGAAATAAAATTTAAAAAATTTTTAAGGTGCCCAAAAAACTGACGATTTTGATAGGGAGTTTATGTATGAGCATTACCATAATCATTCGTATTGATTTTTTCCACACAATAGAATGGTTCTTGCTGATGACAATATGTAATTTCAAAAATCCATATGAAGGTTTGAATGGATTGCCTCATTATTATTCAAATTGGCCAATTTTAGTTATTTAATTTTTTATCTTATTGAATAATGGATTAAATTTTAAAAATTTTAAAGGAAATGTTGTTTAGGTAAATAATATGTGAATAATTTTGCAAAAACATTTTATTACAACAGTAACTTTAAAGTTTCTAATATCCTCACATTAGATTTAACAACCGTAAGTAATTTTATTTTATTTAAGTTTAAGATATTTATTCAAGTTGTAAAGCAAATTAACAGATGCAGTTTTTAGTTCCTAATTTTGCACATTCTTTGCCTGAAGTACAGCACATACACTTTCCTGGTCCACAATAGATTCCACAGGGATTGCCTTTTCCAACACATACTCTGCTGCAGATCTCTTGAGAGCCTGGCCATAGAATCTGAAGGTTTCCTCCAACACAATAAGAAAATCCTGTTGTGCTGTCCAAAATAACAGCCAGCATCACAACAATAAATGTTAATGTAACTTTTTTCATTTTGATTTGTCTTTGCTGAAGATTCTATCACAAGCTTTGCTTATATACTGTTCTTTTTAAAACAGTTAAATGATTCTAAGAAAGTTATCTTGACATTTTTATGAAGATAGTTTCCGGCTTTATATAAAATCAAAGATAACAAGTATTTATGTTGATTTAAAAAACAATGGGCATGAGTTGAATGTAATAGGTGAAGAAGCAGCTTTTAATAAAATTCTGTGAAATGAAGCTTGTCGTACTCTTTTTTTCTAACCGCAACGTTGCTTTCCTAATCTTAATAAGAAAAGCGCCACATGTTTTTATTGATTTTTTTTTCCTGGCTCTCTAAATTGCTTTTGAGTGCATTGAAAAAATCCAAAACTTGGATTCCAATTTCATTTTTGAGCCTCCCCAGGTCATCCTGTAGAGTCTATACTCGTAAATGGTTTCACTTTATATTTGAAATGAAAAGTGTATCAAGATTTATTACTTACACATTATTTTCTTTTGTAAAAGGATGTTAATAGACTCCGGTTGAAGGATTAGCTTTAAAGCAAATCCTCAAGTATCCTCAAGTAAAATCTGAAGTATTAATTTTTTAATTTCATCACTTCAGTTTACCAAACGCTAAATATTCTTTCTTATAAGTTTTTTTTAATGTCAATATTCGGTGTACTGGATTAAACTTGATAACGAAATAAAATAAAATAATTATATATAAAGATAAGAAGACGTGAATTCATCAAGTTTTTATCATTGCATAACTCTTTAACTCTTAGTTTTGCGAGTATTTAAATTTCAGAATGTATATTCCGGATTAAAAGGGGTTAAATGTAACTATACGCACTTTGTACGGTGGATTACCTTATTATAAGGAAAATCATGTTACAAGTGCAAGATTAAAATTATCGCCAGTACTCCATTTGGATTTTGGAGTACCAATATCCAATAATATGTCAAAGAAGGAAGGCAAAAGGAAAACCAACTGCCGGTTCGAGACACATCTTTAGGGCCTGCAGAAACCAGGAAGTGGGCGACTATCTGAAATATTTTTCGGACGCCCCACTCCTGTATTAGTGGCTACTGCCCTCCAATAGTCTCGTACCCCGAGGAAAGGTGCTCACCTGAAAGGGGTAGGGACGCCGGGGAAAGGGCCATTCTAGGGCCGGGCGAATCTAATTTCATTTTTTTCTCGATCAAAATAATGAACAATAACTCCCAGGGTGTCTCTTCCATATCCAATGATGAAATTTTAGTCGTGCCGCCCCCTTAAAATTTTCCCAAATAATTAAAAAACAACGTGTGCAAAGTTTGGGGCCTCCACCGAAACGCGAAGTGCTACTTGTAGCAACGTCATTTTTGCCATTTAAAATACATAGGAAATTTTCTTACTTTACTTTTTATTTTTCTTCTCAGTAAATAGCTAGTCGAAAAATCGGTCGTTGGTCCAAATTATCACTTATGTGCCTGTTTTAGAAAATCTTAGGAATTTGCAAACCGAAATATTCAGAATGTTATCTTGATTCTAAATCCCTAAATTAACGTTGTACTTGCCTAACCATAACAACTTAGCTACTAGCTTTTTCGTTTACCGTTTTCGAATCAGTAAGAAATCGAGAAAATTATTGCGCCACTGAAAGAAATAAAATTTTTCAGTGGACGCAATTCCACTTCGTGACAAAACAGAGACACATATAGATGTAAAAAACGAAGAAAAAGTTGTATCATATTTTCTTTAAAAAAATTTAATTAATAGTTAAATTTTCAAAACAATTAATTAACATGGTGCGATTGAACGAATATCATCATTAAATCCACACCCTTCAGAATTCCAGTTGCTGTGACATGCTGTTCCGGGTGCGATTCTAGCTGCAAAGTCTCTGCAGTTGTATTGTCGGTAGACATTTACACATCCTCCTTGTGTGTTGATGGAACTCACACGATCCGCCGCTGGAATTCCCGTAGAGTCGAACGCCCCGTAAAGCCGTACAATATCCAAATTTCGACATCCGTTTACGTTAAGATTTCTATGGCTATTTCCACTAAAATCAGAATGCTGGTAGAGAGTAACCTCGACGGCGGAAACCTCTTGGCCGATAAAGCCGACCACTGTGAGCAGTATCAAGTACGAGGAAATCATGGTTACAACAAACAGTATACAAGAATAAACGACGATCGTTGCTGTGTAACGTCCCAGATTTTTCAGGACCTGAAACAAAATTAACAGTAATTATTCGTGCTGTTTGACCAATTTTTTCTTTTCTTTTTTTGACCAAAAACAGCTTTTTAGCTCAACTTTTAATCGAAGACCCTTAAAATGCTGTTTTTCAAATCACTGATTAGTAGTAATTTTTTAAATCTTGATTTGATCTGAGTTAGCTAGATCTCCACATATTAAAAATCAAAATTTAAACAAGTATTGTTATATAAAATTTTTAACAACAAAAATATGTACCGTTGTCAGTATAAGCACAACGAATAATTTTAAAAAAAATCAAACTATTTCATTTTAATTTAAGTTTATTCTTACTTACTTTTATTTACAATTTCGCCAATGTGTGAGGCAGATGAATGCAAGACTTTTTTATGTGAGCTGCTTATATACTGTATTTTTGTCATGCCACCACGCGTCATTTTACGATCACCATTCGTCAGGATGCAATTTACCATTTCCTAGGGGGAGAAACACTGCAATGAATTCAGGAAAAGCATCTCGTGACCTTGGATCGACCAATAGAAAAAAAAATTTTTTTTTTCTTTTGCATAAATCACTTAATTTAAAACGAGGTGCCATGCCCTGTTTTCCAATTTTTAATGGTACACATAGACAGACATAGACACGACGTCGGCTGAGTGGCGAGCGTGCTCGACTCCGAAACGAATGATCGTGTGGAGTCTTGGTTCGAACCTGATTTCAGTCAGGATTTTTTCCCGCCAGCATTCACCTCTGATACTCTGCCCCAAACTTTGCACACGTTGTTTTTTAATTATTTGGGAAAATTTTAGGGGGTGGCACCATTAAAATTCTATCATTGGACATGGGCACCCTAAGTCACATCTAGGAGTTACTGTTCATTATTTTGATCGAGAATTAGATTCGCCAGGCCCTAGAATGGCCCTTTCCCCGGCTTCCCTACCCCTTTCAGGTGAGCACCTTTCCTCGGGGTACGAGACTATTGGAGGGCAGTAGCCACTAGTACAGGAGTGGGGCGTCCGAAAAATATTTCAGGTAGTCGCCCACTTCCTGGTTTCTGCAGGTCCTAAAGATGTGTCTCGAACCGGCAGTAGTACTGCGATGAAGGGAAATCGGGGCACCCTGTATTACTTTGTGACATGGGCCCAGGGTGGAATGTTCCAGGAACCCTGGAGAGGGTGCTAGGAATTAACTTAAAAATATCTCTTCTGTAAAATTTCAATGTTGCTGTTTTAACAATAACCCTTTTGTCCTGAGGTCGAGGAATCATACGGCTTTCGTAGGGGGTTCTAACAAAGTCACCTTCACGTCCCTGGTAACTCTTGAAATTGTAATGTCACTCTTCTGTCTGCCCCCTAAGGAAATTGTGTAGCATGATCTGTTTGAAATGTTAAAGGCTTACCTCGGCAAGGGATCGTTTAAACTCAAGATGGTTGGAAAAAATCTTTAAAATTATTATTTTCGTTACCAAGGAAAAGAAAATTTAAAATTGATAAAAAAATGTAGTCCTAGATAGAAGGCTTACTGGCTTACTGATACTCTCTTATACCGGACACATTACATTACGAACAAAAAAAAGAAACTGTTGAGCCGATAAATATCAGGGCCGAAGGTATTTTCAAATACTGGATCAGCATAAATATCATGTAGAATAATTCAGTCGAACAATTATTGTGATTAATTCAGTTTCGTTGACTTGCTTTTTAGAATTTGGCAGCTCCTATGGCTTCTTTCTTAAATAAGCAGCAATTTTTTTGGCGGGCAAAAAAAAAAAAAAAAAAAAAAGGTACGAGGGAAAAGGAGGCTAATTGCTTTCTAAGACGGCTGTTTTTTCTTATGTTTATTTTATGAAACAAATATTCCTGATAAGCAATGAGCACCTTTTTCCCGTGGACAGAACATAGTTGCGCCCTGTAAATTTAATCTCCTGAAATGTGCATTCCTAAATTATTGCGCTCTTTTGTTGACAAAAAAATTAATTAATTAATTAATTAATTAAAATTATTAATTATTAATATAAATTTGTATCCGTTTAAATTTTTTTTACTAATGACCGATCAATTTGTTGCACATCAACATTTTTCGTAGTTTCCATTTGATGAAGTTTATTTCTTTTTCTTTCATAATGAAAGCTACCGCGTTTAACGTATGCGTATCTGTTAATTTTTTTTCATTACTCATAGTAGGAAAGAACTACTTTCCGCTTCGTACATCATTGCGGAAAGTGAATTTTTCCGAATAGGGCAAAACAATGTTAAACCTGTTTATAGAAGACTTGTTTACAATTTATCAAATATTTTCTCTGATTTTTCTGAATATTAATCACTAATTCGTAATGAAAAGTACCTTGTTTAACCTAGGAAGAAAAATGAATATCCCCGTTGAGGTTTTTTTCAACCCTCGCGCTTCGCGCTCGGGTTTAAACAAACCTCAACGGGAAAATTCATTTTCCTCCCTAGGTTAACAATCTACTATTTCTTTGTAATTAGTCAAATTTTTCAAAGGATGAAACTTTTCACGTACTTTTTGTTCTGACAATTTTTTTTAAAGTTAAGACTATTCATTTGCATATAAGCACTTAATGTGCTGTTTTTAATTTTAGTTTTTTTTTTTTTTTTAATTTGAAGATTTACAGGTAAAATAATGGGGCGCAAATGTGCTATCAAAGGGGCATAAAATAACTGGGCGCAACTATGGGATTTTTCGGGATTTTTCGGGAGTGGGGCACCGCCAGGTCTACTGATAACCCGTTAGCTAAACCAATACGATATTTTACTTTCAGTCTGAGTGGGATCGCGACCTCCAAGTACTGCTTCAATCGATGGTTCCATTCCCACCACAACCACAAGAACAGTCCAGCCTCTTTACAACCACCAAAACATTTGTCACCCAAGACGAAACTACAGTACCCACAACCTCTCAATCATCAATCGAAAACGAAATCCCAGACGCGGATTGTTCATTCGGTCGAGATTTTGTTCCTCACAAAGACTGTGATAAGGTAAGAAAACATTTCAGTGAAAAAAAATATCCACGCTGTATGATTTAAAGTAGAAAAGTGATTGCGAGGATTTAAGTAAGGTTAAAAAATGGTGAAAACAGTCATGAACGAACTTAAAGAATTTAAAGAATAGGATTAACATTCATCTCTGATTTTTTGGATTTTTTAAATAATTTTTCCTTTTTTTTTTTTTTTAATTATTTTCAAGTTTTATCGATGCGTTTTTGGAGATCCCGTATTGTTCTTATGCATGAAAGGAACCGTTTGAGTGCAATCTGCGAAAACTTGTGATTATGCAAAAATTTCCGATAGGGTGTTGTCACCTGATTGCCTAATTCTTGAGAAACAGATGCAATTATTTTTTAGAAAATTATTATGCACTATCAAGTGTATGTTCCAGTGAATTAAATAAATCAATAATTTTTTTATTTAAACATCCCATTTTGTAATTTAAAAAAAAAGTTCATGAAGAAATATCTTTAACATATCTGAATTACTATTTTTCACACCTTTAATTCTGAAAATTAAATACTCGACATTAAAACAGTTTTGACTGGAAAAAAATAAATAAATGAGCTAAGGCTAAGCAGAGCCAGCCAAGTTAAATTTCTTTATAATAATAACATATAGTTAGGTTATGTCATATTCTTTTTCCTTGGTTCTTTCAAAACGTCCAATTGCCTTTCCGAAAATGTAATAAAAAAACTCTTTTTTATTATCAGTTCCTTCCATAATGATCTTAAAATGAAATAATCAAGATAACAGATATTTTTTACTACAAAATTCTTACTCAACTTTTAAAAATAATAAACAGCCGCCGCCATTAAAAAACTTAAGACGTGTCTGCAACCACGTTCGTTCGTAGTAGCAGAATTACTTTTTTTTTTCAAAGCTCAAAATGGCGTCTTGTTTATTTTTAATTCATTTTTTATTCTTTATTTTCATCTAAATTTCATATAAAACGTAAGTGTCATGTTGAATATTAATCATGATATGAGTGCTGAACATTTTAAACGCTGAAATTTTGATAATTTCTATCTGATATGTTTATTCATTCCTATAAAAATTCTTCCTGTAGTAGGTTGCTTATCTTTTTATTTTTAAATGCCCCATGCCGGTGCTGTTCAAAAAAGCCAAGTTCCCTGTAAATGACCTGGTTTAAAATAAAAATAAAAAAAACCAAAATTAACCATTAAAACTTCATAAAAATTTAATCTGATTAATTTTGGTTTAAAATAGGTAAGGTACAGATTTGAAAATAAAAACACCATTCAAGTTGTTACTTTTTTTTTTTTATTGTTGATGTCTTTATCTAGAATTTAAAAAAAGCACAATGTCTTAGTGAGATCCATAGTTTCATAAAATACTATTCAGTCTTAAAATACTATTCACAGAGAGGGATTTTTTTTTAACTAATGCTATTCACTGTGGGGGATTTTATTAGGAAAAAAAATTGTTTTTTCAGTCTTTAAATTTTTTAATCAACTTCGGAGATAGTAGGTCCACCGCTATTGTCATTTTTCCTCTGAGCAGAAGCACAACTTTCAGGTCCCTGATGCATCTTTGTCATATAAGGTCTGCAGAATGCCTCAATTTCTTTGTATTTATCATTGAACTCATCCTTTTCTGCCAGGGTGTTGCTGTCAAGCCATTTAATTGTTTCTTCACATTTTGTCCTAACTGCTGATTTATCTGATTCTGGAAGTTTTGTTCCAGCATCATCTACAGCTTGCTTAACGCTGAAAACATAGGCTTCAAGTTGGTTTCTAGCTGCTACCCTCTCCTTTTGTCTGTTGTCCTCATCCTTGTATCGTTCAGCTTCTGCTAGCATCCTTTCAATCTCAGCTTGTGACAGTCGACCTTTGTCATTTTTGATAACAATGTTTTTGGATTTTCCAGTGCTGTTTTCTTTGGCTGTTACATTCAGGATTCCATTAGCATCCAAATCAAATGTAACTTCAATTTGCGGAACCCCTCTAGGTGCTGGTGGTATTCCTGTTAAATCAAATCTTCCTAGCAGGTTGTTATCTTTGGTCATAGCTCTTTCTCCTTCAAAAACTTGAACCGTTACTGCTGGTTGATTGTCCGAGTAAGTAGTGAAGGTTTGAGTTTGTTTGCATGGAATGCGGGAGTTGCGTTCTACGATTTTGGTCATCACCCCTCCTGCTGTTTCGATTCCAAGCGATAACGGAGCTACATCGACTAGAAGAACATCTTGAATTTGAGAACTCTGGTCCCCACTAAGAATTGCTGCTTGAACTGCTGCGCCGTAAGCAACCGCCTCATCAGGATTAATTGACAAATTAAGACTCTTTCCACAGAAGAAGTTTTGAAGCAGGTTTTGGATTTTTGGAATCCTGGTTGAGCCTCCAACTAGCACCACATCATGGATGGATCCTTTATCCATTTTGGCATCTGCCAAAGCTTTCTCCACTGGTTGTAATGTGCTTCGGAATAAATCTGAGCAAAGTTCTTCAAACCTAGCCCTTGACACTTTGGTGTAGAAGTCGATTCCATCAAACAATGCATCAATTTCAATACTTGCTTCTGTGCTTGATGATAATGTTCGCTTAGCCCTTTCAGCAGCTGTCCTGAGGCGTCTTAAAGCTCTTGGATTAGATGTTAAGTCTTTCTTGTATTTCCTTTTGAATTCTTCAGCAAAATGGTTAACTAATCTGTTGTCGAAATCTTCACCTCCAAGATGAGTATCACCAGCTGTGGCTTTGACTTCAAACAACGATCCTTCATCAATTGTCAAGATGGAAACATCAAAAGTACCACCTCCCAAATCGAAGATCAAAACATTCCTTTCTCCTTTAAGATTTTTATCGAGACCATAAGCCAAGGCAGCAGCTGTTGGTTCATTTATGATCCTCAAGACGTTCAATCCTGCAATTGCTCCTGCATCTTTGGTGGCTTGACGTTGTGAATCATTGAAGTAAGCTGGAACTGTGATGACAGCATCTTTCACCTTCCCTCCGAGATAAGCTTCAGCTGTTTCCTTCATCTTTGTCAAAACCATTGAGCTGATTTCTTCAGGAGCAAATTTTTTGATTTCTCCTTTGAATTCCACTTGAATTTTTGGTTTCCCGCAATCGCTTATGACTTTAAAAGGCCAGTGTTTGATGTCTTGCTGGATTTTCGGATCGTCGAATTTCCTCCCGATGAGACGTTTTGCATCGAAAACAGTGTTGCTCGGGTTCATGGCCACTTGATTTTTAGCCGCATCGCCGATAAGGCGTTCGCTGTCGGTGAACGCCACGTAACTGGGTGTCGTTCGGTTTCCTTGATCGTTGGCGATGATTTCAACCTTCCCTTGTTGCCACACACCCACGCAGGAGTATGTGGTTCCCAAGTCAATACCAATCGCTGGAATTTTCATTTTCACTTTTTTTTGTTAAATTTAAGAAATAAACAGGCAGTCAGACTAATCACTCACGCACTCGCACAACGAAAATAATAAGAAGTCGCTTTGTATACTTTTTAAATTTTGTTCGCGCTCGTTTGTTTTTTAATTCAAAACTGAAGGCGAATCACGCTGGAGCTTGTATATATAGTCTACCAATAAGAATTCGAGAATCGGAAAGAACGTTCTAGAACCGTGTAGTTCGATCCATGTGAACATAACCCTCGAAACCTATGCTTTGCTTATGCGCTGTGTACAAAATGGCGGCGTTGTTAAAGCGTTGTGAAAAATTCGAGAACGTTCTTTGAATTTCTACATATTTAACTTATCAGCATGGATTCATTTCAAGCTTATCTCGAAATTTCGATACATTTTTTATGATTAACTTATGACCATAACATATTTCTCTTACGAAGCAAGGTGTAACGGTCGTTTGAAGTTTAAACAAGCGACGCCTTGTCTCGTGTCTTGCTTAACGCCATCTTTTTTTTCGTAACCGTCGTCGAAAATACGCCTTGAGTTTTATATTTCTAACATTATTCATAAATTAATCAACAATTAATGATGTTTAATTATTTTCGGATGACTTCCTCACTTCAACAAACGACTCAATTCTTTGGTATTTAAATATTTTCATTTAATCCGAAACGGAATCAGAATGAAACTTTTCTCCAATTTCAATCATTCAAAAAAAAAAAAAAAATTTCGTTATTTTATGTAGGATTGTTTTGAGTTTTCCAGAAAATTCTAATGTTATGCCAGGTCACAGAAAGGTGACACAACTTTACACATGTTATTTTTATAGCATGATGTAATCCTTCCTTTTTTTTGAAATTTAAAAAAGTTATGTTGAAGGTGACCCAAATGCTTTTTTTTTTTTTTTGTAAAAATCCGAATTATGACATAAAGGTCAAGCCCACCTGATACTTTATATAGCCAAAGGATGATTTAAACCAATTAATTCATATTTATTAATTTTTTTTTTTTTTTTGTAGATGGAGGAGCTGGTATGGATAGTAGCTCTTGTTCATCTTCTTTACTGTCCATATACAAAAGTAGAAGAAAGTTTCAATTTGCAAGCTATGCATGATGTTTTGTATCATCGTTTCAATTTAACAGAGGTATATAATTATTAATTTCTCAAGAATCAACTGAATCAAATCCTTTTTGGTTAAAGCTTTTTTCTTTTTGTTTCAGTATGATCATAATGAATTCCCTGGAGTTGTGCCACGAACATTTATAGGACCAATATTTATTTCTCTTCTCTCTTCGCCTGTTGTTACTGTTATTAATGTTTTAGGATTAAATAAATTTTGGTCACAGTATGTCGGTTAGTAGGCTTAATGCAACATAAAGGTTGTTTGATTTAAATAGAATCTTGGGAATAACTTTGAAGAATGAAAAACTTGGAGGGATGAATCTTAAAAAAATGTGAAACACTGATTAATGTTTGAGAAAATTTTGCCGAAGAGTTTTTCTTGAAGGAAAATTTTTTTTTGCTTGCAGTTGTTTGCCCCCTTTGGGACATAAGTTTGATTTTTAGACTAATATTAATTTGTAAAGTAACTGAAAGTCTTCTGGCAGGCAGTAAGTTTTGCTTTTTTAGGCATGTAGTCGGAGAGGAAATTAATTAAAAAAAAAAATTTATTTCCATACAAACTCGACTAAAAGTTTAAAAAAATTCTTTGGCATGCATTTCTAAGCGGGAGGGGGAAATTTGAAGAAAAAATAATAATAGTAAGAGAAAAGACTGCAAAAAAATATTCAGGAAAAATTTTTAAGCAAACAAGAAATGTCTGAAAAATGTTTTGGGAAAATAAAAAAATGGCTTTAGCCGTTTTTCCCGGGCAAAAATATTTTATGCATTTTCAACTTAAAAACAATGATCTTATGCATTTTCAACTTAAAAATACAATCAAACCATTGACATAATTTTTTTTTTTTTTTAATTTCAGTTCGAGCCGTGCTTGGTGGTTGCGTCATACTTTCTTTTTCCCGTTTTCACCGAGCAGTTCAATCCGCTTTAGGAAAATCCATTTCGAAATGGTACATATGGATTACGATATCCCAGTACCATTTCATGTACTATTTAAGTAGGCCTTTACCCAACATAATGGCGATGCCATTAGTCCTTTTGGCATTGGAATCCTGGCTGCGGAGAAAACACACGGAGTTCATCATTTTTTCCGGAGCTTCCATCATTTTGTTCCGAGCGGAGCTGGCTCTTTTTCTCGGAACTATTCTTCTTTATGAATTGTTTAGCGGATCTCTAAATCTTGTTAAGTAAGTCAATCTTTTTCTTTTTGTCAAATTGGTATTAATTTTTTTTTTGTTTCAGGTTTTTAAAAACAGCAGTGCCAGCTGGTTTGGCGCTGTTAACTGCAACCGTTATAATCGATTCGATTTTTTGGGGCCGATTGGTTTGGCCGGAAGGAGAGGTTTTATGGTATAACACAGTTCTAAATAAAAGCGGAGAATGGGGCACATCCCCTTTTCTTTGGTATTTTTATTCGGCCATACCGAGAGGGATGGCTCTGTCCGTTTTTCTAGTTCCTTTAGGAGCAATTTACGACAGGAGAGTAAGGGCGTTGCTTTTACCGACCTTCATGTTCGTTTTTCTTTACTCTTTTTTACCGCATAAAGAACTCAGGTTTATCATTTACGTTTTCCCGTTGCTCAATGTTGCGGCAGGTGCAATGTGTCATAGACTGTACGTATTATCTTTGAAAATAAAATATCAATATGATTATGGATTTACATATATTTTTTTTTTTTCAGGTGGGAAAATCGAAAAAAATCGACTTTCCAGAAACTTTTAGCTCTCGGCGTAGTCTGTCATATATTTTTGAATTTGTTATTTACGATGTTTTTACTAGTCATCGCTGGAGTTAATTATCCGGGAGGAGTCGCCATCGCCCGGTTGCACAGATTAGCGGAGGACGAAACGGACGTTTACGTTCACATCGATAATTTACCGGCGCAAACTGGAGTTTCTAGATTTACGCAAATTAATTCGGACTGGAGGTAGTTAGATTTATAAAAATAGAGATGGGCGTTTGCATAAATTTTTAGTACAATTGACGTACATTTTGTAAAGCTTTGCCAGGTTTTTTTAAAAATGTACTGCTCAGTTATGAAATCAGGGATAGTATATTTCAGGTGTCAAATCGCGCATTAAAGATATGCATTACAATGTGCACTGAAATATGAAATATGGAAAGTGAAAACGCACTTTGGTGCAAATTTTTTATGAGAAAAAAAAGTTCGATTGGTATAAAGCAGGCAGTTTACTGATTTTTAAATTATTAATAGAATCGTCAGTGCTAATTCCGGAACTGTCAGATTTATTTTTTAAAAAATCTGAAATTTAAAAGCCTATTTAAGTATAAGCCTATAGTATAAATTTAAGCCTGTTTAATTTATAAGCCTATTTTCTAGTTTTTTAAACTTCAAGCGCAAAATTTAATTTTTTCAAATTCTGATTAAATGCCAATCTTCAACTGATCTTTATCTTGAACGGTAGAAAAGATCGAATTATTCAAGACTTTGAGAGGTTTTTTGGACGTAGGACTAAGTCTTGGGGCTCGGTCCTGGGGAAATCTGTCTGTCCGGGTGTCGCATTGTTCGCACCAAAAATTAATATTTTATCATTTTAATATTAAAATTTTAACTTCAAAAATTTTAAATAATATTCTGACTATTTGAAATTTTAACTTCGAAGATTTTAATTAAAATTTTGACTAATTTTTTTCAACTTTCGACCTTTTTTATCAAAAATTTCAAGTTTTTTTCGTGCCAGGAAAAAAAATTATATTTTCATCAAAAAATTCGAACATTTTGACCAAAAACAAGGGGGGAAAAAAAAAAGAATTCCTTAAAATTTTTAAATAGTTTTTTTAATATTAAAATTTTTACTTCAAAACTTTTAAATAATATTTTGACTATTTTTTTGTCACTTTTGGCTTTTTTAAATAGTAAGATTAGACGACATGAATGAAAGCAAGGACTTTGAAAATTTCTTGTAAATTTTATTTCACTTTTTTTTTCGCTGTTTTTTTTTAAAAAGTAAAATTTACAAGAAATTTTCTAAAAAATTTACAAGAAGTTTAAAGTTAAAATATAGCCTACTTTACAAGAAATTTAAAGTTAAAATTTTATTTTGAAATTAGACGACATGAACGAAAACAAGGACTTAAAACATTTCTTGTAATTTTTATTTAATTTTTTTTTTTTCGCTGTTTTAGTTTTCGCTTTTTTTTTTAATTTTTTAAAGTAAAATTTACAAGAAATTTAAAGTTAAAATTTTATTTTGAAATTGGACGACATGAACGAAAGCAAAGACTTAGAAAATTTCTTATAAACTTTCAAGAAGCTTATCTTTTACAAGAAACTTAAAGTTGCTAAAGCAAGGACTTAAAAATGTCTTGAAATGTTACTTAACTTTTTTTTTTTTAATTTTCGCCGTTTTGTTTATAAAATTTTTACTACAAAAAATCAATTTACAAGAATAATTGTCGAAAACCAATTAGACCAAAGGCCTAAATTAGGGCCCAATTAGGCCACATCTGGTCCATAAGGTATAAATTAGATAAAATTTAATATTTGAGCTGAACTCTTTATTTTTTTGAGTGAGGGGCTCAGAGTTTTACAAAGGGGGCTCCAGATTAATATTAATAACAACTAAAAATGGGGAAATGCAAAAAATTCATTAATTTTGGCCATCAGAATATGGCCAAAAAAATTTAGAGGGACTCTTATGTCCTCTGAGAGAGACATCCCTCTCCCAGGCTGCAGACCTGCTTTCCTTTGGCCTTGGGCCTAAAGTCTGCATAATCGCAAGGCCCACTTCATCACTTTCTTAAAATTAATTTAATTTTTGATCAAACTTTCATTTTTGAAATGCTTATGGTGTACATTTATTTTCCAGGTACGACAAAGAAGAAAATTTAACACACGGAAGCCCTGAAATGCTGCAATTTACCCATCTCCTCCTCGAAGCCAAAAGCAAATATTCTACAAATATTCGACCTTACGTGAAAACTCATGACATTCTCGAATCCGTCGACGGATTCTCCCAAATTTCATTCAATTACAACACGTTTCCACCTGTTAAAATCAAAACGAAGCCGATGATTTTTATCCTCAGGCGGAAAGATGGCGTTAAAGTTCCCAAAATACCTCCAAGAAAAATCGTGAAGCCCGCACCTGAAACGGTAGCAGAACCGGAACCGGAGCCGGAAGAACCAGAACCAGAACCGAATATGGAAGAACCGGAAGAGATATTAGAGAAATCTGATTTTGAGCCTGATCTGCCCGAACCGGAGCCTAAGAGCGAGGAAGAGGAATTAAGTCAGGAAGAGCCGGAAGTACTCGAGGAAAAACCGGAAATTTCGGATATCGATGCGGAAATCGAAGATTTAGGAAAAGACATCCTCGACCAGGAAATAATAAACGAAATAAATGAATTAAACGAGATGGAAACGAACGATTTAGGGGAATCGTTGAAAATCAAGGAGGCAATCAAAAAAATATTGCAAGATTACAAAGAGCAGTTATCAGGAAAGGGAAACATTTTGAACGTGAAAATGATAAAGAACAGGACGGAGGGTAAAAAGTCGAGGAAAATCAAACCGACGCCGACGAACTTAAACGCCAACGAATCAAAAATGGAGCAGGATAAAGACTTGGAAGATGCTCTGTCCCTTAAAGAGGGGAGCATCATAACGGACGAGGGAGAATTAAAACCGGAGTTAGGCGGAGAGAAAAAACGGAAAAAGAAAAAGAAAAATAAAAAAGAAACGGAAACTGTAAAGGAAGAAAAACCGACTGAGGACGAAAATATTGAAGGAAGTTGGCTTAATTTTTTTTAGCGAATTTTGTTTTTTTTTTTAAATTCCGTCCTGTGTACAGGTCGGTAGCCAGCCTGAGAGGAAGCAGCAAAATTTTTTTCTGGGACCTTCTTAATTCCGTATGTGCAATATTGTCAAAAATATTTTTGTGTTTCGCAAAAGATAGGGGCAGATAAATTATCCTTTTGGAGCACAAAATCCAGGCAAAAAAAGTTAAATCTCTTTTGGCTGCTGATCAAATGCTAAGTCTTTCTTGGGGTAAAAAAAAAAAAAAAAAAAAAAAAAAAAAAAAAAAAAAAAAAAAAAAAAAAAAGGAAATAGATCAGTTAATCGTGTTATTGTGTTTCTTTTTTATTAAAATAAAATCTGTTAAGTTTTTAAAATTTCATTGTTCATGAAGCTTTCATTAACACGTACAAACAGTATAAAGTGTTGAGGAAGCAACCGGCCGTGAGCACACATGCCACTTGAAAAAGCAATTTATCATAAGGTCCTTTTAGCCATATAGGATTCCCATCATCTTTCTACGAAAGAAAGAAAATTGAAATTATTTTAAAAATTCCCTTCTAAAAATATCTTATCGCCAAACTCACTGACTTGGAATAAACATTGATTACGCTTTAATTTCGTTAAATCAGGGTAGTCGGGATCGGGACACGGAGGAGGACAATAATTGCATGGATCATAAATGCTGTCGTCTATACAGCGATCCGATTTGGGCGGTGGTGGGCTCGGCTGCGGCTTAGCTGGACATGGATCGGGGGTTGCGATTGGAGGACACGGGCAATCAGGTTTGCATGGACTACGTCCTTCATCTGATAAATACCTAACCAAATATTTCAGTCCTTCTCGCCTTATTATTTTGGTACAACGAATCATCTAAGAGAAAATTAAATCAATAAATTTTATTACGTTTAACTGTTGAAAATAATTCAGACTTGCCTTCATATAAATAGTTTTACACTGAAGCAAACAAAAGAACAAATCGGAATGAATAGAATGAAACAACTTTGCTAAAGTGACTATAAATTTATATTTCTTTTACAGAAAAAAAAAAAAAAAAAAAACCATTAATAACTACTAGTTTACAGCTTACAATTTTCTGGGATCACTTATTAATCATAGAGTTGATATAAGCACCAACCCATATTTCCAATACAACCAAAAGTGAGTCCCCAAGCTACATAATAAAGTACTTTATCTGTTGGACCTCCTTTTAAGAAAATCGGAACACCATCATCTACTTGAAATTTTGCTTGTGCTTTCTTAAGTTTGGTGAGATCCGGATTGATTCCTTCTCGGTAGCCCGGTGGAACTACCGTCTTCGTGCTCATGTTTTTAATGTATTGCCTAGTAACATTTGGTAGTCGTTTCTAAAATAAATTGAAAGTAAAAAAATTTTTAGAATTGAATCAATAAAATAATTACGTGCAGTCGAACAGTCAATTTCGAGGAAATTAATTGAAATATACTTACGACTAACGCACTCATGATTGATCAATTATACTATAACAAAAATCGAACGATTCTTTGATTCCAGAACGAAAATAAATCGAAAATTCGTAGATTAAAAAAAAATATGGCGTCTGCTGCAGAAATAGGATGTTGCCAACTTCTCCTTAAGGGAGGAGTAAATTTTTTGTCCATAAGCTAAACATAAGAGCTTTGTGAAGTTTCTGAACGCGCGCTGACTCGCATTAAAAATGGTTGTTGTTAAATCAAACCGACGCCGTAAAAGTATTCAGATTAAAAAATAAACTAAAATAAGAAATAACTTTAATAATGGTGATAAAATTGTTTTTAAGCAATTAAATCATTTCTTAATGAAATGATTTTTTCTAATGGGTTGACTTTTTTTTTTAAACTTTAAGTTGGCGGCACTATTTTGCATCAAACGCCAGATGGATACGCGAAATGGCTGGTACGTAGGGAGTAAACCTTTTTTATATTTGAATAAAATGGTTATTTGAACGTTTTTATCGATTTCAGATTTGTTCGCCAAATATAATTGTACATATTGTCAAGAAGATATAGTCGGTTTAAGGGTAAAATGCGTGGACTGCACGGATTTTGAACTTTGTCTTCAGGTAAGTACGCCATAGTTGACGTCAGCAAAGGAGATTAATGAGTCAATTTGGTATCAGCTGACTAGCCGGGGTTGTGACGTAACGAGTTCGACTTTTTAAAAACTTTTTTTTTTCTTTTTGAACAGTGTTTTTCTTCCGGTGCTGAAATCGGTCCGCATAAAAACGATCATGCGTACCAATTCGTCGATTCCGGTGCGGTCGGAGTTTCTTTTGGAAAACAGCAATGGACCGCTAGAGAGGAATTACATTTGTTGGATGCGATAGAGCTTTATGGTTTCGGAAACTGGGAAGACATTAGTAAACATATTGAAACCCGCACACCTGAAGAAGCCAAAGAAGAATACATTGCGAGATATCTCGAAGGAACTATAGGAAGACTGACATGGCCAACTGCATCCAGTTTAAGGCCAAATTTAAGTGATGCTGCCAATGTTGATACCGGTCCTTTATCACCCACCTTGACAAGCAGGCTCCCTCCACTTGATGTAACAGTTGAGGAGGCTGTTGAGTTGGGTTATATGCCTTTAAGGGATGATTTTGATTGGGAGTTTGATAATGAAGCAGAGGCTTTGGTATCTCCGCTTTTTATCAGTGGTACTGAAGATGAAGATTTAGATATAGGTAAAATTTTTAAAATTGATAAAATCAAGATTTATTGCGTTCTGAATACTTATTATGACTTTTTCTGATTTAATTTCAGCTCTTAAATTAGTTCATGTAGATATGTATACACACAGGCTAAGAGAACGAGCCAGAAGAAAAAGAGTAGGACGTGATTATCAATTAGTTTCTAATTTTTTTAATACTACCACTAGAAAAGATAGGTTAGCTTATAAGAAGAAACTTACCAAAGAAGAAAGGTGAGTCATAAAAAAATAAAAAAAATTAAAATGAATTTTGTTTATCCTGTTCTTTTCTGAAACTTGCAGAGAATTTCAAGATGGAATGAGAGTATTCTGTCAATTTCACACAGCACAAGAGCACGAACAATTTTTAGCAAATATGCAAAGAGAGCAAGAGTTGAAAATTCGGCTCAGCGAATTATTTAGGTATAGGAAAAATGGTCTGACGAGACATGAAGAATGTGCTCATTTTGAACAAGAGTTGTATTATCAACAGGAATTATCCAAAGAAAAACAAGCTCCATTGGTAAGATAGTCAATTAAAAAATTATGTTCAGTCACAACCCCCTCCTTTCAAAAACAAAACGGATTTTATCAGTTTTTATTTTGCGTAGGATAGCAGTGGATCGAGCCTTTCACCCCAAACCGACCATCCAATGATCTCAACGTTGTTAAGAAAAAAGTAAAGTATAAATTTTTTTTTTTTTAATTTTCATGTTATAAAAAAGCGAAACGTTTTTTTTTTTTTTAGAGAAAAAAACGAAAACCACGCCTTATATTCCACCGCAAGAAAATCCATATTAAGAAATTTATCCAGCCAGTTCCGGGATAACGGAAACCACGGATCTGAAGGTGCAGAAGAGGTGATAAAATCACAAGGGGCCCAACATTTACTTTCTCAGAATGAGTCTAGACTCTGCACATCTTTAGATATCACACCTTCGGAATATATTACATTGAAAGCTGTTTTACTGAAGGTGGGTTTTGTTAGTGCTGGAGAAAAAAAGTCTTCATTAGCTCACTATTACTTTTTTTTTTAGGAACCATACAGTTCCTCGGAAGATACATCACTAGAAATTCAAGTAAAAAATTTTATGAGAACAAAAGGCTGGGCCTCAACCGGTATACAAAATGATATTCAGTTTTAAGATTTTTATTTCAGAAAATTTTCATAGTGTCTTTTTCTTTTTTACTTGATGAAGAATCTTTATGTAACATTTCTTTTTTCGTTATGAAAATATTTTATTATGGATATTCCATATGTACTATTTTATTTTACTCTGGATAATATCCAGAGGCGGTTTTAAAGACAATGTAATCATTTGTACATTATTGAAAAAAAAAAAACATTAAGACTTTTTTTTATGTAATAGAAGATTTGAAAAGGATTTGCGTATTCAGTTTAATTACAGATTTTTATTCCTTTTTTTCCCTTTCAAGAAGTTTTTTTTTTTAAATTCCAGAGAAAATAATTCTTTTGGCGTAATAAACTCAGCTGAATGCTTGGATCTTACTAGGATTTTCAGCAGCATGTACAGCAATACAGCAAAGGGTGGGTTTAAGAGACTCGATAAAGCTGCCAACAGGTCAAAGCAACTACATAATATTTTTTTGCCATTGTCTTTGCAATCACAAGAGTTAAAGCATGTTTTCTTGCCCAACTTCAGCATTTATGGAAAACAGAAACTTAATGGTCATTAGGAAGGGAAAAAAAAATTGAGCCTCGCTTTCCTTTATGATTAAAAAAATGTATGAACATATGCCTTTTCTAAACACTTCCTCAAAATCTAAGCGATTTTACCTGTTCAGCCCCCAAACTGCCTTATTCTCAAATATTCTATCATATTTTCCTACAAAGGATAACCTCTACTAATTGAAACAACAAAGCAATTTTTTTTTTACCAATTTGTATTTAGTAACTCTAAAAAATACAAATAGGAATTTATATTAATTAAAATATAAAATAACGTAATTTATGAAGCAGGTTCATCTCCTTTTGTTGTTCTGGTGTAAATTACTTGGGCATGATGCTTTACAACTTGTTTGATAAGACCTGTAAAAATAAAACAGTTATAAGAACCAAATCAAGACTTAAAACGTTTCAAACAATGTAATTACAAACCTTTCTGAAGAAGTTCCTCCAATGCTTTTCTAGCTAAAGATCCTCTAACTTTTAACCTTTCACTAACAACAGAAGGTGTAATTAATTTATATGAGGGTACTTCCTTCAATAATTTATCATATGTTGCTTTATCAAAAAGAACTTGGTTGTTCAATTTATCCCTTACTTTTCCTTTAGACCACTTCTGCAAATAGCACAATGGAAAAAAAAATTAGATCATAATTTCTTAAGCTGGTATAAATAAAAAAATTCCTTACCTTCTTTTTAGCTTTGCCTCCTGAGCCACCTTCTTTCTTCTTTTGCGTTTTTTGGGGCTGCTTGGACGCGCCCGCTTTTGCGTCTTTCTTAGGAGGCTAAAATTAAAAAACAAAAAAAATAAACAATCTCATTTCTTAAGGATAGCCTAAATAATGATAATTCTGGATTTTGCAGAGGTTTCATCAGACTCATTAAATCAGTTTTTGCCCGTCATAGCATATCTGGTAGCGAGAATTTTTCATCATCGAAACAACTGCATTCACATAACCGGTCTATGTATATTTCTTTTACGGGAATGGTGCCACATGGATGGCACCAATCTGTTTGTCATAACTTCCATAAAAAACGGATAAAATATCCGCATAATCGTTATACTAAATGGTTTCGATTAATTTAGTAAATAATACAATTCTAATTTTATTTGATTCAACGGAATAATTAACATAATTAAATGTGAAAATTGAAAAAAACGTACCATGTTTTCCTAGGAATATTACAGCAATGGACACCGGAAATCCATGAAGGAAATGATCAATTCCGCTTGCGCGACAAATTTCTCCGTATGAAAACGTTAATGATATAAGTACTCCCATAAGCTAAAGATGTGGTAACCTCGTTTTAGTCTGCTACTCCGTCCGCCATTTTGGTTTTCTCGAAGTTGGCGACTTTCGTCACGTTGCCGAAATTCCAACAATAATGTCCGATATCAAGTAAATAAGACATTGACACGCATACAAAATCATTTATAACAAATTTTCAAGCTTTCAACAGGTGAAAAACTTTAGGAGAGATAACGAGGGTGAATTACCATACGTTTACATGCTGGTTTCGATAGCGAGTCACTTTGTATTTTGATATAAAAAAATGAGAACTGTGCTCCATCTGTCTAGTCGGCATTTTCACGTCAAATGGAGTGGAAATTAAATAATTTTGATAAATATTTATTACTACCGTTTGGATAACATTTTGCTCGTCAATTAGGTGAATATCTGAATTAACTATAAGGTTTGGTTTTCGATTGAAGTAGGAGGAAAATATTTTGCTTTATCAAATCAAGGTTCGAACCTTGAATTTGATTATTTGGCCAGATGATCTGATAAATATTTTTGGTTTGGAAGGAAAAAGAATTATTGTTTTTAATCAAGGGCAGTTTGTGTAATTTTTTTTTTATTCCTTAAATATGCAAAAGTAGTTTTTGTGAAGTCTTGAAGTGAAGAATGAAAAAATATAGACTTTATTTGGGTGACGAAAAAAGAGTGAAAACTAAAAAGAAAAAACAGAGCGGTTTGGGTTTGAGGAAATTGCCAAATTTGATATGCGAGGCAGCTTTAAAAGAAGATGGAGGAAATCGTAATATATTTTTAATTTTTTTTTTTTTTTTTCCAACGAATAAGGCTTATAAAAAAAACATTTTGTTGTGCATTAGTAGAATCAAAAAAAAAAAGAATGCTTTTTAATTCTTTGCTGAAATCAGAGTTTTTAAACCTCTTAAAGCTTTAATTTTTTTTCATTCTCTTATTGACTTTGATTTTTTTGTTTTATGTTGTAGATGCAAATCATTCACATTCCAAAATGCTGCCGATGTCATATAAAGATTCGACATCAAGATCATGGGGAGGACGAGTTAAAGAATCCATCCAGAACTGGTTCCGACACATATTTTCAGACAGGAACTCAAGGAACTTATTTTTCTTCTTGCTGTTAAATTTATCGTTTGCATTTGTAGAATTATTTTATGGGATATGGACCAACAGTTTAGGATTAATCTCGGATTCCTTTCACATGTTCTTCGACTGCACTGGCCTGCTGGCAGGCTTGGCTGCTACCGTCATAACCAGATGGAAAGCCAACGATAAATATTCGTACGGTTACGTCCGCGCGGAGGTGTTGGCCGGTTTCGTCAACGGACTTTTCCTTTTGTTCATAGCATTTTTCATTATGTCCGAAGCGGTCGAGAGAGCGATCGAACCGCCGGAAGTGAAACACGAAAGATTGTTCCTTGTTTCCGTTTTAGGATTCATGGTTAATCTCGTAGGGATTTACGCTTTTCAACACGGTCATTCCCATTCGGGCAGTCACGGGCATTCCCATTCCAACTCCCATTCGAATCATCATCACAGTCACTCCCACAACGACTTGCCCGGTGCCAATTCCCAAATTATGAAAGGGGTATTCCTTCATATATTGGCCGACACCCTCGGGAGCGTCGGGGTCATCATATCGACGGTCCTCATGCAAACTTTCGGATGGATGATCGCGGATCCCATTTGTTCCATGTTCATAGCTATTTTAATTATTTTAAGTGTTTTAGCGTTAATTAAAGATTCCGTTTTAATATTGATGCAACGGCAACCGGTTGCATTGGATCACGTGTTACCGCAATGTTACAATAAAGTCGCTCAATTAGCGGGGGTTTACAGCGTTCAGGAGCCTCATTTTTGGACATTGTGCAGTGATGTTTACGTGGGAGCGATCAAATTAGAAGTTTCAAAATCGGCTGATCCAAAGTATATTTTAGGGCATACGCATATGATTTTCTCGGACGTTGGAGTTAGGCAGCTTTACGTTCAACTTGATTTTGCGCCTATGTGATTTAAAATTTCATAATCCTAATTTAAAAAATAGTAAATAAAAAACAAGAAAAGACTTAAAAAAAAATAAGGAATTTTTTTTGCTGCATTAAAAATTTGTTATCGTTTTTTTTTTATTATTATTAAAAGATTAAAAAAATTTACGAGCGTGACTTATTATTTTTTTAAATATTATAAAGATTTTGAAATTATAAGAATGAAAATTTGGGTTTATAGTCATTTTTTTTTCTTTTTAAATGAGAGAAAAATTTCCGAAGTTAAAATTTTCGATATTGGTGCTAACTTAGTTTTAAAAAAAATATTTACGGCTTCAATTTTACAAAAAATTTTTTGGAGTTTTTTTAAAAATTGCTCTTGAAGCTCTAAGTTTAATCAATATCCTTAAGTTGTTTTTAAGATGTCATGGTCAGTAGTTTTTTTTAATTTAATTGTTAGTTTTATTACTTACAGGCCAGTAAAACATAAGTTGATATGTACAATGATTGTAAGAAGATTTATGAGGAAAAGTAAGAAAATCCGTTATGAGTTGTAAAATTTCCAATTCGAAAAATGTTTCCCAGCTCGGGGAATTTTTTAACTAGTAACGTAATTTGTTTGTACGTTCAGATACGTTCAACGTTGTAAATTTGTCACAAAAAAATAATAAAAAAAAAATTTTAATTGGAGAATGTTACTGATTTAAGTGATTTTATTTAAACTAGGAATTTACTTTGTAAATTTACATAAATTTGCTGCGTTAATTTCAGAAAAAATTATGGGATTTTTTTATTTTTTTTAGAATTTATTGGCAAACACGTACGCAGCTTTGCAGGTCATTTCATGTATTATTGGCTTAAATGGTCCTAATCGATTTTTCAAAAAAAAAAAAAAAATCAATGAACTGCCAACTTATGAAATTACGGTCGTAGTAAATATTCTTGGAAAATTTCCAGGAATTCATTTTTTATTTCCGGGATATATTCTCAGCTTAAATTTTTTGATTTGATGTGCTTTTCATTTTTCTTTTTTTTTTTTTGTAGGAAGATTTATTGTTACTTATTTATTTAACATCTTTATACCGGCTCACCGATTCCCTACCATTTTTTCTAATCTATTTTTCCTAAAAAAAAAATTCTTAATCCATTTTTCCTAAAAAAAAAAAAAAAATTCATAATCCATTAAAAAAAAAAAAATTCTTAATCCATTTTTTCTAGAAAAAATAAATTTCTAATTCATTTTTCCTAAAAAAAATAATCCCTAATCCATTTTTCCTAAAAAAATAATTTCTTAATCCATTTTTCCTAAAAAAATAATTTCTTAATCCATTTTTCCTAAAAAAAATAATCCCTAATCTATTTTTCCTGAAAAATAATTCCTAATCCATTATTCCTAAAAAAAATAAATTCCTAATTCATTTGTCCTAAAACAAATAAATTCCTAATCCATTTTTCCGAAAAAAATAATTTCTTAATCCATTTTTCCTAAAAAAAATAATCCCTAATCCATTTTTCCTGATAAATAATTCCTAATCCATTATTCCTAAAAAAAAATAAATTCCTAATTCATTTGTCCTAAAAAAAATAAATTCCTAATCCATTTTTTCTAAAAAAATAATTTCTTAATCCATTTTTCCTAAAAAAATAATCCCTAATCCATTTTTCCTAAAAAAATAATTCTTAATCCATTATTCCTAAAAAAAAATAAATTCCTAATTCATTTGTCCTAAAAAAAATAAATTCCTAATCCATTTTTTCTAAAAAAAGAAATTCTTAATCCATTTTTCCTTAAAAAAATCAATTCCTAAAAATTTTGGTCCCTAAAATTTTTTTCTTAATTTTTAATTTTCCTAAAATTTTTTGATTCCGAAAGGAAAATTTTCTAAAATCCCTTTGGGATTTAAAAAATTAGGAAAAATATTCAGTTTAGGAAATTTTATTTTAGGATTTAAAGAATTTTAGGAAAATAATTATTGAAAATTAAAAAAAATGGTCAGGAAAAAAATTTTAGGAAACAAAATTTTTAGGAAAAATGCATAAGGAATTTTTATTTTTTTATTTTTTAGGAAAAACAGATTAGAAAAAATGGTCGGGAACGCAGTTCATCAATTTAGAGTTTCATACAAAGATTTGAAGATGGCTATATCTGCAACCGAGGGGCTCAGAATTTTCTAGGGGGAGGATTTCAAATTTCATCTCATGACAAGGAGGATAAGGAAAATTTTTCAGGGGGCATAAGAATCAGCCAGAGGGGCCTCCCTTTGCCTGTAGACCCGATGGCTTTTCGCAGTTGCTGTTAATTTTGGTTCATAAACTAACCGTTAAATTCTGTAAATTAAACGTAGGAGTCAGTGCTTAGGGTCCCTCTACCCCAAATAAAGGAAACTAAATTCTGAACGAAATTCTCAACGTGTTATTTCATCGTCACCAAATTTCAAGGGGGAATTATCGGAAGAAACGCCGAGGAAACGAAAATTTCTGACGCAAAAATATTCCGCCAGGAGCGCTGCAGGTCCTTTTGTGGTAACCAATCAAAATTCACCATTTCAGAAAAACCGTTCGGTTTTATTTTTGTTTAAAACCAGATTTATTTTTTGTCATATTTAAAGATCGACTGGGGTGGTAGGGTTAAAAAAAAACCTTAATTAAGGAAGATGGTCAAAAATTCCCAAAAGTCAAAATTAGGTCCCTTACGAAAAAAACCTATGAACGCTTACATACGTTTTTCATAAAAGTTCATTTAATAAAAATATTACGGTTTCTATATATCTCTCGCTTAAAAATAAAAAAATATAAAAAAAAAATCATCCAAATTTTTTACAAAAAAATATAAATAAATCTCACAAATCGGGGAATAAAAGTATCAAAATAAAATAAAAAAAAATACATCATATCAAAAAACATAACTTAAAATTCAATCACAAAAATTTTGTCTTTGGTTTTTCGATAATTCAGCGATCAGGGTTTCTTTTATTAAACCAGCTAAGGGGCTATGTTGACATTTTCTTGAGTCCTCACGACGTTTTGATTGGTGGGCGCAGAATGTACCAATCTCCCGGCTAAATTGGCGTTCCTTTCTCTCCTCGCTCTGACCCATTCGTGATTTATCAAACTGTCCAACCGGAGCCTCTTGGTTAAATCCGGCTCCAAAATTTGTCTCACGAGGGTTTTCGCCAACGGGGACACGGTGTCCCGAACCCTGGCTCTAAACATCCAATTTTTGGACGTTTGATCTCTTAGAAGTTTTCTCAAATTGGAATCGTCGAACGGCATCGAGGCGTTCAACATAATGAACAAAATTATCCCGAGAGACCAAACGTCCGCTAATTTCGGATTGTACGGAGTTCCGCTGACGACTTCGGGAGCGGCATATGCGGCGGATCCGCAATAAGTGTGACTTAAAATTCGGTGGCCTTCATCGTCGGTGCAATACCTCGCGAAACCGAAATCGGCTAATTTGACGTTGAATCTTTTCGACAGTAAAATATTTTCGCATTTTAAATCGCGATGGGCTATGTCTTTGCCGTGCAAATACTGCAAACCGCTCACCATCTGCCGAAACCATAATTTCGCTTGGTGTTCCGGGACGATCCCCGTCCTCTTAACGTAATCCAATAAATCTCCGTTATCCGCGAATCTCATGAAAATAAAAATTCTCGGACCCCTTTGCAAAATGCTGTGAACTTGAATTATGTGAGGATTTTCGATTTTCGTCAAAATGTCAAGTTCCCTCGGGAAAAATTTGTCCAAAAAATCTTTGGGGGCTTTTTCCTTATCGAAAATTTTGCAAGCCAAACGCATTTTACGATTTGAATTTTGATCGACGTAATCGGCCACGTGGACGGTTGCGTAGGATCCTTGACCGATTTTTTTGCCGATTAAATATCCTCTTTGTTCCAAAGCGTTGATTTCGGAATTTCTCGGGCTTAGCCTTGTGGTGTCTGCCATTTTTTTGAAAAATAAATTTGTAATAAAATTTTTAACGTTTTTCCTTTGAAGACTTTTTTTTGTACTTGATGGATGTTATCGGATCTAAGAGAGTCATTGGGGTAGGTTATCTCCAGCAACAGAGATCATACTTGAAATTTAAATGTGAATCCTGAAAAACATTTCGTTAAAATTATGAATTTAATCAAGAAATTTTTAACGCATAATAGATTTTAAAAAAGTTGACCTGTTCACCCACAAAAAATATTTGAGAATTCCATTCCCAGCTGCTAATTATCATAAAACATTCAAAAAACCAATAACATCATACTGGTTTAATCAATCAAAAAGCATTAAGCACTACTATCCACTCACCTGAAAATTCCTCATCCAGTTTTTGAATCATAATAAATATTTACGTCAAAGTAAACAAATGCGTTTCGCCTGACAGAATACCAAAATAACGCAAAAATCCGTTCAAAAAATCCTCAAATAATCAAACCCAATGAACAATGGAAACCCTGATCTCAAAATTTCATTTAGAAAATGAGATTATCAATGACATTTATTCGAAAAAACTCAAAATTTCACCATGGATTTGAATGTTTTTATAAAAACAACAATTTTTTTAAGTCATGCCAAACTTTTTTTTTTTTTTTTTTTAATTTTTAAATGAAAAACAAGTGAGCGAATTTAATTCCTTTTCGAAATTGTATTTAAATCGTCGAAGTCAAGGAATTTCAGCAGGTTTTCGTTGAAAAGTAAGAGATCGAAAAAAATTAACAGAGAATATTTATTATGTAATTAATTATAGATCAACATATTGCTACAATGTACACAACGAACATACTTGTAATCATTCAATCGTTTTTTTTTTTTTTTTTTATCTTTATTTACACAATCACAAAAATTACGACAGAGGAACGAAAAAATTAATTTTAAAAATCAAGACACATACTGCCATCAAAAATAAACCAAGATGGCGTTCGCACAAACTCTCGACACTTTTCTCTCTAGCCGGTTTTCATTCTAAACCAATCGAAAACGTCGAGCGTTTAAGAAAATGAACCCCAACCAATCAAAATGCTTGATTGAGGAAAGCGACGGTAAACGGCGAGAGAGTTTGTAATATAACAACGTTGAAATTTTTTCCATTTTAAAATGAAATACTGAAATTCGTTGCATTTTCTAAATTGTAGAGGTCTTAATTTACGGAAGCGTCTTGGTATTTTTCAAATTATTCCCTTTGAAAATTCCAAAACTTAAAATAGAATTTTTGGACGCGCGAAAAATATAACTTTGAGCCGCCATATTGACATTGAGCGACCTGAACGCGCTTAAGCTTTACGGCCAGTAATCGTGTCGAATCTTGTTTGGGTCGGATCGGTTTGAATTGTTTTTATTTATAATTAATGTTTTTTGTTTTATAATGTGATCTGAATTAAATATAAATATTTTCGGCGTGATAACAAGACGATTCCGTAGTTATTAATTATAGTAGTAAGTGAAAGACAAACGAAGAAATAACCGCAGAAACCCCGTTTTCTAGCCCGTGTTTATATAAGGTAAGTGTTATAGGTTAAGATTTTATGGAATGAGTCTGATGTTGTAAAATGGTCAAAAATATCTCATTGCCATTTAAAAGTAAAAATGTAAAAATCCCTTGGCAATTATGTTGATACAATAATCTGCTTAGGATGAAAATAGTTTTTATGTATTTTTTCTTCTTCTCTATAGGCTATGTTGCATTTTAATGGTTGGAAGTTTGGGTTAATTTTATGTTTCGTGAAAGTGTTGTAAGAAAAGCCATATGGATTGAGGTATACACTAGATTCTGTTTTGGAAGTATGAGTTTGCAAACAGAAGCTGGTGCACATATTTTCGTAATAGTAATAAGTTCTTGACTTTGTTGGGACAAGTTGGGACTTGAAGAGACTTGATGTAAGACAGAATTAATTGTATGTAACAACAAAGTGTAAACTGAAAAAAGTGCCAGTACAGGTGTTGGATGGAAGGTTACTGTTTGATGCATGGACTCCAGTTGTCTAGGGCGATTTGGCCTGGTGATATGATGATGAAATTTTAAGTCTTTGAAGCCTATTAGTGAGTGATAAAAAAGAAGAAAAAAGTTGATAATATTTTTTATGGTCCATTGTTCATCCGAAATCAGAAAATGTACAAATTTTGGCTTATATTAAATTGCCAAGTGATTTGATGGCAAATTTTCTTAATATCGACTCTTCAAATTGAAAAATAGAGGCACCTGAATTGTTACTAACAACAAATAATTAATTAAATAACTCCCCCATCCCTTGCAGCAGAAAAAGTTTGAAAGTATAGCACCTAACAAAAGAATTTTTTTTTTCATTTTTTTCAATTTTTTTTTAGTTGGAAATAACAAATTCTACTTACATATCAAAACCCTGAGTATTTTTTTTTTTTTTATTTTTTTATTTTTAAAATCGAATTTATTATTTTTAAAAAACACCAATGATATGTTTAGATATTTTGGGCATCAAGAGGGAATCTGTGGTGCCCTCACAAAAAAAAAAAAAAAGAAAATCCAAATACCCCAACAGCAAAACAAAAACAAAAACAAAATTTCATTGTTTCAGATCCTCGTCCATTTTTGTTTAAAAAAAATTTTTTTTTTCTGAGCTCTTCCCGCTTGTAAATAAAGCGATTTATCAGTCTTGAACTCAAAAAATCAGACCATCATACTTTGATTAGAATTTCAGGTTTTCATTTGAACAGTTTTTTTTTTTTTTTTTTTTTTTTTTTTTTTTTTTTTAACAAACAAAAAAACAAAAAAATTACTAACTCCGTCGTGGAAACAATTTTCAATTTAAAAAAAAAAAACTTAATTCACATCAGACATAAAAAAAATCAAAATTCGTTTTTTTTTCTTTTTTTTTTTTTTTCTTTTCTTATTACACTATTTAATGTTTATTTTATTTTATTTTATTTTTTTTTATTAAATCATCGGCTCGGAGACGTGTATTTACATATGTGAGCAGCATCTACATGATCCTACCAATCGTAGCAAAGAGATATGACTTATTGCGAATTTTTTTACCAAAATATATAAAAATCGAGTCCTTTTGTTAGACGTACCACTCTTTAACGTCTTTTTGCTTTCGTACAGTCTTACCGTTCCCGTTTCCGTTTCCGTTGCCGTTCCTTAGACTTCCGTTTTGCGATGGGAACTGACCGCTTGACGCGGCCGGGAGGAGAGCCGCGTTCGGCCCTTGAGATTGCTGATAATTTTTACTTTCGTCTACTTTGTAGGAAGCCGCACTTCTATGTTTGAATCGGAGTATTATTAGGATGATTAAGATTATTGCGATCATCGTGCCGGCGATTATGCCGATGACCAACGCGGTGTTTTCCGCGGCTTCCGATGATATGCGATCTCGTTTTTTCGTATCACCGGAAGGTCGTATCGTGGACCTAGGCGGCAGAGGTTGAAGTATGTCCGGATATTCGGTTGATGTCGTTGTCGTCGTTGTGATCGTCCCGAGGGTGGTCCTCGTGCTTCCGGTCGTTTGCGTTGTGGTCGTGCTGCTGGATGTTATTTCCGGTGACGTGGATTCCAATTCGTCGGACGTGCTCGTGTCGACGATCGTGCTGCTGCCGCCTCCGGCCCCTCCGCCTCTTCCTGCTTCATCCGGAGTTGTGCTTCCGACGGTCGTGGTGCCCTTTGTGATTCCGCCGGACGTGTCTTCAGTCGTTATTTCTCCGGACCCGGAACCTACAAAACAGTCTTCGTCGTCGCAAGGCTTTCCACCCTGACTGACAACCGATCCTTTGTTCGGGGACGCTTTCGACGTGCTCGGTTGCCTCGTTGGAGGAATGTAAACCGGAGTGATCAAATCGTCCCCGGATCCCGTGTCGAAAACCGGCTGACATTGATCTTCGTCGTCGTTCTGACAACCGGATCCGGCTCCGGAATAAACCAAATCGTCCATCACTCCCGGGAAATTGGAAGACGGCGTTTGCTGCATTCTCTGAAAGGGTTCGTGAACTCGATTCGCGATCCCGCTCATAACTTGAACGTCTCCCCTTATCGACGTCCTCGCGTCTTTCTCTTTGGCTAAATCCAGAATTCTCTGCCCGTTGAATACCAACCCGGACATTATCCCGGTGAAAGCTCTTTCTATCCTCTGCTTCGCCCTGTTCCATTTCCCACCGATTTGAATTTGAGCTTGGTTGTTGAACACCGTGAGCTGATGACCCGACGGATGATTCGCTTGAACGTTGTAGTCGTCGATTTGCAAAGTGGAATTCGCTCCGGACCTCGTGAACCTCACGACGTGATAAGTGTCGTCGTTGACTTTCACGTTTATTTCCCCGATCGGGTGATCGTTTGTCCCCATGTTGTAAACCATGAACACGTTCCCCTCGACTATTTCCAGTTCCATGTAGTCGTTGGACGTACCGCTGTCTATCCTCAGGATGACGCAGTCTTCTTTGGAAGTGATAAAGCCCAAAGTGATGACGTCGCTTTTCATTTCCGGTCGCCGGTCCTCCGGGTAGACGAACGTTATCATCCCTCCGCTCGGTCCGAATTCGAAGGATACAGACTCGTCGCTGCAGGTCGGGCCGGTGTAGGATGTGGTGTCGCAGTCGCATGCAAATGAATTCCATTGTTGAACGCAAACTCCTCTATTGGCACATACGCTGTGGCTACATTTTGTGCCTTGTCCTAAACGGAATAAAAACGTGTAAGAGAAATTATGTGTAATTTGGGAGTGATGTAAGAAGGACACTGAGCCAGCTTATCAGGAGAGCGAATGAGGAAAGGAAATTTGATTTAACATGCAACGCAACGTGTAACGGTTTCTGTACCACTCGTGTGTCAAATCCCTAATTTTTTCAAGACTGATTTTCCAAAATTAAAATTTCCTAATTTATTTTTCCTAATCTAAAATTCCTAATATAATTTTTCCTAATGTATTTTTCCTAACCTCTAAATTTCCTCAGACTAATTTTCCTAAAATAAAATTTCCTAATTTATTTTTACTAGCCTCTTAAAATTTCCTAAGACTGATTTTCTTAAAATAAAATTTCCTAATTTATTTTTCCGAATCTAAATCCTACTACAATTTTTCCTAATGTATTTTTTTCTAATTTATTTTTCCTAAACTCTAAATTTCCTCAAACTAATTTTCCTAAAGTAAAATTTCCTAATTTATTTTTCCGAATCTAAATTCCTAATACAATTTTTCTAATGTATTTTTTTCCTTATTTATTTTCCTAACCTTTACATTTCCTAAGACTAATTTTCCTGAAATAAAAGGATGAGGGTCAATAAGGCCGTTTTTTGGGCTAAATTTTTTTTTTCGTGAAATTTGATTCTTTAGTCCTGGTAAATGATTCCCCAAAAGAATTTTCGATTTCGGTTGTCGGAACCCTTAATATTCGCCTAAAACCATGATATTTTATTAAAGCAAATTTTAAGGATCAGCATAGGAATTAAAAAATTTTATTGCGGCAGGGAAATACTCCTACCTAAGATCTTTTAAGGGTATTTTTTCACGTTCCGAAAAATGTGTAGAACCCCCTTAAAAGCGGCAATTTTAGGTGTTTTTATTTTTTTAAACACCGTTCTTCCAAGGATTTCTGAAAACTGCATACAATATATTATAGCTTTCCCTAAGATAAACCTCACGTAATTTTTCCCGTTTGCGAATCCAATGGAATCCATTTAAAAAATGCATAAGACGCGGTTTTTACGGCCTATTTGAGCTCCCTGGTAGTTAGATCTGAATTTTTTTTAAAAAACATCATTTAGGAGTGACAATTAATCGATTCCAGCCATTATCCCGTTCCATCCATGATCAAGTTATCTTAAAAAAAACTTTAAAAAATTATTAACATTTTAAAAAAAATCACTTTGCATTTGATGTGTACCATAACAAGTTTTCGAAAATGGAATATTAAAATTATAAATAATCTGTATATTTCCTTCTTTTTTCGTGTTAAGTTAGTTGGTATTTTTAATTTACCCTTCAGAAATGATGTCTTGCATCTAAAATAACAATTTAATACAAAAAATAGAAGAAAATACATATATTGTTTATATTTTTCACATTTCATTTTCAAAAACTTGTTATGGAACACATCAAATGCAAAGTGATTTTTTTTAAAATGTTAATAATTTTTTAAAGTTTTTTTTAAGATAACTTGATCATGGATGGAACGGGATAATGGCTGGAATCGATTAATTGTCACTCCTAAATGATGTTTTTTAAAAAAAATTCAGATCTAACTACCAGGGAGCTCAAATAGGCCGTAAAAACCGCGTCTTATGCATTTTTTAAATGGATTCCATTGGATTCGCAAACGGGAAAAATTACGTGAGGTTTATCTTAGGGAAAGCTATAATATATTGTATGCAGTTTTCAGAAATCCTTGGAAGAACGGTGTTTAAAAAAATAAAAACACCTAAAATTGCCGCTTTTAAGGGGGTTCTACACATTTTTCGGAACGTGAAAAAATACCCTTAAAAGATCTTAGGTAGGAGTATTTCCCTGCCGCAATAAAATTTTTTAATTCCTATGCTGATCCTTAAAATTTGCTTTAATAAAATATCATGGTTTTAGGCGAATATTAAGGGTTCCGACAACCGAAATCGAAAATTCTTTTGGGGAATCATTTACCAGGACTAAAGAATCAAATTTCACGAAAAAAAAAATTTAGCCCAAAAAACGGCCTTATTGACCCTCATCCTTTCCTCATTTATTTTTCCTAGCCTCTTAAAATTTCCTAAGACTAATTTTCTTAAAATGAAATTTCCTAATTTATTTTTCCGAATCTAAATCCTACTACAATTTTTCCTAATGTATTTTTTTCCTAATTTATTTTTCGTAACTTCTTAATTTCGTAAGACTAATTTTCCTCAAATGGAATTTCCTAATTTATTTTTCATACTCTAAAATTCCTAATACAGTTTTTCCTAATGTATTTTTTTTAAACTTATTTTTCCTAACCTCTAAATTTCCTAAGACTAATTTTTCTAGAATAAAATCTCCTAATTTATTTTTCATACTCTAAAATTCCTAGTACAATCTTTCCAGGTGTATTTTTCCTAACCTCTTAAATTTCCTGAGACTAATTTTCCTGAAATAAAATTTCCTAACTTATTTTTCCTAATCTAAAATTCGTAATACAATTTTTTCTAATGAATTTTTTCCTAATTATTTTTCGTAACCTCTAAATTTCCTGAGACTAATTTTTTTGAAAAAAAAAATTTCCTAATTTATCTTTCCTAATCTAAACTTCCTAAATATCATTTTTCCTAATTTATTTTTCCTAATCTAAAATTCCTAATACAATTCTCCTAATGTATTTTTCCTAACCTCTTAAATTTCCTAAGACTAATTTTTCTAAAATGAGATTTCTTCATTTATTTTTTCTAATCTAAAATTCCTTGATAAAATCAGTTAGGAATTTTTTTTTTTTTTTTTTAGGAAAATTCATTTTTGGAAATTTAAGTTTTAGGAAAAATAAATTAGAAAAAAAAAATATTAGGAACAGTTGTATTAGAAATTTTAGATTAGGAAAAATAAAATATGAAATATTTTAGGAAAATTAGTGTTAGGAAATTTAGAGGTTAGGAAAAATAAGTTAAAAAAAATACATTAGTAAAAACTGTATTAGGAATTTTAGAGGATGAAAAATAAATTAGGAAATTTCATTTGAGGAAAATTAGGCTTACGAAATTAAGAAGTTACGAAAAATAAATTACTCCGAAAAATAAAAAAGGAGTAGAAAAAAAAAATACATTAGAAAAATTGTAGTAGGATTTAGATTCGGAAAAATAAATTAGGAAATTTTATTTTAGGAAAATTAGTCTTAGGAAATTTAGAGGTTAGGAAAAATAAATTGGGAAAAAGGTCGGGAACAATTATCCTAATGTCACTCAAAATTAAACTATTTGATGCCAAAAAAATTAAAAAGAAAAAAAATACGACCAATTTTGTTAAAACCACAACTTTTGGAAAATCGAGTTTTTATTCGTGTTGAAACAAGCATAGGTGTTATAACGGGGCATCAAATTAAAGCTGAAGATTGCCTCTTAAAGTTTATATAAACAGATGTGAATTTTCTTCTACATTTTACATCTGTTTTTGGAAAAAATGTCGAATGCATATACAAAGTAGCCCCCTGGGGCTACTTGGCACAGTTAAGTATCGTTGATAGTGGTACCAAAGCCCCGTTACTTAGAAAGATACGAGAAAAAAAATCCTAATAAGAACCCCCCCACAGCTACGCTTTGTTACACTTGCGTTGCACTGTCATTACTCTTTAGATTGTTGCAGATTTCATTTTTAAAATTTTTTACCTTCGCAGCCACCAACGACTTGCGTGCTTGGCACAACAGCTTCCAGCAAAAGGTTCGGCGATTCTCCGTTAAGATCTAAACTAGCTAAGCATCCTTCAAACCCTTGCCTCGATTGCATTTGTTTCGGTAGGTTTGCATAGATGTCTTTCCTTACTCCACCTAAAAACAAAAAAAACAAAAAAAACAAAAAAAAAAAATTGTTTTTGTTTTGCGTTTTGTTTTGTGCTTTTTTTTCCAGTTTAAACGAAAAGTGTACTTACCTATATACAGAATCCCGGAAAGGTCGAGTTTTTCATTATGTCCTAAACTTGTAATTATTGCAAAGCTGTCGTCCACTAATAAAGTGTGATGTTTCGCGCTTGGTCTTCCTATGGTTACCGAGTGCCATTTATTATCGTTTAACGTGCTTTTAGCGTTGTCTCGAATGCGAACAGGACCGTCCCCGAGATTGAAAATGTAATGCAAGTGGCCGTTGACCAGTTCGACTGCTATGAAATCGTGGTCTTTCCCTCCGTTGTAAATCATTAAACCGCTTGGCTCCCTCGTTTTGAACTGTGAAAAGATTAAAGAAATGTTAATCGGACTGTGATTGTAAGGGTGCAAGTTCACTATGGAATGTTGGACCAACATGTTGGTATAACATGTACCAACTTGTACCACAACATGTTGGTCCAACTTGTACCAACTTGTTGTACCAACTTTTACCAACATGTTGGACCAACTTTTATCAACATGTTAGACCAACTTTTACCAACATGTTGGACCAGCTTGTACCAACATTTATTGACCAACATTCCACACTAATTCTAAGTTGGTCAACATGTTGGTAAAAGTTGGTACAACAAGTTGGTACAAGTTGGATCAACATGTTGTACCAACTAATTCTAAGTTGGTCAACAAGTTGGTCCAACATGTTGGTAAAAGTTGGTACAAGTGGGATCAACATGTTGTACCAACATGTTGGACCAACTTGTACCTACATTTATTGACCAACATTCCACACTAATTCTAAGTTGGTCAACAAGTTGGTATAACATGTTGGTCCAACATTCCATAGTGAATTTGCACCCTAAAGGAAAAAAATGTTGGAAATAAGTACCAAAAAAAAAAAAAAAAAAAATTACCTGGAAATAAATATTAGTGTTGGAATATGCCTTGAGCGCTGGGAGTCCGACGAAAGTATGCTTCGATTTAAACGTGACCGGATGATGAACCAGAGGGTGATCCCTTTTCCCGAATTTAGCGGTGACCTTAATGGCCGGCATGTTTTTCGGTAAATTATTTCTAAAAGGCATGTTCGCTCTCTCCAAATATGGAACGCCGTTGAAGCTGAATTGTTGCATGGAACCCGTGAAACCCGGAGCATCTCGGCTTTGAACGGCTTCGTTCTCCATGCTGGGGAAACCCCCGACGTATAAAACTTTGTATTTTAAAACGTTTTTCTGATCCAAATCTTTTTCAGCTGCGAAAGAAAAAAAAAAAAAAAAAAAAAGAATTTAGAAAAAAAAGGGTTTAATTAAAAAGAGACGGTTCTCTTGTTTTTCGGATTTTTAATGTCAAAAGAAAATTTATAAAGTCAGGGGGGCGAAAAGAGGAGGGGAAGATAGCATCGATGAAAACGGGAGTTCGTAATTGAAAGGAAGTTTGAAACAAAGATTGAAGAACAGGAAAAAAGCATGTAGACAATAGGAATTTTATGATTTCTTTTTTTTTTTATTTTTATTTTTTTGTTTTTTTTAAATTTACCTTTGACCGGTGGATCGTCGTCCAATTGTAATATGAAATGACTTTTCCTTCTTGATAATTTTAAAACGTGCCAAATGTTGTCGTCCAAGCCCTGCCCGGTCATGATGGTCTAGAGAAAAAGAAAAACCCGGAAAAATTATCGCATTGCGACAAAAAAAACCGATATTTTTATTATTCCTAGTTGGTTGTCCCGTTTTAAATTCTAGTTGTTTATGATAATGGAAGCGAACCAACAGAATCCCAATAGAGAAGAAAAAGGAATATATATATTTTTTTTTTCCTTTTCAAATATATTTTTTCCTTTAGTTTTTCCTTTAGTAGTGACTTTTTTTTTCTTTTATGTATCATATGCAGTGTGTATTGTATAAAAATATTTTTACACTGAATTAAATCTTTGCTATCCAAAAATATCGATGTTAAGATTCTTAGTACGGAAGCTCTGAGGGGTCAAGTATCTATGTTTATTTTATTGTTTGTTCCGGAACAAGCAGCGTTTAATAAGTAATTTGCCTCTTCCAGAACTGACAAGTTTTTATTAATTGTCCCGGAACTGACAATTTTTTATTTATTGCCTGTTCCGGATCTGACCATTTTAAATTCATTGTTTGTTCCGGAACAAGCGATGCCCGTTCAGGAACAAAGAACATTTAATAAGTCAATTGCCAGTTCCGAATAAATCAAAAATTGTCTGTTCCGGAACAAACAATTTAATTATTGAACGCTGTCATTTCCAGAAAAACATTGCTTGTTCCGGAACCGGCAATTTTATGCAAGCCCTGAAGGTTCTAGGAACTGACAATTTTGAATTTATTTTCTGTTCAGGAACAAACAGTGTTTGTTGTGGAACTGATAGCGTTTAATAAGTCAATTATACAGAAGCCCTGAAGGGTCAAGTATCTACGTTTTTTTTTTCAATGTTTCTTCCGAAACAAGTAATGTCTGTTCCGGAAGAAACAACGTTGAATAAGTAAATTGCCAGTTCCGCAACAGACAATTTTTTATTCATTGTCTGTTCCGGAGCAAACAATTTAATTATTAAACGCTATTAGTTCCAGAACCAACATTGCTTGTTCCGGAACAGGCAATTTTACTATTCTGGAACAGACAATCAATAAAAAAATTGTCCATTTCGGAACAGGCAAATTTACTTATTAAACGTTGTTTGTTCCGGAGCAGACAATGAATTCAAAATTGTCAGTTCCGAAACAAACAATTTAATGATTAAACGCAGTCAGCTTCAGAACAAACAATGTCCGTTCCGGAACAAACAACTTTTAATAGGTAAATCGCCTGTTCCGGAACAGACGATTTTTTACTGATTGTCTGTTCCGAATGAATCAAAAATTGTCTGTTTCGGGACAAACAATTTAATTATTAAACGCTATCAGTTCCAAAACAAACATTGCCTGTTCCGGAACAAGCAGTGTTTGTTCTGGAACTGATAGCGTTTAATAAGTCATTTGTACGGAAGCCCCGAAGGATCAAATATTTGTTTTTTTTAAAAATTGTTTGTTCCGGAAAAACAGCGTTCAATAGGTAAACTGCCTGTTCCGGAACAGACAATTTTTTATTTATTGTCTTTTCCGAACGAATCAAAAAATGTCTGTTCCGGAACAAACAATTTCCGGAACAAACAATTTAATTATTAAGCGCTGCATGTTCCAGAGCAAACATTGCTTGTTGCGGAACAGGCAATTTTACGGAAGCTCTGAAGGGTCAAGGAACTGACAATTTTAAATTCATCATCTGTTCCGGAACAAGCAGTGTTTGTTCTGGAACTTATAGCGTTTAATAGGTAAATTGTACGGAAGCTTTAAAGAGTCAAGTGCAGCACTACGATTTTTTTTGTTTGTTCCGGAACAAAAACAACGTGTAATAAGTAAATGACGCACGTGTTCCGGGAAAGACAATTTTTCATTGATTGCCTGTTCCGGAACTGACAATTTTAAATTCATTGTCTGTTCGGGAACAAGTAGGGTTTGTTCTGGAACTGACAACATTTAATATGTAAATTGCCTGTTCAAGAATAATAAGCAATGTTTGTTCTGGAACTTACAGCTAAATAAACAGTTTAATAAATCGTTTGTCTGTTCCGGAACAGACACCGCTTGTTCCGGAACAAACAATGAATTTATAACTGTCAGTTCCGGAACAGACAATTTTTAATTCATTCGGAACAGAGATTCAATAAAAAATTGTTTGCTCCGGAACAGGCAATTTACTTATTAAAATGTTTGTTCCGGAACAGACAAAAAATTTAAAATTTTCAGTTCCGGAACCGATAATAAAAAAAAATTGTCTGCTCCAGAACCGGCAATTTTCTTATTAAACGCTGTTTGTTCCGGAACAGACGTATTACTTATTTAACGTTGTTTCTTCCGGAACAGACACAGCTTGTCCCGGAACAAACAGTGAATTAAAAATTGTCAGTTCTGGGACATACAATCTATAACAGATTGTCTGTTCCATAACAAACAATTTTTGTTTCATTCGGAACAGAGATTCAATAAAAAATTGTTTGCTCCGGAACAGACATATTACTTATTAAACGTTGTTTGTTCCGGGACAGCCATTGCTTGTTCCGGAACAAACAATGAATTTAATTTGTCAGTTCCGGTACAGGCAATTTACTTATTAAACGTTGTTTGTTCCGCAACCAACAATAAAAAAAACATAAATACTTGACCCTTCAGGGCTTCCGTATGCCTCTCAATAGCAAGAATAAAAAAATTTACTTTTTTTTACCGTCCTAAGCGCCCTCTACGCAACAATTTCCAACCAAACTTTTCAATCAAGTATAATTTTTAAAAAACAATTTCCAGCTAAGAAAAGATATAAAAAAGTGAAAAAAAAAATTTCGATCGAAATTAATTAGAAATCAAAATATTTTTTAACGAAAGGAATCCTCCTTTTTTTTCCTCCCTTCAAATAGAAACTTTTTAACTGTTTACAAATCCACTAAAACTCAGAAAAGAAAAAAAAAGGAGGAAAAAGAAAAATCCTTTTTTTCCTTTTCCTAAACATGTAAAGTCTTTCCTTTCAAGAAAGAAAAAAAAAAACTTCTGATACTGAAACGGAGGAAGAGAATTATTTATTTTTTAGCTTAAATAAAGGTCATGAACCACTGCGAAAAAAAATCCGTTATAAAAATAATTAAAAGCTCCCGTTTAGGGGGAAAAAAGAAGAAAAAAAATTCGGTTGAGTGAGCTTATTTTTTTAAATAATTTATTTTGATTAGATGGGATTTCTATTGTGATGAAATAGCTGCATCCCTGTCCGAAAGCTTTTTTTTTTTTTCTTTTATTTAATTTGAGTAAAAATCTATTTGCACTTTTTCCGTAACAGCCTTCATGTTTTGTTGACATTGAGAATTGTGTTTAACTAAACACAGGAGGGTAATGTTTGCTTACTTTCGTGGTTGGTTTACCCTTTTCCCGGTTTTTTTTTTTTGCGTGAGTGTGTGCATGTGCGTTAAATTTTTACCTTTTCAATGTCGCCGATTCTGATCATCATACGCAATTTCCCCCCGGTGACGGCTAATTCGAGTTTGTCTCCGAAATGATCGCTGTTGGTGCTGAAAAGCAACCCGGCCCGCCTAGTTGTTCGGAACCGCATGGCCAAGTCTTCGGCTTGAGTTTCCGTTTCTTCCGGCATCGTTACCGTCATGTATTGAGTTCCGTTGAATGTTAGGGTGGACGCGTCTTTTCCGCATATCGGACCCGTGAAACTCGTTCCGGTGCAGTCGCAGATGAAACGGTTCCAACCTTCCGAGCAAACGCCTCCGTTCATGCAGGGCTGAGAATCGCATTGGGTTGGTTGCACGTGGCATGATGGGCGAATCGCAGCTGGAAAGAGAAAAAGCAAAAATAAGCGAATGAAGGGAAGATCTGAGAGAATTTTCGGGGGCTGCGGAAATACTACGGCAGCTTCTCTGGAGAAAGGGAAAAAGATCCGATCCCGGGAATGAGGAATTTCCGGTTGGTCCAACGTGTTGTATCAACTTCTTGGACCAACATTCCACACTAATTTCGACGTAGGAATAAGGGCGCAAATTCACTATGGAATGTTGAACCAACATGTTGTACCAACTTGTTAAACCAACATGCTGTACCAACCTGTTAAACCAACATGTTGCACCAACTTGTTGGACCAACATTTTACAATAATTATGGCGTAGGGGTGCATATTCACTATGGAAGGTTGGACCAACACGTTGTACCTCCTTGTTGGACCAACATGTTGTACTACCTTGTTGGACTACCTTCTTGTACCAATATGTTTGACAAACGAATGAATCGACTTTTGCAGAATTGACCCTTACGCCGAAATTAATGGGGAATGTTAGTCCAACAAGTTAGTACGACATGTTTGTCCGACTTGTACCAATTTGTTGGACCAACATTTCACACTAATTTCGGTTTAGAAATAAATTCTGCAGTAGTCGATTCCTTCGCTTGTCAAACATGTTGGTGCAACAAGTTCGTCCAACATTCCAACAAGTAGATACAACTTGTTTCACCAACATATTGTAGGGTGAAAATTCACTATGGAATGTTGGACCAACATGTTGGTACACCAAGTTAAACCAACATGTTGTACCAACTTGTTGGATCAACATTCCTTACTAATTTCGGCGTAGGAGTAAATTCTGCAATAGTCGATTTGTTCGTTTATCAAACGAACAAACTTGGTGCAACATGTTTGTCCAACTTGTTGTATCAAAATGTTGTACCAACTTTTACCAACTTGTTGGACCAATATTCCAGACTAATTTCGGCTTAGGAGTAAGGGTACAAATTTACTATGAAATGTTCGACCAACATGTTTGTACAACCAACGTGTTTGTACAACAAGTTGGACAAACATGTTATACCAGCTTATTGGAATGTTGGACGAACTTGTTGTACCAACATGTTTTACAAACGAAGGAATCGACTATTGCAGAATTTACTCCTACACCGAAATTAATGTAAATGTTGTCCAACAAGTTGGTACAAGTTGGTGCAACATGTTGATCCTACATTCCATAGTGAATTTGCACCCAAACAAGTTGGTTGGAACAAGTTGATACAACATGTTGGTCCAGCATTGCATAGTGAATTTTCACCCTTTACTAACATGTCTGGCAAACGAACGAATCGACTATTGCAGAATTTACTCCATCTTATTTGCACCCTAGGGGTGCAAATTTAATATGGAATGTTGGACCAAAATGTTGTACGAACTTGCTGGACCAACAGTTGTACAACAGTCGATTCGTTCGTTTGTCCAACATGTTGGTACAAGTTGGCCCAACAAGGTGATACAACAAGTTGGTACAACAAGTTGGTACAACAAGTTGGTCCAACAAGGGGGTGCAACAAAGGAGTACAACCTGTACGAACGTGTTGGACCAACAATTCTGCAACAGTCGTTTCGTTCGTTTGTCCAACATGTTGGTACAAGTTGGCCCAACAAGGTAGTGCAACAAGTTGGTGCAACGAACGTGTTGGACCAACATGTTGTACGTACTTGTTGGACCAAGAATTCTGCAACAGTCGATTCGTTCGTGTGTCTAACATGTTGGTACAACATGGTTGTCCAACATTCCATAGTGAATTTGCACCTCAAAGAGTTAAAAGCAATACTTTTTTTTTTTTTTTTTTTTTTTTTTTTTTCGAACTCCCGAAATTCAGAAATCAATTTTACCACCAAACCTCGCTAATCTCGGTACAGAAAATCCTAATCTCGAAAAGTTGTATAAGTCAATTTGGTTTGTTTTTACGAGTCGACGTTTTAATAACTAGTTTATTATTTTTTATCCGAGGTTGGAAATTTAATTATAAAGGCTGTCTCTTGACATTATTTTCTTTTTCTTCTTTCATCCCTACTAATGAGCAAAGGAAAAGCTTTTTTTTTCTGAATCCTTTTATAATCATTTTCTTATCCACGTCCTAAATCAAACCGGATGCCTTTCTTATAATAAAAAAAAAGAAAAAATCTCCGTTGATCGTTTTTTTTTTCCTCTTATCATTCTGGAATTTCTCTCGAAGCAAACGCAACCTGTTATTTTTCTTCCTTTTTTTTTTTTTTTTTTTTTTTGTCGTTTTCTCATCTTTATTATGAAAAAGAATTTGACCTCCGGGCTTAAATTGTTTTATACCGAAAGGATTGTCTCGTTAAATTCTATTTACTCTTGAGAGAAGTAGGCAGAGATTTTTTTTTTTTTTTGATCATTTTTTTCATGATTGCTAAATTTTTTTTTTTTTTTTTTTTGCGAGTTTTTTCTTTTTTTGCAAGAAAATATTGTTTTATTTCAAATTTTCTTTTTTCCCTCCCCGTGACCCAAATACGATTCCTCAGAAAAATTTTCCTCGCACCGCATCTGCGGACCGAATAAATGTGCAAGATTCCCCTACCACTTTTCCTATTGGGTTTTTATTTCACTTTTTCGCTTCGCTTTCTTGTTTTTAAAATTTTTCTAAAAATCCAAAGCACGTTTTTTCGGTTTTCGACTTTTGTATCAAAAAAAAAAAAAAAAAAAAGGAAAGACGCTGTCAGCTTTTTTTCCATTCGCTTTCGATTTTTTTAAAAACGAAATTCCTGAGAAAAAGAAAAAAAAATCACGCAAAACTGTCCAAGAAAAAATGCCCAATCCAATGTGCATGCAGCACGACAAGGGAGCTTTTTTTTTTTTCAATTGCTTTTTTTTAGAAAATGCATGTTTTATGACATCAGTTTTGGGTTCGGTTTTTTCAGCCCTCTCGGTCTAGAAAAATAGAAAAATAATCCTGAATTCACTCTTGGCCTCAGTAGCACAAATTAATTTTACAAAAAAAAAAAAAAAAAAAAAAAAAAAAAAAATGCTGCTATTATTTTTTATGTAAATCCTTTGTAGTAAAAAAAACCACTTTTTCTCGGTGTAGTCATGTTTCCGGCTTTTAGGTCCGGTCAAGTTCCGGTTATGATATGCAGTTACCAAAGCAGGGTTTATTTGTACGTATTATTATGATTATCATTATTATTATTATTATTATTATTTTTCCTTTTTCAAGTTTCTAAATTAATTTGCAAAATAGCAATGTAACGATGAATATTATATAACTGCGAGTGAAGACAGTGATAACCAATAATTTTTTTTAATCAATTATTTTTATGCGGTCAAAAAGGGTTGTTTCAATTTTTTTTTTTTTTTTTTTTTTTTTTTATCGCGTAATTTTTCTATCAAAGATTTTTTTTTCCCTCTCCCATCCATTTTACGTGACTTGAAATTCACTGAAATTTCATTCGGTTGTTCCATTATTCTTGGTTTTTTGCTGGATTAAGGGCTTGTTTTCGACATTGATCGATAAATTTTATTTTTATTATTAATTCCACTTTTTTTTTTTTTTTTTTTTTTTACGAAGTTGCAATATAATTCGGAACCGCAGAATGAAGAGATAACCGTTAGCGTTATAACGACTGATAAAAAAAATGGTTTTAAAAATTTTCTGTTTTTCAAAAAAAAAAAAAAAAAAAAAAAAAAGGGGGGGGGAAGGATTAAGCTAGCTGCAGCAATTATTTTCGCTAATGGCACGTTTTATGTTAACAACTAGTTCTAGTTCCACGTTTCTATAATTTCCCGTTAATTTCTCAATAGACAACAGACACATTTTGCCCTGAACATATTTTTTAAATAAAACTGGCATATAAAAATAGTAAAATTTGATTTTTGCTGTCATGCGATGTTTAATTACCGAATAAAAAAGATTAAAAATTTTGGTTGTTTGAATTGGAGCCGAAACGACCGTGACGTCACAGTTCGCTATTTAGGTATGTTCCTAGGTGAGTTATCGGCGGCATGCCCATCGGAGCAAGAAGAGTTGTCGTACGAACAAATCCGTGTTAATCTTTGACGACGCTCGTGGTTTCGTTTTTTAAATAACCGCGCGCTTAAAAGTGAACGATGACGTCCCACCAATGAGAAACGTTTTGGAGTGGGGTCACGTGACATAAAGTTTTTTCGACTTTATAATTTTTTTTTTCTTAATTTCTAAGAAAATTTCTTCAGTGAAAATTGCCATTTGATGACCAGAAATCTTTGAATTTTCATTATTCACCATAATTTAGCAATCACGTCTCTTGTCTATTCTGAAATGGAAACAAATAAAATTTCGAAAAAAAAAAAAAAAATCTGGCAACATTGTATTAAACTATAAATATTATACTCAATCTCTATATTTTCAGAGCCACAAATTTCAAGCTTTAAATGTTCTCAAAGTGTTGAAAAGGTTTAAACCTTTTCCACTGTTTTCAAAAGATGAGAAAAAAAAATTGTATCGTTGAACAAAAATAATGTTGGTGATAATTAACTTCTCCGAAAAACTTGGACCCGGAAAATTTATTTCCCCAGAAAAACTTGTTAAGATGTTTAACGGGTCACATAACCGTGAAAATTTAAACGTTTTCCGTATCCTTACACGCGGTTTTCCCAAGCGGAAAAGTTTTAACGATTCATAAGGGAAGAAAAAAAAAAAAAAAAAAAAAAAAAAAAAAGATAGTTCTCACGGAATTTAAGCATGGCGGCGATGAGAAGCACAGAGAAGGATTTATGGCACCTTCCGGTTACTTTTAAAATGCTTTCGATCGCTTTTAATTCGTTGATTATTTATGCAAACTACATGGTCATAATGCATTAACGGAACAGCGAGATTAGCAATTTTAAACGAGTTTTGGGAAACTTTCCGTTTAAAACTTGACGCACGAATAAGGAGGAGGATCCTGATATTTATACCGGCTTTGGAAAATTTAATGCATCACTTTCTTTTTCCCTAAAAAAAATCAGGATGGGACATGGGGGCGTATCCCTAAGTAGGACTACGTCTTTGGGGTACTGTCCTAATATTGCTAAATTTAAACAATGAAACGATTTAAAAATTTTAAGGCATTTTTTTTGCTCGATTTTATGTCAAAAAATACGAATTTTTTGATAAAAATATAATTTTTTTTTCTTGGAACGAGAAAAAATTTAAATTTTTTTTAAAAAGGTCAAAAGTTGAAGAAAAAATTATACTGGGATATGGCAGCATATCCCTACGTAGGACTACGTCTATGGGGTACTGTTTTAATGTTACTCTCGTAAATTTTATCTCGTTAATTTTTTAAAATTAACGAAAAATAATGAAAAATTAAAAAGATTTAAAAATTTAAAAAAAATTTTAAAATTTTCGTGAAGTTTTCTTTAATTCATTATTAATTTTTTAATTGATCCGTCAATTTTTTGCCTATTCTTTTAGCCTAGGAAAAAAAAATTAGAAAAATATTACTTAAAAAATCGATTTTCAATAAGATTTGTGACTAAAGAAATTAATTTCAACTTTAGTTTTTACTTAGCACTCCCTTTTTTGTCATAACGCGTCCCAAAAAGAGCACTTTTATGCGTTGCTCACAAAGTGTGTTCAAATAGTCAAAAAGTACTATTTAAAATTTTCGAAGTTAAAATTTTAATATAAATTAATATCGCTAAAACGATGTATGTCGTATCGTATCGTATGTCGATGTATGTCGTATCGTATCGCTGATACGATAATGTATAAAAATTCGAATTTTTTGATAAAAATATAAAAATTTGGAAGAACAATTAAAATTTTGACCAGTTTTTTTCAACTTTTGATCTTTTTTACAAATTTTATTGAAAATTGATATTTAAATAATATTTTTCGATCATTTTAATATTAAAATTTTTTACTACAGAAGTTTTACTTAAAAACTAGTCAACACCGAGACAAAATTGCCGAGGCAATTGTCGAGGTGTTATTTCGCCCATAATTTTTGATCTTTTTTAATCAAAATATAAAATTCCTATAAAAATTAAGATTAAAAAAAATTAACGAAAACTTTCTAAAAATGTACGAAAATTTTAAAAAATTAACGAAAAATAATGAAAAATTAAAAAGATTTAAAAATTTTCGTGATGTTTTTTTTAATTCATCATTAATTTTTTAAACGATCCGTTAATTTTCTGTTAATTTTTTTAACTAACAAAAATTCGAAATATTAACGAAATAAAAGTGCTCTTTTAGGTGCGAACCAACAAACTAACAAACGAACGAACAGAAATCTCCAGGTTACAGGGTATGACGTAGTCCTACGTCAAAAAAATTTAATTAAAGTCTTCAAAGTTAAAATTTTAGTGTTAAAATTTTGCTTTAGCTCACATTCTTGGCCAAAGGAAAAAGGACAAAATTAAAAAATGTAGTGAACATTTTTTGAAATTTTGAAGTTCTTGTTTTTGTTCATGTAGTCTAATTTTAAAAAAAAATAATAAAAAATATATATTTAAAAAAACGGCGAACACGGTAAAAAATTTTATGTTAACAACCTAAAAAAGGGCTACACATTCAATATGTAACACTTTTTATGTTAAAAGTTGAATGTAGCCTAAACATTTTTATGTTGACAAATGACGATTGTTTATTGGTGATCAACAATCAGATTAATGCAACACAATCTTTTTATGTAAAATTTACATGGGAAATATATGTAGCCTCTTTTTTTACTAGCGAAATATGTTACTTTTAACATAAAATTTTTTACCGTGAAAATAAAAAAAAGTTAGGCTAAATAAAATTTATAAGAAAGTTTTTAAGTCTTTTAAATTTAAGAGTCCTAAAGATTTGTCCATGGCGTCTAATTTTAAAATAAAATTTGGACTTTAAATTTCTTGTAATTTTTTTGGATAATTTCTTCTAAATATTCTTCTTCTTCTTTTAAGTGCCAGCTCCGCGACGAAGATTGGCTATCATCTGGACTATTTTTACTTTGTCGACCGCTGCTCGAAAAAGACCCAAGGAATCGACACCAAACCAGTCTCTTAGATTTTTGAGCCATGAGGTTTTCCTACGACTAAATATTACTTTTTAAATATTACTTATAATAACTTATAATAACTTTTCTAAATATTACTTATAATAAAATATAAGAAAATTTCTTGGAAATTTTACTTACAAGAAAATTTATATGAAAGTTTCTTGGGGATTATACTTATAAGAAAATTTCTTGGAAATTTTACTTATATGAACATTTCTTGGAAATTGTACTAATAAGAAAGTCCATAAGAAAATTTCTTGAAAATTTTACTTATAAGAAGATTTATAAGAAAATTTCTTGGGAATTTTACTAATAAGAAAATTTATGTGAAGGTTTCTTGGGAATTTTACTTATAAGAAAATTTCTTGGGAATTTTACTTATAAGAAAATTTATAAGAGGATTTCTTGGGAATTGTACTTATTAGCAAATTTCTTGGGAATTTTACTTACAAGAAGAAAATTTATACGAAAATTTATAAGAAAATTTCTTGGAAATTTTACTAATAAGAAAATTTATGAGAAAAATAAGAAAATACATAAGAAAATTTCTTGTAAATTTTTACTATTAAAAAAGGTCAAAAGTTGAAAACAATAGTCCAAATATTAATTAAAACTAGAGCTCCCCCGTCAGACAGACGGGTAAAATGTTACAACTGTCGCGGTATAGGGAATTTAAAATGGGAAAATTTGTTTTTCCGCTCTTACCAGAAAACGGAAAAAGATATCGGGAAACTGAAAAGAGCCTGCAAATCTATGCCTATATACTTAACGTTCCTGAAAATTTCATTAAAATCGGTCAAGTAGGGACTCCGTACGTGTTGGACATAGGTTCGAAAAATCAGGTATAGGAAATTTAACATGGGAAAATTGGTTTTTCCGCTCCTACCGGAAAACGGAAAAAGATATCGAAAAACCGAAAAGAGCCTGCAAATCTACACCCACATACCTATCGGTCCTCAAAATTTCATCAAAATCGGTTGGATAGGGGCTCCGTATGTGTTGGACATAGGTTCGAAAAATCAGGTATAGGGAAAATAACATGGGAAAATTGGTTTTTCCGCTCCTACCGGAAAACGGAAAAAGATATCGAAAAGCTGAAAAGAGCCTGCAAATCTATGCCTATATACCTAACGTTCCTGAAAATTTCATCAAAATCGGTTGGATAGGAGCTCCGTACTTGTTGGACATCGCTTATTTTTCTTAGCGTTTTAATATATAAGATTTTCAACATAAAAATCTTAATATTAAATAAGTAAATATTAATTTTTGGTGCGAACAGACCGACACCCGGACAGACATACGCACAAGACAGAGAGATTTCCCCAGGACTGAATTTTAAGATGCAGTCCTACGTTAAAAAAAAAAAAAAAAGATTTTCTTTTTATCAAATTTTTTTCATGTATTCCCATTGATCACCCAGAGTATTTCCGGCGACTTCAGGAACAATTTCTTTATCACCAGATCAAAATTACTCCCAAATTCAGCCCTTTCTGTCTTGATTTTGGTTCAGCAAAATCTTACAAAAAGCAATTGAATTTATTTTTTTTACGACCAAACGCAGCCTCCTGCTTTTCTCCTTTAAATGAGCAACCAATTAACTTAATAAATTAAGATAAAAACAAGCAAAAGTATCCCATTTTATTAAAAAAAAAATGGGCATTCTCTCGCGAAAAGAAGTCGGAACGAGAAGAAAAAAAAAATTCCTATGTCAATAAGGGAAAGGGGAAAAAAAATTAAATAAATAAAACTAAGAAAACACAATTAGAACGCATTCCACTGGACAATATTTTTTTTTTATTTGCTTATTTACTTTTTCCATCTTTTTTTTTGAATAGCCTATCTTTCCGTATTATGCTTTAAAAAATTAAAGAAGGAGAACTTCTGAATTTCTCCTTCAAATATTTAAAAAAAAAAAAAAATCTTGTCGCTCTAATTCAAAATTTCTTCTGAATAAATACCAGAGCAACATTTCGAATAAAAAATTTAAAAGCTAGTTTCATCTTAACAAGTATTCTTTTTCCCTTCTCTTCGATATTAAATTTTTAATGCGCAAAAAAAAAAAAAAAAAAAAAAAGATTTATTGCAAAAATTATTATAATTGTTATATTCTGACAAAGTAGCGCTCAGATGTTATGCAGTTAGGGTGTCCCTTATTTTGACAATATTCGAATTTCAAATCGCTTATCCCCCGAAAATGGTTCTCCTTGGTGTACTGATAAACCCGAATTTTTTAAAATTTTTTTAGTCAACGGGAAAGCGTGGCGACTTGAGCTTAAAGTTCCGAAAATTGCCATAGAGAAAAAAAATCAATAATTTTTTTTCGCGACAAAAAATTGGTTTCTTATCGGAAATTTTCCGTAGACCACGAATTTGAAGTCCGTTTTTTTTATATCTGGTCCGGTTTTTCAGCTGAAAGCCAAAATATGGCAAAAAAAGTGGTAGAGTGGCAAAACATACCAAGTTTTCAGTTTCACTCGTATTTTGGTCTCTAGCTGAAAAACCGGACCAGATATAAAAAAACAGACTTCAGATTCGGGATCTACGGAAAATTTCCGATAAAGAACCACATTTTTTTTGGAAAAAAAATAAATCATCGATTTTTTCTACATTTTTTAAATGGCAAGTGATATATATTTTAATAAAAATCTTTATAAAAAAAAAAAAAAAACGTCGGCGGATGTGAGAAAAAGGCAAACCGTTTTATCGGCTCCAAGGTCCTTCAACTTAACATATTGACCAAATCTCTCGCAATAAGCCTCGAATTCTTCTTCTTCGGGATCGTATTTATCGAAAACGTCAGGATCACTGGTATTCGGCATGATGCATTTAAACACTACGAATCACTTATTTGACACAGGCAATAGAAGTCAAATAATGAACAGGTGCATTAAACACATATAACACGCTTTACTGATTTTCTGCTTTCTGTTGTTTTTCCTCTAATTTACTGAAGCAAGCAGCCCCGCCAGAAAACTGGAGACAAAAAAGTTATGACAAGAATCACCTAAGATAGCTGTGAAATCGACTAAGAAACTTCTAAATAATTCCATACATGTGGTTACAAATTCTGGATTGATACTCTGTTCTGGCGTTTCTATATATTCATTCAAGACAATATATGTTTTTGTAACTTCAACCAATCCTAATATAAGGAGCATCTCGTATCTCATATTTAACGTCTGAGCAAGATTTACTTGTATATGAAATTTTTCTTTCCGTGCGTCTCTAAACGATGTAATCCTTTGCAACTCCCGTGAAGATCGGCGGAAGAAATCATCCGAATGTGGATTATCGATAATCGAACTTAAATAAGATAAAGATTTTATTACTTGAGATCTTAATCTTGGCGCTCATATTATCCGCTTATGATTATGAAATTCAATATCGTAAAGAAGTATACTTGGCGGATGCACTTTCTCGTTTTCCCCTCTGCCGTCTTTAGCGAAACTGGCGTATCTGCTTTTTGTAAACAAGCGGAATAGAACCTTTGTTTACATAAGCTAAAAATCGGAAAAGAGCATTGTTTACAAAATGTCAGTTACGTCAGTTTCGCTAAAGACGGCAGCCCTGGATGAAGGCACAGGAGAACCTGACGACACTGAATTTATTTTAATTGTTGATATAGCTCTTTCCGATAACGACATTCGAAATGCTACGAGTCGTGATTCAGTTCTGTCAAAAGTTTATGATTTTACAAAATTTGGTTGGCCAAAATCTGTCACTGATCAAAATCTAATGCCGTATTAGCAATTTCAAGCCCTGGCGACAATTTTTTTACAATTGTGGCGCTGGCGCCGATTTTATTTTCTGAAAATTTTGGTACCGGCGCGGCGCTGGAGCTGGCGCTATCGAATATACCTGTAGGTTTCAACATTCTCCGCTAAATGGAGAGGAGCTTCTATGGTCACCCATCCAGTGCCCGACCGCGGTCGTCAAAGCTTTACTTCATTGATCGCGAGTCGTTACCTGAACAGTTGTGCCAAGACGACCCCCATTTAGGCAACTATTAAATAACCTAGTCACCTGTAAAATGGCGCGAATCGACGGTAACACATACATTAAACCCTTAGAGAAAAAAAAAAAATTCAAGGAGAGAAAAGTAATAAATCAATAAAAACTGGCAACACCTAAAAAAAAAAAACGGTTGCCGTATTCTTTACAGATAATAATCATAATCCGAATTCCATTTTCCTTTGAGTTTATAATATCAAGTTATAACCGTCTATTAAGTGACATTATAAATTTTGCCGCTTTTGGAAATCCTTATATAAATCTATTTCCATTTCATTTTTCTCTTTTTTTTCCGTTTTCGTTTTTTTTTTTTTTTTCTTTCTTTTTTTTCTCCTTTTCTGAAAAGGAAATAAACGGATGATTTTTTTTCCTTTTCGCTTTTTTTTTTTTTTTAAAGTCAGGAAATTCGTTTTATCGCTATTAAGATTTATGTGGGGGTATTATTATACTATTACTTACTGGAATCTTGTTGCCTTGCGAAGTTGGCCACGTCTACGGCGTTTCCGTTGATGACGAGATCTCTCATGCAACCGACGTAGCCCTGCCTTAGAACCCCTGTCCAGATTTCGTATGGAACTTTTATTTGAGACATTCCGGGGGCTCCGATGCCACCGATGAAAAGGCCGCTGTCTAAATCCAGGAGGTTTGAATCGCCTGGAAATGACAAGAGATTCGTGACGGTTATTAATTTCCTAAAAAAATGTGGAGTAGTCGGGAGAGGAAGAGGAAAATGTAGTTCGGGAACAGAAACAGGATCGAGTAGTTTAAGAACAAGAACAGTGTTTCAGGGACATCGTGGCAACAAGAAATCGGTAAAAAAAGTAGAAAACAGAGAGGAAAATTTAAGTGAGAGAAAAAGGAGCGGTAAAGGTGTATCAGGTTTGTACAGGTTTGTATCGTACCTGGTGTGCTGAAATCGGCGACCATGTTATCAACAGTAACCCTTCCTTCTTTCCCATTTCTTCTTAGTGTGGTTTCATGCCAGGCACCGTCGTCTATTCTTTTAGTCGTTATCCTGACTTTTATCGGCCCCGATCCGAGATTTAAGTGAAGGAACATGTGACCGTCGAGCATTTCAAAAGCGAAATAATCAGACTGAAAATAAAAAATGTGGGAAATTAATATTTTATCCTTTGTACTGCATCCAAGCATGGCCTGCCAAAGTTCACGCTAAAACATGTTACAATAACATGCTGCACTGCGTGTTGCAGCGTTAGAAATATGTTTTTGAAAATGTTGGAGCGTTAGAAACATGTTGCGAACATGTTCGAGCGTTAAAAACATGTCAACATGTTGCTGACAATTGTCGCAGCTTTAGAAACATGTTGCCAACTTGTTAAAGCGTCAGAAACATTTTGCCAACATGTTGGAGCGTTAGAAACATTTTGCCAACATGTTCGAGTGTTAAAAACATGTCAACATGTTGCTGACAATTGTCGCAGCTTTAGAAACATGTTGCCAACTTGTTAAAGCGTTAGAAACATGTTGCCAAAAAATGTTGGAGCGTTAGAAACATGTTGCCAACATGTTCGAGCGTTAAAAACTTGTCAACATGTTGCCAACTTGTTAAAGCGTCAGAAACATGTTGCCGACATGTTGCAGCGTTAGAAACATGTGGCCAACATGTTGGAGCGTTAGAAACATGTTTCCAACATGTTCGAGCGTTAAAAACTTGTCAACATGTTGCCAACTTGTTAAAGCGTCAGAAACATGTTGCCGACATGTTGCAGCGTTAGAAACATGTGGCCAACATGTTGGAGCGTTAGAAACATGTTGTCAACATGTTGCTGAAAATTTTGCAGCATGCGAACATGTTGCTGAGCATATTAATAATGCATAGAAACTTGTGAACAAATGTTGCACAACATTTACAAATTTTCATTTTTCAGTGTTGCGCACTATTCTGCGCTTCAACATGTTTCTAACACTGCAACAAGTGAACAACATGTTGTCTCAGCATGTTTTAGCGTGAAATTTCGGCTTAATGTTTCTCAACAACGCCAAGATGCCCTAATTCGATCTGAAGCATTTTCCAAATACCTATGCCTAAACAAACATGTTTGAACTTGTCCAACGAACATAATGGAGCATTATTTGGTGCAAAAGTTTGCACCTCATCAACCCATCGTTTTCAAGAAAAACATTTTCTGCAAACGTGTTGGAATCAGTTTGTTGAACAATTTTTCTTTCTGAGTGAGACTTTGTCATTAAAATTAGATCCCAAAAAACAAGGTCATGAGGTGTGCTGGGCCAAATTTTATGCCCTTCTATTGGCTCATTTCATTATTCCATTGACATTTAACAAATTTTTATTCGGCATATATTAAGTCAGATTTTTCCACAGATTAATAAATATTTTGCAAGTCATAAATGAAAAATAAAACTCCAAAGATCTTGAAAATTCTCTCTCTTTTTGAAAAAAAAAAAAAAAAAAGGATTTTCCGTGTACCGGAAGTTGGCGACGCCATATCGGAGTGCCAGGTCGGGACCATATGGGGTCGTTTGTGCTACGTTAGTGCTGGTTTGTGCCGTAGGAATTTCCGTTTGTGCCGCTCGGGGTCAAAGGTTATTCAAAAAAAACACCTGGTGTCGCTGGCTTCCACATCCACCAGGGTGTGTATTTCACCCGTCCGTAGGATGTAGATGGAATCCAAGTAGTGCAATCGTTTGTGCTACGTTTGTGCTACAACATGGCACAAAAAGTATTTTCCTAGGTCCCCCGGTTTTTCTTTTTTTCCGGTTTTTCGGATTTTCACACCTGGTGTCGCTAACTTCGGATATCCGCCAGGTTGAAAACTGATCAGATTTGCACTCAGAAATTACGGAAAACGAAGCAGATCGTTTGTGCTACGTTAGTGCTGAAATGTGCCGCAAAAAATTTTACTCTAGGACCCCCCCTTTTTTAGTTATTCCGGTTTTCCCGGAAAGCCATATAGTCAAGTGTGGAAAACCGTCGCGAATTTAACACCGTTTCCGTGATCAAACTAATGCTTGAAAAAGACGTAATTATCACTAAATATCTGGCCGGATATAAACAAGAGGGACTAAGCCCCCCTTTTTAAAATGGGGGGGGGGGGGGCAAATGCAAGAAATTTAGAAAAGTGTCGAGTGACGTCTCGTTGGATAGCACTTTTCGTTAGCAATAACATTAACTCCGTTTGCATTTCCTGTCAGCGATCATGTTCTCATGGGTAGAGGTCAAAGTTCAAGAAAAAAATTATTTCAAGAATTAGAAATAAGTTTAAGTGTAATATCGTTTGTGCCGGCCTTCTGGTGTATTTAAAAAAATGTTCCGAGGCTTTAATCGTTTGTGCCGGCTTTCTGTTGTATTTCCGAGGCTTTAATCGTTTGTGCCGGCCTTCTGTTGTATTTAAAAAAATATTCCGAGGCTTTAATCGTTTGTGCCGGCTTTCTAGGATATTTAAAAAAATATTCCGAGGCTTTAATCGTTTGTGCCGGCTTTCTAGGGTATTTAAAAAAATATTCCGAGGCTTTAATCGTTTGTGCCGGCTTTCTAGGGTATTTAAAAAAATATTCCGAGGCTAATTTACTCTCAGAAATTAGGGAAAATGAAACGCATCGATTGTGCTACGATAGTGCTGAAATGTGCCGCAAAAAATTTTACTAGTTATATAAAATATAATTATTATGTCTCAAAATTAACATTTTTTGTATCATAACCATATCCATACTAATTTTTTTTTTTTTTTTAATTTGTAAATTGATGTAAGAAAGGATCAATCAATAAATTAAATTAATTAAATTAAATAGGGATGAAGATCCATTTCCGAATTTTTGGATCATATTACACTAAAAAGATAATTTATGAAGGCTTAGATCCTATAAACTTTCGGCAAAAAACGATTTATATTCTCCGTTTCAGCACAAACGTTTGCAGTGCAGCACAAACGTTTGAAGCTCAGCACAAACGTTTGAAGCTCAGCACAAACGTTTGAAGCTCAGCACAAACGTTTGAAGCTCAGCACAAACGTTTGAAGCTCAGCACAAACGTTTGAAGCTCAGCACAAACGTTTGCAGTGCAGCACAAACGTTTGAAGCTCAGCACAAACGTTTGAAGCTCAGCACAAACGTTTGAAGCTCAGCACAATCGTTTGAACTTAAACAAAAACGTCTGTTTCAACACAATACCTCTGTTAGGAAACCCGATTCCTGCTTAGTACCATATGGGGGGAAGGGGTTCATAATCGGTCAACAATATTCTGAAGTAATCATTGGATGGCCGTGGGAAAAGGAGCATGTAACAATTAGTCTCATGCTCTCGAAAAAGCTGGCCGTTCTATGTACCTCTTGCATTCAACGGGAAATAGTTCCCTTTTAAATGCTTGCTGTGTTCTATATGACTTTCCGGGAAAACCGGGATAACTAAAAAACCGGGGGTCCTAGAGTAAAATTTTTTGCGGCACATTTCAGCACTATCGTAGCACAATCGATGCGTTTCATTTTCCCTAATTTCTGAGAGTAAATTAGCCTCGGAATATTTTTTAAATACACCAGAAGGCCGGCACAAACGATATTACACTTAAACTTATTTCTAATTCTTGAAATAATTTTTTTTCTTGAACTTTGATCTCTACCCATGAGAACATGATCGCTGACAGAAAATGCAAACGGAGTTAATGTTATTGCTAACGAAAAGTGCTATCCAACGAGACGTCACTCGACACTTTTCTAAATTTCTTGCATTTGCCCCCCCCCCCCATTTTAAAAAGGGGGGCTTAGTCCCTCTTGTTTATATCCGGCCAGATATTTAGTGATAATTACGTCTTTTTCAAGCATTAGTTTGATCACGGAAACGGTGTTAAATTCGCGACGGTTTTCCACACTTGACTATATGGCTTTCCGGGAAAACCGGAATAACTAAAAAAGGGGGGGTCCTAGAGTAAAATTTTTTGCGGCACATTTCAGCACTAACGTAGCACAAACGATCTGCTTCGTTTTCCGTAATTTCTGAGTGCAAATCTGATCAGTTTTCAACCTGGCGGATATCCGAAGTTAGCGACACCAGGTGTGAAAATCCGAAAAACCGGAAAAAAAGAAAAACCGGGGGACCTAGGAAAATACTTTTTGTGCCATGTTGTAGCACAAACGTAGCACAAACGATTGCACTACTTGGATTCCATCTACATCCTACGGACGGGTGAAATACACACCCTGGTGGATGTGGAAGCCAGCGACACCAGGTGTTTTTTTTGAATAACCTTTGACCCCGAGCGGCACAAACGGAGATTCCTACGGCACAAACCAGCACTAACGTAGCACAAACGAACCCATATGGTCCCGACCTGGCACTCCGATATGGCGTCGCCAACTTCCGGTACACGATTTTCCAGTATTTTTGTACCATTCTTGTTTCGAACTTCATGAAAAGTTAAAACCCGAGGTTTTCCTAATTGCAAAAAATATAATGCAAACTTTCTGTAAAAACTCGGTTGAATGCGGACAATGACTACATCGATCTTCCGAAACAAAGTATAAAAAAAAAAAAGAAAAAGAAAAAAAAATTAGGAAACTTTAATTCCCCGGTTTCCACGAACGGGAAACTCCGGTTTTCCATTGCGGGTTTTAATCCACACACATTCGCGCACATACACGCATTCAAACACTTGAAAAAAAAAAGGGTGAACAAAACAAGAAAAAAAAAGTTTAACTCGTGAAGTATTCTTTTCCTTTCTAAGCCTTTTTTTTTTTTTTAGGGGGTCGGTTTTTATTTTCACGACCTTTTGCGTTCCAACGCTGGTCACTTGTCCGGATTTTTTTTCCCCATTCCCATGATAAAATGGTAGATTACATCTGAAGCATCGAGAGTGAGCTCTTTTATAATAAATTCGAGTTTTTGAATGTTCATGGTTTTTGACATGAGAATTGAGCAACGGACAAACATGATCATGATGTTGGTACAACGGACAAATGGATTGTTCCTATATTGACGATATTCAGCGTGCAAAACGACGAGAGCGCTCCAAGCGTTTGAACTAGTGCAATAAGGATAACACAATAGAAAACGACCTGAGCGCATTCTACATGAACTAGAGCAATAAGGAAAAAACTTCACTGTGACGTCTCTCTGAATATCATCAATTGACACGCGTAATATAAGAAACATACGGAAGCCCTGAAGGGTCCCGCAACTTGTTTATTGTTCACTGGCAGTTCCGTAACTGTCAGGGTTTGGATATAACAAACGGAACTGGCAGTAAATCAATTGCCAGTTCCGGAACAGGCAGTAAACGTATACTGTCGGTTCCGGAACGGGAAGTGAACAATAAATAACTGGCGCTGCCAGTTCCAAAACTGGCAGGGTTTAAATATCACAATGCCAGTTTCGGAACTGGCAGTAAACATATACTGTCAGTTCCGGAACTGACAGTATACAATAGACAAGTTGCGCTGGCAGTTCCAGAACTGGAAGGATTTAGATGTAACAATGCCAGTTCCGGAACTGGCAGTAAACATATACTGTCAGTTCCGGAACTGGAAGTAAACATATACTGTCAGTTCCGGAACTGGAAGTAAACAATAAAGAAGTTGCACTGCCAGATCCGGAACAGGCAGTAAACGCATAATGTCAGTTCCGGAACTGGAAGTGAACAATAAGTAACTGGCGCTGCCAGTTCCAGAACTGGAAGGATTTAGATGTAACAATGCCAGTTCCGGAACTGGCAGTAAACATATACTGTCAGTTCCGGAACTGGAAGTAAACAATAAACAAGTTGCGCTGCCAGATCGGGAACAGGCAATAAACGTATGCTGTCAGTTCTGGAACTGGCATTGTAATATCTAAACCCTACCAGTTCCGGAAATGGCAGTTAATTAACCGCCAGTTCCGTAACTGGAAATGAACAATAAATAACTGGCGCTGCCAGTTTCAAAACTGTCAGGGTTTAAATATCACAATGCCAGTTTCGGAACTGGCAGTAAAAATATACTGTCAGTTCCGGAACTGGAAGTAAACTGAAGGGTACAGGTGTAACAATGACAGTTTTGGAACTGGCAGTAAACGTATACTGTCAGTTCCGGAACTGCAGCGCAACTTGTTTGTTGTTCACTTCCAGCTCCGGAAGTGAACAATAGTGAAAGTTCCAATTCCTGGCATTGAACGATAAACAAGTTAGGTGACCCTTCAGGGCTTCCGTAGAAACATGCTCAAACTTGTCTTAATCTTGTCTATACTTGTCTATGATTTGAGTCAAACTTCTCTATATTTATTTTTCATGTTCTTTTATAGGTATTCCTTCCTTACTAAAAGAAAAATTACATTTCCGGTACGATTTTGAATTTCCTAATTTTTTTTTAAAAAAAATAAATTTAATATTAATAATCAAATGGAAAATTTTTTAATGAAGTGAAAACAAAATTCTCAGACGCAAACTGAGACGAGGAAAAATGATTATCTTCAACGAGTCGTAAATGAGCCTTCAATCATTTGATCAGGGACGGCGGGAGATTTTAATCGGATTAAATGATCTCAGTTGTAAAAGTAATCAGGAATTACGGAGTTCGAAATAATCCATGGTTAGCTTCGGATTATTTAAATACGAAAGGTGTAGAGGAGCACTCTTTTTTCCCCCCTCAAAGATTTTTAAGCGTCTGGATTTATTTTTATTTTTAATCATCATAATGTGGCACATCTTCTCACATTTGAGAAAACATTTTTCTCGGCGAAAATGAGCCAATAGCATTCGGTTTTGTTAAATCGAATATGGACAGGGTTTAATGAGTTTATTTCGGAAACACGAAATCCCGGTGCCCGTCCCTTTTAACTTAATTACATTTTGTTTTCGCTCCCTTTTATGCTTTTGGGAAGCAAAGGCGGCAGGCGAAGGTAAATTTCCCTATCGAAATTTTCGTAAAATTTCTACCGCATTTCATCCGGTTTTAGGAATGAGTGGGTGGGTATTCATCACGGTTCATTACAAGTTCACACGAATCTGACGTTTTGGATTGACAGTTCGATCTGGAAACTCCATCATCCGCCGCATTTTCAAATTTAGATTGTAGAATTATGCTTTTGCGGTACCATCAAAATGGATGTGACGGTTGATGATGATTTTTGAAAGTGGTTTTTATTCTTTTGCCCCCTCCCCACTCCCCCCACCTCATATTTCGAGAGAGAAAAAAGACAAGATATCGAGAATAGTATTATTTTTACGTTTTACAATTTTGAAACGGATTCGTGAGCTATTTAAAAGAAATAAAAAGAAAATTGTGGAAGTTGGAACCATCGAAACCGCAAGAGAATGGAATTTAACGGCTTGGAGGAAGCGGGATAATTTTCAAGGTCGTCCTTAAGATCACTTATAAGGTCTTGGACTAAATTCAAAAAATTATCATTCGTCTGCACAAAATTTAAATTGTGAAAATTATTTTAAAAGTGATGGTCAAGGTTCACAAGTTTAAAAAAAAGACATTCCCGACTGTTTTTCCTAATTCGTTTTCCAAAAAAAAAAGCCATTTTTCCTAAAATTTTTTTTTCCTAATTTTTCATTTTCCTGATTTTTAAAATAAGATTTCCTAAAACGAATATTTTTCCTAATTTTTTAAATTCCTAAAATTTTTTCCTAACCATTTTTTTCCTAAATTTCAATTTTCCTGACTTCTGAAATAGATTAACTAAAATGAATAATTTTCCTGATTTTTTAAATCCTTAATTTTTTTTCCTAACCCTTTTTGTTATTAAATTTCAATTTTCCTGATTTCTAAAATAAGACTTTCCGAAATGAATATTTTTCCTAATTTTTTAAATCCTTAAAATTTTTTTCCTACCCATTTTTTCTCCTAAATTACGATTTTCCTACAATTTAAATTTTCAATTTCCAAATGTCAATTTTACTAAAATAAGTTTTCCTTAAATGAATATTTTTCCTAATTTTGTAAATCCCTAAAATTTATTTTCTGACCATTTTTTTCCTAAATTTCAATTTTTCTGATTCCTAAAATAAGATTTCCTAAAATGAATATTTTTCCGAATTTTTTAAATCCCTAAAATTTATTTCCTAACCTTTTTTTCCTAAATTTCAATTTTCCTGATTCCTGAAAAAAAAACTTCCTAAAATTAATAATTTTTCTAATTTTTTAAATCCCTAAAATTTATTTCCTAACCTTTTTTTCCTAAATTTCAATTTTCCTGATTCCTTAATAAGATTTCCTAAAATGAATAGTTTTCCTAATTTTTAAATCCCTAATTTTTTTTTATTTTATTTCAGAAACCAAAATTTTTAGGAAAAACGGATTGGGAATTAATTTTTTTTTTTTAGGAAAAATGGTAGGGAATCAAACAAAGTTACCTGTTGGATTGCAAAATTAGCCTTAATTTTTTACCAGACTGGAATGATTTTAACTGGATTTCAGTCACATTTACAATAAAAACTGAAAATTAGAAGAAAATAGAGAAACACATTCGAAAGCGGAATAAAACAATGGAGTAATTTTTTTTTTTTTTATTTACCATGATTTGTCTTAAAAAAAGGACAAGCGTTTTATAAAAGCTTTCGAAAATTGCAAAAACGAAAAAAAAAAAATCCTTTTAAGCTTATTATTGCAAATTGGGAGAAAGCGTGACGGAGAATAAAGTGAAGAAACAAATATAGAAAGCATCAGATTTTGAATTATAGGGTTCGTAATACTAATAACACATAACAATGGTAATTTAAAACGAACATGAAATCTCGGTCTAATATTACCGAGAATCGTATTATTGAAAAGATCTCTTCTCTCTCCGAAATAAAAATGAGGATATTATTTTTTAATAGCTTATTTGAAAAAAAAAAACAGAAAAGATGATATGGTCTTTGGTTTGCTGGAAAACTTTTCTTAAAATTTCCCGTTTGTACTCTTCTCAATCGCCCTCTTACTTGAGTTTGCGGAGAGAATTTTTGGTTTCTACCAACGATTTTACAAAGAAGATTGACTTTAAAAATCGATGTCCAAAATTTTGCCAAAAACTCAAGTTAAAATTATTTCCGTCGGAGTTTGGTTGGAGAAGAAAGTTGTTCATAGATTTTAGACGTTAGAACAGCCCGAGCCAAACGGTAAGACAGGCGTTCGAGTCCTTCTTATGGTACAATGTCCGTAAGAAAAGCCTATTTTTTTCATAAGGGGAGCGGAAAGGTAAAAAATGTTCAAAACATTCCCTACCATTTTTATTCATCCATTTTTCCTAAAGAAAAAAAAATTCCTAATCCATTTTTCTTAAAAAAATAAATTCCTAATCCATTTTTCCTAAAAAAATAAATTCCTAATCCATTTTTCCTAATAAAATTACTTCCAAATCTTTTCCTTAAAAAAACAGGATCATCGGTTCCCTACCATTTTTCCTAATCCATTTTTCATAAAAAATGAAGTCCTAATCCATTTTTCCTAAAGGGCAGTCTCCACTTGATGACGTTCACGTCATTCGCGTTGTCCGTCATCACGGTTAACGTAATCGCACCGGAAGTACTTTGCAGGTTTTGCTCCCGTAAACGTTTGTGGCATAAAAAGAGTACCGTATATTTTATTAAGTATACAAATTCGGCTTACCACCTTACCCAGAATTTGTTTTGGAACAGATTTATTGTCTTCCCCATGCCCGAATTAAAATTTTTCTTTTTAAATCCGTAAAAACATCTTTCAAAACCGCCATTTTTAATGTTTGTAAATAGAAAAAGGCAGAAGATGATCAAAAAAATCGTGGTAAAAGATCCACAAAACTTCCGGTGCGATTACGTTCATCGAGAAGGCGGATAACGCGAATGCGGTGAACGTTATCAAGTGGAGACTGCCCTTAAAGAAAAAAAATTCCGAATCCATTTTTCTTAAAAAAGAATTCCTAATCCATTTTTCCTAAAAAAAAAAAAATTCCTAATCCATTTTTCCTAAAGAAAAAAAAATTCCAAATCCATTTTTCCTAAAGAAAAAAAAATTCCTAATCCATTTTTCCTAAAGAAAAAAAATTCCTAATCCATTTTTCCTAAAGAAAAAATAATTCCTAATCCATTTTTCCTAAAGAAAAAAAAATTCCGAATCCATTTTTCTTAAAAAAAATTCCTAATCCATTTTTCCTAAAGAAAAAAAAATTCCTAATCCATTTTTCCTAAAGAAAAAAAAATTCCTAATCCATTTTTCCTAAAGAAAAAATAATTCCTAATCCATTTTTCCTAAAGAAAAAAAAATTCCGAATCCATTTTTCTTAAAAAAAATTCCTAATCCATTTTTCCTAAAGAAAAAAAAATTCCTAATCCATTTTTCCTAAAGAAAAAAAATTCCTAATCCATTTTTCCTAAAGAAAAAATAATTCCTAATCCATTTTTCCTAAAGAAAAAAAAATTCCGAATCCATTTTTCTTAAAAAAAATTCCTAATCCATTTTTCCGAAAGAAAAAAAAATTCCTAATCCATTTTTCCTAAATAAAAAAAATTCCTAATCCATTTTTCATAAAAAAAAATCCCAATCCATTTTTTATCAAAAATAAATTCCTAATACATTTTTCCTTTAAAAAATTAATTCCTAAGCTATTTTTCGTAAAAAGATAAATTCCTAATCCATTTTTCCTAAAAATTTTCGTTCTTAAAATTTTTGTCCTAACTATTTTTTTCCTTTATTTTTAATCTTTAAACGAGTTTTGGATTTCTAAAATAAAATTTCCTAAATCAAATTTTTTTTTTTTGATTTTTTGAATCCCTAAAATTTTTGTAATAATTTGCTAGGCCTATGAAAAGTCGGTTTTTCTATTGAATTTTTTTTTTTAATAATTCAACGGTAGAAAAGTTGTTTATTTATTATGCCATTCTCAAAATTCTTGTAAATATAAAATATATATATATTAAAATTTTTGTTTATTAGAAAGTATTCATTTTTGGAAATTTTATTTTGTTTTAAAAAAAATTTCAAAAAGGAAAAATTTTTCGCAATAGATAAACCACAGCGATTGCGCTATCAGACAATTTGACAATCCAAAATTTTCGATTTTCGACCCAACCTACTATATTGTCCAACCCTTTTTCACGGTTGACCTTGAAAGTTATCTGCTTCACCTCGTCCGGCGGTGCAAAAAATGCTTTACCTAAAAATTATTTTTATATAAAATCATACTTACGTTATCTGAGGAACTAGTACCAAAACTATACATTAAAAGTCCATTGGCTTCGTTTGTCCTAATTTTGAACGACATCGTCCCTGTTCTTCCGGCCTCCCAGTTTGGTAATATCTAAAACAATTACAACTCGGTTTAATTACTTTTATTAAAATTTACAACACGTTTAATTTTTTTTTTTTATTAGGAAGCCAACAAAAAAAGGTAATCTTATCTTTTCTCGTGATTTTCTGCTCGAGAATAAAAATCAGGGTCACGGAGGCGAGAGATTGAATAGAAAATGGGAGGCAAGAAAAAAAAATAAGAAAGAAAGAGAAAAAATACGACAGAAATGTTTTTTTTTTCGAAGGGGAGCGACGACGACACGTTTTTAACAAACTGTGTATGCGGCGATAAACGTGAGAGACGAAAATTATTATTTTTTTTCGTGTTTTTTTTGGAATATTATATTTTTATTTTGTAAGGTGTTTTAAGTACTTGCCTCTCCTTTGTGAGCGTTAAAGAAATTTTTTTTTTCGGGTTGTGATGCTAAAACGGCTACTGTATCTCAACGGTTTTCTTTTGTTTCAATTCGGGACGAAATCCGACGTGACCTTGGAATTCTTAATCTCAAGGTCGTGAATCGCAATCCCCTTTTCTTTACTACTAATCGGATTTCGCTTTTTTTTTTTTTTCTTCAATTTTGCAGTGTGCCTACAACGTTAAAATGCTGTGAATTTCGTTTTTAATAATTCGTGTAAAGGGTGTGTGATTTAATTTTTTCGGCAAGGTTCGGCGACTAAAACTTTTTTTTTTTTTTTTTCGTAGGAAAAAAAAAACTACGTTTTGTTTTTTATTTAGAGAAAAAATTTCCAGTACGGAGTGTGAAAAAGCACTTCAGCAATATTGCACAAGGTCAGGTACAAAAAAAATCATGCAGGTTTCATCAATTTTTGCAAGGAGCAGCAGCCAACAAGACAATTAGAAGAAAAAATTATTTTTTCTGATTTATTAAGGATTAATTTTTTTTTTTAAATTTGCAACAGACCTCATAACAGGGTGCGTTAATTTTTTTCTTATGCATACGCCGCTCGTTTGAATTTAAGGGATGATTCGATTTTTTTTTAGTTCCGTTGTTAAATTTTTTTGAATAAGGTTTCTGCTATTTAATTTTTTCCCTCTTTTGTTTATTGATAAAACAAAATCAACTAATTTTTTTTTTTTTTTCTCAGGCTTGTTAAGAAAATATACAGCAGCTTCAGAAGCATGAAACGAGAAACGCTTTGGAAACGCATGGAATTGTTGATTTTCCCGGAATCGGATTTCACGGAAAGCTGAGGTCAGTGATTTAGAATATCTTTAGGTTATTATTGTTTGAATAACGAAATAAATGATGAAGGAGGGAGAGGTTTTGCAAGATGGGACTAGCAATGACGTTAAGGATTCGAAACATTCGGTTGTCCTACAAAATCTTGGAAGCAGTAGAAAATGAAACAAAATAAAATGTAGTCAAATAAATTGAAAAAAATAGGAAGGCAGAAAAATAAAGGAAAGAAAATAAGGCTTTTTAGCACGTTCTGAAGTTGAGGACAAGAACCACAGAGCTTTTTGTAAATTGAGATAACGATTCAGGTATAATTATAGAGCAGAGGGTGGCCCTTATTTTGGGAATTTTCGAATTTGATGTCGGGCCGGGTGGAATCTCGTTCTCTAAGGGCCCTAATAAACCCTGAATTTTTTCAGATTTTTTACTGAACGGGAAGACTTGAGCTTTAAGTTCCGAAAATTCCCATAAGAGAAAAAAAGTCTACAAAATTTTTTTTTCGCGGAAAGACGTCGTTTCCTATCGGGAATTTTGCGTAGATCACGAATCTGAAGTCCGTTTTTTTATATCCGGTTTGGCTTTTGAGTTGAAAGAGAAAACGTGGCAAGAAAACCTGGTTAAGTGACAAAACGCACTAAGTCCTAAGTTTTGATCATATTTTGGTCTCTGACTCAAAAGCCAAACCAGGTATAAAAAAACGAACTTCAAATTCGTGATTTACGCAAAATTCCCGATAGGAAACGAAGTCTTTCCGCGAAAAAAAAAATTGTCGACTTTTTTTTCTCTTATGGGAATTTTCGGAACTTAAAGCTCAAGTCGGCACGGCTTCCCGTTCAGTAAAAACTCTGAAAAATTTCAGGGTTTATCAGGGCTCCATAGAGAACGAGATTCCACCCGGCCCGACATCAAATTCGAAAATTCGCAAAATAAGGGACACCCTAATAGAGCAGATCTTGGAATTTGAAGGTGTTTACTCCACAAATAAGTGCTTTTCAGCTTTCTGCTATAATTTAAAAAAAAAAAAAAGATTATTTTTCGATTTTCTGTAATATTGCCGACTGCGGGCTTGAAAATAGACTTCAAAAACGTTTTTTTAACGTTCAAGTTTGTTCAAATATTTTTTCTTCAACTCTTCATAGCGCTTGGTGCATGGAGTGTGGATTTAGTAGAGCCTCTTCCAATGAGCTGAAAGTCAGGGTTGCTGTTTAAAACATTTTTTAATAAAAAACAGTTTAAAACGTTTTATATTATTTTCCCATGTTTTAAAACTTTGTAAAACGTCTTTTATTCGACCTGGTTGTAAAACGTTTTAAAACATGTTTTAAAACACGTTCAAAATGTTTTAAATTCTTTTCTATTTTTATTCAAATTTTTAATACGGTGTTTTTTATTCAAATGTTTTAAAACGTTTTAAAACACCGTGTTTTAAACCAATTTGTTTTAAAACAATCTTCCCTGGCTGAAAGTGCAATAGGTATACGCATGAGGTATGCGCAAGAGGTATGCGCAGTAGATATGCGCAATAGGTATACGCAATAGGTATGCGCCATAGGTATGCGCAATAAGTATACGCAATAGGTATTCGTAATAGGTATGAGCAGTAGGGTACTAGACATAATGTTCTAGATGAATGATACCTTTTCCACACCTTAAGAGTTTGGCCTATGTTTGTGAAAAACTAGTGAGTTATTATCCAGAATTTCGCGCGAACCAGGAATTTATAGTTATCTTCTTTTCTTTATAATTCGTAAGATTGAGGAGCTTGAAGTCTGAATTCTTAACAGAATCGTACATTTTGGATAATGCTAAAATGTCAAAAGGTCGAAAATAAGAACTATTCCTAACATTTATGTGACACAAAATTCATTGAAATATTTTTAGACAAGGAAAAAAAAAAATCTTAATGAAATTCTTTACCATCCTTCGGGGAATTTAATTTTAGAGCATTTTCCTGCCGGCAAGCAAAATGATTCTTTATCCTCAGACTTAAGAAACAGAAAAAAAAAAAAATTACTCTTCGCAAAATATTGTTCTTTCCATCGTGCTTCCAAAAAAAAAAAAAAAAAAAAAAAAAATATGAATTTTGGGAAAAGATAGATAAAACAGGAGTGGGAGGGGATCGCATTTCGACCATGTAAAGCATAGATAACCCACAACGGTTTTTTTTTATCATCAGCATGAGTCATCATTTGCTTCGGACGTGAACGAAATCTAAAATGAGACAAAAGTAAAAGGAGATATCCGCGAAGATAAGGTATACCTTCATAAAAAAAAAAAAAAAAAAAAAAAAAAAAAAAGGAGGAGAAGAAGAGGAAAAAAAGTTCTTTTTAAAACTTTTCTTTTCGGGCAATAAAAAGCAATTGAAGAGAAGTTCATTTTAATTTAATGACTGCAGTTTGTCGGTACTTTTAATTCTTCGAGGGTTAGTTTATATGTAAAAACGCGGCTGCGCGTTTTTTTTTTTTTTTTTTTTTTTCGCTCCAAAAAAAGTTAACGATCGTGAAAAAAGACCTGGGAAATTTTCGGTTCAAACAATTAAAACCGGAGAGGGAGTGGGTTGCGGGGAAAGAAAGGGGGGTCGATTTTTATACGGGATGTGTACATTATCAAAAGTTTTTATCGTTGGAAAATATAACGAAACCATCTTTTTGGGTTTGGGAATTTATCTTTGTTTCCTTTTTAAGGGATGTACAACAACAACAAAAAAAAATTGATATTGGCTTATCTTTAAATCTGGCGTTGAATTTAATAAACTCGACCTTCAGGGTTTAACCGGAAAGTTTTCCAAGGATTTTCCTAAGAGGGAAAGAGACACACACACACACAAAAAGAAAAACTAAATTTTAGTTTCGGGGACGGTTTGTGAATGTTAACACCCTGGTGTCGGGTTTTCTTGTTTTCCCTTTTTTTCAAGGTCGCATATAATCTGTATCACATAAAAGAATAAAATGGATGGAAAAACTTTTTTGTCTTACGTGATCGTTTTCTTGTATGTGATCAGATAAAGGATGGCTCTTTTTTTTTGTTGCGCTTTAAAAGACGTAAGGATTGAAAACCCGTTGACTGTATTTGATTATACTGCATTTGATTGCTGAGTTTCCGGCAAATCAAGTGTCATTTATCGGAAGGAAAGTCAGACTATCTGAGGGGAGTTATCCATCCATCCAGTCATCGATCGATTCCCCGTGTAATTTTTTAAAAATTTATCCGATTCGGATTGATTTTCAGCGATTTTGTAAAGGTAAAAGCGCTCGTTATTCGTTCCGGCCGGAAATATTTCATTTTTAAGAGGCTTTTGAAAAAAAAAATGAAAAAAAAAAAAAATAAATAAATAAATAAATAAATAAATAAATAAAACAAAAAAAGAAAAAAAAACAAAAAAATAAAGAAATCAAAAAACTTAAAAAAACAAAAAAATTATTAAATAAAACGAAGATGAAGTCGTTTATTTTATTTATTTACAGTTCTTATTTATTTTTTTCTTTTTGAAAGGAAATCGGAACTAGCAGAAGGAAGAGAAAAGAAATTGTAAAAAATCAAGAAGGAAGGGTTAGTACTCGGTCGCGGCCCAATCCCGATTTTTATTAAAATCAATAACAGGGGCCCCATGAAGGAACCTTGGGGTACCTTAATTTTTTTTTTTTTAAATTTTATTTTAATTTTACTGCAGGGGAAAAATCCTTACGCCTTTAGCACATCATGTACAATATTTTCAGCTGTATTAAGCAGATCATATTTTCGAAAAAAAAGGAGAAAAAATGCATCAGTATTGTCATGCAATTGTGTGAAGTGTTGTTTCATATTGATTATATATTCGGCTTTTTTTTTTTTCTTCCATATCAACAACTGAGTGATGCACAGAAAAGCTGTGAAGTGAAAAGTGCGAATGAACATGAAATATGGGTATTTTCTTTTTCAAAAAAAAAAAAAAAAATTGTTACTGCCAAGTATCCCTTTCTAAGCCTACTTGGTAAATTGTAAAAGCATAAAATGGAAAAAATAAAAGTAATCGGCTTCTTCATTCAAAAGTTTTAGTAGAATCATATAAAATGCAGTTTCTAAAAAAAGAGAAATATCAAGAGTTCATATAAGTGGTTTTGTGCTCTTCTACTCTATAATAAGTTGTGTTTTTGGAATGTTGTGTAGGTTAGTCGCTTTCTCGTCCGATCGTACAAGAAATTTAAAAAAAATGAAAAATATTTAAAAAAAATGAACGCCTGAATTTTTATCTTTTTTTATTACACAAAAAAAATTGCTAATTGAACTGCAAAAATAAAAAAAAAAAATATCATAATTGGATTCTTTTTCGTAGTAAAACTGCAATTTAACGATTTCCCTGGAAAAAAAAAGTTTCGAAAAAAAGTTCGAATCATTAAAACACGTTATTTTCCATCATGTTGAATACTTGTTAGGAAATTGTTTCAACCTTTTAACTTGAACTCCAGGTTATTTCCATGTTCCCACACACACATGTGACATGCATTAACCTAGAAAATCTTTTTCCCCCCTTTTTTCGTACGAAAAAGGGAGAGGGAGAGTAAAAAAAAAAAAAAAAAAATAAAAACGATTTTTTCCCTTATGCAAGCGAAATTTAAAAAAAAAAAAATATTCAGGCGCGGTTTGATTTTTATTCCAGGCGTTTTAAAAATTTTTTTTTTTTTTTTTCGGACGCAGAACGCAACTTACGTGGATAGATCAAAGAGAATTGCTGTAGAGAATCTACAATTATGTGCACTTTCAATCCGATTCAATGTGGAATTAAAATTTAAAATCCAAAAAAAAAAAAAAAAAAAAAAAAAAAAAGATAGAAGAGAGAAAAAGAAAAATGTAATCATACTCTAAAAAATTATTATGTAAAAAAAAAGGAGGACATACCAAATTGAAAAAAAAAATCGGAAAATGGATTTTACAGGAATAAATTATTTCCTGGAGAAGCCGTAAGACTATTATCATGTACCTATAAAATGTTTGTTGTTATTAATTTTCATATAAGTGATTGTTTCGAGTGTTTTTTAATTTCGTTCATTTTTTTTTTTTTTCCTCCGGAGATTTTATGATAATTTTGCAATTAAAACCCGATTTTCCCTAGGGTTGAGTTTTTTTTATTGAAAGTATCTATCATTTTTTTTTTAGAATAACCGAACAATTAACATGGAAAGAATGAGTATTAAAATAAATGTTTTTTTTTTTTATTTTGAAAATTAGATGGAATCAAATTATTAATTAATTAATTGATATTAACAAGTTGAGGATAGTAGGAGGCGGGGGATGATATCGTTTATACGTTCGTGCAAATCAATAATCGGTTTTTTTTTTCGTGTGTTTGTGGATGAAAGATGCGCTGAAGTTATAATTTCTACGTTATCCGACTTTCCCGGTCATAAAACACCCGGCTCTATCTGTAAGATCGAAATAAGTAAATTTTCGACGTAATTTTTCCTAGAAAGTTAATCATCGCCTCTACGTGACGCTCTGCAGTAATTGCATAAGTTGTCAGCACAGTTGACCTCACATTACTCTGCCGTACTTCGGCATGCGGTAACATGCAACTGTTTTGATTTTTCTTGGTCACGACTTGGATCTCTTAAACGGGACTAGCAAAGAACAAATAGAATCCTTGTATATGTCTTCAGAGGATAAAACTTGGCACAGTTAAATATCTCTGTTAGTGGTACCGAATCCCTATAACTTAGATAAATCCGAGAAAAGAGTCCTAATAAGGACCACCCTTAGGAAAAGTTTAGGTTCCACCCTAGATTTAACGGTTAACCCTTTTATGATTCTTAAAATGGAATTTTAAATTAAAAGAAGAACTGGAAAAACTGAGAATTTTTATTTTAAATTCATCGTTACACGAATTCAGAAGTAGGAGACAGGAAAGGGGGATTTCTCGTAAAGGTTAATACTTTTGACTTGCTGTATAGCAGAAAACTACTATTACTATCATTACTACCCCTTAAATCCTCTAAACGTTTTCTTCAACAAAAAAAAAATCCTAATCCAAGTAAAGATCCAGATATAACATTAATAATCTTCCTATAGCCTCTCTCTCTCTCCCCCTTTCCCCCTACTTCCTTTTTAAGATAAACTCTCATCCCTATATAATAAATCAAGCCGCATATAAACCGAAAAAAAGAACAATCCCGGTATAGAAAATCCATCCCAATTCCAAAAAAGAAGAAACTATCGAATAAAATCCACTATTTTAAAACAAAAAAGGAGGATGATGGCAATACATTTTCCTTTAAACGAGCGAATCGAAAATCCCTATAAAACGAATTCCCAATTTCGGGGTTACAAAGGTACACGTAGCGTGTAACGAAATTTATGTGACTAAAGATCTTTCGGTTAAACTTTACATCTTGTGCTATTTTTTATATATAAATTATATATAATTTATATATAATTTATATATAAGTTATATATAATTTATATATAATTTATATATAACTTATATATAAATTATATATAAAAGGTGAATATATAAAATTATATATAAATTATATATAATTTATATAATTTATATAAATTTAAATCTTGAAAAAAAGGTACGAACTCGAACTCAGCAAAATTTTAGCAAAATTTTAGCAAAAATAATTTTTCGATTTACTATATATGATTATATATAAGTTATATATAATTATATATAAGTTATATATAATTTATATATAATTTATATATAAATCATATATAAGTTATATATAAGTTATATATAAATTATATATAAATTATATATAAATTATATATAAGATATTTTATATAAATTATATATAAATATACATAATTATACATGAATTTTATGCATAATTTATCCGACTTTAAAATCGAGAAGTTTTAAACTTATTTAAAATTGGAAAAATACAAACAACAACACCAGGCTTTTTACAGGGCTTGAAGCCCCATCGCCGCATCGACAGCAGTCCGCCATTTGGACCTATCCTGAGCCGCCGCTCGCCAGTCTAGCACCCCTAGGCGGCCGGAATCCGGGGATACATTATCCTCCCATCTTAGCCGAGGTCTTCCTAAAGGTCTTGGACTTGTAGGACGATCATCCAAAACTCGTCGTATAGCCCGTGTATCCGGCACCCGTGCCACGTGTCCCTCCCACCGCAGCCTCATAGACTTGATCACATCAAGGCTATGATGACTTTAGTCAATTGATATCAATTGATCACATCATATTATTTATAGGACTGCCCGGTAAGCCTTCGGATTTCTTCGTTAGTCTTGAGACGGACGCGTCCGGATACGGGGTCTATATTGGGACCAAGGATCCTCCTAAGGAACTTATTTTCAAACACCAGCAATCACTTCTCGGTTTGGATCATTAAGGTCCACGTCTCGCAGCCGTATGTAAAAATGGGGCGCAGGGTGGAATTATAGACGAGAAGTTTAGAACGGCGGGACAGGGATTTACTTCGGAATAGGTGGTTTAGGGACTGAAGGCATGGGGTTTCCTCTGGATTCCTCTGGATTCCTCTGGATCCTTGCTTTGACTTCGTAGTTGGTATTATTGTTACGCGTGACGGTGGAGCCCAGGTATCGGAACTCTGAGACTTTTTTTCAGATTTTTAAACGACATCTTGAGGTACCGCAATGACACCGTCACGCGTAACAATGATACCAACTACGAAGTCAAAGCAAGGATCCAGAGGAATCCAGAGGAATCCAGAGGAAACCCCATGCCTTCAGTCCCTAAACCACCTATTCCGAAGTAAATCCCTGTCCCGCCGTTCTAAACTTCTCGTCTATAATTCCACCCTGCGCCCCATTTTTACATACGGCTGCGAGACGTGGACCTTAATGATCCAAACCGAGAAGTGATTGCTGGTGTTTGAAAATAAGTTCCTTAGGAGGATCCTTGGTCCCAATATAGACCCCGTATCCGGACGCGTCCGTCTCAAGACTAACGAAGAAATCCGAAGGCTTACCGGGCAGTCCTATAAATAATATGATGTGATCAATTGATATCAATTGAGTAAAGTCATCATAGCCTTGATGTGATCAAGTCTATGAGGCTGCGGTGGGAGGGACACGTGGCACGGGCGCCGGATACACGGGCTATACGACGAGTTTTGGATGATCGTCCTACAAGTCCAAGACCTTTAGGAAGACCTCGGCTAAGATGGGAGGATAATGTATCCCCGGATTCCGGCCGCCTAGGGGTGCTAGACTGGCGAGCGGCGGCTCAGGATAGGTCCAAATGGCGGACTGCTGTCGATGCGGCGATGGGGCTTCAAGCCCTGTAAAAAGCCTGGTGTTGTTGTTTGTATTTTTCCAATTTTAAATAAGTTTAAAACTTCTCGATTTTAAAGTCGGATAAATTATGCATAAAATTCATGTATAAATTATGTATAATTTATATATAATTTATATAAAAATATCTTATATATAATTTATATAATTTATATATAATTTATATATAACTTATATATAACTTATATATGATTTATATATAAATTATATATAAATTATATAACTTATATATAAATTATATATAACTTATATATAAATCATATATAGTAAATCGAAAAATTATTTTTGCTAAATTTTGCTAAATTTTGCTGAGTTCGAGTTCGTACCTTTTTTCAAGATTTAATTTTATAAATTATATATAAATTATATATAATTTATATATAATTTATATATATTCACCTTTTATATATAATTTATATATAAGTTATATATAAATTATATATAAATTATATATAACTTATATATAAATTATATATAAATTATATATAATTTATATATAAAAAATAGCACAAGATGTAAAGTTTAACCGATCTTTCTTTAAGTCAAGAAAAAAAAAAAATAAAAAAATAAAAAGACGAAAAAAAAAATTGTTCTTTGAATTTTTTGCGTATTTATTTGATGCCACTTGCTTTATGAAAATTTTCACAAAAAAAATATGTTATTTCTTCGATGATTTAAATTTTAATTCCACAGTGTTTGAATGTGTATTTTTTTTTCTTTTTTAAATATTGTTAGCATTCTGTTTGTATTCGACAAGTCTTACCAAGTAGCAGTCGCGGGTGGTAAAGGTTACCAAACCCCAAGTAGGCATAGAAGGTGCCTATGAAGTAAATAATTACATTTATATATCTTACAGTCATTAATGGAGTAGTAACCTATTTTATGTTTTTTTTCAAGCAGGTAACTTTGCCGCTTAAGAAAAAAAAAAATCGTAAAAAAAGGAAAAAGATTCTACGGCAATGTTAACTGCCGTAAATAAAAAAAAATAAATAAATAAAATTGTGTTATTAAAAATGATCATGATAAATGTATATTTTTTATATAAGTTTTACAAAGAGAGTATAATGATCGAATAGAAAGCATGTATAGAACGTTTTTTTTTTCTTTTTTCTGTTTACAATATCCATTTTTTTATTTTTATGTTAAAAAATTTTTTTTGTGTTTTTTTTTTTGTGATATTGTGTTTTTAAGTTCTATCATGTTTTCGTCAAAGTTTAAACAAAAAAAAAATTTAAAAAACCGGGTTAAAAAAAACTAAAAAATAAGACATAAAAACAGGAAGCTGCAGTTTATATACAATAAAAGTGATTATAATGCGTTTAATGATGTTTATGTACAAAATTCGAATGAAGTGTTCGAAAAAAAAATGGGATTTTCCGTTGAATTTTTTTTTCTGGTATTAAAAAAGTGGAGAAGTAAAATAATAATCCACGATGAAAATGATTTTTAAAGACCTTGTCACCTTTTTCCCTTTTTCTTAATTAGTTTTGAAGTGTATAAAAGTTCATGACATTTTTAATAAAATGCAGCCTTAGTGACGAGTATTTCAAAAAAATGCAAAAAAAAAAAAAAAAAAAAAAAAAAAAAAAGAGATGAAAGCTTTTGCTGCGTTTGTTGTAAATGTGCATTGGCATGGTTGGTTCATCCGTAAGCTGTATGATCAGATTGGTTTTTGATCATGTGTTTAAGTAATTAACTTATGAGAATTTTATGTAGGCACTTTTTTTTTCTTTTTCAGAAAAGGGTGTGAGATTTTGAAAGAAAAACTGATCGTTTTTTGTTTTAAATACATTTTTTTGGCAACCATTTACAAGTAAATTACTCAGTAAACATCCATACGTTTAACTTACGAACACTTAAAAAATAAATACGGGATCCAACGGTTGGCGCTTTACTGAGAAAATAACTTAACATCCGCCTTAAGTAACCTCAGTTGTGGGGCATTTTTTTTTTTTTTTTTTTATGTTTAATTTATGAGGAAAAATCTTATCGCCTTTTTATAATATTACAAAAGCCAAATCTCGATTTTTTATTTTTTTATTTATCGAAATAACAACATCATTGAGAAAAAATTTCGTCGGATACATGAGCCGAGTGGGAATCGAACCCACGTCTTCCGCTTGCCGGGCGGGTGCTCTACCTCTAAGGCTACTCGCACTCGGCGAATCTGTTCTCGATGAAGGACTTAAATTGCAACAGGAATTACAAGACGCGGGAAGTCGAACTAGAGCACCCGTTTGTCATGCGGGAGACGTGGGTTCGATTCCCACTCGGCTCATGTACCTTACGAAATTTTTTCTCAATAATGTCGTTATTTTCATGTTTAATTTAATTTTTTTTTTAAAGTTACAAATCGTTCAAATAATTATTAGACGCCGTAGTCCTGCATGTTCTTCTCAGGAATCCCAATCAAATCTATGTAAATATCGTTTAGTTACCGTAAATGCTTTACATATTCAGCGATGTCGTATTATTATTGACATAGGAACTGTCCGTTGATTAATTTACTAATTTGATCGTTCGCCTGAGAAGACGCATCAATATTTTGGAAATAACGAGAATTACTTCTTAAAAAGAAGAACCTGAATTAACATATTAACTTACGGATTGTAACACCACGGCAATGTGAATTTTTTTAAATAAAATGCGACAGTGCAAGAAAAGCTTAAAAAAATTTTTTTTTTTTTTTGAAAAATTTCGAATTATTTTTTCGTATTATTTTCTTTATTTTTTTAAAGCGACAACGATAAGCCAATCCATTTAAAAGAAACTTTTTAAGGGGCCTTGGAATTTTACTGTGAAAGAAAAGAAAAATAGCAAATAATCCAATAATGGATAAAAATTCCTTTTTAACGGTCGTTTATCATCGTCATACGCGCTTTTAGTACTTTCTTTTTTTTTCAATATCGACATCTTTATTTGGTAAAAAAAAAGGAAAAAAAAATCCTACTGCAAATATTTTTTACTTTTGGCATTCTTCCTGTTTTTATCTCGATTTGGTATAAAAAAAGGCCTCCCTTAAAAAATATAAAAAATATAATAATATACAAGTTTTTTAGGATGCAGCAAAATTTGAAAAAAAAATTACTTATTTTAAAAAATTGTATTAAGCTGCATTCTAGATTCTAAAAAATGAAAAAAAAAAAGGAAACATTTATTAAACTACAAATAGCGCCATGAATTATTTAAAATTCTAAACATTAGTAATTTATTAATTAACGGGAAAATGACCTAAGAAGGGGGAGGGGGTAGTAAACGGTTATTTTTTTTTTTCCGGGAAAAAAAAAACATTTAAAATAGATTTGGTAAAAACCGTGGGATCAAATTCCAGAAAATTAGAAAAAATCCCCCCCGATACTGAAATAGGTTTTTAAAAGAAAACGAAACTGATTAACAAAAGGTTTAGTGATCAATATTCTATATTTAATAAAAAAAACGTCAATCAACTTTTTAATTAAGAAAGAGGCGTTTGTATATGTTTCGAGAAATAAAAGAAATGCTTTATTACCTTTTCAAACATTAATTATTATTTTAAAAAAATAGTCAAAAGTTAATTTTTTTTTTTCAGCTGGCAATAACGGCATCTCAGTAAAACTTCACTGGTTACAGCGCAAAGCATTTTTTTCCCCTACTAATGTTTAGAAATCCAAATAATCGTGTCGAAAAAGAAACTAAGCAATTTTTTTTTAAATAAATGAAAAATTCGAAATAAAATGGACTTACCAAATGTGAATCTCCTACTGTAAAAGTCACCGGGTCAGCAGCCTCCAGTTCCTGACACATAAAATCAATGTTGCCAGCCACTGTCAGCAATTTACTCCCCGTTCTTCCCAAATCGATTAAATTTAGTTTTAGGGTGTCTGCGGAGAATTCCACCTGGATTATAAAAGAATGTCATGTTATTTTCCGAACTGGAAACCCGAAAGAAATAAAAAAAAGGCCCTTTCCCTCCAATGCCTTTTTTTTTATCATTTTGTTTCGTGAAAATTTTTATGAGAAATGCGAGAACGTGACCGATATGTTAAAAGATTTAGCAGATAATGTGTAAAATGACCCTATATATAGAGTTTGGATAGTTTTCTTTCGTTTGTTTTAAACTTTATTGCCCTGGAGTTGTTTATCGTTTATTTTAAAACTAAAGCTTTTGCTCAAGTGTTTTCGGTTTTCCGAGATTTCATGGAAGGAAAATGAGGAACTGATCAAGCTGTATAAAATTTTACGGCAGTAAAAAATAAAAGTGTTTCAATTTTTTTTTTTTTTTTTTTTAAATAAAAATTTTTGAACTTTATTGAAAAAAAAAATGTTTAGGAGAACTATATAATTGGCGCAAAAACATTTTTGGAACTTTTTTTCTACAGGAAAAAAGCTGAAACATGTGTTCCATAATTTGTTCTAATTTTTATTTTTCGTTTAGTATGAATGGCTATACTGAAAATTGTTTTTTAAAAGAAAGGAAATGTTATTCGAATTCCTGAATGGAGGAAGAAATGTTCCAACAATTTTCCTGTGAAAAAATATTGCAAGACCTTTGGTATGGGAAAAAGGTTGCAACGATTTTCGTATGGAAAAAATGTTCCAACAATTTTCCTGTGAAAAAAAAGTTGTAACAATTTTCCTGTGAAAAAAATGTTCCAACAATTTTCCTGTGAGAAAAATGTTCCAACAATTTTCCTGTGAAAAAATGGTGCAACAGCTTTCGTATGGGAAAAATTGGGAGCTTTCCAAAGGGGGGTGTATTTCGTACTTCGTATTTTTCTACTTCCACGTTCTTCATTTGATCAAATAGCAGATCGTGGAATTAGAATTACATGAAATACGAAATACACCTCCCTTTGGAATGCTCCCATTTTGTCACAATTTTCGTATGTAAGAAATGTTGCAACAATTTTCCTGTGAAAAAAATGTTCCAAAAATTTTCCTGTGAAAAAAAAGTTGCAACGATTTTCCTGTGAAAAAAATGTTCCAACAATTTTCCTGTGAGAAAAATGTTCCAGCAATTTTACTGTGAAAAAAACGTTCCAACAATTTTCCTGTGAAAAAAGATGTTGCAACACCTTTCCGATGAAAAAAATGTTGCAAAAATTTTCCTGTGAAAAAAATGTTGCAACGATTTTCCTGTGAAAAAAATGTTCCAACAATTTTCCTGTGAGAAAAATGTTCCAGCAATTTTACTGTGAAAAAAACGTTCAAACAATTTTCCTGTGAAAAAAAAATGTTGCAACATCTTTCCGATGAAAAAAATGTTCCAACAATTTTCCTGTGAAAAAATGTTCCAACAATTTTACTGTGAAAAAAATGTTCCAACAATTTTCCTGTGAAAAAAATGTTGCAGCAATTTTCCTGTGAAAAAAATGTTGCAACAGCTTTCCGATGAGAAAAATGTTCCAACGATTTTACTGTGAAAAAATATTCCAACAATTTTACTGCGATAGAAATGTTCCAACAATTTTCCTGTGAAAAAAATGTTCGAACAGCTTTCGCATAAGAAAAATGTTTTCAACAATTTTCGTATGGAAAAACGTTCCAAGAATTTTTCCATGGAAAATATGTTCCATGCGCTCTCAGCCGAAAAGTTTCCTGAAGTCTGTTCTTTGAATTTTCTCATCTTTCTATCATCTTAGATATAGAGCTCTTAATGGTGTTGATTTTTTTTTCATTTAATTTTATGAAAAAGTCCGACGCTCGAAATCTTTTTTATTAAAAAACCGAAGAAAGTAGTACTGACTATACTTAAAATCAATTTATGAATTATTTTTACTTACGACCAATAGTAAAGGTATTAGTTCGTTTACACCATAGGCTGGTTAGCCCGGCGGTGGAAAATCATATCGACGAAAAAAAAATTCATTTTAATGTTTTCGAAAATTTGGTTTTTTACAAATGCAAATGAGATCGAACCGCACCGAAACCGTGCCAAAAAATTTTGTTGTGCTTCACAGGCAAAGATTTAATATTTAAAATGTTTTCGCAATAAAAATATAAAACAACATTGTTTATTTTTTGTTGTAGAAATAGTTCCCGATTTCACCGCTAGAGCGCTGTACTAGTCTCTCGGAAAGAAGCAATTTTTAAAAAATATTTGGGCGGTAAGAATAGAAAAATATTACCTTACGGGCACCTTACGTTCATGTTTGTGTAATTCGATTGTTTTCTTTATAGGCTTCTGATGAGGTTTTTAAATAAAAAACGAAACATGTTAAGCAAATAATTAGTATTATTTTAAAAGTTCCACATCCCAAAAAAACTGTTCACAAAAAATATTTGGACTTATCTTTTTGATTAGAAAAAGGTCCAAAAGACCGTCGATTTATAAATAATTTTTCCAAGTTTTTCCTAAACAAATGCTTTTAAGTTGTCTCTTAATAAAAATTTATGAAAAGAATTACTGTACGTCATCAATTTTATTCTCAAAATTGAAAGGCAGTACGTAAATTTTCTTAACGTTACGCAGTACATTTTCTTGGAAAAATGAATTATAAATTCTTTTTTTCATAAAAAAAAGTTCTTTAAAAAAAATTTTGTTATTCTTTTTAAAGTTCTCCACAGAATATTTTTTTAAATTCCCGTCTTAGCAATTTTTTTTTTATTCGTTATGTTTCTTGTGGAGTTCTTGGTAACAATAAATCCCTTTGTAAACGACTTCCTTTTCACGCATTTCATTCAAAGAATAAATTTGACAACATGATTTCATTTATGTTTAACTTTTTTTTTTTTTCGTTTCCACTTGAAGGAAGATAAATCAATGCCTTTTAAAACTTCAAATTTTAATACTCGGGGAAACTCGCCCCCCATCCTATCATTATTCATACGCTTTGGTAACGATAACGATTGCAAATAACGCAAAACTTTTCGGAGAAGAAAAGTTTTACCGAACAATAACGAAAACTTGTTCTAAGACTTGATACTTTATAGAACAAACGAATAATTTTACTTTGCCCCTTGGCGAAATCCCTAAACAAGAAAAAAAATCGTGGAACAAAAAAAATAAAAGGGTAATGTTCTTCAAAAATATTGCTTATCCTTAAACCGTTTGTGAAATACTGTATATTAAAAGGACATATTCTCCATTTTTTTTTTTGAAGGTAGATGCTGTTTTTTTTTTTTTTTTAACCTGTTAGCAATAAAATATTTAATACATAAAATTACCATAAATCTGCACGTAAAGTCTAAACTTTAACGGGGGTAAACATACAACTTTCGATTTTTGTTTATGTTTACAAGTTACGCGTACCTTTCTTAGGCATCCCACGAAATTGTTATGTATTTTCGACCCGGGCAAAGCGTGGGTTGTTTGACTTCCTCCGACGTAAACTCTGCTTGACGACAGCATCGTAGACGTACCGACGATATGAGAATGATCTGAGTAAGTACCATCGACGATGGCCGATAGCTAAAAACAAAAAAAAGAAAGACACAAAAAATTAATTTATCACTTTTAAAAAAAAGAAGGGTGTCCGCCCTTTTGGAAGGTTCCCGGAAACAACATTATAACGACATTTTCTAAAATAACACGCGTTGGAGTCGGGACGTCTGTTGAATTTAACGACAGGGACATTGTATTCCATGCCATTACTGCTTCCCGATGTTAAATAAAATTTGTGACACGGGTCTGAGGGGGTGGTTTTTGCGGGTTTCCGTTAAAATTTATAATATACAGATTTTGCCACGGTATTTTTTTTTTCTGGTTTTATGCCTTTTTATTTTCGCTGGAGGAAGAGAATTTTCTTTGATTTTTTTTTTAAAGAGAAGTTTGTAAGAAGAACATAAAACTTTAAAAGTTTTGAGAACCGATAAGGGTTTCGGGTATGGAATTTAAATGGTTAATTTTATGTATAAAATTTAACGAGGTTGTTTAAATTAATTAGTTTCGATTTTACTCGGTGTAAAATTAAAAATTGAGGGGAAATCTAAGAAAATTTACGGAAGTCCAGGAAAGTTCGTTGTTATTGCGAATTGTCGAACCTTAGGGTGGCTTATTCTGAAGGAAAAATTTTTAATTTTCGCTCCCTGAGCAAAAAATCATTGATTTATATGTAAAAAGAAGCCTGAAGTTTTTTTAGGTCGAAAAAAAATTTTTTGGACCAGTCCCAGGGGTTTGAAGTTTTAGGGCCAAAATGGTAGTTAATTTGGACGTATTTCAAAAATTCGGTCAATTAACATCTTTTAATATGAAAAATGGTCCTTTATAGGGTATATTAGGTATTAAGCTTCCTAAAAAAAATATTTGGTTCGAAAATATTGACCCGTTTGCCGCCCAGGCAGGGTTATGGTAGAAAAAGGAGAATGGCTATAACAGGGTAGGGCAGGAAATTGCGAAAATTCAAAATAGCCAAAATGTGCTCAAAATATGTAGAAATAATGCCCCAAATTAATTTAAACTTGAGAATAAATGCTGGAGAGTTGCAACTTAAAATTGGCAAGTTGGAACCTGTCAGTATTTCCTGTCAAGTTTGAACCTGACAATTCCGTGAGTCGGAGGTGAACTAACGTACAGTATCTCCATCGTAAATATAATTGGAGATAGTGCGTTTCGACTCTTTGTGAGATCACATGACAACAAGTTTACACGCTCCTATTGGTGTAAAATTGTGGTCACGTGACACTTTCACGAAATGTCGAAACAGACTATCTCCAATCATATTAACGATGAAGATACGTTAGTTCACCTCCGACGCACGGATTTGTGAAGTTCAAACTTGACAACATCAGGTACAAACCTGCCAATCGACAAATTAGCAATGAATCACGACTCTTCAGAAAGGATTTTTTAACGCAGAGGCATTTTCGCAGATTTTTCACTGTTACAAATCCGACCAAAAAAAAACAGCTATAACAATCAAAGCAACAACAAAATAAATAATCGTTTGTGGTTTTCGCTTCCTTTTGACTCTCAACGTCCCACAAATTCTTTTTCCACCTTTTTTTTTTTTTTTTTTTTTTCTTACCGACAGAAAAAAAAAAAACTTTCTAACCGAATCCCTATTCATCGAACAAAAGTTAAACTGGTGTTAAGCATCCCACAAACTTTTTCCTCGTTTTCTTGTTTAATTTGTTTGCCGACAAATTAAACGCAAAACATGAACATCGTAATTTTTTTTCTAAAGGAAAACTATCTCCTTTTTTTTTCGTTTCGGTTTTTTTTTTTTCTCCGAACTATAAAATACAATGGAGATAAAGCGCGTAAAAAGGAAAAAGGAGTATAATGGAAAGAAAAAAAAAAGGAAACTGTATACGAGGTATTTTTATTCGTTCAATTATTTATTCGGGTTGTGTACGAATTTTTTTACCATTCCTTTCGTTTTACAAGAGACGGTTTAAAAGTGACAGTTTTTTTTTTTTAGAAAAAATAAAAAGGCACTCTTGAATTCCGTTGGAATTTTTTTTTAAATAATGAAATAAATAAATGGCGAAATATTTTGCTGGAGAATTTCCGTTTGATCTTAAGATTTTTTTGAAAATCGTTTAGCCTACAGACATTTCCTGACCTACTAACCCTTTTTGAGGAAAGAAAATCAAATTTTTAAAAAAAATTATTATTTAACCTTATCTTCCATTTTCCGCCTTCATACTGTTTTTTTTTTTAAGGGAAACGTCAAGTATTTTTTTTGTTTTTGAGCGGCTACATAACTCTGCATTTTTTTTTTTAAATAAAAAAAAAATTTGAAGAATTCAATTAAAAATTCAATTAAAAATCTGGGCGAGCTCGGAAATAGAGAAGTTTGAAGGAGGAAAAAAAGGGGCTTTGGGGCACGCTTTTAGACGTTTCGAAATCGACTTCTTGTGATATGTAGGGTTTAACCTTTTATGCCGGTTATTTATTAGTTTTATCGAGACGTTATTTTCCCGGTCTTTTTCTTTCCCCTCAGTACACATTTTCTTTTCTTCGGGAGGGGGGGTTTAAAAGTCGGAACGGGAACGGTTTGTATTTTTACGGATGATTAATTTTGAAATTATCGAATGCTATTATAGGTTTTGGGATTTTTAAACCCGTGATATCGAAAATAAATAAAGGAAAAACACCGTTAAAGCCGTTGGGAGAGCGATATTTCGCAGTTTCAGACTTCCGTCGAAACTCTTTTTTTGGCACAATCAGGGCTTGAAGTGTTATGAGTTGGAGCTTATCGTTCCCAAATTGATTTACTTGTGAGATTTTAGACTTACAGCTGCCTTTAAGGCCCTAAGGGCATTAAGGCTGCCTTTATAGCTAAGGCCCTAAAGCCTAAGTGTTAAGGAGCTATGTTTTTAATGGCAGCCATAATCAGGGCCTTAGCTATTAAGGTAGCCTAAACGCCCTAAGGGCCCTAAGGGTCTTGACCCTTTGGCATTTAGCCTAATTACAGGCAAATGATTAATCGTTAGGGTCTTAAAGCTGCCTTTATAGCTAAGGCTCTACTTAGGGCTGCCTTTATATCTTAGGGTTTAGCTGGCTTTAACGACTTAGCTATAAAGGCAGCTGTAAAGCCCTAAGAATTAATTATTTGCTGGAATTAGGCTAAATGCCGAAGAGTTATAGCTAAGGCCCTACTTAGGGCTGCCTTTGTAACTTAGGGCCTTAAGGCTGACCTTAGAGCCTTACCTATGAAGGCAGCTTTAAGGCCCTAAGATTTAATCATTTGCCGATAGTTCGGCTAAATGCCGAAGGGTTAAGACCCTTAGCGCCTTAAGGCTGCTTTTATAGCTACGACCCTATTTAGGGCTGCCATTATAACTTAGGGCCTTAGCTATAAAGACCGCTTTAAGGCCTAAGGAGTTAATCATTTGCTTGTAATTAGGCTAAATGCCCAAGAGTGAAAACCCTTAGGGCTTTAAAGCTGCCTTTATAGCTAAGACCGTAAAGCCAGGTTTAAGGCTCTAAGGGTCTTAACCTTTCAGCATTTATCCTAATTACAGGCAAATGATTAATCCTTAGGACCGTAAAGTTGACTTTATAGCTAAGGCCCTAAAGAGTTAGCCTTCAGGCACTAAGATACAAAGGCAGCCCAAAGTAGGGCCTTAGCTATAAAAGCAGTCTTAAGGCCCTAGGGTTGTTAACCGTTCGGCATTTAGCTTAATTACAGACAAACGATTCATTCTTAGGGCCTTAAAGCTGCCTTTATAGCTAAAGCCCTAAAGCCAGACCTTAAGGGCATTAACTTTCGTCATTTATGCTAATTAGAGGCAAATGATTAATTCTTATGGCCTTAAAGTTGGCTTTATAGCTAAGGCCCTAAAGCCAGCTTTAAGGCCTTAAAGGTATTAACTTTCGGCATTTATCCTAATTAGAGGCAAATGATTAATTCTTAGGACCGTAAAGCTGCCTTTATAGCTAAGGCCCTAAAGAGTTAGCCTTCAGGCACTAAGTTATAAAGACAGCCCTAAGTAGGGCCTTAGCTATAAAAGCAGTCTTAAGGCCCTAGGGATCTTAACCTTTCGGCATTTAGCCTAACTATGATTATTCAGCCTTTGATCTTAATACTATGACATTTACCTAACTATCATTTAGCCTAAAATGATTAAATCTTTGGGCTTTAAAGCTGTCTTTCTAGCTATGGTCCTAAAGCCAGCCTTAAGGATCTAAGTTAAAAAGGCAGCCTTTAAGGCCCTAAGGGTTTTCATCCTTGGGCATATCGCATATAGCCTAATTACAGGCAAATGATTAACTCTTTAGGCCTTTAAGCTGTCTTTATAGCTAAGGTCCTAAGTTATAATGGCAGCCCTAAGTAGAGCCTTAGCTATAAAGGCAGCCTTAAGGATCTTAACCCTTTGGCATTTCTCCTATCTATCGACAAATGATTATATCTTAGGGTCTTAATGCTGCCTTCATAGGTAAGGCCCTAAAGCCAGCCTCAAGGCCCTAAGTTATAATGGCAGCCTTAAGTATGGCCTTAGCTATAACTCTTCGGCATTTAGCCTAATTACCGGCAAATATTTAATTCTTAGGGCTTTACAGCTGCCTTTATAGCTAAGTCCCTAAGATATAAAGTCCCTAAGATAAAGTCAACGTTAAGGCCCTAAGATATAAAGGCAGCCCTAAGTAGAGCCTTAGCTATAAAGGCAGTCTTAAGGCCCTAAAGACCTTCACCCTTTGGCATTAAGCTAATGCCCAGCAAATGATTAATTTTTACCACTTTTTAAAAAAATGAAAGAATTAAATTTAATATAATAATAATAATTTAACTTTTTTTTATTCTAAAAATTTTTCATCAAATTTTATATCGAGGAAACTAATCCGATCTTTTTCATCAATTTTCGAAGACATATTTTTTATTTTATTTATTTATTTGTTTACTTTCATTATTAGAAATTAATCCGTTTTTATCTCTTCGAGGTAGAAAGCAAAAATTGAGGGATCGAAAGAGAAAAATAAAAAACAATTTAGAAACGATTTCCCGTTCCAGACTGAAATGATTTTCATTAAATTAGAAAACACTCGAAATTAAATTTTTAAGGAAGAAAAGAGAAGAAAAAGGAAAAATGATTTTATAAACAAAACCTTTTTTCTTACTTATTTCCCTTATTAACAAGTGATGCCGAAAAAAAAAAAGAAAAGAAAAGAAAAAATTCCGCTTTTTAATAAAAATTTTTGGAATCATCGGAGCGAAAGCAAAAGCTTCCATTTAAAAGAAAATAAGGGGAAGAATTTTTTTTTCTTTTTTTTTTTTTTGGCAACTTTCCCTTTTGCCAAAAGTTATAATGACAGAAAATAATCCCCCTTTTCGGAGAAAATTAATAATAAATGAAAAGAAAAAGAAAGAAAATTGTTGTCTTTCCAACATTTTTAACTTTCACAGGTGTGGAGGAAGTCGATTTTGGAAAGAATGGTAAATTTTTTTTTTTTTTTTCGGATCTAAATATTTGTAAAACTTTTTTCATGACTGGCACAAAAGGCCCCGGTGATATTTAAATCGAATTAAGGACTCGTTATTGTACTTTCTGACACATTCGTTACTAATTTTTTATTAAATAATTAACATTGTTCCTGAGCCCCTGTTTTTCCCTTCCGCTGTGATCGTGTTTCACTCACGGTTAATTTTCCCAATTCTCGTTTTCTACCTCTTCCCCCCCCCCCTCCTCCTCCTCCTCCTTTCCCGACTCCGCCTTCCGTTTTTGTTTCCCGCTGTAAAGGAAAATAATACTGAGGACTGGGAAAAACAGAAACCTGATCGGCATTTTGTTCATGTTTTTTAGACTTTCTTCGACAAAAAAAAAAAAAAAACTTTTTGAACAAGTTGAAGAAAAATAGTGAGACAAACTTTTTTTTTTTCTTTTTGCAAACAGTAGCTTTCGTTCAATTAGAGGCTTTTATAGTTTCTCGAGGAAAAAAAAAGGGGATCGTTTCCGACGTGAAAAAGTCCTCTGCATTATATTTTTGAAGGATATCGGCAATAACTAAAAGAAAGTAAACTAGTAAATTAATATATGATTTAAAAAGAGAAAGAAAAAAAAAAAAAAAAAAAGAAAGTGCGGGAAAAGAATTATGAGAGAATGAAAGTTCAGACGTTTATATAGGGTTTTCACATAATTTGGAGTTGGGGGCGTGAGTTATTATGACAACGCTACTTTTCACTATTTAGTAAAAAGAATGGAGAAAGATCCGGAATTTTTTTTTTTTTTTCCTTTTTCGGGCTCTGCTATGATTTCGTACGGTGGAGCTTGAACTAAAAAGCTGAAGTTTTTTCTTGTCTCAAACTTACATTTTTTTGTGATATGAAAACTGTGTCGAAGTGGGAGGCTGATAAGGTGTTACGTCAGCTTAATTTTGTAATTTTGGATCCCAACTCTCTTGGTCATCACAAAAAAAAAAAAAAAAAAAAAAAAAAAAAAAAAAAAAATGGCCGGAAAATATTGGAAAAGTTGGCTGCGAGTATAATAATTTAAAAATAAAAAAGCCAGCATTTGTTGTTAAGACTGGGGTTGCAGTACAAATTTTTTTGTCCAGACTAAATATTTCAAAACCGTTGGGAATTTATTTTCGGAGAAAATTTCTGGGAATTAAGGAATTTTTAGGATAATATGAACGTCAACGTCCAAATTAATAATGGAACCAAAAAAATACATTAAAAACGATATTTTCAACCGTTTAATTTATGAGGGAATAAATTATTTTCATGTTGCTTAGGGTGGCCCTTATTTTACTTATTTTTGAATTTCCGCGAATACACCCCTAATTTTTTTTTTTTATAGTATCCAATAAAAGATTCTCTGAATTTTTCCAGAGTTTTTGGACGTCGTTTAGCAGTGTCTCCTCGGGAATTTAAAGCTTTAAAGGGCCCTTGAAATATTTATGTTAGCATAAAATCGGCCTGTATCATCCCCAAAGTGGTTCTCATAGGCAGCTCCTCCATTCTGAAAATTGCACCGCCTTTGCCCTTACATCCCCCCCCCCCCCCCCCAAATCGTGATACAAATTCCGGTACCCCTTTTAACTCTCTGGCTAGCTGCTAACCAGTCTTTAAAATTTTTCCTAAAAGATTTTTTTTTTTCTAAAAGTATTTTTATCATGTTTTTCCTCCGGATTTTCTTTAATTTTTTTTCTCCCTATCTTTTCATTTTTTAAATTATTTTCCTTAATCCTACAAAAGAAGAATCGATTAAATATCCGCCTTGGGAACATATTATAATTTTTTTTTCTCCCTTTTTTTTTGCCTGTGAAAGGTAAAATTAGATTCTTTCGATGGGAAATGAGAAATCTCAAATTTCCATTTCCCTTTCATTCAAAATATTTCAACATGTTGACAGGCGGTTGAGACGACTATTGTTCCGGACATTAATTCCTTTTCTTTTCTTTTCTTTTTTTTTTTTTTTTTTTTCAAAACAAATTTTTTTTTTTTTTTTTAATAACGGCATAGGTTAGCCAAATCGATTTTGTGAAAGTGGATAATAACAATTATAAAAATATAAGAAAAAAGAAAGAAGAAAAACACAGAGAGTTAAAATGACTTGGCCGCCGTCTTCCCGATAAAACAAACAGAAACCGGGACATAATGACCGTGACATAATTTTGATTTATGGATAATAAATGATAAAATCGACGAATATAAAAGCAGAGAAAGAACAAGAGGAAAAGAAAAAAAAAAGCTGATGTTCAAACGGAAATCGTAATTATTTGATTTTTATAGCGCGTCATGATTCATCATCCTTTTTTTCTGTTGTTTTTGCAAAAAAAAAAAAAAGAGAAAAAAAATGGAACTTACCCTGCAGAAACTAGTGATGGCTGATATCTGAAATGAAAAGAGAAGAAAAATTGTCATCATTAAACAGGATAGTGTGTATCATCATCGCTTTTGAAATTTTTTTTTTTTTTTTAAATCCTACACACCAGGTCTAATTAACTTGTTTATTACCTCGGAGCGAGAGAGACGGAGATTGAAAGTGATAAAAACAAAAAGAGAGGAAGATATGATGGGTTAATAATGTTGTAAATGGGGGGAGTGTTTTTGCAAAAAAAAAAAAAAAAAAAAAATGCAATTTTGATTTTTTTGCTCTTTGGACTTTTCCATTTTGGTGTAAATAATGTAAACATCAGTGATATAAAGGATTTTAATATACAGCAGTCTCGCTAACCGTCCAGACGTATTAACTATGGAACTCAAAGGTGGTGGCTCAAAATCTAATTTTTGTCAGAACAAAATTTTTTCTTCATTTCCGGCACCTTGACAAAAATAAATTAATTGTCGAGCACTGTTAAGGGCGTCAGGAACTGTTATCATGTCAGAAAATTAATTTAAGTTGGTATTATCAACGTATTATATCTGCCCAATACTGCCCCAAAAATTTCAGTATCCAAGTTTTTTCTGAAAAAAAAAAAAAAACTATTTTTTCGAGCTTTTTGAGACGATTTTCTTGCTCAAAACGATATTTAGTGGTACCGAAAATCGAGACAAGACTTCAAGACTGAAACTCTTTCTTTTCCAATATGAGAAACTCGTATCTTCTCGGTCTCAAAATAGCCTCTGTATCGAAAGCCGGTCTCAGTATCGTAATAGTTTTCTGATTTCATAATCTTGAACTCATCATATTAAATATTCAGAGAACCGAATTCGAGGCAGGAAACGATTCCGATACCGATACCGAGACCGGCTTATGATATCGTCGAGGACGGCTTTTGATACCTAGACCGGCTTCCGATACCAAGACTGACTTCCGAGACCGGCTTTTGATACCGACACTAACTTCTGAGACTGAGACTAACTTTCCATTACCGAGTCTGGCTTACGATACCGAGACCGGTTTCCGATTCCGAGACTGGCTTCCGATACCGAGACTGGCTTCCGATACCAAGACTAACTTCTGATACCTACACCGGTTTCCGATTCCGAGACTGGCTTCCGATACCGATACTAGCTTCTGATACCTAGACCGGCTTCCGATACCGAGACTGACTTCCGAGACCGGCTTTTGATACCGAGACTAGCTTCTGATACTGAGACTAAATTTCCATACCAAGACTGGTTTATGATACCGATACCGAGACCGGTTTCCGATTCCGAGACTGGCTTCCGATACCGAGACTGGCTTCCGATACCTAGACTAACTTCTGCTACTGAGACTAACTTTCCATACCGAGACTGGCTTACGATTCCGAGACCGTCTTCCGATGGCGAGACTAACTTCTGATACCGAGACCGGCTTCCGATACCGATACGATACGAACCGGTCTCATCTTGGTCTCGTATCCCAATTTCGGAAGTAAAAGAGTCTCAGTCTCGAAGTCTCATCTATATGAGACTAACTTCCTCATATAGACTAAGTCTCGTCTATATCTATCTCTCGTATCTATATCATCCGATATGAGATACGAGACCGAAGAAATTCGTTGGGATTCCCGGTCATTTCCGGGATTTCCCATGGATTCTTAGGAATTTTCCCGGGATTTAAAAAACGATGGAAAAAATCCCGAAAAGTTTGAATTCCAGGAACCGGGATTGAAAATTTTCTTGCGACTCCAGGAATTCCCGAAACGATACTTATGATCCGGGAATTCCCGAAAACGGGAAATCCCGAATCCCCGAATCCCCGAATCCCCGATTTACCAATTTCCCGGGTGATCAGAATTTCTTGTCGAATAGTCTTATCCGGCGCCACAATTTCTAGTGGTTGCTCAAAATTTTTGGTGATAATTCTTGCTACTTTTTAACCTTTACCCAACCCTTGGGCTCAAAGATGGCGTTGGCGCTTCATTTTAATTCACCCCACGGATTCACCAAATGACTCTGCGTCCACATCCATTCATTCACTCTCACCTATTTAATAATTGTTTTAAGAGAACAAAAGCGACCGCTTTGCGGAACAAGCGAATCGGAGGCGATATGACGTCATGTCACAATGACCTCATTGCAGAATGTTAATGATTTCAGTTTCCCATCGTCCTAACCGACCGAAAACCACAACATTCACTTCAAAATAGATTCCGGAAGGCTAATTATTATTTTTCCTCCCGTTTCAATTACAAAAAGAACAAACGAATTTTTTTTTTTTTTTTTTTGAGTAATTTTAAAAAAATGAAAAAGGAAAAAGAAAAGTTGGGCGAAAGTCGCATGACATTTATACAACTTTTTTTTGAAAAATAATTTTTTTTTTTCCTCTCTCCCCGAAGCACTTTGTAATAATTACGCCGAGGGAGTATGAAAAAGAAAGGGGGGGTGGGAAAAAATTATTTCGGGTCAAACCGCACCGGACCTTCCTGATTTTTTTAAATTCTGTAGACTGCAGCCATTCAAATTCGTCATAATTAAAATCTCATATATGCATTGGGAATTTTCTCGTTTTCATTTGGGAAGAAAGCGTTTCCATTAAAAGAGATTCTGAATATTTTAAGTTGAAATTATTTGTTCTAGAATCAGGTTTCAAACCCGCGGGAAACCATATGAGTCCAGGGATGAAAAACTTGGGAGTGTGTCATGTGTGATTCTAATGTCGCGATTTTTTTCTTTTAAGTTGCTGACTTGGCATCTGTTCCCGTACGAAAGAGTGAAAAAGTGTATACAATCTTTGCAAAATAAACGAGAAAAATTTATATAGAAAATGTATTAGTTTCGTATCATTTATACAAAAATTTGGACATGCATAATTTTTTTAGACACGAAAATCTGATCTGGATACGCATAATTTTTGTATGATTTATGTGTATAATTTTTTTAAATCATAAGGCAGGAAAATTTGCAAATGTTATGCTTATTTAACTTTTTTTCTCATTTTATGCATAATTATTTATGCATAATTATTTTAGGGGGATAAAAACGAAATTTTTCGGTAAAAAACGCTAAGTTGCTTCGAAATCATTTATGCTTTTTTTTACGCACGTCCTATTTTTTGCATAATTTTTACAAAATTTATGCATAAGTTTTTTAAACATAAAAATATGGATATGCATAATTTTTGGTATAATTTATGTGTATGTTTTCTAATTCATAAAGCAAGAAAAATTGTAAATGTTATGTTTGTTAGAATTTTTTCCATTTTATGCATAATAATTTATGCATAATTCATGCAAAATTTATGCATGAATATATTGCAGGATAAAAAAAAATTCCGGTAAAAAACGTTACTTTGTTTCGAAATAATTTCTGCATTTTTTGCGTATGTCCAATTTTTCGCATGATTTTTACAAAATTTATGCATAATTTTTTATGCATATTTTTATGCATAATTTTTAATGTAATTTATGTGTATAATTTTTTTATTTAAATCATAAAGCAGCAAAATTTGCAAATGTTATGCTTATTTAACTTTTTTTCTCATTTTATGCATAAATAATTATGCATAATTTATGCATAGTTATATTGGAGGATTAAAAAAAAAATTCCGGTATGAAACGTTAATTTGTTTCGTAATAATTTATGCATTTTTTGCGTATGTCCAATTTTTTGCATAGTTTTTATAATATTTATGCATAATTTTTAGTATAATTTATGTGTATAATTTTATTAAATCATAAAGCGGGAAAATTCGCAATTGTTGTTTATTTAAATGTTTTTCATTTTATGCATAATTATTTATGCATAATTAATTATGCAAAATTTATGCATAATTATATTGCAGAATAAAAAAGAAATTTTCGAATAAAAACATGAAGCGAATAAAAAACATGAAAATAATTTATGCATTTTTTATGCATGTCCAGTTTTTTGCATAATTTTAATACAATTTATGCATATTTTTTCGTATACGGGCTTCTGCTATTGTCTATATTTTTGAAAATTTTTATTTCGAAAAATAAAATAAAAATTAATTTTTGTTTTTTTCTTTTCAGGTAAGTTTCTGACTGTCACACTATTTCTGCCATTACTGCAAGGCTTTGGAGGGGTTGCCAAGTCGGTGGCGCCTGTGCCAAACCTTCCGCCCATCAATGGTGGACTATGGTGGGCTACCATAGCCTCATAGATTCCATGCGCCAGTCACATAGCCAGAATATTATATTAAATTTTCGTCAGTTGTCCGTGTGTCCGTTTAGCCACAGGATTTATTTATTTATTTGATGTACTTATACTGCCCATCTAAGCAAAAATGACGTATCTCCATCCTGGAATTGACTGTTTGTTTACATAAGTTAAAAATAGAAGGGACGTGCCAATTCCGAAATGGAGATACGTTATTTTCGCTTACATGGGCAGTATTGTGCTAGTCAATTTAACTAAAGTTTTATAAAAATTACAAAAAAAATTTAAATGCATGCTTGAGCTTCACTTTAAACCGCAGTCCTTAGGAGTGCATTTTGTAGACATTTCTCCATCATAATTACGTATGATTGGAGATAGTCGGGTTTGATTGTTTTTAAATATCCTGTGGCTACACGTTTACCCGTTCGTGTGGGAGTGAGTAAACTTGTGGTCACATGATCTTGAAAAACAGACAACCTCCAATCATATTTATGACGGAGATACGTCAGTTGACCTCCAGGCGTTACGGAATTTCAATGCACTGCCCCTGCATTGCATTAATCCCGTCGTACTTAAAGCTCTTTTTTTTTTTTTTTTTTTTAACATGAACATTAAAAAACGTCTCGAAATGATTTTTCGAAAATAGATTGCGCTGTAAAAAAAAAAAAAAAAGTTTTAATTCTCGGTTAAAAAACAATTTCGGAGAATTTCCCAAAAATAAATTTCCCGGAATCTAAAGAATTTCATTCTTGGCACCAGAGACTCTCATTTATGTCTTTATTACTCTCAAATAACTTCCGATTAACGATTTCAAAAAATTGGCTTAAAGAAAAAAAAACGGAATAAAAAGAAAAACATCCTGCAATATTTTAACTTAAGCCACTTTCATATTTCCTTTCCTTCTTTCGTCCACTTTATTTATTTTATTTTATTTTTTTTTTTATTTCCCGCTCTCCTTCCGCTTCTCCCTTCATCATAACCTTTTGCAACTCTGTTCTTGTCATGTATTTCCCATGAATGTCACAATCTTGTCTTATTTTTCTCGTTTTCGTATATTACTCAAGAAAAAAAGTCATTTTCCTTATCTTGTTTGTACATAAAAAAAAAAAAAATAAAGTGCTTGATCTTTTTCTTAAGAATTATACCACAGGATGAAAAAAAGAAAAATTAGAAAATTCCGAGAAAAGGAATATTCAATCATTGATTTTCTCCCTCATTCCGAAAAACTTTTTTCTTCCCGCGAAACTTTTTTTTTCGCAAAACGTGGGTTTTTTTTTTTTTTTTTTTGTGATTGTCATTTCAGATGAAAAACCATGTCGGGGGGAAAGAATTTTCAAAATGACACTAATCCTTTGCCCTTTTATTATTATTTTTTTATTTTATTTTATTTTTTTCAATTTCGAAAATCAGACTGTGACTTTTTTCTGGACGATTTCCAAGAACCCCCTTTTTTTTTCGCCCTCAGGTTTTTTTTTTCTTTTTTGAAAATCCCAGTCCGGATCTGAGCAACACCTACAAAAGGTTGTAGGAATATGCCCTCCCTTTTCGGTATAATGGAATCGTAGAATGCGTGGGCGTTCTGTGTTATCTAAACGCCGGCGGCGATGACGGGAATGTTGAAAAGGACAAAGTACAATGGTTTGTCATTTTACTTTTTCAAGGAGGGAGGGGGAGGGGGGGGGATCCGGATGGGCGCGGGGGAAAAATGGAAAAAATTTTTTTGCCAATCTTATCAGTGGCGGAAAACGCGGAAATGAAATAATCGGAAAAAGCAAGGAGGGGGGTAAATAAAGATTTCCCCGTTTTATTCAGAGCGGGATTCCTTTTGTCGAAACACAATATGATGATTCTTCTTCTCTCCTTTTCAAGACATTATCATTTTGCTATTCAAACCGGGTTTGTCGTTACAAATATTGCCGTTGTGGAAAAAAAAAAAACTTCTTAATCCTTCAAGGCATTTAAAGAATTTCGTTTTTATTTTTTTATTTATTTATTTTTTTTTTTATTTTTTTTTTTTTATTCCGAAAAGTTGACAAGCGATTTTTTTTTCTTAAAAAATAAAAAATAAAAAAATAAAGATGCGATGATGGAGAAATTCGTTGCGAACTTGAAAATTTAAAGTAAACGGCTCACTGAACTCATGTTACTCCTAAAGTCAATCCGATTTTTATCGCTTTTCCTCTATTTTCATCATTTTCTCCGGCGTTATCGTTCCCATTTTCTTCTGATTCGATAAGCCAAAAAAAAAAAAAAAAAAAAAAAACTTGGCATCATTTTTTGAAACCGCACCCTTATTCTCACGGGGTTAATTAAAATGTATCTCGTGATTCGCTCGGATTGAAAACCACAATCTCTTCTTTCTTTTTTTATCAAATAATATATTTGTCGTGACGAAAAAAAGAAAAAAAAATCTGGAATGATTTGATGTGATCGAGTCTAGTTTTTGTCTAAATAACAAGTGTAAACGATGCCCCATGCATCGACTGATTGCAAAAAAAAAAAAAAATGTGCGCCGGAGGTGAATTGGCGTATCTCCATCGTAAATATGATTGGAGTTGGTCTGTTTTGATTGCTTTAAAAATCATGGTGCAGCTCGTCCATATGCCAGGGCTGCGATGCCGATGCCGATGCCGATGCCGATGCCGATGCCGAATAATTATTTAAAAATAATCGACGTCGGCGCCGAAGCTAAAAACCGGCTAATGCGAAAAAAAACCGAAGCCGACGCTGATGCCGATTCCTTTCAAAAATCTGCGATTTCTAGTTTTACAACTTTTTTTTTCAACGGTGCCGATGCCGATTCTTTCAGAAATCTGCAATTCTTAGTATTGTAAAAGTTTTTTTCATCGATTCCGATGCCGGCGCCGATCGGCGCCATCATGCGAAAAAAGCCAACGCCAATGCCGATGCCGATTCCTTTCAAAAATCTGCGATTCCTAGTTTTGCAATTTTTTTTTTCATCAATCCCGGTGCCGGCGCTGATCGGCGCCAGGATGCCGCTGCCAGAAAAGATGCTATCAGCATCGCAGCCCGCCAGCAGCCTGCCAGGCGTTCGCGTTGGTAGTAACTTGTGGTCACATGATTTTGACAAACAGACAAAACCGACTATCTCTAATCATGTTTGTAAGGGAGATTTTTCAATCGACCTTTGGCGCTGGAAATTTCAACAAATTTTTTAATTTCAACTACATGCATTTGAAATTTTTGGTGGGATTTCCCGATTCCAAAATAAAAGAAGACCTTTCGTTTTTCCACCCATTTTTGCAGGTTTCGCCCATGTGGGGTGAAAGCGGGTGAACGCCGCTCATGTTAACTGCCTAATACGTGGGGTTTTAAAAACATTTCATTATCCGACCTGACGTAATTACAACTCAGTGATAGATACGAAATCTCAATTCCATCACGAGGGCTTCCCATCTCGTTTTATGGAAAATGCGGCCTTGGATTACAATCTGCATTCTCCCCTTCCCCGCGTGCTCGTTTTTCAAAAGAGGCTATATCGATTATGAAATGGTAAAGGCGTTGTTTTCAAAAGGTTTGACGTTAATTAAATCGATACTTAATAAAGTAATTTTAATGGAGGATTTCAAGATTGCCATTCATTAAGTCGTTTTAGGAACGGAAAACATGCAAATTATGATCAAAGTACGGACTTTGTTAACCTTTTCCGACGCGGTGTGTCCATTAATTGAGTTTTAAATGAGATTCTTACTTTTTTTTTTTTTAATCCTGTTTGTCGGGTGTCTGTCATCTCTTGTCATTTTCTGTGTGGTTCCAAATAAGCAAAAAAATATTAATATTTATAAAATATTTTTTAATATTTTAAAAATATGCAAATATTTTTTGAAACACGAAACAATGAAAATATTTTAGAAATTTTGACAAAGATTTAAAAAATATTTTTATTGATTTTTGTCTGAAAAAATATTTGCAAAATATTTTTATTGATTTTTGTCTGAAAAAATATTTGCAAAATATTTTTATTGATTTTTGTCTGAAAAAATATTTGCAAAATATTTTTAAAATATTTTTATTGATTTTTGTTTAAAAAAATATTTGCAATAGATTTTAAAAATATTTTTATTGATTTTTATCTGAAAAAATATTTGCAAAATATTTTCAAAATATTGAAAAACATTTTATAAATATTAATATTTTTTTGCTCATTAATGCTGCTTCTCCATTATGGTCCTAAATTAATTTTACAAAATTAATTTTATAAAATTACCGGAAATTATGCGCTTTTTCTTTCTTTTTTCATAACATATTTATTTTTTACAGATTTCTTATTCTTTTTTAAGTCATCCTCATGTTCGATTAGTAAAATAAAAGCATTATTCCCAATAATTTTATAAAATTAATTTTGTAAAATTAATTTTGAGCCATAATGGAGAAGCAGCATAAGTTAGATTTTTTTTCAGTCGTTAATAAAAGAAACGGTTTCGTTATTTTATGACCAGTAAAAAGAAAACCTTTTGCTTAAGTCGGTGTCAGTATCGGTATACAAAATCATATTATCACTCTGCCTTAGTATAAAGTCGCCCCGAGTTCACGGTATTTTAAAAATTAAAAAACCAGAGGGGAAAAAAAACTGAAATTGTGTCAATGATGCGTCAGGACGGGTGACTTTCGTGCTAACTCTCCATTAGCGGAAATCAATTGTTTAAATAAATAAACGGGAGAACACTGGAAAAATGATATCGGAAACCGTGTGTTTTTTTTTTTTTTTTTTTTTTTTTTTAAATAATTGATCAAAAGTCCAATTCCAATAGGCGTAATTTGTTTTCTTATTATTAGGGATCGTTTTCCAGAAATTTGTTTTGTAACTCCCCCCGTATCGCAATCGCAATTTTATTTTTTTCGATTTTTTTTTTCGTTAAAAATTAAGCTCATGCTATCGGAAAATTAGGGCCAATACATTTCGCACTCGCCTCGAGCAGTCGTAAAAACCAATTTTCATTATATCTAATAACTTTATATTTGATTTTCGTTATTATTTCCACCCTCGCGCAACCCCTCCCCTCCAACTCCTTCCCCTTCCTCCCCGTTGCTCTTGACCCTTTACAAGGTAAAACCCCAAGATCACCCGGAAGGAGTTATCCGTCATCATTAGTAAAATCTTTTGCGCTCTTTAGAGTTAATCGTCCTAAAGGCAGAAAGATGAAGGAATTAGATTCAAAGTTAAAACAGACTAAATTAATTTATTCCATTTTCTCTTCACCTCCCCCCTCCTTATTCCTCCTTCTTCTTCTTTGCTTCCCACGCCGACCTCTTCCCGAAAAACAAATATAGGTCAAAATCAGCATGCGATCCCAAACTCCTTATATATACTTCTTCATAAAACGATAATTAAATAATTTTGAAAATCTTTATAATTATCTTTTTGCGAGAGGAGAAAGGTGCAAGGGAATATGAATTATTATATTGAGAAATATTTTTGAAAAGGAGAAGGCGGGGTCCGCGGGTATTAAGAAGGCGGGAGGGGGTTTCGTTTGTTTATATATGAAAACATACGTTTATGCAAAACCTTGTATAGAGTCATTAGTCGTAACCCGCTCACTGCTTTTGAATTTTAAAACGTTTTTACCATGTTAATTTAATATGTAAAAACCGTCATGTTCAAACAACTCCTCTTTACCCTAAATACCGCTATAATATTTATGACCCACGCTATTCTACCCTTATAGAGATAGAAGGATATATATATAAAAAAAAAAGGAAAAAAGAAAAAAAAAGTAAGGAAAGAAAGAAAAAGTTTTAATTTTTTTTTTTTTAAGAATAAGAGAAAAATATTTTTAAAAAATAAAATGAAATATTTTGAACGAAAAAATGCGAAATGGTATATTTTTTGACTAGAGCTTTATGGGTGAAATAACACGGAGGCGAATTTTTAACAAATTACCAATCAAAACCAAAAATCTAAGGGGCACAAAAAATTTCTATAAAGAGCTTCAGAAGTGGCTGACCCAGAAAGTCATCTGTTCCGCCGAGGATGATTGGCACGTGGAGGGTCAATCTGTTGGGTAGTCTTTGTTAACCATAGCTTGTGATACTACTTTGTTCTTTTATGTATTTCATCTTATATTTTATGACGCTTCCGATAAGCTGTTGTCTTGTTATAGAATAGAAATGAAATAAAATAAAATAAAATGAAATAAAATAAAATTTGCCGCTCGAGCGACGCGCTCGAGTAAGTGGCACGCCTGCAGAGGAATTTTTGACAATACTACCAACATTGCTTTTTAGGTTGGCCTTCTTTGTAAGTGGCACGCCTGCAGACGAATTTTTGACAATACTACCAACATTGCTTTTTAGGTTGGCACACTTGCTTTGCATCAAAATGCTGGCCACGGCAATACCTTCCAGTACCAAGAAAAAGTGACCTTTTAAACAAAAAAAAGGCATTATTACTGCTTTTCGATTCCAATGTTTTGCTTTTGTCAGAAGGAATTTTATTTTTCTTCTTTATTTACAAGAAACATGCCGCTTTTTCGCTAAGCACGGCAGAGACATCGAGCTGCAGAATAATAAAAGCAGAGAATAGTATCGTACAAAAAAACAAGAAATCGTTTAAAAATTCTCGCGCTTTTATGCCGACGGAAAAAAAAGCAATAATCATAAAGTTACGTCAACACAGACAAAAAACATCTTTTAAATTTTTAATGACCGTTATCATCGCTTCGATATCGATATAATAAAAAAAAAGCTCCTAACGTGCAAAACTCCATTAAAATCAGCGAATTAAAAATTTAAAAGCACAATTTCGATATAAAGAAATTAAAATTTTAAGAAGCAGAGCAATATTGCAATGAAAATTATAATCATGATGATCATTAAAAAGAAAATTTACCGTGTAAAATTATATTTTACACGGTTTCGATTTTGTAAGCAAAAAAAAAAAAAAAAAAAAAAAATCCCCTCTCTACAATACATAAAGATGTAAATGAAATCCTTGGAAAACTGACATTCCGTGTTCGGTTTCCCGCTCCTCTCGTGTTCCATAAATCATTATAAAGCAAATAAGAACAAGGTATAATAATATATCATTCAAGCCAGAACTCGATGAATGCCACTTTTTTTTAAAACTAATTTCTTATTTTGTCCTTTTGACCTGACCGTACACATTTTTATATTTTAATCAAAATTTGAAGCTAATAAATAAACCTTAATAATTACTTTTCAAAAAAAATTGATTTATGATGGGTATTTTCTTTTAATTTATTAAGGAATTTTTTTAAAATGAAGAGGAAGGGTTCAGTTGTCATGTTGAGAGGGGTGTTTTACGTGGCTTGCATGGTTCACGTACGTTTTTTAATTTCTTAATTCGGCTTTTGACTGATAATTAATATTTATTAGTTGGCTAGTGGTTCAAATTGTTATGTCAGGCTTGTGAAGCCTATAAAAATCCCTAGGGTTAAGACATCTGAACGAAAAGATCCAACTGCTGATGATGGAACTACTTCGTCAAAGGACTTTGTTGGGCCCTTACCCATAACACGGAAGCGCAATCGCTATACTTATTTTTATCAGATTATTTTTGATCATTGTTTAGGGCTCACACTTGAAAACAACCATATTTTTGAATTGCTAGACTTCTGATTTTAGTAGTCCGGACACTCTTTATCAGTCGCGTTGTCAATTTTACAAGCAACTGATAAATGTCAGAAGTGTAACTAGGTTTGTTCCGACACAAAGTTAAAGTGCTTCTAAACTGTGCCGAAGATGAGCACTAAAGTTTTAGAGTTTTTTTAATCTATTGCACATGTTCAGTACTGTTCAGAACCAACCCAACTAGATTTTGTTGGACCCTTACTTATGACACGGAAGCGCAATCGCTATACTTATTTCTGTCAGATTTGTTTTGCCCACTGCTTAGTGCAAAGTTGAAATTGTTCTGAACTGTGCTAAAGATGCACGCTGGAGATTTAGATTCCTTTTTTAATCTATGGGAGATTTTATGCTACGGTGGAGGCTCTGGCGGATTTCAACGGAACCATCGAAATAAAGGACCAACGAACGATATACCCCCTTAACATGGGTAACTTTTTATTTACAACTTTAATTGGCTTTCAATGCCCGGAAACATTATCAGGACCAAAAAAGAAACATAACTTATTCTTGCATATTTTGCTCCAATTTGGGTCCTTATTTAGAAAAAAAAAGAAAATCTCTTTTACGGCCATAAGGCACCATATAAAGTTGGTCCTTTACGACCGTGCTGCCATCTGGTGGATTTTATATCGTCGGGCCAAATAAAACTTCCCATTGCATTTGCGCAGTTCAGTTCAGAACCAGCCCGACTAGATTTCGTTGGTAATTGGTAATTGACTGAGGTAGTTGCAGGTCGGCCACATCTCGTCATGATAAGATGGAGAGACTTGTGTTGCAAGGTAAAGAGGCCAACTAGGTGGACAGAACTAATCTCTAAAGTAGAAGGGATTCTAAACTGCGCTGAAGATGCGCGCTGGAGATTTAGACTTTGTTTTTTTTTATCGACTACATATGCGCAGTACAGTTCAGAACTAGCTAAATTAGATTTTGTTGGACCCTTACCTATGACACGGAATCGCTATACTTATTTCTGTCACATTTGTTTTTGCTCACTGCTTAGTACAAAATTGAAGTGGTTCTGAACTGTGCTGAAGATGCACGCTGGAGATTTAGAGTCTTTTTTTTATCTATTACATATGTGCAGTACAGTTGAGAACCAGCTCAACTAGATTTTGTTGGACCCTTACCTATAACACGGAAGCGCAATCACTATACTTATTTCTGTCAGATTTTTGTTTCCTCACTGCTTAGGGCTCACGGTTAAAAATAATTGGAATGATTCTTAAAGACCATACAATTGACAATGACTCTACTATCTGAACAACAATGGTGCTTTTACTAATGTCATTGCTAGTTGGGCAGCTGACATGTTGGTAACGTGACTGGCACTGCTAATGGAACAGTTGACAGTCTTACTTGCATAATTGACTGAGGTGGTTGCAGGTCGGCCACATCTCGTCATGATAAGATGGAGAGACTTGTGTTGAAAGGTAAAGAGGCCAACTAGGTGGACAGAACTAATCTCTAAATTGACAGTCAACTCTAGTGAAGGCGTGCAGGCCAATTACCGGGACAAATGGAAGGATATTGTTAAGCGAGTGGTTCGCAATATCCTAGATACTTGAAATCGACCACCACACATCGGTCACGATGTTGGATTGAGAGAGAGAGTTGCAGCTAGTTGCAACTAGCTGAATCAATTACGGAATTGGCAAGGTAAGAACTGCTAGTAGTTTCGTAACTCACAAGTTCTTGACTTTGATCAAGTTGTATTTGATTAAGGTTATGATCATGGTGAAGGTCAATCGATTCCAGAAAGTATTACATAAAAACCTAGGGGCCTTTAATATGAGGCCCTAAGGTATGCGCTTCGTTCAAGGAATGGCTCACGTACGGTTTTTGATTTTCTACTTCGGGTTTTTGACTGACATCCCGTCTGTCCGTGTCTGTCGGTTTCCATATTCCTCCGGCTGCTTATCGGACTTTTTTCCTTTTTTTTAAAGACTTCTTTCCCGATCGAAAATATTTTCAAAAATTGAAATTCAAAAGACAAATAGAAAAAAAAAGAGAAATCTGAATGACGTCACAAATATATTCCCAGATAAAGCATTTATGAAATCAAAGTAGGAAAGCCGATTTAGCAACAACTTTTCTTCTTGAAAGAAAGTCAAAAGTGCCTCAGCGAAAACTTAGTCTTAAAACAAAGACATCATCATCTGTTTACTCCCCGTGGCACCCCCCCCCCCACTTTCCACTTTCACCCCCTTCTCTACTTTCTCTTTTCCTTGAATTTCAAAACTCTTCGATCAAGGATTAAACTTTCATAAGTTGGTAAAATAAGGGATGATGAAAAAGGAAGTCGGGAAAAGCAGGAAGGAGGGGGGGTAAGGGTGGAACGAAAAACGAAAAAAACGAGATTTAAAAAAAGACTGGCGTTCCTCATCAAAATTTAATCTTCAAATCTGCTTTATTCAATAGATAATTTTCTGCAAAAAAAAAAAACTGACCTTGCCGTTGAACGGCTGACTTATCGTTATCAACTTCTCTTGTATATTCATGGAAAAAGATACGGTGCGTTTACGTCTGACAGGAAAATAAAGCCCGACGTTAGTATGAAAAATGTTTTTGGTTTTACCCAAGAAAAAGAAAAAAAAAATGCTCAGTTGGAAGTAATAAATTTTTCTCAGGAGGAAAATGAAAACAAACCGAAACTCATTTTTGCTAATTTTGATGACATTTTAAAACTTATGTTTCAAAAAAATTTGGAAGGAAAGCTTTATTATCATAAAACATCATCTCTCGGAAAAAAATGAAGTCATAATCTGTCTCCCGGGAAAAATGAAAGTTAATTTTTTTTTTTTTTTTTTTTCATAAGGAAAATGACCGTTTTAAAGCTTTTGATTAATCAAAAGAGAAGAAGAAGATAAAGAAGAAGAAAAATAAAGCATAAAATACCGGGTTTTGAGGTCAGCATCCACATCAGGAGGGGGCTCACCCGCTGAGAGTCATTGTGACATAGCACCGCAAGTAATCAATCAATCAACCCCTGTGAGCTTTTGTGTTATATAGATGAGTCCTTACCTCTTGAACTTTCCTGTGAACGGTGAGTTTGTGCCATTGGTTGTCGTCGAATCTGACTCTGTTAGGTCTTATGTTCATTTCCAATTTACCCGTTCCGAGGCTCATTGTTAGTATGATCCCTCCATCTTGTAAAGCTATGTTTAGATAGTCTTGTCCGTCTCCTGCAAAGAAAAGAGTAACATTTGAAATAGATTTGATTGAATTCATCTTCATCATCATCATCTTCTTCATCATTATCATCATCATCATCATCATCATCATCATCATCATCATCATCATCATGGGGAGTGTACGTGACTATCACAGCTGAAGCCGTATACCCGATTTCTTTACAAGTACATGCACGTTATAGAAATGAGGATGTACAATGTGAGGATATTTCCTAGGCCTTAAACCTATAAATGACAGGTCAATGACCGGGACAAATGGAGGGATATTGTTTAGCGGGCAATAAGCAATATCCGAGACACTTGAAGTCGACCACTACACATCTGTCGCGATGTTGGATTAAGAGTGAGAAACCTATAAATGTGTCAAATTGCCAGTTTGACGTCAGGTTCACTCATGCTGGCTTTGATGAGCCGGGCCTCCTTTATTTAGGCACAGAATCCGAACCATGTCTATTATTCACTTGTATATTTGGTGGACGATGACGTTGATTATGATCTCATGTTATTAAGAACATGGATGAAACAAAATAACTCCTTTTATTAACAACATTAATTATTGTTGTGATCTAAAAGGAGTTATTTTGTTTTATCCATTAACGCAGATCACAGGGCTGCATTATTCATATTATTTTATTAAGAACATGTTATTAAGAACTGTTTGATCCTGTTTTTATAAAATTAATTGCCAGTTTTTTTTTTTTTTTTTTTTTTTTTGTTCTTTGAAGATTTAATCAAAGCTAGAAAATTTACTGTCAAAATATGTTCAATCTCTAAAACGGCTGGGAAATCAAATCCTTTAACGGAATATGGTGCGTAATCGTTTACTAATGTCACGTTGTTGGGCACTTATTTTCCCTGGTTATCTCTTTTCATACACGCCTACAGTTGTAGTTAACCAATTAATTAAGTAATTAATCAACTAATGAATGAATTTATTTATGTAGAATTGCGCTTTAACATGTTGTAAGAGTCGGATGCCTCAAGGCGGACATATATCCGTTTATAAGCTTTTATGGTTGAACATCCCAGATCGCGACGTTAGAAACAAAAGGTTTCAAATGTAGCATATCAAGATTTTCAAGGGCAGCCATGTTTAGAAATTTATGCAACTTGGGAATTGCAATCCCGGACCAGTTTTTTCAATCCCGGGATTTCGGAATCAGCACATGGAATTGGGATGTTAAGAGGAATATTCCTAGATTAAAAAAAAAAAAAAAAAATGAGTCGATTTGAAATAAATTTTTGTAAGCGGAAAAATTTTTCTTCGAAAAATAAACAAAGTTGCGCCCATGTTTAGGTTGCAGGAGAACGATCATTTAAGAATCTCAAATTGTTTTGTGGAACCTAATTAAATGTCAGTTCAATCGAATCTATGTCTATAAAGTTCCTGAAAAAGCTTCTAAAACGGGGCCCATTTATGGATTTTTTTTCAATTAAAAACAAAAGGTTACAAATGCTTCATAAGCTAAATAAAGAAGTGAGCAACTTTTTGTTCTGAAGAAAAAAAGTTTTAAAAAGTTTAAGTTGAAAAAATTTATATCCCAAGTTTTTTTAAAAATAAAATTGGGGCCGTTCCTGGCGCTCCTGGGAACGTCTGCATCAATTGTGGAGCTTTCCGGATATTTTATAACGGTTTTGAGTTCTTTATTGCGCAAAAATTGATCTGGAACTTTATGTTTACGTTTACGTTTACGTTTATGCTTCACAAAATTAACTGGCCAGTAAAACAGCCGTTTTAAAAATTTGATTGAAAAAAAAAAAAAAGTCGAAATTTTTTCTCTTCTTACTTAGCACTTTTTGACTTTTTCGAAAACCCTGAAAAGTGTAGGAATTTTGAAAATGTTAAGAACAAGGGCTGAAAGAAAATACATGCTAAGCTTAGATGATCTTTGTAATAAAAAGAATTCTTATGGGGGGAAGGAGGGTGGTGGGGGTTTATTTTTACCCTTCTGATTCGAAATTAATCCAAACCATTTTAGACTCCAGTCTATTCAAGTAATGGAGATGATTTGTTTTCTGATTATGAACCACAAAAAAATTTTCAAGAAAAAATGAATATCTTCATTTTGGAAGAAAAAGAAGACATTTTTTTTTTTTTTTTTTTAAACCAGAGTGGTCGTTATAATTTGCAGGCCCTCGCTAGTAGTTACAGGCTACTCATTTCCGATCGGAAATCAATACAGGTCAGACCGGATTCGGAACCTGTCAACCTTCCTGACCAATTCTTGCGCATGAGCTTTCGCATATGAGCTTTCATTGATGAGCTTTTCACAGACACCCTTACAGGCCGACGAGAAGAGAGCGAATTTTCGCGCGAGTGACGACGGAATTCGATTCCTCATAAAAAAGAGTCTAAATGAATAATTTTATTCCGAGCTTTCACTGGTGACTTTTCCGGACGAGTTCGTGAACTGATGGCTTTCCAGATGGCTGACCAGTTCGTGAACTGGTCGCTTTTACTGACCATAAATGACAAGTGGAGGCAAGGCATTATAGTATATATCGTTACTAGAGAGTTATGGGTAAAATAACACCGAGACGAATTTGCCGCTCGAGCGAAGCGAGAGCGGCAATCGTCGAGGTGTTTTTTTACCCATAATTCTATATTGACGATCTTAGATAATAGAATCCATAGATCGGACATTCCTATTCTATTTACATTGTTTGTTTTGGTCCGAAAAAATTGAGCCTACCTCGTGTTTAGCTTATGGATGCCCATATGAACATTTTCTGACGCTATTGTCCTATCTATGGATTTTATTATCTAAGTTGACGATAGATACTTTTCTTTATAAGTGGTACACCTGCAGAGGAATTTTTTGTAAACAAAAACAAATAACATTTTTTTGTTTGAACAAGTGTACCAACATTAATTCTTAGGTTGGCATACTTGCTTTGCATCAAAAACAGTTGGTGGTGACGTCAGAGGCATGTTATTTGTGAAATAACTCCCTAGGGCAGGATATTTTGGTGTTATTTAGGTCTGTTATAAACGAAATATCCCCGAGACAGACGACACTGTTACAACAAGACTAACATTCACGTATAAAGAAAAAATTTAAATCAAACAAGGACATTCATCGATAATGATTACATGAGATTCTATATTTTGAGAGTCATTGCAGATAATTTAAAATGAGTCATCATTTTGTAAAAACAGATAAAATCCGCTTAAAATTGTGCAACATACGTGAAAAAGACTTTAAATACTTGATTTTAAGATAAAAGGATTACTGATTAAAATATAACCATAAACTATTATAGAGTATCGTTAAAATATAATTTTTCTTTATTCGTTTAATTTCGACAATCACCACGGAATCTCCTTTCCGGTGTGCTGGAAATAACGATTATGTTTGCTTTCGTCGATTGAGTAAATTATTTTCATCAATGAGGATATGCTTTCATCAACGGTTAGTGGGGCATCAGAGCCGCCTAAATCTGTCTTAACATGACCGGGACAAAAAACTGTCACGGTAATCCCTTTCGATTCCACTTCTCCAGCAAGAGTTCTCGAAAACTGGTTCAATGCGGATTTGCTTTCCCTGTAGGCCCAACCGGTTAGTTTGTACAATTTGCTGTCATTCAAAGTGATCGAACCCAACGTCGAGCTGATATTTATTATTGCAGCTCGTTTTATGCCCACCTGTTTATATTTGTTGGCAGTTGAGGCTTTTTCTAACAGGGGAAGAACGGCCTGCAGGAAACAACAATAAGTAGAATATAATATTGACATTAGAAAATAAATGTAGTAATGATGGTTAACACGACTTGCTGAAATTAGCTCAATTAAGTTTACGATATCGATTTTTATGGGCCATATAACTTCCAAAAAGCTTGTAAGAAAACATCTTAAAAACGACCTAAGGTTACTGCAGAGAAGTGTGACCGAAGCCTCCTGTAAAGTAATAATCCGAGCATCTTTAAAATTAGTAAGCAAGTCTAGCCAGTAGTGTTAGGCAAGTTTACTGCAAATTAAAAATTGCCCTATTTTCACTTAAAATTTGGGAGGCTTTGGTCAAATTTTTAAATTCGGTCACACTTACCCACCAGTGACCTTACTAATCAAAAATCAGCTCACAATTTTGCCCCAGAATACCGACGCTACTGAAACCATAGATTTCTGATTTTTACCTTTGTAAAGAAAACAGGCCCCAAAGTATTAGTGTTATAAATCCGTTGAAAATCTTCCGGTTTTACATTTTCCAAACTCCCCAGTCTTCCAGCTATTCCGGCGTTATTTATCAATACGTTCAGTCCATTTTCGCCCACGATCGATTCCACTTTTTTGGCGACTTCAGGGAACGAATCAAAGGCTGTCACATCTGTACAATAATATTTCATTTTTTAAGGTGAAAAAAAAAAAGAAAAAGAAATAAACAAACCTAACTGAAGTATGTGAAGATTTGTATGCTTCTTTTTTAATTCTTGAAGCTCGGTTGCACTCTCAGGATTTCTGCAGGACGCAATCAAAATTTTCGGAGGATCCTCGTGATTTAGAAAATGTTTAACGATACCTAAACCGATTCCGCGGCTCGAACCTGTCACCAAAACCGACCAAGACATTGTGCGCTTTTTCAGTGTCAGACCTCAAGTGTTCACATAAGTATAGTAATCTTTTATATAAATATCAGTCTCGATTATATATTATATTCACAACATTTTAGATAAGATTTTCAGTTAAGTACAGGATGTAGAAAAAATGATTAAGAAATTATCCCGTAAAACTAGGCGTATCAGAAATGAAACTGTATACGGAAAACACATGACGTCCCAGAGACGTCTCAGGAACGTTTCCAACGCCACAGTGGGCCAGCCACTAAGAAATTTGGGACAAAAATCAAAATTCAAGTTGTTTGATCAAAGGTTCAAAAATGCATAAAAACATTGTTAAGTAACTATATTTTATGGAATCAAACTCACTTACGCTCAAAAAAAATTTTTAAGACGGTAAAACATTTTTAAAGTTGGCACTTTTTAAAAAAAATTAATGGCGGTGTTTTCTTTTACAAAATTCCTATTTTTGTTTTTGTTGATATTTTATTAATGACTTAAGCAAAAAAAAGTTTTAAAAAATGGATCAAACGTCCCAAGGTATGTACTTTAAATATATGTAAACGATTTATGTTTGAATTATAAGCGACTTCAGTTTTTCATTAATTTTATAAATGGATCCAAAAAAGTACTGTATTTAATTTTTCTTTTTTTTCGATGAAAGTTTTAAAATGTTTCTTGAAAAGTTTTGGTAATATTTTTACATGAAAATGATGGGGTAGATCTTTAACTTTTTAGGACTGATCATACCTTTTGTCCGTTTTTGCCCGTTTAAAATGTTTTATATATTTTTTAAGTGCGCTAAGTTTGAAAAATATAAAGAATTTGACTTTTATATCTGCCATTTTGGGTCCATCATCTTGAATTTTTATAAAGCCGATGTCGAGTTCAAAATCGACGACTGTGTAAACGTATAAAAATACTGAATTTCGCGAAAAAAATGAAAATTCGGCTTTTGAGACTGCCATATTGGATCCGCCATCTTGAACTGTAAAACTAATATCGGATTTGAAATCAGCACCCTTGAAAATGTATAAGTGCGTACAAATTCGATTTTTGTCCCAAATTTTTTGGTGGCTGGCCCACTGTGCAACGGTTCCTATGTTTCAGCTGAAACCTTATTTGAAACGTTTCGAAACGTTTCAGAAACTATGATATGTCCGGGTTTCTGAAACGTTTCCTGAAACATCTCAGAAACGTTTGTGAGACTGAAAATTGAAAAAAAAAAAAAAAAAAAAAAAAAAAAACATTTTTTTTTTGTCCACCCACCCCTATCCGACTTAGGAATCGAACCAAGACAGCACCAGGTTTCTTAAACAAGCATCCTACACCCCGCGGTACTGAGTTACATACTTAAATGTCATCAAAATTACACAAATAAATTGCAAAAGTTTCATAGACGTTTCAAAATGTTTCAGGAACGTTTCAGACACTTTGAAACTTAAATGAAAGCTGAAAGCTTTTTTAAAAGTTTTTTATTATTGAAATATTGACACACATTCAGCGGGACATGTCGGTTCCGCCAGTCACTTTATTCCGAAAGAAACCATAGAAATTCTGGTTCCATAGTGCATTCCCTTGACCATTTTACTCTCTCAGTTAGCATTAGATGTTTAAAAACGTCCCGTAAATACCCTTAATATCAATAATACATACGTTATTCATAGAATATAGCGAAAAATATCCCAAATTTTCTGATATGACCCCTGAATAGGGAGTATATATGCATTTTCTACCATGTCCCTGAATGTGTGTCAATATTTTAATAATAAAAAGCTTTTAAAAAAGCTTTCATTTAAGTTTCAAAGTGTCTGAATCGTTCCTGAAACGTTTTGACACGTCTATGAAACTTTTGCATTTATTTTTGATGACTTTTAAGTATTACGTAATCATAATTTTCCACTCTTTTGACCGTCTGCGTCCTGGTAGTTGGTAAGATTTTCCTAGACCCGCCTTCTTAATTACGTAAGATTTATGTCAACCCCCCCCCCTTTTTTTTCATGTTAAAATTTTGTTTTAAATATTTTATTTTGGAAAAAAAAAATCTAAAACAAAAAGATAAAATTTTGAAACTTTATTTTAAAGACTTTTTTTTTCAAATATGAATTAAGCTAAATAAAATATTTTTTTCTATTCCAAGAGTATTTAAATGAAAATGAATTTTCGATAATCATAAAGTACTACAGTAGTGATTTAAAATGCATCTACGGTATTTTTATTATGTGGTACCTTTTCAAAATTTTTCAAATTCTATGGAACGTTTCAGTAACGTTATGGTGTGCATTTCAGATACGTTTCTGAAACAAGTTTTTAATACGTTTCAGAGATGCTCCAAAGATCCGAGTTTCAATGAAACTATATTCTGAAACGTACCAGAAACGTTTCACGGAAACTGGAAACCTTGGAACGTTTGAAACCCTTATAAAACGTCTCTGAAACATCATGTGTTTAACGGGAGGCTCCATGCATTTTTACGATATTTTCTTCTTCGTAACGATAAAGGGGAGAAAAAAAAAAGGAAAACAAAATCTCTTCATAGAACATTGAACAAAAGAACTTGGAAAACGATTAGAAATTAATGGAAAAGAACTGATAAAAAGTCTTTTTTTTTTCGGGAAAAGAGTGTAAAGCAGAAGAGATTTAATCTTATCGGATTACGATTTTTTTTTTTCACTTTTTTTTTTCTTTTTAATTAGTGGATTTAACGGTTGTGTTAACGGCCCCGGGTCGTAAATTCGATCCCACTTTAAACCTACGGAAAAGTTGATACAAGACAGCCCGTCCATGTCCGTTTCAATTTCTTTGGGGGGTTTATTTTCAAAAGGCTCGGGTTCCCGAATTAAAGGAAGCGTTCAAAGAGACGGGGAAAATGGACAAGGAACTTATAACCGCAGGAGCTTTAGAATCAATTAAACGAAATGTGAAGCTTTTCCGTGTATATATATACAGTGCACATTACGAAATTTTTTCGTATAAAAAAATAAAAGTGGAGGAGGGAAAAAAAATCGCTAAAGTAAACAACCGAAGGTTTATAATAAGAAGATTTTAAAAAAAGGATTTTTTTTTCTCTGTTTACTTCTAAAGTAGCCTGTTATAATGTGATTATGGAAAAAAAAAGGAAGAGAATCTGGAAGAAAAACAAAAAAAAAAACCACCGCCTTGCTGGATAAAAAAAAGGGGGGGGGGGAGAGAGAAAAATGTTTGAAGTGTGAGCTAATTTATTCCTTTAGATCATTAAACAGAGGATTGGCTCATTTGCTAAAAGCAAAAGGTCATTACCACATTTCCTAACTCGCTATTATTAAGACCATTTCATTTTGCAGAGTTACTCAAATCATCATTTTGTTTTTGTTTTTGCTTTTTTTTTTACTCAAGTCGGCGTAATATTATCAAACAAGGTGACAATGTCACATTTAAAGGATTTATTGAGTCTGTTTCGAAATTGGGAAATTGGATTTAAACGTCAAGCGAAAGTTGCGACTTTTTTTTTGTACTCCCTCCTTTTCCTTTTCCTTTTCTTTCCCTCCTTTTCCCCCCTTCCCCTCCCCGCATTTCTTCGAAGAAGTTCCAAGTTTTTATTTTTATTTCAATCGTTCGAGAAAACTTATAATAATTTTTTTTTTTTCATTTTCTTTTACAATAATAACCGCAGGGAAAATTTTCCATGACACAGAGCTACGATTTCCCAAAAAGCGAAAACAAGGAGAAGGGGGGAGAGTTGCCATGGAAACTTTATAATATTTCCATTTAATCTTTTAAACTTGACCCCATGCACAGATTTTTTTTACGATACTCAATATACCTCCCTCTCCCCTTATTTTATTATGAGGAATTTTTTGATAACGAATTTTTATCCGACGCATTTTCTTACATTAAACAGCCTTTTTTTTTTTTTTTTTTTTTTTTTCAAGAATTTTATGAGCAATTAAAATTTTGTCCCTTCGGAATAAATTTTTTTTTAGCCCACGCTCTGGAATTTAATCTTTTTAAGCAGTTTCCACGTAACAAAAAAAAGTAATATAATTTTTTTTTTTCCTTAAAAAAAAAAAAAAAAAAAATGTGACTTTAGCATCAAAATATATTAGGCTTGTGCATGTACATATTTTTAGGTTAAAGTACGTCTCCCAAAAAAAGAGAGGCAGAAAAGATATATGTCGCGGTATAAAACTTGAAAAAAAAAGGAAAAATATATAGTTTTTCTAAAATTTATGCGAAGTTAGAGTTACCGAAAATGTTTTTTTTTTTTATAGTTAAGCTGGGTGTACTTGCGAATTTTTGAGAAATTTTATGAATGTGGTTAATTGGAAGTGAGAATTTCAGGTTGATAAAATTACCTAAAATGAAGGCTGAAAAATTAAAAATTTATAATGCAACTAAAAATTGTAAAGAAAATTCTGAAAAAAAAAAAAAAAAAAACTCCATATTTTTCTTTCAACTCCGGGTAAATTCGGAAAAATTTCTCCCCAAAATTTTTTTTCCTATTATTTCAGGTGAAAGTTTACGCACTGTAGAACCCTTTACGTACCCATGCTACGCGTTTAAACCTGTATAAAAAAAAAAAAAAAAACACCTGGCGAATTTTAGTATAGGCGACCCGCATTACATGCATGTACTGCAAATTATTGCATAAAATTTGTTGACGTCCGTAAAATCATCAGGAAAAAAGTGTTTTACACCCCATGGATGGTGTTAAGCGGTTTACGACCCCATGGATTTCGAATTTCATGACAAAATGTCTGGCACAAAATCCAATATGGCTCCGAAAATCAAAATATTAATATTTAAAATGGTGTTTGATTTTAGTTGTATCAAAATTCTGACTTCATACCTAAAATCAGCGTGCAGGACAATCCGAAATTTCGCATAGGGGTATCCCCCTGACTGTTCTGATCAAAAATAATTTCATTTTGATATGTCAGTATCATCCTAGATGCCATCAAGACGTCAATAAGACATCCTGTTATTGAAGTCATACATAAAATTACGGGAAATAATTTCACGAAGGTAAAAGATGGTAAAGATCATACGCGGTAAAAAATTTTATGTAATAAGTAACGTAATTCACTCGTAAAAAAAAAAGAAAAAAGAAAAAAAAATTGAATTTATGTTAATTTTTACGTTTTAACATGAAAATATTTCAATTTTATGTTAAAATTACATAAAATTAACGTAACTTCTGTTAAAAATTAATTGTTAATTTTCATGTTCAATTAACATGAAAACTTGTCGATTAATACAATTTTATGTTAAAAATTAATATAAAAATTAACATTAATTCTGTTAAAAATTAGATGTTAATTTTTATGTCAAATTAACATGAAAATTTTTCGATTGAACACGATTTGATGTTAAAAATTTACATAAAATTAACATAAATGAACTAAATTCCTGTTCCTGAACTGAATCCTGTTCGTACTAGGGACATGAAACAGGAATTCAACATATTATCTCTTCAACATAGGAGAGATCTTGCAGATGCAATATTACTGTACAGTAATAAACTTTACTTTGTAATAACTTGGTTGAAAGTCCTTCCCTCCTCTCCTCACTCAATTTTCATATTCCTGGTCGAAGAACCAGGCAGCGAAAGCTATTCTCTCCATCATCTGTTTCACCATCTCGATTTTTACCTCCTATCGACCGTTTGCTTAACTTATACAACACCTTAACCGAACATCTTGATATTGATCTCTTTTGCATGTCCCTGGGTACTTTTAAAAAATCCGTCACTGAATTCCTGAGAGAATTAAATAGCTCTGTAATAACTTTGTAATTTTTTTTTTTTCGTTTAAAAAAAATGTTTTTTTTTTTTTTTTTTTTTCCTTTAAAAAAAATGTATTTTTTTTTTTTTTTTTTTTTTTTTTTTCTTCGTTATAGGAACAAAACTGTAAAAGGGCTGTAAAGGGCCTGTTGTTTTTGTCTCTTTAAAATAAAAATAAAATAAATAAAATAAATTAACATGAAAATATGTCGATTTTACACAATTTTATGTTAAAAATTAACATAATTTCTATTAAAAATTAAATGTTAATTTTTATGTTCAATTAACATGAAAATTTTTCGATTGAACCCAATTTGATGTTGAAAATTAACATAATTCTGTTAAAAATTAAATTTAACACAAAAATATGCCGATTTAACACAATTTGATGTTAAAAATTAACCTAAAATTAACATAAATCAACTAAATTAACATGAAAATATGTCGATTTTACACAATTTTATGTTAAAAATTAACATAATTTCTGTTAAGAATTAAATGGTAATTTTTATGTTAATTTAACATTAAAATATGTCTATTTAACACAATTTTATGTTAAAAATTAGCATAAATTCTCAGTAGTCCTTCTTTTTACATAAAATTTTTAACCTTGTAAACTTATATTTTTAAGGAGGTTCCACAGAGGAATTTTAGAGTCGATATTATTGGAGTCGAATAATTTTTTTAAAAACATGAAAATATTCTTCTTAACATTCTCCGCAACTTTGTGCATGAAATTTTGGCCCCTTTACAGTTTATGATGCTTTTTGTTAAATTTTCTGAAAAACTCCAATGTTTATAAACAAAACACCAGCATATTTAGAATTTTTGCAAATTATAATGGTAGTAGTTTAAAATCATTTTAATTAACTTTAAAAGTGATTTTTCATTTTTCTGTGAAACCTCCTTAAGTTCAGCACATAAAAAAAACTTTTGATTTTGTGTAAAGCAAATTATTTTCTTTGAATTTTTTTTTTCGGAATAGAAAACAAATTTCCCTAAAATGAAAATCTTTTCTCAACGCGCAACCGATTTAGTCATTGTCATAATTAGTGCTTTAAATTAACCTATTGTATTTTATTCAAATTATTTCCCCGCGAAAAGCGAAAACTTTGACATCCATAAATTATTTTAAACTGTCAAAAAACTCCTTTTCCCGAAATGATAAATCATTTAAATTTATACAATTGGCAAAAAACTAAAAATAAAAAAGCGTTTAATTGCTAATTTTCAGCTGAAATCCCCCTGCGCTTAAAATGGAATTCCGAAATTTTAGAATTTTCAAAAGGAGAGTAAAGGGATCTATTGCCCGATTTTACTCCTACTATGTATCCTCTTTGTTTTATGGATTTGACGAATGAGTTTAAAACCCCGTTTGAAATTTATCGATAATATTTGCGTAGGACTATTTCCACTGGCTCGGGTTTTCCTCTCTTTACGTTAAGGGAACGTTTAACAAAGACGCCTACGGTCATCGAATCGAAATAGCATCCGAACCTTTTTCTTTTTCTTTTTTTCTCTGGTTTTTTTATCGATTCGGAAAATAGATTTAAAAAAAATAAAAAAAAATCCGCAAATATGTAAGCAAAGATGAAAAGAGGGAGGCGAAGATGGTTTTAAAGGGCAGAGGAAATCCGTACGTCACGTATTCCCTTGGGATGTAATCCAAAGCAAGTGCCTTTATCTGGTGTTAGAACGTTAATTCAAGTTTGTATTATTTGACCTAATTGCATAAGGCGGAGGTCCTAGTGTGTAAACTTACCGGTATAAAATAGAAGGCCATTTGGGAACCTCGTTTTGAAGTTAAGTGAGATAATATCTTGCGAACTGACAATTGGCTCCCCTCCCGTTCGGTTGAGGTCGTATGACAGGAACTCGGTACCTCGAAAAGTCGCTTCCGAAGGTGCTTTATCTGTAAATAAAAATAAACAAATAAAAAATTATTAAAAGTAATAAAAATTAATAAATAAGTCATTAAATTGGATGGTGAACAGCATGGGAAGAATCGAGGGTAACTAGACCCCCCCCCCCCCAAAAAAAAAAAAAAAAAAAAAAAAAAAATCAATGAAATTTTTATTGAATTAAAATGTTACTTATGACTATTTATTTTAGGGTGTCCCTTATTCCGGCAGTTTTCGAATTTCAAATCGCTTACCCCCAAAAGCGAGGTCGGTATCGAGTGATGCTCATAAATGTCTGCCACCAACTAAATGCTTACCCCCAGTTAGTTCTCACCCCTATTTATGTCGACATAGGCTTAAAAGAACTTTTACCAAAAAAGAAAATATTGAATAGAAATGGCGCAGTGACGTCGAAGAGGGAAAACACAAAAGTGGGAGTTCCCTTTATCACCCCCTCCGCAAGAAATTAAAATCCAAGTTAGAAATAAATGTTCATCTCAATGTTTTAATTAACAAAGTTTTCAAGGTGCGCAGAAAGAAAATGAAACTTTTTTTTTTTTTTCCCAATAAGCTAAAGCAGCGTTTGAAATGAATTGTCTCCCTTTAGTGGTAATGTCGTTTGTTATACTGTGGCATTGCCGTTTTGTTGCCAATTTCTCGAAAATTCTTATTTCTTTTCCGTCTCCAAAAAAAAAAAAAAAAAAAAATGATCGTTTTTTTCTCATGTAATCCCGAATCATGGCTTTATCGACTTTAAACGTGTTTCCGGGTTTTCAGGAAGGTTTCGTATGTTATAAAACACTGAGGTTGGCTTATGCTGTGAATCTCGGAGTTTCAATCCATTCTTTTTAGCCTTTTGCACAGTGGTCCGGAAAAAAAATGGCCAAAAATAATTCCCAAGTCTGTTTGAAACTTAGAAAGAACATGAAGGTTTCAAAAGCTTCGATATTTTGTGCAATTAAATACGTGCTGCCCTTGCCCCAAAATTCAAAATGGCGGGCATAATATGGAAGCCAAAATTTTTAATTATGAATGAAATTTCACGAATATTTATTTTTAGGTATTTTCGTGAGTGCTGATTTCATATCCGGAATAATTATTTTAAAATTCAAGATGGCGGACTTAGTATGGCGACAATGTAAAAAAAAGTTAAAGTTGTTAAATTTTCATGAAAATTTGTACCAAGGGGTTTTCGAGGTCGCTGATCTGGGTTCTAGAAAAAATTTATTTTAACATTTATTAGTTCTTAATCCATAAACCGTTTTTCTGGATTTCGAACATACAACTAGTATATTAATTTTTTTTGATTTATTGAGTCCTTTAAAAACATTTCAGAAAACTATTAGCGGATTCGAGCTCAGCGACCTCGAAAACCCATATTTTTTTTTAATATACATATTTTAAAAATATTGAAGGGTAAGGTAAGGGTAGGGAAGTGCGACCGGGTTCTAGAAAAAATTGATTTTGACCTTTATTAGTTCTTAATAGGAAGAGAATCAAGCCAAGTTTTTTATTACAATATACTGCTCCATTATTAAGCTTTAATGTGCATTAGCCTGAAATTTGAAAAACGGCGCGATTTAGAGTTCAACCATATTTTTCTGACTGCCGACATATAATATTTCAAACCTCCATTTTTTGAAAAGTGCGACCGTTCTTATTTTTTTTAAAAAAATGAATTCTCCAAAGCAAAAGTTATTTGTTTATAAAAGATCGATGAATTTTCTTTCAAAAATTGCTGAACACCGTTAAAAACAAATAATCCTTGTTTATTAAAACTACAATTAAATAATTATTATTAGTGGCACTCCGAATTGCATATGTAAATAAAAACAAGATGGTTTCCTTTGTCAAAGGAATTAAAGAAGTCGTCTGCTAGTCGCGCTTTCCGAAAATATTATTTTTGCCAAAAAAGTGCGACCTATTAAGGTTTATCAAATAGGAAGTCGATTAAAAAATTCTTGATAGCATAAAAAAATAATGCAAGGTATTGACAATTGAATGGAGCATATTTCATAAAATAAGCCAATGTTTACATAAAATTAAATCAAATTGAAAATGAGGCAGTCTAACTTTCCGACGAATATGAATTTTTACTTTTGTAAAATTATTTTTTTTTATTCAAAAATGGACGACAACAATACATTTCTTTGATCATAATAGGTTCTGAAAACATTAAAAAATCGTCCCTTGAAATCTTTTTTTTAAGTATGGGATTTTTATCAGTTTTTATTAAACCGGTCGCACTTTTCAGACGGTCGCACTTCCCTACCCTTACCTTATTTTGAAATAATTGAAGGGTATTTTTAAAATATTGAAACGATGTTTCAAAAATGTTGAATGGTATTTTAAAAAATACTGAACGGTATTTCAAAAATACTGAAAGATATTTTAAAAATATTGAAACGATGTTTTAAAAATATTGAAAGATTTTTTAAAAATATTGAAACGATGTTTCAAAAATGTTGAATGGTATTTTAAAAATACTGAACGGTATTTTAAAAATACTGAAAGATATTTTAAAAATATTGAAACGATGTTTTAAAAATATTGAAAGATTTTTTAAAAATATTGAAACGATGTTTCAAAAATGTTGAATGGTATTTTAAAAATACTGAACGGTATTTTAAAAATACTGAAAGATATTTTAAAAATATTGAAACGATGTTTTAAAAATATTGAAAGATTTTTTAAAAATATTGAAAAGTTATTTTAAAAATATTGGAAGATATTTTAAAAATATTGAAGCGATGTTTCAAAAATGTTGAATGGTATTTTAAAAATACTGAACGGTATTTTAAAGTATTTTAAAAATACTGAAAGATATTTTAAAAATATTGAAACGATGTTTTAAAAATATTGAAAGATTTTTTAAAAATATTGAAAAGATATTTTAAAAACATTGGAAGATATTTTAAAAATATTGAAACGATGTTTCAAAAATGTTGAATGGTATTTTAAAAATACTGAAAGATATTTTAAAAATATTGAAACGATGTTTTAAAAATATTGAAACGATGTTTAAAAAACATTGAAAGATTTTTTAAAAATATTAAAAAGATATTTTTAAAATATTGGAAGATATTTTAAAAATACTGAAGGATATTTTAAAAATACTGAAAGATTTTCCCGCGCTTTGTGATTCGTGTTGCAATTTAAGTCCCTCATTGAGAGAGAGTTCGTCGAGTGCGGGTCGGTAGCTTAATGGTAGAGCACCCGTCCGGCAAACGGTAGATGTGGGTTCGATGCCCATTCGGCTCAAGTACCCGACGAAATTTTTTCTCTCAATGTTGTTTGTTTGTCCATAAAAGTTAAGGACTTTAGAGATTTCGGCTTTTATAATATTATAAAAGGCGATAGTTTTTCCTCTTAAAATTACTGAAAGATATTTTAAAAATATTGAAGCGATGTTTTAAAAATATTGAAAGATTTTTTAAAAATATTAAAAAGATATTTTAAAAATATTGGAAGATTTTTTAAAAATATTAAAAAGATATTTTAAAAATACTGAAGGGTATTTTAAAAATATTGAAACGATGTTTTAAATCAAAATTTTATATTTAAGGTAAGGGTAGGGAAGTGTGACCGGGTTCTAGAAAAAATTGATTTTAACATTCATTAGTTCTTAATAGGAAGAGAATCAAGCCAAGTTTTTCATTACAATATACTGCTCCATTATTAAGCATTAATGTGCATTAGCCTCAAATTTTAAAAACGGCGCGATTTAGAGTTCATTATAGAAATTTTGATAGATAATTGATATTTTAAGATATTTTAATTGATTTGATATTTATATAATTTTTTTGCATTTGTTTTGCAAAACTTTTGTAATTTTTTGCACCACTTTTTCATATGGCTACATAGCCAAGGGTCATTCAAGGATTACGTAATCAGAGATCGGAGGTTGAACGGGGTAGACCAAACCTTTACAACGGCTACTTAAGGGAGGGGGTAGGGGAATCCTTATTAATCTTTCGTAAAATATTTATTTTCACTTGAATTCCGCGTAAAAATCATTCAACTCAGAAAAGAATACTTAATTTAGGGGTCAAGGGTTCATTAAAATGAAAATATCATGCTTACGTAATACTCGAATGACCCTCCACGATTATATTCGTATGCCCTACCCAATCGGACCCGTTCACCGATTCGGATTTAGATCGGAATTATTGTTTTAAAAATCCTAAAGTTTATCCGTTTTGCCCCCCGTAAAAACCTTTCAATTATCGTGAACTTAAGGAAAAAAAAAATTATAACGTAATCATAAAAAATTTAAGATTCGATTACAGCGATGAGGTATTGGCGCCGGAAGCTCTTAGAGAACATAGAAAAGGCGTTTTTTTTTTCCTCCTTGTCTAGTCGCTGGAAAATATATAGGTCAGTGCTGCAGCTCAGCAAATTACGTCACGCTTTTACTCCTTTCGGTAAAGTAATAGTATTCAAAAACCAAAAATTCTTTTTTTTTTGAGCTGAGCGAGTCTATTTAAAAAAAAAATTGCCCGACTTTCTCAAGCAAAAAAAAAAAAAAAAAAAAAAAAAAAAAAAAAAAATACTCGAGTTAATGTTAAAGTGACACAAATGATGTATAACGTAAGTTTAAAACAGATTTCCTTTGGCTCTTTCCATCGGGGGTAAAAGGAGATTGCGTGCGGACTAGTAATTTCGTCATTTTCCGTATCTACAATCTCCATTCTATACTCTCTTTGTAGTTTTCGAAAAAGAAAGAAAAAAAAAAATTTCACGTCGTAATTTTCTAACGATATATTTAAAATCGTGATTTTTCAAATGAATTGAGTATCGAGGAAAATCGGGAGGAAGATTCAAAATAGAAGAGGAAAGGGGGAGGAGGGTTTGAACGAAACATGACAAAAGCCTTAAAGCGTTTTATATCATGCATTGTACGTTGCACATGCCAATGTTTTTCCTTTTTTTTTTTTTTTTTTTTTTTCCTTTTCAACAGACGGGAAGAAATGAAGTCAGTATTAAAACCTGAGGGAAGACTGGAAAATTTTATTGTCCATATTCCGAGTTGTACACTGAGGAGATACCGTCCGAATTTTTTAAGTTTTTTATTTACCTTATTTCAATTGATCGAAAATATTTATTGAGAAATGGGTAAACAGGTTTATTTTTTATTTATTTATTTATTTATTTATTTTAAATAGAAATTTCATGTCTTGCAAGTTTTATAGTTCGGTCAGTACTTTGCAGCTAGAGCAGAAGGCCCACTAGTTAGGGATCAGGTGTCAGCGTTCCTGACTATTTTTTCTTAAAAAAATAAATTTCTACTCCGTTTTTCCTAAAAATTTTGGTCCCAAAAATTTTTTTTCCTAACCATTTTTTTTTCTAATTTCCAATTTTCCTAAAATTTTTTGAAATAAAATTCCCTAAAATGAATATTTTTCCTAATTTTTGAAATTTCTAAAGGGATTTTAGGAAATTTTATTTATGGAATCAAAATATTTTAGGAAAATGAAAAATTAGGATAAAAATAGTTAATCAGGAAAAAAATTTTTTGAAGATTTTTGGCGGGATTGGATCTAAATATTTCGAAAAAGCCACGATGTTTTCTTTGTTAATATTTCCTGCACTCGATAAACATCGTGGCTTTTTCGAAATATTTAGATCCAATTCCGTCAAAAATCTTAATAATAATTATGGATCGCAAAACTTCAATCAAAAAAAATTGTAGGAACCAAAATTTTTAGAAAAAAATGGATTAGGAATTTATTTATTTATTTTAGGAAAAATTAATTAGGAACTAATTTTTTTAGGAATAATGGATTAGGAAATGGAATCAAAGAATTTTAGGAAAATTAAAAATGATGAAAAATTGGGAAAAAAATTTTAGGAAAAATAGATTAGGATTTTTTTTTTTTTTTTTTTTTTTAGGAAAAATGGATTAAGAAATGGAATCAAAACATTTAGGACAATTTAAAATTATGGAAAAAAATTTAGGAACAAAAATATTTAGGAAAAATGGATTAGGAACTTATTTTTGTTTAGGAAAAATGGATTAGGAACTTATTTTTTTTTTTTAGGAAAAATGGATTAGTAACTTATTTTTTTATTTTTTTTTTTTAGGAAAAATGGATTAGGATTTATTTTTTTAAGAACATGGATTAGGAAAAGGAATCAAAAAATGTTAGGAAAATTTAAAATTATGAAAAAAAAATTAGAACCAAAATTTTTTGTGAAAATGGATTAGGAATTTATTTTTTTTAAGGAAAAATTGATCAGGAAAAATGGTAGGGAATCAGTATTGGGCCGTACTGCCGAAATAACCAACGAAACTTCGAGGGGAAAAATTTTTTTTTCTTTTATTTTTTCCTTAATATTTGGACCTAAAAGATAGCTAATCTCTTCGAACTTAGCGATCGGAAAAAATTCTGGGAAATGAGAAACCACCCTACCGGATACTGATAGTAAAACTTTATTTTTGAAGGACCGACAGCGTCTTGTAATTTTAATATGTAAAAAATTGAGGAAAAAAAATTTTTTTCTGGTGAAATAACTGAGAGTTAATATATCAATCTTTTTTTTCCCTCTACGTCTCATTTACAAGACGAGAGGTATGTCGGATGTAGGTGACATTTTTCCCTCCCTTGAAAATTATCCTCATATAAGCACTTTTAACAGCGATTAATCCACTTCGTGGAGGGGGGGGGGGGGGCGAAACTCATGTTTTTTTGCACCGTTCCCGACACGTTTTGCGTGGTTTATAATATGGTTTCCTCATTAATAATATTCCCACGGAGGTAATTTTTTTTTCCTCGGACGAAGAAAAACGATTTTATACATACGTACATAAAAAAAGGTGTTTTAGCATTAAAGGAAAATTAACGTGGAACAGTAAATGTTTTCTTTTCAAATCAAATAAGCAATCGAACCCCATAATACTGGAGTTGAGTACCTGAAAAGAAAAATCCTGAGGGTAATAGTAATTTAGAGTTATAATATCTCAATGTGAAACGAATGATTGATGCAAATGTGTCAATTTCAGACAATGAAACTGCATCATCCTGCAAGCGGATGAATAGTGCGTCACGATACTTAAACGATGATTCCTATTTTATGGGGATCGAGTCAGTAGGTCAATGATGATACCTGATTTTTTGAATTTATGCATCTTCGTACTGGTCCCTGGCTCCCGAACATGCACGGACATGCAAACCAAATTAAACAATGAGATTACAGTGACGGGGAAAGAGCTTTTAAGCCCTTGAAAGCATATTCGTGAGCAAAAAAGGGTAAATTAATTTTTTTTTTTTAAATCTTGCTCAGATTTCTTAATCACCCTATGCCAATAAAGCAAAAAGAAAAAAAAAACAAACGATATCGCAGCTAATTTTCATATTTCCGCCAAACGGTTAACTAAAAAAAGGAGTCGCATGTCGGTTATCACTCGTTTTTTTTTTTTTTTTTACGATATGTAATTAAATGCCGTACGTTATAATTTTCGTGAAGAGCGGAAAAAAAAAGAAATTTCCCTCAATAAATTCGATTTGCACGTAATTTCGGTCACATTTAAACCGGATTCCATCTTTTACATTCCCCTCCGTCCATATTTTCATTCCAGTCTCTTTTCAGACATGTCGACAACCTTTTTTTTCTTTCTCTCTCTTCCTTTTTTTTCTCTCTCTTCCTTTTTCTTCTCTCTCTTCCTTTTTCTTCCCTCATACAACATCTTTCACTTTAGTCAAACAAAAGGAAATTCCAGTCTCTTTTCTCAATCCACGATTATTTTTATATTGACTTCGTTACTCCTTTCAAAGCTTTGTTATTTGCCTCTTTTGATTTCATTTATTCCCCTTTTTCTCTCTTCTAGATTATTTTTATTTTATTTTATTTTTTATTTTTCATTTTTCGTGGATTTTTTTTTATTGCCATTAATCGAAGATTTTTTTTTCGGAACAATTCGAAATGTTGCTTGAAGGTAAAAAAAAAAGATGACTTAACTTCCCGGAATAAGTCTCTATAGCCAAGCTCGTTTCGAAACTATTTACATAAACTGAGACGAAAGTAATAAAAAAGAATCGAAGCACTTTCCTGCCATAAAATATTACGATGATCAAGGAATATAAAAATAACATTATGGAATTTGAATATTGCGTGCAAATCCGCGTTTTTGTTTTTAAAATGAAGGGCCCTTTTTTCCCCCCCTCCTGCTTTCTCTTTCATCTTTCACCTCTTGTGATTTTTTTTTTTTTTTTTTCATTCATTATTCCAGCTCTTTTATGTCGTTTTATCGAAAGCGAATTCTAATACTTTCAACTCCAAACGTTAATAGGCCATTGAAGAAAGTGTAGCGTACGATAGGGATCTGAAGAGGTAAGTTCAGTCGACATGAAAAATAAGTCGTCGCCCGCCATCTTGAAAGCGTATTTCCACGAAAGATGTCGGATTGTAGGCACGGTTTTTTTTTCGCGTGTACTGAGTTTACTGCTTCCGATCATATCGAGCAACAAGAAGGATTTCGACTGCAAATTAATGCGATTTGAGGGATGTCGGCTACTTAAAGGGGAAAGTAGCGGAAGGCTAAAGACCTGTCTTTATGACCGTGATCAAAGTATCACTATCACGAGAGGAGCACAAGTGGACTAGATCAGGATCACAAGAGACTAGAACTTGGAGCTTCCAGGTCTGTCTTTGTGATTGTGATCAGATCACGGTCGTAAAGACAGATCTGGAAGCTCCAAGTTCTAGCCAAGTTCTAGCATAAGTTGGAGCTTCCAGAGATCTAGTCAAAATGGAGCGTGATCAATGGATCACGGTCAAAAATAAAGCTCTGGAAGCTCCAAGTTCTAGTCTCTAATACATCGGAAATGATGCCACGAAAATCGATAAGCTAAATACAGCGTACTTAAGTACGCCAATTCCAGTTCATGGATTTCACCATCGGCAGCTCTAATGGGAAAGACAGACGCCACACTTACCTTAGTCGAGGTGGCTAGTGAGTGTCTTCTGCTACAAGGGCCATATTGTTGTCATCCAATCATGATTAATCAGTTTAAAAGTAAACAAAGCTTTTTGTGGACAACCGCAATTTGGCCGTTATAGCAGACGATATTCACTAGCGCCTCTGGTGGATGAGTTTCGAGTCTCTTTCCCCCTTTGCACTCGAAACATTTCTAATCGGCTGTTGAGTTCTAAGTGATTTCAATACAGACGTGGCGTCAGACATTTTTTGGAAATTTCGATCAGATACATTGAAACAGAGGCGAACGCACTGTTTTCAGTAGTGCGTCTCTGCCCCACAATTGGAACTAAAATCGGTGGTTTAATAAGCGGGACCGTTTTGACGGGGGTAAATTCTGGACCTGTCTATATGACCGTGATATCTATTAATGAAGAAGTGAATTTGTACAGATTTTAAAAGTTGATTTTAGTACCACATTGCTTAGGTGGTTGGTGTCGTTCCATCCCTGTCGTTCCATCATCATGATCTTGCTCAAATGGAATCAGCATAAAAAGCAAAAAACCTCATACGGCTCTGATGGAGACATATCCCCATCAGATATACGTCTGGAGATAGTCAACGTTAGCGAATAAACATATGGCTATGCATCAGACAAAACAGTCTATCTCCAATCATATTCATTTATTTATTGATTGACCGATTGATTGATTTCTACCCTTTCTACAATGAAGTTTAGAAGAGGTAGTCTTACGGACCTAATTGACTCCTCACATATTTTTTTTTTACTTTTTTACTTTTACAAAGGGCGCAGGAACTACCACTCTCATTAATGGGTGCATGAAAGGAACCTACTATATTTAGACACTGGTTCCGCACCCTGTCACGTATCACGATATGATTTCACATGAAAACTCATGAAAAGTATCAGAGGTAAATGCCTGGTAAGACCATGACTCGACCGGGAGTCTGCCGGGCACCAGTCGAGAGTCTTACCGATGGACTACCGATCGCCCGTATCTCCAACCATATTTATGTCAGTTGCCGTCAGCGTCAACTATTCTATACCTATCCTACCATATGGTATCATGTATAGGTACAAGTACAGGCTATACCTAACGTATCATATATCTTAGAACTAACATACTATAACTCTATCCTAGTGGCCTATAGAGAAGAGAAAGAAGTTCAGACGTTAGGCGTCAATCGGGGCAAACGTTGGAATTGAAACGTTGATAGCCAGTTGAACTGTGGATCTCCTAATCGACCTCGCTCGGTCGCAACAAATAAATAAAAACATATTGTTACGACCATGAAAGCATGATTTTTCCTCTTTTCTTTTTTTTATAAAAATCTAACTAATTTGACCTAGTCAACTCTAAATTAAACTTTTACGTTAACTTAAAGCAGCGAAGCAAAACTGAAAGCAACAAAAGGAGGAAGGATAAAAGTTTATGAACATTACCTAAAGCCTCACCAGCCGCAGTTTTATTGCTTCTCAACTATTCCGAATTCATACCGCTCTTTTCGTTGGGTTTGATATCTTTTTTTTTTTTTTTTTTTTTTTTTTTTCTCCGCGCCGGAATAAAGTTATCAATGAATCGACATAAAAAAAAAGAGGGAAAAAAAGTCTTCGCGGTTATTTTCATTTTTTCTTTCTTTTCTCTTTTGCGCTCTACCGTTTTTTTTGTCCCCTCATTTTCACCAGTTAGTTGTCACGGTGAGAGAAAAGATTATAAAATAAGATCGGAAGACAATTTTCAGAGGAATTTCTCTTTCAGGGTATCCAGTTTCAAAAGGATGTAACCATGGAAACCGAATTAGTGTGTACCAAAGCGGAACCATGTGAGATGCTCCATCGTTTGTTAATTCCGTCTTTCTTGACTTTAATTTAACTCGTTCAGCTGAAGAGAAATAAAGCAACAGGATTGTTACGGTGAACATAATAAAACTATCTCAATGCGGATTTCTTCCCTAACTATAACGTACGAGGAGCCTTTTTTTCCCCCCTCCCATCTTTTTCTCCCCTATCCGCCAGTTTTTTTTTATGGTTTGAAACTAAGATACTTACATGGCTTAAGATTTTGATATACGGTTGTTGTGCTTTGGATTTATGAGATTTTAAAAAAAAGGTTCGTATCTTTGTATTGCTCTAAAGAAATGTGTTGCGTGATCATGAGACTTAGCGGGTGAAATATAGTTTTTCACGGGGAAAAATTAAAAACTTGCAACAATGGGCCTATGGCCAAATGCGTGGTCGGGATCTGTTTGTACATAGAAAGCTTTTTGCAGATTTGATGACTAAGATTTTAAAACGAGTAATTTAATATGTTTCATGCGCAGAAGATAGAGGCTAACCATATTATTTGGGGAATATTACAGATTGTAGCATGTTGTAACATGTTGACTTTTAGTCTGGCTAGATTTAGGATCGACAGTTGGCTGGATCTTTCGACCTACTTATCCTCCTTCTTTGTCTATCACCCTAGCCCATTACCCTATCAGGCTATGTACCCTATGGACTGTTTACCATCTACTATCAGGGTACAGTCTATAACCTATAAGTCTGCTTGATTCCTTGGTTGATTACTTGATTCCTGATTGGTTGGTTCCTTGCTTGGTTCGATGTGTTGGCCTTTCCTAAAACAAGGGTGTACTCTATACTCTTACCCTTACCAGATAAGTCTCTTAGCAAACTACCAGGGTGTAAACAGCCTATTGGTCTATTACTAGGGTATAGTCTGTTATGCTGTTGCTACGGCACAGTCTATAACCTTTTCCTCAGTTTATGATTTTGCATCGTGCTGTGCACTGCATCAATCAATCTCGATGGCATTTGTCTTTGAATGTTTGGTTCCTCTCTTCATTGCTTGGTTCCTTGCTTGGTTCGATGTGTTGGCCTTTCAGCCTTCCATGATCTTCGGAAAAATTAGGCTGCCTTGCAAGAGTCAGAAAGTTACCCAGGCAGCATTTTAAACGCATTGGACATCCTGGGGATTGTCCATTAGATATCCACAGGATATTCAAATCCGTGGGATATCCATAGGATGTCCAAAGGAAGCTTTTTGAATCAGTGCGGATATAGGTAAATCCAATGGATGTCCAATAAATATCCTCGTGACGTCCTTAGGACGTCCTCGGGAGTGGATAGACTTTGCTATCTGGATAGGGTTGCAAAGCCGATGTCATTTTCGTAAGATTCTAAGATATTTTGAACCGAAATCGGTACAGGTTGATTGCTGTTGTTCCAAAACGAGGGTATCACCTCTATCGACAACCATTTCAAGATTCCGAATCAAAGCATACAATACTGGAATGTATGGGAATTCGCCACGTCAAAATATGTATGTAGTAACAAGCAAGAAAACGTTTTTACTGCTAAAACAACTCGGACGCCGATAAGAACCGTTTCCTGAAAATCACCGTTATAAAATCTCGAAATCGAAATACATTAAAGTACACGAAAACGTTGAAAATTTATCGTAAACAATATAGTTTGAAATAAACAGAACGTCTAATCTATGAACTGAAGTCGTACGTTTAAGGAAGGAAGTTCTCGAGTTTGGCACACGGATCATTTAACAACAGCGATTACCCGAACCTCTAGAGCAAAAGGAGGTTTAGAATTACGAATACAACACTCTTAGGTATAAATAATGAAACGAGATTCAATTTCAAAGCAGAAATTTTCCAACAGCACCTTTTTTTTTTTTTTTTTTTTTTTTGTAATCAAAATAAAATTATGCGAAGAAAAAAAAGCCGAAACTGCAAAAAAATTGTTCCGCATTTAATTAACTTTTCATGCGTTTGCTGCTGACCTTATTCGCATGTTGTATGCGTGAAATTGGTGTAACATACTCTTTTTCCAAGGTTTTTCATCGAGAATAATTAGTTAGTGTGTGCATTTACTCGAGGAAAAAAAAATGTCATTCGTGACCTTTAAATTTTTTTTTTTTTTTAAGAAAAATAAATTTGAACCACGAAATGAGTCAGACATTTTTTTTTTCTTCGTACAACAAAATTTAATTAAAAATGATTTACTTGATAAAAAGATTATGTACACAGTGAATTACAATTTTCTGGTTAAGAAAAATTACATTTTTCATAAGGCTTGACTTAATGAAGAGTAATTTGGTATCACTCTCCTTGCGAAACATTCGCTGATAAGAAAAAACCCTTTCCTTTTTTTTTTTTTTCTTTTTTTGTCCTTTGGGTATATGATCCTCTGTTACTACGTGCTCGTATTTTCTTTTATTATACGCAGCGCGAAAGAGGTGGGAGGAAATACGGTATTTCCCTGCTTTTTCACGTTTTCTCTTTATTTTCACGTGAAAAAAAAAAAATCAAAAAACGTCGAGGTTTTATAAATTTGAAAATGACAAATTTATCGGGAAAAGAGTTAAAATTATTATTGGAAAACGCGGGTCGGGGGGGATGAGGGGGGACGTTCGATGTCGATTCGAAAACAATAAAGTGTATACCGACCCCAGGAAATGATGTAATTTCAATCCTGCGTCCAAACCAAAAATAAAGCTTTTCCAAATAATATTTATGACGGTGAAACGTTTCAATGTTTCATCCCCCGTAAAAAATGAAAAAGAAAAAAAATAAAAAGTTCGGATTTTCGCTTTAGAGAAAAGCGTTAAGTACCACTAAAACGCCGGCTAACTTTTGATCTCGTTCATTTCAAGGATGAGAATTTTTTTTTTTTTTCTAATTACCCGGATATATATTTTTTTTCTCTTAACGAGAAAATTACCTGTCAGGAGCAGGACGTGATTCCTGAGAAAGGGAAAAAAAGATGCAGAAGATTTTAACAATAAAAACGAAAAAAAAAAATGAGTCATAAATTTTTTCTGTTTCCAGTGCGAAGAGAAATGCTGTATTAAAAAAAAACGCATTGCAGAAGATCGCAAATAAAATTAAACCGTGGCTTGAAATGGCGTCCGTCGCCTTTGAAGCGCTGTACTGAATAATGAAGCTTTAAGAGGGGATGGCCAGTAACACCGGATGAAGGGTCATCGACCTGTTCGGCATACGGCGAATGGTTTCCTCATGATACATATTTCCCTGACTGCCATTCCGGTGTTCGACCCTTAAAGGAGAAAGGGAAAGGGTTAAGTTTGGAAACTGACTTTAGAAACTGTCTTACGAGGTCCCTATCTTTATTTTCTCATTCTCGGATTTTCACTTAGGGAGAAAATTATGAATTTACGGACGGTAAAACTTTTGGAAAATGAAAGTTGGAATCGTGAAAGTCGTTTGTAAGGTATTGGATTCGTGGGTGAGGATGAATACGCTGGTTACTAATTACTTGGAAGTGAGAATGTAGGGAAGTGGGAATGTGTGTGTTGGGACTTATGACATTAAAATTGGGTGACATCATCTCACTTGGTTTTTGCTTATGCCACTACTTGTGATACGATGGAGAGACTTGTGGTGCAAGGTAAATTGGAAGGCAAACGAAGGCAAAGAAAGGGGACGTTTCGCCAACTAGGTAGACAGAACTAATCTCTAAATTGACGGAGTCGATCCTAGAGAGGGTCCATATCGTCCGATGTTACGTGTTTCCCTTGCTCTTATATGGACACGAGGGATGGACGTTAACTAGGACGTTGGAAAAGAAGTTTGAGGCTTTTGAGATGTGGGTATACCGTCGAATGCTTAACATTGCGTGGACTGACAGGGTGAGAAATACTGACATCTTGGCTCGTATGAAGAAGGAGGTAGAAGTGTCGTACGAGATCAAGCGTCGGAAGCTCGATTATTTCGGCCACGTAATGCGAAATGAAAAATACCGTCTCCTTCAGTTTGTGATGGAGGGTAAGATTGAGGGTAAGAGCACGAGTAATCAGGGTCGTAGGAAAACTTCGTGGTTTGGTGTCGATTTCTTGGGTCTTTTTCGAGCAGCGGTTGATAAAGTAAAAATACTCCAGATGATAGCCAATCTTCGTTGTGGAGCTGGCACTTAAAAGAAGAAATCCTAGAGAAGAAGTGCAGACAGGCCAATGACCGGAACAAATGGTGGAATATTGTTAAGCGAGCGATTCGCAATATCCCAGACACTTGAAATCGACCAACGCACATTGGTCACGATGTTGGATGGAGAGAGAGACTACTACTGCCACGCCGGAGATCGACATCAAGTTTTAATCCGAAGAAATTTGCACAAGGGACGAAGTCGCACATTCAGTGATTTTCAGGTTCGCTCTCTCGAGCCTGGAAACGCATAAGTCAGCATAACGTGGGAAAACATGGGAAACGCGTAATGCGCTGGTATGCAATTACGCATTCAGTGGGGATTGACTCATTCGTCATTTCCCATTTAGCCAAACTTCACGCTAACATATGTTACAGCAACATGCTGCCAGATTACGTGAGAATAAAGAGGTTTAAACCCTAAAACCCCTAAATTTATTTTACACCCCGCTCTGCCCCTTACCACTACTGTGTAGTTTTACTGGATCAGAAGCTTTACTGACTCCAGGTGGGACATTTAACTTCAATATATCCAGTTGGGGTCATCAAGCTGTCCGACATCACACGCCCTTAGACACACTATATTCCCAATAACGTCCTGGCCCAGGAGGCCTTGGACTTGTAGAAGTCTTCCATGGACATACGGCATAAACCCCATAAAACCTTTTTGTGCTGCAGATCCGCGATCATCCATGACGTTTATGTCACAATACCATCTAAAAACCCATTTCCCAATTCGTCATGAGAATATTCTTACGCCTAGAATCAATCAGCCTTCATTACAAACCTTCCGAAAATTTTTTCGCTCTGTAAAAGCAATTTATAATTACTGCTGATGGCTTCACTTTTTTTTTTTTTTTTTTTTTGTTTTGTTCGGAGCTTTCCAATATTGATTATTTATCTCCCCGTTAAAAAAAAAATATTTCTCTCTCGTTTGACATTCCAATTCGCGAATCAAACAACGCCCGAAGGCTAATTAAAATTAACAAAGTTGACTCGAAGGGAAAAGCTCCAAGACAAACGAACTTTCCTTTGACTGCTTCCGCGTAAATAAGGTAACCATTTTAAGTCGTTACATGCCTTCGAGTGGAAGTTTGAACAACGTTTTACAAGTTTCGTTAGGAATCCAGCATTAAAATTTTCTTAATAAAATGCGGCGAGAGGATTCCCATTAAAATTCTCGAGTTTGAAAAATTTTTTCCCTGACACACTTTTATAAAGACTTAAAAAAATGATATTAGGGAAGAAAAGGGTTGGAGGAAAAAAACTATCCTTACTTTGCTCCATATGTTTTATCAGTTTTTCAAACTTTAAAATTTTTTATTAAACCAAAAAAAAAAAAAAAAAAAAAAAAAAAAAAACTCACTTAAAATCTAAAAAAAGGTGGATGAATCCGAATTGAGCACCAGGAATCCGGGGAAAAACAGGGAGAAAATTATTATTATTAAACATAAACATTTATGGAACGAGTAGTTTGTCACGCGATTTTGGAATTACAATACAGGCAAACATCCGTTTCTCCTTTTTTTTTCTCTCCTATTCCGTTCCCGTTTTCTTCTCTGTTCGATTCTATCTCTATATTTATTCTCTCTCGGATCGTCGGGTTGGAAATCAAACCTCCGCTTTCCCTCCCCCGTCCGATGTTTTTAGCAGCCCCCCCCTCTCCTGAAACGGGGGCCTTCATAGCAGAAGGACAACACGCAAAGATGATCATGTCCTGACGGCAAATATCCGCTTATAAGAGTCAAACAACTTTATAACACATATTGCGAGGAGAGAAAGTTTGGTCACGCGAGATTTGCTTCTCAAATGAGCTTATACGGTTGTTTGTATAACATTTCTGACCGTTACATGGTCGTTGGGAGAATATGTAATTTGGATTTTAAATGTAGGGATTTAAGAAAGGGAAAATGTTGTAAAGAATGAATGAAAAAAAAAAATTAATCCAAGTTTTTGAATTAAAGATTAAAGGCGAATTGGGCGTTACAGAAAAATGCTTTAACGTTGAACAAAGAGGAATTTTTGCTCCCAGCGATTTTCTTTACAATCATTAATGCATTACTTCCACGATAATTGCTTTTAAAGTATTGATTTCAGTCTGGAATTCACTCGTCCTGTTGGGATGTGGGAGCCCTAGATGTTGCCATCCTGGGCACCCCAGGATGTGGTGAATCCCATTAATAAGAGCGAACTGTGATAAGGGTCGCCACATCCCTTATCACGGGTTGCCACATTGGGGTGCCCAGGATGTTCACATCCAGGGCGTCCCAGGATGTGGCGACCCTTAATAAGTGATTTGGTGACCTTAAATAAGGGATGTGGCTACTCTAGCGTCCAGGCTTCACGCTAGCAGTTAACTGCCGACGGTTACCGGGACAAGTAACTAATCCAGCTTGCAGAAATTAGGACATCCTTCGTCCTGAGAGCGGTAAACTGCTCTCGCGGATGAGTTGGTGCGTTTAATTTTCCCTCCTGTTGTTAATCAGCCAATCAATTTACTTTTTTGATTACAGGAAGCTGTTGCCACAGCTTGGTCATTGGTAACGATCCAATGAAATCTTGTCAGGAGTTACTGTTTTTCAGGGATAAAACTGTAACGTCACGAATGATCACACCGTGTTTTGTCTTTTTTTTTCAGACTTATATTAAAACCTTTCCAAAGGGAAGAGGAGATGAATGATTAAGGGATGGTTTGTAATTCAAACTGACAATCATATGACAAAACAATGTGTAGATATCATTGGTCCGTTACCAATGACCAACTACCGCAACAGCTTTCTTTATTCAAAATCCATGAGTATGTGCATGAATCGACGACGGAAGCTTTGCCCGCTGATTAGTTGTGAAGTCAGGCTGCAAACATTCGAAAAGCAATACTGGGGAAGGCTTCTTTGAACAAGCGGTTGCTGTGATAAGCAATTTTTTCTTCTTAGTTAATATTTCTTCGAAACATCGGTCGTTCCTCTGATCGTAATCCATTCCGGATTTCCCGGATTTTTCGTCTAAGGTCAAATTGCTTGATATATTCTCGGATAAATATGCTTCGGTCATCATGGTCATCCTAGGAACTCGGCGGAATCTAAATTACCTAAATTTAATTCTGACTATATTGCTGGGTCCAACATGGTGTTTCCGGTCTTGAACGGAGATGAATGAGATAGGCTCGTGTCATTTTCGACTTTTAACTTGGTCCCAATGTTCGTGGAACCGACTGTCCCGAATAAAATGTTCGGTCCGGCCAGACCCTGAGGGAAGTGTAAATTTGTATCATTTAAATCGTTTGTGCGTAAGCAATATAATCAGGTCTAGACTTGTCAAGAGAATTCTCTTGCTAGTGCAACGGGGGCGAGAAATCGTCCATAAAGTTAGAGGAACTATGTGTGAGTAGGTTGAGGAAAGTACTGTTTGTGGTCAGCGGCGTAGGATTAAGTGAAACAGGATCAATCCACTTGATTTTAGAAGGGAATGTTTTTCCTTCTTTGAGTTTATTTTAGAATTGGATATTGCGACTTAAACAAAAACCAAGTCAATAGAGTCACGTTTTTGGGGTCATGAATACGTTTTACTTTGTGGCTAAACTAACTTTCTGTACCTTTTTCCAATAGCAGGTTACACAATCGAAAAGCAAACTCATACCGAGGTGGGATTTTAAAAGCGGTTACTATCGGATATTAAATCGCTTCATTTGTCTATTTTTCTTCATAGGGAACATTCAGATTTCATTTTAAGTGCAGGAGGGGATTTGCGAAATGATGAGGCAGTTGTTAAACGCCTGTTCGATAATGGAGGTGAGGAGAAGGGAAGAGAGGGGTAAAAAATTATGAAAAAATGACGCTTTGTCTGAATGTAACAAAAGCGCATGAGTTGCTAAATTTAATTTTGGTTCTTGTCAATTAGACATTTTTGTGGCAACAAGAAGTTGTCGCCACATCTTGCTCATTGGTAGTGGTCCAATGAAGTCGATGGCAGGAGTTATTTACACGATAACTTATGCATTTTTAAATTCTCTCTACTACAAAAGATTAATTTCTAAGGAAGAACATCAGAGATGGAAGCCTGATAACATAAAAGGAAAGAGTTAGTCGAAGGAAAAATATAGAATACAAATGGGAATGGAAAAAAAAGAAGCCGAAAACTATTTCTTTACAAAAATCATCCGAAGTAATGGGTCAACATGTGACGCATTGATCTCTATACAAAAACCCTTTGACAAATAACTCGATATATGTATATTAGAAAAATATTTCGAGACGCGCAACTCCGAAATCGAATGAGGTTAAAGCTGTCAGTTATTTTCGAAAAAAAAAAAATTGAGACGAATTTTCAAATTTTTAACCTCTTGAACAAAGGTTAAGGTTAATCGTACTCCGATCTAAGGGAATGAGGAAAAAAAACGAGGGAAAGAGCTCTCAGTGATATTTCTCATTAGCTCCGAAAAATGGGTTCGTTAATTGGTGGTTCGTTTACCATCGACTAATCAAGGTAATCCAGTTTTCGAAATAATTTTTTTTTCCTTCGAATTTTCAAACTTGAATCGTGTATTTCAATTTTGAATATTACGTTGGGGGAAAGGAACTAGGGAACTCGCATCAAAAAAGGAAATGGCAAATGAATGAGATTACCTTAATGCGATTTACTCTATTATCAATGTGAATGCGATGAAGTTTTCCTTTTTGCTTCCTTAAAGACACACTCGGTTAATTAAAGGTTCCTCTTTGATTTATTATATCTTATATAAACTTCTTAAAGGGAAACTTTTCACTCTACTCCCGTGGAAAAGATATTTATTTTGTCGCTTTTTCTTTTGCCAGGATTGCCACGGTAAACCTTTTTTTTTTTTAAGACAAAACATTTCACACTTTTTTTTTTCTTAGAATCTACGAAGTGAATTCTTTGTTTTCGGACTGCGAATGTTTTGAATTTTTGTTTTTTCAGGCAGTAGACTTGACAGCACATCTGTTTGCAGGAAAACAAAATTTTTCTTTTTCCTATTTTCCGACAATAGATTAAAAATCAAAAATTCCCGTTTTCCTCATAAAAAAATAAAAGAAAACATGTCCGAATTTCTACGGACAATTTTATGCCCGTTCGATCTTGTTTCGTTTATTTTTTATTATTCATGACTCCTCCCTGCATGCCGCTATCGGCATCAATAATTCAAAATGTCATGAAAGAAGAAGAAAAAAAAAAAAAAAACTCTGGCCTAAAAAAAAAAAAAAAATGGTGGATTCGATTATGAATAAAATAACGCAAAAGGGGCTTTCGAAATTTAAATAGGGAGGAAAAGCTGACTTTTCCTCTCTTCCAATCGCGGTTTTAGGAATTAAAACCGCATAAAGCTTTTGAGAATTTTAACTTGAACGAGGGAACAAGTGCTTTCGAAACTTGTGCATTCTCTTTTTCATTGTTCTGTTTCAAAATGAGTCTTACGTGCGAAAAAGGATGTTCCAAAAAAAGAAAGGAAAAAAAAAAAAAAAAAAATTATTCATTCTTTTCACGATTAATTAGATTCGATTAAAGGGCGTCTGTAGGTTATAATAAATCATTAAAGTGAAAAAGAGAAAACGTTATTGGAATCAATTAATTATTACTCCCGATTTCTAAAACGGGTCTCGCATGGAAAACATGATTTTCGGTTTTTGCGTAGGAGAGGAACTTCAGGAATTGGAAAGCATGTCGCGAAAAATTGAAAAAAAAAAAAACTGAAATGTGCGTTTGAAACTTCCTACATTTTTAATTTTCCATGATTCTAAATATATGTGTGAAAAGCATCCCACCTGAGAGTTTGTCATTTCGATTGTTTTGATTTCGTTTCCCTTTTGTTTTTTTTAGTTGGGAAATTCCAGGCCCTACCAATACCATATAAAATTTTTCCGAAAACATCCGACAATTAGAACGTTCCGAAACGTCCGCCATATTGTTGGAGACCGTATATTTTTAGGTTTGTTTTGCGCAAAGTCCCTAAAATTATCAACCTAAGAAACAAAAAGTCCGTAAAATTATGAATTTTTAATTGTTTAAGTTGGCAGTTTTTAGGGACTTTGCGAGAATTCAACCTAAAAAATACATGTTCTCCAACAATATGGCGGACGTTCTAATAGTCGGACATTCCCGTATATAGGATTGGTAGGGCTTGGGAAATTCGAAACGTTTTAAAATGACGAACTCCCAGTGAAAGGTTTTCCTGTGCAAGTGGTTATTATGGTGCCCCTTATCTTTTGAAAGGCTGTTATCCCGTTACAATAGGCTTGCGCCCAAAAATTAAATTTTCAGATCAGATTTAAGATTTTTTATTCATCTTAAAAATTCGTTTAAAGTTTTTCAATCGTTTAAAACATATGTATTTAAAATTTTCCGAACACGTCAAAATCTGTTCCAAATAACTCGAGTAAATCTTCTAAACATTAATCTAAACATGAAGAAACGACTTTTCCCGTTTTTTTTTTCTCTCCCCTATTGAAAAGGTTAAAAATTAGAGCGGTATGCTTTTCAAAAAATAGTGTATGGCAAGCTATTGTGCTCGAGGGGAACGTATACACGTGGTTTCAATCAATATGGTTTTCTTTTTTTTATTTTTCGTCTCGCGTATGCATAATAAACGACAAAAAATTTCATGTAACGCATATTTTTTTTTCTTACCTTTTTCGCAGAAAGTTCCTTCATAATCGACGTTACGGCATTCGCAGATGGGCCCACTGTCAGTCGATATGCAGATGCCCCCGTGTTGACACGGGTCGAGATCCTCGCAAGCATCTGTTATGTTTCCACGAACACCACCCTGGAAAAAAAGGTAAGATATTCTTTTTTAAAAAAAATATATAATAAAAGAAAAACAAAAAAATATTTAAATTGCATTGGAAATGATATTCAAAACTTAAAAAAACGGATCGTTCAAGGAATGAGAATGACTTGAATTTCTTCGAAAATCTCGATCGTGACCTATAATATGTTTTTTGATGGAGGGGGTGGGAGGGGGTGGGAGGGGGGGGATTTAGAGTTAATGATTCCACGGAATGCTGGGATCCGACTCCCCCCCTTCTCTGCAAAAAAGGTTGAACAAAATATTTTGTGTAACTTCGAGGGGCAGCTTGGACTGGGATTGGATTTTAGGCTCTTGGCGCCTGCATATGCTTCCCTAGCAATATACTGAAACATGTTGCAACTTGAAAGGGTTGATTGACTAGTCGGATGGAGGTGAATGAGTACACTGAGGCCATTAAGTATTGACTGAAAGATAGCCCGACTGTAATTTGATGATTTCCTCACTGACTGACTGGCTAATTGCTAACTGACTGGCTGATACTCTGTGACTGTCTAATTGCCTAACTGACTGACTGACTGACCATCTGACTGACAGACTGACTGGACTGACTGACTAGTTGCTTAAATGACTGACTGACTAATTGTCTAAATGGCTGACTGACTAATTACGTAACTGACTTACTAACTAATTAATTGCGTAACTAACTGACTGACTAATTGCCTAAATGACTGACTAACTAATTACGTAACTGTCTGACTAACTAATTAATTGCGTAACTGACTGACTGACGAATTGCCTAACTAATTGACTGACCAATTGCCTAACTAACTGACTGACTAATTGCCTAACTGACTGACTAATTGACTAAGTGACTCACTGATACCCTGTAACTGACTTATTGCCTGACTGTCTACTTGGTTGATTTCTTGGTTGGCTGATTGACTGCTTGATACTCTGACTGACTTATTTGCCCAACTGACTTATTAATACCCAATTAACTGATGCTTAACTGATTTTTTGCCAAACTGACTGGCTGATACCCAATGACTGACTTATAGCCTGATTGTCTTCTTGACTGATTTCTTGATTGACTGATTGACTGATTGACTGATTAATACTCTGACTGACTAATTGCCTAACTGACTGATACGTAATTAACTGATGCCTAAGGGACTGATTGTTTGACTAACTGATTGCCTGATCATCTGACTTTTGACTATAGAATTAATCAAATTTTTTGAAATCGCTTCTCCTTTATTAGATTATTACGAATGATTTTTTTGCGAATCCTTCTCCACCCGTTGTAAGATAAAGCAAGGCTTTCCTAGGGCCCCCTTCCCCCAACTTGCGTACCTAACATTACAATGCCCTCCTACAATTTAACACCATGACCTAGGATATTAAGCAGAATATTTTGCTTTCACTGTAACTCCTCTTAGTTTCAGCGACAGGTTTCTACTTGATTTTTCGTTTAAACCCCTTTTGCATTCGACTCATTTTGAATATGATTGTTATTGTTATTTAAAAGAGCATTAAGTAGCATTAAATAAACGTGAATACATTTTTAAATGGAACTTTCTAATTTTCAAAAGGATTTATTTGTAATTTTTTTTTTTTTTTGAAAGAACTCCCGCTCTGAAACGATTTAAAAATGCAACCGACATTTTTTAATACGAGAATTAAAAATTCCCGATACGGTTTTTTCCGCTCCTCCCTCCCTTCTCCTCCCAAAACAAATTGATTTAGAAAAGAAAAAAAAAATATACCGTATCCATTACTGAACGCAGAGAGGAAATGGAGATTTAATTCTCATATCAATAATTACGTGAATGATTCAAACAGAAAGAAAATTTAAAAAAAAAAAAATCTGTGGAAATACAAAAACAACGTGCTGAGAATATTTCATTATTTTTAATGGGAAACTTTTCAAGCGTTGTAAACGTCCTGTATAATTTTTTTTCTCCCGTTTTTTTTTCTCTCCTTTAATGACTCCTGATATACTGTATTTCCACAGCAAGAAAATAACATGGCATTATATCTTTTGTCACCGTGATTAACTGCCTTGTTCCTTTTTTTTTCTCGCCTTTTTTTTTTCTTCTCCACATTTTTAATTTCTCTTGCCTTTGCCTCTTTTAGTTACGGTTAATAGGATTTTTCTACTTATAATAATCGGATTAAAAGAAAAATTGTCTGGGATCTTCAATTAATTGCCTGAACCGCGGCGGAAAAAGAGACCCGGATGATTGATTGAGTGACTGATCGAGGGACTTCCATGATTTATCGGCTACGATGAATGGGTTAAATGATGATTTTCAGGACTGATGATTGGTTGACTCCTGGATAATTAAATGGCTGAGAGAAACTACAGGGTGGTTCAAAGCAAATTGATGTCTTCGAAAAATAGATTTATTAAGCCCTGAAAATCTCTGATTTAAAAAAAAAAAAATTGAATTTTTAAATAAAAAGAAAACTGCTGTCTCACTGATTGATTGCCTAATTGACTGAACGGTTGGATGGCTAATCGTTTAATTTCTAAATTGACTGAGTGATTGGCAGACTAACTAATTGCTTGATTTCCTCGCTGACTGTCTATCTGACTGATAGCCTGACTGATTAATTTTCTAGCTGAATGGTTGCCTAAAACCCTGACTGATATCCTGATTTACTGATTGCCTAATTGGCTGAATGGCTAATTGTTTAATTTTTAAATTGACTGATTGACTGATTGATTAATACCTTTACTAACTGTTTGTCTAACGGGCTGATACCTTAACTTTTTGAGTAATAGATACCCGTACTGACTGAGACTAATTGCCTTTTGACTAACTGATTTGACTGACTAATTTTTTGATGGATTGGTAACCTTGCTGACTGACTGCCTAACGGACTGCTACCTTGACAGTCTGATTGTTTGCTTGACCGACTTATTGCGTCAATGTTTGACTGACTAAATGTCTTTTGACGAACTGATTTGACTGACTAACGTTTTGATTGATTTATAATCTTACAGACGGATTGATTGATACCTTTACTAACTGATTGTCTAACGGGCTGACAGCTTAACTTTCTGGTTGTTAGATACCCGTACTGACTGATCGTTTGACTGACTAATTGCCTTTTGATTAACTGATTTGATTGACGTATTGTTTGATTCATTGATAACCTTACTGACTGATTGCATAACGGACTGATACCTTGACGGTCTGATTGCTTGTTTGACTGACTGATTGTGTCATTGTTTGACGGACTAAATACCTTTTGACGAACTGATTTGACTGACTTTTTGATTGATTGATAACCCTACTGATTGATTGCCTAACGGACTGATGTCCTGGTCGTATGATTGTTTGACTGATTGATTGAGTCATTATTTGACTGACTTAATGCCTTTTGAGTTTGACGAAACGATTTGACTAACTTTTTGATTGATTGGTCACCTTACTGTCTGATTGTTCATTTTAATGACTGACTGACTGACTGACTGAGTCATTGTTTAACTGACTAAATGCCTTTCGACGAACCTATTTTGCTAAATTTTTGATTGATTGGTAACCTTACTGACTGATTGCCTAACAGACTGATACCCTGACCGTCTGATTGACTTATTACTGACTGACTGATTGACTCATTGTTCGGCTGACTAAATGTCTTTTGGCGAACTGAATTGCCTGAATCACGTTTTTATTGATTGGTAATCTCACCGACTGATTGCCTATCGGACCTGATACCCTGACTCTCTGATTGTTTGCTTGACTGACTGATTGTCTTTCGACTAACTGAGACGACTAACCATCGTTTTGATTGCTTGATTGATTGATTGATAGCCTTATTGACTGACTGATTGCCTAACAGATCCAGACTCTTAGCAGACATCAGCCCTGACCGTCTGATTGTTTATTTGACTGACTGACTGATGTCAGTCATTGTTTGACTGACTAAATGCCTTTCGACGAACTGATTTGACTGACAAACTTTTCAATTGATTGGTAACCTAACTGACTGATTGCCTGTCGTACCCATACTTTGACCGTTTGATTGACCGATTGACCGACTGCTTCCACTGACTGATTGCCTTTCTACTAACTGATTTTACTAACTAACTTTTTGATTGATTGATTGATTGATTGATCGATCGATTGACTGATTGATTGATTGATAGATTGACTGATTGATTGATTGATTGATCGATTGATTGACTGATCGATTGATTGATCGATCGATTGACTGATTGATCGATCGATTGATTGATTGATTGATTGATTGATTGATTGATTGATTGATTGATTGATAACCATACTGACTGATTGATTGACTAACGGACTGATACCCTAACCGTCTAATTCTTTGTTCGACTGACTGACTGACTGACTGACTGACTGACTGGCTGACTGCCTGATTGAAAGACTAGAAGATGAATGAAGAAGCTAGCCAGCAAACGAATGGTTGGATGGTTGTACGAACGAAAAAACGAAGCAATGAATAAGCGAATGAATGAATGAGTGGAGGAACAGTGAATCGTCTGTACGGAAGTTGCATTCGTTAATCGAGTAGAACCCAAAAATTTTGCTGTTTGAAGCAGATTTTCCTTCCAACTCCTGATTAGCAGAATCTCAGATCATTATTCGAATCGCAAGAGAAACTTCCCGATCATTCATTTCTTTTATTTCCCCATTGTAGGCTAATTTTTAATTGCCTCAGCGAGGAACCTCAGCATTATTACCATTAATCTTATTTCAAAAAGACGAGGGAAAAAGAAAATTCTTTAAGAAAAAAAAAATGAAGAAAGAAAAGATTCTCGTCGTGGCGTCCTTAAAATATTTAAAAGAATTTTTTTTTTTTTTTCCTCTCCCGATAACGAATCAGTCATAAATGTTCAAAATTTTGATTAAAAAGGATTTAGATGGAAAAGGTTTTTTTTTTTTTTCCGCAGTAATGTTACCGAAGAGGTAACCATGGAAACGATTGAACATTTTCCAACCGCGTTTTGGTCTGCCGGAATGATTCCCAGCAAAATCAATCCCATGTCGATTCCAGCGAAAAGAGAGGGAAAAAAAAAGTTTCATGTCTCGGATCATCTTCAATTTGAAACGGTGGCCGAAACGGGGAAAGGGGGAGTGGATTAAAGGGAAAAGGGAGGGGTGAACCGTTTTTCTGTTGGTGCTGACGGAATGGGTCATTGCAAGATACCAAAGTCGTCGGTTATTTCTGAAAATGACAGCAATCTCGAAAATAAAAACTTCTTTCCCCCTCTTTTGTTTTCCTTTTTTTTTTTTTTTTTTTTTTTTCCTTCTTTTTTTCCGTATTTTTGATAACACGGTTTGCTGCATTACATAAAAGCTTGCACGGTGTATTTATCAAAAGAATTAATAGCTATTAACCGTATTTCGCGTTTCCGCTTTTACTTCTCGTATAATACGGGAATGTTCACTTTCCTGATTTAGGTTTTTAAAAGGGTGGTCGGAAACGTATATATTTAGAAAATATGGAGGTTATTTCGGTTTTAAAATAAAAATGTTATTAGTGTTTTTCCCCTGTGCTATTTTTTTAAAAATATATTTGAAGCGGGAAGAGCTAACCATCCTCTGTAATTTTTGAAGTCATAACCAAAAAACAAGTACTCCAATTTGGTGTACGATAAGCTACTAAAGAAGGAGGGCCGATAACCGGGTTTTTGGGTTCCCCCCGCTGCCTCCGCTTATCCTCAACGTTCCCTTTTCCCCAATTTGTTTTCCTAAAAATAAATTTCTTGTAATTATTTTCTTACAATCATTTTTCCTACAAACTCTATCCTATACAATACAATCCTATTGAAAATCCTAAAAAAGAATTCTAAAATTTCTGTTACTACAAAATTAAAATTCCTATTGTAAATTTCCTTTTTAAAAAAAAACTTAATTCTCTTTTCCTGCAAATTAAAATTCTTGTGGAAATCCTAAAAAAAAATCCTGAAATCTTTTTTCCTACGAATTAAAATTCCTATTGTAAATTTCCTTTTAAAAAAATCCTAAAATTTCTTTCCCTAAAAAAAAAAAAAAAAATCCTAAAATTTCTGTTCCTACAAATTAAAATTCCTATTGTAAATTTCCTTTTAAAAAAATTCTAAATTCTCTTTTCCTACAAATTAAAATTCCTGTGGAAATCCTAAAAAAAAAAAATCCTGAAATCTTTTTTCCTACGAATTCAAACTCCTATTGTAAATTTCCTTTTAAAAGAATCCTAAAATTTCTTTTTCCTAAAAAAAAAATTCTTAAATTTCTTTCCCTAAAAAAAGAAAAAAGATCCTAAAATTGCTGTTCCTACAAATAAAAATTCCTATTGTAAATTTGCTTTTTTAAAAAAAAAATTTAATTCTCTTTTCCTAAAAATTAAAATTCCGATTGTAAATCCTAAAAAAAATAAAAAAATCCTGAATTTTTTTTTCCTACAAATTAAAATTCCTATTGCAAATTTCCTTTAAAAAAATTCAAAATTCTCTTTTCCTACAAATTAAAATTCCTGTGGAAATCCTAAAAAAAAAATCCTGAAATCTTTTTTCCTGCGAATTAAAATTCCTATTGTAAATTTCCTTTTAAAAGAATCCTGAAATTTCTTTCCCTAAAAAAAGAAAAAAAAATCCTAAAATTTCTGTTCCTACAAATTAAAATTCCTATTGTAAATTTCCTTTAAAAAAAAAACTTAATTCTCTTTTTCTACAAATTAAAATTCCTGTGGAAATCCTAAAAAAAAATCCTGAAATCTTTTTTCCTACGAATTAAAATCCCTATTGTAAATTTCCTTTTAAAAAAATCCTAAAATTTCTTTTCCTACAAATTAAAATTCCTATTGTAAATCCTTTTAAAAAAAATCCTAAAATTTCTTTTTCTACAAATTAAAATTTCTAAATCCCAAATTAAAACTCCTACAATTGTAAATTCCTTTAAAAAAATTTTTAATTCTTTTTTTCTATTACCTTTAATTAAAATTCCTGTAGAAATTTCCTAAAAAAATCCTAAAGTTTCTTTTCCTACAAATTAAATTTCTTATTGTAAATTTCTTAAAAAAAAAAAAAAGAAAAACCCTAATAGTTTTTTTCAAGCTAAACTTTTTGTAAATAATTTTTTTCTGTAACGTGTAATGTGGAAGTTAAAGAACCGTTTTTTTTTTCCCTCTTCCAAAAATACCCTAGTGTCTATACAGCTTTAAAGCATTTTTCACATTCACTTTTTAATTTTTTTTTCTCTTTTTCTAAGCATTAAAAACACCTCGCCGGCATCTTACAGGAACAAAAATTTTCGTTCCCAAAAAGCAACATCATCCTGTGGCTACAAAACGTTTCTGACTGTTCCCTTTTTATTCTCGCTTTTCCATCTCTTTTGTTTTTTAAACCGAAACAATTTATTGCGATAAAACGGGATTGTTTATCGTCGCCTAATTTAAAAGGAAATGTCAACACCGGAAAATCTTATTGATTATTTGCTTTAAACGTCACCAGGCGGCAGTCAGTTGGTAAGGAGAAAGTTGTATATCTTTGTCAAAGGGTAATCCCCTCGGTCGGACCTCGGTTTTTACTCCCCTCCCCCCCTTTTCTTTCCCCCCTGCTTCCACACCCCCCCCCCCTCCCTGATCCCTCTCTTCTCCTTTTAAAAAGTTCCGGAGTAAGTTTGGGTTGTCTTTGTAAAAGCGTAAATTGCTAATTACTAGCTGTACGGATGACTTTGGGGAGTAAATTTTGCGGCGTGAATAATAAAATAAAAAAAAAAATGTTATGTGTAAAATAATAAAATCGTTTAAAGTCGAGGGTGAAAAAACGTAAAACGTTGCTGACCATTTTTTCCTCTTTGTAAATAATCTTTCCAATTTCCTAACTAATCATTAGTTGCTTTTACTTCTTTTGATACATCGGGTAATGAAAGTCCCATAATAGTCCTCAAGATTCCAGCCTTGTTATTTACGGTTAATGGCTTGGATTTCGATCTTTTTCGCCATACGCAACCATCTCAAACATGAACAAAATTCCCAAAAGTGCATTACATCACTGACACAATGATGCCTAGGGAAGAAAGGAAAGGGAAAATGAGGTAACTTTTAGGTTTTTAGGTCGACTGCATTTTTTTTTTTTTTTTTTTTTCGGAGAAATTGTAATTTTCGACTCTATTCCCCCGCCTTTTATATTAAAATCCTCTTTGATATTCACACCGAATGCCCCTCGTTTCCCCTTTTATTAATCAAATTAATGGAGCCAGAACTGTGGAGTGGAAGTGCCCTTTTCTTTCAAAAGTGGGGAAAGGGGGGGGGGACGCTGGAAATTATATAATAAGAAATTGAAAAGGGGTTTTATGAATAATTCATATTCAATTTTTCGAACTGGAATCCTTTCAGGTTATTGCACATCATCAAAAAACTGGTTTAGGTAAGCATGGTAAGGCAGTAAAATATTCATCCGGGGTTGTGGTTTAAAAACAAAAAAATGAGATCGGTGAACCGATCAAAGTGCTTTATCGACGAATTATGAAATGTATATTATAAATAATATACATAACGGTTAGATTTTTGATCAGAGGTCCACCAAAGCCACTGTACGGGCATATGGAATCTGAATTTTGGAAAAATAATTTTAAATTCGGAATCCTCTACCCCGAAAATATTCTCAAAAATTCGGTTAGATTTTTGATCAGAGGTTCACCAAAGCCGCAATACTGGCATAAGGGATTCGAATTTCGGAAAAATTATTTCAGATTCGGAATCCTCTACCCCGAAAATATTCTCAAAATGCGGTTAGATTTTTGATCAGAGGTCCACCAAGCCGCATACTGGCATAAGGGATTCGAATTTCGGAAAAATTATTTCAGATTCGGAATCCTCTACCCCAAAAATATTCTCAAAATACGGTTAGATTTTTGATCAGAGGTCCACCAAAGCCGCAGTACGGGCATAAGGGATTCGAATTTCGGAAAAATTATTTCAGATTCGGAATCCCTACCCCGAAAATATTCTCAAAAATTCGGTTAGATTTTTGATCAGAGGTTCACCAAAGCCGCAATACTGGCATAAGGGATTCGAATTTCGGAAAAATTATTTCAGATTCGGAATCCTCTACCCCGAAAATATTCTCAAAATGCGGTTAGATTTTTGATCAGAGGTCCACCAAAGCCGCAATACTGGCATAAGGGATTCGAATTTTGGAAAAATTATTTCAGATTCGGAATCCTCTACCTCGAAAATATTTTCAAAAATACGGTTAATTTTTTGTTAGCTCCCACGAGAAACCCGCCAATCAGCATCCAAATCGCTTTGTTGACATAATCGATGACGTCATATCACATATCGGTTTTTAGGCCTATACCCATACTTTTAGCCCTGCTCACCGTTTCTGAACCACTCAACAGAATTTAACCAAATTTCAATGGTAGCGTATCTGGATGAATATCTACTGCAGTACGAAAATAGGACTCAATTGGTAGCTGCGTTCGCGATTTTAGTTAAAAAAGATCTTGAAATTGTTGAAAATTTAACATTTTCACTCACTGCTTCCGAATCCCTGGATCGATTTAACTCAAAAACTAATCAGCACCTACATTTCATTAGAAGTTGCTACTCACCAAAAATCATCGAAATCCGTTCTTTCGTTTTTCTGATTTTCCTCCGACAGACACTTTTTTGTCCACATATATTCATACACACATACACACACACGGCCACCATCAAAATTTTGCTTTTTTCGCCATCAGGGGACTTCAAAACGTGTAAAAATATCAAAAACTAAAAATCTGAAATTTGTGCTAAAAACAATGCTTTATTCTCCCTGCGGTCGATAAAGCAAAAAAAAAAAAAAATCGTATTTTGTGTCAAAAACTTTCTTTGGTTATGACCGTGCAAGATGGGGGGGTCCGTTATTTTATAAAAGCAGACATCTAATTTTTTAATTTTTTAATTTTATTCGTGTTAAAATATGACTTCTTTATTTTCTAGGCTCTCTGATGATGGACACAAGTGATCCGAAATGACCATAAGAGAATGAAATAAAAAATATAACGTTCAATTTATGATCTACACAGTAAAAAAGTTTATGTCAAAATCAACATAACTAGGTCCACATAATTTTTATGTTGTTTTTGTTTTATGTTTACCTTTTGGGACAAACAACATAAAAAATTTATGTGGACCTCTTAGAACATATTTACATAATATTTTTTACTGTGTAAAGATGGTATTTTCATTATTATTAAGATCAGGAGGGTTCGTCAAAAAAATTTAAAAGTCGGTTTCAAAAAGCCATCTTACTCCTTACTCCTTAATGGGTAAAAGTGAAGTTCATCTATGCGTTCAAGTATTACGTAACACCGAAAGGGGGGAGAAGGGGGTATTCGAAATTCTTACTATTTCTTCCTTGGGGGAGTTTGGCAAATCTTACGTATGAATTTCCATTATAACTTACTGTTCAAAATTTTTTTTTTAATTTCAAAAAATTAAGTTGTTTTAATTTTTCTTCGAATGTCAAAAGTAGAAAAATTGAATTTTTTTTTTTCAAAAAATGTTTTTCGAAAAAATTTAATTCAAAAAATTTTTTTCCAAAAATTTTATTTCAAAAGAATGTTTCAAAAAATTTTAATTCCAAAAAAATGTTTTCAAAAAATTTTAAGAAATAAATATTTCGTTTTTGATGAGATTTTGTGCCAATTGTAGCTATCTTCAGGGATGTGCGTATGAACTTTAAATCTAGACTTAAGAAAAATATTACTCCCAATTTAAAATTAACGTTAAAAAAGGGGGGGAGGGTCCGCGAAAATCTTACGTAATAATAAGGGGTTCGCATGTTCGCCGAACATGTTTGGGGTCGTGCATAAATTACGTAAGCATGGGTTAGGCCCTTTTTGCACGCTTTATCCCATTTCGCCTATGCTTAGCTTATGAGTAAGATTCCCACATTTGGACCCCCTCCCCCCCTAAATGTGCTTATGTAATTTATGTACGGCCCCTTTGGCGTGAAATTGCGCCCTTACACCCTAGCCGTGCGATTTTAATACGAATTTCCTCGGCTCAACTTACCCTATGTTTTTCTTTCCCAGGGCATCCAGTGCACTGAAAAGAAACAAAAACAACAAAAAATGAGATATAATTTTTAAAAAAATCGAAAACAAAATCGAATCGTTTACATTTTTGAATGCACGAAATCAATATTGTAAATCAAATTTGTTTGACTTAATTTTTAACGGGAGGAAAAAAAAAAAAAAAAAAAAAAAGTTTCGAATACATGTTAAATAATGCAAATGTTGCCGATATCTTCTTATTTATGCACATTGTATACTAAAAACAAAATGTGAAATGAAATGTTGAATTCATACGTACAGTGGCGTAGGGTCTGACAAAGCTCCCGTAGCCAATACCCCACAGCAGTCTAACCGATGCGGAGGGAGGGGGAGGAGGGGGGGGGGCAATGAAATAAAGTTTAAAAAAAAAAAATATCGTGGAGTGAAAAAGCGCGTTGTAGGCTCATTTTGAATCTCTAAATAAAGTTACTGAACCGCTGTTTGTAGATAAAAAGAGAGTGAGTATCGGTGGGGGAGTGAAGGGGGGGGGGGTGAATTCTTTTATCATTTTGGTGTGCTTTTGCTTGATTACCATTTAAAAGAATAAAACAACAATTTTTTTTTATATCTGCTTTTGTTTTGAAAAAGAAATTTACGCCTACGATTTAGTTTTTTAATTTTTTAATGGTTTCGGGTGAAGAAAAAAAAAAAGAAAAAATAAGAGGCTTTATGTAAGGGAACGTGAAAGCATCTTGCTTTTTTTTTTAAATAAATAAAAATATCTAAAAGGGAATTTAAAAAGAAAAGAAGACGAGAGAGAAAGGGGAAAAAAAACCGATATCAGATTTCAATTTGACAAAACTTGTATTATATCCGTAGTGTGCACAAAAAAGCTTTTTTTTTTTGCCTGAAATTGCTGCAGTTTGCCCGATCTCGAATTATTATATTTTATGTTTTTGATGGTTTTCCTCTGTCATTTTTTTGATGTTTACTTTTTTTTTTTTTTTTAAGTTAAAAAGTTGTTGCATATTTTACCGAAGATCGGATTTAATAAAAAGGAGCGAGCGGCGTGCATTTTGCTTAGAATTTACACTTTTATTAACTTTTACCTTTTTAAGAGGAGTGGTAACTCTTTTTTGGTGAGTGTTCGATTTTTTTGAGCATTAAAATGGGAAATATACTTCATAGGGCTGAGTCTAGGATGCCGACGCATTCCTTTGAAAGCTGGTTGGTAGTAAAAGAACTACCAACATTTGGAAGTTTGTTGTAACCTGTTCTGGTTAGACGTCACGTGACGTCACTGATTCCTTAAGCCTTTTTTCTGAACTATTTCGGGACCTTACGGGGACTTTCCTGTGGCTTTCCTCAGATTTCCCTGTAAAACGGTTGAAAAATTTTAAGCCCATTTTTGCTAAAAATTCGAATTTTTCGATAAAAATATAATTTTTTTTCCTGGCACCGAAAAAGCCTTAAAATTTTTGATTAAAAAATTCAAAAGTTTAAAAAAAATTAGTCATTTTAATTAAAGTCTTCAAAGTTAAAATTTTAATATTAAAACATTGCTTTAGCTCATATTCTTGGCTAAAGGAAAAATTTTTAAAAAAATTTCTTATAAACGTTTTAGAAAGTTTTTTGTAAAGTTTTTAGAAAATTTCTTGTAAATTTTACTTGAAAAAAAAGCGAAAACTAAAAAATAAGTTAAATAAAATTTACAACTCTGAGACAGATTTTGCCGCGCAGAGGATGCGGAAAACGGTAGAGGGCTCAAAAATTTTGATTCGTAGCCATGAAAATTTTATTAAGGGGGGGGGGGAGTTCCCGAACCTTTACTAATCATTGCTAACAAGGGGGGGAGGGGTCTCAAAAATGGCCAAAATTTTGCTAACGTAATTTATGGACGGCCCTTTAAATGTTTACTTTTAGGGGCCTTTTTTGCTGATCCTAAAAGTTCATCAACGGACGGCAAAAACGGACGTATAAAGTGCTTTTTGCTTTATCGACCGCAGGGAGAATAAAGCATTGTTTTTAGCACAAATTTCAGATTTTCAGTTTTTGTTATTTTTACACGTTTTGAAGTCCCCTGATGCCGAAAAAAGCAAAATTTGGATGGTGGCCGTGTGTGTGTATGAATGTATGAATATATGTGAAAAAAAAAGTGTCTGTCCGTCGAAAAGCAGAAAAACGAAAGAACGGATCTCGATGATTTTTGGTGGGTAGCAACTTCTAATGAAATGTAGGTGCTGATTAGTTTTTGAGCCAAATCGGTTCAGCGATTCGGAAGCAGTGAGTGAAAATGTTAAATTTTCAACAATTTCAAGATCTTTTTTGACTATACATCGCGAACGCAGCCACCGATTGAGTCAGATTTTCGTACTGCAGTAGATATTCATCAAGATACGCTACCATTGAAATTTGGTTAAATTCTGTTGAGTGGTTCAGAAACGGTGAGCAGGGCTAAAAGTATGGGTATAGGCCTAAAAACCGATATCTCCAACTTTTGAAACGTCACGATATGACGTCATCGATTACGTCAACAAAGCGATTTGGATGCTGATTGGCGGGTTCCTCGTGAGAGCTAACGAAAAACTAACCGTATTTTTGAGAATATTTTTGGGGGTGAGGATTCCGAATCTGAAATAATTTTTCCAAAATTCGAATTCTTTATGCCCATACTGCGGCTTTAGTGGACCTCAAAAAAAACATCTTTTCGTATGATACTGTACACGGTCCCGCGGGGGACCATCCTGAAGAACCTAACATTATTTTTAGAATATGAATTTTTAAATACAGCTTTGCTTCTAAAATTCCAGCTGATACTTGCAATTTTGATTTAGCCGACGTCCTTGTCCCCGGGGCTTGCTTAATATTTACAGGGTAATTTTTTCCTCGCTTTACTTTTCCCCCATTTTTGGAAAAAAAAAAAAAAATCAAGCAAAAAATCGTATTAACGTATCTGTCAAACTGGATATATCCGATAAAATGCAGCCTTTTTTTGCAGTTTTTTTCTTTATCGATTAAAAAGCTATTTCGACATGTGACACATGTCCTCTATTTTAGATAGTTTTTGATCGCCGGACAAAAGGGTTATAAAAAAAAAAAAAAAAATTCTTTTTCCGAAAATGACCTTTTAGATAATAATGATGCTGATGGGGGGGTTGATCGCCCTTGCTGCTGCAAACCGACCTTGAACTTATAAGGAAAAATGTCAAATTTGTTTTACTAATTACTAAATTTTTACGAGGCGGTAAGACCAACGTTTAAAAAAAAAAAAAAAAGAGAGAGAAAAAACAGAAATTGAAAATTTTTGAGGTCGCATTATTGTCCGTCAAAGAGCAATCAAAAATAATTTTTTCATTTTTATTCCAGAGAAACCTGAAATTCATTTTCCCGCTTTTAGATTTGCGTGCATTCAAATTTTAATTCAATTTTTTTTTTTTTTTTTTTTTTTTCGGAATTATGCTCCGTGTCTATCCCTTTTTTTTTTCGAAAGGTCATGGAACGAAAGTTCAAAAAGCTTTCGTAACCAAAATCTTTTTTGTAATCGATTTTTCAAGGGGAGAGGAAAAAAAATCCTTCTCCCTAAAACGAAACAACCGTAACCCTTTAAAAATGAAACTAAAGAAAAAGGAAAGGGAAAATTTTTTTTTTTTTTCCTACTAAACTCGGAACGCAATCATTCAAGTCGGATCTACTGGGAAATTTAAAAAAAAAAATTCTAGTTTATCCCGTAGTCCTTAAGAAAAAAAAAGCGAAAGCCCAGTGACGTGTTGGAATGACCTCTCTGCATCATTCTTTTTTATGTAGATAAGAAAAAAAAATTTTGCATTTTTTTTTTTTTTTTTTTTTTTTTTGGAGAAATTTCTGTAAAAAAAAAAATTCCAACTTAGAATGAAGAGCTTTCGGATTTATTTGATTTATTTAACTTCTTTTCCTAGAGTTTTCTAATCCGCGTCTGCTCCCTAATGTTACTTTCCCCCTAGAGTTTTTCCCGAATCTAACGAAACGGGTTTTTTTAATGGCTTGGGTTTTTTTTTTTTTTTGGGAAAGAGGTGGTTCTCGGAACAAAAAGGAAAAAAAAAACGTTACAATTTTATTTTCCTTGATTAACATCGGGGATTGAAAGCCCTTACAGCTATGACTTTTGAGAAAATTCATCATTAATCATCGCGATGGGGGGGACTCGGCTCCCCCCACTTTGTACTCTTTCCTAGTCTTTTGTTCAGTCGGAGGCCGTTATTTTCTTAATATATTCTCATTAATTTATACGAACGTTACAAAATATTAAATATCGTGAAAAGCTATTTCAGTTTAACGTATAAAAAAGCTTAGGAAAAAAAAAGTTGTGAGTAGAGATTGCAAAGTACCGACATGTTTTTATTCCCGGGAATCGGGAATTCCCGACGATTTAAAAAAAGAAGGTTTTAGTAAAAAAGGAAGAAAATCGATTCCCGTCTCGGAATTCCCGGGATGGGAATTCCGGGAATTTTTTTAAAATCGTCCAGACATCTATTGCATATGCCTATATATCATGCCTAGATATATAAGGCACTTTAGGGAATTGCTAAATTTGAAAAATAGTATAGTACTATGATGTATTGGAAAAGAAGACGTCGAAGCACGTCTTAGCAGCTCCTCTCGGCCTATTCGCCATTTCTTGGGTAAAAAAGAAACTGCCTTTTTTTCGTCTGCTTCGAACAAACCCTATTTCAGTGAAGACTTCTAATTACTTGTAGTTCAGAATCTATCGGTCCCGCTCGTCAAAAACGTGTTAGGGTGTCTCGTTTTGAAAGAAGGTCTTCGATTTTGTTGCATAGAAAACTTTTTTCTAATTTTTGGCCGATAATTTTTTTAAAAAATTAGAAATATTGACCAAAAAAAATGTTTTTCAAATTTCTAATTTTTTAAAAGAATTATCGGCCGAAAAAAAAAGTTCTAAATTTTTTATGAAACTATCGGCCAAAAAAAAAGGTTTCTCAAAACCAATCGGCCAAAAAAGTTTCTAATTTTTTAAAAAAATTATCGGCCAAAAAAGGATCTCAAATTTTTAATTTTTTAAAAAACTTATCTGCAAAAAAAAAAAAAAAAAAAAAAAAAAAAAAAATCCTTCCTGGATCAATATGCCCGATATCTGATTGTTTAATTAAAATAATGCGATCCGAAAATTTCCTTCTAAAAAAAAAATGTTTCCCAAATTTTTAATTCTTGAAAAAGTTATCGGCCAAAAAAAAGTTTCTCAAATTTTTATTCGATAATTTTTTAAAAAAATTATAAATTTGAGATCCTTTTTTTTGCCGATAATTTTTTTTAAAAAATTAGAAACTTTTTTTTCGGCGGATAATTCTTTTAAAAAACTAGAAATTCGAGAAAAAAAAATTTTTTTTGGCCGATAATTTTTTAAAAAAATTAGAGTCGTGTCTCCATTCGCGATTTATCCGATGATCGGATATATTCGAACGTCTGCTTTATCCGAGCACCGGAAGTACTAAATCTCTTTTTTGCTTCTCCTTGGTTGTTTTTGAGTGGACTTTTCCGCGGCATAATTAATGAAAAACACTTTTCTTTAAAATTGTCCGTAAAATCTTCGGAATTGGAACAATAAATTACTTTTTTTAATATCCCGCACGCAAAAAATAAAAACAAAATATCAAATACGCCATTGTTATTTTCAAGTTCTAGTTTTTTCCTAGTGTCCGAAAGTACAGTACTTCCGGTGGTCGGATAATCCGATCATCGGATAAATCGCTAATGGAGGCACGACTTAGGAATTTGAAATCCTTTTTTTGCCGATAATTTTTTTTAAAAATTAGAAACTTTTTGGCCGATTGTTTTTCAGAAACCTTTTTTTTAGCCGACATTTTCATAAAAATTAAAAATTTGAGAAACTTTTTTTTTGCCGATAATTTTTTTAAAAATTAGAAATATTGACCAAAAAAAAAGTTTCTCAAATTTCTAATTTTTTAAAAGAATTATCGGCCGAAAAAAAAAAGTTTCTAAATTTTTTATGAAACTATCGGCCAAAAAAAAAGGTTTCTCAAAAACAATCGGCCAAAAAAGTTTCTAATTTTTTAAAAAAATTATCGGCCAAAAAAGTTTCTCAAATTTTTAATTTTTTAAAAAACTTATCTGCAAAAAAAAAAAAAAAAAAAAAAAAAAAAAAAATCCTTCCTGGATCAATATGCCCGATATCTGATTGTTTAATTAAAATAATGCGATCCGAAAATTTCCTTCTAAAAAAAAAATGTTTCCCAAATTTTTAATTCTTGAAAAAGTTATCGGCCAAAAAAAAGTTTCTCAAATTTTTATTCGATAATTTTTTAAAAAAATTATAAATTTGAGATCCTTTTTTTTGCCGATAATTTTTTTTAAAAATTAGAAACTTTTTTTTCGGCGGATAATTCTTTTAAAAAACTAGAAATTCGAGAAAAAAAAATTTTTTTGGCCGATAATTTTTTAAAAAATTAGAGTCGTGTCTCCATTCGCGATTTATCCGATGATCGGATATATTCGAACGTCTGCTTTATCCGAGCACCGGAAGTACTAAATCTCTTTTTTGCTTCTCCTTGGTTGTTTTTGAGTGGACTTTTCCGCGGCATAATTAATGAAAAACACTTTTCTTTAAAATTGTCCGTAAAATCTTCGGAATTGGAACAATAAATTACTTTTTTTAATATCCCGCACGCAAAAAATAAAAACAAAATATCAAATACGCCATTGTTATTTTCAAGTTCTAGTTTTTTCCTAGTGTCCGAAAGTACAGTACTTCCGGTGGTCGGATAATCCGATCATCGGATAAATCGCTAATGGAGGCACGACTTAGGAATTTGAAATCCTTTTTTTGGCCGATAATTTTTTTTAAAAATTAGAAACTTTTTTGGCCGATTGTTTTTCAGAAACCTTTTTTTTAGCCGACATTTTCATAAAAATTAAAAATTTGAGAAACTTTTTTTTTTGCCGATAATTTTTTTAAAAAATTAGAAAGAGATCCTTTTTTTGGCCGATTCTTTTTCAGAAGCCTGAATTTAATTTAATTTAATTTAATTTTAACCTTTATTTTAAATTTAACCTTTATTTAATTTAATTTAATTTAATTTTTTTTTAAATTTTTCTGTTGTAAATTAACTTAGATGGTCTGCTTTCTTCCTTCCCTGTGACAACAAATTCATTGTGATAAGTTTGAACTAATAAGACTTAATGTTTATATTTCATGTTTTTTTAAAGATGATTATTATTTTTTTTTTAAAGATATTGTAGAGTCCCTTTTTCGAGAAAAAACGGAACATAATATCAATACCGCAAAACAAATTTGCTAAAGTAAGTTTCTTCAAAAACCCCAATTTCCCCCCTCAAAATTGATTACCTTCCGATTACGTAAGATTTTGACATCCCCCCCCTTCCTACTCCCCCCTTTTAAGTATTAGTAAGATTTTCCCAGACTCCCTTCCTCCCCTTAATATTCTTACGTAATATATAACGACCCTTTTCTATTTATTCTGCCCCCAAATGATCTGGGATTTCTTGGCGGTAGGAATGTCCGGCTGTATTTCTTGACAACCCAACATGTGGCAATAAATTAAAACCCAGTAATCTAAATTTCTGCATGTAACATTTAATAGCATCCCATGCATGCTATCCATTAATCACCCCGGTAATCAGGCTTTGCCAATTCCGTATATGGCGACACTGGCACCTTCAATAATCTTTTTTTTTTCGTTATAAATTCCGTGACCCCCAATCTCTACTTTATTCCTCGTTCTTAAAATCAACTTTATAACAAATCGCATTAGCTTTTCTTAAATTTTAATTAATTTAAAACAAAAATAGCTCCCACGCATTTGGGATGATTGACGGTATTTTATTGATTGAAACAGAAATTACGTTTCGTGACAATCGACTAATTTCAACAAATAAAATGCACTGGTAGCCGATTTGGAAACCGTGGAGACAAGTGCGGGGAGGAAGGGGTGTGGGAGGGGGGGGGGGGAAGGCGGGTAGGCTTCGTTTCAAATTAAATATTTGTGGAGCAGTTTCGGGGTTTCGCGGAGTGTTTAACTCGTTTTCACAATGAGCCAAAGCATACTTAGTCGTTAAATATCCGGTAAATAGCCCCCAATGATATTCCATTAGTATGACAAACGTGTTTAGAAATGCGGAGCCTGGCCTCCTATGTTTTGTGTGTTTATACTCCGCAGCTAATCATTCTGTAATATACTGCACTTCCGGTTTTTTTTTCTTTTCTCTTCTCTCTCCCCTTCCCCAATTGCAAAATACATACGGCTTTCCGTGATTATAACGTCCCTATCGGTATAATGGGGTTTTTACTGTCTGACGCTATTACGCAGTTTCATTAACTCGGGATACGTACAATAACTGTTTAATTTTTTATTATTATTATTTAGATGAAACGCAAACCGAGAGACGGAGTTTGACAAGTTGCAACTTGTTATGACGAGTTGCTATTAGCGTTTCGGTGCTTATGGAAACGGTTGGGAAGTAAAGAGAAATGATCGTTTTATTAATAAAACCAACTCTTAAAGTTTTTTTTTTTTTTTTTTAACGAGTTTAATAAGATTGTTTATGTTTAACTAAGTTGCAGAATTTTTAGGTCGGGTGAACAAGGTTTAGATCTTACCAGGTTTCCGGCACTTGAAAATTATTTGTACACCGAAATGCAAAAATAAAGTAATGCAGAAAATGCAGAAAATGCATGAGTAAAGGGAACGTTCAAGTATTACGTAAGATTTTTAGGGGGGGGGGGGTCCGCATCCACCATCTTCGCCATAAGCTAAGTATTGCGAAATGTCTTACAACCGGGGGGGAGGGGGTCCAAAAACCCGGAAAAAAGTCTTACGTAATACTTGAACGTTCCCAAAGCACTGTAATGCAAAATATATTGAATTACATTTTTAAAAAAGTGATTAAAAAAATAATGCAAAGTAATGCGCATAGGGCAAGAGTAATGCACTGTAATGCAAAAGTAATTCACTGTAATGCAAAATAATGTTATGTAATGCAAAATAATGCACTGTAATGCAAAAGTAATGCACTGCAATGAAAAAGTAATGCACTGCAATGCAAAGGTAAATGCACTGTAATGCAAAGCAGTGCAAAGTGATGCACTGTAATGCAAATTTGTGCATAGAAATGCATTGTAATGCAAAAGTAATGCACTGTAATGCAAAAGTAATGCACTGTAATGCAAAAGTAATTCACTGTAATGCAAAATAATGTTATGTAATGCAAAATAATGCACTGTAATGCAAAAGTAATGCACTGCAATGCAAAGGTAAATGCACTGTAATGTAAAGCAGTGCAAAGTGAAGCACTGTAATGCAAAAGTAATGCACTGCGATGCAAAAGTAATGCACTGCAATGCAAAGATAATGCACTGTAATGCAAAGCAGTGCAAAGTGATGCACTGTAATGCAAATTTATGCATAGCAATGCATTGTAATGCAAAAGTAATGCATTACCAAATGTACACCGAAATGCGGGAGTGCCGAACCTTTCGTTCATACTTTATTTTCTAATTTAATTTTCCGCCCTTTCCGGTATGAAAAACGGATGCAAAAAGCATGTACAATTTTTCCAAATTGTATTTCATTTTTTTTATAATTTTTACAAACAAAACAATATGGTGTCCATATTGTTATGCATAGGTTATTGAACAATTTGAACATATTTTTTAAGAGTCAAAACTTGAACGCGCATAATTTTAAGCATAACCCGTACGAAAAAAAGATGCATAAATTATATAAAAATTATGTATAAATTATTCAAAAATTAGACATGTATAAAAATGCACAAATTATGTATAAAAAACTTAACTTTTTTTACCGGAAAATATTTTTTTCATCCTTCAATTTAAGTATGCATAAATTATGCAAAAATTATGCATATACATTTTGTAAAAAATTATGCATGTTCAAATTTTGGTACTTAAAAAAATATGCATTATTTTAATTTAATTTAATTTATTTAACTTTGTAAAATGTATGCACGTCCAAATTTTTTCGTAAATAATGTTTTTCAGAAATTCCGATTTCTATTTCGATTCCGATTCCGATTCCGATTCCGATTCTGAATAAAAATTAATTGGAATTGCAGCCCTGAATTTTTTCCATATATTTTGTAAAACGTTGCGTGCTTTGCTATCGGAAATTTTCCATAGATTACCGAAGTCCACTTTTTACTGTCCTTTCCCAGAAACAGGGGGTGATCTAGCTAAGTGCTTACCTTATAATCCTTCATTTTCATTTCTTGTCTCCTAGGCGATGAGCTATCTTCATCTTGGTATACTAAATTCCTAATGGCTCCCGCGAATCTCGGTTCGAAAATCACACTCGGCAAAGCTAACAAAGTTAATTTATTATTATACCACGACGGCATTCCGCCCACGTAAACGTCAGAATTGGTCGATAATTTCCCGAAAAGGAATTCCTTCCCCCGGGAAGTTCTCGTTTGACTGGCACCGTCGACGGATAACGAAGTCCTTTCGACTTTTCTTTGAACGTGGACCTTGTGCCAATGACCGTCGTTCAAGTCCCTCCCTACAGTTAAAATCTGAGCACCTCCTCCTAAATTATACCTTAACCTTAAAGCTCCCTCGACTAATTTAATTTCGAAAAAATCGTAAGTCCCCCCGTCGTCCGTGTATAGGAGCAACCCGTTCGGCTGCTCCGTTTTGAATTCGAACTCTAGCGAACCGTTCAGGCCCACGTTCCATTTTTTAAACTGAGCAAACGACGTTTGTGATCCGTCTAACACGAAACTAAAGGTGATTGGTATAGTCATGACTAAAAACACTGAGTACCCGAACATTTTCGCCTCCCCGCGTTTTTTATTTTTTTTCTTATCAATTTTTCATTTTTCCGGCCTTTCCCGACGAAGACAGCGATTTGGTGTTGGGTCGATGTTCCGAATTCCGATCTTCCATTGTGCGTGGTTGTTGTTGTTGTTTTTGTTGCTGTTGTTGCTTCCGCTGCTGCTGTGTTGTTATCTTATTTTTTTTCCTAGATGGAAAGCAGAAACCCTGTCGCAATCAATCCGTTTGGTTTACATGTTTTATTATTTCGTTTGGTTGACATTTTGATCTGAAAAAAGAGAGAGAGAGAAAAAAAAGATGAAGTATGAAATAATGGCAGATACGTCAGCTAATCGAATATTCTGTCGATGTCAAATAACAAGTTCATATCAATTTTCTGTAGCTCTGTGTGTGTATGTGTTTGTTCTTTTTTTTTTTTTGCTTGTGACAAAAGCGCAAGCAAACGGGGAACAATTGGAAACGACGGAAATTCATCGGAAGCGATTAATTCCGAGGATTAATGGAAAAAGAAAAAGATTAATTTTTTTTGACGAATTAATGGTTTTCGTTGTGATTTGTGCATTCATGTTAAAAGAGGTTTCGATGTGTTACGGAAGGAATGGCGGTTTTTTTAAACGAGTTGAGACATGTTCGGATCGAGTTCAGACTTGAAAACCAATATTTTAGTTCAGAAAGTACATCTCGTCGCATTATTTTGTTTCCTAATTTTTTTGGTAGATTTTAAGACTTGAGTGGATAAAGGAGGTAGATGGACGTGTCAAAAAAAAAAAAAAAATAAAATAAAAAATAAGACTTGCGCACGGAGGGAGAAGATTTGCTTTTAACGAGAGCTAACTTGCCGTCAGTCAAGTTCAAGAATACTATCCGCCATATTGTGGAGTGTGTCATTTGATGTACTGTACATTACTTTACAATATGGCGACCCTTCAATGAGGATTTTTACGTCAAACTAAATCCGCTAGGGGGGCTCTGGTTGCTATCATGGTAAAATGGCGGCCGGCTTCGGATTGATCAATAAATATTTCCTTCTCATGTTAATGTCATTATTAACCAATCCGAAGCCGGCCGCCATTTTTCCATGATAGCAGCCAGAGACCCCTTAGCGGATTTAGTTTGCCGTAAAAATCCTCATTAATCACGAGGTCTGTCACGTGGTCATTGGTGGGGGTTGCAATCCCCAGTCCCGTAATCTTTGTCGTAGGACTACTTCAGAGGGCTCGGTCCTGGGGAAATCTGTCTGTCCGGTTGGTGTCGGTCTGTTCGCACCAAAAATGAATATTTAATTAATTAATAATATTAAAATTTTAACTCTGAAAATTTTAAATAATATTTTGACTATTTTTTTAAAATTTTTGGCCTTATTTAATTGTAAAATTAGACGACATGAACTTAAAAGGACGAAATTAGATGCAAGGACTTAGAAAATTTCTTGTAAATCTTATTTAACTTTTTTTTTAAATTTTCGCTGTTTTTAAAGTAAAATATTTAGTAAATATTAATTAAATTTTTTAAAAATCTTATTTAACTTTTTTTTTAGTCGTTGCTGTTTTTAAAATAAAAAAGTAAAATTGACAAGAAATTTAAAGTTAAAATTTTACTTTAATGTTAGACGACATGAACTTTGAAAATTTCTTGTAAATTTTTAAGAAACTTAACTTTTACAAGAAACTTAAAGTTGCTAAAGCAAGAACTTAAAAATTTGTTCACTACATTTTTTAATTTTGTCCTTTTTCCTTTAGCCAAGAATATGAGGTAAAGCAATGTTTTCATATTAAAATGTTAATTTTGAAGACATTAATTAAAATTTTGACTAATTTTTTTTCAACCTTTGCCCTTTTTTATCAAAACTTTTATGTTTTTTTCGCGCCAGGAAAAAAAATTATATTTTTATTAAAAAATTCGAATTTTTTGACCGTTTCATTTTTTAAATCGTTTCATTGTTTCAATTTAGCAAAATTAGGACAGTAAGTCCTTTAGGGGATCAAAATCTTTAAAGGGGAAGTGGTTGGTCAATTCCGTAACGAACTATGTAGCGTGGACTTCACTGGAGGACAAACAATCTCACTGGAGGATAACCTTCCATTGAGTTCTTACGAGCAAAAACTTTAAAAATTTTATTCAAGCAGCTTGCGTGTAAAAATTATAATCACTCTCATTTCATACTCGTATTTTTTTTTATTTGGTCCTGTTAAATAATTTTCCAAATTTAGTTTATTTAATAAATTTAAATTTATTTGAATCGCCCGTAACAGCTCATGTAATGTACGACCCACTTCTGGTCGCCATTTTACTTCCTCAACGTGGATACGGTTTATACGTAAATTTTTTTCTGGTATATATACACACCCATAAGCTAAACGTAGGCAATTGTAGAATATATACATTTTGTCTCCTCATTGCGAACCCTAATTGTAATAGAGATTTAACCGCATTAGGAGGAATCGTCATCGTGGCAGCAGACTAATCGTATTTTACTTTTTACGGAAAAACGAACAAAAATCTCGGGGGAAAAAAAAATATTAAGGAATTTTCAGAATTTTTTCCTGAAAATGTTTCCGTAAAAAGTAAAATGCGATTAGTCTGCTGCCACGACTGATCACTTTTTCTTTTAAATTCTTGGGTCTTTACGGCTATATCCTGGGAAACATTTTCCGTAATAAGTAAAATGCGATTAGTCTGCTGCCACGACTAATGACTTCTTTCTTTAAAATTTTTGAATCTTTCCGGGTATATGCTGGGAAAATTTTTCTGTAAAAAGTAAAAATATGATTAGTCTGCTGGCACGACTGATGATTTTTTCTTTAAAATTCTAGGACCTATGCTCAATACGAGTCAGTGACACCCAAAAAAGAGTTGATCTCACAAAATTCGATTGCTTTTTATTTTTCCCCGAGTGTTTCAAATGTCTGTACATATGTCTAAGTCTTGTTTGCATCTGTCGGTGGGTTTGTAGATCTGGTTGTGACAGGTGAAAGCCGAAGACTTGAAATTCAAAATTTAAATTCCGTCTTACGATTTCCTTATTTCCGTCTTATCGTTCTTGATTATTTTCTTTTTATTTTAACCATTTTTACGTATTTTGTTTTTTTAAAAAAAGGGAAATCCCGAAAAAATTGTCGCGAGTGAAATCGAGTCAAGAATTTAAATTTTTTTATTTTTCAGGTACTATTTGGTTTTATTAATTTCCCCGTTTTATTTCCTATTGGAATAACATAATATCGTCTTTTTTTTCCTTATTGTATTTGACGCTTTCCTCGTTTCCGAAATCCTCCTTCTCCTCTTATTACTTTGTTTTTCCTCCTGCTATTGTTTTGTTAAATCATCTTCTCATTTTATAGAATGTATTACAAAATAAACTTGAAGAGTTATATTTCACTCGGCATAAAACTTAAGTAAAACTCAACTCGATTGTTTATGATAACTTTTCAGCGCTTCCTAAATTTCATTGATGCATTAATTTTGCGATTTCTTCACCGTTGAAAACTTCAAACTTGCGTCAGACGTTTAAAAAAAAAAAAATCGAACCACTCTAAAAATCATACAATTTTTTTTTTTTTTTTCTTAGTGTTGAAACCTACGACCATAAAAAAAATAAAATACAACGGTGTAACTAAAGAAACCATAAACAATGTCATAACATGGATCCAATTATTACTCCTCCCCCTGCTGCCCCCCCCCCCCCCCCCCCAAGTCAAAAGCCTCTTCTACTTTCCCTTATGCGTTATCGATCAGACCCATCTAGCCTATGCAAATCCTCTGGTCCCTCACCTCGTATATTTTTTTTTTCCATTTCCCTTGATTTTTCCCTCCCCCTTTTCTCCCCCCCCCCCTCATCTCTTTTTATGACATGTTTCTATTTGTTAACATGCACACGTTCTATGTAATGAGAAGGTTTCGATCCAAATTACAGTTTCAGCCAGTCATGTCCAGGTTTTTTTTTTTTTTTTTCGTACTCCAAAAAAAAAAAAAAAAAAAAAAAAAAAAAAAAAAAAAAGTTTGTTGCGTTTTGTTTGAAAATTGCATAGTGCGATTTGCATTTTTTTTTCTTCTTTTTTGAAAAATTTAGCTGGCGGCGTTTCATTAATCCAAACATTGATTGATATCCTGCCTATTTGAAGCGGATCTAATGATCCATATTTTATTACCAACTAATCATCGGGTGGATTTACATTATGACAGATTGAAAGGAATCGACAGATAGATTTCCCGTAATGGCGTCCCACGCAGTTTAAATCGGCGATTGTTGCTACATTTTTAACAAGGTGATTCCTTTTTTTTTTTTTTTTTTTTTTTTTCTTCTCCCTTTTCGTGCGTTGCATTTGGCTTTGCCCTTGAGATTCGACGCTTTTATTTTTCTTTTCTTCGAAAAGGATATTTTGAATCCATTAACTGACTTCCTTCCAATTTTAATATTTTAAAAAAAAAAAGTTATCGAACACTTCTTTGAAGAAGTTTTTATCGTTTTACGTTGCAAGTTTTTTTTTTAAAACTATTTTAGTTTGTGATGGTCAGGTTTGAAAGAGTATCGTCTTGTCTGCCCTGGTGTTGCGTCTTCTCTCAGAGAATGGAAAGGATTTGAGCAAGTTCTGTCTTGCAACAAAACAGAAATTTTTCGTAGAAAAACAAAAATGCTTTATGACAACGCACAAGTTGTTTCTTGACAAGGCATTTCCATTGTTTTTAAGAACTTTTTTTAAAGAAAAAATTACAACACGGTTTTGCTTGTGCATTGGCCATTTTTTTTTCCTGAATGTTTTGTCCCGGGATAGTTTTTGCCTTAATTTATTCCTGGACAAAATAAACAACATAATAACTAGGGAATGAGAATTCTAGCTCATATTAAAAAAAAAATGGTTCTGGGATCGTCTGGAACCCACTGGTGATTTTCGGGACTCAATGCAGAAGATTTCAAGATGATTCCTGTTTTTGAAGTTAACTGAATTAGTTCCTCGCTATCCCGATACAGTCTCCCTGTTGGAATCAATAAGGCAGCCCGAAAAAACAGGATCATCGATTTCCTACCATTTTTCTTAATCCATTTTTTCTAAAAAAATAAATTCCTAATCCATTTTTTCTAAAAAAATAAATTCCTAATCCATTTTTTCTAAAAAAACTGAATTCCTAATCCAATATTCCTAAAAAAATAAATTCCTGATCCATTTTTCCTAAAAAAATAAATTATTTAAACGTTTTTCCTAAAAATAAAAATTTCTAATCCATTTTTCCTAAAAAAATAAATTCCTAATCCATTTTCCTTAAAAAAAATTCCTGATCCATTTTTCCTAAAAACATTTCCTAATCCATTTTCTCTAAATAAATTCCTAATTTTCCTAAAAAAAATAAATTCCTAAAACATTTTTTCAAAATAAATAAATTCCTAATTTTCCTAATAAATAAATTCCTTAAACATTTTTCCTAAAAATAAAAATTCCTTAAACATTTTTCCTAAAAATAAAAATTCCTTAAACATTTTTCCTAAAAATAAAAATTCATAATCCATTTTTCCTAAAAAAATAAATTCCTAATTCATTTTTCCTAAAAATAAAAATTCCTAATCCATTTTTCCTAAAAAAATAAATTCCTGATCCATTTTTCCTAAAAACATTTCCTAATCCATTTTCTCTAAATAAATTCCTAATTTTCCTAAAAAAATAAATTCCTAAAACATTTTTCCTAAAAATTAAAATCGTAATCCATTTTTCCTAAAACAAATAATTTCCTAATCCATTTTTCCTAAAAAAAAAAAAAAAAAAAAAAATCTTAACCCATTTTTCCTAAAAAATTTTGTTCCTAAAATTTTTTTCCTAACTTTTTTTTTCCTGATTTTTAATCTTCCTAAAATCGTTTGATTTCTAAAATAAAATTTCCTAAAACCGGTTTAAGGATTTAAAAAATTAGGAAAAATATTCATTTTAGGAAATTTTACTTTAGGAATCAAAAAATGTTCAGGAAAATTGGAAACGAGGAAAAAAATTTTAGGAACCAAAATTTTTAGGAAAAATGGTCGGGAACGGAATCATCCCCCAGTTGAGTCCAGAAGCATCGTTATCCCAGAATCCCATGGGATCATCCATAGGATCCTATAGAATCCCATAGGATCAACACTGGATGAGTTACCAAAATCGTTCGAGATTTTAAGAAGGATTCTGTTGCCCAGGAACATCTGGGGCAGAAATCTTATTCCCTAAGCACCTTCCTACCAACACTCTACGGATCAATGTTTGCAACCTGCATGTCCCAACTTGTTCCGTATTACGTTAGAAAATTGTTACAATTTTTGCAATTTTTAAATATTTAAGTGGTTCCAAACACTTTATGTCATTTCTTGTCTTGATTTGTCTTGACTTGCCCAATCCTGTCTTGTCCTGTCGCATCCTATCCCGCCTTGTCCCGGAAACCGAATAAGACGACACCATCCTTTTTTCCGTCAGTAATTGCGATAATCACTTTTCTGGATGAAAAATATTTGAATCTTTTCTTTTATCCTTTTTTTTATATCTTAAGAAAAAAAAAGTTTTGACTGTCAGTGAAGATCGATGGCTGAAGAAGAAAACAGAAGAGCTTTCAAAGAACTGGAAAGTTATTCTCAGGAAACTTGATATCGCCAATTGGTATGGGTGACACTGTTTACCATCCCGGGAAAAAGTTTTAGAAGTCCGAGAACATTTTTTTAGATTTCTTTTCTTCGATTTATGCAAAATTTTTCCGGAATTAGAAATTAATGTGCCTTCATGCAAGCAAATATTGTTTTCTTAAGTAGGATTATAAATAAAAACCTTCTGCATGTCAAAAAGCCCTACATTAAGCTGATAAACTTTTTTTTTATTTTTTCACAAAATTTTCCTGGAATACCTGATGCATATTTTATTTACTTTTTGGAAAGGAGTTCTTTTTTTCAAGATATTTCGTTTTTTTTTTATTTGAATAAATTTTTAAATGCTAAGCTTTTTTTTTGAATGAACCGCTCAAATCCTCTAAAAGGTTTCTCAAGAAAAGACATGACATGGGACAGGAAAAGTTTTAATGGTTACCAGGAATTTTTTATTCGCTGAAACTTCGTAGGCCAAAAAATTACTGGAATTTGTGAATGGATGATTGATTGAGTCATTCATTAAATTAACTCGAAAACGTCCCACATCATAAACGGAGTTTCCTCGAGTTTTGCTTTCTTGAAGTTTCCTTGTACGTTTATTATTTTTAATTGATTTTTTTTTTCGTATTTTAGAAAAAGCTTAGTTATTTACTTTGTAGATTTCGAAGAAGTACTTTCTTGAGTAATAAATGATCATTGACAAACATATTGTTTCTTCAGACTTTTCCCTTCAATTTCCAGTTAGCGATTCATCGTTTTTCTCGCCTCGACAAGGAGGTCAATTCAAGTGTTGTGCGTGACTGCAGTGTGATTTTGTGGCAGGGTTGCCAGATGCACCACAATGGTGGTACATGTACCACTATTGAAGAAAAGGTCTCTTATGTTTAGCTTATGGGGTACCATTATTGAATCCGTGATAATAGTATCCAGTACTATAATGTTTAGCTGATAGGCGTACCACTATCTAAGGTTGAGATGTACCACATTTGTAATTTTAGACTTGGAAACCCTATTTTGTGGCGTAGGGATGTGGGCAACTTCCAGCGCCCAGACCCAGTGCTCGCAATTGGCCTGGCTGTAGTTTCTTGCAGTTCAGAGGACTGGGAACCTTCCTCCAAGACGATTGAATTGCGCCCTTGATTCATCCTTTAAGGCAGATTCCTTCACTACTGTAACCGATGATGTAGGATCGGCTAGGAAATGTAAAGAAACTGGTAAAATCCATCTTGTGTCTTCTCTTGTAAGTTCAACTGGGAGTCCATCTGCTCCCGAAGTGGCCACAGCAAGAAGGCAAAGCCGATCTTTAACCAAACCTAACGTCGTGACCTCATCATTTCAACGATCAAATGACGAGGTCCGTAGGCTCACTGGGCAACCATTAATCATTATTGTGATCAAGTCCCGATGGCTCAAGTAGGAGGGACATGGCGCGCCACCGTCAAGATATACGGCAGGTCCTGGAGAGCAGACAGACAAGTCCCAAATCTCATGGAAGACCTCGGATCAGATGGGAAGATAACGTCGCAGCTGATGCAAGTAGGTCGGGAATGCAGTGCCTGACTGGTGGGGTGCCTGCCAAGAGAGGCCCGAATGGAAAAAAGTTTATAATGCCGCGATAGGGCTCCAAATCCTGTGTGTAATGTCGTGACCGCCAAGTAGTCTTCTACTAAAAGTGGAAGAAAACAAGCCATTCCTTTTTTGTATCTAGAAATGGTAGAGTAACGATTTTCTCATATCATAAGCTTGAGCTTTTCCAGTAATTCCCCTAACGGAGTATTACCAATACATTATATTAATTGCCTATTATATTAATGGTCTCTTTATTATTACGACGATTTGCGTTTGATTTTTATTTTCCCATTATCGAATATATTATATTTTTTAATATTTTCACATTTCGTTTTTGGTTTCAGGATCACTATCCAAGATCAGCTGTCAGATCTGTGTTGGCAAAGTCACCAGGGTTTCAAATATATTGAACGCTAAAGAAGCATTTGGTAAGCTTTTTTTTCTTATTTCTGTCGAGGTGGAAAAATTCTTTATTGGACAGTCTCTAGTTGACCCCACTGGGTAGTGTCTGACTCCTACTGACTAAAAAACTACCTCTGTCTGCTGGACTACCTCCTGGAACCGCCAAGACATCTTTGTTTTCGTATTAGCCATTTTCTTTTGTGAATGGAGACTCACTGACTTTTTCTCAAATTCAGTCCACCAACCTATACAAAAATATGATAAAACCGCTTTTGCTGGGGTCATACCCTGTCTTGACTATGACAGGCAAATGGCGGTTGCCAAGAGTCACTCCTGAAGCAGTAGAAAACATTATCCATTCCTTTGACTGGAAGGGCCCAGTCCAGGGGTGGATGGCATCCGTGCCAAAGACTGACTGGCTATTGTAGGGAAAATCTCGCCTGTGTTAGTAAACTTTTTAATACCATCCGAGATATTGGGCATCCACCGGAAGATCTCTACAGACCGTTACAAAGAAGGAAATCTTCCCCAAAATCTTTCCCCAGGCCATTGCCTATGATCATCTTGAGTTTGATTCATAAAATATTTGAAAAGTATTGAAGCCGAAACAACTGAAAAATTCGTTGTCATTCTCGACCTCAAAACCAATGGTTTCTAATTCGAGGAACGTTTTGTTCTTAAGGTCGCGATATGGTCTCCATGGAGCGCATTGTGTAGGTATTGATCTGAAGGGTCTTGTAGATGCGTCTCAAAGGTTGAAAGACGGGGGAAAAAATGACATGTATAATTAGTTAAAATGTTAATTAGAGCTTCATTTAGCTTCAGAGGAGGTTCTCCTTACTTAAAAACCTTTGCTACAGTAGTTGCGGTTCATGTCGTGGGTGAACGCCTTTGAGTTTCCTTTCCTTTTGGTGTACTTTTCCTTTACCAGAGTAAGTGCCCTGGGGATGTATGAATCAATCGAAGTTTTCTTTCACCAAGCCATTTGAAAGGTCGGATGGAAGAAAGAGGTAGTACAAGATCGAATCGAAAAATGAATTCGTTTTCATTTTCGTCTTATGGCAGTCTGCTTTGGTTTTTTTTTCCGATTTTCTGCTACCTCCTTCCATCCGATCCTCCATTTGTCCTTTTTTAGAAATACCTATAATTCGATTTTTGTTTTCTCCTCGTTCCCTTCCCCGTAGTGTTATTTCTCATTGGGAATTTTGATGGACAAGTGTGAAGTGAGCATCCACTTAATGAAAATTGGCAGGGTACGCTGTGAGGTTGACCGGATGAATGGGCAGCCTAGGCGTCCTAGAAAGGATTGGGAAGGCCGCAGGATAGTTGGTTTGACGATATTAAGGACATAAAGGGCACAGCACATGGCTTCAGAAGGCCCAAGACGACGAGGACTCATAAAGGAGGCGTACGTTAGGCCAAAATTTCATGCTAAAACAACTTGCAGTAACACTTTGCTCAGCAGATTGCGGCATGTTGAGCAACAAGTTTTAGAGTAAAATTTCGACCTTAAACAAAAAGCGCCGAGGGGCCTTTAAATACCACCTCCTTCAGGTTGTGGTAAAGACAAAAATTGAGGGTAAACACAAAGGTCCAGGGGGGAGTCCCATGATTCAAAAATCTCAATGAATGGTTTAGCATGGACTACGCGTTTCTGGTAAAGCTGGTAACTGGTATGTTACCAGCGAAAATGACATTAATTTTGAGGTCGCGGCGAGGATTCAGAGTGGTGACCGTTGCCTGTTTGCTCTAGGCCATCTCCTTCCTAGTAGAGTTCTATCTAAACGAGTGAAACTCAGCATTTATAATGCCACGTATGACTGTGTCACGTATGACTGTGACACTTGTAACCTGACAATCTGTACTCAAGAGAGGTTGTTGGTGTTCGAAAATAAGGTCTTACTCCGAATCCTAGACCCTAGAAGGGATGCAATTACTGGCAGGGTGCGCATGCGTTCAAATGACTAGATCCGTAGGCTCACTGGGCAACCATCAATCACTATTGTGATTAAGTCCCGAAGGCTCAAGTGGGCGGGACATCACCTCCGTCATGATATATCCGGCAGGTCCTGGAGGGCAGACCGACGAGTCCCAGACCTCAGGGAAGACCTCGGATTAGATGGGAAAATAACGTCTCGGCTGATGCGAGAAGGTTGGGAGTGCTTGACTGGCGTGATGCCTGCCAAGATAGGCCCGATTGGAAAAAGGTCTGTAATGCGGCGATAGGGCTCCGGGTTCTGTAGAAGCCGGGTGTGTGTGTACACGTCTCTATTCAAAGCAGCGGCGTCTAGGGATGTTAAATATACGGTATATTTATATATACCATACCCATAAGCTAAACATGGACTTAGATACTACGAATCGACCACGTGATTAATATCACTAATTGGCCTCCCAAGGTTCGAATCGCAGTGATGATCCTTAATCTCCGCCATCTTTAAGATGGCACTCGAAGAGGAAGATGACTCAAAAAAGAACACGAAGAGTCTTTCGAATAAAAAAAAAAAGAGAGATAATCAAATTCTTAGTCATTTCTCGTAAACTTCTTTGTCCGTGAATTTCGCACCCTTAAAAGAAGAATAATCCGATAAACGCGACCATTTCCCCCAATAAAAACCGGAAATGCAAATAAATCCAACATCCGAAATATCCAAGAAATTCCAAAACATGTAATAACATCGTATCCCAATTGTTCTCATATGTTTCCCTTTTGAATTTATATATCAATAGATGTCACATTGCACTTTTTATTTATGGATTTTCCTCCTTCTCATCACTTCCCGAACGGAATTTCAGGCGCTCCCACGTATTTTCCAATTGTAAAGCACACGCTTTTCTTTTTTTGTTTTCGACGAAATGAACACCTTCCTCCTTTTTTTTTTTTTTTTGTTTTTTTTGTTTTTTTTTTGTTTAATTAATTGCGTGTGATTTAATGGCGAAGAAGAGATGTTAAAAGACGATACTGTTTCTTATTCAAAAACACGACTCGTATTTCTATTTAATTATCTTTTATTTGATTACTGTGCGGGTAATAAAATATTAATGGTTAAGTCACGAAGTATACGAAAGCTGAATTTCCTGTCGGAGGGGGGTTGGTTGAGTGAACCTTGCAACGTTGCCAATTTTTTTATCCCCCCCTGAAAAATCGTGATCACATTTTTTGTTTTTTTTTGTGTCTGACGTGAAGACATAAGCCGCATGGTATTAAATTGTAATTAAATTAATGTTAATTTTGATTTTATCAATCAATTTTTTTTTTTTTTTTTTTTTTGCGGCAGAATAATTAATTTTTTTTTTAAATATTCACGTGTGTTAACAAGTAATTTTTTTTTTAAATTGGGGTTATTTCAGGGCGTAACCTCGAAAAACCATCACGGAATATTAATTAAAAAAAAATAATGATGAAGAAATCCTTCACACAAACCTTTTTTTTTGGTAATGGTGTTCGTTGCAGTTAACATTTATAATCCTATCGATATCCTTTTTTTTTTAAATGTAACGTTTAAGAAAAAAAGCACACAACTATCAGAAACAGTAAACATTGCAGACGAAAAAAAAAAGAAAAAGAATTTAATTAAAAATCTATAAAAATTAATAACTTTCTTTTTTTTTAATGGTATAAATTTTTTTATTATTTTTTTTTTCTTTTTAATTTTTTTATTTTCTACTTTTTTCCTTTTTTTTAAATTACTTAAATGCACAAAACATAACGATGTACGATCGATCCGCGACCCGTAGCCCACTGGAACGCTTTCCTAGCAAAACTGACTGCAACCATCGTTATTTTTAGTTACGATTTGTACCGCTGCAGCGTTGGCTTTCACTCCGCTTTTTTCATGATTTGAAGCGCAAGCGTTGGATAATTTTCTTTTTTTGTCTCTGTTTTCATCATCCCCCCAATTTCTTTTTTTTTTTTTTTAAGGAAATGAAACATATCGAAAACAAAAAAAAAAACGAAGTATTATTTCTTTATTATTATAATTTTTTTTTTAATTTTGCGAGTATTTTTTATAAAGTCCGCCAGGCTTCGAAAAAAAAAAGCGACGTAAGAATAAGTAGGTTTGAAGTAAACACGAAAGATGAGGAGGAAAGTGTAGGAAAGAAAAATGGTTATTATTTTTTTTTTCTCCCTTTTCTTTAATAATGATAAGTAGGGTCGCAAGTACTGCCTGAAAGTTAGTTTTTAGTTAGTTTTTTTTTCTTCTTTCTTTTTCCTCTTATTTTTAAAAATTGAAAAAAATTTTTAAAACAAATTTGAAGAATAAATTATGTCCTCTGCTTTTAATTTCACGATGGTTTTTATTAAGAGTGTTTGCGGCAGAACACTTTTCGTGTTTAGAAAAAAAAAAACATTATTTTGCAAATTTTAATTGGGCATAGGGGCTATGTAAGGTTTGCGTGAGCACATTTTTTGTCGGTTTCTGATTTTCTCTCTGTGAGTTGCCGTTAGCAATGTTTTTAACGACCTCTTAAATGTTTTTGAAACCTAAATAATTCTTGATATATCCGGCAGGTCCTGGAGGGAGTCCCAGACCTCAGGGAAGACTTGGATCAGATGGGAAGATAGAGTCGCGGCTTATGCGAGAAGGTTGAGAGTGCCCGACTGGCGAGGTGCCTGGCAGGTGAGACTCGAATGGAAAAAGGTTTATAGTGCGGCGATAGGGCTCCAATTCCTGTAAAAGCCAGGTGTGTAAATAGTTCTTTAAAATGGCTGATTTTAGCCATAGACGCTTTACATGAAGTAGATGCTCTCCATTTCCTGCTGTGGCCCAAAAAAATGATCGTGAAAAAATCGAATTTATTACTGTGATCATGTTTCAGAGAGTCATGTTTAATGCGACGTGTTTCTGCGTGCTCGTGCGAGGTTGCCAAGCAGGTGAGGTGGACCAACTAAAATCACTGCCTCCCACCCCTCCCAATTTTCATGTTTACAGTTAGTCCACGTAGCGAAGGGCCGCGTGGCCTGGAAAAAACAAACAAAATGGGCCACTTCTTAAAAACTTCACTACAAATTGCTCAGCGTAAAGAAAGTTTAACTCCTCTGGTATATTTTTCTATTTTTAATACAAGTTGTGACTTGTTTCAAAACAAAAATTTTACTTGAGATAATGGATATCGTTCCTGAAAATTTTACGGAAAAAAATGTGTTTTTTAATTCCGTGCGTCGGAGGTAAACTAACGTATTTCCATCGTAAATATAATTGGAGATAGTGTGTTTCGACGGTGTGAAGATCACGTGACTATGAGTTTACAAGCTCACGTTGGTGTAAACTTGTGGTCACATGACACTTTCACTAAATGTCGAAACAGACCATCTCCAATCATATTTATGATGGAGATGGGGGTTTTAAACAAAACTTATCCAGGTTATAAGGGGGTTGGGGGCCCCCAATGGGGGGTCAAAAATTGCCAAAATCATTCTTGCGTAATTCCCTCCTTCCCCGTCTTCATGATTCGTTATTAAAATCAGGATTAGGGCTGCAATTCCGATTCTGATTCTGATTCCGATTCCTAAAGTTGGAAAAAAATTTCAGATTCCGATTCCAGCTAACAAATATTTTATCAATGCCGATTCCGATTCCGATTCCATCTAGCAAATATTTTAACGATGCCGACTCCGACTCCGACTCCGATTCCGACTTCGAAAGGTGGAAAAAAATTTCAGATTCCGATTCCGATTCCAACTGACATATTTTAACGATGCCGATTCCGATTCCGATTTCTTCAAAAAATGCTCGAATTCCGATTCTGATTTCGATTCCAGTTCCGAATAAAAATTAATCGGAATAATGGCAGCCTTGATCAGGATCCCCTCTCCTTCCCGTAAAATTTTTCTGTGGTTCAGAAAAAAAAACTTGCGACGGGTCGAGTGGAAAGGGGGCGGAGGGGAGAGAGAGCTCGCTGAAAAATAGCTGAAATCACTTGAATAACCTTAAACTTTGAAATTAGGAAACTGGAAAATGTAGAAAATTAATAAGTCACGCTTGAAATTTTAATTTTATTTTATTTTATGACATATTTTACAATTCCCCCCAAAAAACCGGGATTCTCATCCTATTCAAAATGCTGTAAATAAATCCAGACACACGCAGCGATTATACAATGTAACATGTTACAGTATTAAAATAAACTGAGTTGTCTATGGATACATTTGCATTTATAATAAATTTGGATCCCAGTGCTTAACAAACCTCCGTAGCAATGTTTCCGCCTACCTTTTTACTTCTACCCCTCCCCCCAAAAAAAAACTTGTTCATTTGAATTTTCTTTCCTTTTTATCAATAAGCTTTTTTTTTTTTTTTTTGGCCTACCGTATAAAAATTCAAGAATCAAAATCGCAAGGTTAAAAATCAGATGGTCAGTAGAGACATTCCTATCCCTGCCCCCCCTTTTGATCCCTCTCTCCCCCCCGTTCTCCCCCAAATTCTCCCCAAGCCGAGAATTGAACGAGGGGTCGGATCTACGATGAGAAAAGAGGAAAAGGGGAATGAAGTAAATGCTACATGGTCTACTATTCTTTCCTTCCTCCTGCCCCCCCATCCTCTCCCCGATCGATTCTCCCAGTGAGATTCTACTTTTAACACTATGTCGGATTTTCTGAAGAGAGGGCCTCAGCGGAAATGTCCGTTCGAAAAGTTTTTTTTTTTTTTTTTTGTTTTTAAAAAAAGAAATCGAGTGCCTCAAGGATGTTTTTCAGGCCCATTGTTGTTTGCTGGGGGGTAAAAAAAAAAAGGAAAAGACAAAAAAAGGAAATCATTAACAGTGAAAATAATGAGGATATGAAATCGTGAGAGTATTTCAGAATCGTTTTATACAAAAGGATGAAAACAGTAGGAAGTTGATTTTCATTTCGGCACAAAAGGCAATCAGGAAAAAAAAGAGAGAAAGCTAACGTCGAAATATCCGTTAAAGCGTATACGGAATGAGAATATTGATGAATGGATGAGATCAAAAACCATTTTTTTTGAAGCGGAAATATTTTTATATAAAAACCGGATTTTTATAACCGTACCGGCGCTCAAAAAAAAAAAAGAAAAAAAAAAAAAAAAAAAATAGATTTGTCGCCTAGAAGAAAATGTAAAAAGAAAGCATTACAAATGATAGGCATCAATTTTTTTTTTTTTTTGTTTTAAAGAAGAAAGAGATGAAAAATTTCATCGCGGAAGGGATGAGAGAAAGAAAAAAAAAATGATGTATGTCGAATTTTTGGTTCATTTATTCAGGACGTACGAAATGATTTAAAAAAAATTGTTTTTATTTGATGGAAGCGAAGATGAAAATCGTAAAATGGAAAATTGATGCTTTTTCCGATTGAGGAATCTTCAAAAAAAAAAGAACTTTTTTTTTTCGTGTAAAGGCAAATCGGAGAAAATATTTGTTTTGGAGACTTAATTTAAAAAAAAAAACATGTACAGGGTAGCGGAAAGTTTTTTTTTTTTTATTTAGGATAATCATTTTTTTTTATGGCGAAATAGCTGTGCCAAATATTTCGTTGAAAAAAATTGAAATTACAAAATTTTTAAATAAGAAGGTTCAACAAAAGCAAAGATTCTGAAAGAAAGATTTTAATATTTTTTTTTCTCATGGAAATAGAAAAATTTTTTTTTTCCTTCGTTCCTTATTTTTGCTTTCTTTTAATTCCGCGTGAAGAAATTAGACTTGGGGATTGAATGTCTCAAGACTGATTTATGTGACTTAAGCTGTCTTGTTACCGGTTTACAAAGTAAACCACTTAACTCTGAAATAAATTAACAAATGTTAAATGTTAAAAAAAAGTAAAAAAAAAAAAAAAAAAAAAAAAAAAGCAATGAAATAAATAAATAAATAAATAAAAAAAATTTTGTAAAATCCGTTTTTTAAAATTTTGGGGTTTTTTTAAATTCTTTTTTTTATTAAGTTTAATTTTTTCGATTAATTGCATAGTGCACTATCTAATCCACTCCTTATTGTAAATATTGAAATAAAAAGTCTTCGTTTTCACGATGTATGGGAAAAAATCAATTTTGTATATAAACCCCTTGGCAAGGTAAATCCTGCTCTCCCTCATTTCGCATTTTAAACGCCGAGCATGTTGACGAATTAATTTGTCCGCCGTTATTGGTCATGTTTGAGCTTTGAACATTTTAACTAGTTTGCAAAGTTACGCCTCAAGAGGAGGATTCAAGGAATTGCTTCCTAGAGCAATGTTCTTTGATGAATTAAAATTCTTATACCTAAGTTTGCTCTTTAGTCAAAGCCTGGACAAAACGCATTCCTCGAGGAATCACATGGATTCGCTTTTTTTTAACTGCAACATGAAAATTTCATTTTTCGAGTTCCTTACGCCGGCGGTAATTGACTTATCTCCTTCGAAAAATATGATTGGAAACAGTCTGTTTTGTTTGCTTTTAAAAATCATGTGACCAGTCATGGGAGTCGGCTGAACGTGTTGTGACAAGATTTTTGGTTACGGTAAAGAATCTAGTTTTTTAAAATAAAATTTTATAAAAATTATTTTTATAAAAATTCTCTTTAAAATATAATAAATTTATAAGTTCATAAGTTCATAAATTCATAAGTTTTATAAAACTTTTTTTTAAAAATTCGTGAAAAAAAACTTTTACAAGACTTTCATAAATTTTTTATAAAAATTTAAAGAGAAAATTTTTTATAAACTTTTTATAATAGCTGTATAAAATTTTTATAATTTTTTTTAAATATTTAAAATTTATGAAATTTTTATGCAACTTTTATAAAACATTTTCTCCTTAAAACATTTTTTCATTAAAATTTTTATAAAAATTTATAAAACATTTTCTCTTTAAAATTTTTATAAAACATTTTCTCTTCATTTCATTTCACGCAAAAACATTTTTATAAAAATTTTGTAAAACATTTTCTCTTTATTTTTATAAAAATTTTGTAAAACATTTTCTCTTTAAAATTTTTGTAAAAACATTTTCTCTTTAAAATTTTTGTAAAAATTTTATAAAAGTCTTATAAAAGTTTTTTTCACGAATTAAAAAAAATAGGTTTTATAAAACTTTTACAAATTTTTAAAATAAAATTTTTATTAAAAATAGCCACAGATTCTTTACCCTAACCAGATTTTTTTAACAAAATCAGAACAGACTATGTCCAATCATGATGGAGATACGTCGATTGCGTTGATCTGCTGCGGACGGAATCAGGCCGAGACAGCGTAATTTTTTTTTTTTCTGGAGTTTTCTACAATTGAAAATTTTTCTTAAAAAATGTACCGAGTGAGAATATTACATGGAATTTTACGATTCAGGAATTATTTAAAAGGTTCAGAAACTCGATCATGAATCCTTATAAAGGAAAATATTTCATTAAGAACTTGTTATATTAAGAAAAATATCCTAAAAATGTTTTTATACTTAAACTTTTTATTTTCGATTTTACACGTTAAATCCTTGCTTAAAATATTTTTAATTTCCTTTCGTAAACGGCTCCTTTAACCATAGACATTAAAAATAATCCCACATTACCCTCCTTTTCCCCTTTAAAAAAAAAAAAAGGTTTTTTTCGCGTAAAACGTCCTATTTTTCTTGCTAAAAGAGAAAAAAAAAATAAAAGATAAATGCGAAAAAGCCAGTGAAATAAAAAGATTATAAATGGAGAACTTCACTGTTAAAAGACGTAGTTTACTTTTACTATTTTGACCTACTAACTCATAATATAGAGAGAGAAAAGACGGTTTTGAGCTTCTGCTGATGCTGCTGTGTCTATGCACCTGGGATCAAGGCGGAAAGAGGAGGGAGGAGGCAAAATAGGTTGCTTTGGAACCATTTCACATAAAATTTTAATATTCAACCCAGTCGTCTACCACTCTCCCCCTCCCCTCCCCCTTTTCACTATGTTTGTTGAAGGGTTAAACTGTCCAATGATTTGCATGAACCATTGTCAGGAAAGATATTTTCCAACTTAATCGGACAGCTTCCACCCGGGTTTTGATAACGGGAGAGAAATGACGTTTCCGTCTTCGGGTTTAACAATAACAATAACCGCCCCCCTTTCCATCTACCTTTATTGTTTAACCTTTTGAGGAAAAGTCTTTCACATCCATCCACCTTCCCCCCTCCCTTTGGCTCCCTTTGCTCCCTCGTTTATTATGCTTACTGTATAAACTTTCAAATCAAATTCGTCTCACTTCAACATCTTTTGGGGTAGACGTGGGTTATCGATTTCCTAGAGGTAAAAGCGACTTCAGCTACATCTGTCGATTGTTTTGGAAAATTTTTTTATCGGAACTTTTCATATTTTACCGATAGATGTCCGTTTACATTTTTTTTTTTTTTTTTTCGAATTTTTTTTTTTTAATCGTTAGAAGAATGTTTATGGTGATCGAACTTTTTGAGGAAATAAAATTTTTCGAAGATTTTCTCGAATTTCCATTTGTTGTAGAATTTTTCGCCGATGAAAATTGCGGAAGATACGATGATCCCTATGATTAAGACGAGGTGAATTTGGATGACTTGAGTGGCTTCCACTTCTTTGAATATGGAATCTTTGCGACTGTCCATCGTTGGCCAAAATAGTTTTTTGAGCCGGTAAATGTGTCCTTTATGTATCATCATGTCCAAACTGAAATTTGAAATGATTGTTTGTTTTTTAAAAAATGAGACAGTTTATTTTTATCGACAGTTAAGGCCAATTCTTTTCACTTACTGATGATTTAGGGCGTCTGTGAACCGATTACTTCTGCTTGTCCCGATACTAACGAAAACAGAATCCAGGGGATGTTCCAGAGATATAATATCGCAGCCTAAATCTTTATTCAGTTCCTCCATAACTGGATCGGTCATAAACATCGCTCCAAAATGTGCCACCTTATACTTAAAACAAACGTGTTCCAACGCTTCTTTCCTAGTCTTCGGCAATTGACTCTTAGGAATCACTGCTATCAACTTATTGTAAACTTCCATGAGTAATGAGTCATTTGCATTCTGTAAAATAAGACTTCAGCGAAATTAGGCACAATACTGTACAAACTCTCTTATTTTTTTAGTATACCGCAAAGTAAGCGAAAGCAGCTGAATCTATCACAGGTTCCACTTTATATGTCCCGTCGTGTAAAAGTTCTCTCAGGTCTTTAAAAGGGCGCCTGGGTGACTGTACCGTGATGTAGGAGGTAAGCGCTCCCGAATATGCGGTTAACAAGACCGTAGCGACTAAATACGAAGAAAAGAAAATGGCTCGGCATGGAGACGATTTAGGTACCGTGTGGCTGCCTTGTTGACACAAAGCTCTGAAGCTAGTCATCAAGCAGTTTTCAAATGAGAAAGTTACGCATGATGCGCTTTCTAAATTGTATTTTTCCCCCAGACGAAGGTACACCATTGAAGCTATGCAAGCATAGCTTTAATGGTGTTCCTTCGTCTGGGGAGAGGTCAGGACGGGATCTTTAGCCAGATGTAATGGTGGAAAGGTCTTAAGATCGAATCCCACCAAATGAGCATCCCTGCTTTTTTGAAATATATTTGACTCCTGGAAGAAAATTATTTGGAGAACAAAGGACATACATGGAAAACATGTTTAGCTTAAGAGTACGCATCATCGTGGCAGCAGACAAATCGTATTTTGATTTGAGGAAAAATACGATTTGTCTGCTGCCACGATGATGCGTACTCTTAAACTAAACATGTTTTCCATGTATGGTTGTCGTGTTTAGCATATGGGACCGTCAGGAATAGAAACGTGGCGAGATTTCGGTACACCTACTTTTACCTTATATCCAATCATATTTATGATGATGGACATACGTCAGTTCGATCTCCGATACAGGGATTTACGATACCAGTTTTTCGTGGGCTCAGTATTATATTGTTCTAGATACACTTCCCAGGTTGACACTAGTCCCTTGTACTCAGCTTATGAAAAACGCGTGTCAACCCGGGAAGTGTATCTAGAACAAAATAATACTGAGCCCACGAATTACCTGGTTGAGATTAGAGGTCTTAAAAAATCCATGACTTCATAACGATCCGGAGCTGTGATCCAAAACTTATTAACCAAATAAATGGTTAATGCCTCGTTTATAATTACTAATGCAGCTTAGATCCCGATCCGGTTACTGGGCTACTAAAAGGATATAATTATCTTTTATTTATCTTTTATATCTTTTATTTAAGTAAGGGCTATGTGGACCCTAACACTTATCCGCCAAGTGTATTTAACCGTTACAATATAAAATATTATTCTCTAATACAATAAAATACTGGTTAAATTTTTTTTTTTCTTTTTTTTATCTAATATTAATTTTTTATCTCCGGAAAAAAAATTACGCTAAAACAATTTTAAAAGCATTCTTACGTATGGGAAAACAAAAAGATTGTACACAAAAAAAATCAGAAAAGAAATAAAAATAAGTTTTATAATCAATTATTTTAAAAATTCTGACCCTGTACGCGATTTCAACGTAAGTCCATCTTTAAAAACAATGGAATAGAACCACTGTTTACATAAGTTTAAAAATAAACGATACTTATTGTTTACAAAGATGGACTTACGTTAAAATCGCGTACAGGGCCAGAATTATGGTGGTTCGAAAATTAACTTTTTTTGGGATTAGCAAACTCTTACATCGGGAAACATTCCTTTATAGGTAGAGTACCAATCCCGAATTTTTTCTGGTCTGTAGGTCTTGCACTATTTGCATGCTCTTGGATCCTATGGGCGCGAACATAACAAGAGCCGTCGCATCTTTTGCAAAAACCAGGTGAAAAGCGTTGCACATTTCCTGCAAAAAAATGTATTCCGTAAAATTTTAAAATAAAATGAAATAAAATGAGAATTTGGGAATAAAATGCATGCATGTTAGGGTGACTCTTAAGAATCCTAAGTCTGAATTTAATGGCGAACAATCGCTCAAATGATTCGAAAAAAATAAAAAACTTAGTAGCCAGAAGCTGAATTCTCCCAGTCAACTCCTAGTGGTGCCCATGAGCAGTCAGTTTTTGCCATTTAAAATACATGTAAAATACTTGCTAAGTTTTTTATTTTTTTCGAATCATTTGAGCTATTGGCCGCCATTAAATTCAGACTTAGGATTCTTAAGCGTCACCCTAATTGCATGTTGCCTGATAAGCCTACTCTGCTGTCCATCATAAATGAAAGCGAAATCGAAATCCTTTTGTTTTTTGTTTCAGTACATGTTTTTATATATTTTCTTATGGGGAAAAAATAAAAAAATGGTAGATACTTAACAAAATAACAGCTAGCTTTTCTTTTTCTTAGTTTTTTGCCCGAGTACAAGCATGGTGATCTGCTCTGACATAAAACAAAAAATAAGTAGCCCAAATCGTGGGCTCAGTATTAGATTGTTCTAGATACACTTCCCAGGTTGACACTAGTCCCTTGTACTTAGCTTATGAAAAACGCGTGTCAACCCGGGAAGTGTATCTAGAACAAAATCATACTGAGCCCACGAAATAAGGATTGCATAATCAATAAACCTTCACTCTCAAAAATATGGTACCAACAGCTTATTTTCATTGCTAGCTGTTAACTAGCGCTTAAAGTAAATTTTAGCCGACGAAAATAAGGTATTACGGGTTATTGTTTTTTAGGCATTGGTTACATTACACGAAAATTTTTATTCGAAGAGTATCAAAAATTTTTTCTCGATGAATGTGTTTACACTTTTCGAACATGTTCGAAAAGTTTCGATGATGTTCGAAATGTTTGATGATGTTTGACGGTATTTTTGGGGTTGTATTATATTAATATGGGTACTCGGCCGATGATATATGTATTTTCCCATTACGTAAAAAATATAGTACAACCCCAAAAATAACGTCAAACATCATCAAACATTTTGAACATCATCGAAACTTTTCGAACATGTTTGAAAAGTGTAAACACCGAGAAAAAATTTTTGAAACTCTTCGAACAAAAATTTTCGTGTAATGTAACCAACGCCTTAATTTCTAATCTAACTTTTTTGTTTGAAAAATGTTTTACTTACGATTTTGTTTTTGTGATGTGGATGGGATTAACAAACCCGGTGAGTCACTCGCAGGTGGTAATGAGGATTTTTACGGCAAACTGAATCCGCTAGGAGGGCTCTGGCTGCTATCATGGTAAAATGGCGGCCAGCTTCGGATTGGTCAATAAATATTCCCTTCTCATATTAATGTCATTTATTAACCAATGCGAAGCCAGCCGCCATTATACCATGATAGCAGCCAGAGCCCCCCTAGCGGATTTAGTTTGCCGTAAAAATCCTCATTCATTTTGGTCATTAAAATGGCGCCTTTGAAGCTCTAATTCTCTGAGTTTGGTCATCGCGTGAATAAATTTTAATATGCAGAAAAGAATAAAAATTGCTCCAATGACTGCTCCTGCAAATGGGGGGAAAAAAATCCATTTTTGATTTTTTCTATTTTTGAAATAATTTTTTTCCCAAAGGTGGGGATTGGGGGGGGGGGAATGTTGTGAAATTATGCACGGGTGGGTGTGGGTTAACTGGTAGATACAGTTTCGGCAAAAATCGATTCCGTATCAGGGGCTTACTTTGTACTCGAGCGGGTAACTTAGGACTCTTCGATTTTCCCTTCAATTCTTAAAAATAGAACAAGGAATAGCCCAAATAAGGATTGCGTTTCATGAAGTGCAGGCTGCACAACTGTCCTATATGTCCTATATTTTGAGAGATGTCCTATATGTCCTATATTTTGAGCATGTCCTAAAATCAGGGTTACGAGTGTTTTTTACATCATTGGTTCCGAGATGCACTAACAACTGTCGGACCGCCGGAAAGCAACCCGAACTGGAAATTAATTGCTCAAACCTGCTAGTATTAAGGCCTGGATGGCAGGATACCTCGACGCTGTCAACTGGAAACGACTTACCGACGTCACGGGTTAGAGAATCACCTAGGATAACACGATTCCTATTTTCCTTGCACCAAAGAAAATTTGCTCGAAAAGCATCAGGTTCAACAGCGGAAGAGCTGTACGAGGATTGAAAGATGTCAACGTGTTGTGGTGGATAGTTTCGTTTCCGCCTATGCCTTTTTCGCTTGTGATTCGAAGGGTGCGGAGAACAGGTTCTCGAAGTTTCTCGAAGGCGGGCTTCGATTTCAGAGAGACGAGCTCCAATCTCGGTCAATGGCAAAGAGGTACTTCCATTGTAGTGGAACTCGGATGAGCGATCGCTGCTGGCGTCTTCTGTGCTGTAATTTGTTCAGAATATTCCTTGCAGATGAACAAAGATTTTCCCGGTGAAGATTCGATAAGTCGTCTTGAAGACGACCGATGGTGAGTTCGGATTTTCGTAGTTGTTCCCTTACATTAGCGTTTGACTCGATATATCTTTCTAAGTTTGAGATGACTTCTTCTTGGCTTTCGATTTTGCGTTTTTGAGCCCTGATTTCGCTTTCCAAGGCAATTATCTAACACATTATTAAAAGTGTGGCAACGTCGCAATTAAAACGCAATGACCTTGAAGTTTTTGAAAAGCCCATATAAGGGCAAAAAATAAGAATTTTTTTTTTTGCTGAAAAAAGTATTGCTTTTTATCGGAAATTTTGCTTAGATTACGAATATGAAGTCCAAAATTCATTTTTTGTGTACAGTTTTTAACTAAAAGGGAAAAAAATTTAAAGAATTTTAGTGTTTAGAAATTAGATCTGAAGCTCAAGAACCACACACTTAGAATGATTTTGGACTTCGTAATCGTAATCTACGCAGAATTTCCGATAGAAAGCTATACTTTTTTTAGCAAAAAAAAAATTCTTATTTTTTGCCCTTACATGAGCTTTTCAAAAACGTCAAGGTCATTGCGCAACCTCAAGATGACCTTCAAAAAATCTGAAAAAAATTTGTGGCAATAGTATAATAATAAGGCATCGATTCCCATATCAGGCGTTTTCAAATTCAAAAATTCTCGTTTTTCGGTCCACCCTAGTACTGGGGTAGGGTAGGGTACTTTTTTAAGGGTATTAACTCGTGTTTATACCCTTAAAAAAACAGGGTGCATAATTTTTATAAAAATCATGTTTAAATTATGCAAAAAAATTGGACCTAAATATGTATTTGGGTAGTCTTTACTTTAAGAATTTTATGCTTGTGTCCAGATTTTTATGCTAGAAAAGTTATGCATAAATATAATAATTAATTTATCTGCATTTTTATGCATGCTTAATTGCATAATTATCAGAATTATGCATACTTATGCATAATTCGGCACTTGAAAATATGTGCATAAATATGCGAAAATTATGCATGTCCAAATAATTAATTTTTCATATAAATTTTTTGCATTTATTTGTCAAAAATTTTATACGCTGTTTGCAGCACTTTTTTGTACGGGTACATTAAGTCGTTCATTATTTTGGCAATTTTCGAATTTCAAATCACTTCTCCCAAAAATGGTTCTTCGTGGTGTATTGATAAATCCGATTTTTTGTTAAATTTTTTACTCGGCGGAAAAGCGTGGCGACTTGAGCTTAATGTCCTAAAAATTGCCATAAGAGAAAAAAAACGGACGATTTTTTTTTTCGCAAAAAAATGTGGTTATTAATCGGAAATTTTCCGTAGATCACGAATACTATGTCCGTTTTTTTAAATCCGATCCGCACTGATCCGACCCGATCCGGCTTTTGAGCTAAAAGCCAAAATACAGCAAAAACACGTGGTACAGTAACAAAACGTACCAAGTGCTCACTTTCACTCGTATTTTGGCTTTTAGCTCAAAACCAAACCAGATATAAAAAAACGAACCTCAGATTCGTGATCTACGGAAAACTTCCGATAAGAAATTACATTTTTTTAGAAAAAAAAAAAAATTGTCCGTTTTTTTCTGTTATGGCAATTTTAGGAATTTTAAGTCCAAGTCGCCACGCTTTCCCCGTTAAGTAAAAAATTTAAAAAAAATTATAACTTATTGATACACCAAGGAGAACCATTTTTGGGGGTAAGAGATTTGAAATTCGAAATTTGCCAAAATCAGGAATACCCTAAATTACGGTAAAAAATTTTATGTTCAAAGTAACATATTTTGCCTGTAGTTAGGCATGTTATATACTCTGTTTTGAAGAGTGCTTACTTTTTTTTTTCGTTTAAAAAAAGAGTACTCCTTCTTTTTGTTCTTGAATTTCAAAAAGTACTCTTTTTTTTTTTCTCTCTCTCAAAAAGTTGTCTTAATTCAAGCTTTCATATTTAAATTATGCCAAAAAACAGAAAAAAAATTTATTGAATTAAATATGATTTTTAGACGGGGCGGTGGAACAATTGATTAAACTGATCTTCTGCATTCGTAGTGTTGTGTTATTTCAGAAATTGTGTCCTCTCGCTTGAGGATCTATTTGTATTCTGAGATTTTCATCTTGCAGTTTTTAACTTGAATTTCTAGCGCATTTTTTTTTAGTCTCAATATTAAGGGAATCACACAGTTGCTCAGTGCTGATTGAATTTCTAGGCTTCAGATGAATTTTCCTAGGGCTGCCTTGCTTAGGTCTTTAGGTTTTCCTAGATCTTTTGCTTAGTATTAATGTAGGTAACGGTACAGAGAACGATGGTGAAGTGTCAGACGATGATAAATACTGAATTGATTCTATTTCTTTTGTTACAGGTTCAGATTTGAGGACATTTCAACTCTCATCAAGACATGCAACGAATTTAAAGAAAGAATTTTTTTTAGTGCATGTTGTCTGCTTGAAAATCGACTTGTACTCAAAGGTAGGATTTCTTTTTACATTAAATTATTTTCCAACAAAGCCGTATAAATTGCGTTTAAGCGCAAGGGGGTGTAATTCTCTCATTTCTTTTTACTTTCTTTTAAAACCTAAAATTTGTGTTGGCTTTCGTACATTTACCAGCTGCTTTTGTTAACGAAATAAATGGTTAATTCCTCGTTTATTTAAGTAATCATGCCAGTGGCGTAATTTCACAAAAATCTTGGGGGGCGGGGGGGGCAATAAGTCTGTAAGCAATGACCTTTTTTTTTTTTTTTTTTTTTTTTTTTTTTTTTTTTTTTGCTTGCTTTTTAGTGAGTGGCACCATTTTAAGGTTTTCCTTGAGAAATAGGGAGGGGTAGATAAAATTTATAGCTTATTTTAAACGTAAAAAAAAAAATATTAAAATTTTTGCTACACAAAATGATACATTATTTAAACGGGTATCGCCGTTCTTTTAGGCCATCAAATGCATCCACTAGAAGTTCCAAGTCAGCTTTTTTCGGATTCGGAAGTCGATTTTCGGATTTTACGTGAAATGGCTGTTCATTTATTCGTTAAACGAGCAACATTTTCTTTTCAATGGCAAAATGAGATTTTTCAAAATTGCTTTATCGGCACTGCAACAAAATAATAAACAATGCGGGCGCTACATGTAACTTTTTTTTTTTTTTTCAATTAAAAATGTGAGAAGGAGAACATTTTTAGTTTAAAAGAATAAAATTATTCTATTTTGGGTAGGCCTAAATGGAATATTTTCTGCATTTTCATCATTGCAGATTTTTTGGGAGGGGGATGTGCCCCCTTGTGAAACTTCATTTGGTTAATTGTGTCAAATTTTCTCTGCCATGGGGTAATGCATTTGTAGCATCTAGGTAAAGATGTGGGGAAAAGGATGCTGTTATAATATAAAATCTATATTATTCCAGCATCCTTAAGAGAATAAAAATTTTTCTAGTTTTTAAGATATTTTTATTTTTGATCCTAATTGATAATCTTTATTTTATTTTTTAACGGGATATGGATCATTTAATTAAGAAAGTCACGCTTATATGATCGTTAATATATATGCTAAACATAGGAAAAAAAATTTTTCTGTTGTTTGAAAGGCACGCTTTAGGCAAATTATGAAAAATGAGATCGGTGAACCGATCATAGTGCCTACTATTTAAATATTTCTCAAAAATATGGTTAGTTTTTCGATCAGAGGTCTATCAAAACCACAGTACGGGCATAAAGAATCCGAATTTCGGAAAAATTATTTCAGATTCGGATTCCTCTACCCCGAAAATATTTTCAAAAATACGGTTAGTTTTTCGTTAGCTACCACGAACAACCCGCCAATGAGCACGCCAAATCGCTTTGTTGACGTAATCGATTACGTCATATCGTGACGTTTCAAAAGTTGGAGATATCGGCTTTTAGGCCTATACCCATACTTTTAACCCTGCTTACCGTTTCTCAACCACTCAACAGAATTTAACCGAATTTGAATGGTGGCGTATATTGTTGAATATTTACTGCAGTACGAAAATTTGGCTCAATCTGTAGCTGCGTTCGCGATTTATAGTCCAAAAAGATGTAGAAATTGTTGAAAATTCAACATTTTTGCTCACTGCTTCCGAATCGCTGAACCGATTTGATTCAAAAACGAATCAGCACCTACATTTCATTAGAAGTTGTTACCCACCAAAAAATCATCGAGGTCTGTTCTTTTCGTTTTTCTGCTTTTCGACGGACGCACATTTTTTTTCATACATACATTCATACGGTCATGCGGTCATACGGTCATACACACACCCATCCACCATCCAAATTTCGCTTTTTTCGTTATCAGGGTTATCAAAACGTGTAAAAATATCGAAAACTGAAAATCTGAAATTTGTGCTAAAAACAATGCTTTTTCTCCCTGCGGTCGATAAAGCAAAAAAAAAAATGCCTTACTTTTTTCTAAAACGTTGAAGATTTTATGTAAATGGTTGATAAAACTGATATTATTACCGTTCCCGGGAAAAACTTGACGATCCCGGGAATCGGGAATTTTCAAAAATGAGAAAAATTTCATTCCCGAGAAGCGGGATTCCCGAAAGTTTAAAAAGAATGTTCCTGGGAAATTTTTCGGGAATTCCCGGGAGGAATCTCTACTCACTGCCAATATTTCTTATTATGTTTAATTCTTCACGTGTTCCTTTCTAATGCTAACTTCAAAAAAAACAACGCAAACTCAGATCGATATCAAACACGAGGGGTGACGCTGAACGTGTTCGGTTGAAGTAAAGCAAGTGAATCGAGCTTTTTTTTCTTCCTGTATTTAGGATTGTAAAACTTATTTTACAATGGGTGTTTTTACTTCAAAACTTAAACAAGTTTTTCGGACTGTGTGTAATAATAAGGTAATCCCGAAAGTTAAAACAAAAACTGAACTTTCGGAGAGTAAAACAATCATGGAGGAAAGGGTAAGATATTAAAATAAAAATCCTTTAATTAATTTTATTTCGATAAAATAAGCAAACTTTTTTTTTCTTATCCCTTTAGCAACGATGCATTGAAGAATTTTTTTCGGCGAAGTTGTGTATGGAAAACCTTGTTGATAAAATGGTAGCCCGTTTGAAGGCGATACATGAGTACGTGCACGATCTGTTGTTTCAAACCGACAATTTAGTTTTCTTATTCGTGATGAATCGGGGACGTCGGAAATTCCTTTTAGTAAGTAATAAAAATAAATCCCATTTGATTTTTTAACCGTTTGATTTTTTTATGGTCGTTTCAAGGTGCTAGACTGTACAGGGTGTCCAATAAGTAACTGGCTACTAATTGAAAAAAAAAAAAACATTTTTTTAAAGTTTAGATCGGAAAAACGTGATAAAACTTTTCCCGCGTGCAAAAATCTGGAAAGCGGTAAATTTTAACCTGACTCACTCACCAACAAATAAAAAACAAAAGAATAATAAATAATGACAATTGCCATTGCTAGATTCTGCATCGACTCATGTCTGCAGTGAGCACGGTGAATGGCGTAAAGCACTATACCGTAATTCCTCACTTAGACAACAGACATGATTGCTAATTATGGTGAATAATAAAAGTTCAAAGTTTTCTGGTCATCTAATGGCAATTTTTACTGTAGGAATTTTCTCAGAAATTAAGAAAAAAAAAATTATAAAGTCGTAAAAACTTTTTGTCACGTGACCCCACTCCAAAACGTTTCTCATTGGTGTGACGTCATTGTTCACTTTTAAGCGCGCGGTTACCGGTTATTTAAAAAACGAAACCACGAGTGCACCTGCTCGTCCTCAAAGGTTAACACGGATTTGTTCGTACGACAAATCTTCTTGCTCCGATGGGCATGCCGCGGTATGCCGCCGATAGCTCACTTAGGAGCATACCTAAATCGTGAACTGTGACGTCACGGTCGTTTCGGCGCCAATTCAAACAGCCAAAATTTTTATTCTTTTTTATTCGGTAATTAAACATCGCATGACAGCAAAAATCGCATTTACTATTTTTATATGCTAGGTTTATTTAAAAAATATGTTCAGCACAAAATGTGTCTGTTGTCTATTGGCTCGCAAATTGATTTCAATATTTTTACATTGCTCTTTTTATTTATTTTTTTTATTTTTCTTTTAGAGGTTTTTAAGACATTTTGGCGATACCGGGTTTTTTAAAAAGACGTCATTTTGTTGCCGATATATTATTTTTATGTGGGGAAAAAAACATTTAAAAACGAAATACGGGTTTAATCGATTTTTTTTTTAGACTTGAATGCCGGAAAAACAGGAGTTCCTGTCGTTTCTGAGCAGGGGTCCTCGAGAGTTTTTTATGCTCTTAATTTTAAGAATTTAAAAATGGGGAAAAAATTTAGGCCCCAAAAGTTTCCGCTTTTCCGAGTTTTGCACGGGAAAATTGTTATTACATTTTTCCAATCAAATCTTTTTTTTAAGTTTTTTCAAAAAGTAGCCAATTACTTTTTGGACACCCTGTACATTTCCCATAATTAAATTTTTTGTATTTAAAAAAAAGGAAAAGAGTGTGCAAACACTTTAAAGATCGATTGCATGTTTTTGCCGCCATTTTCCGAAGATGGAGGCCTCGTCCTACAATGTGTGGTGCACTCGATTCATTGCGTTATTCTAAAAACCGTAGACCTTCTCGACCAAAACGGAGAAACCAGTTGAGAAATAAGGGCGTGGGTCGAAAAAAAACCTTTAATGACCCATTTTATCTTAAAAAATTAATTAAAAGTCTTAAATATCATATTTCTGTTACAAAGGGCGATGGGACCAAACGGTTCTAGGCCAAATAATTGGTCCATACTCCGTAACGATTAGTCATAAAAATTCGGGATCTTTTGACATCACCGTCCACCATGGTCGTTTAGACCTGGATTGGCTCTTTAGCTAACTTAAATTGTTCGTTACTTCAGGAGCAGCCTGAGAGAAATATAGAAGCCATATTGAATGCATCTGATGGAGATAAACTATTTAAATGGACAGAGCAGTGCAGAAAGGAAATGCCTATAGACTGCAACTTCATATTATGTAAAGGCACTTTGTCTAATTTTACGGGCAAGTATAAACTCCCTGAGAATTACAGTTGTTTCCTTGTTCCCAATGTTTTTCGTTTAAAAATTATGTTCAGGTTCAAAGGGTTGTGTAGGGGAATTGTCCGTGGTGAACAGTGATTCCGAAGACTACGATGTCATCAGATTTAAAGCGGAACCAATACCGAATTCAAGGCCTTACGACGATGGCACGGTAAATATTTCCTTGATAATTTTTTTTTATAGATTTAAGAAAATGATTAATTATTTTTAATTTATAGGATGAAATATATAGTAATGCTCTATGGTTCAAATTAACACAGCTTAAATATAAAATTTTGGTCTACTTAACTTTGACAACTATAAAAACTATAAATTTGATGATCGGTTTTGAACTAGGACTTAGGGTATGTAATATGACCGTACTCTTATTACTTAAGTAATAACAGGTGTAATAATAGCTTAGCTTGCTTACCTCGACATACAGTGAAGCATATACATCAAGTGGGAACATCGAACCATTGTGTAGTTTTTTTCTCTAAAGAAACTGTAAGAATGTATACCGGATGTTATTTGGAGTATGGAAATAAGAAGACCTTGGTTGGAGAGAGAATTTCTGGGCCCATAACCTGTTAAAAAGCGGCGAAGCTCTAATTTAGTTTTAAATGATTTTTGAGATTTCCCTGTGCTACTTCATATGTTATCCCTGTTTCTCTACACAGCTTTTCTTTCTTCCAGGACCTGGACGAGGAAAATAAAAATATCATGAGTATGTTGACATATTTATGTAAGTAGAGATAGGTTATAATTTTTTTTTTTTTTTTTTTTTTTAATGCATTGCATCGCATAAAGTTACTTCAGTCTCGCTCTTGTCTCGCCCCGCAAAATGCTAGACGATGCGATGCGAGACGCGAGATTTCTCGCGAATCACTAATTTTATATTATATTTACAGGTAAAATTAATGAAAACCACTCCTATCTGATGCCCTTAAGCTATGAAGAGTGGACTGTCGCATGTCATGAAGAACTCACCATTTCGGTTGGAAAATAAAGCTTCATTATAATACTTTAGAAATAAAGTTATTCACACATACGTATGGTTCTTTTTCAGGAATATAGCGCAGCTGTAAAACGATTAGGATATGGTAATAGTAATTTTAAGTTAACGTTGGATTTGTGGTCCAAGTTTTCATTTGAAGCTATGAGAACGAGATTAAATGACGCAATATTTGACGACATATATTACATTGACTTTATGGTAAGTATGTGGTAATGTTATATTTAACAATAAGTTTGAGCCAAAATTTGTCGTAAATGATACGTTTGAGCCAGACCTGGGGAATCTGGACAAAAATGACGTATTTCTCAAAGGGGGGGGGGTGTTAGTAATGATTACGAATCATGATCAGGAAGGGGGAGGGGAACAAAAACCAAGAAAAAAAATGATTTGATTTTTAAATCACGCGTTAAATGTTTTCTTTCTTTAACGAAAACGTTGTACTTCATAAAAATAACAAGGGTATCCCGATAAGGGGTCGTACATAAATTACGTAAGCACATGTAGGGGGGAGGGGGTCCAAATTTGACATCTTACTCATAAGCTAAGCATAGGCGAAAGGGGATAAAGCGTGCAAAAAGGGCCTAACCCATGCTTACGTAATTTATGCACGACCCCTAAACTTGTCGCGGGATAACCTATAAATTTTAAATGCTCTTCTCTCATAAAAAAAAAAAAAATTAATAATTATGTTTCAATTTTAAGGAACCTTATGAAATATTGTATAATAAATATCTGCAGATGGTAAAAAAGGGACAAGTTCCGAAGGAAGGAGTTTGGACATTTGGCCCAATTATTTGTAGATTAAGTAAGTAAATTTAAGGTTGCCTTGACTTAGGTGAAAGGCAGCTGCTAATTAATCAAGAACTGACCAGTAAAATGCATCCTTTCGGTTTTCATTATTTTCTTTTATGCAATTTCAGGTAAAACGATGAACCGTACTGCGCGAGATTATCGTTAAAAATTTCTTTTACCAGAAGTCTCATCAACAACATGGTTATATTTTTTTTTTATACAGAAAAGTAATGGAGAAGACTTGAATATTCATGTATCGAAAAAGTGTCATGTTAATAATTTTTTTAAAAATAAAAATTTAAAATACAGTCGACTTCGGTTATAAGAAACTTGAAGGGACCGGGAATTTTGGTTTCTTATAACCGAAGTTTCTTATATCTGAAAATAGTATTTTTTTCCCCTTTCGGCTTTTATCATATTTTGTAACTAAATAAGCGATTTTGGTTCATTTTGATAATTCCAAAATCTTATCCTGGTATTTTTTCTTCCTATTCCTTTCTGGAAGCATTTGCCGTGGAGGACAAGGCAATGTAAATGCTTCCCGTAAAATCTCTTGACTTTTAACATGCATTTCCGATTCGTAACCGAAGAGTTCTTACTGCTGTGCTAAAATGCAAAAGAAAAAGAGGGATATTTTGACTGTTAATCACAAATTGAAAACAGTTAAGGTTCTAGTTAAGTTACATAACTGGCCAGTCAGCCGGCGGTGAAAATTTTTTAGCAATAAAAAAAGTTTTATTAAATTGAGAAAACAATAAGTCAAGTCAAATCAGCCAGCAAAGTTTGGTCCATTTGATCTTTCCACTTTTTTTTTAGAGAATAAATTGTTTCTACGTTTAGCTTACTAACGTTTTTGGAATTATTAAACTAACTTTTAAATCGACACATGTGCCACGTCCTCTAAAAATTGCCTTTTGGAATTCAAAAAAAAAAAAAAAAAAAAAAGAAAAAAAAGAAAAAAGGATTAATTATGTTTTTCTGAAAAAAATAGGTAATAAATGTTACTTAGATGTGAGCCATGGTTCAAAACAAATTTTTTTCTACTTTTTTTATTTTTTTTATTTTGCATGCAATTTTACCTTGATTTATTTTGTGGAATTCTTTCTCTTTTTTTCTTTTTTGTTTTGCTTTTCCTGGTTTTCTTGATTTGTGTTGGTAAAGAACCCCTTCGAATTTCTAATAATTTGGCATGGGGGGAGAGACGCCATTATTTCTTCAATTGGCTTCTTCATTTTTTAAACTTGATTTTCATATAAGACACTGTCTGTTTGCTTTAAAATTTTTAAATAATATTTTGACTTTTTTTTTTAACTTTTGGCCTTTTTTAATAGTAAAATTAGACGACATGAACGAAAGAAAGGACTTAAAATATTTCTTGTAAATTTTACTTAACTTTTTTAAGAGTAAAATTTACAAGAAATTTTCTAAAATTTTTATAAATTTAAGCCGGTTCATTTGAACTTATTCTGGAAGAAAATAATATTTGAAAATATTAGCAGAAGCAGCAGCAGCAGTAACAGCAGCAGTAGTAGTAGTAGTAACATCGGAAAAAAGTTCTTACTCGTCTGCACTCTACGTACCCAGTTTAATGTGCTCCGATTGAAAATGAAACTTGCATGAGTGGCTGCTCAAGGAAATTTTGCCGTAAATTCAACACAATTCCAGACATTTTTCCATAATCTAAACATTATTAATCTTAACATTATATTTCAATTTGACGAACTCAGTACAAGACGCAGGACGATGGGTGTGAGCTACATAGACGGTGTGCTGGGGGGGGGGAGTGGATGATTCATTATTATTAGAACGATTTAAGTTCAGGGTCCCTGACACAAGGTTAAGAAAAAGACAGGATGAGGGCATACTTTCACCATCTTTCGCCAGAACTCTGAATCATTATTATTCGCCCCTTAACACACTGGTCCGCTGGTTTAATGAGGATCGCACCGATCGTCCTGCCAATGAATGAAGATTGGTAATTTTTATAACAATTTAACAATTTAACTGAATTTTTTTTTCTTAAATTTTGTTTTTTGATTTTATGTAATTCTAACTTATGTTCGTTTAAAAATGTTATTACACATTGTCGGACAATAAATAATAATAATAATAAAAAAAAAAAAAAAAAAATTAAGTTCCATAAAGAAACGTAAAGGGAGTTGAACATTCAGCTCCATAAGTTAAATTAATGTTATCAATATGTCATTGTTCTGTTGTGCGGTTATAATATTTTAATAAAATCAATGAAACTTTTTTCAGGTTCCGTGTTTCAATTTGCTGATTTTTTTTTTTTTTAATTTTTATTTTATTTTTTTTTTTTTTTATTTTTATTTTTTTTTTTTTCCTTAATTTCAGGTTGATAAATGTTTTTGAATCGATGCAACTTTCCAAGTTTTAATTTTGATGCCACTTGTTTTTCATCATAGTTTTTCAGTTTTTTTTTTTTTTTTTTTTTTTTTTCAGTTTTCGAAATTTAAAATATAATAAATTTCTCTAAAAATTTTTCTTCTTCATTTCAGGTAAGATTCTGAGCGTTAGTCTTAGCTCACTGCTCACAGCAATTTTTCTACCGATTATTGAGCGGCTGTGCTATCCTGCCTTTGATAGTTGGTAAGCTAAACATATAAATCAGAGCGTGGTCACTTCCCGACACGATTTTATGAGATTTTTGACGTCAAAATTACGCCTTTAAGGATGGCCGATAATGCAATTTGTCAGTGGATGACGTCAATAAGTCGTTTGATTACGTCTAAAGATGACATTAGCGTTTCGAAGTCGAGGTGACGTGAATATGACGTCAATAAGACGTCACAAAGTGACAAATATTATCAGTCGTACTCTTGTAGCGTCATGATGACGTCAAAAATCTCTTTAAAAAATTTACGGAAAAGGACCTTGTCTTGATGACCAAAATGTGACACGTCACCATGACGTCACTCTGACAAAGTCGGGACTGGTACTTTACGAAATTGCGTCACTCTTCCAAATACGTTTCCAATTCGAATTTTTGACATTGACTCGATGTCGAGATATTGAAAGTATGAAACTTGATATGGGGAAGTCCTATATTACTTATTTGTGGTCCGTAAATATTACTTTTATAATCAACACATATCTCTCGGTCTTTCAATAAATTGTAGATGCATCGAATTAGTTCAATAATGCTAATCTAAGTCTTATATATGGCCGTTTGTTCTGACTAAACAATTTTCGGCGGCCATCTTTAATTTTTGCGTATTTAAATTTCTGGCTCTGGAATACAGAATTAAAATAAAATTAATATTTAGCCTTCATTTTAACATGATTTATTGCAAATAATTTAACAAAAACTTAAAAATATACGTCATAGAAGAGTCTTATTTTTCTAAAACGAAAATTAATATTCTCCCCTCTCTTAATAAATTATATTACCAAAACGCATTCTTAAAAATCATAAAAAACTATCTGGATAATAAAATTTAATAAAATTTAATAAAATTTTCAAGTTACCAAATCAAGACCACAAAGCATTTCGTCTCGGAATAAAATGAAATAAAGTAAACTCTTTCAAATCCAGAAAAATCCGATTGGTTTTGCAAAGCATCATCGAAAAGAAACCAACGATTTTTGTAAAAATTTCTTAACGAATTATCCTTAAGTTCCAATCAAAACGTTTGAATTTCAAACACGATTTTGCAGTAAAGAACATTAAAAGGACGAAATTCCTCAAGACTCAAGGATATTTCTAAGAATTCAAAAAAAAGTCAGGATTTCGGTTTTTGGATGACACTTTCAGATCAGTTTTCTGAATTTTGAAACAAGAACTTTAATTTAATAACAATAAAAGAAAAGCTTAGTGGGCTTATCCATTTTTATAAAAATCATTTCCAGAAATAAAACGTCTGCACTAAAAATATTTTAAATTATTAACAATAATATTTTTTTTTTTTTTTAACTGTAATTTAAAACATTACAAAAAATGTAAAATGTTAATAACGTGACATTGAAGAGAGGAATAATTAGTGAACGTGGTTTATTGATTACCGTACATTTTAGGCAAAATATGCTTATCTTTCATATGACCCCGCAGTGCATAATAATCGTCAAAACGTTGCTTACAATAGGGACATATATACTCAGGATCTTGTTCTTGATTTTGATTTTTGTTTTTGCTTCCGTCATGGGATCGCGTCTTCCCCTGCGTTGTCCCTGTTTTGCCATCTGAATGACCACGCAGATGGGATTTGTAATTGTTAAAATATCGAAACAATTTATCGCATTTCCCGCAGGAATACCTTATTGTAATATAATGATCGTTCCTGTAATGTTTGTGTAAATCAGAAATATTTATGAACTTCCAAGAGCACAGCTCACATTTCCAACAGGAGGCTTTAAAATTCCTTTTATCGGTTCCCCTTTTATGTTTTGTATCAGCTCCACTCTTTTTAAAGTTCTTACTCCCTCGGTGAATTCGCTTACTTGATGTTGCAGAAGTTGATGGAGGATTAGTCGAATTTTTTGTCGAATTCGGCTTAGCTGAAATAAAGCTAAGGTAGCCACGTTCCCCATTTTTGAAACTCGGTTTGGAAGAATAATTGTCTGCTTGTTGGACGGTACAATATTCGTGCGGATTGCCTGAAACATAGAAAGAATTGGAACTGTAGCTATTCCTGCATTAGCTTGGCCGTTAAACCCGAAAAATGTATTTCCAGTCAGCACATTTGTTTTTTAAATTTTGGTTCCTAAAATTTTTTTTCCGAACAAATTTTTTTGTCTAATCTTTAATTTTCCTAAGGTTTTTTATTTAAATTTTTTTTTTTTTTTAATTTTGGTTCCTAAAATTTTTTTTCCTAACAATTTTTTTTTTTCTAATTTTTAATTTTCTTAGTTTTTTATTTAAATTTTTTTTTAAATTTTGGTTCCTAAAATTTTTTTTCCGAACAAATTTTTTTGTCTAATCTTTAATTTTCCTAAGGTTTTTTATTTAAATTTTTTTTTTTTTTTAATTTTGGTTCCTAAAATTTTTTTTCCTAACAATTTTTTTTTTTCTAATTTTTAATTTTCTTAGTTTTTTATTTAAATTTTTTTTTAAATTTTGGTTCCTAAAATTTTTTTCCCAACAATTCTTTTTTTTTTTTCTAATTTTTAATTTTCCTAAAGTTTTTTATTCCTAAAATTAAATTTCTTAAAATCCCTTTAGGAATTTAAAAAATTAGGAAAAATTTATTATTAGGAATCAAAACACTTAGAAAAAAAAATGGTTGGGGAAAAAATTTTTGAACGAAAAGTTTTAGGAAAAACGGATTCGGGAAAATAATCAGGAACGCAAAATTATACATTTTTGTTACCATATAGAGTCCTTAAAGAGTTGACGAATTCCTACTGACCCATCATCCCTATAAAAGAACTTATTATTGTTGGAAAAAAACTCGGGCAAAATTATTTTTTGAAAATTTTATTTCAAAGAAACAAGGTCCAGTTTTTTTTTCTCTACTGAACCGGTGCTATAAAAGTGGCAACTTGACGGCAAACGTACGCAAGTCTGAACCTTTACTTTTCAAAACTACTTCCTAAGATTTAAACCTTAGCAAGAAAAAATTCTTACCCCGTGTGTCTTTTGTGAAGTTATCACCGTCACTTGTCTCTTCTCCCGGGGATGTACCCTCGTGGCTGTCAGGCTTATCATTATTCGTCTCTTCAGCTTCAGATTTTGAATTTCTGTCCTCCGTGACGAAAAATCCAAATATTCGTTGGTTTGGAGCATATCCTTCGACCGATGCCAACCATTCTTCAATCCCTTTATTTTTACAGCTTCTTATGAATGACATAGCTGAAAGATGGAAAAATAGTAACCCTAAAATACTAACTTTTAAAAAACAATAAGTTAAATAACAATAAATCAGTAAAATCATCCAAAAAGTTTGGTCCATTTCAGCTTTCCACTTTTTTTAGAGCATAAAATTTTTCTCTTTTTAGCTTACGGAAATTTTTGAAAATATTAAATTAACTTTTTAATCGACGCATCTGCTCAATTTTGCTTTTGCCTTTTTAAAATTTAAAAAAAAAAAAAAAAAAAAAAAAAATATTGGTTTACAACCAATTTTTTTCTAGTTCATTTTTTTTTTTTTTTTTGCATGCAATTTTACCTTTTTTATTGTAGTCTCTCAATCAAATTTTATAACTTTTTAGTTCATAAACGAAGAAATATGATTAATTCCCCCTTTGGTCCAACACTTAAAACACAGACAAATTTAAATAACCGATTAAAACAACATTTTTTCACGATGAAATTAAAATCAGAACGAAAATGAAGTGACACGTCTTAAAAAGCAACTGAAACTCAAAGGGTAACTTTAATGTTCATGTCCAAAACCTGTATGTTCACGTATGTCGTTTATATTAAAAACCTTCCTAGATCCTGGCATAATATTAACTTGAGAAAACAATAAGTCAAGTAGCAATAGAATCAATCATTCAACAAAGTGTGCTCCATTTGAGCTTTGCAATTTTTTTAGAGAATAAATTGTTTCTATGTTTAGCTTACTGAAGTTTTTGGAATTGTTAAACTAACTTTTAAATCGACACGTTTGCTCTAGGAATTGCCTTTTTGGAATTTAAAAAAAAAAAAAAAAAGGATTAATTATGTTTTTATGAGAAAATATTCCTAATTAATTTTAAGGTTCGCATAATCGGCCGGTCAGCCGGGCGGTGAAAATTTTTTAACAATAAAAAAAGTTAATTTTTTTTTTTTTTTTTTTTTTTTTATTCGGTATTTTACACATAAAAATGAGATCGGATCGCACCGAAACCGCGCCAAAACGTTTTGCTATGTTTAAAAGGTAAAGATTCGTTATTGAAAATATATGAAAAAGGCTTTATGGTGTCTAAACTTGATAATTTTTTTTAATGTTTTCGAAATAAAACAATAAGACGCCATTATTCTTTTTGTTGTTGAAATAGTTTGCGGTTTCACCGCTAAAGCGCTGCACTAGCCAAATAAAAATTTACAAGGGACTTGAATTATTTTTTTCCTTTATTTGGGGGGTCAGGTCTCATTATTATGCAATCACGCACCTGGTGACAGGATTTCGAATCTTGTGGTTGCCATGGTAACGCATTAGAAAAACTAACACAGGATTAATTATAATGCCTTCGCTTTTATTGAGGTTTTTTTAATTTCATTGATTAATTCTATTTTTTTTTTTTTTTCAGAACATACAATGCAAAGCTAAACTTTGGTTTAAAAAAAAGTCCTTTCGGTTGACGGAAGGAGTTGGCGGGGGTGAGCATCATAATTTTTAAAAAAATTTGGTCAAAGATTTATCATGCATTCAGAAGCAGGATTTATGATCAGTCAGAAATTTCAGCAGCATGATTTGTTCTTGATGACTGAGAATCACTTCGGATGGTAAGAACCACCTCTTTTTAGTTTTTAAAAAAAAAATTTTAATTGGTAAAGTGAAAATTTTAATGCCTCCTGCTTAATGATAAGTAAACATGGATGAAAAGCAAACATTACTAGAAACTATGTAAATATGAATGAAATAGCTTTGTTTTTTAATTTGGTTCCAATATTCCCGACACAGACGAAATCATAGTTGAATTAAGGAACGAAATTCATTTAATCAATGAATGAAATAATTCACAATTAAAACATTTAAAATCCACTTGGAAAGTCACGATAAGATGTACCTAATGGACGATTGAGAAAATCAAATCCACCCTTTTTTTGGCTCTTTTGAGTTCCCCGTTTGTCGATTGTTTTGGAAAATGTTTTTATCGGAACTTTTCGGATTTTACCGATAGATGTCCGTTTACGTTTATTTTTTTTTTATTTTTTTTTTTTTTTTCGAATTTTTTTTTTTTTTAATCGTTAGAATAATGTTCATGGTGATCGAACTTTTTGAGGAAATAAAATTTTTCGAAGTTTTTCTCGAATTTCCATTTGTTGTAGAATTTTTCGCCGATGAAAATTGCGGAAGATACGATGATCCCTATGATTAAGACGAGGTGAATTTGGATGACTTGAGTAGCTTCCACTTCTTTGAATATGGAATCTTTGTGTCTGTCCATCGTTGGCCAAAATAGTTTTTTGAGCCGGTAAATGTGTCCTTTATAGCCCATCATGTCCAAACTGGAATTTGAAATGATTGTTTGTTTTTAATAAATGAGACAGTTTATTTTTATCGACAGTTAAGGCCAATTCTTTTCACTTACTGATGATTTAGGGCGTCTGTGAACCGATTACTTCTGCTTGTCCCGATACTAACGAAAACAGAATCCAGGGGATGTTCCAGAGATATAATATCGCAGCCTAAATCTTTATTCAGTTCCTCCATAACTGGATCGGTCATAAACATGGCTCCAAAATGTGCCACCTTATACTTAAAACAAACGTGTTCCAACGCTTCTTTCCTAGTCTTCGGCAATTGACTTTTAGGAATCACTGCTATCAACTTATTGTAAACTTCCATGAGTAATGAGTCATTTGCATTCTGTAAAGTAAAGACTTCAGCGAAATTAGGTACAATACTATACAAACTCTCTTATTTTTTTAGTATACCGCAAAGTAAGCGAAAGCAGCTGAATCTATCACAGGTTCCACTTTATATGTCCCGTCGTGTAAAAGTTCTCTCAGGTCTTTAAAAGGGCGCCTGGGTGACTGTACCGTGATGTAGGAGGTAAGCGCTCCCGAATATGCGGTTAACAAGACCGTAGCGACTAAATACGAAGAAAAGAAAATGGCTCTGCATGGAGACGATTTAGGTACCGTATGGCTACCTTGTTGACACAAAGCTCTGAAGCTAGTCATTAAGCAGTTTTCAAATGAGAAAGTTACGCATGATGCGCTTTCTAAATTGTATTTTTTCCCAAGGCGAAGGAACACCATTAAAGCTATGCTTGCTACTAATATCCAGCACGGGATCGTTAGCCAGATGTAATGGTGGAAAGGTCTTAAAATCGAATCCCACCGAATGAGCATCCCTGCTTTTTTGAAATATATTTGATTCCTGGAAAGAAAACGAATTGGAGAAGGGTTCTTGGAAAATCATCTGTTAGCCACTGTAAATCGGTCAGAAAAAGACGAACATCATATTGTTGACTATCTCCGTTCATAAATATGACTGGAGATAGTATCTTCTGATTGTTTAATTTCTAGTATCACGTGACTACATGTTTACCCGTTAATTTGGACATGACCTCGTAGTCACATGATTTTGAAAAACAGTCAAAACAGATGGAGCTAACCAAAACCTGACCATCCATTAAGAGTAAAAATCATCGTGGCAGCAGACAAATCGTATTTTTCCTCAAATCGAAAAACACGATTTGTCTGCTGTTACGATGATGCGTACTCTTAAGCTAAACATGTTTTCCATAAATGGTTGTCGTGCTTAGCATAAGGGACCGACAGGAGTAGTAGAAATGTTGCCAGGTTTCGGTAAACTTACCATATCTCCAATCATATTTATGATGGACATGTCAGTTCGATCTCCGATACACAGACTCACGATACCAGTTTTCTAATTACCTGGTTGAGATTAGAGGCCTTAAAAAATCCATGACTTCATAGCGATCCGGAGCTATTGTGAAATCCAAAACACCGACGTCTATTTCCTTTCGGACGATCTGTCCTATGAGTCCGTTCCATTCGCCGTTTGTCTTATTTTTAATCCCCGTTTCTTCTCCTAAGTAGTAAGTACTTGTAAAATTCAAACTTTTCTGTAGTTCTATCCATATTTGTCCTAAATATCCTCCTATGCCGGTTATTTTATTTCCGTTCCTAAGTAGGTAGGACATCGGAGGATTCTGTAAAGGAAAGTGCTGTATGAGAGACTTGTAAAGAAAAACCAGACCAAAAAGTAGAAGCAGAGAGCGATAGTTTGAAAGATTGTACAATTTTTTTGACATGAAATTTTTTAAAATTCTGTAAGTGACTTGCTTTGTTTTGTGTTTTTCAGCTTTTTGACTCATGTCCTATACAATTGCTAAAGCTGTAGGAAAGGGAGATTCGAAAAAACCAGAGAGAGACTCAGAAGAGGACCGGCAGTGAGAAGGAAACGAAAAAGGATTCAAATGTCTTAAAGAAAGCTGCCAAACTGACTAAGGATCTTCTTCAGCTAAATATACTTAAGTAAGTGTTTAACAATAAAAAGAAGTGATCCGCTGTTCTTAGCCCTTTTAACACTTACATCTTTTGTCCCAACTCTAAAATTTAATCCTTCTAAATCGTCTCTTCTGTAATAGAGTGATACGTGAGGCGGTGATTCTAAATTGATTTTGTCCGGTATATTTTTTTCCTCCCAAAAGCCAAACCTCTTGACCCTAACCGGATGGCGTAAAGAGACTCTATACGCTTCTTGTAGTTCCACCGTGTTATTTTCTAAAATTTGAGCAATTACCAAATCTACATCGAACGGAACGTTCGCATTTTCTAAAAATTCTGCCGGGGACGATTCCCGATCCAAAAAAATTAGCCAGACCGGTCCTTTCATTTTAGCCTTGAAAGAGACCTGTAATAAATAGTTGTGGAAACACTGAGATTGACAAAAGGGTAACACGTAATATTTGGGGTTCATAGGGATACAGTTTCATTACCGAACATGTTCGGTGATCATTTTGTGCAAAATTTCCCATTAGCATGCTCGGGGTATGTCCACACAAGCCATGGGGCTTTTTTTGACCACTGGCGACGTGTCGGAACAAGTTTTGTCAAAAACACGGTTTCTACAATTTTATAATAGTTTTTGTTAAGCTTATTGACGGGCCATCCAAATATTACGTAAGCATTGAATTCGGACTAGCTTGACAAGGCGGAATATGTTGGAACATTTTGTAACATGTTTGTATTTATTTTGAGCTCCATAGTGTTATTTTATGTGATGTAACATAAAAAATTTACAGCATTGTACATATAAATATACTGTACAGTAAATATTTACGACAAAAAGTTATAATATAAAATTGAGTGACCCGCGCTTTTGACGCAGCTTTGTACAAAATGTTGTAAATAGGGAGAGAAAAACCATACCTCAGTGAAAATTTCTTTCAGTCTTGATTCCTCTCCGTATAGTATATTTAAAACTCTGGAACAACGATCCTGCGTCGTGGTTTTATTTAACGAATTAAGATATTTTTGAAAGGATTTAAGGACGACGCATCCTTGTCGATCCGCCGAGCTCATCATTATTTTACCGATTTTTAGGACGTCATTATCTGACTTGTCGTCCACATGCACGTACAAAAGTTCACTGCAATCGATAAAATAACGTCTCCCAATTTCCTCCGACACTTTCACGATTATCTCTCTTTTGCTCAAATAATTTGGTAAAACAGCGCGAAATATTACGAAAATGAATATTGCAGATTTTTTCATACTTTAATTCCTTTGTCATTTCACATTTTAATTTTTTTGTTTTTGTTTTTTACTCCGATAATCACAATTAAACTGAACTTTGATCTATACGACGTCTCTTGAAGCGAATAAACAATAATACATAAAAATAGGAAAAAAAAATAATATATAAACAGTTCTAGAAAATTATTTGTATCATTGTAATCGTTTAGACGGTTCACGCGAGACCTTTTTTATTTTGTAAACAGATCGAAGATTAAATTGGAAAATTTTTCATTTATACACTGGAATACTTGGAAAAAAAAATGTTTGATTGGGGGTAAATTTTATAATTAGGTGAATTTATTTTGTCTGGTTTTGCATATCAAAATTCGATCAATCCATGGGAAAATGAATAAAACACATGAACGTCATTAAATATGCGACAGTTTGAAATGAAAGCGACTTTCAAAAATACCCCCTTAAAATGTGAAACTGAGCTGTCGCATATACAATTGAATTAGTTTGGAATTTAAAAAATAAAAAAATGTTTTGATTTATGTCAGATTGGAGATTTTTCCAAACATAGACATTTTGAGTGGAAATTCGGTGCGGTTGTGCCCCCTTCCAGGCCACTGGGCTAACGGTTATACAGTCGGAAAATGACTACGATGAATAACCTAACTCTTGGTTAATTAAGGATTCTTTTGTCCTGAGGACGGTAGAGCTATTACAGATGTTGGCATAGCAAAAGTGTTGGCCATGAGACATCTACGAGAGCCCTAAAGGCTCATTTTTTGTTGCTAGTTGTCGACATCATGTTTGAGCCTTTTGGCAATGTCTGGGTCGAACTTATAATTGTACAGAAGCCCTGAAGGGTCACGCAGCTTGTTTATTGTTCACTAAACGTATACTGCCTGCTGCGGAACTGGCAATTGGTTTACTGTCATTGGTTTACTGGCAGGAACTGGAACTGGCAGCGAACTGTCATGATACTTGTTTATTGTTCACCTGTTCATTTGTCCTGTTGTTATTGTTCACCTGTTCACCTGTCCTGTTGTTATTGTTCACCTTTCCTGTTGTTATCGTTCACCTGTTCACCTGTCCTGTTGTTATTGTTCACCTGTATACCTGTCCTGTTGTTATTGTTCACTTTTTCATCTGCTGCCAGTTCTGGAACTGGCAGTAAACAATAAACAAATTGCGCTGCCAGTTCCGGTGAACAATAAACAGGTGAACAGGTGAACAATAAACAAGTTGCGTGACAGCTCGCTACCGGTTGACTGTTCACCTACACAACTATACAGAATCACTTCTTCATCTGCTGCCAGTTCCGGAACTGGCAGCAGATGAACAAGTGAACAATTACAACAAAACAGGTGAACAATAAACAAGTTGCGTGACCCTTCAGGGCTTCCGTATAGTTGTGTAGTTTAATCCTAGCATTGTCAAGTTCCAACATCGACATTGTCGGGTTAAAATTGCACAATAAATCCTGGGGGGGTGGCAACTTGTCAGTATCAAGTTTGAACGTGACAATGTTTAATATACACGGTGGAACAATCTTTGTTGTGTGATTTTATTAAGGTAAACATAGGAAACATCATTTTATCAATCATATTATTTCACAGGAAATATTCCCATAAAACTTACCCATCGTGTATAGCTTGAAGTAAATGGAAAATTGTCTGGTTGTCATAATATGAGCTTGAACCCTACTTGTTTTTAAGGAATTTACACATTGGAACTTTGTCCCCGAATTGCATGTTTATGAATTTTGAGCCCTATTGTGTGGCAATATGTCTTTGATCCGAACCTCAGAAACCTTCCTCTTCGACCTCAATCGCAACATTAGACCAAGCCCAAGAAAAAGTAAGCTATAAGTTCGACCAATACATTATAAAAACTTATAACAACATTATAAGTTTTATCACGCTGTTATAAGTTTTTATAATCTACTGGCCGGACTTATAACTCACTTTTACTGGGAGGAAGGGAGAGCAGCTTTTTAATTGGTATAAGAAATGCTCAGAAAAAATTATAACATCGAAAAAAAAAATTAACCCAAGCTAGAGCGCATAGTTGCGCAAAATGTTCACCTTCAGATAATATCCTGTTTTTAAGTTTTGCAGTGTTACAAAATTACTAGTTCTCGAATTTCAATGTGGGGAAAAAAGGGCAAAGGACAAGAGAGAAAATATTGTAAACAACTTCATTTCATGCCAGTAGGCGTGTTCGCCATTATTATATTTATTTTCCCGTTAACGATTTCACGAGAAAAAGTATGGGAAATAATTCGAAAAATGTAACACATAAAGGGATCAATGCAGTTTAACCAAATCCATTTTCCATTGTTACTAAATGAAGAACGGATTGATGATTTTAAAATGAAGCGGAAATCCACCGGAGGTAGATACAAACCAACAAAATTTCATTTCTTTTACGGGGTATTAATACTTTTGCCAACTGTTTAATTGTTTGTAAAAATTCAACTGAAATGTCCTAGATTTTCTCCATATAATTGCTAACACCCTCACAAAAACTTTGTGAAAACTAGACCGCTTAGCATAGCCTATGATAGCTTCGGTTTCTGCGTTTATAGAAATGCGCCTTGACTTTTATGAATTTTTGATAGGATTGTCACGGGGTTACGAATTTCAATGCTTTAAAAATACGATTTGTTTTTTCTTTTATATATTTATTTATTTATTTATTTATTTATTTATTTATTTATTTTCTTTTTCAGAAAGGAAAACACATTGCCGTGACTAATAAAATAGTAAAATAAAATAAAATATATATATATATATATATATATATATAAAAAGAATTGGTTTTCTTTTGGCCGACTTGTTAAGTCTGATTGCATTTCTCGTTAATCCGATATTAATCTACTGGCTTATATGTTTACAAACAAAATTCTCGTGTTGCATGATTTCTACACTTTTGACAAATTTTAATAGTTTATTTTTTCCCTCGTGTGAAAAATTGACAATCAACTTCTTATTGTTATTATTGAGAAAATTAATCATTTACGCTTGAGCTCTTTATTAATTTCCAGGCCAATCTTAACGCATATATATATATTTTTTTTTCATTCGAAAGCGCGTTTCTGGAAAAACTGGGAGAACCTACAAGGGTGTTGCATCCTCCTTAACGATAATTCCAAATTTTTGCCTAACTTTTTTCGCTCTACGTTTGCCTACTTTCCAATGACGGATTTCGATAAGCACAGCAATAAAAGAAGCAAAAATTCCCGTTAGAAGTATAAAATGCATTTGAAGAACTTGTTCTCCCATGACCGGATTAAATTCCGTATCCGTTTTTTTAAAATCTGGCACTACTTTTTCTCGAAATCTTCGAAGGATCCCTTGATAATTCATTTTGTTTAAGCTGAAAAAAAAAAAAAAAAAATGTTAAATGAATTTTTTTTTCTAAGCCTATTCGAGTTTGTCTTTTGTTAGTTTTCCTTTATCGTTTTCCAAAAATAGCAAGAAATAGTATATTTCATTACTAGGGCATTATGGGTGAAATAACACCGAGATGAAATTGCCGCTCTCGCGTCGCTCGAGCGGCAAATGTCGAGGTAAACGTCTTTTCTTTACACTGAAAAACGATTTAGTTGACCCAACCAAAATGTTAGTAAAGCAAATATCACCCCAAAAATTTTGGTTAGGAGAACCAATATTTTGGTTCAGCTGACCAAATTTAATTGGCTGAACCAAAAATTGCTTGCCCTAACCAAAATTTTTCGGGTGATATTTGCTTTACTAACATTTTGGTTGGGTCAACCGAAAGGGTTTTTCAGTGTACAAGCGGCACGCCTACAGAGGAATTTTCGACAATACTACCAACAATGCTTTTTAAGTTGGCACACTTGCTTTGCATCAAAAAGAAAATATTTTTGTTGCTGATGACGTCAGAGGCATGATATTTGTGAAATATCATGCAAATTGTGATATAAGAAGGCATTTTTGGTTTGTTATGAAGCTAATATCTCCGAAGCAGACGACACTGATAAAAGGGGGATTTCATTCACGTATAAAGAAAATATCTATAAAAGACCTAGGTAAAAAATGATGCTGTAGGCCTCCTAAAGCAGGACCGGCCCTTCTTCCCCAAACAAATACCACTAAATCATTTCATATAGTCAGACTTTAAATCTGAAAATTCCCCAAAAAGTGTGACCCTAGAGGATTTTGACTCTACTTTTTATGAAACTACTTACTAAAAATCGAAAACCCTTTTAAACGGGCTTCTTTTCGGAACGATATCCGTTAAAAACACCATCCCCATTGGATTCTCCAAAACCAAAAATCTGCAACCCTGTTCGTCCAGCAGTTCTTTAGCAGGGATTCCGGTAATGTCCAGTTCTCCGAAATGTGCCACTTTGTCTTTGTGACATATATGCTCCAAAGCTTGTTTGTGCGATTGCGGAAGTTGAGACTCGTCTTTTAAAAGTTGTTTTTCGTAAATTGCTTGTAACACCGGATCCGTGGAATATTCAAAATACGTATAGCCCGCTGTCACCGGAATTTGTTCCATGATGTAGGTTCCTTCTTTAGCGAACGTTTCCAACGAATCAAAAGGTATATAAGGTTTATGGACTGCGATGATGGATGTTAGCATTCCGGAATAAAGAATGATCACGAGTAACAAGAGGACGTAAAAGGCTACGATTATTATACGGCAGGCACTAGATTTTGGAAGTAGCGGATTCCCTTTCAAAGTCGGAAAAAGATGTTAAAGTTATATATAGTTTATGGTGTTTGGGAAAAATTTAGTTATATAAGCGCATACCTTGTTGGAGGAAAGCGGACAATATCACGAAAAAAGTTCGGAAATTTTTAAACTCGTTTGTAAGCCTTCTGTCTTCCAAGTCTAGCCTTAATCCTGCGGTATGGATTATTTTTAAAAGAACACTAGCTCCGACAAGTAAAGACACCAGTACTAACCAAACTTCAGTGCGAAAAGGCCTGAGAATCCCGTCCCATTGAATGAGCAAACCAGGTTCTTTAAAAAATAGTTGGTACCTAAAAGCGATCAATAGCTTTGTAAAATCGGAATTGGTTCGCCCGAAGTTGAGGAAGATTACCTGGTTATGAATAACGGAGTCAAAAAATCGATAACCTCTTCTCTTTCTGGAGTCATCGTGACTTCCGAAACTGCTAAATCGATTTCTCCGTTTAAAATCATTCCGATTAAGCCGTACCATTTTTCTCCGTCAAATCCCCCTGTGGCCACATCTGGAGCTTGAATGTATCGGGAGTTGAAATTTAATTGAATTTCTAATTCTTTCCAAACCCAAGCAAAATATCCATCTAGGTCGTATTCCCCGCTTGATTTTGGTACGAACATCGTCATCGGGGGATTCTGCAGGGAAAAAAAAGGAAATTTTAAATTGGCTCCTTTTCTTAACGACGGCGTGAATAATGATTTTTGGATCTGGACCTTCTCAAAAGTTTGATTGCAAACTATGCCTAGTCCACAATATTGATGTAGTAGGACCTGTGCCTATGAACTCATAGGAAAGCGTTTTGTTGAAAACTATTTTTCAGATTATATTACTTACTTCCAGGGACCCAACATTGAATTTAATCCCTTCCAGATCATTTCTCCTGTAATACAGGTATGAGCTGTGTGTTGTTTTTAATCCGAGTTCGACACTCCATTTACCATAATTCGAAACTCTGATCGGATGACTCATGGAAACTCGGTACGATTCGGCGATTTCCACATGATTTTTATTATTTCCGATTTTGGCAGTTAAAAATACAGCGTCGAATGGCACATTTACATTTTCTAAAAAGTTACTTTGAGCAGTTTTTTCTGACAGAAACATTAACCAAATCGGTCCACTTATGCTAAGTCCAGCAGTTAGCTTGAAAGAGCAAAATGATGATTGTAGGAGTGGATTTACAGTTAAATGTTTGCGCGAAAGATGTTGGGCAAGCTTGTTGGGTTGGCGCTTAAAAATTTTCTCGTTTTAGGGTTTATCTGGTTATCTGATTTTAGACCAGACCAACAGACTTTGGTCAAGAAGACCTAAGTTTTTCGGTCACTCTTTATTCCTGCTGTTTGATTTACTTCGTCAGTGTGTTTCCAAGGTGGAGATCTATATATCTATACTGTATACTAAAACATACCGACATGAGTCTATGGGCGAATTTCGACCATGGGTAGATTTTATTATCTGAATACGGTCCATGATTTTCTAAAGAAGAGCTTTAGTGCTAACTCTTCTTCTTAGTTCTTTAGGGGCGAGGGGTGGTGACCTTTGATTTTCTGACTAGCGCACTAGTTTTGACCTGAGAATAATTCCTAGCTGTGAACTAGGATGGAAGCACGACTCATCTCATCTCACGACTGAGAGTCGAGTGCGCTATGAACTAGACTACGGGTCACCACACTTTTGTGCTAACATGTTTGTCCAAAATTTCAGCCATAAAGCATCCAGAAAAATTTTGCAAGTCTTAACATCTTACCTTTTCCAACTGATTTTTCACATTAATATCCACACCGTTAATTACATGCAACATTTTCGAACAGCGATCAGTTAAAAATCTGTTTCTGTTTATCATTTTAGCCTGATTTAAGAACTGATCGAACGTCATAACCCTCGTAGTTTTACTATAAACAAAATCTTCTGAAAACATTTTGGCCATTTGAAAAGTCCTTCTTTCCTCTTCTTGAGTTGCATTATCCGAATAGATGTAAATTGTGCAACGCGTTAAGAATTTATCCGCCACAACGTTCGAAATCTGTACTATGAGTTCGTGTGTTGAAAACGAACCGTTTCCGGAATTTCCGGCTAAAAGGAAAAGAAACATCACCTTTATCATATCGAATGCTCATTGTGGTTAATGACAAAAATTTAACTTACTGTATCTTTTTCGACGTAGCACGATGAAAAATTGAAAATTAATTATGGGGACTTTCATAGTTTTACTTGATTTGGAAATTTCCCCACGATATAAAGGGATTAGTAAATAAGTTCCTACAGACTAATTACATGATGCTATCAAAATGCAAATTTGGGTCGTACCCTACGCTAATTTTTTTTTTTTTTTTTTTTTTTTTGGGGGGGGGGGGGGGGGGGGTAAAAGTTTAGTTAATCTTTCAGTAGGATGTTCCATTTTTAAAAAGTATTTTTTAATTTTGTTGCTCATGGAATATTTCCTTAGGGTATAAAAATCTCGTGGAACGCAGCCATCGGACAAAATTTTGGAAAAATGAACCAACTTAAGTGTTGGTTATTGTTTAATTTTGCAAAAAAAAAAAAAAAAAAAAAAAAAGAAAGATTTTAAAGTGAGATTACAAATTATATGCGGACTTTCTGGATTGATTGATTGATCGGCTGATCTACGAGTGTAGATTAAATTAAATGACTTTCAATGCGATTATTAGGACACCTTAGAAGTGGATTTAACTAGTTTGAACATGTAAATCGGCCTGAAGTCATGTTATTTTGTATTTCTGCACAAAGTCACTGACGGACCTAGTGACGTCGCTGTCGAGATGCTTCCGAATCTCGGGTATCGCACCTATATGAGATGCCCCATATATTGCCTGTTTGCAATTGCTTACGTCCTACGCCGGGAATGCCAACGGATTTTTTTAAAGATGTGGCTGCTTCCTGATCGCCATAGAACGTCGATAGTTCTAAACAGGTTCACGGGACATCTTTTGGGTTTTTGGTGAGGGCTGCTATGATGTCAGATGGGTTTTGGTGGAGACCCGTAATTAGAAGAGACTAGACAGGAAAAATGGGCGCGAAATTTTCGAGGAATGAGATCATGCGCAATAGTTTTGCAGAACACAGTTGGGGCGCAATTTCACGCCTAACATGTTCGGCGAACATGTTTGTGTTTGATAAAAAGTTGTGAACGTTGGACAAATATATTCATCGAACATTTTTCCCGACATGTTTTTAAAGCTCTGCATAAGCAGTGACGGTTTTGTAAGCATGTTATGTGCAAATGTTTGTCCAAAATGTTCGCCACTTTCATCAAACACAAGCATTTTCACCCAACATATTTAAGCGTGTTAATTTTTCGAAATAAAAAAAGCTCTTTCGTTCTAAATTTCAAATAATTCTATATTCAGGTTTAAATTCATTTTGAAATAGTCTCGGCCTGTTGTAATCGATTTTCGGATGGCATCTTTTTAAATATATTTCAATAATCATAATTGCTACGGCCGCTATAATCCCTCCGAATAATATGAAATGCATTTGTAAAACCTGATCACCGATAACGGGTTCGTAACCAGATTTTCCTGATGAGCTAAATAACGGTATCGCTTTTCTTTGAAACCTATGAAGTAATCCTTGATAGTTCATTTTATTTAAACTAAAAGAATGAAAAAATGAATTAATGCACGAATGTTTTGGGTTTACATTTGGTACTTACTAAAAATCGAATACTTTTCTGTAAGGACTGTCTTTTGCCACGACGAAGGTTAAGAAAATCATACCCAGCGGTTGTTGGAAAACTAAAAATCGGCATCCGCTTTCTTTGGTTAACATTTGAGCTTGAATGTTCGTGATGTCGAATTCACCGAAATGAGTCACTTTATGTTTGAAGCAAACGCTTTCCATGGATTGTCTGTACGATTGCGGAAGTTCCGAGTCCGGTATTTTAGGGAAGTGATTTTCGTAAATTTTTTTGAGGAGCGGATTCGAAGTGTTCTTAAAATAAATGGACAAAAGCACAGGATTCAGTTACAGGTGTTCAGTGCGGAAAGCGTTTTTTTTACGGGACTTACAGAGAAGTACAGATAAGCTGAAGTCCCTGGAATTTGCTCCATTGTGTATGTCCCTTCTTCTACGAATTCTTCCAAAGAATCGAAAGGTCTTTTTGGTTTGGAAACTGTTATAAAGGACGTTAAGATGCCGGAATACGCTATGCTTACGAACAAGGAAAATAGATAAGTCACTAAAACTATTATTCTGCAAGTTCCTGATTTTGGTTCGAATGGATTTCCTAAAATGACGAATAAGAATTGTGTTAGAATGTAACATTATTTGGTGTTTGTGCCGAAAAAAAACAGGTTTTTCGAGCTAATGGATGATAGTTTGTGGCTCGGTTTGCGCCACAATGTTATACTTCTTATTGGTTATGACTCTGATGCGTTGACGAGTTTGACGCTTCTGCGTAAAAAACCGCCACATTTGGCGCTATATTGGCGTACGCACTTGTCACTTTGACGACCGATAGCGCAAATCCCCTTATCACTTTCGCGACCTCTGCACTCTGGTCGCCAGAGTGATCACGCGCTGATCACGACCCGAGCACGTGATCAGGGCGTGACCTTGGCCGGGTAAAATTTTGGAGTTATACGGTTCTGGAACTGCGGTCGCCAATGCGTATATGTGGAATAAGAAGATGGAATCTACTCCGATTTGTGAACACAAAGCAGTATTTCAATAACCTTGTTGTAAGAACGCAGAAATCACTACGAAAAACCCTTGACAGTGCCTGAATTCCGTCTTTAATTGTACGTCTTCAAGGCCGAATTTAATTCCTATAAAATGCATTGATTTTAGTAGAACAGCAGCCCCCAGCAAGGAAAATATAATTGCCACCCAGACTTCTGTGTGAAACGGATGAAGGATTCCGTCCCATTGAATTAGAAAACCTGGTTCCTTAAAAAACAGTTGATATCTGTTGAAAGAAATTTCCTGTTCAAGAAAGATTGTTATTTATTTATAAAACGATTTCTACCTTGTAACAAATAAAGGCCGCAGGAAGTCGATAACATCATACCGTTCAGGGACCATGGTAACTTCAGATACGATCACATCAATTTGGTTTTTTAGAATCATCCCAATCATGCCCGTCCATTCTTTTCCGTTGAAATACCCGGTTGCGTAATCCGGGGGTTGTACGTACACCGATGTGAAGTTGAGTATCTTTTGTAAATCTTTCCATATCCAAGCGAAATAACGGTTAGGTCATATTCTCCGTTTGGCTTGAGGATGAACATAGTCATCGGTGGATTCTTTAAAGTCAAATAAAATTCGAAGCTGATTACTGTTAACCGAAGGAAACATAACCTAATCTGGTTGAAAGCGGAATGGAGGAAAATTCATGGTATATAAAGGCCACCTTTGTTGGTGTATCCTGGAATTTTTAGCGCAATGTAATTCAGCCTTTTACTTTTACTTACTTCAAGCGATGCCACTCTAAACTTTATTCCTTCTAAATCTTTCCTTTTGAAGTACATCCCGTAGTCGTAGTCGTTAATCAAACCCTCTTCGGGGGTCCATAAACCGAAATGTGAAGTTCTTATTGGATGGTTCATCGTCACTCTATAAGACTCCCATAAATCGAATCGATCTAATTCATTTTTCATATTAGTGGTTAAGAAGACCGCATCAAATGGCACATTTACAAATTTCAAAAAATCTTCGGTGTTTGTGTTAGCTCCTACGAACAGGATCCATATCGGTCCTGCCATATTGACTTTTAAGGATAACTGTCAAAAAGAAAACAATTATGAGTACGGTAGAATGAGTTCACGGAAGAAAAATGAGGATGATTTTTGGTATTAGAAATTCTGTATGCTTGAAGAGAAAGCTTCAGTAATATCGGAAGGAGAGACTGTTTTTACGGTGAAAAACATCCAAATTTTGTGCACCTTTGGTGCATCCTGGAATTTCTAGTGCAAGTTTCAACTTGTCTGAAGCATGTATGTGCGCACTTGTATGTGTGGCCAAAAAAATAATTACGTGTGTCGGAGGTGAACGTATCTCCATCGTTACGTATGATTGGAGATATCCTGTTTCGAGTGTTTATGAAAATCACGTGATCATGCGACTGCAAGTTCGGGCGTAAACTTGAGGTCACGGGACACTTCCACAAAGCGTCAAAACAGACTAACTCCAAGAAGCTGTACTACTGAAGCTTCCTTTATAAGAATAAGAATACGACCAAATCAACCCTATCAGAAAAATCCTGCTATTAGACGTCTAAAAGCCTTCTAAATTTCAGACGGCTAAAGCTATTAGCCTTCTATTTTTGGGCTATATCATGTCTAACTTACAGCTATTTACAAAAATGTCACAGCTAATAGAAAGCTAATAGACATCTAGGTTTTAGGGCTAATAGATGTCTATTTTTCTTTTTAATAGCGAAAAAAAAAAATGAGCCTCAACATGGAATCGAACCCGTCATCTGTATTTTACTTCTTTTTTTTCGGACAATGCTATCCACTAAGCCACTTCTTTAGTTATCTTACCAAGTGAACAAAAGGGTATTTATGTCTCAGATTACTTTTAAGAACTTAGAATATTTTCGACAGTATAGTAAATCACTTCTTTTCCTTAATTCTTTTTCTTCCTTCTTCTTCTTCTTTCTTCTTCTTCTTATCTTCCTTCTTCCTTCTTCTTCTTCCTTCTTCCTTATTCTCCTTCTTCTTCCTTCTTCTTATCTCTCCTTCTTCTTCTTCTTCTTCTTCCGTTCTTTCTTCTTCCTTTTTCTTCTTGCTTCTTACTTTTCTTCTTCTTCCTTCTTCTTCTTCTTCCTTCTTCTTTCTTCTTCCTTCTTTCCTTCTTCTTTCTTCTTCCTTCTTCTTTCTTCTTCCTTCTTCTTCTTCTTCCTTCTTCCTTCTTCTTCCTTCTTCTTTCTTCTTCCTTCTTCTTTCTTCTTCCTTCTTCTTTCTTCTTCTCCTTCTTCTTCCTTCTTCTTTCTTCTTCCTTCTTCTTTCTTCTTCCTTCTTCTTTCTTCTTCCTTCTTCTTTCTTCTTCCTTCTTCTTTCTTCTCCTTCTTTTTTCTTTTCCTTCTGTCTTTCTTCTTCCTTCTTCTTTCTTCTTCCTTCTTCTTTTTCTTCCTTCTTCTTTCTTCTTCCTTCTTCTTTTTCTTCCTTCTTCTTCTTCTTCTTCTTTCTTCTTCCTTCTTCTTTCTTCTTCCTTCTTCTTCTTCTTCCTTCTCTGTCTTCTTCCTTTTCTTTTTCTTCCTTCTTCTTTTTCTTCTTCTTCTTCTTCTTCCTTTTCTTTCTTCTTCCTCTTCTTTCTTCTTCCTTCTCCCTTCTTCTTCCTTTTCTAAATCTCCTTCCTTCCTTCCTTCCTTCCTTCCTTCTTATCCTTTTTCCTTTTCCTTTAAAAAAAATGTCTATATTCACAGCTAAAAAACATCTAATGGACGTCTAAGATTTTTAAAAATTAGACCTGATTTTAGATTTCTATTAGACTTCTAAAGGACGTCTAATTTCATAGCTAAATTTTTAGCTGTAATCTAGACGGCTAAGGCTAATTTGTTCTGATAGGGAACACGGTGGAACAATTTTTATGGCGGTGTTTTCTATGTTTACCTTAATAAAATCACTCAACAAAAATTGTTCCACCGTGTATACTAATTCCTGTATGTACACGAAAATAGCTTCCATGACATGGCTACTGATATTTATTAAATTGTTTATTGTTAAATTTTCGACTGTCAGGATACAACCTGACATGTCAAGTTCCAACCTGCCGTTGTCAAGTATTAACTTGTCATTGCCAGGTTTTAACTTCACAATAAATGCTAGGGGGTTGCAGTGGCAGGTTCAGACTTAACATTAAATACTGGTGGGGTTGTAAATGGACGTTGTCAGGTTTGAACTTGACACTGTGCTGTTCAAAATTGAAAATGACATGTCAGGGAAAGACCCCGGAAAAAGGAAGAAGCTATACGGAAGCCCTGAGGGGTCAAAACTATTTGCCAGTTGTGTCGTTGTCTGCTCTGGAATTAGTAGTGCTTGTTCCGGAATTGAGAGTGCTTGTTTCGCGAAACAGACAAAACGTGTTCCGGAACTGACAGCACTAAATTAAAAATTGCGAATTCTGGAACTGGCAATTGTTTTCCGGATCGGATCCCGCAGGCCTGATATATATTTACTGTGTAAATGCATCATTTACAAAGTTGTAATTACCTGTTCAAGCTGAAGTTTAATGACATCGTCATATCCATAAATCACATGCAACATTTTAGAGCACCGATATTTATTATGCCTATACGAAACTCTATCTATATATTCTTGAAAAGTAACAATTTTAAGAGATTTTATAAACTCGTAATTTTTGAAAAACACTTTTAAACCCCGAAAAGTTCGTAACTGCTCCTTCCAAGTTGCATTATTCGGTTGCAGTATAATGGTACATCCAGTGAAGTAATTTTCGGCTATTGAACTCGCAATATTTACAGTCGCATTATCTTTTTTTATTATGTCATCAACTTGAACCCCTAAACATTCCACTATTAAAAACAGAATAACAATCTTGAACATGCTGAACGCACATAATGTCTGATAAAAATAGTAAAAATAAAAATAAAAGGATAGAAATCAATACGTGTAATGATCTTTTTTTTTCGGTTCATATTAATGTCTATTAGATATAAACGATATTAGTTTGAAAAATCTGTGAATGTGTCATTCGAATTTAATCAGATACGCTGCACAAAAATAAAATAAAAATAACTACCTTCATTCATCATTTTTTTTAATTATACAAAATTTTTTCTTTGAGGAAAAAAGTGTTTTTGACGTAAGATTTCTTTTTTTTTTTTTTTTTTTTTTTTTTTTCAATTGCAAAAGATAACGCTTCAGTAAAATTCAGCCAAATTATACCTTATCGACTTATAATAAAAACATTGAAAGGAAAAATGTAAACATCAAGAATTTTTGATTTAGTTTATTTAAGAAAAAAGAAAAACGTAACAAAAAAGTTGATATGTGGAGAAAAAAATTAATATGAATTATTTAGTTGAATTAGGTTATTTTACGGCGCAATAAGCGCCCTTTCATCTAATAATAAGGCTAATGTCGAGGTCACAAGGGCCTTTTTATGATATCTTTACGTGATCTCTCAACCTCATTAACTTTTGTCGTTCAAAATGTAATTTGTAAATTTTTGCGTCGGAATGTGTTAACGACCCTTTTTTTGCAGGGGTTTAATATTTTTATATCACTCAAGCATTGCACACATTGCATCACCTAAAAAATTCCTTTTGACTTTTCTCTTTTTTTAGCGTTTGATTTCGTTTATGGAAAATTTCCGCTGCCACCAGGAAAACGGACAGCATATGCCCGAGGAGTAAGAAGTAGTAAACTTTTGAGACTTGGTCTACGCTTACTACGTGAAATTTATTTTCCGACGGGTTTAAATTTTTATGCAAGCCCCAGGTGTCGTCACGATATTTTTTTAAAATTCCTAGGTATTCCATTCGAGCCAGTCTAAAAATTAACATTAAAATTTGTATTTCTTTTTTTTTTTTTTTTTTTCTTTTTCGGAATTTCCATACTCGTAATCCAAAATGCCTTTATACGGGCTGTCTTTCGGGACGACGAATGACATGTATACTTTTCCGATTGGTTCGTCCATTGTTACGATTTGACAGTTTTTCTTTTCAATAAATTCTCTAGCTGCCAGCTCCAGAATGCCGTACTCTCCGAAATAGGCCACTTTTTTCTTGGTGCAAATTCTTTCAAATGCTTCCGTGTCATTTTTCGGTAGTTTATCCGCTGGTAGCTTCGAGAATAATTTTTGATAAACGGTTTGCAGAACTGGCGCTGTTGAGTCCTGTGAAAAAATCTGAATGTAGTTTATACAGATTCCCTAAGAGTTCGTTGTTTATTGTTAAATTTTCGACTGTCAGGATACAACCTGACATTGTCAAGTTCCAACCTGCCGTTATCAAGTATTTACTTGTCATTGCCAGGTTTAAACTTCACAATGAATGCTCTGGGGTTGCAACTTGATACTGTTTAAGTTTTGATCTGACAAGTTTGAACTTGACGATGGCATGCTCAGACTTAACATTAAATACTGGCGGAATTGTAAATGGACGTTGTCAGGTTTGAACTTGACACTGTGCTGTTCAAACTTGAAAATGAGATATCAGGGATAGGCCCCGGAAAAAGAAAGACGCTACGGAAGCCCTGAAGGGTCCAAACTATTTGCCAGTTGTGTCGTGGTTTGTTCCGGAACTGACAGCGCTAAATTAAAAATTGCGAATTCTGGATTTGGCAATTGTTTTTCTGCCAGTTCCGGAACTAGTTTTTTTTTTTTTAAACGGAACTTAGCAGTTCCGGAACTGACAGAAAAAAATGCTAGTGCCAGAACTGGCAGAAAAGAAATTGTCAGTTCCGGAACTAACAGCGTTAAAATTCTTATTGTTCCGGAACTGCCAGCGCCGAGATTAAAATTAATAGTTCTGGAACTGACAATTTTTTTTTCTGCCGGTTCTGCTAGTTCCGGAACTAGCTTTTTTTATAACGAAACTTAACAGTTCCGGAGCTGGCAGAAAAAATTGTCAGTTCCGGAACTAACAGCCTTAGAATTCTTTGTTCCGGAACCTACAGTGCTTGTTTTGGAACTGACAGCGCCGAGTTGAAAAGTGATAGTTCTGGAACTGGCACTTTTTTTCTCCCAGTTCCGGAACTAGCTTTTTTGCTTTATCGACCGCAGGGAGAATAAAGCATTGCATTTAGCACAAATTTCAGATTTTCAGTTTTCGATATATTTACACGTTTTGAGGTCTTCTGATGCCGAAAAAAGCAAAATTTGGATGGTGGCTGGATGTGTGTATGAATGTATGAATGTATGAATATATGTGGAAAAAAAGTGTCTGTCCGTCGAAAAGCAGAAAAACGAAAGAACGGATCTCGATGATTTTTGGTGGGTAGCAACTTCTAATGAAATGTAGGTGCTGATTAGTTTTTGAGCCAAATCGGTTTAGCTATTCGGAAGCAGTGAGTGAAAATGTTAAATTTTCAACAATTTCAAGATCTTTTTTGACTATAGATCGCGAACGCAGCCACCGATTGAGTCAGATTTTCGTACTGCAGTAGATATTCATCAAGATACGCTACCATTAAAATTTGGTTAAATTCTGTTGAGTGGTTCAGAAACGGTGAGCAGGGCTAAAAGTATGGGTATAGGCCTAAAAAAACGATACCTCGACTTTTGAAACGTCCGATATGACGTCATCAATTACGTCAACAAAGCGATTGGATGCTGATTGGCGGGTTCCTCGTGGGAGCTAACGAAAAATAACCGTATTTTTGAGAATATTTTCGGGGGTTGAGGATTCCGAATCTGAAATAATTTTTCCAAAATTCGAATTACTTATGGCCGTATTGCGGCTTTGGTGAACCTCTGATCAAAAATCTAACCGTTTTTGAGAATATTTTCGGGGTAGAGGATTCCGAATCTGAAATAATTTTTCCAAAATTCGAATTCCTTACGCCTATACATCGACTTGGGTGTCTTGATCAAAAATCTAACGTATTTTTGAGAATATTTTCGGGGTAGAGGATTCCGAATCTGAAATAATTTTTCCAAAATTCGAATTCCTTTGCCCGTACTGCGGCTTTGGTGGACCTCTGATCAAAAATCTAACCGTATTTTTGAGAATATTTTTGGGGTAGAGGATTCCGAATCTGAAATAATTTTTCAGAAATTCGCATTCGTTGTGCCCGTACTGCGGCTTTGGTGGAACTCTGATCGAGAAACTAACCATATTTTTGAGAATTATTTAAATAGTCGATAAAGCACTTTGATCGGTTCACCGATCTCATTTTTTTAAAACAGAACTTAGCAGTCCCTAAACTGGCAGAAAAAAAATTGTCAATTCCGGAACAAACAACGACACAACTGGCGTATAGTTATGACCCTTCAGGGCTTCCGTAAGAAGCAAACATTTTTCTAAGAGGAGCTCCAGTTGACCCCTTTTAACATGGAAGATAGTTCCCTATCTTACATTAGTACGAGAAAATTTACAGGGGTGCTCAAAGCTCAGAATAGGAGAACTGAGTCTCTTGTCCTCTTCCCCCCCCCCCCCACTTCCCAGATCTTTCACCTTAAGGAAACCCAATAGCATCCGGATTCCGGATTGAAAAATAACAAAGGAAACCCCGTTTACCGAAAAATAAGTAAATCCTGAGGAATCCGGGATTTGCTCCAGAGTATAAGTCCCATCTTCCAACATAGTTTTCAACGAATCAAACGGTTTTTGCGGTTTTTCAACAGTTATAAACGAAGTCAAAGCTCCCGAATAAGCCGCAAGGAGAATAATAGAAAGAAAGTACATTGTGAAAATGATGATGCGACAAGAGTAAGATCCTGGGATTAGAGAATTCCCTGAAAAGGAAGAGAAACGTCTTTTCGTGTTGTTGTTAATCCTTTTAAAATTTCGCTTTTGTTGTTGTCGTCGTCGTCGTCACCATCCCCATCATCATCATTATTGTTAAATATTATTATACTACCATCGTCATTACCTTGGTGTGTTATTGCTGATATTACGAAAAACAAGGATTGCAGAAATTGAGATTCGTTCTCTCGTAAAGCTTTGGCTTCGAAATCGTATTTGTTCACTATTTTAAGGGAAACTGCAATTAAAAATATTACAGAGGCGAACGCTATCCAAGTTCTAACGTCGAACGGGCGTAAAATAAAGTCCCATTCGGTGAAGGTCCCGGGAGCTCGGGAAAAAACGTTCAGGGTCGTGATGAATATCGGCCGGAGGAAATCGACCACTTTCATCCTCTCCGTGATCATCGTCATTTCAGCAACGATCGCGTCCACTTCTTTTCGCTCAGCCATTCCTAATAAACCGGTCCAGTTCCCCTGGGAATTTGAACGTCCGAATAAATTGTCCCGGGAACGTGTGAATCTCGTTGAAAAATTTAACCTTTCTTCCAGTCCTTTCCATACGTTACCGAAGTAGCCTCCGATTTGTTTTATTTCGCTTTGGTTCGAATGTTTCAAAGTTGTTTCGTCCTGGATAAAAATTAAAATGGGTCAGCGATGGAGGTTGAACCCGTTCGAAAAATAGATTCGAAAACCTTTACAATTTTTGGAAAAGACGGCAAAAGCAAAATTTTACCCTTTTTGAATTTGCATAAAGAATAAAATTGCATAAAAGGTAAAATTGCATAGAAAATAAAATTTCATAAAAAATAAAATTGCATAAAAACTGAAAAAATAAAATTGCATAGAAACTGAATAATTAACATTGCATAAAAAATAAATAAGAAATAAAATTGCATGAAAAAAGAAAGAAGAAAATTGCATAAAAAAATGAATAATTAAAATTGCATAAAAAATAAAATTTCACAGAAAATAAAATTGCATAAAAAGTTAAAAAAAAAATTTGATTGTTAGCTGTAATATCTACTTGAATATGTCCTAAGGATTTTGACCTACTGAAATATGACCTAAAATAATGACCTATTAATAAAATGTCCGAAAATATAAAAATAAATTAAAATGACCTAATAAGTGTCATAATGCTCGAAAATAATAAATTTGGTTCTAGGCGAAATTAATCAGATACAAATCCATTAGGGTTGCAAATAACAAGCTAGGCATATATTAAAATACTAAAAATTACTAAAAATATACAAAATTATAAACATTTATGGATTTTTTTTGGGCGACCAACCGGCCTTTTGGGTTCATTGCTTTTACATCTATTTAAAGGAGGCCGACCTACACGCCCTTTCGGCTTTCGCACAGGGGACCGTTGAACTCGAGGTTGACGTAGATTACTGGAAGGTTGAGGTAAAAGATTTCGAACCGGACGGGGATCATATGAAATGGTTGCTCTTGCTCCACAGGTGAAGAGCTGTGATTTGTAGGGTGAACTTCAGCAAAGTGATCGGGCATGGGAAATTCGTAGTTATTAACCCTACTTAAACGATAATCACCGAAAAAATCGAAGTGAAATTCGTTATTATAAGCCGGAGGCTGAACATTTAAGTCCCGTGTCGACGGAAGTAACTCTACATATGATGATGAAGAAACTTGACTGAAATAACCACCTTGCAGAGATAGAACCTCAGTTTCCCTTTCTATAGGTAAGGGGTCATGTACATATTACGTAAGCATTTTTTTTGCCATTTTCAACCCCTCCCCCCCCGTTGTAAGCATGAGTAAGATTTTGGCATCCCCCCCCCCCCCCTCTATATTACGTAAGCTTTTTTTTTTTTTTTTTAATGGAACCAACGACACTTGACTTCGGTAATTTTCCCCATAATTCATGGAACTGAAATAAACCAATATAAACACCTATATTGAGAAAAATTAAAGAGAAGGTTACCTTTATTTAGACGGTAAGAAATAATGTAATATTAGCCCGCCGCAACATTTACAATATTTTAAAAAAACATGAAATTAATTAATTAATTATTTATTTTATTTTCAAAAATTCCTGGTCAGAGTAGAAAAAAAGCTTACGTAAGAACGTGTGAGACCCCCCCCTCCCCTTAGTAAGGTGTCGTAAGCATTTACGAGACCCCCTCCCCCCCCTCAACATGCTTACGTAATATGTACATGACCCCTAAAAGATGACTGTTGGAGTTTTCCAATGTAGCACCACAGGACCATTGATCCGCTGAAGAAGCATATGTAGCGATACTTCCGTCGACACGGGGCTTAAATGTTCAGTCTCCGGCTTATAATAACGAATTTCACTTTCGGTGATTATCGTTTAAGTGGGGTTAATAACTACGAATTTCCCATGCCCGATCACTTTGCTGAAGTTCACCCTACAAATCACAGCTCTTCACCTGTGGAGCAAGAGCAACCATTTCATATGATCCCCGTCCGGTTCGAAATCTTTTACCTCAACCTTCCAGTAATCTACGTCAACCTCGAGTTCAACGGTCCCCTGTGCGAAAGCCGAAAGGGCGTGTAGGTCGGCCTCCTTTAAATAGATGTAAAAGCAATGAACCCAAAAGGCCGGTTGGTCGCCCAAAAAAAATCCATAAATGTTTATAATTTTGTATATTTTTAGTAATTTTTAGTATTTTAATATATGCCTAGCTTGTTATTTGCAACCCTAATGGATTTGTATCTGATTAATTTCGCCTAGAACCAAATTTATTATTTTCGAGCATTATGACACTTATTAGGTCATTTTAATTTATTTTTATATTTTCGGACATTTTATTAATAGGTCATTATTTTAGGTCATATTTCAGTAGGTCAAAATCCTTAGGACATATTCGATTAGATCAAAATGCCGACAGCCAAAAGTTAAAAAAAAAATTTCATAAAAAGGGAAAAAATGAAATTGCATAATTAAAATTGCATAAAATATAAATCAAAAATAAAATTGCATAAAAAAAGAAAAAATAAAATTGCAAAAAAAATAAAATTGCATAAAAAATGTGCAAAAGCAGCCTCTCTACAAAAGCTGCTTGAGGAGTGAAGTGAAACTTCTTTTTTTTCTTTTTGCTTTTTGCTTTTTCTGTTTTTTCTTTTTTTCCCTTTTTTTTGCTTTTTCTTTCTTTTACTTTACCTGCTTTTTCTTTTTTTGCTTCTTCTGCTTTTTCTTTTTTTTGATTTTTCTGCTTTTGCTTTTTTTGCTTTTGGCTTCTTCTGCTTTTTCTTTTTTTGCTTTTTCTGCTTTTTCTTTTTTTTGCTTTTTCTTTTGCTTTTTCTGCTTTTTCTTTCTTTAATATATTTAAATCCCATGTTTACACCCCGCCTGTTTCATCATTCATTCAATTTTACTCTGTGTTCGATCTTTTCTCTCACTGTTTCGTTTTTAATATCAATTCTTTTTACTTTTTTTCATTTTCTTTTTTTTGCTTTTTCTGCTTTTGCTTTTTTTTGCTTTTTCTGCTTTTTCTTTCTTTAATATATTAAAATCCCATGTTTACACCCCGCCTGTTTCATCATTCATTCAATTTTACTCTGTGTCGATCCTAAAGAAGTTTCACTTCAAAAATGAAAAAATAAAATTGCATAGAAACTGGATAATTAACATTGCATAAAAATAAATAATTAAAATTGCATAAAAAATAAAATTGCATAAAAAATAAAAAAAAATAAAAATTGCATAAAAAAATGAAGACATCAGTGGAAAAAGGAGACCGTTGGACCTCTCGAAAAAAATTTCAGACAACAGGCTATTTTCTATTGTTTTTTTTGGAAGCCATTTTGATTCCGATAGAATTTTCTATGTACTGTTTGTAAACAAGCAGTAGGAAAATCTTAGATCCTCTTTCGATTTTCATTTATTGACTACAGTTTTTCGTTGGAACCTGAACGGTCTCCTTTTTCCACTGATGTCTTCAAATTTAAAAAAATAAAAAATAAAATTGCATAAAGGGCAGTCTCCACTTGATAACGTTCATTGCATTCGCGTTATCCGCCTTCTCGATGAACGTAATCGCACCGGAAGTTTTGTGGATCTTTTACCACAATTTTTTTGATCATCTTCTGCTTTTTTCTATTTACAAACATTAAAAATGGCGGTTTTGAAAGATGTTTTTACGGATTTAAAAAGAAAAATTTTAATTCGGGCATGGGGAAGACAATAAATCTGTTCCAAAACAAATTCTGGGTAAGCCAATTTTGTATACTTAATGAAATATACGGTATTCTTTTTATGCCACAAACGTTTACGGGAGCAAAACCTGCAAAGTACTTCCGGTGCGATTACGTTAACCGCGATGACGGACAACGCGAATGCCGTGAACGTCATCAAGTGGAGACTGCCCTTAAAAATGAATAATTAAAATCGCATAAAAAATAATTTCATAGAAATAAAATTGCATAACATATAAATAAAAAATAAAATTGCATAAAAATGAATAATTAAAATTGCATAAAAAACAATATTTCATAGAAAGTAATTGCATAAAAAGTAAAAAAATAAAATTGCATAAAAAGAAAAAAAAATGGCATAAAAAATGAAATTTTCGATTTTTTGGTGCAAGGACGTTTTCCCGCTAAAATCGCTATTCCCAGTTGAAATTGGAGATTTCGAAAAAAAAGATCTGGCAACACTAGACTGGTCAGTTGTTAACGAGAAGAAAATTATGTTACTATTTCTCAATACCCGGGAGGGAGAGAGAGGGGGGGGGGGGTCAAAAACCGAAACTTAGTTTTACTAGAATGTCTTCTATCTTCTTCCGCGGATTTCCAGAGAGTCAAATTAACCCTTCATTAAAGACTTTTCCTCTCCCCATCTTTTCCCTAATCTTTTTAACCCCACATTGAAAATTAAGCTTACTTGATCATAAAATCCAGCAGTCAGGACAATCCCTTCCAAATCGAATCTGCGAGAATACGGCGACTGATTTCCCGGAGCTTTTAATCCATCCTTTGCCGTCCAGTGGCCGAATGCTTGAGACCTTACGGGGTGCTGATGCGAAACTCGATACAACTCGTAAAGCTGTACGTCATCTTCCTTGTTTTTAGCGGTGATAAGCTCAATGTCGAACGTGATGTTGATATTTTGGAAAAAATCGACGGGGTCCGTGTTCCAGTCTAAAAAAAACAACCAAACCGGACCCTGCATCTGCTCCTGTCTAGGAAACATTTCCATCTCCTTCCGGACCACATCGTCGTAGCCGAGGACGATATTCAAAACTCTGGCGCAGCGGTTTTTATTGTATTTAAATTTAATGTGATCCGTGTAACTGGAAAAAGTTTTCACGACGACCGATTTCCCGAAGTCGTAATCCATGGACAATAATTTTGCGATTCGAAAATTTCTGATGTTTTCGACCGAGGTGTAATTGCTTGATGCAATGATGGTCAGGCATTTGGTGAGGAAATGGTCGGAAACGGCGTTGGTTATGTTTATGATTAGTATGTCGTAGCGGAGGAAGTCGTCTGCTCGTGAACCTAATGTTTCGTGTATTGAAAGCATGACGAAGAGCAAAACAAACATGTTGATGTCGGGAAATTCGAATTGAATGTGTCATCATTACGTCGATTGTTTGGGTTAAAATGAGGTGTGAGGTGAAATTTTTTTCGTTTTGAGCTCAGGGTCTTTTTTCTTTTTATGTAAATATTTTAAGAAATGGTGAGGTTTCCATAGGAAAAGGTTAATTAGTATATTTGTAAGGACGTAGAATTATTGCGTCTCGGGAAAATGCGAAAAAAAAAAAAAATTTTTTTTTGTTTGATGATAAATAAGGGGCTATTCGAAATAGTTTTGTAGGCGAGGAGCGATTACGAATTGGTTTGAAGGTTTACTATTTTTCTGGTCGACGGTTTTCCCTTTATTGGCTTTAGCGTTGATTTTTTCGATAACCAAAAGCCACATTGATATAAAAATGGCTAATAACAGGAAAATAAATATCTGAAAAACGTCATGAAGATCAACTTCGACGTAATTCCTGTAATTTAGTTCTAGCTTTTTAAGTCCAATGCTTCGTCGTATGCGGCTTATGATCCCCGTTTCATACATTTTCTGTAAACTATAAATAATACGCTTAGAAGTCGAATGAATACCGCAGGTTGGGGTCATGTTTTTGTGACTCCCATGCCCGGTTTATGAAATCGCGATTTAACCAAGAAATTAGCAAACCTGCCCTTGAATTAAACCACATAACCCCCTGGATGCCCTTTATTTTGTAAAATTTATTTTACTTACTGATAGTTAAAGAGTCCTGTAAAAGGAGAAGTTCTGGGCAGTCCAATACTTTGCTGCACTACATCAAAAGATTGTTCTAGAGACAACAAAGGGCATGATGGAGGGTTCCTCTCCGTTTTCATTCGAAATATCTCATCCACATAATAAAGGGCGTATTTTGTCTCTTTGCAAAGTATCATGCCGTTGGAATACTTTGACTGGTCCAATAACTGTTCTTCCGGAAAGGGACAGAGGATTTTTTGGAAAATTTCCTTGTACAACGGATCGGTTGTGTTCTTGAAATTTTGGAAGTAAATTTTTTTATTTGGTGTGCTTTAATGTAAATTTTCCAGTAACTTACTGAGAATTGTAAATATTCGGCTGTGTTGCTACCCACGATTAATTTATATGTCCCATCGTGTAACATTTCTTCTAATGTTTCAAAAGGTCGGATCGGTGATTGATGGGTTAAAGAAGATATCAAGGAGGCTGAATATGAAGGTATCACAATTGTAGGGACCAAGTATGCGAAGAAGAAAATTATTCTGCAAGCCATCGATTTGGGAATGTCTTGTGACTCAGTACCTGTAAAAAAGTTAAAACCTATGATAATTTTTTTAAAAAAATTCTTGATCGGGGTTTTAGTGCTGCAGCGTTACTTTCAAATAGCAAAGATACGAATTTCGGTTTAAGCACTGAGGCAACGGAAGCCCCTTTCTGGACGTCCCTGAGGCTTTCGTTTAATTTCTGACATACCATAGAGAGCGCAAACTAATTACTTTAAATCTTGAACTCCTGTGAAGGGAAAAACGGATGGAAATGATGGATGGTCTCTTGTCTAATTCAAAGGATTTTAATATGAGAATGATTGGGAGAAGTAAATAACCAGGTCTGCTCAATTTATTTGCTGAAATAATGACTTCTTCACAGTGATCTATGATCATTATGATCTTTTTGATTATGATCTATGATCACTATCATCTTTTTGATTATGGTCTATGATCACTATCATCTTATTGATTATGGTCTATGATCACATTGAATATGATCTATGATCATTATGATCTTTTTGATTATGGTCTATGATCACATTGATTATGATCTATGATCATTATGATCATCATGATCTATGATCATTATGATCATCATGTTCTTATGATCTTATGATCTATGATCATTATGATCTTTTTGATTATGATCTATGATCACATTGATTATGATCTTTTTTTGATTATGGTCTATGATCATTATAATCTTTTTTATTATAATCTATGATCATTATAATCTTTTTAATTATGATCTACGATCATTATGATATTTTTGATTATAATCGATGATCATTATGATCTTATGATCACATTGATTGATCTTATGATCATTATGATCTTATAATCTATGATCATTGTGATCTTATGATCTATGATCTTACGATCATTATGATCTTTTTTATTATGATCTATGGTCACATTGATTATGATCTTTTTGATTATGGTCTTTGATCATTATGATCTTCTTTATTATAATCTATGATCATTATAATCTTTTTGATTACGATCATTATGATCTTTTTGTTTACGATCTATGGTCATTATGATCTTATTATCACATTGATTATGACCTATGATCCATTATGATCTTGGGTTTGAGATGTGCCTACCTTGTTGGCAAACAGATTGAAGCACGAAAAAGACATTGTTGATGATCCCACAATCCAGTTTCGTTCTTACTTCGAAAACGCCTAGCTTGTGACAAAGAGTAAGGGCCAAACCACCAACGACTATCCAAGCTACAAGACTTAGCCAAACAGTCGGAAGAAAAGGCTTAAATACTGATGTCCACTCTAAGTTATTCCCAGGCTGGCGAAAAAATACTTGGTGCCTGAAAATGACTTGACTTTTAAGATAATTTCGTGCCGATTTTTTTTTTTTTTAATTTACCTTGCAAAAAATAAAGGTTTTAAGAAATCTAAAACGTAAGATCTTTCTTGATTTATATTTATTTCAGACAAGATGACGTCGATTTCTCCTCTGAGAAGCATCCCCACCAATCCGTTCCACTTCCGTCTGAAATTTCTAACCCCGTTGCTTTGTCTATAGATTCAAAATTGACGGATGTGAAGTTGGTGGAACTTTGTAATTCCTTCCAAATTCTTAAGTAAAATCCATCCCATTCTTTGTTGTTTCGGAAAGACATAGGCCAATTCTAAAAAAAAAAAAAAAGTTTTGAGGATAAGCAGGAGGATACAGTACTTTAAAATTTTTATTCAGATTTTCGCTTTACTTCCGTTGATCCCGTTTTAAATAATTTCCCTTCCAAATCGGATCTTCTCGTATAAACCTCTCGCGTAAAACCGGGACCCTCAATCACTCTCAAACCATGTCTCTTGGTCCAGTTGCCGAAATAATTAACTCTGATTGGGAATCCGTAATAAACTCTGTACACTTCATGCAAGTCGACGTGATTTGAATTTTTAACAGTCACTGCGATTAATTGAGTGTTGAAAGGCAAATTTGCATCATCGAAAAAGTCACCGATCGAAGAATTCAAAAATACCAACCATAGCGAGTCATACATAGGATATCGAAGCGTAAGCTAAAAAAAAAAAAAAAACGAAAGATTCGTTTTGCTGAAACATTTTATTACATGAAACATGTTGACACATTTTTCTGAAACATGTTTTTACAGAAACATGTAGCTGAACGTGTTTTTAACGCTGCAACATGTAGTTGAACGTGTTTCTAACGCTGCTGTGTGCCGCTACATGTTACTGCGACATGTTTCATTTTGAAATTGCGGCCTCCTATTCTGGGAGCTCTCTCCCTGAAACGCAATGAAATTTTTTTCGTTTTTTACATACTTCCGTGAATTCCGGTTTCCCGTCCCTTTTTGCAAATATCAATTTCATCGGTTTGACACATGAAATCCTGTGGTGTGCAAATCGATCAGACGATCGTAAGGAGATATATTTTTCGAATGTATATATCCCGCATGTTCGTAGAGACTCTTTTGTTAAAATCCTATGAATTTTAAAAATCTCGACTTGTTCTCCCCACGATATTTTTTCGCTGTATAAAGATTTCACGCATGACACGTAATAATTTTCCGCGAAGCTCAAAGTCACTTGAGCCAACAAATCAGCGTCGTACAATCCGTAAGCCGAAAAATCGGATGCGAAAAGGAGAAAAAAACCAAAACGTACGTACATTTCGATTGAAACAATAATTAAAAAAGAGTGAATTTAAAAAAAAGCTTTCAAATCGCTTTTGCATAATTTAAAAAAAAAAATCAATCTGCGGCGGTAATTGTCGGTCCTTTTGTCTTAAGAGACGTGGAAAACAAAAGAAAAAATTAAAAAGAAATTGTCGGGGTTAATTTTTTTTTTTTTTTTTTTTTTTAATATTCCAAATAAAAATGATATTGGTAAAATTTTTTCATTTTGATGTTTTTCCTGTTTTCACTCGACGAGGAATTTCTTTTCGGTCGAGAATAAATTTTTTCGAACAACAAAAAAACAGATGCCAAGATGATGCCCGACGTGAGAAAAAGGAAATAATGGAAAATTTCGTCCAATTCGACCCGTTTGTAACTTTGATATAAAGTGTTGTCCAATTTACGGAATAAATTCGTTGCGATTCGGCCGATGATTCCCGCGTCGAACATTTTATTCAAACTGGAAAAACAAAAAACAGTTGTTAAATATTTATAAGCGAGGAAATCGTCCACCTCCTTTTTTTTTTTTTTTCTCCCGAAGATCTTACTGATAATTTATCAAATTCGTGTAGGGCGACTTTTTCCGTAAACCGAAACTTTGATGAACCACGGCTAAGGGACGGGTGAAAGATGTGATTCTGCACATCTGATCTTCCCCGTAGTCGATTCTCATTGAAACGATTTTTTCGACGCCGAACATGGCGTAATTCGGCCATTCGCATAAGATCCTTTTGATTTCGTTGGCGGTGCTGTTTAATGAGTGTGTTTTCGGTACCGTCTTAATTAATTTTTCCATAACCTCTTGATAGATTCCTTCTTTAGCGTCCTGAAAGAGCAAGATGATCGTTGTGGTAATCTGGTTTTTTATGATTTTTTTTTTTCTTACAGCGAAATATGTGTATTCGGCAGTGTGGCGACCTACGATCAATTTATAACGTCCATCGTTTAGCATTTCGCGGAGGGAATTAAACGGTTTGATGGGCGTTTGATATGCTAACGACGATATTAACGATGCGGAGTAAGATGGGATTAAAACAGCTGCGAGCAAGTATGTCACCAAAAAGATGATCCTAAATGATGCAGCTCTTGGAACTTTAGCATAACCTAAAGAACAATCAGGTTAGTTACATTTTTTTCCTTTTTTTGTGGGTAAAAAAATCCTACAGTTTCTCTAAACTTTCTAAGAATTTACTTAAAAAAAAAAAAAAAAAAAAAAAATTCATGCAAGCCCACATCAAAAAGACTCTACGGAAGCTTTGAAGGGACACAACTATTTGCTAGTTGTGTCGTTGTTTGTTCCGGAACTGACATTTGTTTGTTCTGGAACAATTTTAACGCTGTTAGTTCCGGCACTAACAATTTTTTTCCTCTTAATGCCGGAACAGACGGTGCTTGTTCCGGAACTGGCAATAGGTTTCTTGCCAGTTCCGAAACTATCAATTTTTTCTGCCAGTTCCAAAACCAGCAATTTTTTTCTGCTAGTTCCGGAACTGGCAATTTTGAAAAAAAAAATGCTAATTTTGGAACTGGCAGGAAAAAAAATGCCAGTTCCGGAAGTAGCACTGTCCGTTCCGCTTGTTCCATAATTGACAGGGGTAAAATGGTCAGTTCCGGAACAGACATTGTTAGTTCCAGATCAGGTCCGGAACTAACATCGTTAAAATTGTTTGTTCAGGAACAAGCAACGACACAACTTGCAAATAGTTTGTACCCTTCAGGGCTTCCGTATGACTCAGACCCCCTGCGAAAGTGGTAAATAACTTAAATCATCATCTTAATTTATAGTAATTAATTTCTTAATTGCATAATTATTGAATTTGTAATTTATTTACTTCAATTTCTCTGTCCCCCCCATCCGCATTAGCGATGTATGACGTAGAAATGTCGCCTTAAAAGTGTTGATTAGATTTTCGGGTACTCTAGAATTTGGACATTCTGAAGTCTAATCAACATTTTTACGACGTTTTAATGTCGAAACTGACAAATTTTGGAATTTGAAAACGTTTGATAGTAAAATGGGTATTTTTTGGCATCACTATTAACGCCAATTTTAATTTTTTTTTTCAGGTTTTTTGAAAGTCGTCTTGAGGTCTCGCAATACGTTGAAGTTTTCCAAAAGTCCATACTGGGGCAAGAAATAAAAATATTTTTTGCTGAAAAAATACCATCTCCCATCGAAAATTTTGCATAGGTTGCCGAAATTTATTTTTGTGAAATGTTTTTAAGCTAAGGGGGAAAAAGTTAAAAGAATTTCAGTGTTTAAAAAAAGGTATAAAGCCGAAATGGCATGCCGATTCCAATTCCGATTCCGATTCCAGTGATGTCGATGATTTTTCAAACGACAAACGCGATTCCGATTCCGATTCTGAACTACGGGAAAAATTTTCGTGATTCCGATGCCGATTCCGATTAGTTTTCATCGATCGATTCTGATTCTGATTCCGATTCCAATTCCGATCCGATTAAAATCTATTCGGCATTCCATCCCTGCTTTTTTTTTTTCAAAAGCATCTAATTTTTTTTTTTTTTTTTTTTTTTTTTTTTTTAAGTTTTTAATAAAATTTTCGATTTTGTTGTAAAATAACTCATTGCATTTGGGAGAATTTGACCACTGATGCTGATTCCGATCCAGTGATAATCATGATTTTTCAAACGCGATCCCGATTCCGATAAGTTTCTTATCATTCGAATCTTATTTCGATTCCAATTCTACGAGTAAGTTACTCGTAAGTTACGCTCGTAAGTTGCGCGAAAAATTTTCGCGATTCCGATTAGTTTCTATCGATTGAATCTGATTCCGATTCCGATTCCGATTAAAATCTATTCGGCATACTGTCCCTGCCTAAGCTCAAAATCCGAACACTTAAGTAATTTTGACTTCTTATTTGTATCTACGCAAAATTTCTTGAAAAAAAAAATGCTAATTTTGGAACTGGCAGGAAAAAAAATGCCAGTTCCGGAAGTAGCACTGTCCGTTCCGCTTGTTCCATAATTGACAGGGGTAAAATGGTCAGTTCCGGAACAGACATTGTTAGTTCCAGATCAGGTCCGGAACTAACATCGTTAAAATTGTTTGTTCAGGAACAAGCAACGACACAACTTGCAAATAGTTTGTACCCTTCAGGCTTCCGTATGACTCAGACCCCCTGCGAAAGTGGTAAATAACTTAAATCATCATCTTAATTTATAGTAATTAATTTCTTAATTGCATAATTATTGAATTTGTAATTTATTTACTTCAATTTCTCTGTCCCCCCCTTCCCCATTAGCGATGTAAGACGTAGAAATGTCGCCTTAAAAGTGTTGATTAGATTTTCGAATACTCTAGAATTTGGACACTCTGAAGTCTAATCAACATTTTTAGAGCGTTTTAATGTATACTAGGGTGGGCCGAAACTTACAAATTTTGGAATTTGAAAACGTTTGATAGTAAAATGGGTATTTTTTGGCATCACTATTAACGCCAATTTTAATTTTTTTTTTCAGGTTTTTTGAAAGTCGTCTTGAGGTCTCGCAATACGTTGAAGTTTTCCAAAAGTCCATACTGGGGCAAAGAAATAAAAATATTTCTTGCTGAAAGAAATACCATCTCCCATCGAAAATTTTGCATAGGTTGCCGAAATTTATTTTTGTGAAATGTTTTTAAGCTAAGGGGGAAAAAAGTTAAAAGAATTTCAGTGTTTAAAAAAAGGTATAAAGCCGAAATGGCATGCCGATTCCAATTCCGATTCCGATTCCAGTGATGTCGATGATTTTTCAAACGACAAACGCGATTCCGATTCCGATTCTGAACTACGGGAAAAATTTTCGTGATTCCGATGCCGATTCCGATTAGTTTTCATCGATCGATTCTGATTCTGATTCCGATTCCAATTCCGATTCCGATTAAAATCTATTCGGCATTCCATCCCTGCTTTTTTTTTTTTTCAAAAGCATCTAATTTTTTTTTTTTTTTTTTTTTTTTTTTTTTTAAGTTTTTAATAAAATTTTCGATTTTGTTTGTAAAATAACTCATTGCATTTGGGAGAAATTTGACCACTGATGCTGATTCCGATTCCAGTGATAATCAATGATTTTTCAAACGCGATCCCGATTCCGATAAGTTTCTTATCATTCGAATCTTATTTCGATTCCAATTCTACGAGTAAGTTACTCGTAAGTTACGCTCGTAAGTTGCGCGAAAAATTTTCGCGATTCCGATTAGTTTCTATCGATTGAATCTGATTCCGATTCCGATTCCGATTAAAATCTATTCGGCATACTGTCCCTGCCTAAAGCTCAAAATCCGAACACTTAAAGTAATTTTTGACTTCTTATTTGTAATCTACGCAAAATTTCTTGAAAAAAAAAATATTTTTTTAAGCAAAAAAAAAAAAAAAAAAAAAAAAATATATATATATCTTATTTTTGCCCTTATTTGGCTTTTCAAAAACTTCAAGATCATTGCGTGACCTCAAGATGACTTTAAAAAAAATCTGAAAAAAATAGTGTTGCCAAAGGCACCCATTCCGTTATCAGGAGTTTACAAGTTCCAAAATTCGCCAGTTTTGACCAACCCTAAGTGGGTCAATACTTGAATTGTCACTTAGAGAACTTTTTAGACTCTTTAGGCTTGGCTGGTTATTACGGGCTGTAAAGCCCTATTTTTTTGCCATATTTTGCCTATCTGTATGTTTTTGCCACAAAAGATTCCCTTCAGAAGCCTAGTCTAGTAAATTTTTTGTCAGTGATGAACAGAAATTTCCACCTGAAAATGATGGAGTTTTTACTGTGTAATTTTTTTCTTGATGTGAAAAACCCTCGTAAAAACAAGGAGAAAAAAAAATGTCGGACATTTCTCTCTGAACGCGTAGTTGTCAACAATTTTGACATGTGCCTTTTCGTTCGAACACGCCTCCACCTTCAAAACCACTCTATCTTATCTATACTGATGACCTTGATAGAGAGAGAAAAAAAAAAATCGAATTTCAAATTTTTTATTTTACCTTGCTGGCACAGAGATTGAAGAATAATAAAAAAAGATTCAGCCGGTCTAAATATTTTGTCCCGTTCGTATTTTAACCCAAATAATAACGATAAATAATGGCAAAGTGTTAAGCTAAGCGAACCGGCCAATAACCACGTTATTATGGCCACCCACAGGCTCCGTCCGAACGGTTTGAAAACCGCCGTCCATTCCAGATTGTTTCCGATGTACTTAAAGTACACCTGGTAACTAAAAAGAAAACAAAAATATGAGTTAAATGAAAATTTAATTTGGGGAATTAAAAGGAACTTGTTTTTTCGTTCATACTTCGAGGATAAGATCGGATGAGAAAAAGATAGAACATCAGATCGCTCCCCATTGATAGTTAAGTCAGAGACGATTACGTCTATTTCATCTCTCACTAGCATTCCCACTAAACCGCTGTAAGTGCCATTTGACATCTTTCTACCCATAGAATTGTAAGGGGACCTGTAAATATGAAATTTATTTGATGAGGATTTTGATTTTTAAATGCAATTAAAAAGGATGAAGATAATAGTTGTGGGATTTTCTAGGCTTGTAGCCAGAGAGGGGGAGTAAGGAGCTAAGCTCCCCTGTGAGGAGGTTTGAGCCCCGCTGTCGGTATTTTTTACCAATTTATTTTCCTGTACCCCGTGTTATTAGGCGCATTATGGAGCTACTGTTGGAGAACTTTATCAAGACACACTCAGTGTAGACAAGAGTCTTGGGACTTTTCAGCTGTTTATAGGTTTATCGTTTTCCTATCTGTATAACCTTTGAGTGCCTTTGTGGGCTTGTCGCGTGACTCCCCTCCCCACGCTTACCCTTCCTGGCTACAACAGGCCTGTTTTTAAAAAAAAACTTACATCGTATGTTCTGATGATATATTCAGTATGTTTGCTACCTCATTCCATATTCTCGGAAACAATCCATCTAACGATCCGTTTCTGAAACTTGATACCGGCCAGTTCTGCAAAAATTGAAATGAAGGTTTTTAGTTCTTTAAAACGAGGTTCCTTTTTTTTTTTTTTTTTTTTTTTGCAAACTAGGGCAAACTCAAAATGCTAGAATTTTGTTTAAAAAAAATAATTGCCGGAAAATGAATAAGTACATACTGCCCATGTAAGCGAAAATAGCGTATCTTCATTTTCGGAGTTGGCACGTCTGTCGTATTTTTAACTTATGTAAACAAACAATCAATTCCGGAAAGTAAGATACGCTATTTTCGCTTACATGGGCAGCATAGGAGTTGATAAAAAAGTACGGAAGCCCTGAAGGGTCAAAACTATTTGCCGGTAGAGTCGTTGTTTGTTCCGGAATTGGCATTTGTTTGTACCTGAACTAATAATTTTAGCGCTGTTAGTTCCGCAACTTACAGTGCTGGTTCTGGAACTAACAATATGTCTGTTCCGGAACTGACAGTTTTATCCCTGTAAATTCCGGAACAGGTAGTGCTCGCTCCGGAACTGGCAGTGCTTGTACAGTGCTTGTTCCTTGTTCTGGAACTAACAATGCTTTTTCCGGAACTGAAAATTTTTTCGTGTCAATTTCCGGAACTGACAGTGCTTGCTCTGGAACTAACAATGTTTGTTCCGGAACTGACAATTTATCCCTGTCGATTCCGAACAGGAAATGCTTGTTCCGGAGCTGGCAATGCTTTTTCCGGAACTGACAGTGGTTGTTCCGGAACTGGCAGCGCTGAATTAAAAATTACTAGTTCTAAAACTGACAATCGGTTTCTTGCCAGTTCCGGAACTAGCAATTTTCTTTTCTATTAGTTCCGGAACTCTTAATTTTTTTCCTGCCAGTTCCAGGACTAGCTTTTTTGCTGCTAGTTTTAGAAGTAGCAATTTTTTTTTCCTGCCAGTTCCGGAACAAGCAGTCAGTTCCGGAAAAGCACTGCCAGTTCAGGAATTAACAGGGATAAAATTGTCAGTTCCGGAACAATCACTGTCAGTTCCGGAACAAACAACGGCTAAACTGGCAAAATAGTTTTGACCCTTCAGGGCTTCCCTGAAAAAGTAAATATAGTTCGAGTTGTTTTAAGAATATATTTCCGTACATCAGAGGTCAAATGTATTATAGATGACTCCTCTTCATAAAAAATACATGGCTATGAATCATCGATAAGACCCTTGACTTCTAACATACGGATCTTTTCATTCAGTTCCAAAAGACAGAAATTTGTTTGGGTTGAGGAAGAAAGAAGAATGGCTAATAATAGAGTTTCCAATCCCGGGATTCTGGTCGAATTTACAATCCCGAAATCCAGCCAATCCCGGACGCCTAAATTCTGGGATTTCGGGATAAGGATTAGCTTGGAGATAGTCCGCTGTGATTTTTTTTAAATCATGTGACTGCACGCTCACCTCCTCATGTTGGCATAATCTTGTCGTCACATGATTTTGAAAATCAGTCAAACCAGACTATCTCCGATCATATTTATCTACGATGGAGATACGTCAGTTGTTGACCTCCCGCACGCATGGAATTTAAATATTTTACCTCCATGGATCCAGTTCGAAACAAGAGTTTCTCCATATTAGACCTTCTTGTAAACATGTGCTCCTTGGAAATGTTCAATCCAGTTTGTTTCGTCCAATTCCCGAAATATAAAACTCTGATGGGATATTCAAAAGCCACTCGATAAGCTTCCTCGAAATCCACGAAACTTGAATTTTTGATTTTGACCGCAATAAATTCCGTATCGATCGGTAACTTCGCCCTTGCGAAGAACTCGTAAACCGTTACGTTGTCCATAAAGAAAACCCATACCGAATTCGACATCGAAAAGGTGGCCGTTAACTGCAATGCAATTTTTCTCTCTTTAAAAAAAATGATGGTAACCAGCGGTGTTGCCGTCCTGAGCGGAGCCGCAAATTCTCTGCTTAGAGCAAATAAGCAGTACTTACTTCCGTACTTACTCTTGCGAATTCGTCTGATGATCCTTTGTCAGCTATCACGACTTTCAGAGGTTTCGAGCAACTCGCTTTATACCCTGGTTCCAGTCGAATTCGGATGTAAGTGTCGTAGGAATATAAACTGATGGTCAGATTAGGGTACAAACCGGACTTCGAAGGGGTATGTTTGGATAAAGCTTTGTAAATTTTAAAATAGAAACGATTTTCAAAACCTGATGACGATATGTTGGATTTGTGTAAAAATCTTATGCAAGTCGATTGGTAGTGAGACGTGAAACTTAAGACGATGTCTTTGAGCATCTCGGGATCGAAAAACGAAGAAGCGAAATTCGCCGAAATAAAAAGGAGAAGCACTTTGAGGTTCATTTTTTATTTCCGTATTGGGAAGCAAATGGGGAAACGGAGGATTTTTATATTTTTCGATAAGGATCGCGGCTCTAAAGATTTTCTTTCTTTTTAGAAATAGGAGGACAGTTTGAAGGAATTGAATAAAAACATTTTAAAAAACCTTTTTTTTTCGACGTGACATCGCAAAAAAAATGTTTTATTGAATTTTGGGAGTAACTAAATAGGTTTCTTGCCTTATTTTGATAAACGAATAATATTTTTCTATCACTAAAAAAACGACCGAAACGAAAATTCCGCTTAAGAGAAAAATAAAAATTTGAAAAATTTCTATGGTTTCGACTGGAGTCCAATCCGTGTTTTTCTGAGGTTCCTTTATCGGCCAAATCGCTTTTCTAGTGTTGTCTATCAGTCCGTTTTCAACCATTTTATGCAAACTGAAAATTAAAACAAAAAGAAAAAAGAAATGTTGACGTACCAAAATTTTTACGTCGTGGTCAGAAAACCAAAGGGCCGGTGTTATATAAGTCATAACAAAAAACAAACAAGTCGCAACAAGTAAATAGATTTCCTGTTGAAGGAGTTTCTATTTACTTTGCCTAAAAAATGGTGTCGAGGCGCGATTTCGGGGGGGGGGTGGGTGGTGGCAGCAAAAACGGCTTCAAGCCACGATCTTACATACAGGTCAGGCAACTGCTATCTTGAAAAGTGTCCGCCGAATTTGAAGCAGGAGAATAGTTGCAAATTTGCTCCATAGATGGCTGGAGCTGTAGTTAGGGAATCACGTGATATGCCCTCCATCCAATCAAAACTTTCAAAACACTTTTTTTATGCTGGCTACAAGACGACGTGATTCCCTAACTACAGCTCCAGCCATCTATCGAGCAATATGTGAACTATTCTTCTGCTTCAATTTCGGGGGACATTTTTGTCCATATGAGGGATACCCGAGTTGCCTGACCTGTATGTAAGATCGTGCTTCAAGCCCCTCAGTGAGGAGACAAGTGCAAGACAAGTCACAACCAGTACAAAACAAGTCAAAACAAAAGCAAGACGAGTTACAATCAGAACAAAACAAATCGCAACAAGTACAAGAAAAGTCACAACAAAAACAGGACAAGTCACAACCAGAATAAAACAAATCGCAACAAATACAAGACAAGTTACAACCATAACAAAACAAATCGCAACCAATGCAAGACAAGTTACTACCAGAACAAAACAAGTCGCAACAAGTACAAGACAAGTCACAACAAAAACAAGACAAGTTACGACCAGAATAAAACAAATCGCAACCAATGCAAGACAAGTTACTACCAGAACAAAACAAGGCGCAACAAGTACAAGACAAGTCACAACCAGAATCAAACAAATTGCAACCAATGCAAAACATGTTACAACCATAACAAAACAAGTCGCAACAATGCAAGACAAATCACAACAAAAACAAGACAAGTTACAACCAGAGCAAAACAAGTCGCAACAAGTACAAGACAAGTCACAACAAAAACAAGACAAGTTACAACAAGAACCAGATAAGTCCTTATATTCTTCAAATAAGACCTCTATTAAAGCAACACAAACAATTGAAAAATATACAAGACTCTTTTAAGTTCTCTTTCTCGTGGTCCATCACTACCTTAGAGAACTTTGCGCCCTGGGCCTTTTCGGACGAGCTACAGACCTCCACCCTTTGGTTTTCAGACCTCTTATCTTCTACATGCCCTTAAACCGTACCCATTTTATCCTTAAATTGTACTCACTAATGATTGATGAGACCGGTGTAAGGGCTCCCTTTCTTAAACGCTATACTTTCGTGAACTTTGGTTAAAGGCTTTGAAAATGATAAAATCTGACAGTCTCTAGGTTTTTTCTCTCCTGCTTTTGAGTCGAACGATGCTTGAACTCCGAAATAAGCGTAATTGTGTTTATCGTTGCAAACGATATCGACCACCACAGACGGATCATTTACCAAATCTTCTCCCGGTATTTCTTCCAATAATTTCTCTTTGACTAACTGCAGCGTTGTGTCGTTGGTGTCCTACAACAAAGAATTCAATTCAGCTGAATTTAAAATTATTTTTTTTAGCGATTGAACATACCGCAAAATAAGCATACTCCGCCGTGTTTTTCTCCACGGCTAATTTATACCTCCCGTCCGATAGCATTTCCTCAAAAGAGTCAAAAGGTCTAAGCGGGGTATGATAAGTTAAAGAAGAAATCAAAGACGCCGAATAGGAAGGTATGAGGACGGAGGATACTAAATAACAAAGGAAGAATAAGAATCGACATGTTATCGATTCGGGTATGATGCCCGAGCCCTGCTGACATAGCGTTTGAATCATGAAAAAAAATGTTTCAGTCGGGCCCCCGATGAAGCTACTTCGAGTTTCGAAACCGTATAAAAGGCTTAGATAGTAAGCGGCGGATAAACTCAGGGTACCGGCTAAAATCCAACCCACGACGGCTAGCCAAACTCCTATATCGAAAGGCTTGAATATGGCGTCCCACTGCAGGTTGTAACCTGGTTGTTTGAAATACACCTGATAACTGCAAGACAATACGATTTTGATCATTTTCGAGTTGTATTACTGTCGATCGATTGGTCTTAGCTCGTTCAGGGCAAATGGGAATTTACAAGAAAAATTAATCCGCGAGGCGGGCGCTGCGCTGTGTGTCCTTAGCGGTAACCAATCAAAATCTATCATTTCAGAAACTTGTGAGCTTTTATTACTAGACATTCAGAGCTCCTGGTGGAATTATTTTTTATCTCGGATGTTGAGATAGTTGTGTTTTCTGGAGCTTATTTGGCTCAGGATCATTAATGACTTCATCTTTTTTGAGTACCAAACTCTGGCTTTCTCTGTTTTATGAACTTATACCTACCACGATGACACGAATGGATATGTAAAATCTAACACCTCAAGCCTCTCGGAAGTAACCCTCAACTCGGACACAATCACGTCTATTTCTTTCCTCAATAACATGCCCATAAGTCCGTTCCAAGTCCCATTAATTTTCATGCCAGCTGAATTTTCTTTAGGCCTGAATGGTGCAACAAAGAAAAGAATGTTTATTGATTTGAATTTATTGCTAGGTGATTGGTACTGGCGGCGGTCTCAAAAGTAAAAATATGCCAGATGATAGCCAATCTTCGTCGCGGAGACGGCACTTGAAAGAAGAAGAAGAAGATTGGTACTTACAATAAATTCACCGATGTGAAATTGAGCAATTTCTCCATTTCTAACCATATCCTGGAATACAGTCCATCCCAGCCGTTCTTAGTATCGGCTTTAAAAGTCGTGAATGGCCAATTCTGCCAAAATAAAATGATCAGTAGCAGTACATTCTAAAACTTGAATACGTTTATTAAGCATGATGGGAGTTGTTGGAGAACATGCTTTATTTGGGAAAGACTTTAATGGCACGGCCGTATAGACAGGTCTGGAAACTTCCCATGCAGTACTTAACTATGCTCATTTTAGTTCTCAAACGAGTCATTGATGGCGCTGCGATCTCCTGTGACGCAACATGTCTAATCGTTTAAGTTGGGACCATGGCCGTATAGACGTCTGAGACGTCCACGGCCGTATAAACAGGTCCGGAAACTTCCTATGCCGATCATGTCCCGCTTAACTACGCCAAAATTAGTTCTAAATTGGCCAAGGCGGCGCTGCGATCTAGAGACCAGCAACATGTCTAATGTTTACGTGGGGACTCCACTGGGACTCTCGTTTCCAACAACAAGAGAAAGTAGTCGCCATCATGTTTACATTAACAACGACCAATCAAAAAGCGTCCTCTAACAAGTAGCGCTCACGGGGTAGAAAGTAGGAACTAATTTTGGCGTAGTTAAGCGGGACATGGTTCCAATGTATAAGGGATAGGAGTTTCCGGACCTGTTTATACGGCCGTGGAGACGTCTATACGGCTGTGTACCGCCATCGTCGGCATCAAATCTCAACGACCAATCAAAAAGCGTCTCTCTAGCAAGTAGCGCTTACGGTGGTAGAAAGGAAGAACTAATTTTTGCGTAGTTAAGCGGGGCAAGATCTCCCATGTTTAAGGGATAGGGATGGTTTCCGGACCTGTCTATACGGCCGTGCTTCAATGGATATACTGATAGGGATGGCTGCTTTGTCTAATGCAAATCCAACTTGTCTCAATTGAAGATGACCGACAATCGAGGAAGAGGAAAGCAATAATTTGCTGTTGTAATCACCTCTGTTGAACCGGTTTTCAAAACTTTCCCTTCCAGATCGAATCTCCTTTCGTATAACGTCCCTTTCGTAACTTGTAAGCCTTTATCCATCGTCCAATCCCCATAATGTTTTATTCTCATCGGGAAATCGTCGGCCACCCTATAAACTTCATATAGTTCAATAGAACTCGCGTTTCTAATTCGAGCAACTATCACTTCCATGTTAAAAGTCAAATAAATTTCTTCGAAAAAGTCCGCAATTGATGTATTCAAAAATATGAGCCAAATCGCATTTGAGGCTGGGTACAACCTAGAAAGCTAAAACGAAAAAAAAAAAATTCTCTTTAAATCTAATTTACGGAAATGAAGTTTTCAATCATTATCGTATCGTTTCAAAATTCGTTTCGTTTTTTCCCTACTCCACTAAATTTTTTTTTTTTTTTTTGTTTCTTTTTTTTTGATTGAAAAAAGGGTTGCGTCAAGAACGTTTTTAACACGCATAACACGCAACACACGAAAATACCTTTATTTTGAAATCGAGACCGAAGATAATATTTAAACTTTTAGTGCACGATAAAGGCTTGTATTTTTCTTCGAATTCCGCTCGGGATAAAATCGGTTTCCTGACTTGGCATTCCGTCGTTTTGGACAATTCCCTGGCCAAACTGTAAATTTGAAGGTCCCTGACGACTTCGAACTTTAGAAATTCAACGCATCGCGTTTTGAATTTAAATGTAAAGTCCTGTATTATTTTAAGGAAAACTCGACTGTTATCTCCGAATGAACTTTCTCCGAAAATGATACAAAACACCAGTAATATTTTGCTTATTATCATGTTACGTCCGAGACGTAAATGGCGATTTAAGAAGAAAAAAAAAAATATAAGAAAGGGAAGGAAGGGGGAAATCTCGGAATAAAATTAATTGTTATCTTAAAATAAAATCAACAGCTGTATTGTTCGATTTCAGTAGTGATAACATTTTTCTTAATTGCCAAGGCGGGAAAAAAAAGGGAAAAAAAAATTGATTTTATGGGCGAAAATTCCGGAAAAATAAATATTTCCGTTAAAACGCTGTATAATTAAATTTGTTTTGATTTTATGTTAAACGATAAAAAAAAATGATAAATCCATATCTTTCAAAAGATTTTTTTTTTCCTGCATCGATAACTGGTATTAAATTATTGAGTGTTTTAATAAGGAAAACATGATTTGAATTCCTACCCCCCTTTTTAACATGCAAAAAAGGGAAGAGTTACTATAGTTATATAGAAATATACGGTATACAATGGTCTGGTATATATATATATATATATAACCCATAAGCTAAACAGGCTAACGTATATACAATGATAAGAATAACGGTTTTAATATAATAAAAACTAACATCTATAAAACGATAGCAGAACGTTATTCATAAAAAACAAAGATCAACACAAAACAAAATGTTGTCATTGGAATCCGCTGTTCTTAGAACACATTTGCATTATTTCTGAATCTTGTGCATTACTTTGCATCACCGCCGCTTGTGCATAATTTGCATTGTTTTCACTACCACTCATTACCTTCATTATGGTGTTCATTAAGTGCATTACGTGCATTAATTCCTCAACATTGTCCAGTACCGTTTCATTAAGTGCATGACCTCGTGCATTATAGTTTGCATCACCGTTTCTTCTGTAAAATGTTCATTACTTGCAATATTATTGTTTTGCTTTGCATTACCTTACATTTTTGTATTGGGGAACGTTCAAGTATTACGTAAGACTTTTTTTCGGGTTTTTGGACCCCCTCCCCCCCGGTTGTAAGACATTTCGCCATGCTTACGGCGAAGATGGTTGATGAGGACCCCCCCTAAAAATCTTACGTAATACTTGAACGTTCCCTTGCGCGGAGTATACTTTTCTTGGGAGTTAATAACCCCTTTGCAAAAAGCTCATTTGAAAAATTTTTAGGAGCTACTTACTTCCTCGTAAGGTTTTTTGAATGCTCCGAACCCAGTATCACCCGAATCGGTTTAAAACACGCACTTTTCTCCATTTCACTCTCCGCTATACTTAAATAATTTTCCATTTCGTAAATTCCGCTCGTTGAAGACATGGACATGGATTTCATCAAAAGGTGATATTCCTTTCTCTCCGAATGGGTTAAATTGCTCGGAGTTAATATTTTGACGCATCTCGTCCGTTCCACTTTTGCCATTTGAATCGTCAAATTCGTAATGAGCTCGTGTAATTTGTAACAATTGCACGCTATTGAGTATTCGGAAAACAAGTACCAGCACACGGGAAAATAATAATAGGTTTTCATGTTTTGTTTCTTTTTTAAAAACTAATCTAACCGCTTACATTATTGTTGGAAGTCGGGAAACTGTGGAGCTGATGTTTTCCTTTTCCGTTATTGTTTACCTGGTCGAGGGGTTTTTATCTTGAATTAAAATCGCTAACCCAACGGTGTCTCTATTGTTATTAATGTGGGTTAATCTTTTAAAAAATTAAAAGTCACGAAATTATGGGAAATTAATGACATCGTGTTTTCGGGAAAGCAAGGAAATTTCAAAGGGTTTGATGTTTGTCTGTTAGGAATGAATGATGCGGTGTCTGATCGGTAATTTATTTTTGTTTTTGAGTAGCTATTAATACTGAACAAACGAACGTTGAAAAATTTGTTCGGTTTATTTTTTTGTTACTTGGAAGCAGTGTGCGTTGATTTAATCATGTTATTTTGCACTTTGTGATTGCGAAGGACTTAATGGATGAGAAGAGTTGAATCCCCTTTAGATTGAGAATGTCGCAGTATCAATATTAGTATTGGTATTGGTATCGATCAGTATCATTCTCGGTATCGATATCGATATCGAGATGCTGGTAATATATCAGTATCAGTGCCAATGTCGATATTGATATCGATCAGTATCAATATCAGTGTCATTGTGGGTGTCGGTATCGGTATCAGTATCATGAGTATCAATGTCAGTATCAGTATGGGTGTCGGTATCGGTATCGGTATCGGTATCGGTATCGATACCGATACCGATATGAGTATCAATAGCAGTATCAATATCAGTATGGGTGTCGGTGTTGATATCAATATCAATAGTTGATACAATTATTAGATTATAGATATATTAATTAATATAGATATCAATCATGGATAATAATACCGATATCGATGAGTATCTATATCAGTATCAGTATCGGTGTCCGTATCAATATCAATATCAATATCAATTATGGATATTAGTATCGATACTGATATAGATCAATATCACTATGAGTGGGTGTCGGTAACGGTATCAATATCAATTATTGATACCGATATCGATGAGTATCAATACTAGTATCAGCATGGGTGTCGGTATCAATATCAATTATTGGTATTGATATATTGATCTTGATACCGACATAGATGAGTATTAATATCAGTATTAGTATGGTGTCGGGGTCAGTATCAATGTCAATTATTGGTATTGATATTGATCTTGATACCGATATAGATGAGTACCAGTATCAATATTAGTATGGGTGTCGGTATTGGTTTCAATATCAATATAAATTATTGATATTGATACCGATATCGATGAGTATCAGTATCAATTATTGATATTATACCGACATGAGTGAGTATCAGTATCAGTATCAGTATCAGTATCAGTATCAGTATTGGTGTCGGTGTTGGTATCGGTATTAATATCAGTATCAATGATTGATATTAATATTAATACCGATACCAACACCGATATTGATAGCGATATCGATGAGTATCAGTATCAATTATTGATATTATACCGACATGAGTGAGTATCAGTATCAGTATCAGTATCAGTATTGGTGTCGGTGTTGGTATCGGTATTAATATTAATATCAATCATTGATATTGATATTAATACCGATATCGATGAGTATGAATATTAGTATCGGTATGGGTGTCGGTGTCGGTATCAATATCAATAATTGATATAATTATTAGATTATTGATATATTAATTAATATTGATATCAATATCAACATCAATTATATGATCTTGACACCGATATTGACACTGATACTGATACTGATATAATATCAGCATCAGTGTCAATATCGGTATCGATATCGATGAGTATCAATATCAGTGTCAGTTTGGGTGTCGGTATCGGTATCAGTATCATGAGTATTACCTGTCGGCCTAAGGGACCATTAAAAAATTACGGCAGCATAATTTGGACCATTTTTTACCACGACTTCCTTTTCAATGCTTAGCTTACGGAGAAAATTTCTGCAGTGGATCCCTTCCCCCTAATGTGCTGATGAAATATTTGAATCGTCTGTAAATCACCTTTCACGAAGGCTCTCTAGAATTCTTTAGAACAGCCTCTATTAGTAGCCTTCCACAGGCGAAAAGGAGGTTAGGATAAAAAAATTCGACATCAGCTTTTTGATAGACTTTTGTTCTACATCACAGGACTGGTCGACATCCATCAAAAAATTGATCCCTACTTTTTTTCACCTGACTCTTTCTGTGAACGCGGTCGCATTTGCTGCCCATAATAGGCTAAATAAGCATTTTTTTTTCTCAAACATAAATATCAATTCTATAATGCCAATTGTAATACTTCACAGGCTGAACTTGTATTCGCTTTACTTTGCTCTTCTTTTTCTGCCAATTGTAATACAGTTTTTCTCCCAACAAAATAGCCACCGACACCACTATGAAAACCCCCGTCAGAACGAACACCTGAAACACTTCCTCCGCGTCCACTTCCGTTTTCACTGTGGGTGTCTCCAATTTTGTAATCGGCCACACTCTTTTTTCCGTTCTTCTAGCTATCCCTGTGTCTATCAACTTGTGTAAACTTGAAAAAAAGAAAAATAAAAGCAAGTTAAATACAGTCATTTAATACGGACAGCGACTTATAAACTTACTGATGATTGATTAGCCCGTAATAAGGATGTCCTTTTGCAACACCCATCGTGAGGTAAATTACCGTCAGGGGTTTGCTTAGAGATATAATTGGACACACCGGCGGATCTGTCATCATTCTGGTGTCCGTTACCGACTTTATCCCGAATAATGCATAACGCGGAACGGTGCAGACTGTATGTAAGGCCTGTCTTGTGTTTTTCATTTGATATTTTTCAGGCGTTGGCAGGATCAATTTTTTATGAACGGACTGAAGTAGCTTGTTGTCTGATTGCTGAAATAGGGGGTAAACAAAATTAATATAAAAGGAAGCTGTGACAGGGAATTAAATTCGACTTACGGAAAAGAAAGCATATTCGGCCGTTTTATCCTTGACTAAAAGCCGATACGAACCGTCGCGAACCATTTCGTCCAAAGAATCAAAGGGACGAAATGGATTTTGTTGAGTTAGGTATGAGATTAATGATGCCGAGTATGATGGAATGAGGACTGATGAACCAGGTATGATGTGAAGAACAAGATTCTGCAGGCTGTTGATCGTGGCACGAGGTAATGGCCTGTAAATGGTGATAAAAAGCTTTTAGGATTATTGAATGGGGGTCGAAGTGGTGACTTGTTTCATCTAGCGGCATTGTGATCTATGAAGTTAAGCAGCGTTGAGAACGGCCAGTTAGTGGATGGGTGACCACCGAGGCAGGGATTGCACGAACTACTAATGCAGTCATCTTATTTTCGTCAATAAGACGTCATATTACTGACGTCATAAAAGTCATGACGATTGTATTCCGAAAACGAGATGACGTCAATAATATGAGTCTTATTGACGAAGTCCAGGCGTAATCGTCTGTCAATAATATCCTTTCGTCAATAAGCTTCAAGAAGCGTCATCAGTCATGGTCGCTTTTGGGGAAACATAACAGTCATGACGATTATATTTCGAAAACAAGATGACGTCAATAATATGACGTCTTATTGACGACGTCCCAAATAATTAATGTCATCGATCATATTTTCTTGACGTCATTTTGAAGTCAAAAGTCTCGTAGAATCGTATCGGAAAATGACTACACCTGATGGATGACGCGTCATCATGACGTCACCTTTTTCGCTTTCTTCTGCTTTTCGGCTGTTTATTAATTTTTTCTTTAAGTAACAAAATGTTTTCTCTTATTTTCAGGTAAGTTACATAAGTATAACACTTGGATCGACTTGAAAAAGGGCGTGAAAGTCTTCGTTTCCTGATTTGCTTGAAAATGAATCATTCAAACCTTGTTGGCAGAGGGATTGCAGCATAAAGAAGAAGGACCTTGTAGGACTGAATATTTTCTCGACATCATCCTCAAAACCGTACATTAAACTGAAATAATAGCAAAGGGAAATTCCGATTGAGCCCACAAGGAGCCAGCCTACAATGGCTATCCAAATTGTTTGCCCGAAAGGTTTGAAAATGGATGCCCATTCCAAATTGTTGCCAAGAAAATGGAAGTAGATTTGGTACCTGAAAGTATACATATTAGTGGTACTTTAATCTTTTTGGCTAAGCTTATGAGTTTTTGGTCTGATAAAATCTTGAAAGCATCGCATGGTGAGCTTTGCAGCTTTTCATTACTCATCCCAACCTAGTTTGTAAAGTTGGATGAAAATAATCCAAAATCCGGGATCTGCTTTTGTCCATTGACAGCTCCGACACGATGATGTCGATGTCTCCTCGAATGGCCATACCAACAAGGCCGTTCCAAGTTCCGTCTTCTTCTTGGGCGCCCGTTGTTCCGTCTATTGACCTTCGACAAAAGTTTTGGTTATTGTGTTAGTTGCGAAATCCATTTTTAAATTTGAGCTTACTCGTAATGAATAGAAGAACAGTTTATTCTGCTTTGGATCAGGTTCCATAATATTGGAAAATATCCATCCCAACCGAATAATGTTTTGTAAGAAGTTGGCCAGTTCTGCAACAAAAGGCTTTGAAGCCATAGTCTTTACAATATATTTTAAGGAAGGGGGGACGAATTGTTAGGAAAATTCAAATCCCGAAATTCGGGAATTCCCGGATTTTAGAATTTTACCAATCCCGGGATTTGGGGACGAATTTTACTAAATCCCAGGATACCCGGGAATTCCCGATTTTCATAAAATGCAAATCTTAATGACAAACAAATTTTAATTAGGTTTGTAATTTAAAATTTTATTAATCAGCAACCAAAGCATTGCATTGCCTAGGTTGCTGATATTGTTGTTGCTGCGCAATGCAACAACGAAAGACAATGGATTGCACGCAGTGCAACAACGCAAGACAACGCATTGCACGCATTGCAACGCATTGCGTTGTCTTGCGTTGTTGCCTTGCATTTTCGCATTGTGTTTTGAATGGGTGAAGAGAAGGAGCTTAGTAGTTAGTACATAGCCCCTTTCTAGAAACTTGTTTATTTCCTAATCAAACTTGCGTGAACTTGTCATGTTTTTTCAAATTAACCTCAAATTTAAAGTATGAATTTTTTTTTCTTTACCTCAATAGAACCTAATTTAACAACAACGCCCTCCAGATCTGACCTTCTGTTGTAAAATAATCCCTGGATGACTTCAAGCCCCCCATCTCTGGTCCATTTCCCGTAATCCACAACTCGAATCGGAAATGTTTGATTGACTCTGTACACCTCGTAAAACCGTACGAAACTTTGGTTTTTTATCGTGGCCACGATTAGCTGAATGTCGAAGGGGAGACGTGCTTCCCGGAAAAATTGGGCGACGTCCGAATTTAAAAAAAATAACCATATCGATCCCCTGACCGGGATCTGATGAGATAACTGTAAAAACGGTATTCATATGTTTCATAAATACGGGGTTCATCCATTCGCAGTAAATCTCAATTTCGTTTTAATTACTCAACTCACATAACTAAAACCTAATTTACTATCCTCGTCTCCCATCATAATTTTAAACGGTTGATAACACGTCATTTTCCACGGATTATTTCTTTTCCTTTTAACGTAGGTATCAAACGAATAGACTCCGGTCGTCGTGTTCGATTCCGGAACCGCAAGCTCCTTCCAAATTTTAAAAACGTTCCTGATCACTTCATCCGATAATTTGTCACTCCGGAAAATCTGTATGCAATCCGTTTTATGGTGTTGGGCAAGGAGCAGAGTCACGTTCGCTATGATTTTTTGAAACAGTTCGTCTTCGCAATTAATATTTTTAACGATAGCGATCAATAGCACCAAAACTAAATTCATTTCAAAGTCGGTTACGTTGACTTGCGATGACATTATACGGCCCTGTTTTCGGGACTTTTTTTTTTTTACAAGTTAAAAGCTGCTCTTTTGGGCGGAACGTAATGTGTCAACGTCGGAAATTTTTCCTCGGAAAAACATTTTGGAGTAAAAATAATAATTTCTCATATCGGTTATTATTTTTTTACACTTTTTCTGCGTCATTTTCAAATATTTTTTTTATTTTTTTTTTTTATTCGAACTTTACTGTAATAAATAATTAGATTGGAAAAATAAACCACAAATATGTGTGACAGGTTAAAACAGGATTTTTGATGTTTTGTTAAGCGAGCGCTGAAATGGAAATAAAAAAAAAAAACGTCCCATGAATTTTTTATCGCTTCTCCGTTTTAGATTTTTTTTTCTTTTTCTTTAAATGTTTGAAACAAAGGAAAAAAAAAAAACGAAAGCTATTTACCAACGGAATAAATATATAAAACCGAAAACCGGTAAGGGTGAACGATGAAAGCGTTAGTCGACCCATTAGGGAATAATACTTTTTCTTTGGAAATCAGATAAGGATTTGATTAAAAACAAAATTGTTTTCTCATTCAACATTAAATGTCATACTTTTGTAATGAAATATAATTTGAATTATTACGGGAGAAGCTTGACAGCAATTTTTCCCCCCGTTTATATTTCGTCATGAAAAGCATGGAAACGGAACTTAAACATGTTTATTTTAATCCCCGGATGGTTTTGCAGAAAGACTGCAGTCGGAAAAAAAAATTCACTGTCCAGTTATAATTTTTTTTTCTGTTAATCTGAATTAACAGTACATAGTATCGTACTGAGATGTAAAATATAAAATATAAAATATAAAATATAAAATATAAGATGTAAGATGTAAGATGTAAGATGTAAGATGTAAGATGTAAGATGTAAGATGTAAGATGTAAGATGTAAGATGTAAGATGTAAGATGTAAGATGTAAGATGTAAGATGTAAGATGTAAGATGTAAGATGTAAGATGTAAGATGTAAGATGTAAGATGTAAGATGTAAGATGTAAGATGTAAGATGTAAGATGTAAGATATAAAATATGAGTGGAATTCTCGCACAGCATTCTGGGACTGAAAGGGACAAACAAGCAGACGACGTGTTTGTATGATTCGTAAATTAAGAGTAGACGGTCCAGTTATTTTTGCTATTTTAAGGCATTTAATTGTAAAAATTCTTAAATTCATGCCAGCAATTTCTATAAAAATAATTCCGAAGTCAAACTTACAAACTTTTTTTCTCGAGTCGAGAAAAATGAATTTTGAACTTCCATGTCTATATTTAGCTTATGGGAAGCATTATTAGAATGTACCTAGTCAGGTGACACGATTTGCAATGCATTATGGGATGAAACGCCACAGTCGAAATCGTCTATTCCATTCTACATGCCTACGACAGTGCAATGACCAATCAGAAATGACTTGAGTACAACTAGCGCTTCAAGTGTCAAAATGGTTGAACTAAAATCCGCGAACCTGTCTTTTTGGCCATAATGGCCTTAAGATGTCTACAAGATGACGCATGTCATCTTCAGAAATACAAAAAAAGTCACCGGGAGAATTCCAGAAAAAACATTTCCAAAACAATTTCACCGCCTTCTAAAAGGGATCATTTTCAAAATCAAAATATTTTCCTAACCTTATTTTCTTAAATTATTATTATTAGTTTTTATTTTTTTAAATTTCAAGTTATTTTTCCAATTTTTTTTTTTTTTATTTCACCGCAATGCCGACATTAGAAGACGAAATCATCGAGGATTTAAAGCACAACATCGAAAATATTGGGGATCAAATTTTCATGGATCGAAGAAAATTAAGGGAATGCCTGGATTTTTTGTGCAGGGAAAGAGACGCCTGGGGTAGGGAAATGAAGGAGGAGCAAATCAAAATCAATTCAATCGAAAGATGCGTCGAAAAAATGGAAAAAAAATTAAACGAGCTGAGGCCGAAACATTTAGCGTTGGTCAACGAACTTTTAACCGTGACAAAAGAGAACGCAAAATTAAACGAGGATTTTGAAACGTTGAAAAAACAGCAAGAGGACGAAATCAACGACGTCAGGCTCCAATTGGAATCAATGGAAAGCGATTTCCATAAGGTTGAGGTTAAATTAGAGGAAGTGGGCGAAATGAATAGGATTATTAAAAAGTGTCACGAGAGGGATTTGATATATCAAGCCAGCGAAGCGGATAAAAAATTCAAACGGGAATTGGAGGAATTGCGAAAAGCGTAAATTGAATATTTTAAAATTTTTTTATACACTGGGGTCGTACACGTATTAAGCGAGGGGGAGGGGGAAGAAGAAGGAAGGGGGCGTATCGAAAATCTTATGTAAACAGTTTTAGGTACCCAATTTGCGTTCCTGGGATTGGATTTCCGATATAGGGATGACTTTTACCAAATTTTCGATTTACAGCTAAAAAATTTTTAAGATTTTAGTTGCTCCCTCCTTTGGTTCTTAATTAGTGATCGGAAGTACATTTTATATACATTGGCTTGGTATATATATACTCATAAGCTAAACATAGGCGGTTGTATATATAAACTTTTCGTCTGCTAGTTCGAATCAGTATTCTCAATTTTCAGTACAAGTTTCAACTAGCTTTAAATTATGCAAGGCTAAGCAGGAAAAAAAATTTAAGGTTGATGTTTGTTTGGAGCAATTTGTGAAGCTTATGGTGTTTAAAGGGGAATTCTGGATGGATTTAAAATTTTTTGATTTTTGATTTTTTTTTTTTTAATTTTTTATTTATTTATTTTTTTAAAATTTTTTTTGAATTTTTGATTTTTTTTTTTTTCAAATTTTTGATTTTTTTTTGAATTTTTAATTTTTGGAATTTTTTTTTGATTTTTTTTTTTGTTTTGATTTTTTTAATTTTTGATTTTTTTTTTAATTTTTGATTTTTTTTTTGAATTTTTGATTTTGTTTTTTTTTAATTTTTGATTTTTTGTCTGAATTGAGGATTAGGGAAGATATAGGCATTCCTTAAGGAATTGATCCTGATAAAATTCAAGGGGCTCCCAAATGCTACTTTTACGAATGTATTTTACGAATGATCCGCCTTAAAAGGCGCAGGTATATATGCTTATAAAATTAAAAGAGAACCATAACAGAATTATTTTTTCACAGGCAGTACAAGGAAAAAGAAGAACTTCAGGAAAGACTGAAGGATCTTCAGAAAACGGTGCTCGCAAAGGAGCGAAACGAACTGCACAAACTGAAAACCGAACTCTGTTTATTAAAAGAAGAATGCGATCAGTTGGAACAAAGTAACAGGGAAATGGAGGCTGGGATAATTGCGATGGATTCGCCCCCCGAAGATTGGTGAAAGAAAAAAAAAATCAACAAAATTACTAAAAATAATTCATTTATATTTAAAATCCGACAGTCGTTAATAATCCAGGCCAAACCTTGATTAATTTTTGAATTAACATGACTAGACAAATTAATTCGCACAAGAATCTTCGATATCAAAAAAGAAAAAAAAAATTAGCCAATTCCGGATAAAAAAAAGTGATCCGTATAATTATTATGCAAAAATCAATAAAACTCAACGCAATAATGTCACAGCAGTATACTCGTCGCCATTTGACCGTTACACACGTTTCGCAAACAATGTGGCCCAAAAAGCGTAATGTCGGAATTCAAAACCTATTAAACTCTTTTTTTTTTTTGTCTTTTCCTTCACGGTTGCTTGACTATTTAACACTTTTAAATTCTCGACTGGAAACATATGATGGTTCGCGATTTAGGTTAGGCCAAGTTTAGCAATAAGTTAAAAAAAAAAATAATAATAATAAAAATAAAAATGACCTAATTGTTTTCATAATTAACCAGCGAATTCGAATGAAAATCCGTTGCCGAAAGTGTGAGGACCGGTGTAGGGTTCTTCGTCGAAATTGTGACTGAAAGGACCGGCCGCTCTGTAATTATCAAAGAATCCGCTTCTGTCTTCGCTCCCTTCGTCGACGCTGTATTGCGGTCGTCTGAAATTGACTATCGGAGATGATTTGTACTGTCCGCTTCTGTATGGGCCGTCGTAGGACGGACCGCTTCTGTAAGAGGTCTCGTAGGACGGACCGCTTCTGTAGGAGCTGTCGTAGGACGGGCCCGATCTGTAAGAGCTTTCGTGAGACGGCCCGGCGTAGGAAGGGCCGGTGTATCCGGCGGGATGCTGCGGGGGTTGGTAGTAATTGTTGTTGGCGGGAGGAACGATGGGCAGAGGAGCCTTCGGCAAATGATCTCCTTCCAAAACTCTGAATCCGTCTTTTCCGGCGGTGTATTTTAACGTGATGGTTTTACCGTTGGGATCTACGTAAGAATAGGACCCGGTTCTGCTTCCGTCGGGATTAATGCTTTCCCCTTGTTGGAGACCGTTGTCGGCGCTGAAGGCGTAATTGAAGGAACCGTCTTGGCCGAGAGCTTGCTTGTGCATTAAAATCGCTACCGGGGGTTGAGTGTAACCGTGTCCGCTGTAGCCTCTGTCATATTGGCAGGTAACGTGAAGGATTACAGTTGAAAATAAAATATTATAAATCTGAAATGAAAAAAAAAAGTGTTACATAAAACAATGACTCAAGATGTGAATTGATAATTTCAAAGCGTAAAATTTCGGTTTTTTTTTTTTTGTATCAAATTTTTTTCTTATGTGAATTTGTCCGAATCAGGGTCAGGTTTAAACTTGATCAAAAGGAATTTTTTTCGATATGTCTTTTTGAGCGAATCGTTTTTATACAGTTATGTGTACCTAAGGAGAAAAAAATTGGCCCACCCAACTTTTTTGTAGATAACAAGCATTTGAAGTATATATTTATTTTTGTGAAAGCTTCAGTAAATACCGGAAGGAATGGCGGCTTTGTTTTAGACTCAGAAAATCAAAAGTTTAGGTGTCTATGAAACTCTTTGTCTTATTCTTGTATTTTTGGTACAAGTTTCAACTTGTCAACTTGTTTTTAGTACCTATGAAAGTTTCAACTTGTTTTTCGTACGTACAAGTTTCAATTGTTCTAACTTGTTCAACTTGTTTTTCAAACGAAATTTTTCTTAAATGTCTTTCTGAGCGTATTATTTTTATTTAGTTTTGAGTACCTAAGGAGAAAAAATTGGTCTACCAAACCTTTTTGCAGACAACAAGGACTAAAACTCTTTGTTTTATTCTTATATTTTTGGTACAAGTTTCAACTTGTTTTTCGTAGGTACAAGTTTCAACTTGTTTTAACTTGTTTCAACTTGTTCAACTTGTTTTTAGTTTGCAAATTTCAATTGTTTTTCGTAGGTACAAGTTTCAACTTGTTCTAACTTGTTTCAACTTGTTCAACTTGTTTTTAGTATGCAGGTTTCAACTTATTTCAACTTGGTCAACTTGTTTTTAGTAGATACAATTTTCAGTTTTTTTCAGTCTGTTCAACTTGTTTTTATTACAAGTTTTAACTTGTTCCAATATGAACCCTGAAACGAAATTAAACCTTTTCGACCACAGATTTTTTTGAAATTATTTTCCTGCCGCATGTACATTTCAGACGAGTTACAACGTGAGTTTAAAACTCCTGGATAAACCGAAGGAGTTTCCGATAGATAATTAAAATCGATTTTTTGCTTTTTAAGTAGAGTATTGAGGCAAAACAGCCATCCTTTCCAGCGCTCAATGAAGCCTACGCAAGAAACAAAGAAATATTAATATTTATAAAATATTTTTTAGATATTTTTCAATCTTTTAAAAATATTATGCAGATTTTTTTAAAACAAGAAACAATATAAATATTTTGAAAATTTTTGACAAAGATTTTAAAAATATATTTATTGCTTTTTGTTTCAAAAAATATTTTTGCAAAATATTTTGAAAATATTGAAAAATATTTCAAAAATATTTTATAAATATTAATTTTTTTTTGCTCATTGGGCTACTCTTACACTTGAGAGAAAATATTAAATCCTATGTTTAATTTAAATTTTAGAATTATTTCTGACTTAAAATTCCAGGTATAAAATTTTCGCACTGATTGCGCTTTCATGAGAGCAGTTTATACTCCCTTCCTGCACGTCTTAAAGTTAAATTTACCCTTCTGTCAACCGTCTCGATGCGGCCCCCCAAACCTCCCCCCGTAATACACTAAATAAGATATTTATCTGTTAGCAATTTTTCCAGAAAATTTTGTTTTAGTTTTGTACGATTAGACTTTTTTCCCTTTGGTTTAAAGTAAATTCGAATAATTAGTAAAATATGACCGTTTGTACTGATGTACTTTTTCAATGGCAGGTATGCATACAGAAGTTAGCCTGGGTAATAAGGTTAATGCCACCACATCATAATAGCCTTTTTTTTATTCATAATTTTAACAAATGGGAAAAGGGATAGAATTTGTTAGTGTTTTTTTTTTCTTTTTGAACGGCACGTCTGCACAGTTCTAAATGACAATGGAAGCGATTCGGATTTATTGCAGTACAATGACTGTACCAGTCATTGTATGAATAAAAAAAAAAAAAATCATTTTTGCAACAAAGTTTTTAGAAACTGTAGTTAAGAAATGAAAAAACAGCGTTGCCTTCTCATATCCGCTGGTCCTCAAGGACTCGCGGCCCCCTAAAAACGTGCATTTGCCTATTTTGCCTACTGAAAAGTTCGGCTTTGAACCTTGTAACTCTGTGCTAATTCCAATGAAATCGACTGCTTAAATTGAAGGTGGATTTAATCAGCTCGAAAATTTCGGTAGGATTTAATTTGTTTGACAAAATTTTTCAGGCGTGTAATGACCCCAGGTACTTTCAGATAAAGGTCATACGCTGAGATAAAAATAGGTCAATCCACTTTTAGTTTACTTTTATTGGTTCCAAGTCGCATTTTTTTTTTTTAAGGACAGGGTCTTAAGTCTAAAATAACAATAAATGACCGTTGCTAATAAAATTGCCTATCAATCAAATAACCTGATTAGGAGTTTATTATGAGGAGGCTTCACGAATACCGGAAGGAATGGCTATTTTGTCTAATACTCGATGTACGGTGAAAAAATGCAAAATTTTAGGTATATAACGAACTTCTCAGGTATATCCTGGAATTTTTAGTGCAAGTTTCAACTTGCAAAATATTTTTGAAATGTGTTAAGTAAGACATCGCTTGGTTTTGATCTCGTTTAGAACATTTCTGGCTCATCCAGGATTTTTTCGGAGGCCAAGGTTCTGCCCTAAACTTTGATTTTTGTCTGGAACAAACTTATTTTCAGGTCCGGTAGGGAAAGGGGCAGACCCTCCTTCCCGTCCCGTGGATCCGCCATGTCACGTTTAAAATGGAATTGTCTAGCTCCAACTCAGCCTCTAGGGTTCGAAGTAACATATGCCAATTTTTCCGGTAATCATGAATTTTTTCAAATTGATAAGGGCTGCTGAAAATGCTTAATAAATAGACTCTTAACGGAAATTTTGCTACGCTATTATCACATTCGAAAGGAGTTCCACACATATGTTATGTGTCTGTAAGAAAAAGTTTGCAATGCACCAATAAAAAATAATAAAAAATAAGGGAAAAAAATATATTGTGTCATGTGAAAAATATTCGAAATATTATGCAACAATGGCGGACATGCATGAACAATTCAAAACCCGAAGTATTATTATATCAGAAAGACAATCATGCGAGTCGGATTTCAAGTTCGCTAGTTGATCGACCGTTAATTCACTCATACAAAACCCAATATTATGGAATAATCTAATTTAAAAAAAGAAAGAAAGAAAATAATAGAAAAGGATCACAGTGTTTGTAAACTTTAAAAATAATCGAAATAATTGCTTTTATTGGTTTTTGATCGCCATATGAGGGTTTTGCAGGTTTCTTGATTTCAAGTTGGAGCAAAAACTATTATGCAAAAAATAGTTCGACTGCAAAACCGAAGAACCAAAAAGTTCCAAACTGAATTCGAAAAAAAAAAAAAAACTAATTTGACGTTTAACTTATGAATAAATAACGTCAGTTCGAGTTGGATCCTTTTGGTTCTGAGGTCGCGAATAAAGTAAAAAAATGGTGCAAGTCACAACATGCAATAATACAGGTTTCCGAATGAGATAAAAAATATGAATATTTATCAAATATTTTATAAATATCAATATTTTTTCTCTCATTGGGATTATGTCTCGAAATCGAAAATTTTTTTTATTTATGTTAATTCTGAATTTTTTACACACGTTTCAACCTGCTGCACTCAGAAAAAAGAAATGCTTTGAACAAGTTCTATCCTGCAACAAAATTGGAATGTTTCGTAGCAAAGCAAAACGGACATGTTGTTTCTTGAAAACATATTTTTATGGTTTTCGCACGATTTTTCAGAAAATATTTGGTCACAAGGCATTTTTGCTTTTTCATAAGCATTTTTTTCCCTGAGTTTGTATAAATCAGGAAAAAGAAAATTTGGCGCGAAAATTGGAATACATCTGATCATGCGTATACCGTCATACCGACCTCTCACGGTTTATTATTTTTCACTGACCGCACTTTTCGTCTTCAGGAAGTTGATCTAAAATTTAATCAGTGCGCATGATCCGATGCTCTTAATTTTCCTACTAATTTTTCCCAATTTTCTTTTGCTTAAGGATCCCTGTCTGTCAGTCTGTTTGCCCGCCAAACGGCCAAAGCCAGCAAGTAAAATGGACTTCAAGCAAAATGTCTTGATCAATATTAATTCCGGAATTTTATGCCAAAAAAAGCTCTACAATCCCAATTTTTTTTTTTTTTTTTTTTTAATGGACATTCCCATTTTTGTTTGATCACTCAAAGCAAATTTACTCACTATTGTATTCATTTTTATATTTAAAAACCACAGCCACCAATCACTCACAGTCTCAACCTTGTAATCAATCGCTTATAAAAATGCGTTACATTTTTATATCAAAAACTCGATGGAGGTGGTAAAAAGAAAAAGAAAAAAAAGCCAAAGAGAGAATTGTCTTAATCCATGTCGTAATGTCAACTTTGATTTTTTTTTTATTGTCATTCGCTAATTGTATTAAAATTCCAATGGTATTGTTTTCCTTTTTCCCGCCTCCCCCTCCTCCTGTCAAAGAACAGAAAGAAAAAAGAAATTAAGTAGTTTTTACGGTCAGATTAAATTTTTATTACAAATCAATGTGTTACTTTGTTTTTCTTAATTTGATATTTATAACGCAGACATATTCAGGCTTATTTATTCTTTTTTTTTTTCTTTTATTAAAGTCTGCACATGGTATAATGTCAGCACGTCCGAGTATTATTATTTATTTTTTTCTTTTATATAACCGGGAGAGCAACATAATAGTTCTGCTACATGGAGTTTTTTAGTTATGGGAATCTGACATTTTCGCAGACTATTTTTTTTTCTTTCATTTTTTTTTTTCAATGTACTTCTACTGTAGTTCCGATTTATTATTTAATTAACAGTAGGGTAGTTTTTCGAGTAGGGGGGAAAGAAATTTTTTTTTTAAATTTTGGTGACAAACCTCCCTGATTTTGTTCCGATGCCTGTAAAATTACCCCACAATAAATTTCAGGTCGATCGGTCACCAGGGGTGCCCCAGGGGCCCGAAAATTTTCGAAAGACCGATATAAGGGCCGAAAATGAAATTTTGTTTTGGCATAAAATACCGTATATTTCTATTGAAAATTTTGCGCTGATTAGGAGTTTGAAGTCCAAAATAAGCTTTGATGCATTTTAAATGCACAATTTTAAATTCCCAATTTGTTTTGTCGTGGACATACCGAGCGAAAAAGGTGACGTGCTTTAAACGTCATGAAGACGTCAACCATGTACGTACCGGAGACTTCATCGGGCATGGTCACTTTTCGGGACTATTTTACGAGATTTTCGACGCCAAAATGACGTCCTTAAGTATGACTGATAACGTATCTCATTGAATGACGTCTTATTGACGTCATGACGTTTTTATTTTGAGTCAGTACGACGAAAGTTAGACGTCAAACAGTTACAAATTTTACCCGTCGTACTGTCTTGACGTCATTATGAGTCGAAAATCTCGTAAAATCGTCCCGGAAAATGACCATACCTGGTGACGAAAATCGGACGCTTTAACATGACGTCACCTTTTTCGCTGGGATGTTTTGCAATGGAAAGGGCACTTCAGAAAACTGGAATCGCAGCTCTGGGAAACAGCAGAATATATATATTTTTTAAATTTACTCTTTCAGTTTTTTAAATTTAGATATATAATAGGTTTTTTGCTCTGCTAAAGTGCTTCTTCTTGTCTAACTTAAACGTTTTTTTGGACCTAAATTTTCTAAAAATTGGGACGTTGAAAACCTAAAAATGACCTTATTTTCGAATCTCGAAAATAAGGTCCTAGTAAACACTCTGGTTCTGGTTAAAATTAGGTTGGGTTAGATTAGGTTGGGTTATGTTAGGTTAGGTTAGGTTAGGTTAAGTTAGGTTAGGTTAGGTTAGGTTAGGTTATGTTAGGTTAGGTTAGGTTAGGTTAGGTTAGGTTAGGTTAGGTTGGGTAGGGTTAGGTTTGATTATTAATTATAATATACAATAGTACATTATATTTAATTTTATAATGTAATTATTATACTACTAGCCAAAGATGGTGTTGGATTTTATGGATATCTCATGGAGTTTGATCATAATCGTTTTGGGTTCCTAAATAAAAGAGTGCTTCAATTGTTGCATTAAGCCCGTTTCGGCTTCCAGAAAATTCTAAAGAAATTAAGGCTAACTGGAAGACCAAGATGCCACTTTTCGGCGTTACAGTTTTATTTTAATTTTAGAATTTGTGTTTCTCGGCCCGCGGATTTCGATTCATTGAAGAAAATGACGTCATGATGACGCGTCACATTTTGGTCATCAAACCTTGTCATTTTCCGGGAATTCTTTCAGGACATTTTCGACGTCAAATGACGTCAGCGACTGATAATATTTGTCTTATTTTCCTCACATTGACGTCACCTCAATTTTTGAAATGCTAATGCCATTTGTGTTCGACGTCAATAAGACGTCCTTACGTCATCCTACCCTTGGTCATTCCGATAGACGTGGTTTTGACGTGAAAAATCCCGAAAAAAAAAATTAGGATTCATAGGTGAGCTAGGAGTCCCGGATTTCGTCCGATCGAAAAAGATGACGTCGTACTGACGCGTCACATTTTTGTCATCAAACATTGTCATTTTCGAGGAATTTTTTCAGGAAATGTTTGTCGTCAACGGCTGATAATATTTGTGTCTTTTTATCGTCATATTGACGTCACCACGATTTCAAAATGCTAATGCCAGCTGTGTTTGACGTCTTCTTGACGTCATCCATTGAGAAATTGTTATATCGTCATTCTTAGAAACGTAATTTTTACGTCAAAAATCCTGAAAAAAAAAATTAGGATTTAAATGTGAGCTAGGAATCCCGGATCTCGGCCCATCGAAAAAGATGACGTCATGATGACGCGTCACATTTTGGTCATCAAACATTGCCATTTTCCGGAAATTTTTTAAGGGGATTTTTGACGTCAACGGCTGATAATATTTGCCTTTTTATCGTCATGTTGACGTCACGTCGATTTCGAAATGCTAATTTCATCTGTGTTCGACGTCAATAAGACGTCTTCTTGACGTCAAAAATCCGGGAAAAAATTAGAATTCATATGTGATCTAGGGATACCGGATTCCGGCCTATCGAAAAAGATTACGTCATGATGACGCGTCTTTTTTTGGTCATTTTCCGGGATATTTTTTAAAACTTTTTCTACGCCAACATAAAACGGCTGATAACATTAATCTTAATCTCAAGCTGTGTCTTATGATCGTCATATTGACGTCACCTCGACGGGCCCGTAACCATGAGGGGGAACGTTGCCCCTTGGCTCTACGTTCTGGATACGGGCCCGCACCTTGATTTCAAAATTCTAATGCCATCCGTGTTCGACGTTAATAAGGCGTCTTCTTGACGTCATCCACTGACAAATTGTGCCGTGGGTCACAATTTTTAGTCACGTCTTTAAGAATTTAAAGACGTAATTTTGACATCGAAAATCTCGAAAAAAAAATTAGCATGAATTTTTTTTTTTCCTTTTGATGAAACCCAGAGTTTTTATAAATCTTAAATGCATTTTTCATCTTCGTGACCGAGTTTAACGATCACAAACGTATCGACTTATAAAATTTTACGGATCATTAATCTCAACCGTTTAAAGGAAAAAGTGTATTAACACTTCGTTTCGGTGCTACATAAAATAAATAGTAAAAAAAAAAAAAAAAAATGAGTTGCGTTTTCCCTGCGAAACTTTGACTCCTTTTAAAAAGGGAAGACAAAGGCGCCCTCGGAGTTACCATGACGACCAAATCCTAATAAACAACAAACCAGGACAATCAAAACATAACCAGAGTGCATGTACGGAAGTTGAAACGTATCTTGGATTTTTCAGTATTTTTTTTTCTTTTTATTTTCCGTTTTTTTTAAGTGAGACAAAATGACCGGATTTACGGATAACGAAGACGAAAAAGATAATTTTTACGATTTCGAGGAGGATTTTTATCAGGACAGAATCAGTCTTATCAAGCACAAAGGTAAAAATATAAACAATAAATACAAAAAGGACGGGGTCCGTCCTTGTTTGTTTCCGACCACCCTTAATAAAATCGACGAAGTGGATGAGTCCCGCGTGAAAAGCCCGGAGGACGAAGGGAAAAATAATAAAAATTTGAAAAATGATAACGAGTCTTTGTTAAAAGACGAAAATGGAAATTTGGATGCGGACACAAAAAAAGTCATGTGGAAATCCGAGGACGAAGTCATTCACATTCACAACAAGAGGGAAAGGCCGAAAAGCGCGAATTCCGAGTCTACCTTCCCTTTGGAATTTAATTTGAAAAAAAGGCCGAACAGTTCGTATTCTTCGTACGAAAAGAGCAAAATCCCGGTTTCGACGAGTCCGCAGCCGAAAAGCGTTTTGAAAAAAAATAAGAGCGATTCCGAGAGCACGAGCAGTTCGTCTTCTATTGTTTTGAAAAGGAGGCCGAGTTCGGCGGGTTCCAAGCCGGCTTATAGGGATTATTCTTCTTGGGAGAATATCAACTCGGATGATTTGGATAGTTTGATTGGGTATGACGAAAATTCGTATCCGGTTAGACCGACCAGCGCTTGCTGTATCAGGACGCCGAATTTTGGGAGTAATGAATATCTGAACAAAAAAGGAGACTGGATTTTGTGTTTGGGGTGAGTGGTTTGGTCATGAGCCATTGAAGCGCTACTCATCATATCCGATGCCGCCTCTGATTCCGATTATAGTGAAAAAAAAATCATAGAGCCATTCTATACGGTTTTTAAAATCAGGCGTCCGATTTTATACCGGTGCCGATCTCGATCCCGATGCCGATTTGGGATATTAAAAAATTCCAATGCCGATGCTAGCATCGGCGTCGGCGCTTTGGACCCCTGTTATAAACATCATGAAGACGTCAACCATATACTTTGCCAGAGACGTCATCAGATATTTTCCTTTCCGAGACTTTTTTACCAGATTTTCGACGTCAAAATGACATCAAGTATGACCGATAACATCTGTCGCTGAGTGACGCCAATAAGACGTCTTATTCACGTCATATATTTATAGACGTCTGTAAGACGTCATTCAGCGACAGATGTTACCGATCATACCTGACGACGTCATCAAAATCGTCGACCATATACACGTACCAGAGATATCTTCACTTTCCGAGATTTTCGACGTCAAAATGACATCAAGTATGACCAATAACATCTGTCTCTGAATGACGTCAATAAGACGTCTTATTCACGTCATAATAGTTATAGACGTTTTGTGTTTCGAAAACAAATTGACGTCAGTATGACGTCGGTAAGATGTCATTCAGCGACAGATGTTACCGATCATACCTAATGACGTCATCAAAATCGTTGGCCATACACGTACCAGAGATGTGATCAGATATATTCACTTTCCGGGACTTTTTTTACAACATTTTCGACGTCAAAATGACATCAAGGATGACCGATAACATCGTGTTTGAATGACGTCAAAAAGACGTCTTATTGACGTCGTAAAAGTCGTAGACGTTTTATGTTTCAAAATCTAGTTGACGTCAATACGACGTCGGTAAGACGTCATTCAGCCACACATGTTACCGATCATACTGGTGACGTCATTTTGACGTCATCAAAATCGTTGACCATATACCAATGATATCTCGTACCAGAGACGTCATCAGATATCTTCACTTTCCGGGACTTTTTTACGAGATTTTCGGAGTCAAAATGACATCGATTATGACCGATAACATCTGTGTTTGAATGACGTCAAGAAGACGTCTAATAGACGTCATAATAATCATGGACGTTTTATGTTTTGAAATCTAGTTGACGTCAATGACGTCGGTAAGACGTCATTCAGTGACAGATGTTACCGATCATACCTGATGACGTCATTTTGACGTCATTAAAATCTTTGACAATATACGTACTAGAGACGTCATTAGATATCTTCACTTTCCGGGACTTTTTTACGAGATTTTCCACGTCAAAATGACATCAAATGTGGCCGATAACATCTGTCTTTGAATGACGTCAATAAGACGTCTTATTCACGTCATAACAGCCATACACGTTTTGTGTTTCAAAATCTAGTTGACGTCATTAACGTCGAAAATCTCGTAAAATTGTCCCGGAAAATGACGATACCTAATGACGAAAAACGGACGCGTCAACATGACGTCATATTTTTTCCTGGGTAGGTTCTTTTCAAAATCCCATAAAATTTCAGTCAGTTTGTACTGACCGAAAAAATTTGTTCAGTTACCACGTTTTTAACGGATTTTGAAGTCCCAAAAATTTTTGGAACTTGGAAAATGAATTCCCAAATATTTTAAAACTTGAGAAATAAAGTCCCGAAATTTTTTATTTTCCAAGACTTTGTTTTCCACGTTCCAAAACCTTTTTGGGCCTTCATTTTTCCAAGTTCCAAATATTCGGTCAGTACAAACTGACCTAATTTTTTTTTGGTCACTGCCATCTTTGATTTTTTAGTTTTTTCCATCAGTTTCCACTGTTTTAGTAGCTTTTGACTGAAGAATTTGGATATTTCCCTCATGATTTTATCCTCTTTCACTTACGAATTTTTTTAAATTTTTATTTTTAGGGAACAGCCACACCACCACCACCATCACGATCATGATCATCACCATCACCACCCTCGGAAATGCAGAAGTAATCCGAACATATCGAAAACGAGCAAAAAACAAAAATCTTCGTCGCCGCCTTACGAACGGGACGTTCACAGGTTTAGGAGAAGTTTAAAATTGTTGGGGCTCGAACCCAGGGATTTCGGGATTGACGATGATCACTCCGATATTAGGAAACTTTCAGGGCACAAACCGAAAGTCAAAGCGGAGCCCACGTTGAACACAAAAGTCATGAGAAGGAGCATGTCGTTGGATTGCCTCAGGGAAACTGTCAGGGAAGCTTCGATAGATGATAGATTAGGTAAATTTGGAGAAAATTGGGGGGGGGGGGGAGGGGGAAGGGAAGTAAGCACCTCTTTGCCTCATTTGGGCGTGGGCCTGACAGTACTGAAAAAATTAAAATATTTTGTAAGGTTGTTACGGAAATTCAAAGTAAATTTCGCCCACCCTCCTAAAAAAAAAGAAAGAAAAAAAAAAAAAAAAATCCTGTTCTGACCTGTGATGCTATTTTCTTTTTTTATAATTTCTTAATTGAAATGTTCGATACCCCAATTTTTTTTTTTTTATTTCCAGATATTTACCACCGTCGTCTTTTAGCCCAAGCGGCTTATGAAGAATGGTACTTTAAAAAATCCGAGGAATCTCATCGAAAAAGAGAAGAGGAAATCGAAAAAAGCAAAAAAGTACAAGCCAGACTGGAGAAAGACTTCCGAGACAGGAAAGCTAAAGCCGAAGAAGAGTTTCAAAAATGGATGGAAAAAAAGAAAGCCAAGATTAAAATGGAAAAACTCAGTGAAAAGTCATCGTGAGTATTTTGACAGCTGCTCTTTTTTTTTATTTCGCTATTTGTTCGGAGGAAAAAAAAAAAAAAAAAATTCGAGTAGGGGTCTATTAAGTATTGTTATTGCTTTGACTTTTTAAAGTTAACTGACAATGACAACTTGCGTGCTTGAAATGGATCCGATTTTCTTATTACCATGTAATTTCGTTATTTATTTATTTTTTTTATTTTTATTTTTTTCAGGGCCAAAGCGCACGGCAGAATAATAAAAACTAAAGAAGAAGCAGAGAAAGCGTGGCAAGAGTGGAAAAAAGAAAAAGACAAGGAATTGGAGAAAAAAATAAAATAAAACTCGAAGAAGAAGAAAAAAAATTAAATGAAGAAAGGCAGAAAGAAGAGAAAAAAGCTCAAGCCGAAAAGGTGACTTCAAAAATATTAAAATAAAAATTTATTTTGATCACTAATTTTTTTTTGGTTTTTAGGCTTTTCAGGAATGGAAAAAGAAATTAGAAGAAACTCAAAAATTGGAGATAGAAGGCAAATTAAAAAAAGAAAAAAGGGAAAAAGAGGAAGAGGAGAAAAGAAAATCGGAAGAGAACAAAGCTACATCTTTTCAAGTTTGGAAAGATATTAAAGACAGGGAGATTAAAATGAAGTTGCAGCAAACCAGGCATGCTGCTAGAATTCAAAATGCAGCTAGGTCTATGCAAGTGGCAGAGAGATTAAATGAGGCCGAACAAGCATTTGAAGAATGGTTAGATAAAATTGAATTAAGAAATAAGAGAAAACCATATCGTAGTATTATTAAAAATAAGGAAAAAGTTATGGCTAAAGCAGTACCATGGCCTGCAGCTTGAAACTGTTTTTCTATGTTAAAAGTGAACAGATTGCTCATTTTTTTTTTTTCTAGATAAATTATATTTTTAAGAATTCTTACTGTAATCTAATAAAATATATATTTCTTTTCAGATTTTTGTTTACCCTACAATCTTTACACTTCTACACAATTCAATAAATCAGTCCGCATTTAATCTGTTTTCTATTAACCAAAATTAACATTATTTCAGTAATTTTCTTTTTGCTGCAGCAGTAAGACCGAATGCACAAACAAGGATTGTAAACGCTTGAGCTCCAACTCTTAACCTCATCATTTGTTGTTGTTTTTTACCATCTCCTACTAAGAAACTCCTAATCCCATATATTATGGCTCCAGTAGTTACTAATGTACCTAAATGTCATTATACAAGAATTATTTAATTAATTTTTCTGAAAAGAAATATATATATGAAAGCTCTGACCTATTGGAACTAGCGGAGTTTCCTTCGTTTTCCTTTTTAATTTTTCTATTTGTGTCTCGTTATCATAAGCAGATAATTCTGAACGTAATTGCACCCATTCCAATTGGGCTAATAAATCCTGGTCTTGTGTATTATTAGACATTTTTTTTCTTAAATAGGTTTTACGGCGGAATTAACTTGTAAACAAAGCAGACGACGATCAAAGATCTTTGCGTAATGACGACATTTTTCTCTGTATTTTTTTTTATGTTGGTACGACACGACTCATCTCTATGATGATTGGTGGAAATCGTGTTGTATTTTATTTGTATTTTAATCAAGTAACATCGTGGTCAGTGCTCAATAAAAATAATGGAAAACAACCAACTGTCTATATAGGAGGCTTGAAGATTTCATTTAAAGTAAATTTCAAGAGGTAAGTGTATTTGATGTGCGAATTTTTTATGCACATCTTTATTATTTTTATGAAGAAGTGGCTCGTTGTGCGTAATGAATGTACCATACCACTTGCCGGAATTTCGACTAAAGCTATTCCAGTTATGTATTTATGAATTTTCCTTGGGTTCGGAACCCTGTAAAATGATTTTATACCTGGTGAAATAATTCTAAGATGATGAGTAATCCCTCATGTTTTTGATTAACTTTGAGATTGAAAATTTTCTTAATCTTAAATAACCATTTTAACTGTACCACGTTATCAACATGACCCATTGTTTTCTTGACATCGAATAATGTGCCAAACAGAAATATTTAAATATTTATTTGAATTACAATTAAAAGTTAAATGTGAGAGTATGGAAGTTGGAAGGTTTAATGCCAGAGAAATATTTTACTTACAAGTCGACTTGCTAGGTATCAAATGAAAAAGGATTTAATTTAGAAAAATCAATTATTTGTCAACATCTCAATGATTATAAATTATATTAAATAATTAAAAGGATCAGTACTTCAATCGCAATTACAAAAGGCTTTAATTGTGATAATACTTGTGGGTATCTGATACAACTCGTTTTGACTTACGCTTTTGTTTCAAAAAATTGGATAGTATTTCTGTGGAATATTTACCAACCTCAATGAACAATCCTTTATAAAGTATGCCTTTTGATTTGTTGTGAAAATTAATATTGTCAGATTAAATCAAAGGATTAAATGTCAGGAAAAAATGATGTTGTGCGGTTTTTAAAATATTAATCCAGAAATAGGCCTATTTTACTTTAAAATGTATGTACGATGCTATTCATGTACTGTATAAGTACATAGTTGGTACATGTGCTTGAAAGCCCATGTCAACTATTTTTGATGAAAAGGAAGTTTGAGCTGCATTTGATTAGGCAATCCTATTGGATGCATGCACAGTGTGAATTTTTTTTGACATTCTTTCCTTATTTTGGAAAAAAATTTTAAAGCTGAAAATGCTTTCGGAAAATGAGTGCCACATTACAAAATGTTTCCTAAACCTTAAATAAAATTTGCAGCCTTATTTATCAATTATTTGTAAAAAGGTTTAGCAGATTAATTTTGCATGGAAAAGAAACGTAATTTTTTTTAAGCATTTTTATGGCAAAATAGGTTGTTTAGAAGATATTACAAAATAAAATGGCCCCAATTTTTTTTAAAATAAAGCTATAAATAAACTTGTTATTGAAATGGTTAAAAAAAAATACAATACAAAATTCTGGTATGTTTAACTTATGAAAGAATGGATTTTATCACCGACCATGAATAAGTTATACATAGGCGCTACAAGATAATACTTGCAGTTGAACGATCGCCGTCCTGCTATAGGGTCAGTGTTTAGAAACGTTTAGTAACGAAGGTCAGTCGAAAGGCATGGTACGTGGTTTATTAATTATGAATTAAATTGATTAATATCAAATAAAAAAATTATTATTAATCGTTATGTAGATCAGGTTAGTAAATTTTTTACGAGAAAGAAAAAATAATTATACGTATTTCCCAGCATTTTAATTTCATTATAATATATCACAATGTGAGAAAAAAAAAATGGCCGCCATTTTTTTTAAAAAATGAAGTACGTACATCAATTTTTGCTTTGATAAAATAATGTAATAGCGTATAAAAATAATTGCTGGAGTGGATTTAATCATTTTAAAACAGCTAAAGAGTAAAGGGAACGTTCAAGTATTACGTAAGATTTTTAGGGGGGGGGGGGGGTCCGCATCCACCATCTTCGCCATAAGCTAAGTATAGCGAAATGTCTTACAACCGGGGGGGAGGGGGTCCAAAACTCCGAAAAAAAAGTCTTACGTAATACTTGAACGTTCCCAAAGTTATGATGTCTTATGTTTTTGGTTTGGGAAATTTTTGAGTGGAATCGGTCATGCATGGGGGGCCTAGAAATTGATGTTGGAAGGATACATGGGTGCTTTTTGTTGAAGAATGTTTTTTGTGATTGTTCGGAAATATTATTTTGCATTTCCAGTTTCGGAATTTAGAAATGAACGGGATTAGGGATCAATATGTACAAACCTAATGCCGACATAAAATTTGTTGGGTCAAGAATATTTGATAGGTTTATTGTGTACAATATCTAAAAAATTTTTACGAGTATTTACTACTGGAGGGGGTTTCTGGTAGTTTTTTAACAGTTCAATATTTTAAAGAAAAGAAAGAAGAAAGCAGATGCCCGTGAAAATTTGAAGGGGGAAGCTGTAGAAGTTGGCTTTGTTGACTGAAATATTATTGTTTGAGAAAGCTTTTAGACGTTTTCAAATTTGGGTGAATGGTTGAACAAGAACCTTGAAAATACTAACTGAGAAAATTTCTTATGCATTAAAAGTGTAAAATGCTTAAATAAATTCTAAGATTTTAATATTATTTTTTTCTCTCCACAGGTATGATTGAGCTCATTTGTGTGATCAATGACATCGTTTGGAAATGGCTGTTAATAAAATTCTACTGATATCATGATCATCAGTCTTCTCGTCCAAAGGGCTGACCTCTGGAGCCAAGAAGGTAAATCCTACTATTTTATAGTTTTTTTTTTTGAGCTCCGTTTTTGTTCATGATAAACTTGTTAAATTTTTGCAAATTTTTTAAAAATCTTACCCTATGTATCATTTTCTTTGCTCTGAAATAATTTAGTTGTACGAAGTTAAGTTCTTAAGATTTTTTTTTTTTGAAAGAAATGAAGTAGTTTATTAAAATCCAATGAGAATTAAAAAAAATGTTTAATTTCTCAGATCAGTTGTTAGCATCAAGTGTTAGCAGTCTTAATCGCAATAAAAATAATTTGGCAGTAAAAAAAATCATTTTTGAAAAAATTTTCAAATTAAAATATTAAGTGTATTTTTTTTATATTTGACAGGCTCCAAGATCAAGAAGGCACTCAGCTGATGAAAGCCTTCCTTACTCTTAAATCCTGGCATTCTTCAAAGCCACCTGGACTGGAGTGTTACGAGGAATATCAAAGATGTGGTCACATTTATCTGAGGAATTACTTAATTTTGCATTGGAGTACCTTTTGACTTTAGATATTCAGTGGGAGCATCTGGGCTTTAGAACTGTTGTGTATTGAGCCTGACAAATGCTTTTTATTATTCATAGTTCAGTGTAAGTAGAAATTATTTTGATGTTGATTACGGTGTTCCGATGAATTCAAACTGTTCTAGAATGCAAAGTTGTAATGAATATCAATAATCTTAATATTTCAATTTAATTTCTTTTTGACAAAAATATTTTGGTTCACATTTGGCTAATGCTGAACACAAATTCTAGCCACATATTTTGGTTCTGAATAACTCCCATAGAAAGTTCAATATTTTCCTTCTTTTTCTTATGTTTAGCTTCTACACAAGATGCTTTTTATTTTTTTCAGATGCCAAGTGAAAGATTTCCAGTAGCCCCCTTTGTGAATGGACGTCACCAAGATTATCTAATATGGGTTGGAATGAAAGCTGAGTCCAGTTGCTGTGAAGCGTAGAGCTTTGTTGTTGGTTAGAAGTCCAGAGGCTGGATACTTCTATTCACTTTGAGGTATGTAAATTATAGAAAAAATATAGTGTCGTTGGTGGTGACATAAATTAATGAAGTTCCATAATAGCATAAAATTTTGATTTGGGAACGGAATGAACATTGAATAATAAGATATTTCATATTTACGATTGGGCTACATGGAATTTTAAATGCGGGATATTTATTTATTTCATAGTCGTTACCTCATTTTTACAAATGATACTGTGACCTTGAAACAGTAGAAATAATTTTTTTTTTTTTTTTTTTTTAAAAAATTTGCTAAGCGTTTTATGTTTATGTATGTACGAATGAATTTTTGCTGCCACTTAAGTGGCAAATTTGGCAATTTTAACAAAATTTTGTTAAAATTGAATCCCTAATCAGAAAGTTGTTTTTATTGGCATAATGATAAAATATTTATGTTGTTTTTGATTTGTTTCTATTCAGTTTAGCCCAAGTCAAGGAAAATGCAATGGCTTTACACTTTTGTTTCTAATTTTTGATTTTTTTTTTTTTTTTTTTTCCAGCTGCCAAAGTGAAAGATTTCTAGGAGGATAAGTTGCTTTTATCTGTCAAGACTTAACATTCATTGGTAGAGCGACCAATTGAAAACATCAGGAACACCAAGAGAATCTGAAGGAAAGAACGAAATGAGATGCAAAATGAAGCGAAATGAGATGTTCATGCCTAAGGGATTGGGCATTTCGTAGAGTGGGCAAGAATGAAGTTCTTGTCGATTGGAAGACTTTTAAAAAGCAGTTACACTGACTGTTTCTTTGCCAAATTTGGACGTTTCAAACGGACGAATTTTAACTGAATTGACCATAGAGATGCCGTTTGTTTTCTTCTATGATCGATGTAAGTAAATTATAATTTTAATCTTGACGATGGTATTCCTTTATTCGGTAGCAAGCAAATAGGCTTTGTCATTTGTCACGTTGGGGGGTGGGGAAGGGAAATGGTCTTAAATTCCTATTACAGAAAGCCTTTCTTACATACTATTACAGAGGAAGAAAAAAATAAGAGTCTCCTAAAAAAAAAAAAGTAGCTTTTCGATTGTGTCGCCAACCGTTTTTCCGACGATAAGCTTGATGAAATTGTTAAAACGATCGGTGCTAGGTGCCTGGAATCTTATTTGCTTATTTGAACAATAATATAAAAACTGTTTGTATTTAGTTTTGAGGAAAAAATAGCAAAAATAAATGGCCAACAGATTTGAAAAAGTTTCATGTTAAAGAAAAGGTTTAATTGATTATTTTTGAATTAATGGGTGTTTGTTTTCACGGTAAATTATCTTTACCCCTACTACAACGTCGTATCATGAAAACAAATTTCCTCCAATTAATATTTTGAAATATTGTCCTTTCAGGAAGATAAAAATTTGAGCAACAATAAAATCTGGATGAACTCGTAACACTTTCTATCTGACAGGAAATGGAAAATATCCTAGCTTCCAAGAATCAGGATAATTCAGCTGTCTTTTAACTTCAGATATCCACCGCCAACATTGAAATTCATAGTTAAAGTGGATTCTTTTTATTTCAATGTAAGTACGTAATAGATTTCTACCTTTATTGCGATATTCCGATGAATAATTTTTTTTTTTTTTTTTTTTTTTTTTTTTGTTGTTAAGCGATAAATACTGTTAGTTCGAATCAGGGCTGCAATTCCGATTACATTTTATATCAAAATCGGAATCGGAATTATTATTTTTCTTAGTTAAATGAGGCAGTAAAAAAAAAAAATTACTTAATTTTTACTGGTATTTTGTGCGATTATAAAATCATTTTTTCGCTCTGCTTTTATTCCAAAGCTGTTTTTGAATAATGATATTTAAAGCTGTATTTTTTTTTTTTTTTTTTTTTTTTTTTTAATAAGTAGGTCGTTCTAAATATTTTGTTTTCTGGGCCATATTGTTCGAAAAAAAAAAAATTAAGGTACTATTTTCTTTATGTCAGCGTTTGTAAGCAAGCTAAAAAGTGGCTGACCCCACTTAAGTCCTGATTGGCTCCCCTGTAGTTCAAGAAGGAAATTTTTTTTTTAGGTACAATTTTAATTTTAATTTTTTTTTCTTTTTTTTTTTACAGGCTCAAGCTGTTCAGCTTATACAAATATCGGTATTTATTGGCCGATTTTCACCATTTCAAATGGGGGAGTTCAAATTGGAAACTATTGGGAATCTTCCAGGATTGATGTAAGGAAAAAAAAAAAAAAAAAAAAAAATGGGAGTTACGAGATGGGGGTTCTCTTAAAATTGCGAAAGGATCATTTAAGATTATTTTGACTGAAAATCGTTGATGAAGTGTAATATTTGAATGGGGCCCTACGGGATTGATGGTAAATTACGTTTAAAGGAGAAGTCTAAATTCTTATAAGGGAAAGCCTTTTTTGTTGCTAAGTGCGGGGAAAGTGAGGGATTAAATGGAGCTAAAAAATGCTTAATGATTTAAATTAAATGCTGTAAATTAAACTTCTGTAGTTAAAAATAGCTCTTTGATTGTACTGCACTGAAGAGACCATTGGTGGTACCGGTGCTGGAGTCTTAGAATGATGCAATTTAAAACTTTTAGTTGATATTCTAATATTTGCTTTTGATTTAAGTTCTTTAAATTTTTAAGTAATGTTAATTTCTTTCTTTTTTTCTTTTTTCAAAGCTTCAAGAGTTCGACATTCGGCGCTTCACAGATCTTCGAGGGATAGGGATGGGTCACATACAACGACAGGCGTTCCGCGGCGGTTTCTTTTTTTGGTCGTTTTAGACCATTTTTTGCGTATGACAGCCTGTCGTCGCTGGTGAGGCTGTCACTTTTAGGTTTTTTTTTTTTCTTTTTTTTTATTGGGGTTAGTGAGGTCGAGATGGGAGGGGGTTGGGAGCGAGGGTCTGCTTGTCGCTGGTGAGGGGACCCGAGCGTCTCGCGTTCGACGTCGTGGTTAAGCCGTCGGGGCGGCCAATATCATCCCTGACGCGAGGGGAGGGATGGAGCTTTATAGCCAGCTTTTACAGAGCTCCTAGCCCACGTACAGGTGACCTCTGGTATGGAGACTCGATGTGGTGGTCAGTCGTGCGGGGCGTGAATGTGCTGCTGACCGTAGGAGAGGGGAACATTCCTTAACCGGAATGTAGCGAACCGATTCGTGTCATGGGGCCTTTGTCTAATGACGCGGTTGAGACGTGCTTCACGCACTCATACAGACATGTGGCCGGGTAGGCGTAACTAGGGCTTCCTATATCCCGTTAGGTTTTCTTAATTACCGGCGCTGTATGAGGTCCGGACGGGGACTTGTTGATCCGCAAGTGGGATTGGGGAGCTATAATGCTGAGAACCGATCCCGTGGAACGACTCCCGCACATGATGACCACCACCGTGGGGACGACCTAGCGATAGGGACTTTTGAGGTCGTTTTAAATGATAGGCGAAAAGGGCCGAAGGGTAAAAGAACGCTCTGTTGTATGTGACTCTTGACTAGAGGGCATGCCGAAAAAATTAAAAGTAATTTATTAGTTTTGTGACACAAAAAAAAATTTTGTTGTCACAAAACTAGAAACTCCTTACCTAGGGAAGATTGCACGTTGAGCCCAGTGGCTTGGGTAGTGACTGGCCGAGATGAAATCGGTGACTTTCTCTATTCATACCCTGGGTTCAACTGTGTAGTTTTTTCGACTTTTCCTTTCTTTCTCCTTTATTTAAATGAAATTACTTGTTATTTCTTTCGGTATGCTCTCTAAGTCTAGGCCATTCATCATCAGGAGCTCGCATCATCGTTTTAATGGCATAGAAGTTGACCCAGCCGACGTCATCATCACGTGGAGGAAAAAAATTTTTTTTTTTTGTTTTTATAAAAAATAGCACTCTGTAACGAACGAGCAGGAAATAGTTAAATTATTAGTTATGGGCCGTCTAAAGACTTTCTTTTTAAATTTTGCTTTAAGAACTTTGCTGTATTTTAAAAACTGTTAACTGTGGCTCTAGGACTTGTAATGCACTCAGAATTTTTGGTATGAATCCCATGAATCCGATTTTGTATGCAGGTAAAGTAAAGCCGAGAAAAGATTGCACGTTGAGCCCAGTGGCTTGGGTAGAGACTGGCCGAGATGAAATTGGTGACTTTCTCTATTCATACCCTGGGTTCAACTGTGCAGTTTTTTCCTCGACTTTTCCTTTCATTCTCCTTTATTTAAATAAAATTACTTGGATTTTTCAAAATCTTAAACCTTGATTATATCATTAGGATATTTCATCAGTTTTGAAAGGAAAAAAAGAAATTCCAATTGTTTAAGGAACTAGTAAACGGGTCTGATTTCAATAACATTCCTGCTCGTTCAAAAAAAAAAAAAAAATTATGTAATTTATAATGTACGGGAAGACTGTCGCAAAATATTCCGCTGGACAAAATAGTTTACTGAGAATTTTAGTAACGAGCCGAAAATTGAATTTCCTCTGCTAGAATTTTTTTGAGTGGTTAGGGTTAAGACTTTCAGCGGAATCTATTGCGGCTGCTTTCCCCAGATTAACTATAATGCTGAACTCTAGAATCTTTTAAGAAGCAGATAAAAAACTAATCTTTTTTTATTTCAAATTATTATCATTATTTTTAATCTCGTAATTTTGTCAATGAGTCGATGAATCATATTCGGAAAAGAGGAAGCTGACTTCGCTAACTTAGCTTTTTACGATCTTATTTAGTTAGAGAACTTTTGTTTTTCATTTGTGAAAACTGGAAAAAAATGTCTTTTACTTTTTTTTTTTTCAAGGCAATTTAAAAAAAACCGTTTATAGATTTTGATTTAGGGCAAACTTTCTAATCGTTTGTAAGATTTTTCAAGATTTTCTTACTTTGAAATTATTTACGTTACAAATAGTCAGGCCCTTCCAAAAGTTAAACTTTAAAAGATTATATAAATTAACATGTCCCAAGTAAAATGTAACACGTAAGGTTTTTATCTGCTTCTGAACAATGCCACTTTAATCGCCGAGCAATAGTCATTATTAGGAAGTATTTTTTTTTTTCTTTTTTTTTTTAACCATTTTTAAGTTTGAAAATGTAAATCTAAATTGAAATTTCCGAGGTGGGCTGTCTTGAGTTTTTAAATTTGAAAATTTTACATGGTATCAAATCCATAATTTGAGATGTCGGGGTATATAGCTATTATCTTCTATGTATTATTTTAATTATTTTTGGAAATCTTGCCAAAATTCTTTGACATTGTCCATCTTTTAAGCAAATTAAATGTAAAAATAAATCGAGTTAAGGGCAAACTTTTCCAGTTCCTGTCAGTTTTGGCACGTCTCTTAATTTAGTATTTTGTTTTTTTAATCATGAAGTAAAATCCTTTTAGAATTTGGCGGAAAGTTGCTCGGAAGATTTAAGGTGGCTCTTTTTAAGAAATGCTAGTAACATTAATTGCCTTATTAAGGTTGTTTGAAGCACTTGCAATAAGTGAATTTAGAAAAATGTTATGGAGTATCCAAAAATCACTCTTTAAATTACGGTATTTTAAATTTTGGCGAGGCTGTAAATACCGATGTTTTCACAATCTTTTGAAACTGCTACTGCCATCAGCAACGTTTTAGTAATTAGTTTGAAACTTATTAATTTTTTTATAGTTTTAGATCTCGAAATTTGATGAAAATTTTTCCCGAAAAAATCTTAACTCATTTTCGCGACCTTTTGATTTAATATTAATTAATTCTATGTCCCAATAGATACATTAATTCGGGAAATTTTCAAACTTTTTTTGGCGGGTCTGTAGAGTCAGGGTTAAATTCGAATAAGTTCGGCGATTTGACTATCGCGATTAGAATTTCTTTTTTTTTTTTAAGAGATCAAAACATCTAAATATTTTATGGTATAACTTTGACAGATATTTTATTAGTATTGATCATAATTTGTTATGAGCAGCTTATTATATTCATTCTTTTAGATTGATAATATCAAAAACGTTTAAAACCAGATGTTGCTGATGTCTAGTATCATAATTTTTTTTTAAATAACAGTATATTGTTACTAGCATTTCGGTGATTTGATTTTAGGTTCAGTGTTACGGTATATCTTTGAATATTGTAAAAATTGTAGTGATAGCAATTTTTTACGATTTTTTAATGGTTTTGAAAGACCATTCAAAATGAACGTTAATTCGATGCGTAATAAGTTTGCAAAAATCTTGTATTGCTAAAGTCATATTTTTAATAGGAAAATTTCCCGAATAGTGCTTCTGTCCGTTCGAATTATTCTAACTCTGCGTTTCGTGGAGTTAAAATAACACGAACGAGCGGGTAACACTATGATAAAAATGGCTCGAAAGTTTCCTGTTAAAAATAAGACTTTTGCAAAGAAAGATATGCAACCAACATACGCATCGAATTAACAGGATTTTTGAATTGCCATTTAAAACCATTAAAAAATCGTAAAAAATTTCAAATCATTTACTTCCAAAAAAAAAAAAAAAGAAAAAAAACTTGTAATTGTATGATAAAATATATTAGAAATAAAAATACATAAAACGAAATACACAGTATATTTATTTAAACCTATATATGACGTCACAGATCACGTGACCAAAATGATAAAAAAAAAGAGCGTGCGGTTCAGTTTAGAGGGTCTTCTTAGAATTTTTTTTTTTTTTTAACGGGGGTCCAGTGCTGCCATCTCCCCTTCCTACCCCGCAGGACCGTCACTAAGCGCTCCAATCGAGATAACCCATTACTACTCGGCCACCAATACAAGTCGTAGACGTTACCATGTTCTATTAACTTCTTGTACCGACAACCAAGTTTCAATGTAAAGGGTCACCCCGATTGAAACTCTTAGCTCAAGTCCTGCGAAGTAGGAAGGGGAGATGTTAGTATGCCTTATAAGGCATTAAACAAGCTAGGCTTGTTTAATGCTTTATGTTATAGCATACCCAAAGGTGGTTGTCAGCGCACATGTGCTACTCCAACTCGTCAGGTGAGAAATGAAAGTTCAGGACGTTTTGGCCACATTACCTCATACTACCCTACTGGGACAGTGGACCGGTTCGCTCCAGCCAGAACTCTAGGATGTGTAATCAAAATGCGAAGAGTGCAAAAAGCTACCTGCGATCAGAGAGTAAAAAGTATTTTTTAAGACCGACTTGACAAAATAACTACTAAGAGTTACCCTGCCAAACGGGGAAAAATAGAGCCCTAGGGTGAGTAAGGGGGGGGGAGATGGCAGCACTGGACGAGAAATTTGACCCACCCGCAAGCTCTATTGAAAACTATCTCTCGAATAACGAATAACCTAATGCTAAGATACTTCCTAAAAATTACCTACACATTGGTTGGAAAATTTAAGTGGAAATAACCAAAATGCCAAGGTAATTATTCAAAATTACTCTAACATTTGGTATGATTTGAATAAGAGAGCCGTGCAACTAAAAATAATAGTCAAGATAATAATAAAAAAGAAAGAATAGAAAATAAAATGAAATAAATTAAAAAAAAAAAGAAATAAATTTAAAAAAAAAGAAATAAAGGTAATAATAATAATAATAAAAAATAAATACATATAAAAAAAAAAACGAAAAAATAAGGTGATAATAATAATAATAATATCCCGTAAAAGGGAGAAAAAAAAATAATAATAGAGATAAAGTACGGTAAAAGCATATAGAAAAAGTAATTAGGCAAAAGTTTCCTAACATTTCCCTAACATTTCGAGATAGGAAAGCAAAAGATCAGCGAAAAAGAAGTTCTGATCGCAGGTCTCTGCTTGGAAAAGTCAAACAAAAAAACGAAAGTCAGGTCAGTGCATTTTGCATTAAAATGCACTGTTGAACTTTTCGGTTTGCTCTTCCATAGCAGAAAAAAAAAAAAGAAAGTCGTCAGACTTAAAACCTAACAGTTGACATCCAATGAGTAGTGCCTATTGGCCACGAACCTAAGGGTTTTAAGCTAGACACAGGTTCTTAAATTGTAAGAAATCCCTAACCGCGATAATCAGAAAGGGGAAAAAATATTTTTTCCCAAAATATTCAGAGGCCTTTAAACCTCTTCCTAACTTGCAAAAAAGAAACTACCGATATTAAAATGTAAAATCGGTAACTTCTCCTTCGCCACCTTGACATGAACGAAAAAAAAAAATCGCCTAACACCTGTGACTTGGCTCAAAACCAAAAAAAGCTCAGGTAGTACTACCTCATGTGGTTACTTACCCATCACGATACAGATCGCCTGACTCGTTTCGGAGAGTAGCCCGCTTCGACCACCTGTGAGAGGAGCTTTTACGTTAACATTTATAAAAAAAAAAGTAATACAATTTTCTTAGAAAAATAATTTTCTTAGAAAATTGAAAAAAAAAAAAAAAAAAAAAAAAAAAAATGTTAACGCAACAGCACCCCTCGATGGGGACGTTTCATCATTTTAAGTTCTGAAACGTCACCCTCCCAAGTGAAATGTCCATAAGTATGAACATTTTCGACTTGGGGCAGGAATCGCCCACCCTTCCTCGATTTCCTGCGCCCGTCCCATATTAAATTTTTTTTTTTTAATTTAAAATAAAATAAGCGGCAGTTGTGGGTGGTCATATCAGAAGGCTTTTTTACATTAACTACAATAAATTATATTTCTATTCGTTTTTTTGTTTTAGCTAGTATAAGACTTATAGAACCTGTCTCTTCATGAAATAAAGTATTTGAACTAAATGTTAATACGAAAAATTTTCCTGCGCAACAGGAAAACAAAAAAGCTAGTAAACTCGAGAAAATTTTAACCGAAAATATTTTTTAAAAAAAATGATAAATCCTGAAAGGATTACTCGGTTGTTCAAGGATTACTGTCCGGCATCGTTTCGCTACTCCTGTCCAGGATCCTTTTCTTGCTCAGCTGTACCAAGTCCTTGAAGCAAAGCTGCAGGCCGTTCACAGTTATCGAAGAATCCCACTTCTCGATTTGGCTCCTAAAAAAATGAAAAAAAAAAAATTAGTATCATAATGTCGATGAGGATCTTAAGATCATGAGACAAAGGAGAGTGTTCAATAAAAGCAATTCGAAGGTCAATTTTCAAGTGATAAAATCGGTTTTTAGATTCGATGAGTTCCTAAGCAGTAAATAAATTAAAAAAAAAAAAAAAATCAATTTTGCGGGACTCAGAAAATGGCTCCCCTGGCTCAGAAAATGCTCGGATGGAAAAACGGACTTCATATTCGGATTCAGCGACCCCGAAAACCCCTTAAGAGCCAAAAAAATAGACACCTAAAATTTTCGTCAAAATCGAGAAAAATGGCTCCCACGGCTCGGAAAATGCTCGGATCGAAAAACGGACTTCATATTCGGATTCAGCACCCTCGAAAACCCCTTATGAGCCAAAAAAATAGACACCTAAAATTTTCGCCAAAATCGACAAAAATGCAAAGACTATAGTCTTTGGGTCATTCTGAAATTTAGGGAGAAAGTGTAAAACTGGCATATTTGATCCGAAATATGGTCGTAAATAAAAACAAAAATTTACGAAAACTTACAAGCATATACATAAATATGTTAAATTACTGTTCCCTTACTAAAATTCCAGAAATTCTATTTATTTCTTAAATAATATAAACAAAAACACTAAAAAATGTCCATTCCGTGGATGAGAACAACAGCTCCGTTTTTAAAAAAATGTCTTAAAATGTAAGTGATAGTTTTATTCTCGGTATATTTATACAGAATCAAGTTCTAAAAGCTTTATAAAAAATTGTGGAATTTTTAAAATGTCATTTTCTTTGGTTTTTTTAAATAAAAATGTGTGTCCATTTAGGACACTGAAATCGGTATTTTATAAAAAACGGGATGTAAGATGATGGTACGTATTAATTATTCGACTATATTTAATTTCACTAAGAGAAAACAACATATTGAAGCGGCAAAAAATTCCATTTTGATTAAGGGACAAATTTTAGTCGATTTTATCACCAACAAAGTCATTGAAAGAGTGCGTAGCTTTTTTCATGTCCATTCCGTGGCATTTATTTTTTAGCAATAGAAATAGAATAAAATTTTTTTTAGTATTTCAGACATGTAACAGGCAGTTAGCAGGACTTATCTTTTACTTCAAAAGTTTTCAAAATTTTAAATTTGTTTGTTTATTTATCTAAAACATGGAAATGTCCTTTCCATGGATGTCCATTCCATGGACGAATATTCTCAACATATAATTTAATTGAAAAAAATCGAACTGAAAGGGCTTATATGGATTTTTTATAGTGGTAATTACTTGAATTTTCAACTTTTCCAAAAAAATGAATAAAATAACAGAAAATAAAATAAAATAAAAATCAGTTTCATAGCTTTCATAATTTTGACAACATTGAATTAAAGCCTTTATTTTTGAATAAAAATACTTTAAAACCTAATAATATTCGTTTCTGTTGGGGATCGAATCAATTTTCTGGCATTTTCATTCGAAATTATCGATTTTTAAAAAAACCTGAAATATCTATTAAGAAATTGACCCTTGACCTAGCCCTCATATTTTTTCTTAATAAGGGGTCTACGAAGGTAAAAATAAGATACAAATATTGTTTCCAATAACGTTTTCATTTTTCCAAAATATTAAGCTTGATTTTCTCCCTAAATTTCAGAATGACCCACTTTCCTTTTTTTTCGACGAAAAAAAAAATTTCGACTTTTCCAGGGTTTCTCAGTGGTTCCGGGGGTTTTCGACCCTCCTGAATCCAATGGTGAAGTCAGTTTTCCGATCGGACCAGTCACCGAGCGGGAAATCGAGAAAAACCGTTTTTGGGTAAATCAGAAAATGGCTCCCACGGCTCGGAAAATGCTCGGAATAAAAAACGGACTTCATATGCGGATTCAGCACCCTCGAAAACCCCTTAAGAGCCAAAAAAATCGACACCTAAAATTTTCGCCAAAATCGACAAAAATGCAAAGACTATAGTCTTTGGGTCATTCTGAAATTTAGGGAGAAAGTGTAAAACTGGCATATTTGATCCGAAATATGGTCGTAAATAAAAACAAAAATTTACGAAAACTTACAAGCATATACATAAATATGTTAAATTACTGTTCCCTTACTAAAATTCCAGAAATTCTATTTATTTCTTAAATAATATAAACAAAAACACTAAAAAATGTCCATTCCGTGGATGAGAACAACAGCTCCGTTTTTAAAAAAATGTCTTAAAATGTAAGTGATAGTTTTATTCTCGGTATATTTATACAGAATCAAGTTCTAAAAGCTTTATAAAAAATTGTGGAATTTTTAAAATGTCATTTTCTTTGGTTTTTTTAAATAAAAATGTGTGTCCATTTAGGACACTGAAATCGGTATTTTATAAAAAACGGGATGTAAGATGATGGTACGTATTAATTATTCGACTATATTTAATTTCACTAAGAGAAAACAACATATTGAAGCGGCAAAAAATTCCATTTTGATTAAGGGACAAATTTTAGTCGATTTTATCACCAACAAAGTCATTGAAAGAGTGCGTAGCTTTTTTCATGTCCATTCCGTGGCATTTATTTTTTAGCAATAGAAATAGAATAAAATTTTTTTTAGTATTTCAGACATGTAACAGGCAGTTAGCAGGACTTATCTTTTACTTCAAAATTTTCAAAATTTTAAATTTGTTTGTTTATTTATCTAAAACATGGAAATGTCCTTTCCATGGATGTCCATTCCATGGACGAATATTCTCAACATATAATTAATTGAAAAAAATCGAACTGAAAGGCTTATATGGATTTTTTATAGTGGTAATTACTTGAATTTTCAACTTTTCCAAAAAAATGAATAAAATAACAGAAAATAAAATAAAATAAAAATCATTTCATAGCTTTCATAATTTTGACAACATTGAATTAAAGCCTTTATTTTTGAATAAAAATACTTTAAAACCTAATAATATTCGTTTCTGTTGGGGATCGAATCAATTTTCTGGCATTTTCATTCGAAATTATCGATTTTTAAAAAAACCTGAAATATCTATTAAGAAATTGACCCTTGACCTAGCCCTCATATTTTTTCTTAATAAGGGGTCTACGAAGGTAAAAATAAGATACAAATATTGTTTCCAATAACGTTTTCATTTTTCCAAAATATTAAGCTTGATTTTCTCCCTAAATTTCAGAATGACCCACTTTCCTTTTTTTTCGACGAAAAAAAAAATTTCGACTTTTCCAGGGTTTCTCAGTGGTTCCGGGGGTTTTCGACCCTCCTGAATCCAATGGTGAAGTCAGTTTTCCGATCGGACCAGTCACCGAGCGGGAAATCGAGAAAAACCGTTTTTGGGTAAATCAGAAAATGGCTCCCACGGCTCGGAAAATGCTCGGAATAAAAAACGGACTTCATATGCGGATTCAGCACCCTCGAAAACCCCTTATGAACCAAAAAAAATCGACACCTAAAGTTTTCGTCAAAATCGAGAAAAATGGCTCCCACGGCTCGGAAAATGCTCGGATCGAAAAACGGACTTCATATTCGGATTCAGCACCCTCGAAAACCCCTTATGAGCCAAAAAAATAGACGCCTAAAATTTTCGCCAAAATCGACAAAAATGCAAAGACTATATAGTCTTTCCTTTTTTTTCGACGAAAAAAAAAATTTCGACTTTTCCAGGGTTTCTCAGTGGTTCCGGGGGTTTTCGACCCTCCTGAATCCAATGGTGAAGTCAGTTTTCCGATCGGACCAGTTCCCGAGCGGGAAATCGAGAAAAACCGTTTTTGGGTAAATCAGAAAATGGCTCCCACGGCTCGGAAAATGCTCGGAATAAAAAACGGACTTCATATGCGGATTCAGCACCATCGAAAACCCCTTATGAACCAAAAAAAATCGACACCTAAAGTTTTCGTCAAAATCGAGAAAAATGGCTCCCACGGCTCGGAAAATGCTCGGATCGAAAAACGGACTTCATATTCGGAATCAGCACCCTCGAAAACCCCTTAAGAGCCAAAAAAATCGACACCTAAAATTTTCGTCAAAATCGACAAAAATGCAAAGACTATAGGGTCAGGTCGCCTAAATGTAAACACCCCCGAAATGTCAACACCCCTTATTTTTTCCTAAGTAAAAAGCGTTTTCGGCCCAAAATATAATGAAATGTGTTCTTTGCTTCATAATCTTCCTACAATAGCCTGATTTCCCCCCGAAAAATGTTTACTGTTTTTCTTATAACGTTTTTAAAAAAATACGAATTTTTTTCTCGGTAAAACTCGTCTTGTGGATTTTTTTTCAAATGTTTATTTTGAAGGAAAGACACATTAAAAAATTTTGAAATCCCACTCATTTACTTACATGTTAATGAAGTTTATGTTACCGACTTACATTTCAAGGAATGTTTAAGATTTTAATGTTTTTTTCTTAAATTTCCGCAAAAGATCGAAAATCAAAAAGATGTCGGAAATGTCAACACGCCATTTTGTCCATTTGATTGTTATGTAAATAAAAGAATTTTTCGGGATTTTTTTTTATTTTAAAAAAAATTGTAAAATTATTTCTGTGAGCATTGATTTATAAAAGTGGTATGTATTACTATTAGAGGGATGATTTAGCATTCTGGAGAGATAAATTTTGAACTGATTTCTCTTCACGGAGAGCCGTCTGGGGAGCGTTTACATGTAGGTTTATTTTTATGAAAAACAGGTAAAATCAAACCGAAATGTCAACGCTATTATATCAACCCTCTAAGCAAAATTTTATAGTAGTACCTGTATCACATATTTACTTCATGTCTTGAAGAACACATTGGGCTGTTGAATCACTTTTTAAAACGTAATTTTTTGTAAGAAAAAAATATTTGAAAATGCCGTGTTCGAAATGGCGGAAAGTGTTTACATTTAGGCGACCCGACCCTATAGTCTTTCCTTTTTTTTCGACGAAAAAAAAAATTTGGACTTTTCAAGGGTTTTTCAGTGGTTCCGGGGGTTTTCGACCCTCCTAAATCCAGTGGTGAAGTCGGTTTTTCGATCCGTTGAGTTCCTGAGCAGTAATTCGAAAAAAATCAATTTTTTATAAAATCAAAAAGGGCTTCCCTGGCTCGGAAAATGCTCGGATCCAAAAACTAACTTCATATTCGAATTAAGCACCCTCGAAAACCCCTTACGAGCGAATAAAATCGACACTGAAAATTTTTTGAGAAAGTCGAGAAAAACCATTCACCTTTCAAACAATTTTTTTTAACTATGATGTGCGTCCATAGAAATAGTTTTTTACTTACAAGAAAACTGGGTGAATTAAACATAATTTCCAAGCACAACCAATTCCAGCTTGGGTCCTCACATTCAAAACCTTGACATCGATATGCACCTTGTCAATGAAGCTGAATTAAGTGGATGTTCTAAGAGTGATTGATGAGCCTAACGTTGATGATGACAGCTGATGATAAGAACTCAAACTCTAAATCAAAGTTAAATTGATTCCATCCTGAAAACTAATGCCTCAAGGATACCAAACATTTCTTCGTGACTTCTTGAAAATCCTGGTGTTTGGATGATGCCTGATCAGCAAACTTTAGCTTTTTGAAACTGAAAAAAACAATAATAATTTAACATGAATAAACTTTTCCATGGTCACTATAATCGCAAATAACCTTTTTTTTGAATACTGTAACATCTAAAAATATAATGAACAATTATGATGCAAGATATTTAAAAGTTAAAAAAGATTTACCTTAAAAATTTGCATTTCTCTTCCTTAAAAATTATTTGTTGAAAATGCCATGCTGTCAATAATATTAAGCCTACTATTTGCGATTTCATTAGCAGAAAGTAAGGCTTTCTATTTCCAATTTGGTCTTACCAGGATGCCACCAAAGATGTAGCAAATCGAGAAATCTGCAAAGAATTAAAAGCAAAAAAATGATTTTTATATAACAGGAATAGATATTTGGAACCTAAAAAATGTCAAAAATTATTTGTTAAAAAACCAAACAAATGATGAAACTTTAATATCAAAGGAAAGTAACTAAATACTCGAACATAAAATTGCAAATTCTTCATTACGAGTCTAGTCTTTTTTAAAAGATTTCATACGTTCAGAAAACAATAAAACAGCAAAGCAATATAAAAGACGAGCCACTGCCATTATTACTTTATCCTTGTCCCCCTGAACAAAAAGTAGAGAAAATGATGAAGCTTATTGTCTCATTTTTGTTGCTTTACAAAGTACTACACCGGACACAAGAGTCAATAAACCGCTTTATTTCGAGCAGTCAGAAGGCAACTCTTATAGGAATTGTGTTTAATTTACGTACCTGTGTTCTCTGTACATATTAAAGAGTGAGGTCCTCATTAACAATACGTCGTAATTCGCTTTCAATGATTCCACATTTTCATATCGACCGAAATGTCACATTCCTGTTTGAACACATCATGAATCTAAAACTCGTCATCTTGGCTCACAGACTGCTTCAATGCATGGCGTCCAATTTGCTAATAAGTGTAATTATACGTTATATCTTAATTAATCTGATTAATTAACCGTAATTAACGATTAAAAGGTCTGATATCACACACGAATGAACATGTCTCCCAAATAAAGTAATATGGCCGTTTAACAGGGTTACCAACTTTTCGACATGAATAAAGTTCTCAACTAGCAGACAAAATGTATAAATATACACACAATAGTCTATGCTTAGCTTATGGCCAGACCAAAATATACGTATATTTTCCACTCGACTTCCTTTCCCCCCGAATTTTTAAATAAATCATATAGAGCCGTGTTAGGAAAAGCAATTAATACGAATAAGTTGAAATCAAATATTCACCGGTAGTATTTCCTTAATTAAGGACATTTATTAATATGTTCGTTTTCGTGTGATCCTTTCAGCTTAATAAAACGGCTTCGAAATTTCCTCCACTTATCGAGTGGTAGCAAGCAAACTCTAATGGAATATAAAACATGAACCAAACATCGTTTTGAGTAATTCATTTATTTGTAATCAGGACTACATAATTAGGCTTTATATAAAAAAAGGCGACTAGTAAATATGAACTAAATTGTGCACCATTCAAATATGCGTTATTATTATAAAAAATCTTTTTTTTTTTTTTTCTCAAATTCTTTGGTATTATAAAAAAAAAGAAACAATTATCACAATGAGAGAACTAGTATGGTTTACATCAGTTATATTCACAACCGAAGTATATAAATTCATATATAAAAAAACAGTTAAATATAGCTCTTAAATGCGCTTAGATTTTTATTAAAAAATTGTGCTACCGAGTACAGATCGATAAATATTTTGTGTTTTTTTACTTTTGAAAAAATTTGTGTTACGTCGAAAAACTAGTCTTTCAAATTGAAGTTACGTCTAGTTTTATAGATTATATAAAACCTTTCCTTCCGGCGATTTTTCTGGAGTTCTTTAAATAGTACGAAATTTATTTCTTGGAAAATGGCCCTTTTCTATTTTCTGGAAAACGGCCCAAGTTTTATTTTCCAAATGCATGGACGCGTTTCTTGTTTGGCTGACTTTTTTTTTTTTTTAATTTTCTATTTAAAGCTTCTATTCATTTTCAATTGGATATATGTAATGAACTATTAAACTAATATATAAACACATTTCAATTTTTGTAAGGAAAACGCAACAATTAGAAAATAATAGGAAATTATAAAAATTATCCTAATTCATGTGCTACGATACTACTGAGTACATTTTTCGTTTTTTTTGTTTGTTTTGTTTTTCAAAGTGGAAAAAGTTAAAAAAAAAAAATTTATTTAATTTTTTCCATCAGATTTGCTGTCGGTGTCTTCGTCTGAATAGTCTTCATCGTGGTTATGAGTAACAGATCTTGGAGTTTCGGGTCGAGTGTGGGGTACTTGGCTTTGAGCTCTTTCCAATGTCTAAAAAATTGAATTTAAAAAAATTTAATGCATCAAATAAATCAAAATAAAATACAATAAAATTACCCTGTGTTCATGTTTGTTAGTAGTTTCTTCCTGATCTTCCATGATCGCAAAAGTACGTGACCTTGAGATCATAGGACTTTCCATAACGAATCTTTGCTCGTGTGCTACGGTAGATTCATGAGGCATCTAAAAATAATTTTTTTTTTTTTCAAAATTAATTAAATAATTCAGACAAAGACATTGCTTTCTTTTTGGAAAAAAAAAGAAAGAAACCAACCAACATAGCCGGAGCTCTAAACATATAACTGAACGGATAATAAATAAGATTAAGAAAAGAAGCTGCATATAAATCGGCGTATCTGACAACTTGGGATGAGAAAAACGTCTGTCGAGATCCCGATCGGAATAGACTTCCCATCATCCCGTAGGCGAGATCCATTTTATGAGTCACTTCCCTAATTCCGTTTCTTAATTTTGATATATCCGGTTTTTCCCTTGTGCTGCTGTCTAAATTTCTGTAAAAAAACAAAAATAAAATAGTGTTATTTTATATTTTATTTTGGAATAGATTTTTCTTCGGTGGAAATACTTACTTATACATTTCTCCCAGCATCACATCCAAACTCTGCAATTCCGCGAATAATTGACATTTATCCGTCCAAACGTGGAGCTCTTGAACTAATTCAGGAACTATAAGGAAAGTCCTCCAACCTCGAATTTTTTTTGATTTAAGGATATCCCCGAATATGTGGTCTCCGATATAAAGGACATCCTTTCCTTTGGCTTCTATCAATTCGGTGAAGACGTCGCAGGAACCTCCAGAGTAAACTTGCCCCTTTTGCAAAGGCCCCATGTGAGTACCGACCCTTAAAGCACCAGTGGATGTGTCTACTTGTCTTAAAATGGTGCCCTCCCCGAAGAAAAGGGGCTTCCTGGCGTCTACTACGATTATGTCGAAATACGTTTTCCAATCGCGATGAGGTTCGTCAGCCTGTAAAAATTGTAAAAAAATGATTGGAAGCGCCAGATAAAAGGGATGCCTTCAGCCTACAGACTTGAGGTATTTTCTTTTGAGAGTGTGAAAAGCCGTACGAGAAAGTGGTGCAAAAAGTGCATAAAAGTTAAAAAAAAAAAAATTTATATAAAAAATGTATTATTTTTTTGTATTATTTATACAAAAATTTGGACACGAATAATTTCTGGTAAGTCTATGCATATTTTTTTAAACAGCAAAATTTGAATATGCATATTCTTATGCATAATTCTTTAAAGAATTAAAATCTGGATACACATCATTTTTGCATAATTTATGAATACAATTTTTTTAAAATTATAAAGCAGGAAAATTCGCAAATATTATGTTTGTTCGGCTTTTTGTCCTGCTGACTTTATGCATAACTATTTATACACAATTATTATTATTAGAGAATTATAAAAATTTTCCAGTAAAAAAAGTTCTTTATACACAATTTATGCATTTTTTATGCATGTACAATTTTTTTGTATAGTTTATACACAATTTTTATATAATTTATGCATCTTTTTTTCGTACGGGAAGGGCGAGGAGGGGCGGGTCCCTAGGCGGCGTCAATAAAAAGCTCCAGTTAACGGGCTTCAAAACCGATCGGCCCCAAATCGAGCATGTTAATTTGAATTCGACTTTACCAGCTCTTTTGTGCTGTTTTTTTTAAGTAACTAATACCAAAAAAAACAAATTTTCTTCTAAAAAATTCGAAAGCAGTAGTTTGTGCCTGAGATTTTCCAGAATCCAGAGGAAAAATCTTAATCTCTATCCCCTAAATTAAAACTTTCAAGGCATTTCCCGATTCTCATTTTCAATAAAAAATTAAATTCCTAATCCATTTTTCCTAAAAAAATAAATTCCTAATTAATTTTTCCTAAAAAAAATAAATTCATAATCCATTTTTCTAAAAATAAATTCCTAATCCATTTTCCTAAAAATAAATTCCTAGTCCATTTTTCCTAAAAAAAATAAATTCCTAATCCATTTTTCCTAAAAAAATAAATTCCTAATCCATTTTTCCTAATAAAAAATTTCTAATCCGTTTTTCCTAAAAAAAAATTAATTCATATTTTATTTTTCCTAAAAAAAATAGATTCCTAGTCTCTTTTTCCAAAAAAAAAAACAATTCCTAATTCATTTTTCCTAAAAAAAAAAAAAATTCCTGATCCATTTTTTCTAAAAGTTTTGGTTCCTAAAATTGTTTTTCTAACTCTGTTTTTTTAATTTTTAATTTTTAATTGTCCTAAAATCTTTTGACTCCTAAAATAATATTGCTTAAAATCCCTAAAATTAAATTTCCTAACATCTCTTTAAGGATTTAAAAAGAAAGGAAAAAGATTTATTTTAGGAAATTTTATTTCAGGAATCCATAAATTTTAGGAAAATTGAAAATTAGGAAAAAAAATGGTTAGGAAAACATTTTAGGAACCAAAATTTTTAGGAAAAATGGATTAGGAATTTATTTTTTTTAGGAAAAACGGTCGAGAACGCATTTCCTGTTTTCAAAAATTCTCAAGGGGATTTCTGTGAAACCTGGAATTCTGAAGGTCTGGATCTCCATATTTCGGAGAATTATTCAGCTGTTACAATTATAGTCAAAATTAAAAATAAATTTCCCAAAAAATTTTAACACTTAAAATATCTCTCTCTTTTTTTTTGAACCCTCATTCCCTACTAAAAAAAGGGAAAATTTCTCAGCCTAAAAACAAGGACGACCCTAATGATGAATGAAATTACGAGTTCTTAGTATTTTTCAAAATTTATCCTCTGTACCTTTGCTCCATGAGGAAAATCAAACAAATGAGTCATTATTTTATCAGTAAAGCAATAATCACTGTTGGTCAATAAAAACACTTTCGCTCCGCTATCTCGGATTCTCGCTAAGAACATTGGAAGACGCTCGTCTTTTTTCACGTACTCATCTAAATTTTTTATTGTCCTCGATTTTAAATCACCCTGAAAAGAAAAAAAAAAAAGAGGAAAAATGTCAAATAGTTAAAATATTGCGTTTCAGCTTTTTTCTCTTTTTTGCATGAAAAGGCAACTCACGTGAAGGTGAACCCAGTCTACAGCATTCCTCACATCTTGAAATATCGATTTAAATGACATAAACAAACAGCCGCTTTTAACTCCGGTTTTCTCCCTCGTGTATTGCGTTGAATTTGTGAAAAAATCAATGAGGCAAGCTAATAAATAAGTTTCCGGCAAATTGAACAGAGTATTTAAAACGTAAACTCGAGATTCATCCAGTTGAAGGAACTTATTTGGGTATAATTCGTAAACCTGAGAGCTGAAAAAAAAAATAATAAATAAATTTCATACAACTCTGCACGATTTGTATGATAATTCTTCATTTATTTTATACATCGTGAATGACCGTTTTTTTGTGGTATCGGTTTCTGATAAGAAAAACATCGACTGAAATCACACCCCACGTAATCTGAAATTGTATAAATTCCAATATCGATTTTCGCCTATACTCTGAACAGTATGTCAAAGTTTTTTTTTAGAGAAGAGCAGAAATTTGTTGCGTATATTTTCAGCTTAAGCGAAAAAACAGAGGGCAAAATCAGTCAGGCGCTGCCCATAAATTAAGCCCCCATTTTATATGTGGCCGGCCCCATCGCTATCGGCATCGGCATCGCCCTGCGAAATTTTTAGTGCTAACATCGGCAACGGCATCGACCCAAGATATTTAGCCGGCCGTGGCTGGAATCGGCATCGGCACCAGCGTCGAAATCGAACCCCTGATTTTAAAAATCGTGTAGAATAGCTCTATGATTTTTTTTATTCACTAAAATCGAAATCAGAGGCGGCATCAGGTATGATTGATGCTTGGTGGCATCGGGAGCTAAAGAAATAATATGCAATCGGCACCGGCATCGGCACTGACATCGGATTCGGACCCCAGTGTTAAATCTCTATAAGAAAATTCTTATGTTTTGATGACGATAAGAGAAAGGGTTCAAAATCGGAGAAAAAAAATAATTACGTAATGAAGGAACGGCCCGTTACCTAAAATTTCAGGTTACTTTGGGACTCAAAAATGTTTCGAGGTGTGTAAGATGTACACATTTTTATACCTCAAAGCCAAAATTTGAAAAAATCAAAATGGAAGCTATGTATTTATTTTCTGTACGGAAATTTAGCTCCTACTTAAGCACATGAATACTCCTCAGAAATTTTAATTGTCATCAGTAACATTTTTATAATTTAAAAACTAACGATTTTTTATTCTTATTATTTACGCTTCCACGAAATTTTCGTATTTATAAAAAAAATGTCGGATTTAAAATTTGTCAGCGATTATTTCCTACGGAGCCGTTCAAATAGGACGTCGCTACTTTATTTGGATATTTTTACCCCCTCAAACAAATATGCTCTTCTTATGGACAATTAATATTAAAATCATCATTGGGTGACTTCCTCCTAAAATAATGACATCATATTCAAACAACCCCTAGGGGGCCGTAAATTAATTTCAGCCCTCACCCCTCCCCCTCCTTTTAAATCGACGTTTCGAGCGTAAGATTTTATAAATCCCCTACACCCATCACCTAACCCAGTGGGAAATTTGAATCAAAAATTTATAAAATATTTCAAATATAAATTTATAAAATATTTATTGAAACAGAAAAAAAAAACATTCTACAAACATTAATATTTTAGAAATATTTAGATAATTTTTCGAACTATTAATATTTTCAAAATATCTCTAAAATATCAATCTTTGCAGAATGTTTTATTTCTGTCTTAATAAATATTTTATAAATGTTTTGGAAATATTTTTAAAACATTTCAAAATATTTTGAAAACGTAAACCCTTTGAAAACCTTTTAAAACATTTTTAAAAGATTTTAAAATGTTTTAGAAATATTTTTAAAAGATTTTAAAATGTTTTAGAAATATTTTTAAAAGATTTTAAAATGTTTTAGGAGTATTTTTAAAACGTAAACCTTTGAAAACCTTTTAAAACATTTTAAAAAATTTTCAAATATTTCTAAATCATTTTCAAATATTTTCAAAACATTTTCAAATATTTTTTAAAAAGTTTTAAAACTTTTTTAAAATACTGTAAAATTTTTTTAAAACGTAAACCCTTGAAAACCTTTTAAAACATTTTCAAATGTTTTCAAAAAATTTTAAAATATTTTTAAACATTTCAAAACATTTTAAAATATTTCTAAAACATCTTCAAATATTTTTAAAACATTTTGCAAATATTTTATAAAACGTAAACCCTTGAAAACCTTTTAAAACATTTTTAAAACATTTCTAAAACATTTTCAAATATTTATAAAACATTTTAAAAGATTTTAAAATATTTTAAAATATTTTTAAAACATTTTTAAAACATTTTACAATATTTTTAAAACATTTTCAAATATTTTGATTCAAATTTTCCATTGGGGCTTGAGTGACCGTTTTATATTCAAAAAATGCAATACCGGTATTTTGCCATCGATTTTATTTTTACAATCAACCTCTCAAAATTTCCAAACATACAGCTTATGGACCTCCCATAAGCTACGGTAAGTAAAGGGAAATTTTCGAAGGTTACGAGTGCACATCATACTTTTTCCTTGCCAACATTTAATTACCGGTATTAAAATCCGATAATATTAATTTTTCCGTAACACAATACCCCATTTTCATCCCATTTTTATCCATCCTTCAAACTTACTGTTTCAAAAATTCAAATCCATGAACGCAAACCAAAATATTACCATACGCATCGACTTTAAGTAAATTCCCGTATAACGTGTCAAACCAAAGGCCTCTGAAAAAAAAAAAAAACTGAAATAAAATTAATATCAAAAAAATAAAAACAGATTGATAATTAGAATAAACAGTTTACGTCTAAAAACACACTTTGTTTAATAAAATACTTTTCAATTAATCGAAACGGGCAAATGTCCAAAAATGACAGCGCGAAAAAAAAATTCCGCTCTTTTTTTAAAAAATTTAATTAATTTTCTAATGATCGCCCATTTTTTTTTTTTTTTTCGTTTCGCTTACCTTACAGGGAAAGATGGATCGTATTCAAATTCTAAAATTTCTTGTGGATATCCAAATGTTACGAGTCTTTCTTTAACGAGATTAAAACCTAATGTTTCATACTGAGGTGATTTATATTCTGAAAATAAAAAATAAAAAAAGGTTAAAAATTTTCCCAAGGTAAAAAATTGTTAATTATTATTATTATTAATGATTTTTGATTTACCCGCTAACGTGTAATCCATGTCGAATCCATAGAACTTGATATGTTCCAGATGTAAACTTCTGTTTACGAATATTCTGAAAATAGAAAAAAAAAGGTTAAACTTTACATCTTGTGCTATTTTTTATATATAATTTATATATAAGTTATATATATTTATATATAATTATATATAATTTATATATATTTATATATAATTTATATATAACTTATATATAAATTATATATAAAAGGTGAATATATATAAATTATATATAAATTATATATAATTATATATAATTTATATAAAATTAAATCTTGAAAAAAAGGTACGAACTCGAACTCAGCAAAATTTAGCAAAATTTAGCAAAAATGATTTTTCGATTTACTATATATGATTTATATATAAGTTATATATAATTTATATATAAGTTATATATAATTTATATATAATTTATATATAAATCATATATAAGTTATATATAAATTATATATAAATTATATATAATTTATATAAGTTATATATATTTATATATAATTATATATAAATTATACATATTTATACATGAATTTTATGCATAATTTATCCGACTTTAAAATCGAGAAGTTTTAAACTTATTTAAAATTGGAAAAATACAAACAACAACAACACCAGGCTTTTTACAGGGCTTGAAGCCCCATCGCCGCATCGACAGCAGTCCGCCATTTGGACCTATCCTCAGCCGCCGCTCGCCAGTCTAGCACCCCTAGGCGGCCGGAATCCGGTGATACATTATCCTCCCATCTTAGCCGAGGTCTTCCTAAAGGTCTTGGACTTGTAGGACGATCATCCAAAACTCGTCGTATAGCCCGTGTATCCGGCGCCCGTGCCACGTGTCCCTCCCACCGCAGCCTCATAGACTTGATCACATCAAGGCTATGATGACTTTAGTCAATTGATATCAATTGATCACATCATATTATTTATAGGACTGCCCGGTAAGCCTTCGGATTTCTTCGTTAGTCTTGACACGGACGCGTCCGGATACGGGGTCTATATTGGGACCAAGGATCCTCCTAAGGAACTTATTTTCAAACACCAGCAATCACTTCTCGGTTTGGATCATTAAGGTCCACGTCTCGCAGCCGTATGTAAAAATGGGGCGCAGGGTGGAATTATAGACGAGAAGTTTAGAACGGCGGGACAGGGATTTACTTCGGAATAGGTGGTTTAGGGACTGAAGGCATGGGGTTTCCTCTGGATTCCTCTGGATTCCTCTGGATCCTTGCTTTGACTTCGTAGTTGGTATTATTGTTACGCGTGACGGTGGAGCCCAGGTATCGGAACTCTGAGACTTTTTTTCAGATTTTTTAAACGACATCTTGAGGTACCGCAATGACACCGTCACGCGTAACAATGATACCAACTACGAAGTCAAAGCAAGGATCCAGAGGAATCCAGAGGAATCCAGAGGAAACCCCATGCCTTCAGTCCCTAAACCACCTATTCCGAAGTAAATCCCTGTCCCGCCGTTCTAAACTTCTCGTCTATAATTCCACCCTGCGCCCCATTTTTACATACGGCTGCGAGACGTGGACCTTAATGATCCAAACCGAGAAGTGATTGCTGGTGTTTGAAAATAAGTTCCTTAGGAGGATCCTTGGTCCCAATATAGACCCCGTATCCGGACGCGTCCGTGTCAAGACTAACGAAGAAATCCGAAGGCTTACCGGGCAGTCCTATAAATATATGATGTGATCAATTGATATCAATTGACTAAAGTCATCATAGCCTTGATGTGATCAAGTCTATGAGGCTGCGGTGGCAGGGACACGTGGCACGGGCGCCGGATACACGGGCTATACGACGAGTTTTGGATGATCGTCCTACAAGTCCAAGACCTTTAGGAAGACCTCGGCTAAGATGGGAGGATAATGTATCACCGGTTCCGGCCGCCTAGGGGTGCTAGACTGGCGAGCGGCGGCTCAGGATAGGTCCAAATGGCGGACTGCTGTCGATGCGGCGATGGGGCTTCAAGCCCTGTAAAAAGCCTGGTGTTGTTGTTTGTATTTTTCCAATTTTAAATAAGTTTAAAACTTCTCGATTTTAAAGTCGGATAAATTATGCATAAAATTCATGTATAAATTATGTATAATTATATATAATTTATATATAAAATATCTTATATATAATTTATATATAATTTATATAATTTATATATAATTTATATATAATTTATATATAACTTATATATGATTTATATATAATTATATATAAATTATATGTAACTTATATATAATTATATATAACTTATATATAATCATATATAGTAAATCGAAAAATCATTTTTGCTAAATTTTGCTAAATTTTGCTGAGTTCGAGTTCGTACCTTTTATTCAAGATTTAATTTTATATAAATTATATATAAATTATATATAATTTATATATATTTATATATATTCACCTTTTATATAATTATATATAAGTTATATATAAATTATATATAAATATATATAACTTATATATAAATTATATATAAATTATATATAATTTATATATAAAAAATAGCACAAGATGTAAAGTTTAACCAAAAAAATTAATAAATAAATAAAACAAAATCGATAAATGTTAAAAAAATTAGAAAAAAAAATTTTTTAACGGTTTTTTTCTTATATAAAAAATAGTTGGTAGCACTGAATTTTTTCATAGAATAAAAAATTTGTAAAAAAAAAAACAATTGAAGTGAAACGAAACATCACTTATGAACCACCATCCTCATTTTCTCCGAAACCGAAAACAAATCATTTAAAAATTATGCATGCAAAATTCGTAATGCTCTCTTTATAACTACACAAGAAGATTGTAAATGACGTCACATCCCCACGAAATTTCTGTCACATAAAACTCGATTTTTGGCTCTACATTTTCTATAATTTATCATAATTTTTATTTTTAAAATTTTAAAAAGCGTAGGCATATGTTTTTTTTTCCCTTAATATTCCTTCACACAATTTAGGGAAGAACTCAAACGGATAATTTATTTTGTCAAAGGAATGTTTACATTTTCACAGAGTAAATAAACAGGAAAAATTCACGCGACCGTTACTTTTTTTTTTAATCAAAATTACGAGTTGGACCGTTTTGAATTATTACTTCCTTTTATTTTTTTTTTCCTTAAATTTTAACTTAAAAGAGCAACGAAAAACAAAACAATGTAAGTCCATTTTGGTTTTTGTTCGATTTTTCCGAACTTGTAACGGTTAAGGGGGAAGAATCAACTGTTACATAAAACTTTAGCATTGTTCTATTAATAGAAAAAAAACCAATACGATAGTGATTACAGTCATTTAGTCTTATCTTGCATCGTTTTAATTGATTTTAAAGCGAAAATCAAACAGAATAATTACATTGTTGTGTTTATAAGTACTGCGTTGTCTTAAGGGCGTGCCAACGGATTGTATATTAAATTAAATCAAATCGAGTAGGCGAATTTTCCGTCTAAGGTCGAGGATTTAAAGTCAAATTTATAAGTTTTCCGTCGTTCCCGACAGAAACTATTTTCCTAACAAAGTTTTACTCGCTTTTAAATTTCCTAAAAATAATTTTTCGTACAATTTTTTTCCCCTAAAACTTTTTCTAATTTCCTACAATTTTTCTTCCTAAAAAAATTTTTTTTTTCTTTTTTTAACACATACTTGAGTCTAAACTTTTAGCTTTCCGAAATATTTATTGTGTGGTAGAGTACCAAGAGATTACAATTTTACAATTATTTAACAAAAGAATTTCCTACAATTTTTTCTAATTTACTTTTCCTAGAAAATAAATTCCTAACCCATTTATCCTAAAAAATAAATTCCTAATCCGTTTTTCCTAAAAAAATAAATTCCTAACCCATTTTTTTCTAAAAATTTTCGTTTCTAAAATTGTTTTCCTTTTTTTTTCTAATTTTTAATTTTCCTAAAATCTTTTGATTCCTAAAATTAAAAATTTCTTAAAATCCCTGAAATAAAATGTCCTAAAATCCCTTTAGGGATTTAAAAAATTAGGAAAAATATTCATTTTAGGAATCAAAAAATTTTTGAAAAATTGGAAATTAGGAAAAAAAATGGTTAGGATAAAATTTTAGGAGCCAAAATTTTTAGGAAAAATGGATTAGGAATAATTTTTTAGGAAAAATGGATTAGGAATAATTTTTTAGGAAAAATGGATAAGGAATTTATTTTCTTCGGAAAAACGGACTAGGAAAAATGGTCGGGAACGAACAAAAGTTTGCTGATTAAATTTCTTGTAAAAAGAAACTGATAGTAAAACAAAGTTTTTTTTTTCGAGCCAAAGTTACGTAGTACATATATACCCGGAAGAGCAGCCCCCCCCCCCTCCTCTTTGCTGATTAAAATTTTTCCTTTTTTCCAGCGACTACGGCCCATGGATTTCAAACCGAACCCCAAGCCGAGTTCATTTACAACTTAAAAAGTGTTCAATACCGAACCGAAATTGAACCCAAATCAGGGAAAGAAAAACCCGAACCGAAATCGAACCCGAACAGTTTATAAAAAAAATACGGGATCAAACCGAATCCGAACCGTTCAAAAGAAAAACCGAACAGAACCGAACTGGGTTATTTCTACTAAAAAATTCGAACTGAGCCGAGTCGAACTAAAACCGTTCTATTTTCTAAAAAAAATCAGATATTTTACTGAAGCCGGAGTTTTTTTTTTTTATTTTTTTAAAATTAAAAACCAAAACTGCAGCCGGTTTCTTTTTACTAAAAGTCGAACCGTAGCTGTAGCGTAAGTGAAACCGGGACAGGGATAGCAAACCGAACCAAGCCGAACCGAACCGAACCGAGATTTACCGAACCTTCTTTCGATTCGGTAAATCTCGAACCGAACCGAAACCGGATTTTAAAATACAGAACCTAACCGGACCGAAACCGAACCATTATGGGGTGAAAATGGAACCGAGCCGTTATGGAATGTAAACCGATCCGAACCGAAACCGGATTTTAAATTATAGAACCGAATCGAACCCGACCAGACCGAAACCGAACCGTTATGGGGAAAAGCGAACCGATTCGGGACCAAATTTTAAATTACAAACTGAAATTTTACCTTTTCAATTTTTGACATTTAAGAGCCAATGTCTCCAACAAAGTTTAGGTAAATCTGCAGTAAAAACATAGGAATTTATCAAATTCTGCTTTTGCAAATTGTGCAGTTGTTTCGCGGGCCTACTTTTGGGCCTCCCCTATCCGTTAAAAAAACGTATTTTTTCATCACACAGGGCAGATAAGTGGAAGTATTTACAGACTATTTTACGCCGTACTATGTGATGAAAAATATCTTTCAATGATAACTCGGTCTTGACGGTCAATTTTGTCGTTTGCATCCCTTGTATAAAAATATACTATTTTTTTTTTCATTTTTAAGTCAGCGAAATATGTTATCCCTTCAGAAAAAAAAACTTTTTAAAATTTTTTTTCTCTTTATTAATATACCTGCATGATAACGGCCTTTTATCTGTCCAGCCGGGACCGGCAGCGGACAATCCTTCCGAAAACGAATCCAAATCGTGTTCCTGAGCGGAAAAACTAGCGCTCCTAGGTATCACCGCCAAATTATCAAAATCCGCCTTATTCAAACTGCTTCGGCTGGAACTTCTGGTCCCCGTAAAAAAATCCAATTCCCCTCGGCCTGTGCTCCCTCGACTCGCGCTCCTCGGTCGAATCCCATCCTCCTTCGAAAAGCTCTCCTTCCTGTTCAAAACTTCGTGTTCGCTCTCAGAGACGCTCCGATGCCTGGGAATGTTATAATTCACACCGAGATTTAAAATCTCCTGAGCCAACCGATCAATGTCCTGTTCGACATCTTCGTCCGTACCGTTCTTCGTGGGAATGTTATGAATGACGGCTGGAATTTCCGGGAACCTGCATTTCTTTTCCCCGGGATTTTTAGTGCCCGAACTGTCCGATGAGGTCGGCATTTTCGTCCCCCGTCACGGCGTGTAAAGTTAAAAAAAATTTTCCCCGTAACTAAAACTTTAAATAGAACAAAGATCAAAATCACAGTTCACCTTGACACTAGAGATCACTTTTTTTTTTAATTCGGTGCATTTTTCCGAACGTCACGCCGAGTCTCGATAGCGGTTCCTTCGCCAACTGATTAGAAGAGATTAACGAAAAAAAAAAAAAAAAAAAAAAAAAAAAGTTTGTTTTTTGAAACTCGGCGTGACACAAATTCCGTTTAATGGCTTTGATGAAGGTCAGCATTTGATTGAATGGCAACATTCATTCGTTACACGTACGTTTTACATGTTTATCTTTTTAAAAAATCCCTTAAATCCCTTATTAATTTCATCTTATTAATTTATACTATTTCCTGTTAAACTGGCGGATCTAATGGGAGGAGGAGGCGGGTGAGACCTTCCGAAAAGTTTGCTTAATTTTTCCCGTCTTTCTGCATAGTTATTTATGCATAATTTATGCATAATTATAAAGAAGACTAAAAAAAAAATTTTTCTTTGAAAATTTTTTATGCATGAGTAGGTATGTCCAACTTTTTGCAAAATTTGTAAAAGATTTTTATACCATTTATGCATCCTTCATGCATGATTTATGCATAATTATAAGGGACAATAAATAATTTTTTTCTTTGAAAATTTTTTACACATAATTAATGCATGTTTTATTTGTCAAATTTTATCTCAAAATTTGTAAAGGATTTTTACATAATTTATGCTTCATTTATGCATGATTTATGCATAATTATAAAGGTGGATAAAAATTTTTTTTCTTGGAAAATTCTTTATACATAATTTATGCACGTTTTATTTATGTTTAATTTTTTTCAAAATTTGTAAAGGATTATTATATAATTTATGCTTCATTTATGCATAATTATAAAGGTGGATAAAAATTTTTTTTCTTTGAAAATTCTTTATACATAATTTATGCATGTTTTATTTATGTCCAATTTTTTTCAATTTGTAAAAGATTTTTATGCGATTTATGCATTCCTTTTTTCTATTCGGATCCGTACGATAAAGAGATCATAAATTTTATAAAAATCATGCATAAATTGTGCAAAAAACTGGACATACATAAGACGTGAACAAATTAAATATATAAATAACTTTTTTTAAATGGAAAAAATTTTTTTTGCATCTCAATATAATTATGCATGCAATATGCATAAATAACTATGCATAAATGCCATTGCATGCATATCCTCATTTTTTACGACTTTAAAAAAAATATACAGTATATGCATAAATGTTTGCTAAAATTATGCATGGCCAAAATTTCATATAAATTATACGAAAATACTACTAATATGTTTTTTTATATAATTTTTTTTGCATTTATTTTGCAAATATTTTACATATTTTCTGCATCACTTTTTCGTAGGGATTGGGGACCATGGGGCGCGTTTCCTCCCCGAACTGAACTTTTTAAGCTACAGGTCGAATTCTACATTCGATCAAATAAAAACTGTTGGGCAAATTTTAGGTTCCCCTTCTCCGCCCCCCGCTACCCCCCCAAAAAAAAATCCTGGATCCGACGGCGCTCCCTACTCCCTAACCGCAAAAACGTATTACCGGTACATATTTCTAAAAATATAGTAATCACATCGGTTTTCAATTTACAAAAACAATCGACTAAAGTTCAACAACCATTTAAAATTTCTAAGAATTAAAAAAAAAAAAAAAAAAAAAAAAACAATCGATAGAAAATTTACCAGGAAATACGGGCTTAATCGATTCAACGATTGATTTATTCTACGCTTACCTCCTACCAAGAGAAAAAAAATAAATAAATAAAATAAAAAATATTAGCACCGTACTTTTGTACTCAATCTCGATCGGCAAACGACTATTTCCCAAGCTCTGTACAAACGCGACATATTTTTATCTCAAATAATTTGTTAATTATAGATAAGCTCAAACGGAAAAAAAAAAAAAAAAAAAAAAAACACATTCCAAGAAGGAAAATGAATAAGCAAAATAAAGCAGCGTTGTCTAACCACTCCTGGCCTTATAAATTATATTGCTGGTATATTACGAATACTCATATGATTTAAATCATTTCATTTCAACTTTTTAAAAGGCTTTTACATTCGAACAAGTAAGAATAAAGCCCGATAGATGGAAAAAAAATTAGGCGGCGGCCATTTTTAATTACGTCGGCACAGAAAGCTTGACGTTAGGGGCTCCATCAATTTAAGGAAGAAAAATATTTGATGAAAAACATCAAAATTCTGCAGACGCGCACGAAAAAGAAATGCATTAATTATATGTATAAAAATCATGTATAAATTACACAAAAAAATTAAACGTACATAAAAATGCATAAATTATGTATAGATTATGTATAGAGAATTCAACCGTTCTTTTTTACCGGAAAAATGTTTCTTTTTTTTTCCCAACCTCCAATATAAGCAGTATGAAAATCTGGACATTCATGATTTTTGCATAATTAATGCACATAATTTTTTTAAATCATAAAGGATGCTTATTCAACTTTTTTCCATCTTATGCATAAATAATTATGTATAAAACTTTTTTCTATATTATGCATTATTTATGCATAAAATATACATAAACTTCGAATGTGCACGTCCAAATTTTTGTGTAAATAATAAAAAAATTTACGTTAGATTAGGTTTGGTTATGTTTAATTGTTAGGTTAGGTTTGGTTTGGTTTGGTTTGGTTGTTAAGTTAGATTAGGTTTGGTTCTTAGGTTAGGTTAGGTTAGGCTTAGTTCTTAGTTTAGGTTTGGTTTGGTACTTAGTTTGTTTGGTTGTTAGGTTAGGTTAGGTTTAGTTCTTAGATTAGGTTAGGTTCAGTTCTTAGTTTAGGTTTGGTTGGTTCTTAGTTTAGGTTGGTTTGATTCTTAGGTTTGGTTAGGTTTGGTTCTTAGGTTAAGTTAGGTTAGGTTTGGTTCTTAGGTTAGGTTAGGTTTAGTTCTTAGTTTAGGTTTGGTTTGGTACTTAGTTTAGGTTTGGTTTGATTCTTAGGTTAGGTTAGGTTAGGCTTAGTTCTTAGTTTAGGTTTGGTTTGGTACTTAGTTTGTTTGGTTGTTAGGTTAGGTTAGGTTTAGTTCTTAGATTAGGTTAGGTTCAGTTCTTAGTTTAGGTTTGGTTTGGTTCTTAGTTTAGGTTTGGTTTGATTCTTAGGTTTGGTTAGGTTTGGTTCTTAGGTTAAGTTAGGTTAGGTTTGGTTCTTAGGTTAGGTTAGGTTTAGTTCTTAGTTTAGGTTTGGTTTGGTACTTAGTTTAGGTTTGGTTTGATTCTTAGGTTAGGTTAGGTTTGGTTCTTAGGTTAAGTTAGGTTAGGTTTAGTTCTTAGGTTAGGTTAGGTTTGGTTTGGTTGTTGCGTTAAATCAGGTTAGGTTTGGTTTTTAGGTTAGGCTAGGTTTGGTTCTTAGGCTAGGTTAAGTTGGTTTTTAGGTTTGGTTTGGTTGTTAGGTTAGGTTTGGTTTGGTTGTTATGTTGGGTTAGGTTTCATTTGGTTGTTAGGTTAGGTTAGGTTTGGTTTTTAGGTTTGGTTTGGTCGTTGCGTTAGATTAGGTTTGGTTCTTAGGAAGGTTTGGTTGTTAGGTTAAGCTAGGTTTGGTTCTGGTTCTTAGTTTAGGGGCTGTACAAGTATTACATAAGCATGATTTTGGGGATTTTTGACCCCCTCCCCCCCCCTAATAAGCAAAAATAGGCTTCCTCTTATGGAGGTTTAACATTGGCGTAAGCATCTGAAGTACCCCCTCCCCCCCCAAGGTGCTTACGTAATACTTGTACAGCCCCTTAGGTTTGGTTTGATTGTTAGGTTAGGTTAGGTTTGGTTCTTAGGTTAGGTTAGGTTTGATTTGGTTGTTATGTTGGTTTATGTTCTTAGGTTAGGTTAGGTTTGGTTTGGTTGTTGCGTTAAATTAGGTTTGGTTTGGTCGTTGCGTTAAATTAGGTTGGTTTGGTTTTTAGGTTTGGTTTGGTTGTTGCGTTAGATTAGGTTTGGTTTGGTTCTTAGGATAGGTTTGGTTCTTAGGTTAGGTTAAGTTTGGATTTTAGGTTTGCTTTGGTTGTTGCGTTAGGTTAGGTTTGGTTTGGTTCTTAGGTTAGGTTAGGTTTGATTTGGTTGTTATGTTGGTTTATGTTCTTAGGTTAGGTTAGGTTTGGTTTGGTTGTTGCGTTAAATTAGGTTTGGTTTGGTCGTTGCGTTAAATTAGGTTTGGTTTGGTTTTTATGATAGGTTTGGTTGTTAGGTAAGGTTAGGTTTGGTTCTTAGGTTAGGTTAGGTTAGGTTTGGTTCTTAGGTTAGGTTAGGTTTGGTTTTTAGGTTTGGTTTGGTCGTTGCGTTAAATTAGGTTTGGTTTGGTTTTTATGATAGGTTTGGTTGTTAGGTAAGGTTAGGTTTGGTTCTTAGGTTAGGCTAGGTTTGGTTCTTAGGTTAGGTTAAGTTTGGATTTTAGGCTTGGTTTGGTTGTTGCGTTAGGTTAGGTTTGGTTTGGTTCTTAGGTTTGGTTTGGTTGTTGCGTTAGATTAGGTTTGGTTCTTAGGTTAGGTTAGGTTTGGTTTGGTTTGGTTTGGTTGTTATGTTGGGGTAGGTTCTTAGGTTGTTTAGTTTAGGTTTTTTTTCGGTTGTTAGGTTAAGTTTCGTTTTGTTCGTAGGTTAGGTTAGGTTAGATTGGGTTTTTACTTTTGGTTAGGTTTGGTTCTTAGGTTAGGTTAGTTTGGTTTGGTTTTTACGTTAGGTTATGTTTGGTTTTCTTCTTAGATTAGGTTAAGTTAGGTTAGGTTTGGTTGTTCCGTTAGGTCTTTTTGGGTGAGGTTTTTTATATAAATCTTTTTTTACTTTTGCAAAACTTTTATACATTTTTTGCGTTTACTAAACGCGAAAACTAGCATAAATGTTTAATTTCAATCATCAGAAGACTTTCTTTTTTTCTTTAAGATACCGTTTTTTCCAAAAATCAAGCCACAAAATAAAAAATAGAAAAGGAGAAAATAGGGACTCATAGAAAAAAGATAGAAACTCATGTTAAAAACAGGGACTTCTCCAAAAAAAAAGAGACCTCGGATCGATGACTTAACACCAAGAGAAAACCTTTTTGACAGCTAATGAGAGCTCGACGAGTTGCGGGATCAAGGAAAATTAAGAGAGCTGCGAGATTTTCTCGGATAAAAAGCAAATCCAATTAACTTGCAAAGCAAATCTGATGGGTTTTATTTTACATTTTCATTTCGAGTTCGATTTTTTGTAAAGTTGATTATATTACTTGCTTTAAAGCCAATCCACGATCTAGGTTTTTGATTTAGAGCGACTCGAGCTAACATTAAATTTTAAATATCCTTCTCGTGACAAAGGTCGACTTTTTTTTACTTTTTTCTTACAACTTTTGACTTCTTCCGATGTTTTTTAATCTCCCCATTTCAAACGTCATAAAAAAGAAAAAAAAAAAGAAAAAACTCATGTCATTAAAAATCGTTCTGGCAACATTGACAAATGCAAACAAACTACTTTTATATTTACCATGCAAGACCTTCGACCAACAGTCAGCAAAAATTCCGATTCGAAAAAAAAAAAAAAAAAAAGTGTAACTCCTAAACCTATAAACGTTCGCGATTAAAGGTGTGTCAATCTTGTTTGACCACTTTCACATAACAGTTAGCCTCTTCGTCATATAAAATTTTTGAGTCGATTAAAATTAGGAAATGACAGTCTAGCTCATACAAGGACTTGAAAATATTCAATATGTTGACAAAAACGTTTTTGACATATTTATTGTTATTTAATTTTATAAAAGTTATAACATTCCTTTTATATTTTTAATTATCTCGCCACGACGTTATGCAATGTATAATAAAATGATCACAGGCTTATTATTATTAACTTTTTTTCTTCTTGTTTATCTATTCGCGTTCTATTTATTTCATGACCAGGGGGGTAATTACGGATCATTTTAATTTTACCAAAAATTTTGAATGAAAATTCGTACGTTTTTAATTTTAATTTGCTGCCTTCTCTTTTACCAATTTGTTTGTGCAATTTAAAAAAAGATTTTCATTAATTTAAAAAAAAAAAAAAAAAAAAAAAATTTTTTTTTTTAAAAAAGTGATCCTAATTTTTTTTATAATTTTAGGAACAACATAACACCTTTATAGCAAATATATTTCTCTTTTCTTTGCTTTCCTCCACGAACCGTTCATTTAAAAATCCGCAAAAATAACTACACGTGAAAAAAAAAACAGTTTAAACGGCGACTCAAACTGACAAACTGACGCGTTTAATACAATCATACTACGCATGTTAAGATTTCATCAGTTCAAGGACGAGTTATCACGATTGAAACATATTTATCTTATTTTAGAACTCGAGAATATGATATTAACAGAAATAATGAGGATGATGGACCATTTATTTTTTATTTTTACTTATAAATAATTTTTTTTTTTGTTTTTGGTTTCTTAAACGTGTCATCAGATATTTAAATCAAATATAAAAAAAATTCAGTGCCACCAACCTTGGCAAATGCTCAAGAAAATCCAAAAAATTTATGTGAAGAGCATTGGGTTAATCATTTTCAAGATCACTTAAGAAAAGAACTGCATTTTTGCTGCATTCTCTGTCCTAGTTTTTGATCGTTGAAAATCGACATTCTCTTTTCTTTTTTTTTTAAACTCTTGCAAAAAAATGGTTTCCTTATCGAATTCAGTGTTTGCAGGAGGGTCTTATAGGTTAAAGGTTGTAAGTTATTTTTAACAACAGCACGATGTGAGTACATGATCTCAATGCCGTTCGACTCACCTGTGGGCTACTTTCCTGTACCATTTTTTGCCAGAACTTGCATCACTGGCATTATCTGAGGCTGGACTTGGTGTCATACCATTTGATCCTATGTAATTTTTGTCTTGATTTTGGTAATCAAAATTACCTACTACAGGATCCATCATCTGAAAAGGAAAAAAAAAAAAAAGAAGGTTATTAAAAAGCAAAACAACTTTAATCTAAACACATTCCATGAATGAAGTTTGCAATTTAATTCTTGGGTTATTTCTACATCGCCATGGGAAATGAGAAATGTAATAAAAATCTCGCTGAAAATTTAGTCAGCAATAATTATATCTCACCATTATGATATTCAATACAGCATTATCGGTCAAGTGATAAAAAAACCGACTTGTTCACTCTTTACGGTCGGATTTACTTAATTGCGTAAGTGAATCATTGATTTAAACTCTTATGATCGTTAAAAGCTGTATTAAAACACTATAAAAACACCGAATTATGAAACTAAAATCTAATATTTTCGTCAACAAAACAAAAAAAAAAAAGACTGGTTTCGGTTTGATACGTATGACGCTTTTGGTGACGTCACGGCCGCCATGACAGTTTTACTTTGCTCAACGTAAAAAGAATGTCCTCTACGAATGATTTTCTACAGCGTGACTATCTTTGTAGCTTGTAACATAAATAATAGTAAAAAGAAGGACGAGTAATATTGACTGCAAATGTGTTTTTTATGTTTTTTATAATTAAAAAAATGTTGACCGATAATAAGACATTGTAAACAAATTTCTGAACGTACTACTATCATATGTGCTGGTGGCCTGCATGATTTGAAAAAGAAAAACTTCAACTAAAAGGAATAAAAATTGTAAATAATTTAAGGATAATTGTAAGTTGTAAATCATGAGTGCATTTAAATTGTGCCGCTTACGAAAATTAACCTCTTGCTTGGTACGTATTGATTTGTTATTATGCAAATGGACCTGTTTTTTTAATGTCAATATTAATCAGTTAAGTTTTTAGATATGTTTTGATTTTTCCGAAATTAAATTCGCCCTTCCTATTCATGGGATTTTTTCAAATAAGAATGACAGATGATGCATTAGGGTGCTTACGACTAAGGAGAGTTATTTTTCTTCTCAATATACATGTTAAAAAAATTTTTCAGCTTTCTTTTTTGGTTAGGTTATATTACATCTTGAGGTTGATTTGGAAAATTAAAATTAATATTAACATTAAAATAAAAATGCTGGCGGAAGTTTTTCGGAGAAGTTTTAAATTTAAATAAATTCCAAAAATAATTGTTTGCCTAACAATAATTTTTTGTTAGTGTTAAAAGATTTTTTTTTAGCAACATTTAAGGAATTTAACTCATAAGACCACCTGCTGTCATTTATCTCGAAAACATTTTATGAACAATTAATAAAGTAAACTTTCCTAATTTTCAGGTTCAAAACACAAGAAAAATATCAAGCCAAAATCCAACCACAACTCAAAAAATCCTTCCATTATGTTATTTGACAGAGGATGAAGCTGCCATGAAAAATTCAGTAGCGAAATTAGCTTCAGAACAAATTGCTCCGTATGTTAAAAAAATGGATGAAGAAGCTACAATGGATCCTGAAGTTATAAAAATGTTGTTTGATAACGGGGTATGTGAAATAAAAAAATTTGTTGATCCATTTGGAGGTTGAAGGAGGACTCTGTGGTAGGATTTATAGAAGCTGAAACACTTATTTTCTTTTAAACTTTTTTAGTTGATGGGTATCGAAGTTCCTGACAAATATGGAGGCACTGGTTCAAATTACATGACAACAATTTTAACGATTGAAGAAATCGCCAAAGTCGATCCGGCAGTAGCAGTTTTAGTAGCCGTTCATAATTCTTTGTGCTGTGGCCTTTTAATGAAACTTGGAAATGAAAAGCAAAAAGAAAAATATCTTCCACTTCTAGCGCAAAAAGGGGTAAATTCATGAGAATCCGGCAGCAAAACTATTTCGCTTGGAGTGCTAAGTGTCATTAACGGGCAGCCAATCAAAAATAGTTTGACATTAAATTTAAGAGCTACGATTGGCTACCGCTTAATACGGCCAGCGGACTAGTTTTGGGATTTGGTTTCTCTTTTCAATTTATGCTTAATAAAAATTATTTTCTAAACTTTTTTCTAATTTCAGGCTGGAAGTTTTTGCTTAACGGAATCATCTTCAGGATCTGATGCGTTTGCTATGAAAACAACGGCAACACAAGACGGGGATTATTTTATTTTAAACGGATCCAAAATGTGGATCTCTCAATCGGATATTGCTCAATTATACATTGTTTTTGCCAATGCTGATACGTCCAAGGGTTACAGGGGAATCACGACATTTTTAGTAGATAGAGAAGCTTCCGGTTTATCCGTCGGTAAACCGGAAAAAAAATTAGGTATCCGCGCCAGCGGCACTTGTCAAGTTAATTTCGATAATGTTAGGGTACACAAAAGCGCAGTGTTAGGGGAATACGCTCAGGGATATAAATACGCCGCCGGTTTCTTAAACGAGAGCAGGGTCGGCGTGGCTGCTCAAATGTTAGGATTAGCTCAGGGTTGTTTCGACGCCACGGTCCCTTACACCTTAGAGAGGAAACAATTCGGTCATAGCATTTTTAATTTTCAAGCGATGCAACATCAAATCGCGGAAATAGCCACGAAATTGGAGTGCGCCAGGCTTTTAGTTTACAATGCAGCCAGGTTGGTGGAAGCGAATTTGCCTTACGCCAAACAAGCGTCAATGGCAAAATTGTATGCTTCCGAAACTGCCCATGAAGTTACGAAAAAATGTATAGATTGGATGGGCGGGGTTGGTTTTACGCAAGATTTCCCTCAGGAGAAATATTATAGGGATTGTAAAATAGGTACGATTTACGAGGGAACAAGCAATATGCAGTTGAGCACGATAGCTAAATTTTTAAAGAAAGAATTCGGAACGGAATAATTTTTTTTCTTATAAATTAAGACTGATCTCTGCTCAAGGGTGTCATTTCAAATTTTTCTTGGGGAATGCAAGATGTCTTGGGTTGAGCAGACAGGCCCCAGCTTGGGCTGAGGGGAGTGGGGGCAAAAGATATGATTCTTATACTTAACTTATGAAAGCAAAAAATCTTTAGTGGGGGCGAGTGTCTTCCCCAAGACCTCAAATGACGCCACTTTTTTGCCATTATTTCTAAGAATTGTTATATCAGTTAAACTGACAATTTAAAAAGAGATTTTTTTTTTTTTTTTTTTTTGATTTTTTAAATATGTCTGCCGCACAAATGCATCCGCTATTTTTTTTAACGTTAAACAGAGGAGATGGGTTGTTATATTTGCTTTAAATGTTTTCAATAATGAATATTTTTGTAAGAAGTTTATTTTTATACTATGGGAGTTTATTTTTATAATATAAGAAATAAGCAATAAGCAATAATTACTAATTAGTAACAGGAAAAACAGTTAATGAATTTTTAAAAAATATATTTTTCTAACTTTATTGTTGAAAGGATCATAAATATTTTTCATTAAATTTTTTAAAATTGTTTAAGAATGTTTTTGTTCTTTGACAATGATCTACGAAAATTTTACCTTTGACCTTTTACCCTAACTTAAAAGAAAGTCGGCTAAAACTCATGAAAATTAATTTTAGGGGCTAATATTCTGAAACACTGGCCGTGGACAATCAATATGACTACGTCATAAGACTCAAGTTGAGGGTTTTTTTAAGTTTTCGAATCTTCAAAAAACGTATCAGCAAGTTTCAGGTCGCGTTTTGAGCACTAGAACGAGTCAGGAACACTAGAATGCTTTGCCCGGGTGAAAATGTTATGGACGAAAATTTTATGGATATCCATTCCATTTAATGGATAATTATCAATTCCTATGGATATCTGTTAATTTGTACTGACATCCATAGAAAATTGTCCATAAAAATAAATGGGTTTTTGGAATACCATGGAATTTTATGGATGTCCATCAATATATATAATACAAAAAGTCTATTGCTTTGTTTGGATGTCCATAGAAACTGATTGGTATGACCAACCCATATATCATTATGGATATACATATATATTTATGTCCCAAAAAACTGTGTTATGTTATGGACGTTTTGGAGAAGTTATGGTTCTTTGTAAGGGGCCGTTCAAGTATTACATAAGGGTAAAATTGACCTATTTCCAGTCCTTCCTTCCCTCCCCCTTGCAAGACAAAATAAGGAATGACTACCTCGCACCCGAAGTATTACGTAAAAGTTTTCAATACCCTTTTATAAAAGGGTAAAATTCGGTACCCTTTTATAAAAAAATGATCCTTTTTCTGCTAAAACAAAAAAAAAATTTAAACAATTTTTTTGTATCCTTGATATCAATTGAAAACAATCCGAAAAAAGGAAGTTGTAAATTTTAATGTATAGTTTAAGTTAATTTCACTTTATTGCTTTTTAAAGAGATTAATATTTTCACGTAAGACCAGCTAAACTCCTCCTCTCCCCCCCTCCCTCTGAAAAGAAAAATAAGGTTTTTGGATACTTATACTTGAACGGCCCCTAAGCCATATGTCTCATTGAATGTACCTATTTTATGAAATAAAAGGATGCCGCACGACAATACGCTATTGTTACCGCAAATAATGGATAAAAATAAAGTTTTTTTTTTTTTTTTTTTGGAAATGTCTCGTCACCCTTATATTGCTCTCGTTATATACCTGAGACGGTTATGGACAAAAACACATGCGTACAAGATGCCGCTTCAACCGCAGCGATTTTCCAGGACTTTTTCAGTGTTTTCATATATTAATGTCTCTTTGATTCTTTGTTTCAGATCCGCAGCACATCAATTAATAATAAAATCTTAATTTCAGGTTAAAAAAAATCATAGAAGATGAAATAAATCTCAAAATGATTTTTCCAATCAATGGTTAATGCAATATTACGTTGATGTGTTCAAATCCTACAACTGGCATCCAATTTTTTTTTTTTTTTTTTTTTTTTAATCCAAATCGGTGATTATTAAATGAATGGTCTTATTAGTATACCAAATCGGTAAGAAGCGGCGCAAACGAAATTAAAGCAATTAAAAGGCAATAAAATTTAGCAACAAAAGATCCATAAAATTGTATGGATGTCCATTTGTATCAATGGTTTTTTTTTGGATCCATTAAAAGTTATGGACGTCTATATAATTATATGGAGTTCCAAAAACCCTTAGATTTTTATGGGTATCCATGAACGAATTTTCACCCGGGTGTGAGCACTTTAATGCATTCTGAGCAAGTTTCAGAACCTTCAGAATTCTTCGCCTGTTTTCAGATTTCCATGTACGAAAAATGTGAACACTATTGCTCATTCGTAGCACTCTAGAACGTGATGTGAGCACGCTAGAACTCGTTCTAATCCAAAATCACTAGTGCATTTTACAATGTTCTACGATTTGCAGTCAATTTTCTCTTCAATAAATTTAATTAGAAGGTTGGATATCAGATAATTATTTGTACGATAAGTCAATTCAAGAGCAGTTCGATTTTCACAATCCTTTGCAAATAAAAAATTCTTTAAATCCTCTCCTTTTAAAATTTTTTCGGCTTCTTGCAAAAGCAATTTCACGGCTTCTAATTTCCCGTTTTCTGCACACACATGAAGGGCTGTTTTATTCCTATCATCTTTCATTGTAAAAAATGAACGGAGCTGCTCCAATGTCATTAATTCTTCCGCTTCGTTAAGTACAAAATACAAGATTTCAGTTCTGTCATTAAGTGCAGTTAAATAGCGAATTTTGGGCGAAAGTATTGTCCCCTCCACTTCCCCCCATTTAAATTCCGGCTTTTCTGTACCAGCAGCAGTGTGAAGTGCGGACCTGTTCCTTGCATCTGTCATCATAAGAAATTCAAATTTCTGCTCGTGATTTAATATTTCCTTTGCCTTGTGCAGCACCAACTTTGCTACTTCCGAATCTTTGTTATAAAGGGCAGCTTGCAAAACGCTTCCCAGTTTGCAGTCTTTAATCAAAAACAACTGACCTAACCCACTGGTGGTCGAGACTTTTTCAGATTTTTCCAAAATTAATTTTATGATGTCCGTTTTTCTGAGTGAAGCGGTGCAATGCAGAATGCTATCATACGTATTGTCTTTGGCAGTTAACAGCTGCCACCAATCTTCTGGTGTCAAAGTTTGGGTTAATTTTTCTAGTAACAATTTAACTGTTTCTGGCTCGATTGAGTTGCAACTGGAAATGATTGCATGAAGAAGAGTTTGATTTTCTCCGTTTTTCGAAGTCAACAATTCCCGTTCATATTCTTTATCGACATGTGCCAACAATGTTTTGATCACTTCCGGTTTACCGTTATAAACGGCTATGTGAAGAATTGTACTTAAAAATTCGGTTGATTCCCATAAATCCCATGATTCCCATAAATGATGGAATTTTACTTTTCCGGTCATTATTTCCTTTTTATCATTTGGTGACAATATATCTTTGCCTTTTTCGAACAGGAAGTGCAAAAGATCTGATTTGGCGTCACTGTCCTTCGCTGCTAAATGAAAAATCGTGCCTTTTTGGTCAGGACTTTCAGTTAAAAACCTGCACTGATCTGGAATCGGGAATATTTTTTGTATATGTTGTAAAATTAATTTTGTAGCTTCAAAACTGACGCTCAATTGAAAGACGTTAAGTACGTTTTCATTGTTTTTGTTTTTAATAGAAAACAACTCACGTTGTTGATCGAGTGGTAGAATTTTTTCTGTTATATCCAAAAAAACTTTAAGTAAATCCGGTTCATCATTTCTGACAGCCGCGTGAAGAACAGTGTTACCGTCGAGATCTTGGTTTATGAGTATCTAAAAACAAAAACAAAGGTAATGGTTTGCAGTTTGGGGCCATTCAGACGCGATGGCTAATAATTACCTGAAACAAGTCATCCTGACTTAACTTTTCCTTCATTTTCTCGTATAGCACCCCAAACGATTCAGTAAGATTTTTGCCTATTACTGTGTGAAGACAACTTCTATCTCTCAAACCGGTCGTCATCCATAATTTCCTCTGTTCATCTGGCTTCAAAATCTTCTCAATTTTTTCGATAATGAATCCTAAGACTTTTGGATTTGGGTTCGTAACAGCGGCATGAAGAATATTCGGAAATAAATTATCTTTTTCTAATATCAACCGATAAAAATCTTTTGAATTGAATATCTTTTCCATTTTTCCCCAAACTAATAAAACCAATTCGAAGGGACAAGTGACTACCCATCGAAAAAACATCGTTTCGTGGTATCTTTGAGTTGCTTTCATCATAAAAAGCTCCCGGAGCTTATCAGGAGGTAAAAATTTCTCTGCTTTTTCTATTAAAACCTCTAATGTTTGTATTTTGTACCAAAACACAACTTTATGGAGGACCGTACCGTAATCATTTCTCGCCATAATTAGTCCAATTAAATCATCGATAGATAGCAGCTCTTCGAGCGTTTTAAATAATAATCTCACCACGTTCGGTTTGTTTTCATGTATAATCAAATGAACAGCATTATATTTCCTATCGTCAGTCATCGTTAAGAATTCTCGTAATTTTTCAGGAGACGTTACAATTTTCCTAACTTTTTGTAATACAAATTCTAAAATCTCTTCGTCACCTAGATGACAAGCTAAATGAAAGATAGATGATCCGGATGTTCGTAGATAACGTAAGAAGCCTGCTTGCTTCATAGTTAATTCTACCATTTTTCTTTCTGGTAATATTCTTTCCGTCTCTTGGAAAACTAACTTTATTAAATTAAAATTTAATTTCGCTTCCCATGGAAAGTTATCTATTGCCAAGTGCAAAATGGTTGCTTTTTGTTTATCTAACGTTGACATATATTCGCAAAGTTCATCGTAAGTCAATAGTTCCTCTGCTATGGTGATTAAAAATTTTGTTGCCTCAAATCGTTTATGAATGATAGCGTTGAAAAGCGCGTTTCGTTTGTTATCATCCGTCATTGTTAAAAATTCTGACAGTTGATTTTTATTGAAAATGGTTTTAATTTTCTGGAAAATTACGCGGATCGTTTCAATCCTTCCGGCCGAAGCAGCTTCGTGAAGAATCGTTCCGCAAGAATTATTTTTTAAGAATAGTAACTTAACAAAATCCTCGTGTTCCATTATTTCTTCGCTTTTTTGCAACAAAATTTCCATGAACTTCGGATTTTTTTTAACAGCCGCTGCGAAAAGAACGGATGGGCCGTGCTTGTTACGCGCTAGGAAAAATTCGAATTGTTCTTCTTTCGCAATTATTTCCCCCCCAATTTTTATTAACATTTCGAAAATCCCCGCGGATTTGCTGTTTTTGATGATTTTGTACGAAGTTAAATATTTTTTATTCAGTGCCGTTAAGAAGTATCGCATTTCATCACGCGAAAAATTTTCCTCCATTTTTTCGAACAAGGATTTTGTCAGTTTCAAAATTTTGTTTCCGTTGCAAAACGAGCGCTTTCGAAAATCAAGCATTTGTAGTAAAAAGACTCCCATTTTCTTTTCAATTTTGAGCTTTTCAAAATTTGAAATAGCGATTCCCAAATTTCGAGATTTCCGGTGATCGCGGAAGCGGAAAAAAGCTGTCGATTCAAAATGTTCGTGATTTCGAACGAAGGATCCGTGGAAATAACGTGGCGGTAAATCGAATAAAAAAAATTAAAATTATTTTCGTATCCTTCTTGAGAGGCGATAGCTAAAACCGAATCCAAAGTCGTGTAAGGGTGTAGTATTTTGTGATCGAAAGCAATTCTTCTCAATTCTTGGAAATTTTCATCCGGGATTTTGTGTTTGAATCGAACATTAAAAAAATTTCGAATCATTTCGAATTCGCGCTTCACAAAAACATCTTTGAAGAGGAAAATGATTTTTTCTTGATTCTCCTCAGATTTTAATTTGTCGGTCGTGAGGTAATCAGAGAAAGATTGAGCAAAGTAATATTCCCGAAATGTAAAGTGAACGAATTCGAAGTTGTTTTCACCCTGAGATTGAATTAATCCAACTGCTAGATTTATTTCTTTGTCATCCTCTTGCGGCACCAACATTTTGCGTTTGTAAATTAAAGATTCTGCCAAATCCCGGTGATATTGTTCAGCGATTTTCTTCTCCCTTTTTTGACGCTTTCGTATTATTATTTCGCATTTTTTGAAATATATCTCGTATTTTTCTTTGACGAAATGATCATACAAGCCCAACAGATCATCCCCTAAATAGTTAAAATCCAATGATTCGGCTCTACCGTCTTCTAACCATTTTGTAAAATATTCCAAGGATCCTAACATAACTAAATTTAATTGCAAAGGTGTTCCTATGAATTTGGTTATGTCTTTTTTGAAAATCTTCCTCATTTTCGACAGTAATCTTTCTGCAAAGATGCGATCTTTTTTTTGATCAAAAATTTCAACAAACGATTCCTGCTTCAAAATTAAGTTCAAACGATCTCTTAAGTATTTTTCCACGAAAATTTTCTTCGTGTCGTCGTCAAACGGTTCGAACTGAAGAGAGATCGTTCCTAAATTTTGTTCCAAGTCGACTTTGTATTGTAAACGCGATGTTATCCAAATTTTGCACAGGGTTTCTCTTTTCAAAAATGTCAATAAATCTAGGAGTTTCTCCCTATCCTCATCATCCAAAACTTCATCGTACCCATCAAAAACAAGTAACAAGTATTTTGGAAAATTATTTTCGTTCATCAGGGCTTCTTTCAGCAAATTTTCGTTCAACTCGTTTTTCAAATTTTGATCTAAATCTTGCAAAAATTCAACACATTTCTCGATATCAAGCTCCTTGGATGTAATATTTGCTCTTATTGGTTTTAAATAATCCTTTAAGTTTATTCGAATAATCCAATGCGTTTTGGCGACTTTATTCGATTCGTACAATTTAGTTATGGTCGTAGTTTTGCCCGTACCCGGATTATCAGCGATAAGCATAATTCTTCTTTGAAGAATTTCGGAAATTAAATGCTCTTCTTTAACCACGCGGTTTTCTACTCTTTTCTTTCTTAAATCATTGTGATAAGTCAAATCATCTGGTAAATTCTTCTCGCCATCTTCATCTTCATCATCTTCATCATCATCATTTTCATGTTCGATATCTAAAACCCTCCCTTCCCAATCGTCATCGAAATCTTCAAGTTCATCACTTGTTTTAATCTCTGTCAAAAAAGTAGATACACATCCTTTCGACCCGTTCGAATTTTTCCAAGTAAACACCTCATTCTCCATTTTGAACCAATGCACCTCGCAGCTTAACGTTTTGAAACATTCTTCGGCTTCTTGTTCATTCAAACATCTCACATTTTTGTATTCTTGGAAAATATATTTTTTCGAATCGGATACGTTGCTTATGATAAAAATTTGCGAGAAATGCTCGGTTAACAACCTCTTCAAAACGTTTAAACTTACGAATATTTTTTTAAGTTTCCTTTTCACGTAAAAATCCGGATTATAAAATTCTTGCAAAACAAACGAATCCGAGTTCAGATTTTTCGCTTCGACCAAATAACATCTTTTCCCCGAATTGATTCGGCAAAAATTTTTCAGGTCATCACTTCGAAATCGATGGTTCACCAACAATATTTTTTCGTTAACATCAATTTTTCTTTCGAAGTCGTACTTTATGTTATTCAAAATTCGGTGCTAACGCATTCTTCGCCGAATTTACCGATAAAATATTCGTCTATTTTTTTATTGGGTTTCGATCGGACTATAAAAATATCATTCGAATTTGCGGAGTGACGAACGAAAGACTCAAAATCCATTTTTTGAATGATATCCGAATAAGGTCCGTCCAAGCTGCTCGATCCCAAAATTTCGTTTCCAATGTTAACTCTTACACCTTCGAGAATAAATTCGATTATCCCTGGATTGATAAATTTATATAATGTCTGAGTTCGAATCAATATTTTTAAAGGGATTTGTCTCCCCTGAAAATATACTTTGTTTTGTAGGATCACTTTTTGGGAATCGCTATCTAAGTGATCCAAACTCAGATCGTCATCAGATGTTTCATCGCAAAAATTCAGTAATTCGAATGTGTTTAGCATCCTACGTAGATGTTTTGTTATGTTCCGCTGCACCACAAATATCACTTTTTTTTGCGGTTTGACATCCAACAAATCAGAAATTTTATTGCAAACACTGTCCCAATCCTCTTCAGTAGGATTATGAGAAATCCGATAATAAGCCATTTGCATCCTTCCGCAAGAAAAGCTTCACTTATTTCCTTCGACTGAAATACGAGATTTTTTAGTTTTAAGACTAAGAACTGACTGTTGAAATTCACATAAGCTTTTCCATAGAGTCTTTGAAGTGCTTTTAACATCCCCAGTAGAGTGCTTTCCACTTTGTACACAAAAATTTTTTTATCGTCATTCAGAAATAAATTAAGAGCGTTTTTAAAAAATATTTTGCATTTTCTCAGTTTCACTATTTCACCCACACTTTCATTAATGAATTTAATTGTACTTTTCGGTTTTAAAATCGCGCTTTCTCGAATGAAACCCAGACATTTCGATGCAATATTTTCTGTATAAAACTTTAAAAAATCGGAGATATGTTGAGTTAACCAATCTCTTCCGTCTTTGAATTGAGCAAGAATATGGGGAACGCGAACGATCAATTCCGAATCATGATCACTTTGTTTATAATTAGAAATAGCATCTAATAAAACTGTTAAGGGACATCCGGGTAGGTTCACTTTTGTAATTTCAGACTTAAACTTTCGAAAATAACTTATGGCATCCGTATCTCCTTTCTCGTATGGATTGCAATCATTTTCGTACAAAATCTGCATTGCCATATGTGTTAATTCATGAGCGATGGTACCTAATATTTCTTCTCAACTTCTTTTTGCAGATATATATATTCTCCCAATTTTGTACTCTGTTATTCCTCGACAACATTCAAAGGAGGTGGTAGGATGGACTTTAGAAACGTCTTCTTCGTCGAAATCGAAAATGATATCTAAATAATCCGCATATTGTAACACTTTGAAAATGAGCGAAATCTCCGGGATTTGATCCAATGTAGAAAAGTAGTCCTTAAGTTTGTCTGCTAAATTTACGACAGGCTTTTGAGACCTTGATTTTGATATTAAGTACAAAATATGAGAATTAGATACTGATGGAAAATATTGAACCATAGCTTCTTCCAGTGCTAATTTTTCTTTTTGTTCGAAATTTTCCATAACTTTTTTTTCCTCATCCGTTCCGAATTCAGCTCCTATAGATTTTAAATAAGCGTAACTAGCATATTTTTTAAGATGTAAAGCGGTGAAAGCTGCTGATTCATTCTTCACATTTAAATATAATTTGGAATTTTCATTCAACGTTAAATTTTCAACATCGCCAACTTCACCACTTTTGATAATTTCGTGCAAATGATTTCGTTTGTCAACAAAAGTTTTGATTTCGTTCGCGACTTCACCTTCGTATACTTCGTTTAAATTAAATCTGGCAGGAAAAAAAGAATCCGATTTAAGTAGCGTTAACAAAATTTTGTAACTTTTGCGGCTCCAAGCATAATCCGCTGCCCTATTCCCGCTTTTGTCAGGCACGTTCACTTTCACTCCACATTTTATCAAAAAATCCACGATGACCTCTTTTTCGTACTTAACAGATATTATTAACATTAAGTCCGAATTTTCTTTAATCCAGTTTACTAAATCTTTGCTGACATTCTCTGCTATGCTGTCGTCAGGTACTTGGTAAGGCAAATTCTGGATGATAGAAGAAACAACATCAAACAAGGGTGAAAATTCCCGAATATTGACTTCCAGCTCATTCAAGAATTTTATTTCTTCATTTTCCTCTTCTTTTTTTCCCGACTCAACTCCTTTGGCTTCTGTTGATTTTACTACTGCTCCTTCCTTTTTTTCTGCTGTTGCAACTCCTTCTTCGCACAATCTAGCCTTCTTAGGCTCAGACATCTAAAATTAAAAAAGATTTCGTATTTTATGCTTAATCAGAAACTCAGCCTCAAAACTATTCCGCTTGGAACGCTGTGTCTTTTAACGGTAGCCAATCTTAGCTCCTGAATCGTTGTAGAACTATTTTTGATTGGCTGCCCGTAAAAGACACCCGGCGCTCCAAGCGGAATAGTTTTGCGGCCGAGTTTTTCTTTTAAGCTTAAAATAATATGAAATCTTTTCTCAATATTTTTTGCAATTAAATCAAGAACTGAGTCTCTCACCTTAAAAATTAATCGATGATATCTTCGTAAAACGATATCTTAAGAAAAATAAATAATAAGTGGCATGAGTTGCGTTACTTTTTGTCTCATCGTCAACTCTCTAGATAAGATTGACAAGAATTTGATAAAAACTTTTCCTGGTTACCAAACTTTAGTTTATTTAGGAATCAGGGAATGGAAGAAATCGTGTTCTTTTAAAGTCTACTGGGTTTCGCCAAACTTTCCCACACTCAACAATCTGTGACACGAAATTTCTGAACATTTGAGATCGCTTTCGATCGCGATTTGGTTTTATTGCTTAACAAGCAATGTTAGCGTATGTATATTGTATGCTCAGCGGAGAAAAGAAAAAATACTTTACCAGCTAAAAGACAACGGCGATTTTTCAGCACCCTGGCACGGCACCAACTTCCATTCATTCACTACCCAGATGTTGGCTGTTACACAATAATTATCTTGCTTAGTCCATTCTGCAAAAACAAAAAATTAAAAAAGGTTAATAACTACCAAAAAAAAACGATTAAACGCGTGTTTATTTCCTAAAGAGTAAGCTTCAGTGATTATCGGAAGAAATAATGGTTGTTTCGTTTAACACACGGTTTTCTGGGGAAAAATCCAAATTTTAAATATCAGACGGAACTCATTTTGTGTACCCTGAAATTTTCAGTGCACGTTTCCGCTTGTCTGAATTGTATACGCAGCCTAAAAATAATTTCAAAAAAATTTGCAGTCGAAAAGCTATGGTTTTGTCTTCCGGGTTCGTATATACTAGGAAACAAGTTGAAACTTGTTTTAAAAATTCCAGGATACACTAAAGGAGTTCGCCAGAAACCTAAAATATCGTTTTTTCCCCCTTAAATCGAGTATTAGAAAAAAAAAAAAAAAAAAAATAGGTATTCACTGAAGCCAAGTCACAGCACAAACAAAGCGGAGGATTAAAGAAATTAAATGTAAACTTTATAGGTTTTTGAATAATTAAATATATCATCATAGTGCTTTAAAGAACATTAGGAAAATTATATTTTGATGCAGAATATACCGTATCTATTCGTAACCAAACTCGAAAGGTCTAAACCCAAAATGGATTTTTTTATAATTCACATACTCTTCTTATTTCAGCTAAAGAGTATTTTTGCTACATTTTTAAATGAAGACGAAGTAAAAATATCTTTTGAAGTAATTAAAAAACTCGGAATTCGACAATGTGTTTTAGTCGGAGACGTACAAAATCGAGATTTGATTTTTTATGCAAAAAAATTGTCTTCGGTCAAGATACCGATTACGTATATGAATTACAAACAATCCATTTATTTTGTTGATGGTACTGAGAATCCACATTTCTCGATAGGACTGATATTTAAAGACGAAGATTTGAGAAAAATATCTGAAGTTTTTAACATGGTAATGGCTTGGATTATTTTAGAGATCTTATATAACCAGAGATGCAAAATTTCTCCTCGCGTTCTTTCCTAATGGCGGAAATTGTCCGAAAGTTAAATACAGGCGAGCGCCGCCATATTTAGTAATGAAACATTATCTATCTATCTCTCTCACTCCTACAGAATTAAATATATACCAAATACATGGCGGATAATTAATTACGTCCCATCTCTGGTTTTATAGGATCTCCAGTTTACTTTTTTGTCGAGGATATTTGTCGTTACAGTAAAATAAGGATGACCAATATAACTTTGATTTTATATAATCTGTATAATCTATTTTATTAAAGGTGAACACTACCAAAATGCAAAATTTTGTCTGGCTAACATTTCTGGGGAACGATGCACAAAAAATTCAGCTCGACGAACTAGCAATCCCTTACGATTGTGAATTTATCGTGATCCAATCGAAAAATTCGGCGGCGTTCACACTGACAGAACTGTATACTGTTAAAAGGAAATTTTTCTCGCTGGATTATGGAACGTGGACAAGGGATTTCGGTTTGCAAACTACGAACGGTAGCTTCTATAGCAGGAGAACGAATTTGCAAAGAACAGAATTAAGAGTTCTAACACATCCGGAAGGAGAGGTAACCGATACCCAGCGAAAAAGGTGACGTACTTTAAACGTCATGAAGATGTCAACCATATACGTACCGGAGACGTCATCGGGCATGGTCATTTTTCGGGACTATTTTACGAGACTTTCGACGTCAAAATGACGTCATTAAGTATTACTGATAACGTATCTCATTGAATGACGTCAATATGACGTCTTATTGACGTCGTGACGTTTGTATTTCGAAATTGAGTTGGCGTCAGTACGACGAAAGTTAGACGTCAAATAGTCACAAATATTACCGGTCGTGCTGTCTTGATGTCACTATGACTTCGAAAATCTCGTAAAATCGTCCCGGAAAAAGACCATACCTAGTGACGAAAATCGGACGCGTCACCATGACGTCACCCTTTTCGCTGCGCGTCATTTTGACCTTTGACACATGGAATTAAAGGTTACAAAGAAACAAAAAAGTATATCATGAAGGAAATCGTTTTAGTCATTGTTATTATTTTAGACCGAAGAGTTTGCAAATATGGCACTCGCTGAAACATTGAATGACATATTCAACGGTTTTGCTGACAGATTAAACCTTTCGTAAGTTTAGCAATATGTACCACTCCGTTAAAAACTTTTACTATATTATATTATTTCTTTTTCAAGTGTTCGGCGGGACCTTAGGAAAAACAGAACTGACCATGTAAAATCACTTGTAGCAATAGGTGATGTTAGTGCCTACGCTGCTTTACTCGGATTTCATTTAGGATTGGTAGATCATGCTGGTCCAATTATGACAGTAAAGTAAGATGAAAAAACATACATGAACTCTTTAACTACTCAAGCATTTCATGAACTCCTGAAATATTTACATGAATTTTTATTTCAGAGAAAAGTGGTATATTGAACGTCCATCTGGAAAAATTAAATCTGATTATTACCTTCAGCCATTCGAGACCAACGTCTGGCTTTTGCTACTTTTTTGCGTGCTATTTGGCACTGCTCTAGCTTTAATTGTGCAAACCACGACTCCATATAAAAAACGCCTCCTGATCGACGATTTATTTCTTGGGCTAGAATCTTTTTGCGGCCAGTGCGGAAATAATGATATCGAAAGCAGTTATTTACGATTTCTCTGCATATCGTTACGTTTAACTGCTATCATTTCCGTCGGGCTATATGGAGCTATTATTACGTCTTTTTTTGCTGTAGACATCTTTCAGCCTCCGTTTAAAAATCTGAATGAATTTTTGTCTAACAGAGAATATAAGATATTGCAACATAGTCCGAAAGATTCAGCTACTGATAGCTTTTTACCAAAAACGGTAAAAGGGATAAAATTATCTTTTCCTGTTATAAAATAAATACTGAAACTATTTTAATACCCAGGTAGATCACAAAAATTTCACAATCTATTTTCCATACAGCTCAGAAGAAGAATTTTACGAAAAAATATGCCACGGAAAATATGTTGTACATATTGTCGAAGGGCATATGGACGATTACAGTTTGTCGTGTGCAACTTATGAAATGCCTGGATATTTGGGATCGATATTGTTCGGCCTAGATTTAAAGCATAACAGTCCATTTACAAAAATATTGAACAAAAAGTGAGTGTAACTGCATTTTCATGAACTGTAATACTAAAAATGATCGTTTTCTATATATTTATATTTTTTTGCTATAACAGCTTAATTCGTTTCCGCGAAAACGGAATTCTAATGCGATCTGAAGCAATAGATAGACAAACAGTTTTAAAAGAAACTTCAAATGACTCAGTTCAGGAGATTAAAATACAACAGTTGACTCAAGTCTTGTTAATACCTTTAATAGGAATTTTACTCGGAGCAATTATTATGATCATCGAAATCAGCGTATGGGGAATTTCGCATAAAAATTAATAAAACAGAAGGAAATAAGAAATTACTAGAAGAAAGAAAAATATTTCTAATCTGATTGATTAAGGCCGTGCCAGCGAGAAAGGTGACGTACTTAAGATGCCATAAAAACGCCAACCAAATTCGGACCGGAGTCGTCATCAGGCATGGTCACTTTTAGGGATTTTAGTCATTTTGACGTCATTCAATACGACTGATAAAATTTGCCACTATATGACGTCAATAAAATGTCTTATTGACAACATAACGGTTGTATCCTGAAAACGAGATGACGTCATGCAATGACTAATATTATCGGTTGTACTCCTTTGACGTCATTTAGACGTCGAAAATTTCGTAAAATTCAAAAGCTTATATAACAATAAGTTAAGGATTTTTCAAAACTCTAAAATCGTTCAACAAGTTTTCGAACGCGTTATGAGCACAAGAACGCACATCAAAAAAGGTGACGTCGAATTTTTGTCATCAGGTATGATCATTTTCTGGGAAAATCTTACGAGATCTTCATCCTCAAAATGACCTTATCAGCTATGACCGATAATATCTGCCACTGAATGACGTCTTAGCGACGTCATATTGACGTCAACTGGACTTGGAAATACAAACTCCCATAATTATTATGACGTCTTATAACATCTGTCACTGAATAACGTCAATAAGACATCTAACATGAATATGGTTGGTGCCTTCATGACGTTTAAAGTGCATCATCATTTTTGCTGGGTCCGTTCGAAGCACTCTAGAGCGCGTTGAGCACCCTAGAGGGGTCATGTACATATTACGTAAGCATGTTAAGGGGGGGGGAGGGGGTCTCGTAAATGCTTACGACACGTTACCAAGGAGAGGAGTCTCACACTTCCTTACGTAAGCTTTTTTCTACTCTGACCAGGAATTTTTGAAATTAAAATAAGTACATAATTAATTAATTTCTTGTCTTTTTTTAACTAACATTTAGAGAATAATTTCTATACAAATCAATAGGGACTTTAAGACAAAAATTTACAATTTCATGATGTGAAACTTTTTGGAATAAACGACAGTGACTTTAATCGCGTAGATTGTTTTTACATGGCCTAAAATTGTTTGCAGTAGCTCACACTTTGTGCAGTTGCACAAAAAAAGAAAAAAAAAACTTACGTAATATTGAAGGGGGGGGGGGGGGTTGCGAAAATCTTACTCATGCTTACAACGGGGGGGGAGGGGGTTGAAAATGGCAAAAAAAATTCTTACGTAATATGTACATGACCCCAGAATGCGTTTTGAGCAATTTTTCAGAGCGTTCTTAAAATTCTTTGCCTGCTTGAAGGTTTTCATGAACAAAAAAATCGGAGAAAAATTGTATCGAGCGAAGTCGAGTCAAGGACCTGAGCTGTCGAACCGGGATCGACTCGACATCTGAAATCGGAATTTTTCTGAATTCCCATGTTTTCTCCTCTTATGACATTTACTCAAAAAAAATTCACACGAAATTTGCAACATTGTGGCGCCATTTCGAAAAATCACTTTTAAAACGCCAATAAAGCTTTTAACACAAAGTCATAAATATTATTCAGAGCCTGCATACAGGAACATAACAATATAAAACACTCTCAAGGTGATGATTATGCATTCTAATCCATCAGAAAACAACATCCAAACTTAACAATATCGGAAAAAAAGAAAAGACTTCAATTACTTCTCTCGATTAAAGTAGAAACCCGGCGAAAAAAATTACGTCATGGTGAAGAGTCAGATTTTCGTCATCAACTCTGGTCATTCTCCGGGACAATTTTCGCGGAGATTTTCGACGTCAAAATGACGTCAAGGGAGTAAGACAGGTAATATTTGTGGCTCCGTTGTATTGACGCCAACTCGATTCCGATATTCAAGCATATGACGTTTGTGACGTCAATAAGATGTCATTCAATAACAGATGTTATAGGTCATATTTAATGACCTCATTCTGACGTCGAAAATCTCATAAAATAGTTCCGGAAGGAGACCATGCCTGATGACGTCTCCGGTATGGTCGACGTCTTCATAACGTATAAAGCACATTATTTTTTGCTGGGCATTACGATCAGCAAAAAGGAGACGTCATAGTTACATGTCAGATTTTCGTCATCAAATATGGTCCGGGACGATTTTACAAGATTTCCGACGCCAAAAGGACGTCAAGAGAGTAAGACAGGTAATATTTGTGACGTCAATAGCATGTCATTCGGTAACAGATCTTATAGGTCATAATTGACGTCGAAAATCTCGGAAATAGTTTCGGAAAGAGACCATGCCCGATATGACATCTTCATGACGTTTAAAGTACGTCAACTTTTCGCTGGGCAATACGATCAGCAAAAAGGTGACGTCATAGTGACATACCAGATTTTTTTCATCAAATATGGCCATTTTCCAGGACGATTTTACGAGATTTCCGACGTCAAGAGAGTAAGACAGGTAATATTTGTTACTCCGTCGTATTGACGTCCACTCGACTTCGAAATGCAAACATACGACGGTTGACGTCAGTAAGACGTCATTCAATAATATCTGTTATAAGTCATTACTTAGTGACGTCGTTTTGACGTCGAAAATCTCGTAGAATAGTTCCGGAAAGAGATCGTGCCCGATGACGACTTCGGTATGGTTGACGTCTTTATGACGTGATATTTTTCGTATTACGATCAGCAAAAAACATTAGGGCTGTTCGAGATCTGACCTTTCCGAGGCGAGAAGGTCTCAGTTTCGTTACGAGACTCTATTAACGAGACAGTCTTGATTACGAGACTTAGACTCTTCCGGTTTCAAGACGGTCTCGAATAGCCCTAAAAACATTGTGATCATTTTGTTATGATCTCAGATTATCTACTTTAAATTCGTTATGTTCTACGGTTGGAAAACACCTATTACGTTCATCTTTCCTCGTGCAAGGGATCAAACTGAGCCATGTATCATCAATCACGTGATCAAAGGTGCTAGAAAGATTTTCGGGGAGTGGAATTATGTTTAGGAAGCTACGGAAATGAATTTTTTTAGCAGGAAGAAGGGGAACAAGAACCAGGCAGCATTACTTTTCCCTTAGCAAGACTACGGTCCTGATAGAGAGACAAATCACAGTATATTCTGGCACTGACTATCATTCTAAATCCATCATTCTAATTTTCCCACTTATGAGGAATAAGTAGTTATGTATATTTTAATCCGTCCGTCTGATTGTTGAATTTATTTACGTCCTCGAGTCAACGACTTGATCTATGATCGATCACGCTATTTTTGAACTATGCACAAACTGCAAAAAAAAGGTTTTTTCCCCCTCACGAAAGATCTCATTTTTAATGAAACTTTTAAAAAGGACTTTAAATAGTTTTCTATGAAAAGAGGCGTGTTCCGTCATCGTTATCTCATATTTAGCTTCCAATCGAATAATGCATACCTTTTTTTTTTCCTATCTTAATTTAAAATTTCAAGGGTCATACACCCTTGGAGGCCTTTTTAAAAGTTCTGCCGTAAACGTTAATCAGAAAAAAGAAAATTCTATCGAGATAAATTTGACGCAAAAAAAAAAAAAAAAAAATGACACACCTCCAAAAGCAGAAAATAAAAGTAGGACTTTGCCCTTACAAATCACCGGGTTAAAAGGTAATAAAAACAAGCAAAGTGTGTAAATTTTCAATGAAACCGATAAACGGCACTGATCTGATTAACATAAATTTCTGTTAACAGTCGCCAAGGAAACAAAAAGATGAAGTACCTTAATGCAGCATTCGTGGCACAAGCTAAATAAAGGTGATTAATTGCTTTAGCTATATTCCTTCAAGGACGTCCTTGATGTCAGGAGGGTGTTTGCTTTTTGTTTTTTTGATAAAACCTGTTTATTCAGTTTCTGCCTGACTTCAGTTATGTAAGGTGTAAGGTAAACATAAATCAAAACATTCGAGTTGAGAAAGAAAAGTACCAAGTACCACATTTGTTATCATTCTAGTTGGAATTTTCGAAGTGAGCGGGAAAGAAAAAAAAAGAAAAAGTGAGCCATGGCTTTGAGACCGAGCTTCCAAATTTTAAACAGCGTAAGTAACCTTTTTTTTTTTTAATTAATTTTCCGGTGTTTACGGTTATTTTTTAAAGTTTCTGATGAAAAAAGTAGGTCGTGATGATAAGTAGGATTTTTTTGTTTTTAAATTGGATGTTATGAAAGCTTTGTTGTCGCTTATTGTGTGCCTCCTCCTGAAATGATATCATGGAAAATTTCCAAGCTAATCCGTACGTGTTTTGACATGCATAAAAGGATTTTGAGTTTTCTTAAAAATTAGCCTCAATATAGGCTAGTGCTTTCGTTAATAAATTATAAGCCCTTAAACCCCACCCACACCTCTCCCCTTCCTTGTCCGATTTATCAGGACTTTGCTGAGCTTTTTCAGCATTTTGTAGATTTTCAAATTTTCACTAGTCATAAATTGATTTTTTTTTTTTCATTTCCAATTTTCTGCGTTTGTCTCTGGAATTGCAAATTGCTTACATGAAATTCACTTTTTTTTTTCTCCCTTCTAAAAATCTTATCTATTTTCTTGATTTTTTTTTCCGGGCTTTTCATTAATTTAAAAAATTGTTGAATGTGCCTCTCACCCATAATCGTTTAGCAGCGTTGCCTTGCCTAACGGAGCTATCTTAGAAAAGGAGACGGAGGGGGGGGGGGGGGGGGGGGGAAGCGGGGTTGAGAAATGTAAGCAATTTTCAATTCCGTGTTTTAATTAAAAATAAACCATTTCTGAATTGCCTAAAAATATCGGAATTTAATGCTCTTGAATTTATTTATTTGTTTATTTATTTTTTTGATAACTGGTCCCCTTGTGAAGAGATTGGACATTTCCAGTCGTTCCCAACCATTTTTCCTAAAAAAAGGAATTTCCTAATCTATTTTTCCTAATAATTTCCGTTCCTAAATTTTATTTTTCCTAACCATTTTTTTCCTAATTTTCAATTCTCCTAAAATTTTTTGATTCCTAAAATAAAATTTCATAGAATAAATATTTTTCCCTATTTTTTAAATTCCTAAAATTTTTGTAATAATTTACTAGGCGTAGCTGCGAATTTTGGTTTTTCTTTTTATTTTTGTTTTTTTAATAAACCACTATAAAAATATAAATGTAAAAGAATTTAAAAAAAGATTAAAAATTAAAAAATTTACTACTTAAAAATTAGGTAAAAATTTTGGAAACCAAAATTTTTAGGAAAAATGGATTAGGAATTTTTTTTTTTTTTTTTCAAAAACATGGATTAGGAATTTATCTTTTTTAGGAAAAATGGATTAGGAATTTATCTTTTTTAGGAAAAATGGATTAGGAATTTATTTTTTTTTAGGAAAAATGGATTAGGAATTCATTTTTTTTAGGGAAAATGGATTGGGAATTTATTTTTTTTTAGGAAAAATAGATAGATCAGGAATTTTTTTTTAGGAAAAATAGATCAGGTTTTTTTTAAGAAAATCTGGCATTTTCTCGACAAAGTCTGAAGGTTCAGGATTTTCCATAAATTATTAAATATAGATTAAAATAAGATCAGGATTAAAAATAGATCAGGTTTTTTTTAAGAAAAATAGATCAGGAATTTTTTTTAGGAAAAATGCATTAGGAATTTTTTTTTTTTTTCTTTTTTTTTTTTTTTTTTTTTTTTTTTTAGCAAAAATGGATTAGGAAAAATGGTAGGGAATCTTTTCCAGTGAATTATTTTAATGCATTTTATTAATCTCTTATATAAAAGGAGGCAATTTAGAACTTTCCTTACATCGCTTCCTCCCAAGTCGGCTACAACAGTTTATTTAAAATTCCTTTCCGCAAAGAAAAAAATGAAAAAAAATCATTTGAATTGCTGGAGAGTCCTCCCCCAAAAATTATTTCAAACACTGAAAACACTTATATCGAAAACCGACATTTTGGTTTCTGGAATAGAGAGAGCTGAAGCTTCTTTTTCCCAAAATTAAATTTAAAGGAATTAGGGTAGGCCGTTCTATTAAAAATGATAGGAAATATTAATTTAGGTTATTTCTAGGCAAATTGTTAATTTTCCTTTTTTAAAAAAAAAAATGGGGTTGCATTTTGTCAGTATAGTATAGTATTGTTAGTGTTTGTACCCTTAGTTTTTAGCCCTTTTCTTGCAAGTTTTTCTGGTGCCCCAAACGATTTTTGAAAGTTTAAAAAATTCTTTGATTTTGAAAAAATAAAAAAATAAATTTTTTTTTTTTTAAATTGCAAACTTGTGAAAAACTTGTTTAAAAATTTCGAATTTTAAATTTTAACATTTTTAGAAAAACAGAAAATTGCTGATAGGTACCATGAAATCTCAAAACAACTCAGAAATTCTTTAGTCTAAAAGCCTGCAGTCTCAAAAAAAAATTTTCTAAACCTTAAACAAAAATCGCTGCTCGAAAAAATTTCTAAAGCCTCAAAATGGCAATTTTACGGGTACAGTAATGCAGAGCAAAAAATTTTGCTTTTACCGGTAATTAAACTCATTTTTATAGGTACATTAATTTTTATCGGTTACCTATTAAAAATATTGCTTGTGTCGTATAAATAAAAATAGCTTCCAACAGTTCAAGGACATCTTCTTTTGAAGACTTACGAGATCAAAACCTGCCTCCTCTTAAAGGCGCATTAATAATAACAACAACAACCATAAGTTGACAGTAACCGAGTGGGGGCTCGTCTCTAGATAAAATCGATCAACTTTTAAATAACTGAAAGAAAAAAAAAAAGCAGCATATGATTTTAAAGATGTTACTTTCTCCTGTTGATAAGAGTTCGTTTATCTTGTAACCTATTTACATGTTTATTATGTGATTATTATCAAGACTATTTTTCTTTTTTTTTTCCAAAGGTGTGGAAAACTGCCAAGCAAACTCAGCAATGCAAAAAACAATTACTACAATGCACGAGGTTCATGTCAGCAGTGGCTCAAACCAAACCTCAGCCTTTAGGAAATTTGACGGAAGATGAGCTTGCCATGAGAGAAACAGGTAAATTTAAATGAGAAAAACTTAGAAATTCAAACGAAGGATAATTATTTTCCATTTTACTTTTAGTGAGAAAATTAGCAGCGGAACAAATCCAGCCTTACGTTAAAAAAATGGATGAAACTTCGGATATGGAACCAAAAGTTGTTCAAATGCTTTTTGACAATGGGGTAAGAAAAAGCATCGAATTACAGTCTGAATTTTTAAAGTCTAATTCGAGGCAGATTCTATAATGCTTAATTAATTGATTTTCCTTTCCTTTGATTCTAGTTGATGGGCATTGAAGTAGCGGAAAAATATGGAGGTACAGGGTGTAACTTTATGGTGACAGTACTGACAATAGAAGAATTATCCAAAGTCGATCCGTCGGTTGGCATATTAGTCGCTGTTCATAATACTTTAGTTTGTTCTTTAATTATGAAAATAGCAAGCGAAGAGCACAAGCAAAAATATTTGCCTATTCTTGCTCAAAAAGGGGTAAGTAAACTTTTAAGACACTTATATTTCCTTTTCTGCACTTCCCCAAATTTGAAACCAATCACGTGATTATTTCTCACGGAAAATAAATGGCGGCCTTTTAATTTTTTTTCAAATTTTGCCTAAAATAACTGTTAAAAGCTTTTTGCGTTGATGAAAAGGTAATCTCTAGAGAAATCATAGATTGAAGTGGAGGAGGGAAGGGGGGAAGGGGGGGTTAAGTCCAATATTAAAGGAGGGAGAAAGCCTCAGGACGCACCAGTGGTGTATGTCTCATGGTAACTTGCTCTTAGAATCAACGCTGCCATCTACAGATTAAAATAAAAATTCTTAAGTCCTGTAGGAATTTCTACAAGAATTTTCTATAAAGCCTAATAGGAAATTTCAAATATGCCGCTAAGTAAGGACAGAAGCTGCAAAGATTTTCCGTTAGGTTCGTTAGATGTCCTTAAAGGTAACCAATAAAGTCTGAACATTTCTGACAATTGTTGATTTTGATTGGTTACCGTTATATGCACATCCAGTGCTCCTAGCGGGAACGTTATGCAGCTCTGGTCCTCAAATTTTTTCTCTTCATTGACCGTAAGCAAGTAAAGTGAAACGATAACATACATTCGCTGCTGACCACTACCTTTTAACATTTCAGGCTGGAAGTTTCTGTTTAACGGAACCAACAAGCGGAAGCGACGCCTTCGGTTTAAAAACAATAGCCAAACCAGACGGGGACGATTTCATCATAAACGGATCAAAAATGTGGATTTCTAATTCCGACATAGCCGAAGTATTTCTCGTATTTGCAAACGCAGACCCTTCGAAAGGTTACAGAGGTATCACCGCCTTCTTCGTCGAAAGAAACGCCAAAGGTCTTACCGTAGCCAAAAAAGAAGATAAATTAGGGATCAGAGCTTCCGGGACTTGCATGGTTCATTTCGACAACGTTCGCGTTCACAAATCCGCCATCTTGGGGGAATTCGGACAGGGATACAAATACGCAGCCGGATTTTTAAACGAAGGAAGAGTAACAATCGGCGCTCAAATGTTAGGATGTGCTCAGGGTTGTTTCGACGCCACAATCCCGTATACACTGGAAAGGAAACAATTTAACAAAAGCATATACGAATTCCAATCCATGCAACATCAAATTGCGGAGGCAGCGACTAAACTCGAAGCCGCTAGACTGTTAGTTTACAACGCAGCAAGGCTGGCAGAAAGTAATCAGCCATTCGTGAAAGAAGCCTCCATGGCGAAATTGTACGCATCGGAAATCGCTCACGATGTTACGAGGAAATGCATCGACTGGATGGGTGGTGTCGGATTCACAAAAGATTTCCCCCAGGAAAAATTTTATAGAGATTGCAAAATCGGTACGATTTACGAGGGGACAAGTAATATTCAATTAAGCACCATAGCAAAATTCATTAAAAATGAGTTCAAAACTACATAAAAAAATGATTTAAGAATAAAAATATAAAAAAAAAAGCGTGTGAAGTCCCATTTCATGTTAGAATTATTAAAGAGATTTATTTTAAGATATTTTAATTAGGCCTAAAATATTAAATTTTATTCGGTATATATTATATTTTCCTGATGTGCAACAGATGTATACGATATTTATGTTAAATTTATATTAAATTCTTTTTATTATTTGAAATATACTTCCGTTTTTATATGAATTAGTACCTATTTTTGTAAAGCAACTTAAAAAAAAAAAAAAACTTCTTGTTTTAAGTAAATACGAACCAGAAAAACAAAATCAAAGTTTCCCGCAGCGAATGAAACGTTTACACAAATGTTTTAATTTAAGTACGTTAAATTGAAGACTGTTGCACGCCAACGGCCATACCATGCTGAATACACCGGTTCTCGTCTGATCACCGAAGTTAAGCAGCATCGGGCGCGGATAGTACTTGGATGGGTGACCGCTTGGGAACACCGCGTGCCGTTGGCTTTTTTTTTTTTTTTTTTTTTTTTTTTTGTTTATTTTGGTTTTTTGGTTTTTTAGAACTTACTTATTTTGTCCACTCTTTGAGTGCCTCTGGTGTATTCTTTTACTGAACATCATCCAGGTTCCTTATTTGATCCTGATACCGATAAAGTCCAACTAAGAGAATTACACCCTCCCTATGCCTTAAAATAGTTTTTATGTTAGTTAAAAATTTATAAAATTACTTATTTTTCTATACACATCAAATTTAACAATAAAAAAATTTTTAAACTCCACACTACACTCATATTCCTCAATAAAACGGCTGTAGTTCGTAGCTTAAAATTGTTGCAAACTTTCCCCGAAGAGAAATAATTGTTTATGAAAATTTTAAGTTTTTTTTTTTCACAATTCCGAAAGTTTTGCTTCTAAACTAAAAACTGCCATTCAATTTCCTGTTAAAACTAATTTTGCAAAAGCATTCCCCCCCACCCCCCCCCCTTTTTTCTAGAAAATTATTTTAAAAAACTTTCAAAAACAAACTGTCAAAAATAATATTTTGGAACTTCTAGCAAGATCATAATTTCTCCAACTTTTTTTCAAGGACATCCTTGATATCTGGAGGGTGATAGCTTTTTGTCTTTTGATAAAACCTGTTTAATCAGTTTCTGCCTGACTTCAGTTATGCAAGGTGTAAGGTAAAATTGCTATCAATCTAGTTGGAATTTTCGACGTGAGCGGAAAAGAAAAAAGGAAGAAAAGCAAAACTGAGCCATGGCTTTGAGGACGAGCTTCCAAATTTTAAATAGCGTAAGTTAAGTAACTAAATCTAAATCATCCGCAATTTGACGTTCTTCATCATCATCCTAAATCTTCTAAAGCTTCCCCTATTAATATCTCTCGAAATAAATTAAACAAAACTGGTGAAATGCAACATCCATAACCTATTTTTTAAAATTAATTTTCCGGTGTTTAGGCTGATTTTAAAGTTTTGATCGAAGAAGAAGGTCGTGGTGATAAGTGGGATTTTTTAAAAAATTGGATCTTATAAAGGAATACAAATATTATTAGGACTTTAGTGGAGAAAACGACGTATAGGGAATTAAAAGATGAGGTAGAGGATAGAAATAAATGGAGGGAACACTTTTTGATTCTGGCAAAACTTAAGATCTGCTTTTGGGCATAATACCAATTATTATTATAAGTTGACAGTAACCGAGCACATAATCACAAAGGTGTTACTTTCTCCTGTTGATAAGACATGGTTTATCTTTTAACCTATTTCCATATTTATTACCTGATTATTATCGACTTTTTTTTTCAAGGTGTGGAAAACTACTAAGCAAACTCAGCAATGCAAAAAACAATTATTACAATGCACGAGGTTCATGTCAGCAGTGGCGCAAACCAAACCTCAGCCTTTAGGAAATTTGACAGAAGATGAACTTGCCATGAGAGAAACAGGTGAATTGAAACGAGAAAAAACTCAGAACATGCAAACGAAGTATAATTATTTTCCTTTTATTTTTAGTGAGAAAATTAGCAGTGGAACAAATCCAACCATACGTTAAAAAAATGGATGAAACGTCGGATATGGATCCCAAAGTTGTTCAAATGCTTTTTGACAATGGGGTAAGAAAAAGCACGGGATTACGGTGTGAATTTTTAAAGTGTAATTCGAGGCAGATTCTATAATGCTTAATTAATCGATTTTTTCCCCTTTGATTCTAGTTGATGGGTATTGAAGTAGCGGAAAAATATGGCGGAACAGGATGTAACTTTATGGTAACAGTATTGACAATCGAAGAATTATCCAAAGTCGATCCGTCAGTTGCCGTATTAGTCGGCGTCCAAAATACTTTAGTGTGTTCTTTAATTATGAAAATAGCAAGCGAAGACCAAAAGCAAAAATATTTGCCTACCCTTGCTCAGAAAGGAGTAAGTATATTTTAAAAACGATTCGATTTCCATTTATGCATCTCAGAGACAAATCGCCTAATTCGAATACAATTACGTGACCACTACCTTTTAACATTTTAGGTTGGTTGTTTTTGCTTAACGGAACCAACGAGTGGGAGCGACGCCTTCGGTTTAAAAACAACAGCCAAACCAGATGGGGACGATTTCATCATAAACGGATCAAAAATGTGGATTTCTAATTCCGACATAGCCGAAGTATTTCTCGTATTTGCAAACGCAGACCCTTCGAAAGGTTACAGAGGGATCACCGCCTTCTTCGTCGAAAGAAACGCCAAAGGTCTTACCGTCGCCAAAAAAGAAGATAAATTAGGGATCAGAGCCTCAGGGACTTGCATGGTTCACTTCGACAACATTCGCGTTCACAAATCCGCCATCTTGGGGGAATTCGGACAGGGATACAAATACGCAGCCGGATTATTAAACGAAGGAAGAGTACAAATCGGAGCTCAAACGTTAGGATGTGCTCAGGGTTGTTTCGACGCCACAATCCCGTACACACTGGAAAGGAAACAATTTAACCAAAGCATTTACGAATTCCAGTCCATGCAACATCAAATTGCGGAGGCAGCAACTAAACTAGAAGCTGCTAGGCTGTTAGTTTACAATGCAACTAGGCTGGCAGAAAATAATCAACCATTCGTGAAAGAAGCCTCCATGGCGAAATTGTACGCATCGGAAATCGCTCACGATGTTACGAGGAAATGCATCGACTGGATGGGTGGTGTCGGATTCACAAAAGATTTCCCCCAGGAAAAGTTTTATAGAGATTGCAAAATCGGTACGATTTACGAGGGGACAAGTAATATTCAATTAAACACCATAGCAAAATTCATTAAAAATGAGTACAAAACTACATCAAAAAAATAATTTAAGAACGAAAAAAAAAAGCGTGTGAAGTCTCATTTTATGTTAGAATTTCAAAGGGATTTACTTTTAAGATATTTTAATTAGGCCTAAAATATTAAATTTTATTTTGTATATATTATAATTTCCTGATGGGCACGATAATTGTACTCGATATTTATATGAAATTTTATTTATTATTTAAAATACTCTTCCGTTTTTATATGAATCAGAATTTTTGTAAAGCAACTAAAAAAAACTGGGGAATTATACCATCAAAGAAATTCCTGTAGTCCTAGCCCTAAATTTTGCATATGAAAATTAATCGTTACAAAGGAATGCGACTTTGTTGCAAATTTTCGCTGAGAAGTTATTGTTTATGAAAATTTTCAAGTTTTTTTTCGGAATTTCGAAAGCGTTTTAATTTCTCCCACTATTTCCGAAATAAAAATATCCGCACGAAAACTGCAGTAAAGAAAATGAATGTTTTCTGCTTACCTGCTACGAAGGAGAAAAATTTCTCTGAAACAAGCGCAGTAGTTTGATGTCGTATAAAGTCCGATTATTTTGCTATCAGCCATTTGCCAGAAGGTCTTTAGAATTGCGATCTTAAACTCTACTGTAATAGCTGTAACAGAATTTTCTATTTAATTCGCATGTTACAATAAAACTAATTGTAAAAAAGAAAAGAAAAAAAAAAAGAAGCTCTACCTTAAAAACTGTTAGCATCCCCAGATGATTTGTTGCAAGAGTTCATCCAAATCCAATTCAAAGTATTTTAAGGGAAATGGAACATTGGTACACTGCTCTTATTCAGCGATGCAACCGGCTTATTCACCTGACAATCTATTCCATAGATTAAATCTGAAATAAAGTTAAAACATAATTAATAATTAAGAAAGAAGCGACCGAAGAATTAAACCGGACCTTCGGTTAGGGAGAGCTTAGCGGCCCTGAGACTTAATATTAAATTGACTTTACCAAATAAACAAACCAGCAAAAATGTTAAAAAAATTTTGTAACAAAATTTGACATTTTTTTAACAATTATTTCTTCAAAACAATACTTGGTCCTAAATAAAAGTTGACCAATACTAGAAAATCTAAATTTTTATTAATTATTTTTATTAATAAGATTTAATAAATCTTTAATTTTCATTAATTTAAAAAGTTTGGTCTAAAGCGAAAGCCCATATAGCCATTACACAATCACCGGTTTTCAATTCGATTAATTGAAAAATTAATTGAAGACAAATTTTTTTTTTTTACCATTAAAAACTGCTGAAACTAATTAAATAATTTCAATTCTAGGCAATTTCCCACTCGGAAAGTCAGATAATGATTTTATCAGCTACTGGTTCCTAAAATTTTTACCCCACCAAAATAAGAAAACTTGCGAAAAATTAAAATTTCAAAAAATTCCTTCAGCATTTAAAACAGTAACAAGCGCTTCCCAGAGGACCTTCCTTCGGTTTTCTACAGCAATCGCTTTGATTTCCACTGTTTCCTTCAAGCTTCTCTTTGTTGCCGTCCAAAAAGTTTTCTTTCTTAATTTTCTAATTATAAAGAATAAAACAAGTATTATTCCAAACGAATAATTAGTAACTTTTGTCTTATTTACCGCAACGGTAGCTCTGACGGGGTATTCCGGCCAACCGGCTTGTTTCGTGTATTCAATTGCATAATCGAGATATTTAAGGAGTTCGTCTTTATAAGCGGCTTCGCTTTCACTGGCAAAATCAGCTTCTCTTTCTTTTTTCAAACGCTCTTCTTTCTCCTTGATTTGAGCAAATAAATTTTTCCGCGTTTCTTCTTTTTCTTGCTGTTTCTTGATTTTCTGATTGTTTCTCCATTCTTCGTTGATTTCCTCTCTTTTAAAATTCTGCACCATTTCCCATTTATTAATTTCCTTTTGTATTAATTTATCATTTTCTAATTTTTCCAGGGCATTTTTCCGTTCTTCTTTCAGCTCAAGTATTTTCCGTTTTTTTTCTTCCGCTTCATCCGAATTCTTCTTCCCTTCGTCTTCCTGGTTGTTGTGAGATTTTAATTCGAATTGCGGACCTTTCGACGCTGCGATCAAAGAGGCAACCTTTTCAGATACTTTTTCTCTGTGATCTAATAACTTCTGTCGCTTTTCTTTTTCTCTTAATCTTTTCTCTCTTTCGAATTTCCTGGAATAATCTAAATAAATTTGGTTCAATTCATTCTCTTCTTTTTCTTCCAGCTTTAATGTTTCTTCTAATTCCAGTTCTTTCGCAGCTTTGTTAGGTAATTCTTGGCTCTGCCTTTTTCGTTGTAATTTTTCTTCACGTTCGCATTTTTTGATCTCCTTCATTTCATTCTCCATGTTAATTAAATCGGTTTTCTCCGATTCTAATTCTTTGCTCGAATCATTTCGCATTTTAAAATCGGCTACTCTAAAATTTTAATTAAAGAAAAAAAATTATTTACTTAAAATGCTGGGCTAATTTTCTAAAAAAATCTTAACTGTTCATCGAGCATTTTTTTGTATTTCTGAATCTTCAGCTTCTTGTTTATTTCTTCCTCTCGTTTTTCTTTTACTGCTATTTCGACATCTTTCTTAATCTTATCGATGAATTCCTGTTCGGCTATTTCGGATTTTTTCTTCAAATTATTTTTAAATTCAATCTGCTTGCTCCTCTCGTGCAATACCTAATGCAAATTTTTTTATTTTTTTTAAAATTCCGTTGAACGAAATTGAAAGCGCTCGATTTTTTTTTTACTTCTTTAAAAAAATTCAGACCTAATAATTAAATATACCGTAACCTTGAAAATTAAATGATAGGATGCTGCAACCATCTTAACGGCATTTTATAAAATAATTTAACGCTCTTTTGAAGATTTTCGCTTCCACACTGAGAACGGCCATTCAATTCTTTTTATAAAACGAATCGCAAAATAGGGATGGACGACAACACAAGATTTCTTGTGTTGTGTTGTGGTTTTGCGTTGAAAACAAATGAAAAACAAGATCTTGCCTTGGCTTGAGAATTGTTCAAGATTTTCCTATATTTTCTGATTATATGTGAAACATAACGTTTTACCGTGCAAAACGTTTTGGAAAATGTCATGTTTGTAATATGATTTGATGTAAATAGGACAATTACCTTGGCAATGGACACAATTCCTTTCGCCAAATAATTATATGGCTTTGTTTATATTTTTTTGTTTACTTTTTTCTTCACCGCCATTACAAAAAAAGTGGGAGAAGAAAAAAATATTAACTTAGAGCTTCACTGCCTTATGTTGCAAGGTCTTGAGCAATACACAAGAACTAAACAAGACCGTCTTGTGCTTGTGTTGTCTTGTGTTGTGTCCATCCCTATCGCAAAATAATTTTTTTTTTTTTTTTTTTACTTGCTAATGCTGATGCTATATATTTGAATTGCTTCTTTGACTGAATCTATCCCTACCCTTCATCATTGTATTTAAATTTCCTCCCTCCTTTTAAATATATGCCATGTTTAAGTGACTTCTTAGTCCCACAAAAAACCAAAATTTGACACTTACCGCAGAATGAAGAAAGCTCGACAATATCGTCTTCGAAGTATCCTTGTCTTCGTAAAACACTTTTCTAGCCTTTTCTAAAACTCTCTTTTGCTCCTTCTTTCTATTCTCCAAAATTTCATTATACTCATTAATCTTTTTCTGCTTATCCTTTTCGGTTTTTTCCAATCGTTTTTGTTCTCCTTGAGTTTTAATACTCTAAAAAAAATACAAAATAAATCAGTTTCCTCGCTACATTAAGGAATTAAGATTCAAAAACTTACAGACAGTGTATTTTGCCATGTTTTTGTCATTCCAAGAGATTGCTGCTTCTTGGCTTCTTCTCTTGCTGCCAATGCAAAAGCGGATGCTTTTTCCTTTTCCCATTTCACAAGATGATCGGTTATTCGACGCCACTCATATGGACTAAAAACGACTCCTTCCGCAGGCCTAGGACCAAACTTGCAATGCTTCGGGATGTAATAATCCCCGGTGTAAAAATATTTCATGTATAATTTTATCTAACAAAAAAAAAAAAAAACAATCAAAATCAGCTGACGTTACTGTCAAAACATTAGTCAACGGATTTTTCATTTGTCTGTGAGTTCAAAGGTTTGCCGCTATGCCGCGCTGCGCTGCGCTGTCGGTTAAAGGTCATTGGTCGAGAAAGCAGCGCCACACGGCGGATAAAACACGATGAAACAATAGACGCCGATTAGCATTTTAAAAAAGATCTAGGGTGAATAAATTAACGCTTGCTTTTTAGAAAATAAACGATTATATGATAATTGCATCCGACATTTAATTTAAAACAATGGTTAATAGAGTTTATCGAAAAAAAAAGTACGCTTTTCAAATGCTTGATAGGTTAAGTTATAAAACTCAATGAAATGCAGCAGTGCAATCCGTTAATTGAATTTTGAGCTTTTTTTTTCAGCTCATTTTGCATGTAGAAAAAAAGAAAACAATTAAAACAATTAACCAAAAAAAAAGGTTTTATTTTCCAGCCAGAGATCCTTTTTAAAAACAAAAAACCGAACTTTAAAATTAAATTCGGTTGAAACCTTTGAAGGTAAGAAATTCGGCATCATGAATAAGGCATGTCAGGACTAGAATATTTCCAGACGTTGTAATCGGATATAATAATTAGGTTGCACGAGGTTGCACATCTCCATTTTGAGATTTCGGGATTCTTTTACAAAATGAAAGCAACAAACGTTCCCAAATTATAGATTACACGTTCTTTTTTACAAATTCATTTTGAAAAAAACCGCGAAATAACACAACGTCGTCGTAAATTCAACGTCATCAACGTCATTTTTTTTTTTTGTTAGTCTCGCAAAGCATTTGTTTACGTATCAGATAAGTTACCTTTATCTTTGATAATAATTTTTAAATGAGTCAAAAATTAATGACATTTAGTATGAATTTAATCCATGGGCGGTGAAGTTCATGCATCGTCGAAAAGTTTTGATACATAAGACTCCAGGTAATAGAATATATGTGGAATGTGGGATTTATAACGGGAATTTTAATCATTCAAGGTCTAGCTCCTGATTGTAGAAAACAATAGCGTGATGAGATCTTTTTAAAAATACGTCATTCAAATCTGTTGAGCAGAAGTGAAACTTGTTGAAACAAATAAAAAAAAAAAAAACAAGATCATTCAAAATTATAACATGAAAGGGTAAACACAACTTGAAAACGGATAAAAGAAAAAAAGAGAATTAATTTTTAAGGTTAGGTAAGTTAAACCATAAAATTGTGCTGCACTTTGACCTATTGCTAATTCTCATCATTTGCAAAAAGTGTAATTGAGATGATGAATTAATCAAGTGTAACAGATAGAGGTGTTATTCGATTCAACCTATTTTTTTTTAAATTTGTGTATTTTGTTAAATAAAAAAATTAGATCATCACAATTTGAGGTTATGCTTCAATGTCGTGAAGAGTATTGAAAATAGACTGTCAGGATGTAATTTATTGTGATTTGAGATAAAAAATAGGCTTTGTGTTTGCATGTTTGAAGTTGCGATGTTTGTCATGGATTATATTTTACAATCAGGAATTTACCTTGTGTGATACTGTAGCATAGGAATTAAAACGTTTTTAGCTTACGTTGAATTTTTTGTTTCAGATTTCAAAAAATAAAGACAAATAAAATTTTAAGCGTTAAAAGGAATTTTATCATGCTGACTTTATTAAGGCTTTAATTTTGGAAGGGAAATTATTTTAAATAAGGTAAGGTTAATTCTTAAGTGATGGTAAACGTTTATGGTACATAGAAGTTTGAAATTTTAGCAAAATTAAGTGATAAAATTTCGTGAAGCACTTTTCAATTCATTTAAAATGTTCATGGTCGTATTTTAATTTTTTTGTTGCAGAAAAATGAGTCAAGGCAGATTGTGGAATCCCACACATGTTCAAGTAACTATTCAAAGGGCTCGAAATCTCCTTATAAAAGGGAAAAATGGAACAAATAACCCATTCGTAACCATAGCCATTGGGAAAGAAAAATATCAAACATCCATAAAAGATAAGGAAGCAAGCGATGTCATCACATGGCAAGAACAATGTGAACTCCTTATTCCAAAAATAGGCAACACAGCCTGCATCGTTTTGACAGCTTTACATAGGAATCAATTAGGAATTGATGAATTCCTCGGGACAGTCAGCATTCCATTGTCATCTTTTGACTTTTATGAAAGGCTTAAAAGTAGATGGTACAAATTGGAAGGTAAACCGGGGAAAGAAAAAGGGAAAGATAAAGAAAGAGGAGAGCTTGAGGTTAGAATCGCTTTTACCGTGAAAGCTTCCGCCGGATCTTTAATGGATTTAACCAAAAAAGAAAAGCATAAATCATCTTTGGGCCATTTGTCGAATGTAGTCGGAGGAAGTTTGCTGAGTCTCGGAAGTAGCGAGAAGAAACTCGGCATAAAACAAATTGCCAAATCAATCAGTAAAAAAGTTTCCAAGAAAAAACGAGATTCGAATGGAGGGGACGGAGCGAGCGAAAACGGTAGCAAAGAAAGCATAAATCACAGCCCGTTTTCCAGTTCGAAATCAAGTTTCAGCAACGTGGATCCCGGAGTGATAAGCGAGGACGAAGACGAATTCACATTCGATAATTTGTCCCACAAAAGCTCCGGCAGTTCGATCAACGTCAATCCCGCTTTAGAAAATTTAGCAGGAGGGGAATTCCTTCGACGTTCGGTGAAAGGCCCTCCCGCCAAACCCCCAAGGTTTTTACCCTCCTCCGAAAAGCCCATGGACGAATGGGAACAAAAATTATACGGGAAAAGCGACAGCTTAAAAAGGTACACGCCGGAAAAAATAAAATCATCTCCGGTGTTCGCCCCCGAGCCTCCGGATTCCCCGACCGTCGTCATTTCCGCTCCCCAAGAGGAAAAACCTTCGACCCCGGAAAAGTTGGAAACCGTGGACCTGAAAAAATCATCCGGATCCTCGACGCCGACTTCGACTTTGGATTTTTCTCCGTCCCCGAAGCCGGCGGAAAGGAAACTCGTACCTTCCCCTCAATTACCGAAACAGGATTCGACGGAATCGGAACCGAAGGAAAAATCGAATTTCGCGAAGAAGTTAAAACAATTTCAACCGTACAAAAAACAAGAGAAAAAAGATTTGGATCGATTTATCGTCGGGGAGGAGGCCATGGCCAAACCGGAAGTCTCGTCGAGGCACTCGAAGGAGATCGTAGAAGCTTTTAATAGTAAATCAAGGGACGACTTGATCGATTTGGTCCTCGACCTCAAGAAAAGTTTAGATCACGCCAATCAGCAAAGGAAAGAATTAGAGGATTATTTAGATCAACTTTTGCTGAGGGTTATGGAAACTACACCTAAAATTTTGCAAAATCCATACATGAATTGCAAGGCCCAAGCTAATTTCGATTATCGTCGTTAATTTTAAAAAAAATCAAACAAAAATAGGTTACAAATTGTGATACATGAATAAATTTTAAAAAAATGTTTGGGATGGAAAATTATTTAAATAATATGAAAGTGTGTCATTTAGTAGACAGTAATCAACATGATGTGAATTGGGATGATTGCTGTAGCGGAATCATTTGCATTGGAAAATGGTATTAAAAATTCGAGTTATTAACGGTTCCAAGTTTTTTTTTTTTTTTTAAAGTTTAGAATTGTAAATGTTTGGATCCGACGTCTTTACCGTGAAACAATTAGCAGTAAAATTTTTAAGAGGTTCGAAAAAAAAAATTAATTAATTAATAAACAAGCTTGGGGGCAGGATTGGTTTTGCATAGTAGCCATTTTAAATTTTTGAATTTTAATTTGCCAAAACACATTCCATTTTTTTAAAAGTTTTTAATCGTCATGTAAGATATCTGAAGACGTGAGCGGATAAAGATTGTTTACATTTTTAAAAAAAACCATAAACAAAAATGTTTAATTTATTCGCTCACGTCTTAATGTGTATTTGTGTGAGTGTAACTAAAATAAAAATTAAAAAAAAAAAAATGTAAGGACGATAAAAATGAAGTGTTAACGATTTACATTTTAACGAAAATTCAAAATTTTAAAATTAAAATGAGTCAGTGTTATAAGTTTGCAAGTCCAAACAGCAGGCCATCATGGAAGACAAAGTCCATTAGTAAAGATCAACTTACAGTTTTTGACATCCAAATTTAAGGACCGTGTTTTTTTTTTTTTTTTTTTACGAGGAGGCTTTATAAATATTGGAAGAAATGGCTGTTTTGTTTACGGCACGATTTACGCCGAAAAAATTCGAATTTTAGGTATCTAATGAACTCCTCTGGTATACATTAAAATTTTTAGTGCAAGGTTCAACTTGTCTGAAATGTATGAGCGGCGGGAAAATAGTGTAAAAAAAAATTGCGTTTGAAAACATTGATTTTGTTTTCCTGGTTTGTACTTGCTAGGAACAAGTTGAAACTTGTACCGAAAATACAAGGAAAAGTCAAAGGGATTTGTTAGATATCTAAAATTTAAATGTTTTTCCCGAAAATAGAGTGTTAGACAGAACAGCCGTTCCTTTTGGTATTCCGTGAAGCTTCCTCTTAACACTCTGATAATTATTTAACATTAACGCAGACCTGTAGCCAGTCCGAGGAATGGTAGGGGGAGGGTTGAAAGTTTTTAAAAAAAGAGCTCCAAACATGGGCGGATCTGGAATTTTGTTTTCTAAAGAAGGCTAAGAATAGAAAAATATTCTGTTTTTTCAAAATTTTCAAAAAATTTTCAACTGAATTCAAAAATTTTCTGTTTTTCCTATATTCAGGCAAAATCATTTTCAAAATTCTAGGGGGGCCTATTCTACTAATTGGGAGGCGGATCTAGAATTTTTTTCTAAAGGGGGAGGCTAAGAATAGAAAAATATTCTGTTTTTTCAAAATTTTCAAAAAATTTTCAACTGAATTCAAAAATTTTCTGTTTTTCCTATTCACGCAAAATAATTTTCAAAATTCTAGATTTTAAAATTCAAAATTTTAGATCCTCTCATGGCTCCAAATGATTTTGTATGGCATGGAGATTGGGGAATAAGGAAAAATGCATAAATCTGAACCTCAGATCCAAAACGTCGAATATTCAAAAATCCAAAAATAACGCTGCTATATTTTGATTTCCCATAGCAAACGTTTTGGCTCTGAGGGACAGAAATGCGAGCTTTTTTAAATTATTATACGCCGAAAAAAAAAATCACGGTTGGGTTTATGCCCCTCTTCTCAGGGAGTCTAAACCCCATTCCCAATGGGAAAGAAAACATTAATATTTATAAAATATTTTTCAATATTTTAAAAATATTATGGAAATATTTTTTAAAACAAGAAATAATAAAAATTAATATTTTAAAAATTTTGACAATGATTTTAAAAATATTTTTATTGCTTTTTGTTTCAAAATATATTTGCAAAATTTTTTAAAATGTTGAAAAATATTTGCAAGATTTTTTAATTTTTTTTTTTCTCATTGGGTTCACACTCTACCCTGGCTGCAGGCCTGTATTAATAAGATTTCTTTAAAAAATAAAAAATAAAAAATTATTCAAATCACTGAAAGCGGTGATCCATCATCAAGTCAATATTAAAAAAAATTGGGGCTAAATTACAAGTGGTGAAGCTTTTGGAGTCAGAATTTATTAGAAACTCTAAACTTAGGTTCCCCACTGACAGTTATAAAAAAGGATTCTGTTTGGCAAACTAAAATACAAAATATCCACGGTAAAAAGAAAAATATGTATGCTTATTAGGCGCTTAAAAACTTCAATGACATCAGAATTAAGATCACGGAAAATTAAGTGGTTTTGTAAGCAAACAGATTTTTTTTTTCTTTGACAATTAAGATTGGCCATAAACGATTGCCATAACAATCGCATTTTTCGTTTTTGTTATGAAATTGCTGCTAATTGCCTCACAGAGAGGTCGGATTAAAATTTAAAAAAGCTTTTCAAATTCGAACATTTTTGTTTAAAAATGTAGACGAAAATGCAAATTTGATTTTCACTGCTAGCCTTTCGGCGCTGGAATAACGGAAATGGCTTAGGCAATTTTTTCATCTGGCTGCAATCTGGTGACTGTTTTTTGATGAAGACTCTAGTGGTCCAATACTTGATAAAATCATATTTTGGAAGAAATTTATATGTTGCTTCCGTATGCAGCTACGGTATAGCCCTCTAAAGAAAGAATTTTAAATCTGCCTTTTCCATGTTCAAATTTTCAAGTGCTGCCATCTGCACTGTGTAAATATCGTTTAAAATCGTTTCCAGCGAACAAAACTTTCATTATTTTTTTTAAAATTATCAATTTTTGTATATTATTCACGGATCCCTTGTATTATATTTTTTTTTTTTATAAAGCTTAAGCTTCCCTATAATTAATTAATGCAAACGTTATTTTTAATTAATAGTGCAATTGTTATTTAAAGCAATTTTGTTTGTAAATGTAAAATATCATATCTTTGAATTGCCTTAATTGCATATTAACGGTTAAAAAAAATCATTAATATTTTAAATTATTTTGTAATTAATTATTTGTTTATAGTATTTAAGTGCTTGAAAAATTTAGCGATTTAAAAGGTTTTTTTTTTTTTCATTTATTTAGTCATTTTAAACTTAAAAAAAAAAACACCAAAGTATTAACGTGCCTTATTGCATAGATCTTTCAAAAATCAATCTCGAAATTTGTTATTTATTAATTTTTTTTTTTTTTTTTCTTTCAAAAAGAATTCGTTTTTACACTTGTACAAGCACAAAAATCTTGCTCTTCCGAAGTTGGAAATGATTCATAGATTAATAATTAGTGTCGTATAGATTCTTTTGTTAAATCGTCATCCGCCTGTTCTTGTTTAAAAAGATGCCATATTTAGGAGGGGAGTATTAAAAATAATATTTTATGGAATATATCAAACCGTCCGAATAAAAATAACGATCATGACGTTTTAAGAAAAATAAATTTTTCCTGTTTTTTTTTTTTTTTTATTCCTTTCGTCCTTGCGACACTTCACGAAAAAAAATTAAGGTGTAATACTCATCAGACGAAATACAATAACTTGTAATATAAACGGTACATGGGCTCTGAGATGAAGTTCATCGACCTTGGGTCTTCACCTACGATACTCGAAGTTAATAATACTGCAAGAGCGTAATGTTAGGGAAGTCATTTCAATGCAAATAGACCTAAACACGCACGTTTGGAATGCCTACTTGGGATGGAAAGATGGTTACAAAAGAAAACGGAACAAGTTGCACGACTCCAAAAAGTTAGGTCAACCTGATATTTTGCTAAGAAAAAAAAAAAAAGGTTTGAAAAGTGCATCAACGTTTTTAGTCTTGAGGTTTCATTCAAGCGGATTAATTACTATTATGAATCGACAGATTTTTTTTTTTTTTTTGAATGGTTGTTACTTCCAAAGTAATCAGGTTACTATACTGTATAAATACTTAAAACGATTCATTCAAGTTGCTGTTGTCTGAGCATATTTAAGATAATTAAATTTTTTTTTTCATTTTAAAAACTGAAGTTAATATCGGTAATGCTACTACGAGTCATCGTTAAAGTGGCTATAAATTTTTTTTTTTTTTTTAATGCATAAAGGGAAAGATTTTATATTCGCACATTGTTTTCTTTTTAGGGCTTGGTACGAATTTTAGGTCACATTAGAGCATATAGAACGTGGATAGCAGTGCAACCGTTGACTAAAGGAAGAACAGCACTTGAAAGAACGTTGAAGCAATTTTTCGTGCTTCAAAATACTTCGACCTAATAATTTTCTTTTTTTTTGGGGGGCCTCTTTTCGGGCATCTTCCAGACCATCATATAGCCAAAACATACAAGTCAAAGGGGCTTAAGATAAACTGGAAAGTTTACGCAAAAAAAATTAAAAATAAAAATTCTCGATTTTGGTGGCCCCATAACGGTATGAGAAAGAAAATTACTATCGGTTGGGGGGAGGAAGGGAGAGAGAGCTTACCTTTGAATTCCAAGTTAGCTCACGGTGTTTCAGCGCCTTTGTACTCTTGAAGACTGCGCATTTGCCGAAAAGAACTGTTGCCCTGCGCCTGGAGAGAAAAATTAGTTTAGTTTATTAAGTTAAAAATTAAAGTTGTTTATTAGTTTGAAGATAATATAGAGTAACAAAAATTTGCCTCAGAGTATTATTTTTCCTATGATTTAACACATGCTAATATGTTTTTGACTTATCTTCCCCTTCAAAAAACGTTCTTGTAGACTGCCCCCCCCCCCCCGTCCTTTTTTCAAAATCATTATTCTTTTTCTGAACTTGGATCCTGACCAGCGGTGGGATGGGTCCATCTCGCCATTGGGGGTCGTTCATAAATTACGTAAGGGGGGGCTGAGCCCCCATTTTTTTCTAAAGGGGGCTAAGAATAGGACAAAAAGTTCCTGGGCAGGCTGACCCTATTCAGGCCAGGGGTCGTCCATGTACTACGTAACACTTGGAGGAAAAGTTGGGGGTCGAAGGAAATGTTACGCATTGTTACGGAGGGGGGGGGGGTGGGGTGGGAGGGAGCTGGGCCATGTGTTACGTAATTTTAAAATTTAAAGTTATTTCAATTTTATTTTACTCTTTTAAAAAAAATTTCCCGGTTATTCTTCAAAATAAAAAAATGAAACATTTTTGTAACTCGTAAAAACTGATTAAAATTTACCATGAAACTGGAAAATTTTTTGACTTGTAAAAGCGAAACCCAAATATTTTTCAGAGGGGGGGGGGGGGAGTTAGGTACCCTTCTTACGTAATAACGAATTGGGGGGCTTACAGGTTGCGTTACAAGGGGGAGGGGGTCAAAAAGTGGCCGATTTTGCTTCGCGTAATACATGGACGACCTCCCATATAATTTTCGAAATTCTAGAGAGGGCTATTCTGCTTCCTGAGGGGGGGGGGGCTCGTGATTGAAAATACGATTTTTTTGGGTGCCGAGGACCCCTAAATTTTGTGCTTCAATTTGGTAGTTTTCATCAAGCCGAATTGTAATTCTAACTAGCAGGCTTTATTTTCCAAAACCGGAATATTACCGCACGTAAGACAAAAAATTCGTCATTTTCAAGGGGGGGGGGGCAAATACCCAGAATTTTCTTTCACGAACAGGTAGTTCTCTTTCGACCAAAATCTGGCTCCAGAGGATAACTGTGCAGATGGCAGCACCAGTACTTTTTTCAAAAAGAAAAACTGAAAAACCCTTCGGTTCCCCTTCACTGAAAACAGCGCCGGCTTTACAAGTTTTGGCACGCTGTGCAAACATCTTTTTTGGCGCCCTGCTTCAAATTTTTTTACAATAATTCCCCACCCCCCCAGTTTTATTTTTTATTTTTTTTCCCTAATATTAGTTTTCATCTTTTATAATCTTTTTTTACCTTAATAATGAACGGCAAACGAGCAATTTTTCTTCATTTTTGCGCCCCTAAAATTTGGACAGTATGTGCATGGGCACGGAAGGCACATGCCTAAAGCCGGCGCTGACTGAAAAACCCTTTCGGTTGACCCAACCAAAATGTTAGTAAAGCAAATATTACCCCAAAAATTTTGGTTAGGACAACCAATTTTTTGGTTCAGCCAATCAAATTTGGTCAGTTGAACCAAAAAATTGGGTTGTTCAGGTTCAGCTGACCAAATTTGATTTGCTGAACCAAAAAATTGGTTGTCATAACCAAAATTTTTGGGATAATAATTGCTTTACTAACATTTTGGTTGGGTCAACTAAATCGTTTTTCAGTGTATCTATTAAGGGTTATCACTGCACTCTACAGATAAAGTCGGAACTAAATGTTCAATGTTAAATCATAGGAAAATCTTCATTAATGGCGTAACTTTCTGTTTTTGTTTGTAATTTAAAATTTTATTCCATCTATGAGCTATCTGCAGGAAAAGTAATTTTAGGTCCAGTTAGCTCTGTTTGGTTTAATTGGTAAGCCTCTTCTATAGGAAGTGTATGTATTAAAGGTAATCAGCGCTCTGCGGCGTAGTTTCTCCCTAACGCTCCTCATAAGTCCAGCACGCACTTCCTAATGCGATGCCCACAGCACCACGCTGTTTCCGTTCCAACAACAAATGAAGAATACCTTTCTAGGGAACGCTCAAGTATTACGTAAAATTTTAGGGGGGTGGGGGTCCGCATTAACCATCTTCGCCATAAGCTAAGTATGGCGAAATATCTTACAACGGGGGAGGGTCCAAATTCACCGAAATCATGCATACGTAATACTTCAATGGCGCCCTACCTCTCCCTTTCTTACTCTTAAACTTTATGTAGAATTCAAGGAGTCCGAAATGTCTTAGTACAATGTGTAAACACAAACTCAGATAACATTGACCAATGTAGAATTCACAAATTTTCATACTTACAATAAAATCCAATCATTCCTCTCCAGTCATCAAAAATCCCATGAAAAAACAGTCCAAGATGATAATGCACAGTACATGACAGATTCAGTACCTAAACGGCTGATATAAACTTCAGTCCTGACGTCTTGTTTGGATACCTGAAACATACGGTGATTTTTTTATTGTTACTTTTCACGATTTACAAGTTTAAATGTTTTAATTCAAATCATAACGCATTTAATGCTCGTCATTAGCTCTTTTATTCAAAGAAAACAATAATAAATAATAAAAGTTTTATGTTTGTTTAATTCCGAACGATGCAACCATTGAGGCAGATCCATTTCAGTTAATGTCACGTCAATCATTTTCGTCAGAAACTTCCGTATATAAAACATCTTTTTTTATTTCTCTCTTCTGGAACCGGAATTTAAAAAATTCGTTGTTAAGGGATGCATCATCGATAAAAAATTAGAACAAAACTTTTTTCGAAAAGAGATAATGACACATCGAAAAAAAATATGATGAGTTAAAACAAGGGAATTTAAAGACATTGGAGCTCAGTCTCGTGCGGTCTTTAGACGAGTGCGGAAGCGTCGCACGTGCAGTTAGGTGAACTATTTCAGGTGAATCCCGCCGTATATTAAGCGGTATAAAAAAATTAAAAAAAATTAATTAAGATTATTCAATTCTGCAATGACCTTCGAATGGGGGTTACGGATTTAAAAAAAAAAAATATTAGTTTGAAATTTTTTTGAAATAAATTTAAAAAGTGCGCCATTTTTTTTCCAATATGGCCACCAAAACAAAAAAATTTTGAATTTTTGAAATTTTTACAGGAATAAAATTTGAATGAAAACTTTATTTTTAAAAAAAAGTGGGGAAAAATGATACTCAGAGAAAAATATCCACGATGTGAAAAAACCGAGTGATTTTTTTATAAAAAATTAATCTGGAACAGAAAAAAATAACAAAAAAATAAATAAGACAATGCAGATAAAAAAGTGCTTTATGTGGCAGTGGCTAGTGCCCTTCCTTTATATTTTCACGAAAGGAGTAGTAAGTCAAGATACTGATTTAGCCACCAGTTTCCTTTCAGGTACGTTCAAAAAAAACAAAAAGGCACAATAATTACCGTTACTATTTCGAAATAGTAAAAAAAAAAGTTTTACCTTTACCTTAACCTCGACATTGCAAGTTTACCTGGTGGTTCATTTTTTTTTTTTTTTTTTTAATTCGATAGATACGATCTGAAGATACGCCGGCTAAATATTAAATATAATTAACAAGCTGTACAGGTTGACCTTTCTGGATGCTGTCCAAACGAAATGAATTAAAGATGAATAACGAAATTTTTAAAGTTGAATGACCTTCGGCGACCTTGAAAATATTTCGTAACTTTGGATTATTTAATCGGTTTTTTTTTTCGAAGAAAAGGAGGGCGGACGCAGAAATTAAAAAAAAAAAGAAGAAAAAAAAAATTGCGGGTACCTGTGATGAGAAGGAAATAAAGATGTCAAAAGTGAATGATAGCCTTTTATTAAGGTATCAGAAGTTGTCTGGGTACCCTTTATAATGGATTTCGGTGTTTTTTTATTGTTTATTTACGAAGATTAACCCTTTCCAAAATGGGAAAAAGGAGTAGATAAATAAATTGGAGTAGATTCTTTGAAATGTATCAATGGAGCGGAGGAAATTCCAAAAATATTGCGAATTCTTCATTCCAAAATGGGGAGTACAGTAAAAGTTTTGGACCATAACACGCAGATTGTTAATTAATACCAATTTGCATAAAATCCGTTAATTTTTAAGACAAATTTTAAACTTCAATTTAACTTTAAAAAGGAAGGATGGATATTTATCTGAGAATTTCCTGGTTCTATACCCTAAAATGATCTGCATGACATTAACTTTGTTATTAGCCAAACTTGAGGACTAAAAATTAGAGGCTTGAAAGCAGAGACACGGACTGGCGCACCGAGGTACCGGGATTTTCCCGATGCGCCTTTTCGAAAAGCAAAAAAGGCGCCTTCAGTGTGACAAAATAAAAAATAAAAAAATCAGGACTGCAATTTCGATTCCGATTCCGCAGTTTCTTGAGTTTCTTGACTATTTTTGAGTACCATTCCGAGTCCGATTAGGATTCCGAAATATGGAAAAAAAAAATCGGATTCCGATTCCAACTAACAAATATTTTAACAATGCCGATTAAGATTCCGATTCCGATTTAAACCAAAAATGATTAAGTGTAATAACGGTATTTTCGTACTTTTTAAGTCAATCTGAATCGAACATGTTTTTTTGGATGCCGATGCCGATTCAATTCCGATGATTCTAAACTGTTTTCAGAAGAGATTCCGATTCCGATTCCGATTCCAATTACTTTTGAAATAGTAGATCCAGATTTCGATTCCAATTCCAAATCTGATCCCAATTACTTTTAAAATAGCAGATCCCGATTTCGATCCCGACTTTGATTCCAGTTTCGAATAAAAATTATTCGAAATTGCAGTCCTGAAAAATAGAAATAAGCAAGGTAAAAATATTACTATAAATGTTTTTTTCTTTTTTAAATTCAAGAATTTTTTGTCAACCGAATTAGGTTTCTATCCTTCCGAATGCCTCTTATTTTGCCAACATCGAATGATTTTCGGACCTAAATTTTCATTCATTATTTTGATGGACATCCTAAAAAAAAATTAATACGAAGGAGGGGAGAGGCTGCAAAATACCAGGCGCCCTCTAAACAGAAACGTTTCTAAAACAAAATTCTAGGGGGGGGGGGGGGAAGGGGGGCGATTCAACAACCTTCATCCATGAAATTTTCTAACCACCAGAAATTTTCTAACAGTACATACATATATGCTTGCATACAATTTTTAAAAAAATGTATTCAATTAAACAAGAAAATTTTAAAAAGCGAACAAAATACTTTTGGACTTACACCTTTTTTTAAATAATTTTATTTTCAAAAATAGGATTTCGGAGAAATTTTTGACAATACTGACTTGAAAATAAAAGTGAAACTCTAAGTTACTTATTTTAGGTAATTTGACTTTATTTTTACCCTAGGAACTATGTATAAAATGGTGCGTCAAATAAAATCCTTTCAATTTCAGTATTTTTTCTGCTTCGAAGTTCGCTTTGCATACCAGAAAACTCACCCTCTCATTGTGTACCTAGCCCCGTACACCTAAAAACTAATTACCTCATACATATCATTCAAAAAAAAACTTTTAAGTACTCTTAAACTTAGGCCTACGACTGTTTCACCTTCAAAAAATATACTGTTTTATACTTTTTTTAAAAGAATTTTTTTAAATTTTGTAAGTAAAAACACATTCCTAAAACTGCAAATTATTTCAATTTCTTTTCCTACGAAAATTTTCAAAATGTGGGTCGAGCGCGCTTTAGGCCCTTTAAACTTTTTTTATTCAATGCCCAAAAGAGCCGAATGCCAGAGCGTATGTGTCACGTGCTTTCAATGTTTTTTATAGCAAATTTAATTGAATGACAATAGAAAAAAAAAATTTCAATTTCATGGAGAAATCATTTTTAAGTTAAGGGTCATTCCAAAGCTTTGGATTCTGCTTTAGCAGCCCAAAAAATATTTTCTTACAAAATTTTCGTTTATTCCCACTATTTCCAGGATTTTGGCCAGATAAAAGAGGTTTAGGTCCCACTGTGCAAAGCACCAAAATTTTGTTCACCATTAATAGCGCCAAACCTACATATAGTCAGTAGTTTGCGGAGCATTCCTTTCTTACTCCCCCCCGCCCACAGCCCGTACTTACATTTTTAAATGATGACGATGAAGGGAATCTCGAAGAAAATCTGAAAAAAAGAAAAAAAAAATTAAAAATTGAAAATTGAAATTCTGGAATTGCGACAATTTTTGCATTAAAAAAAATAACGTCTAAAAAATAAAATAAAATAAACATGATCGCGCAAAAATTTTACGTTTCGCCGATTCCGCCAAGCGCTACTCAGATTCTCAGACAAAACATAATTTTTTTTTTTTTTGAGTATTTCGTAACCTTGATATAATTATCCAAACAAACAAACGTTTGTACTTTCTTTTTTTTTTCTCCAGTATTAAGCAAAGACAATTAAAAAATAATAATAGCGATGACAATTTTAAAAAATCATAAGGAAAGGAAAAAAATGTTGAAGCATAAATTCTTACGCTTCTTACACGCGTTATTTCATGCAAAAGCCGCTATTTTAACATTAAAAAAAAATGAATAAATGTTTCGTTCATTTTTTTTTTTTTTTTCTTCATCCCAATGAAAAATGAATGGGATTCTTTTTAAAAAACGATTTAACAACATTTAAAAGTTAAATCGGACACATCCATGGTGACAGTGCTATGGTCTAAATGTAAACAAATAAGTGAGAACAGGTTCCAGTCTTCACTTCCGATAAATTCCCGTTATAAAATGTTCACTACGCAACCGTTACCTACTTGTATCAGTGACGTAAAAAGTCACATAGGTTCATCCTTTTTTTTTTTTTTCTTTTCGGAACTTTAATCGATTTTTTTTCTGATTTTGGCTTTCTTTAGGTTTATTAGATACTATTACAAGTACGGAAGAATCCAAAGACTGTCCGGGTGTTTGTGTTCACACATTAGCAACTGTTATATGTTATGAAGTGTTGGAGAATGTACCATGTCCCAAAGCTTCCATGAAATGCTGCGTTGAAACCCCTAGTAATAATACATCAGTACCTTCAAAAACGAAACCGACGAGTTCGCCATCGACGAAACCAACCTCATCGGCTAAACCAAATAAAAAACCTCAGGTAACGATACACGAAAAACCTTTTATCGGGTTGTATTAAAAAAAAAAAAGCTCATTAAAAGAGAAAACTTAAAAGAGAAAACTGTTGTCCTGGCTCCACTGGCCAATTAATCGAAGGGTACAATTAATTGCACCACATAGGAAATGCTCTAAATTTTGGACTTTTTTCTTCTGCTACCAATTTTTTTTTTTTGGTTTTGATTATTTTTTCAAAAAAGAAAAAAAAAATGGTAGCAGAAGAAAAAAGTTCTAAAATATACGGCATTTCCGGTGGTACAGTTGTACGACGGATAGAATTAATTGTACCACGGTATAATGTAATGTGGGTACAATTATTTGCAGCACGGTACGATTGTACGTCGGGTACAGTTATTTGTACCACGTTATAACTGTACCACGGTGTAATTGTACGACGGATACAATTAATTATACCACGGTATAATTGTACGGTGGGTACAATTATTTGTACCACGGTATAATTGTACCACGGTGTAATTATACGGCGGGTACAATTATACGGCGGATACAATTAATTGTACCACGGTAAAATTATACGGCGGGGACAAATAATTGTACCACGGTGCAATTGTACGGCGGGTACAATTAATTGTATACCCTGCAATTATTTGTCCAATGGAGACAGAGCATGAAATTCCAAGTGTAATTCGATTATTTATCCAATCATTTAAAAATGACTCTTGATGACTACTAAGACCACAAATATGAAATATTTTATTTTCAGACATCCGAGACTGAGGCTAGTAATAAAATGGATAAAGTGAATCAATCAGAAAATACAGGTAGGCTCAAAAATCCGACAGTTTTTGTAATAAATGACTCAATCCTAAATCTTATTTGAATGAAATTACATGGCTCTTATTTTATTTCTTTTTAGCCGTCAAAGCATGCCCGGGTGTATGCGTAGCGGAAAGAATAGCTGACTATTGCGAAGCAGTATTAAACGTAAAAGAATTATGTAAACCAGGTTTGAAATGTTGCGTGTCCAACGATGCGTACGGAGATAATAAGCAAGATCAAAATTTAATAGTCATGAATAAAAACAATACGAGACCATCTGAATCATCTAGCAGCACAACAACTTCACGGTGAGTCCACTCGAATTTTCCGGAAGACGGAATCAAACAGCAATAAATACTTTTTTTTAATAAGAGGCTACTCAAGAATCAAATTATCATTTTGAAAAAAAATATTGACCCCCTTTCCCCTAGACATTTAACATATGTAATGTTAAGTGACCTATCTTCAAAAATATGTCATTACCCTCCGAAGTGAAAACCGTAGTTGCTCAAGCACAGCATCCCCCCCCCCCCCCCTCGTCATCAAAAATAGGCCTTTCTTATGGACATTTAACATTGACGTGATCATTTCAGACACCCCCTTCCCCCCTAAAATGATGACGCCATATTTGAATCGTCCCTTACTGAACTTGTTCCAACCATCAAGGTGCACGGAGTGCACCCAGCCAAGTTTTAAGTGCACTCCATTTTGTTTTTCTCAAGTCATATTTTTCTATCTTTCCTTTTCAACATAAGGCGCTAGTATCGCACAGTTTAAAACCTCCAAATTGACATTTTCTTCCCTAAAAAGAAAAAAAATTATAACTTTTTAAAATCACAGACCGCAATCAAGGCCAGAGGACAAAAACACAGCCAAACCATCCTTAAAGCCCTGCAGAGGAGAATGCGTAAGCGGACTATTCGCTTTATTCTGTGATGACATCGACGAAAATGCTATTTGCCCGGAAGACGGAAGCTGCTGCATTACCAATCCGTCACCATCAACCGGGGGAACATCCTACCCGTCGACAACCACAACAACGACGACTACCAGAAGACCGCCAGCTAAAACCCCGTCGCCTTATCCAAAATGCCCGGGACGATGTCTTTTGGACATAATGGCAGCCTTTTGCGAAAAACCACATGTAAATGGACAAAAAAAATTTACGACCAAAAACATTTTTTTCTAAATTCCAATTTCTTTTCAGGTTTTAATACCAAAAACGTCGACATGCGGGCCGAGATATATTTGCTGCGACACGACCAGAACCGCTGAAAAACGAAAACCGTCGACGACCACTAGAAGGCCAACTACGACAACGACTGAGCCACCACCGGACGACAGACCTGAATGTCCGGGATCATGCATCGTTTCTTATTTGTCTTTCACTTGTTTCAGTGAGTTTCTAATTTTTTGGCCGAAAAAATATTAGGATTTCTTCAACGGTCCGATTTTATTTGTTTTGTTTCTAGGAAACGCCGACATGACTGACTTATTTAAATGTCGGAAATCTGGAACCCAATGCTGCGCTCCGAAATCGGTAATAAGGGAACATTTGGACAAGAAGAATGGGATAGATCATGCCAGGAACGATACTGCATTCCCGCCGTTTGTGGCCCAACCTCCGTACAAAACAACTCCTGCACCTAATTATAACGTTATTCACACTCCCAATCCGTCTTTTATAGACCAATCAGGCATTAACGGTAATTAAGCTGGGTTTGCTATTTTTTAAAAAAAATAATAAAACTTCAAAATTAATCGTTAAACGTTAAACAGGTCGGCAGCCTTTACCTCAAGCTCCGATGACATCGACATCATCCCGGCCTCCTTTGTACAGTAAATATGTCTGCGGTGTTAAAGGTACGGCCCGAGGTAGAGAAGCTCGTGTTGTTGGAGGTGAAGATTCGGATCCATCAGAATGGTGCTGGCAGGTCGCTTTAATTAACTCTTTGAATCAGTATTTATGCGGCGGAGCTTTAATCGGCACTCAGTGGGTCCTTACGGCTGCTCATTGTGTCACTAAGTAAATACTATATTTCTGCAAAATTAAAAAAAAATCCTTAAAATAACATTTTTATTTTATTTTTAAAATTAGTATTGTCCGATCTGGAGATGCGATTTACATAAGAGTAGGAGATCATGATCTTACCAGAAAATATGGTAGTCCTGGAGCTCAAACACTTAGAGTAGCGACAACTTATATTCATCACAATCACAACAGTCAAACGTTAGATAATGATATTGCTTTGTTAAAATTACATGGACAAGCTGAGCTTAAAGATGGAGTTTGTTTAGTATGTCTTCCTGCAAGAGGTGTAAGTCAAGCTGCGGGTAAACGCTGCACTGTTACCGGTTACGGCTACATGGGAGAAGGTAAAAATTATTTTACAAACCTAAAAAATAAAAAAAACAAAAATTGAATTATTTTTCTTCTCTCTATAGCTGGCCCAATCCCATTACGAGTCAGGGAAGCAGAAATTCCAATTGTTAGTGATGCCGAGTGCATAAGAAAAATAAACGCAGTAACAGAAAAAATTTTCATATTACCAGCAAGCAGTTTCTGTGCAGGAGGCGAAGAAGGGAATGATGCATGCCAGGTATAAAAACTTTGTTCTTCAATAACTTCTAATTAACGATAACTTATTTGTGGTTCATTGTTTTAGGGTGATGGAGGCGGTCCTTTAGTATGTGAAGATGATGGCTTTTATGAATTAGCAGGACTTGTGTCATGGGGATTTGGATGTGGAAGAGTGAATGTACCTGGTGTCTATGTCAAGGTGTCATCATTTATTGGTTGGATCAATCAAATAATAAGTGTTAATAATCTGTAAAGTTGTTTGATATTATTTGCTTTAATGAAATTTTAATAAAATTAATTTGAATGAACACTGTATCCAGTTTTGAATGTCATTTCCAACTGTAACCAAATATTTGGCATATGTTGCAGAGATGACTTCAAAAGTGATTTCATTTTCAATATTAAAAGTAAATTCTAAGAAGATAAAATTGGTTAAAATTAAGCCGCGATATGGAATTCTAACCTGGTTTTAAAAATCTAAGTGCCGTAAACAAACCTATATACTTTTCAGGTCGCTTTTTTAGAACTTTATACCAAAAACTTTAATGTTACCTCGAAACGATGTCTTGCAGCGTTTAATGGGGGATTGATTCACTTCATTTAAGCCATTAGGCACTAAAAAATCCATGTAAAATAATACATTCCGACTCAAAACACATCAATCTAAAAAGTAGTAAAGTAACGTAAACGTTCTCATGGCCGCCATGTTTATAGCATAGAGTAAAACACGTTCTTTCCTAGTTCCACGAAATTTGGCGGCAAACATAACCTTTATCCTGAGTAAAGTATACTTTTTCGATGTTTGTGTAAAGCGACTTCAGTTTTTATTAAATTAAAAATTTAAATAAAAAAGTCATTTATTTTTCTTAATTCGATTTTTTTTTACTTACGTTGTCGATATTAAAGCTTTCATTTTAAATCATGAACGGTGTAGTTAAAATAATTAAAAACGAAGACGATTTGTCTGATGTATTTAATGGTACCCATTCTACTCATCAAATACTATCATCTAATATACCTGACGAATGCAAGAAAGAACCTTGTATGCTAGGAGTGGATGAAGCCGGTAGAGGTCCAGTTTTAGGTAAGATAATTTTTCAATTAAATGAAAAAATTTAAGGATTTTTTTAAATTTTGGTACGAAGAAGTAAAACTATTTTTCCTTCTTCCTTTATTTGATTTTAATTTTTTTTAGGACCTATGGTTTATGGCATTTGTTATTGTCCTATTAACAAACTGGAGGATTTAAAAAGTCTAGGCTGTGCTGATTCCAAAACATTGACTGAAGAAAAACGAGAAGATTTATTTTCAATATTATGTGCTTGTGAAGATTATATCGGTTGGTCTGTTGATATAATATCACCAAATATGATCTGTAACAATATGTTGAAGAGGTAAGAAAAGGATGACAAAGTGAATGTTCAAGTTTACCTATAAATTATTATTTAAACGTAATTGAATGTTTTATTTTCTTTTCAGAGTTAAATTTTCTTTAAATGAAATTGCACAGAATTCAACAGTATCATTAATTAAAAATGTTATTGATAATGGTTTGAATGTAGCTGAAATATATGTCGATACCGTTGGCCCGCCAGAAAAATATCAGGTAAAAGAAAAATTTTTTTTCAAATTTAGAGTATGCTGCAGTCGTGGCAGCAGACAAAACGTAATTTTCGATTTGAGGGAAAACGAAAACGAATATCGAGCCGATTCAAAATTGCCCATATTCAAAATTTAATTCTAAATATGGGAAATTCTTTCGATTCTCGATACTTGTCTTCCTTTTCTCTCAAATCGAAAAATACGATTTGTCTGCTGCCACGCTGCAGCATACTCTTAAATTTTCGTATTTGTATTTACTATGAACGTGGCAGTAGAACTGATGTAAACAAACATGTCGTCTGGCGCCTCCACAAAAATGAGATGGCAGAAAGCACTCAAAGTTACAATTTGAAAATTGAAAAAGCTTTTGATATAGAAACAAAACGGTTATCTACTGGTTGTTACAAAATAGACGAGTTATTAAAAGGCGGTTTTGCTGTTCGGGGAATAACGGAAATATCCGGGGAAAGCGGCTGCGGAAAAAGTCAAATATGTTTGCAATTGCTATTGACAGTTCAGTATCCCCTGTTGACAGGAGGTTTAAACGGTGGTGCAATTTTTATTTCCACAGAAGAATATTTTCCATCAAAGAGACTGCAGCAATTAATAGATAATTTCCCAAACAGATTTTATAAGAATCAAGGAACTGAGTTTAAATTTAGTGATAATATTTTCATAGAGCATATAAATGATTTTGAAAGTTTACAGTTATGTTTATCCAGAAAAGTGCCTGTGTTGGCCAGTAGAAGAAAAATTAAATTGCTTGTAATAGATAGCATAGCTGCTATTTTTCGGGGAACCTATCAAAATAATGAAAGTCATAAAAGAGCCATGGATATGAGAATGATAGGAGATTTATTGCTTTCTCTCTCTGCAAACCATGATATAATGATAGTTTGTGTTAATCAAGTAACTAGTGATTTATCACTCAACAATTCAGAATCAATCCCTGCACTTGGTTTAGCATGGGCGAATTTAGTTACCACAAGAATTCAATTATTTAGGAAATCAAATTGTAGGAAATTCCAAATTGTGTTTGCGCCAGAGCTGCCTTGTTCATCTGTTGATTTTGAAATTCAAGAATGTGGGATTGTTTAGCTTTAGGTACTTCAGGAAATATTGGCAAAGCTTTCAACTATAAATAGTAAAACTAATAATTTTTTTTTTCGTTTTTAGGATAAATTATCAAAAATATTTCCACAATGTAAAGTGACTGTAGCTAAAAAAGCAGATTCACTGTACCCTGTTGTCAGTGCTGCTAGTATTTGTGCAAAGGTTATTCGTGATAGAACAATACAAAATTGGAAATATCCTGAAGATTTTGAAAATCGCACAGAAGGAGTAGGAAGTGGTTATCCAAATGGTAAAGAATAGGAAGTTATTTGCTCAAAGACACCCATCATTATGGAATGTAATTAAATTTTTTTTTTTTTTTTTCATTTTAAGATCCAGTGACAAAGAAATTTCTGACACAAAATGTAGATGATATTTTTGGATTTCCTCATTTAGTGAGATTTAGTTGGTCTACAGCTGCCAAATTTTTAGAGAATTCAGCTACTGTTGAATGGTTTGTATTAATAAGAAGCCATAAATTTGAAATCATTTTTAATGTTAATGATTCCTTACAGGGAAGAGGAGGATGAATGTGAAGTTGCCAATTGCAAGTCCATATCTAAATACTTCAAACAACTTCCAGCTGGGCCAGAGAATAAACATAAAATGAAACATGAATTTTTTAAGGATAGGCTATTATCGAATGTGGATACTTTTTAACAGACTTGACAAAATGCTTAGAAAAGCTCATTTAAAAAAAAAAAAATTATCATCAGCTAATAAATTTACAAAACTATATATTTTTTACTAATTACAACCAATCACCATCTAATTCCGATATAACGCGAGAATATTCCTTAACTAAATCTTCGGCATTCGGCCTTTTACTCGGATCAATATTTTTACACTTGTTATGTAAATCGAAAAGGCGATAACGAACCGTAACAGCATTTGGGACATCCCCTAAAAAATAATTACAAATAGCAGGTACTTTCCAGATATCGGTTTTTTCATTGTATCCTTTCATTTTTCTGTCGTCAAACGGTTCGTTTCCCTTCCACAGTTGTTCAGGTGCTACGAATGTGCCGAAAATTCGTTTCTTCCCACATTTTACGAGTTTTTGAACTTCTGCCAAGGAATCCACATCGTTTAAAATCAAATTTAAATCGTCCGTTATTAACAACTGGCTTAATGTTTTTTCAAGAGTGTTCGAATCGCAATTAACGGTTGTTATTGTCGTTTTGTTATGGAGCATTTGTAATATTTGAGCGTAATTAAGGCAGAATTTTAAGCGAGCCGTTATGTTGTTCTTAATTTTAATTTTTCGAAACATGTCAGCTGCATTTCCGTTTTGATGATACTCTGTCAATATGATGTTTTCCTTTTTGCAAAAACCGATAAGTTTAACAATCAATGGATGATCTTTATATTTCTGCAACATTTTCAATCCATGCCAAAAATCATCTTCATAATTTTCGTCTCGCAAAATCGAAACGGCGATTGTTGTATTTTTCCAACTGGCTCTATAAACAGTCTTCACAGCTCCATATCCTATCAATTCATGTAATTTAATATCCTTTACATCATCGCAACTAAGCAATGGGCGGCATTCCTTCATTTCACCCAAGGAAAATTCATTTTTTAAACACATGTTTTCATTTCTTTTAAATACCAAAAAAAATATAAAGGATAAAATCACACAAATTGCTGCTAATTTAAACATTGGTGACTAATTATTTTGGATCGTGAGGCAATTTAAAACCAACTATGTTTGCTATCTCTTCAATGCTCCTTTCACCTCTCCCGTGATACTTTTTTTGAATTTCTGCATATTGCCTTTGACTTCTTAAATAACAGGCGTAAGTTTCAGCTAGATATTTCATTTCCTCCCTTGCTTTACAAAGCTGCTCATCTGTCACTTGATGTTTCCTACTTTGATTCAAAATATAATTGACTAGATTTGAATTTTGAATTTTTTCGGACGAACTATGACGCCGTATTTCGGATAATAAAGTTTTCAGTAACCGTACTCCATCTTTAGACATTTTTTTTTATATTTTTGCTTTCTCTAATTCTCTAGTTATAAATTCAGTATCGATCGAATATTTCGGTTCACTATTTTCACCTTCAAAAAAAGAAGAATTTAATTCTGAATTAGTAAAATAATGAATTGATAAATCATTAAAAACACTCAATAAGTCGTATGAATTCTCCAATGCTATTTCCTCAGTGTATTCATGAATTTTTTTAATATAACCAGCTGATTCCAATAATGTTTTCTCACTGTGAGATTCAACAATTTTCGAAAAGCTGTTGTTAATTATAATACAGTTACGTAAATTTATATTCCAATTGGCCCACAAAAAATTATTAGTTAATTGTTTTGGGCAATGAGGTAAGTATATTAAAGACGTTTGATTTGGTTCTATTTGCCTTTTACCTTCTTCGTTTTCTTGGATGACTTCAAAATTCAACTTTCTTAATATTGTAATCTCAGTTGAGTCAAAAAGAGGATCAAATACTTTGACAGAAGAATTATAAGTTTTCAACAAAATTATTAAACCAGATAACTGATGTAACGATGAGGTATTTTGGGAGAATTTTCCCAATCCGTAACTTAATATTATGTCTATATGATTTTTTTCTATCCTATTGAGACTTCTATTAATTTCTTTTATTAAGTTGCTGCAAAAGGAAGAATTTTCAAATTCAGCTGTAGTCTTTAATAATTTCCTGAAAAAAAAAAAAAAAAAAAAAAATTAAAACAAAGAAATTTTAAGTTAATGAAAACATATCATCAATTAGGCAGAGCTAAACTAAGCTTTTTTCATTTTTTTGAACCAGACTAAAAAAAAATAATGATAGGCTTACTTATAAACAGATTCGACGTCTTCCAAAAACAGATTAGGAACTCCAAAAGCTTGCCTTGGTTTGCACTTTCGTTTTTTAGATGTCACTACCTGGAAGTCATCTCCCATGACTGAAAATATAACAGGTCATTGTTAATTCGGTTCTATCTGTTCAAATTTAAATAAAAAGTCAAATTCAAAAGCATAACTTACGATTTTTATTTAAAAAAAATAATGTTTTGACGTGCCATTAGAGTTTTTTACTCTATGATTAGTGCCACGATCCCGTCTGTAGCCATCTTCTATTTTGTAAAGAATACGAAAGGAGAAAGGTAAATTTATATCCGATTGCATCCACCGTCAAATAAGTAATTAAAGGTTTATAATATCGTTTAATTTAAATGTCCCTTCTAAAATATTTGTTCCGTAGAGTAATTTGTCCGATACAAATTCCGAAAGTATGATCTTCAGTGATGTGTTGGAATGTGATGACGATTTACATAAGCGGCTTTTTGTTTACGAAGTAATGTGAATAAAAAACTGCATTCTTTATTTTAAAATTACAATTCTAACATGCTAATATAAATGTTTTAGAAGGGGTTTTCGGTTTTTGTGTATTGATTTTCCTAGGCAAATCCTAAGTTATATATGATATGGTGCTCAGGTTAGGTTAGGTTAAAGTCATAAGGAATTTTTTTTTTCTTTTTTACAGGGTACAAAATGAAAATAAACCAGCATGTACCGTTTTCTAGAAGAAAGAATAGGAAGAGGCATTTTACTGCTCCTTCTCACATTAGAAGGAGATTGATGACAGCACCTTTGTCGAAAGAGTTACGACAAAAATACAATGTTAAGTCAATGCCTGTAAGAAAGGATGATGAAGTGCAGGTAAATTATTAATATTACTAACAGTCCTACTACTAAAGTACTACTAAATTATTAACAGTCCATTTGTATTGAATATTTTGAAAGGAAGTTGGAGTTGCTAGTTCAACAGTTTTTGAAAGGTTTACAGGCTTTTAAAGGTTTTGTGTTCACTGAGCCTTTGTCTTTAAAACTCATTTTATTCAAAGTTTTTGAAATTATCAATTACATGAGTGGAATTTGTTTAACAAAAAAGAGAATAGGATTCTTGGATAAAGCCTCAGAACAAAATACAGGGATACATTGTATCTGAAAGCTTTTTTTTTTTTAAAAATGATGTGATTTTAATCCGTTCACAGATTGAATCAACGGGGGTCTTAAAAAACTCTTGATTTGATTCATGAAGAGATTATTAAATAACTGACATATGCTGTAAAAATTAAAGTAGGTTATGGAAGAAGAAAAATGATTTTAATGAAATTTTTTTTTTTTTCATTTTAGGTGGTTCGAGGCCACTACAAAGGGCAACAAGTAGGCAAGATAATCCAAGTTTACAGAAAAAAATTTGTGATTTATATTGAAAGGATTCAAAGAGAGAAAGCCAATGGTGCTACTGTTTATGTTGGAATTCACCCATCCAAGGTTGTTATTGTCAAATTGAAAATGGATAAAGATAGAAAGAAAATCATTGAAAGGAGAGCCAAGGGAAGATTGGCTGCATTAGGCAAGGACAAGGGGAAATACACTGAAGAAACCACGACAGCCATGGAAACCTCTTAAACTTTTTAATATAAAACTAATAATTTTAAAAAAATTTTTGAAGGTATTTTTTTTTTCTTTATTTTGTTGAATAATATTTACAGGCAGAAACAACCATTCATCATTAAAAAAGATTTGAAAAATTGGTATAATTACATATCAATTGCTTTTTATGGCACATTTTTTTTTTTTTTATACAAAAACAAAATTTAGTGACTAAATAGAGCCATCACTAAATTCTGATTTCATTATAATCATTGATTGGCTTCGTAAAGATAGTCATTTTCATAACTTAATTTTCAGCACACGAAAAGCAAAGCTCAAGTGGCTTGCTTTGAAAAAAATCAGTCAGTAATATAAACGTCCACGTCGCAAAGCAAAAGTAGGCCAGTCGATTCATCCGTTTGCAAAGCTAATCCAGTCAATCTTCGCTTTTACGCGTCGTTGATTCCCATATGAAGAATCACCGCGGTGCTGAGCTCATTTTCTCTTTTTTTGGTATTTGAATTCGCCTATCCTAACGAAATCAGTTCATCAGCCGCTAAAAATGCAGCCCCGAAAAAAAATTCATTGTTACGTTTTCTTCTCGTGAGTTTCAAAAATAACAGGGACATATTCCCTGTCTTCTACTATAGGCCTCTTAGTTTTTTTCTTTTTCTTTTTTCTCTTCCTGTGTATCAAATCCTAAACAAAATGAAAACAAAATTAATTTTATTGTTTGAGATTTAAGAAGACTTTTTTTTTTAACTTACATAAAATTCAATAGCTTTTAAAATTTCTTCATTTTTTTTAGAATCCGCTAATAATTCCCTATTCTTTGTTGGTACTACAGTATCTACTACTCCTCCAACAAGACCACCTGCTGTATGATGATTATGATAAATAGCATGGATTGTCTGTACAAGAAAGGCTATAAAAGCTAATCCTGCTAAAATAATTAAAGGATCGAAGAAAGGTCTAAAACAAAATTTGAAAGAACAGTTATTTTTTTTTTCTTTTTCTTTTTTCTCTTCCTGTGTATCAAATCCTAAACAGAATGAAAACAAAATTAATTTTATTGTTTGAGATTTAAGAAGACTTTTTTAACTTACATAAAATTCAATAGCTTTTAAAATTTCTTCATTTTTTTTAGAATCCGCTAATAATTCCCTATTCTTTGTTGGTACTACAGTATCTACTACTCCTCCAACAAGACCACCTGCTGTATGATGATTATGATAAATAGCATGGATTGTCTGTACAAGAAAGGCTATAAAAGCTAATCCTGCTAAAATAATTAAAGGATCGAAGAAAGGTCTAAAACAAAAATTTGAAAGAACAGTTATTTTTTTTTTCTTTTTAACAGGAAAAGATAGTTTTTATTTACTTACATTGGATATCCTACTCCTCCATAATATCCTCTTGGTGTTATTATGTCCCTATTTGGATCCTCAAAGTTTTCAGGGCACTGGGGAATATTACTAGAACTACTAATCACTAAAAAAGTCCAAAATATCATTACAAAGAACAAAAGCCAAATCATTTTTTTTTTTTTACTATTTACTCTTAACCTAGAACCCTACGGATGGCGTTTCAACATTACACTGACAGGTAACAGTTAAAATCTTTCCAGCTGGCATGGTTTGTGAACATGTCACTAAGATGAACTTCCTTCATCTTTTCCCGGATTTTTTTAATTTTTTAATGCATTTCCAGCTAATAAAGGAATTAGCGCTTTAATTAAAACGTCCCACTGCATTTTCTCGGAAAGGTTATTTTTTCCGGATTTTTTTGACAGAAAATCAAAAAGATGAGCAATTTGAAATAATTAATTATTAGAAAAAAATTAGTTCCATCATGTTAGTTAATAACGCTGGTAATAATGAAGTTACAAAGAAAGAGGGTTTATTTTGAGTTTTTTACTTAAAAAATTCATTGGTCTTATTTTTTTCTCCTATTCGGTAGAATAATATCATCTCGAATACAATTGCTATCTAACCCAGATGAAGATAATCTTCGAAAAAATATCACGCATTATAGTCTATATGTCGTTAAGCATGGCCGCGTGACATTTCATGCAAGACGCCAATTAATATTGTGAATTTGCTTTTTATCTAGAATAGAGGAGGATGGATGGAGTTACTGTTAGTTACAATAATGCGAGTAAAGAGAATTGGAAAGACGCTGACCTATGTTCATACCAGGAAAAAATTAAAATCATTGCGAAGTGACGCTAACCTCTCTTGGTTAAAATTTGTTACTTGTTTTTACGAAAACCATGCAACGATTTATCAAACTTTAAAAAGCATACTGGAAGGGTTTGTATTGCACAAATATGCATGCTTTTAAATGGTTCATTCGAATTGTAGAATAAAATTATGAAATTAAAAAGAAGCAGGAAAATATTTCGTAACGGTTACGGACGTGGCAGAAACAAAAAAAATTTGATGAATTTCATGTTCAGAAAAATTGACCAAAAGTCATATATATATTATAACAAAATGTTTTAAATCGAAAAAATAAGAACAATTATTAGTAAAAAAAGCGATAAAATCCGATAATCAAAGAAAAAAAACTAAATTGATTTTAAATTAAAAATATTCAAAATGGCCGGTCAGCTGCCACGACAAAATACATTTTGTTTTGTTTTGTTTTGTTTTTCGAAAAAAATTGTTAATTGTTTTAATTTATTTGATAAATAATGACAGACACTGACATAGAATCAGCTGGCAATAACAGTGTTCTTTCCAAGAAGATTTACAATATTTTGGATTTACGATTAGAGAATGATAAAGTAAATAGTAAATTGATTACGTGTATGTGACATTCTCGTTTATTTATTTTTTTTCGTTTATAGGAAACTTTGGAAGCTTTAAAAGAACTTTCAACTTTTTTTCCGGAGAACACGGCTGAGAATCGGAGGAATTTAAGGAGCGTAATAGAAAAGAGAACATTAGGAATTAATAATGAATTTTTGCAAAGTGTGAAGAAAGTAGAATCTACATTGGATAATATTTATAAAGGTACTGTGAAAACATTTAAATTATAATTTAATTATTTACAAGTGATTATATAACTGTTTTATTTTCATTCTAGATGTGTCTGAAATGAATAATTCGGTTACTGAAATGAGAAACAGATTATCATCAACCAAAGTTAAAACTAGAACTTTAATTGATCAAACTACAAAACTTCAGAAAGATGTTAAAAATGCAGTAGCTAAGAAACAGTTAGCTTCTGCTTTTATTGAAAAGTAAGAGGAATTAAATTTTAAGAAGAGATTATGTCTGTAATTAAAAAATAATTTTTTTCAGATTTCAGTTAAGCCCATCAGAGGTGACATCATTAAGATCAGCAACAGTTAATCCAGACATGTTTTTAGCAGTAGAAAAAACTCAGGATATCCTAAACAATTGTAATGTATTATTACAAGCAGGATGCCAGGTTGCAGCCCAGGATATTATAGAACAGATGACTTTGTATCAAGAAACTGGATTGGAAAGACTGTTCAGATGGACACAGAGTCGTTGTCATACAGTTGATGCTCCTGATCCATACAATTTGTTGCCTCAAGCAATGGCAAAACTTCAACATAGGCCTGAATTATTTAAGTGAGTTAAAAAATTTATTTTATTTTATTTTTATTTTTATTTTAAATGCAATAATTAATTTTAATGTTGGATTCTTTTTAGTCAAATATTAGAAGAATATGCTACTAATCGACGAAATATTTTAGTGAGACATTTCATAGATGCTTTAACTGCTGGTGGCAGGCCGATTGAACTACGTGCTACAGAACCGAAACGTTATGTTGGAGATATACTGGCCTGGCTTCACCAAGCTATTCCAGCTGAAAGGGATAACTTAAATCATTTATTACAGAGCTGTGAAAATATTGGTAATTTTTTTTTAATTCAATTTTTAAGTTAAGATAAATTCATTTTTATTGTTTTTTATTTTTTCAGATACATCAGAAATTATTCAACAAAGTTTAGGAAGTATTAGCGAAGGTGTTTGTCATCCACTTAAAGTTAGAATTGAACATATTCTGCTTAATGAAGATCAGGCTAGGGATTGCGTTTTGCTTCATGATGTTTTTAATTTGTTAATGTATTACAGAAATATAATTGCTCAGGTAATTAAAAACCATGTTTCACTTCTCCAATTTATGTAAAAGTGCATCATAAAATTTTAAAAAATTCGCAGGTTGTCGGGAGCAGTCAAGTGGATTCAACAATGACCGAATTAGTGGATATCGCACAGAAAACGTTTCTGCTCGCTCTGCAAAATCGAGTGTCCTGTGTGTTAGGAACGGAAATCGAAACTCCACCCGGTGATCTTTTACCGACACCTGCAGCTAATAAAGTTTTGTCTTTATTGGGTCAGTTGTTATCCTCGGATAGCAGTCCAGAAGGAAAGCAAAACCATATATCACAGGTAGCAAATTCTTAATATTTTTTCACTGTGATTAGCAGCGCCAAATACATCACACTTCTAATAGTAAATATAATTAAAATCCTTTCTTTTATTAATAATTTTACTAAATTCTTTTCAGATGGTTGCATGTGCAATAGATCCTTTACTAATCCACGTAACCGAAAGTGCTTCTAAATTAGCAGCTGTTGAAATGTCAGTGTATTTGTTAAATAATTTCCATTTTATTGAAACATCATTAGCTTTATACCCGTTTCTGGACGACCGCTTAGAACGGCTTAAGGTACGTTCATATTTTATTTACATTTAAAATCAGTGAGCTGCTTAACTCAAAAACATTTTTAACAGGCTCAGTGTGATGCTCAAATGGACACATTAACATCAGAGCAAGCAAGTACATTAGTTGCCCATTTAAGTTTAGGCCCTATTTATACAATTCTTCAAGGCCACCCGATGAAGCCTATGTCAGCTATCCCAGCTATGTCTCCTTCAAATATTTCCAATTTTGCTGTAAGTCAGATTAATTAATCTTTTTTTTATTTCTGAAAGTTCTAAAGCAATATTTTTTTTTTTCAATTCCAGGCAAAACTAGAAACACTTTTGGCCACCCCAGATATTTATCAACTATTGCAGTTAGCTCTTCTTGCAAGTGCTAATCAGAGATTTGGGATTCAAAAACGAGCTGGAGCAGTAATTGCATCGATTTACACTTCTTTATATCAGGCTGTTCATGACTCTGAAAATATGTATCAAAATCCTAGTCAGTTATTACCGAAATCACCTCAAACTGTAAGCCAGATATTGACTGGGAGCCAATAAATGATTTAAAATGAATTATAAATTTATATTATAATAAACTTGATTATTTCATAAGAAAAATTTAAAAGCTATTCAAAAAATTAATCATGAAGGGTGATGATCCACAGATAAATTACAACCAGGCAATTGACAATTAATTTCACTATTATCCCTGGAATTATGTGTTTCAAATACACTCTCTTCTTCGTCACTGGTATTATCACTATTGTTATCATTACTATTTGAGTTACTTTCACTCATTTTTTCACTTTTAAATTTTGTTCCTGCTTTTGTTATCATTTGCACCATCCGTGTATGAGTTTCTAATCTATCTATACAATTTAAACAAACTGTCTTTGGTAATGGATCATGTCGATTAACCTAAAACAAAAGTAAAATTAATGATTATCATAGTGCCTTTTTAAAAAGTTTTAGCTAGTAAGAAACTTACTGTTATTGGAAGATATGAGTTAATTTTTTCAGCTAATCCCATTCTCTCTCCTTCTTCCCCGTAAATTAAAATTACATAGCGATTCATTTTCGAGCACAATCGACAAACAAAACCAGTAATTAGTCCCCTAGCTGTGCTTCCCATTATCTTGACGTCGTAAAATTCAACTAAAAATATTCAAAAATTGCCTTTAAAATTACAGTTTTCCTTTTTTTTTTCTCATTGTTTATTAACGATATAAATAACATAATTATCCACTCTGCTCTAATTCAACACCTGATTGATAGAGGCGCTGTGATCTGCAATCTGTTTCTCGTGTCGTGTTTTGAATTTGTTGTAGCAGCAGTGGTAAATTATATATTTCGAAAAACAGGGAAATTTTTAAATGTATAACAAAAACCGAGAAAACTCTCTTACTCATTGGAATAAGTATTAATCCAATCAATGCATCTCGTCCAAGGAAATAATAAATCAAATATAAAAAAGTTAGCAGATGTAATATTTCAAGGAAACATTCGCCGGGAATTTATTTTTAATTTCTACAAAATCCGATAATTTTGTAGCATATCTGTCAAAGTGAACTTAAATCGACATGAAATAGCTTATTAGATGAAATAAAGTCAGTTTTTCAGAAAACTATTTCGAAAAAGCAAGTTAAAAGAATTCCAAAGTTGAAGAATTTATTTTTATTTCGTGGGAAACTTTCCGTCTCACTGCCTTTTTAGATGCTTATTTGGAACGCCCCCTTGCGGATTTCATAACGAACTAGCCTAAATGAGTTTAAAAATGTAAGCATATTACGAAAATTGATACTTTTTTTTAAGAAAATAGGAAATTACGATCATTTTCGCAAAGTAAGTGTACAAAAGTTATGTGCCCTAAATGAACTGCAGGAAATTTTTTTTTTTATGTATAGAGAGGCCTTGTTTAGAGGATTTTCCTTAGCCGCTACCTCCCACTGCCTTCCTCTTTAGTCTTGATTTTTAGTATTGCCGGTATTGTTTTTGTTTTTGTTTTTTATCTTAACCACTGATTCGAATCCACGTGTATTAATTATTTTGTATCATATTATATAAACCACTTTAGTGATAATAAATTTTCATAAGTGTTTAATTTTAGTATTTTCAAACTGAAAAGAAAGAACTAGCTGGGAGCTTGGTAAAAAGTGTTTCGACAAAAACAAACTCATCCGGCTATCAATTAACGATATCCTTCTTCGCCTTTAGAAGTTTTGGATTATTATACAACGATTAAACACCCCGAGTAAGTCAAAACTTTTGTGCTTTCTTAAAAAAAAAAAAAAATATTACCTGTCTTGTGTAGGAGAAGTAGGTCCTAAATGAGAAAATTTCTGAAAAAATAGTTTGCTACTTTTGTTTCGTGTGTTTCTACTATACTATATTTTTTTCAAATAACGATAGTATGTCTCCATTGGTGAATTAATTACATGATGTAATTAATTACAGGATGTAATTAAATGGTTTACAAAGGTGCTAACTTGTTTTTTCAAATCTTTGGAGCTGGATATCCTTTTTTATAATGTGGATCCAACCAACTAAATCGAAAACAACGATTTAGTACCTTCGAAAATCATTTAATTACATCCTGTAATTAATTACATCATGTAATTAATTCACCAATGGAGACATACTACGAGTCTGAAATTTTCGTCTTAATCTCATGGGCTGATCTAGGGGGATGCTGGGGGAGGGCAAACTCTCCCCAGGAAACAGAATAACTCCCACTAGAATTTAGAAAATTATTTGGCCTGAATAGGGCCAGGGCTACATAGAAAAATTTTTTCCGTATATTTAGCCCCTCCTAGAAAAAAATTCTAATGCTGATCGTTGTTTATTGCATAACATTTGTCATTAATGACATGTAGTTGTAATGTTTTAGGGGTTACAAATAAATAAATTATTAATTTTAATTTTGAAATCAATATGAAAATTCAACTTTTTTTTCATTCTTTCATCAATAGCGAACTAATTGCCTGCTGCTTAATTTATTTAATTTTTAAAAAATTTTTTTTTTTTTTTATGATGAAATTATTTTATGTGTTATACAACCTTTATTTAATCTTGCATGTTTAAAATCCCAGGTAAAAAACTATAAGAGTGATTTAAATAGCGTTGAACTAACTTGATTGTTTGAGAATTTTTTTAAAAAACATATATTAATTGATTTTGTTGGTGTGTTTTAAAGAGGGTGGTGGTTTGCTTTACATTTAGATTGAATGATCCACATCAAATTTTATTTCATTAATGCTTTGTTGTTCCTTTTAAAATATCCATTTGTATTAATTAAAAAATTTCAAACTAATGGGTATATGTGGCAAATTCAAATAGGAAATTCAAATGTGTGGCCTATGGTATTTTAAAATCAGATAATGTTGTGACATAAAAGTCGTCGTCATCGTCGTCAACGTCAACGTTATAATTATGGTCTCTGAAAATAATTAAATTGACGTACAGTTGGTTATTAGAGGTGTCAGAGTATTGTGATGCGCTTGTTCTTCGTGAAAACACGAGTGACTTTTTCTTGAAATTGTATGCAGTTCATTATCTTTTTCCGAGAATTGGTCGATCATTCTTCACCAGAATTTATTTTAAAAAATAAAACCTTTAAATAAGAGCCAAGTTAAATTTAAAAAAAAAAAAAATTTAACTTGGATGTCTTGTATTTATTCTTTCAGTTCGCCATGTCCAAATCCGAAAAACAAAAAATGCTCGACGGCGAACTCTACAACTGCTTTGATCCGGAACTTGTAAGAGATCGAGAAAATGCCAGAAGACTCACTCGAATTTTTAACCAAACGACAGAAACAGAAGAGGACAAGCGCGTCTCAATTCTCAAAGAGCTTTTGGGCTCGACCGGAGAGAAAGTTGCAATAAGACTTCCTTTACGGTTAGACTACGGCTATAATCTCCATGTCGGCGAAAATTTCTATGCCAACGCATATTGCTGCTTCTTGGACGATATGGAAATTCGCATCGGAGACAACTGCATGCTCGGACCAGCCGTACATGTTTACACTGCGACGCATCCCTTGAATGCAAAAGAGCGAATTTCCGGAGTGGAGTATAGTAAACCCGTTTTTATCGGGAACAACGTTTGGATTGGTGGTAATGCAGTCATAAACCCTGGAGTGAAAATCGGGGATAACGTGGTGGTCGGTTCAGGATCGGTTGTTACAAAAGATGTTCCGAGCAATGTACTCGTCGCTGGAAATCCTGCAAGAATCATAAAAGAAATACCGTTATAAGAGTAATATTTAAAATTTGGAGAGTTTAAATTAATTGTTGATGGTAATTTCTTTTGGGTAACGTCATCGTACGTTTTCTTGAGGTGTTGAGGGTTTAGGGGATTTATTTAGCTTGTGGATCAAGGTGAAGGGAATTGATTCGAAATTATTCCGCCAAGAGCGCTGCAGATTTCATAAACGTGGCAGGTGTACGGCAAGTACCATAAACGTTCGTAAACGAGTGGCTGGGTATTTCAGCTCTCATAAATACCGTTTTATTTTAAAACTAAATTAAATAAATCCATTTTAATACAAACACGTTTTTCTATATTTCGCAATACTATAACAGTGACACTTTTTGCAAAAAGATAAGCACTAAAATAAATACAAAATGGCGGCGCAGCGTCCTGCCACTAGTCAAGGGTATAGTTAACAACGTTAACCAATCAAAACTCACTGATGCAAAAAATGGGTTCATTTTGATTGGCTACCGACTTCCAGCGAACCTGGTGAAGTAATCTTGAGTCACGGTCGTATAGACAGGTCCGGAAACTTCCTATGCCGATTATGTCCCTCTTAACTACGCCAAAATTAGTTCTAAAATTGGTCACTGGCGGCGCTGCGATCTAGAGAGCAGCAACATGTCTATAATGTTTATAAACATTATAGACATTGATATTGCTGCTCTACGGTGGTCATTGATCTCTATTATTTACGCTAGATTCCCAACTGACGGGTAAAATGGCGAACCAAATTTGACTCCAATGCACTACCTTCTTTATCAATTTTTTGTAAACAATTGAATAACGATCATATTTGCTTTCTGTATTTTCGAGGAAAGATTGCAATTGCAATATTTTGTGATGTCGTGACATCTAGTTGCAAATTTCTAATCATTTATTCTTTCATCTTGTACACAAAAATGTTTAAAATCATTTGGCTAATTAATGAAAACTGGATCTCGGAGGTAGTGCACTGGCGTCAAACTGGGTTCGCGATAGCTTTTTTTTATTTCATAAGTTAAATATAGGTGAAGAAAATCAGTTGTAAATCTAGCGTACATAATAGAGTTCAATGACGGTGGTAGTCCCGCACCACCGTATACGGTGGGACTACCACTGGGACCAGGGTTCCCAGACAGGTAAAGGAGAATAGTCGTAAAAGTGCAAAAAATGGTCTTACGCAGACATACGCATGCGCGGTCGTACAAAAACTGTTTATGGTCGTAAGGAAACTATGAAATAGTCGTACACAGTCGTACGCGGGAAAAAAATTTATATTTTTTAAACGTTTATTTTCACCGATTTTTTTGCTTTTTTCTACGATTTATTCAAATAGTCGTACAATGTCTGAATAGTAGTATTTTTCAGCGTACGACCCTACCCTCGGTCGTACACCGTACAAAACAGCGAAATAGTCGTACGCGTGTCGTACGCGTTAAGTCGTACGTCTGGGAACCCTGACTGGGACTCTCGTTTCGAACAACAAGAGAAAGTAGCCGCCATCGTTGTTTACATTACCAACGACCAATCAAAAAGCGTCTCTCTAACAACTAGCGCTCACGGTGGTAGAAAGTAGTAACTAATTTATGCGTAGTTAAGCGGAACATGGTCTCCAATGTATAAAGGATAGGAGTTTCCGGACCTGTCTATACGACCGTGTTTTGAGTGCAGGATATTTCAATTTGCAGGATACGTAAATCAGAATTCATTATGCAGGATTCAGCAGGGTTATTGAAGTAGTGTGGTGCAGTTGCCTTGTTTGGTTCCTTTTTCAGTTTTGTTTCTCCGCTTTTAGTACATCTTTTTCATAAATCTTTCTCTTGACGAGCACACAAAAAGAAAAGAGAAATTGGAGTAAAAACCCGAGTTAAATGTTTTTTTTTTTAACAATTTAACTCGGTGTCTTGTATTTTCTTTTTTCAGTTCACCATGTCGAAATCCGAAAAACAAAAAATGCTTGACGGCGAACTCTACGACTTCTCAGATCCAGTACTTGTAATGGAGCGACAAAACGGCAAAAGATTCAATCGCATTTATAACCAGACGACAGAAACAGAAGATGACAAACGCGTCTCAATGCTGAAAGACTTTTTGGGCTCGACCGGAGAGAAAATTACCATAAAATCTCCTGTAACATTGAGTTATGGCTACAACCTTTACGTCGGCGAGAATTTTTATGCCGACGAGTACTGCTGGTTCATGGACGATATGGAAATTCGCATAGGTGACAATTGCATGCTCGGACCAGCCGTACACGTTTACGCTGCGACGCATCCTTTGAATGCAAAAGAGCGAAATTCCGGAGTCACGTATAGCAAACCGGTATTTATTGGGAACAACGTTTGGATAGGAGGCAGGGCAGTCATCAACCCTGGCGTAAAAATCGGGGATAACGTGGTGATAGATTCAGGATCGATTGTGACTAAGGATGTTCCGAGCAATGTACACGTCGGTGGTAACCCTGCAAGAATCATCAAAGAAATACCGTTGTAGGAATATATTTGCAGTTTAGAGACTTAAGATTAATTATTGCTGTTAATTTATCTCGGGTAATAAGTAACGCTTCGTACGTTTTTTTGAGGTGTTAGAGGGTCGAAAGGGTATATCTAGCTTGTGGATTTAGGTGTATATAGACTGGACTCGACGCTAAATTGTTCCGCCAGGGGCGCTGCATGTCCTTACCGTGAACCAATCAGAATTCAGAGCAGCAGACAAATCGTATTTTTTGATCTGTCTGCTGCCCCGATGATGCGTACTCTTTAATTTTGAATTGATTGTCTTCGGACTTCCAACGAACCTGGCGGAATAATTTTGCGTTTGATATCCCAATTTGCAGGACATGTGAATAAGAACTTATTATGTGCGCAGGACTCACCAGAGTTAGTCAAGTGGTGTTGTGCGATTGTTTTGTCTGGTTGTAAAAGCACAGTTTTAATGGGAACGTTCAAGTATTACGTAAGACTTTTTTTCGGGTTTTCGGACCCCCCCCCTTGTAATACATTTCGCCATACTTAGCTTACGGCGAAGATGGTTGATGCGGACCCCCCCCCTAAAAATCTTAGGTAATACTTGAACGTTCCCAATGCACTTTTTTCATCAATTCTCTTTGACGACTTATGAAAAGAAAAAAAAATCGAGTAGGAACCCGAGTTAAGTGTTTTGTACAATTTAACTCGGTGACTTGTATTTTTTTTCTTTCTTTCAGTTCGCCATGTCCAAGTCTGAAAAGGAAAAAATGCTCGACGGCGAACTCTACATCGCCTCGGACCCAGAACTTTTGAGGGAAAGCAATAACGCCAGAAGACTCGTCCGGCTTTACAACCAGACGACCGAAACCGAAATCGACAAACGCACAGCACTGCTCAAAGAGCTTTTAGGTTCCACCGGGGAGACTTTTTTTATCGAACCGAACCTTCGCGTGGACTACGGCTATAATATCCACGTCGGCGAAAATTTTTACGCCAATTTCGATTGCTGTTTTTTGGACGCGTGTGAAATTCGCATCGGGGACAATTGTATGATTGGACCGGGCGTACATATTTATTCCGCAACACATCCTTTGAATGCGAAGGAGCGAATTTCCGGTCCGGAGTATAGCAAGCCCGTTTCTATCGGAAATAACGTTTGGATAGGGGGCAGGGCTGTCATCAATCCTGGAGTGAAAATAGGGGATAATGTGGTGATTGGTTCCGGGGCGGTTGTGACCAAGAACGTGCCAAGCAACGTACTAGTGGGTGGTAACCCAGCAAGGATCATAAAAGAAATTCCGATATAAAAGCAAGACTTGGTATTTTGAGACCAAATATGCAAGCGAAAATTAAAATATAAATTTTTTTTTGTGGATCGTCTAGGTCGCAGGGAATAATTGATTGCTGAACATCGGATTCTCAGTATTTTTTAAGTAATGTGGTGCAGCTGTTTTGTCTGGTTGTCATGGGCGGCTAAGAAAGCAGAATAGCCTTTCCTAGAATTTGGAAAATTATATGGCCTGAATAGGGGCAGCCCCTCCAGAAAGTTTTTCTCCCTATTCTTAGCCCCCATAGAAAAAAAATTCTAGATCCGCCCATGCTGGTTGTAAACAGTCTAGTTGGTCTTGTTGCATATTCTCGCTTCATTTTTCCTGCAGTTTTTCATGCATCATCCTTCCTTATAAATAATTATTCATAAGATCATTTACAAAATGAAAAAGAAAATTTAAGAGTCGAGGAACAATTTTGTTAACTTTTTTTTTTTTAAATTCAATTCGGGTCTTGTATTTTTTTTCTTTCAGTTCGCCATGGCCAAGTCCGAAAAACAAAAGATGCTCGACGGCGAACTCTACATTGCCTCAGATCCAGTCCTTGTAAAAGAGCGAGAAAATGCCAGAAGACTGATTCGTCTTTACAACCAGACACTAGAAACCGAAAGCGAGAAACGCACGGCAATACTCAAAGAGCTTTTTGGTTCCACCGGGGAAAATCTTTTTATCGAACCAAACTTTCGCGTGGACTATGGCTACAACATTCACGTCGGGGAAAACTTTTACGCCAATTTCGATTGCTGCTTTTTGGACGTGTGCGAAATTCGCATCGGGGACAATGTTTTCCTCGGGCCGGCCGTACACGTTTACACCGCAACGCATCCTTTAAATGCTCAGGAGAGGATTGCTGGTCCTGAGTTTGCGAAACCCATTACGATAGGGAATAACGTTTGGATTGGGGGCAAAGCGGTCATTAATCCCGGTGTAAAGATAGGAGATAATGTGGTGATTGGTTCTGGGGCGGTGGTGACCAAAGACGTACCTAGCAACGTACTTGTTGGTGGTAATCCTGCCAAAATCATAAAAGAAATTCCATTATAAGAATAACATGTAATTTAGAGACTTTAAATGAATTTTTAATATTGAGAATCATATTCGTAGCTTTTTGAGGTGTTGAGGGCTTTTGGGGATTTATTTAGTTTTAGGCGAGGATGTATCAAAATCTGAAAATTTAAACGGTATCTGGTGAAAATCGTGTAAGATGTTGCAAAACGACAAATTGATCAATTTTTAAGGGATTTTTCACCCAAAATTGACAAGATGGAGGTGTCTAATTTTTTCAGTATGGGAATGTACAGTATTTACCAAGAATTGTTCTATTTAAGGAAGTGTCTTCCTTTATAGGCTTCAGATTTCAAATAGTTGCAAAAGTAATTTATATTTTTATAAGATAAAAAATTAAAAATCAGTTTTAAAGAAACGAATTTATAAAATCTGTGTTTTAAATATACCGTAAGTCTGTAACTTATGAAAAAAATGTAATCAATATAAGTTTAAAATATGTAACTCATTATAGAAAACAAAAAGACATACTTCGGAATACGATCTAAATGACGTAATTTTGTATAATATTCTAATTATTTCTTTGGAATGTCTGTAAAGCACCGTTTCCTTTCATGTATGGTTGAGGATTAAGTATATTTTTATATTATGTAAAGGTAATTTAAAATTTGTTGTATTATATTCAATAAACTTATTGTAATATAAAAGAAAATACAGTGTAGTTTATTCAAATTCCATCAACTGAATTCCTTTAAGTGAAATTTCATTCACTAAATTTTATTTGTTTCAATATATTGCACCTGACCTTCAAAAAATTAATACAGGCTTTTTTGGACCTCTTGAACGAAATTTTGAAAGTTCAGGATCATATTCAAATTCATTAATATTCTGCTCCAGCTACTGAGAAAATTCTGCAATTTGCCAGAACATTCAATTCTATTGCATATTCAATTTTATGCATATTCTATTGCATACTCATTGCAGTTCCAAAGCTTCTGTATTTTGATATTAGCCTATGATGTAAGTTTGTTACCAGCCAGCAAATGTTGCTTTATGGTGTAATATTTAACAAGGCAACCGCATATGCTTCTTTATCGGCCGGCTTCTGTGCCAAGGCTAAGCGAGCATGCGTACGATGGTCAACTGCAGAGACACAGATGCTTTAAATATTTTCGCTGATTCCTTTGATGACATCACACAACTCAAATACTGATACTTCATCCTGTTGCAGAACACAAGAAATCTCAAATTTACAATCTCCATCCCCATCCCGGACATAATTGAAACTTTTCCATAACACAGTTTCCATTTCGATTTTCCGAATGGCAGATTCCAAAGCTTCTGTATCTGTTTTCAGAATAAAACCCAATGATGCATACGACTCCGCTCTTGATTCTCCTTCTAACATACGGAGTCGTTTCAGGTATTGTGGACCATCCTCACTAAATTTCACTGCATACTTTTCTTCAAGGCGTCTTCTACGATCCGTCTTTTCCGTGTTTTGCGATCCCTTTTCAACAATGTTCGTCTCCAATCATCTCCTTTGAAGCGACTAAATTACAACTTAATCCAAATCAATTTTTCAAAAAACTCACAGGTTAAACTTCAGCTTTTAATATTTTAGTGAGCAGTACAAATTACGGCTACCTACAAAGAAGTTGTTTAACAGAAAAGACCTGGTATCATCAAAACAAATTTTTTCCTTTATCGTACTGGTCATGTTTGTTTATAAACAAAAAAAAAAAACATAGATTAAATTTACATATAGAAGCAACCACGTCTGTTGAGTGCGGCAAATTTGCAACGTACAGTGAAAACGCGGCAAATCCACAGCAAAGTAGGTATTGGTCAAAAACAGTTCATGAACTACCCCAAAAATGAAAATGGTGGCGTGTATATTTTAATTTTGCGCAGTATTCTCATCTTTTCTGATTTATTGAATGAATATTATGGATTAAAATGAGAATAGCAAACCACAGGCGACCCTAGTATGAAACATTTTAGAGCTGTGAAGTTTTTATCCCGTCGTTATTGTTACAATGTGTGATGTTTGCGCTGATTTTGTTGGGCTTCTTTTGTCAAGTAAGTGAATTTTATTTCTTTTTCACCGAATTCTTTTCGGAAATAATATCCAATTACGAACGAAAAAGTCAGATCTTAGAAGTTCATAGTTCACTTCATGCACATTCATTAACGTTTTTCATAAAAAGCATTCGGAAATTATTTTAATAAATAATTTTTCATTTTCCAACAGATGATGACAAGCTGTCTGAAAAATTCTATGGTAGACCAATCTTAAAGAAAAATGAAGTTGAAATCATATATCAGTTCATACAGTCATTTAACCAAAGGTAAGCTGAAAAATATATTGATATAATATAAAATAAAGGTTAATTTCTTTTTTTTTTTTTGGTTGCATAGGCAATGTATGTGTGTGTTTCGGGATGGGAAAAATTTTGAACGATTTAGTTTCTTCACCCAAGGAATTATACACTTATCCATTCTTGAGTTGAAGGATCTCTGTAAACAATTAACAAAAGCAGAAGCTGTTGAATTAAAATTAAAGACTGATGATGCTAGTGAATCAAGTGACAAGAAGAAAGAGAAAGATGAAGCTTGCAACAAAAAGAAAGAAACAACAGATGAAAAAGATGAGTCGAAAGCAGCAACAGAAGAATCTAGGGAAGTTTGGGATATGCAAGAGAAAGAAAAATTATTTAATTTTGTATCCAAATTGTTTCTCATGAATTTTCCTTTGTATCAGGTAAATGAAAATATTGAAAGTGTGCATTACAGGTTTTAAAATGGGTTGTAATTAAAACTTTTTTTTTTTTTTTTTTTTTTTTTTTTAGGCCTATAAGTTAAGCTGCCATTCCAAAACAGAAGAATTTTCTCAGATTGAAATATCTAATCTTAATATGTTTTGTGAAGTTAATGATGTGGATATTTCTTTTTATTTAGTAAAAAATGTAACTTTATTTTGCAAAAGTTCAGGGATTCAACTTATTACTAGATGTTTTGAAGGTCATACACCAGATTCTCTTCCAGTATCAATGGCCCATGCTTTAATTTCAATAGTTTGCAATGTAAAATTATGGTTAAATTTACGTTCTATAATGCAGTTATTTGTTCCATTACGATCAAAGGTTTTAAGGTACATGTGTAGTCTTCAAGACAAGGATCTTAGATTGCCAGGAATAAAACATATGGCTGGTAAATAGAAATTTTTATCTTTTTCATTGGATCTTTTATGTATTTTTTTCTCTTCATGCTGTATGGATAATATTTTTTTTTTTTTTTTTTTTTTTTTTTTGCAGAGTACATGTGGAATGCAGTTAAAGAGCCTTTTGATTCACCTCCAACATTTGACAGGGATGGTTTAGAGCTAGCATTTAAATATTTTACAAGTTCCACGTTAACCATGAGATTGGCAGGCATTGCACAAATCAATAGTTACATCAGTGTTTTCAATGAATTATACAATAATGAGAATATGATTGAAGTTGAATCGGTGGGGCAAACTCTTGCTGACTGGCTTATTCAAGTTAATATTATTTCTCATATCTTTGGTCCTAATTTGCACGTTGAAGTGATCAAACAAAGCCATATTATTCTAAATTTTTTGGCCATGGAATGCAAAATCACCAACGAACATATCGATATAATTTGGCAAGCGGCGCAGCTGAAGCACTGCAGCAAACAAGTTCATGATTTGTTACCTCCGTTTATTAACAATTTAGAAACTGGGCCTGTTTTACATTTGTACAGTTTATTATGCAAACTGGAACCAAAGGATCATACTGAACAAGTAAGAGTTTATTAACGTAATAGATTTTAAGATGAAAAGAATTTAATTTTAATGAGTGTCCTTTTTATTATTTTTTTTTAGACGTTAATCTTAGCTTCTGCTTTAATCAAATTTATATGGACAAGTGGTGGGACTTACCATATTACAGATGAATTACCGTTTTTAAGCATAAACAAAGCCGCTTTGTCAGGAATGAAAATGCATCACCACGAAATGACGAGTAGTGAAAATTCCATCAGCCCGGAAGCAAGCATAACAGAAGACGAACAGGTAATTAATATTTATTTTAATTAAAATTGAAAAAGTATTTACTTTAATTAATTCTATAGGCGGATAGCAGTCAGCAAAGCGAACCGCAGAAAACCCCGAGCGAGGAGAGCGAAGGACCGACACCTTGCAAAAAAGCTAGAAAACATCTTCATCATGAAGCTGTTTTGGCTCATGGTCAACGAGTCCACAGTTCAGATGGTAATTTTAAAAAATTTTGATATTCGTTTGAATGAAAAATTAATTTTGCAAATTTTTTTTTGGTTTCGTCTGCAGAGAGTAGTTTAATAAAAGTCGAAGATGTGGATGAGGAAGATGAAGAAGAAGGTGAAGAAGAGGAGGATGAGGAAGATGAAAACGAAGAAGAGGAGGAAGAAGATGAAGAAGAGGAGGAGGAAGAAAATCCGTCTGTTATTTCTCACGTTCATTCTATGGCTGTCATCCAACAAAGGTAATTTATTGCTTGATTGTTGACAAATCATTTTTTTTTTTTTTTTTTCCAGAATTTTTTTTAAAATTAATTTTTTTTTAAAGGTTGCTAAATAAAGAAAAAGGTTTAAAATCCAGAATGATTGGTCCTCATTTTCGGGGGATAAGGGAAGATTTATTTATCCCTAGCGAGTGTAAAAAAGATGTTTTGCAGAAAGGAAAGCCTATCGAAATGTTAAAGGATTATTGCGGAGAATTGCCTAGGAGAAAGGAAGGCGAAGAAGGGAAACAGGAATTAATGAAAGAAATTTTGAAAACTTCTAAACACGAACATTTAAAGGATCATAGGAAAAAAGAAAAAGGTGGGCCGGGCACTGACGATGAAGCAGACGGGGAAAAATCCGGAAATGAAGACACAACTCCCAAAGCTAAGAAGAAAAAAGTTTTGAAAAAAAGGAAATTTTCTTCGAACATGATTAGCCCAGGTATGTTCAATTCTTTTTTCTTTTTCTGTATATTTGGTGTATTTACTGTTTTTATTTATTTATTTTTATAGACAATAATGGCATGATAGTAAAAAAAAGTGGGGAAGATGATAGCGACGAAAGTGATCATGACGGGAAACCAGCTGATGGGAAAAAAAGTATTAAAAAAAATAAAAAGTAAGCGTGTTTGACGTATAAAAAAAATTAACTGTAACGGTTTTTAATGAAATTTTCTTTCGTGAAAAGGAAATGCTGGGACGTTGATAGAAAGCCAAAGGGAGAAGGGGAATCATTGGAGGACAGCTCTCACGACTCCACAAATCCAGCTGTGGCAGGTTTGCCTTGTTCGCTAGATTCGAGTGGTGTTATGACTGAATTAGCTAATTTAGTTCGAGGAGAGGAGATCCACGATTGTTCTTTTCTGTTAGATCTTCAACAGCAGGGACGGTAAGAATATTTTTGAAAAAAAAAACATTAAATAAAATTTCATTTTTATTTTTTTTTTTTTTTTATTTTATTTTATTTCAAAGGGATTTGGTTGAAGAAATGAGCGTCGACGAAGGAGGCAGCTATTCTTCTCGCATGAGTAACAAATCTGAAAAAAACATGGCAGATTTCGAAGGAGAGGATTCCGCTTGCGAAGAAGAAGAAGAGGAATTGGCGCAACTGGCTGCCAAGCAAGTCCATTTAAGTAATTTAGCGTTTCACGCCGGGAAAATGACATGTCGACCGCCTGGCTTCGCGAGAATTAATGCTCATTTTAAAATAGATAACGTATGTAAACCTGGTAATACTTTGTTGTGGGATCTGCTTCAAGACGATAAAATCGACCAACTCGGAGAGAATTTAGCAGCGGAAGCGGAAAAAATCCTTTCCAGTTTACTTTGCTTCAATACCGAAAGACTGATAAGAATGAAATTCATTGAAGGCTGTTTGGAAAATCTTTCTATGAATTGGTAAGTTTACGAGTTGGTATGGATCATTCTTGATTAATGAAACTAAATCTAATTATTATTTTTTTTTTAAAGGTCTGTGGTTGTTTCTCTACGACTCTTGCCAAAATTATTTGCATCATTCCAAGAATTTCGGGGAACAAACACTCACGCAATCACGACATGGGCCGAACATAAGTTACACATGATGAAACATTTTTTTAACAACCTCCAAGTATACTCGTTGGAAGGACCGAAATTTTATTCCCACCAAACGGAAATAAACGTTCGCCTTCAATTCCTTTCTTCCGTTTTTTCTCCAATGGGTTCTCCGGATTGTTTTCGACTGAGCCTTGCTCAAGTGGATACTTTATGGTCTTGTCTGGCGACTGATCCTCAATGCTCAGACGAATTATTTAGCTGGCTGTTAACTAACGCTAGGAATAAAGGTCATCAGCACGCCCTCGGGGTCGACGCCCTTAAATATTTATACATGAAAAAATTACCGTCGTTGCCTCCCGAAACCATGAGCATGGTCGGCTTGGCTTTGTTTCAACATCTTCACAGTTTGGCGAGGTTCGCTTTCTCCCAAACCGATCCTGCTGCTGTGAGGGATGTGGATATCGTTGGAATGGACCATTTGTGGAAAGTCGCTCTCCGCGCTAATAAAACAGGTTCGTGTGCTTCGTACTAAATGCGATTTATCGTCGTATTAATATTTCAATTTTTTTTTTTTTTAGATATTAGCATGTCAGCTATCGATTACATCAATCAGTACTACATGGGCCGGCAATTGGAACACGAAGAAGAATTTATCTCGCAGTGTATGAGTTATTTAGCCTCCGCCTCTGTTGAGTTAGTCACATCGGAAGAATCGAGCTTGTTATGCATACAAAGGGCTTTGCTGCTTTTAAAAACTCATTTAGAAACGTTTAAAAGAAGATACGCGTATCACTTACGAAGGTGGACGTTAGAAGGGAAGAGTGTCGGGAGTCACGTGCAAATCATGAGCGGAGACAGAGGTTGCATCCCCATTCGCGTCATCATTCAACCGGCGTCTTTGAGCGAAAAAGTTACGCTGGAGCTTCTCAGCACGGATTATATTGCTGATTTAAGAGCGGAAGTTGCGAAATGGTGGGAAAGTGTTCAGGTAATTAAAAGAATTTTCTAATCGGAAAAAATTATTTGGTGCCTGTTGTTTCTGTTTTAATTTAAGAAATTGGGTTAAAATTAAATTCTTCTAAGGTTTGGGGTCTTTTAAGTATTACTGTACCATTTGTTTTGCAAATTTGACCCCCTCCCCTACTTTGTCACTACTTAGCTTATGACGAAAATTTTCGATTCTGACGTTCCTCAGTTTATTTTTTACCACATTTTGTAATTTTATCTTTTTTTTTAACAGCAAAAAAAATCGAAAGAAGGGAAAGACACTCCTGTTCTTGGTGCTTTGCTTACCGACGGCCCAATTCGTATGATTACTCAAGGGCAAGAATTAACTACTGAATTGGATGAAAAAACATTGCAGGAGATGATGTTTAAGGATAATCAGGTTATTATTTATTTTTTTTATTTTTCATTTATTTATTTATTTATTTATTTTTTTTTTTTTTTCAAAAAAAGAAATGACTGAACTTTATAAATATTTGATTTTTTAAATTTTATTTCCAGTTGGTGTACACATCGGTTGGTGCTTCTAGACCCCAAAAAATGCGAGACCCTTCAGATACTCCATCCGTCCTTCCACCGCCACCAAGAGAAAATCTTCCGACTTTACTTTTGTTGCAGCCTCAGTATTTTGAACAATTGTTTCAATTAATGCAGACGTTAAGTGCTATGAAAACACCTGTCAAGGGCAGGGTACGTTTCAATTTTTTATTTTATTTTATTTTAAAGTTAAAATTTCGTTAATAGACCTTTTTTTTTTTCTTCAACCAAAATACCAAATTAAAAAGAACCACTCTTTCCGTTTTTAGCTGTGTGCCGAGGAACCAATCAAAAAATAAAAAACCGACAAAATTATTATTAGTTCGGATTTTTTTTTGTTTTGGTTCCGGTTTTGAATTCTGCCTAACACGGGCATTTTTTTCGAACTCAAGCCCTATCCAATTTAATTTTTTAAGAAATAGGCTAAGCTTATAAATGGTTCGATTTTTCTTTTAGCATCAGATACCGCATACCAAAGCTCAGGTCCTTTCGCGCAGAGTTTGGGAAATCCTCACCCTCCTCCCCACGAACCCGAAACTTTTGGAAGGCTTTCAATGCTTAGAAACCTCAAGCGATGTGACAATGCAAGAACTCCTGGATCCATCCAGCCCTCAGAAATTAATGTATTCTTTGTACATAGTCGAATCTTTATGTAGACCGGTAATTACTAAAAAGCATAAGGTATTATTGCTTTTTTTGTTTTTAAATTAATTTTTAAGTAAAATAATTTAACGTGTTTTTTTCTCTTTTAATTTTCAGCTGACCGCCGCCTGCGACGGCAATAATTCCGGTGAATCAACTCGATCTTGGAGTGAAACGTTCGTGCAACAAGGCGGCCTTCGACATCTTTTTGATATATTCATGTCTGGGACGCTTCAGAGGGGGGACGGAAGCGAATGGCAGCAGGACTGTTTGGCTTCTTTACTTAAATTATTATGTCAGCTGGGAATGATGACTCACAACGATTCCCGAAGTGAAAACCCTCACGAAACGGATAATGTAACCCGTAGCAAGCAAAGAAGGATGAAGAAAAACAGCTTGGAGAAACCTATTCCCAAATTGAACGAGGCCATGTTGCAAATGTTAAACGTGGACGGGGTCATGTCCAGATTGACGAGCATTTTGTACGAAGCATCCTTGCCTAGGGATCCAAATCATTATAAGACTGGTTTTTGGGGCCGAGCTCAAGTACGTTTATTTTAACTGCTACCGTCTTGTGTGGTTTTCATTTTTTTGAAAATCATTTATAGAACGTTTGAGAGCGTTTTAAAATGTCAAAAAAAATTTTAAAACATTTTAAAATGTCTTGTAATGTTTTAAAATATTTTGAAATGTTTTAAAATATTTTAAAATTCTTTGAAATATGTTCCAAAATGTTTTAAAATTCTTTTAAATATTTTATAACATTTCAAAATATTTAAAAGTATTTTAAAACATTTCAAAATATTTAAAATTATTTTAAAACATTTCAAAATATTTAAAAGTATTTTAAAACATTTTGAAACATTTCGAGGTTCTTTTAAAACATTTTATGAAGATACTTTCAGACATTTAAAAGGGCTTTTTACACGCCATTTAAGTTTTAAAAGAACCTCGAAATGTCCAAAATGTTTTAAAATTCTTTTAAATATTTTAAAACATTTCAAAATATTTAAAATATTTTGAAATATTTTGAAATGTTTTAAAATATTCTGAGGTGTTTTAAATATTTTGAAATGTTTTAAAATATTTTGAAATGCTTTAAAATATTTTGAAATGTTTTAAAATTCTTTGAAATATTTTAAAATTCTTTTAAATATCTTCAAATGTTTTGAAACGTTTTAAAATTCTATTAAACAGTTGAAAATGTTTTAAAATTCTTTTAAATATCTTCAAGTATTTTGAAATGTTTTAAAATTCTTTTAAACAGTTTAAAATGTTTTAAAATTCTTTTAAACAGTTTAAAATGTTTTAAAATTCTTTTAAACAGTTTAAAATGTTTTAAAATTCTTTTAAACAGTTTAAAATGTTTTAAAATTCTTTTAAACAGTTTAAAATGTTTTAAAATTCTTTTAAGTATTTTAAAATAAAAATGGCAGACGTAATTATTTAATTTATTTTATTTTATTATTATTTTTTTTTCGGGTGTTTCAAAGCTTGGTAGACGTGTTTAAAAATCTCTTTAAATGTTGGAAAGTGTTTTTAAACGTTTCGAAACATTTAAAATGTTATAAAATACATTTTTTTAGTGGGTTCAAAAATAAATGTTTGAAAACATTTTGCGAACGTAATTAAATATTTTTGATGTTTTAAAACTTCCACAAGTTTTAAAACCATTTTTAAAGGTTAAAAATTATTTTAAAAATATTTTAGAATATTTTTAAAATGCTTTAAAACTTTTTAATAAGCTTAGCCCCATTTTAAAACATTTTGAATTTGACAATTTAATACTTGTTTAAGTAAAAAAAAAAAAAAAAAAAATTAATCAAAAAATTGAATATAAAATTTTTGTTTTTCAGGTTGTACATTACGCAATGTCACTATTAGTCTCATGGGTTCACTCGAAGGATTCTGTAAGGGAAACATTATTTAATACTCCCAATTTATCAACTTGGCTTCAGAGATTGGTTCTAGAGGATCCGGAACCTGCTGTTCGCAGGGAGGTTTGCACTGCGTTATATAGGCTGTGTTTGGGAACGACTGCGACTGGTGATTCGAACGATTCTTCACCCTCGCTGGTTACCCCTATGCTGACCAAATTGCTTGAGTTCCTTTCAATTGCTGAAAAAATGGGACCTCAGAAATATGAGGTTGGTTTTTTTTTTTAAATATTTGTAAAACCCTTAAAACAGTTTTTTAATTTAATTTTAAGAATCCACTGAGAAATGCCTTTTATTTCCTTAACAATTTTAGCAAAGTCTGATATGTAATTTTTTTTTCTTTTTATTTTTAGTCTCTTCACCATGCCATAGAAGATGGTAAAGAACCTTATGGACCAGCTTGTAGAGATTATTTCTGGTTGTTGTGTAGATTAGTCGATAGTTTACCGCAAGATCTAGTCAAAGGTAACATTTTTATTTTTATTTTATGAAATTAAAATTTTTAATTTAATTTTATTTTACATTTTTTTTCTCTTACAGAGAGTATAGAAGATCCCCAAGGATGCCTGTTGGATATTGACGCTTTAGCCAGATCTTTAGCCAATTCAATCACATCCCGGGATTATTTAGAAAGTAGGCATAACACTGTTGAAGATAACGGATTGATAGGATTGTTGAATTTAATGACAAACGTTGTGAAGCATTTCCCACCCTTTAAAACGAGTAAAGAGGGCCAAGAATTCCTTTGTCAGGTACGATATTCCTCCAGGAAAATTGCTAACTCAATCGATTTTTTTTTTCTCAAAATTAATTTTGTTGTTTTTTTTTTTTTTCAGTTGTTTGAGTTTCTCTTCGCCGTACCCAATCCAAAGAAGAGGTTTTTACCGAAATGTAAGTCGCAACTGGCTCGCTCCTCGACCTACGATCTCCTCGTTGAAATGGTCCGGGGAGCCCCCGAAAATTATTTAATCCTCCACGAGAAATTGCTCTGTCAGCATCAGCAAGGCCCTCATTATCCGTACCCTTGGGATTATTGGCCGCATGAGGACGGTCGCTCCGATTGCGGTTACGTAGGTTTAACTAATTTAGGTGCTACTTGTTACATGGCTTCTTGCATGCAACATTTGTACATGATGCCTCAAGCTCGCTCCGCGATATTGGATGCGAAATGTAATTCCGGAAGCAAACACGAGGAAACTTTGAAGGAGTTGCAAAGGATGTTTGCTTATTTACTGGTGAGTAATTAAAAAGAAAAGAATGAAAAAAAAAGAGGGGCGAGTCAGACTCGCATCGTGATAAAGTGAAACTTCTTGGATAATATTAAGCCGCGTTACGAGTTACGCGTTACGAGGCTAAAAAAAATTTTGAACAAAGGAGCAAAAAAATGTTTGAAAGACTAATAAAACATTTTTAAAAAGGTTTAAATTATTTCAAATTTATTTTTGTTACGGAGATAATTTTTAAACATTCTTTGGCCGCGTTACGAGTGACGCATTACGCGGCCTAACAATACTTAAAAATTATCTGCGTAACAAATACATTTTTCAAAATTTAAACCTTTAAAAATTTTTTTGCCTTTCAAAATTTTTTAAATTTTAAAAAATAATTTAAGCCGCGTTACGAGTGACGCGTTACGCGGCCGAACAATGTTTAAATATTATCTGCGTAACAAATAAATTTAAAAAAATTTAAACCTTTAAAAATATTTTAGCCGCGTAACGCGTTACGCGGTCGATTCACCCCCTCCGCGATAAAAAGTTTCACTTCAATAATCGACGGTTTGAGTTTTTTATTAAATTATTTTATTTTATTTTATTTATTTTATTTATTTATTTTTTTTTTTTTTTAGGAAAGTGAACGGAAAGCTTACAATCCACGGAGTTTTTGTAAAGTTTACACTATGGATCATCAGCCGTTGAATACCGGAGAGCAAAAAGACATGGCGGAGTTTTTTATCGATTTAGTTTCGAAGCTAGAGGAAATGACGCCGGAATTGAAAAATTTAGTTAAAACTTTATTTGGTGGTGTTATCAGCAATAATGTGGTGTCTTTGGTAAGTTTTTTTTTTTTTTTTTTTTTTTGGATGTTTAAATTGATTTTTAAAGATTATTTTTAAATTGAATTTTTTTTTCTTGTTTCCCAGGACTGCGGCCATGTTAGTCGGACACTGGAAGAGTTTTACACGGTCAGGTGTCAGGTGACAGACATGAGGAACATATACGAATCATTGGACGAAGTAACGGAGGTTAACACATTGGAAGGAGATAATATGTATACGTGTTCGCAATGCGGGAAAAAAGTTAGAGCTGAAAAACGGTCAGTTTGAGATTATTTTTTTAAAGTTTTGGCACGCATTTCGCAATTTCTAGTCAAACAAAGAAGTGCGTTACATGTTGATAAATTTTTTTGCTGAACGGTTTCAAATATTCGTGTCTCCTTGCTTAGGGGCCGTTCCAGCATAACGTAAGCATTTTTTTTAAAAAGTGAAACTTCTTATCGCGGAGGGGGCTGAATCCACCGCGTAACGCGTTACGCGGCTAAAATATTTTTAAAGGTTTAAATTTTTTAAAATTATTTGTTACGCAGACAATTTTTAAACATTGTTCGGCCTCGTAATGCGTCACTCGTAACGCGGCTGAAATGATTTTTTAAAATTTAAAAAATTTTTAAAGGCTAAAAACTTTTTTAGGTTTCCATTTTTTAAAATTTATTTGTTACGCAGATAATTTTTAAACATTGTTTGGCCGCGTATCGCGCCACTCGTAGAGCGGCTTAAATTATTTTTTGAATTTAAAAAATTTTTAAAGGTTTAAATTTTTTTTTTTTTAATTTATTAAATATTCTTTTTTCTTTTTCAGGGCTTGTTTCAAGAAACTTCCCCACATCCTTTGCTTCAACACCATGAGATACACGTTCAACATGCTAACGATGTTGAAGGAAAAAGTGAACACGTTATTTTCCTTTCCGCTTCGTCTGGACATGTCCGGCTACGTAGAGAAACACTTAATGCCGCAGCACTATCAAGAACAGAAACTTAAATCTCAATTGGGGAAATCGGACGAGCTCTCCGATTCTGACGATTTCAACGAAAAATACGAGTACGATCTGATAGGGGTGACCGTTCACACGGGAACGGCCGACGGCGGGCATTATTATAGTTTCATAAGGGATCGGACGACTCCGAACAGGGATAAATGGTTTTTGTTCAATGACGCCGAGGTCAAACCTTTCGATCCAAACCAACTGGCTGCTGAATGTTTTGGAGGAGAGATGACCGTACGTATTTTTAATTACTTTGTGAAAATTAAGTAAAAACTTACAATTTTTTTTTTTTTTTTTTTTTTGGCAGAGCAAGACTTACGATTCCGTGAACGATAAATTCATGGATTTTAGCTTCGAAAAAACAAACAGCGCGTATATGTTGTTTTACGAATGGTGCAGCGAGTCGGGAGAGCAAAGAGGTGCTAAAGACGAAAATCAGGAAGGGACTGAGAGCGAGCAGTCGAGCAGTAAAGAAACGGCGGAGCAAAAAATGGTCGTATTGCCTCAGTTTGAATTGAGTAAAGACTTAGAGGATTGGATCTGGCAAGACAATATGCATTTTTTAAGGGATAAAAATATTTTCGAGCACACGTACTTTAAGTAAGTGAATGAGGATTCCAGTTGAAAAAATCACACTGGGATATGGGGGCATATCACTACGTAGGACAACGCCTTTGGGGTACTGTCCTAATATTTCTAAATTTAAACAGTGAAACGATTTAAAAATTTTAAGGCATTTTTTTTGCTCGTTTTTGGTCAAAAAATTTGATTAAAAATATAATTTTTTTCGGGGCACCAAAAAAACTTAAAATTTTGATAAAAAAGGTCAAAATGTTTGAAAAAAAATTAATCAGAATTTTAATTAAAGTCTTCAAAGTTAAAATTTTAATATTAAAATAATTAGATGTTAATTTTTAATGCGAACAGTGCGACAGACACGACCCGGACAGACAGATTTCCCCAGGACCGAGCCCTATGATTTTTTAGCCCCTGAAAATTTTTAAGTGGGATCTAAATATTTTTTTTTTTTTTCAGTTTTATGTGGCAAATATGCGGTCAAATTCCTCAAACGTTAGTCAGCCAATCTTCTGATATAACAGAATTGTCTGCTCAGTTGTCCACTTCTTTCTTTTTGGAAACTTATATTCATGCCAAAGAAAAAGTAAGGGGCCAAAATATTTGAATTGTTCTTAATTTTTTGGAAAAAAATCAATTTCATTTTTTTAAAAATTTAATTGATTTTTTTTTTTAGCCAATGATGGTGCAATGGGTTGAATTAGTCACGAAACAATTCGTAGCGAGTCGAGCTGCTTGTGAATGGTTCCTAGGACACATGGAGAAAAACGAATGGTGGCCTGTGCAGATATTAATTAAATGCCCAAATCAAATGATTAGGCAAATGTTTCAGAGGCTTTGCATTCATGTGATACAACAGCTAAGGTAAATTTGAAATTAAATTATTGGTCAATCGGTATCTGGTAATCAGTCAATCAGATCGATCAGGTCGATCGATCAGGTCGATCGATCAGTCAATCAATCGATCAGTCATCGGTCAATCAGATTTGGTCAATCGGTATGTAGTGATAAAGTCTGCTATAGGAATACTATGGGAAATAAAGCCCACACATGATTTTTTTTCTTTTTTTTCTTCGAATATTAAGTAGAACTTAATGAAAAAATGAATCAAGAATGTACATAAATGTTTTTTTTTCTCTTTAGGCAAAGTCACGTGAATCTGTATTTAAAAGCGGATTCAGATGACGAATCCGTTGACGAAATTGATCCTGAAAAAATTGGAACTCATTCCTGCGTGACGTTATTCGTTAGGAAACTGCTTTCGCTGGTAAGTAATTCCTTTTCTGCTAAAAAAAAAAATTAGAAAGATCTTTTTGCTAAAAAAATCAGGGATTTTTTTGCTAAAAAAAAATCAGGGATTTTTTTGCTAAAAAATTGAAGGATTGTTTTGCTTAAAATATCCGAAATTTTTTTGCTAAAAATAAACAGAGATTATTTTGCTAAAAATAATTCGGGATTTTTTTGCTAAAAAAAATCAGTGATTATTTTACTAAAAATAATCAGGGATTTTTTTCTTTAAAAAATCAAGGATTGTTTTGCTTAAAAAATCAGAGATTTTTTTGCTAAAAAAATCAGATTTTTGTGAAAAAGTAATCAGAGATTTTTTTGCTAAAAAATAATGGGAGAGGTTTTTTTGCTAAAAATAAACTGAGATTATTTTGTTAAAAATAATTCGGGATTTTTTTGCTAAAAAAAATCAGGGATTTTTTTAGCAAAAAAATCTCTAATTATATCTAATATCTAAATATATAATAATATCTATTAGAGATTTTTTTGCTAAAAAAATCAGGGATTATTTTACTAAAAATAATCAGGGATTTTTTTCTTTAAAAAATCAAGGATTGTTTTGCTTAAAAAATCAGAGATTTTTTTGCTAAAAATAATCAGAGATCTTTTTGCTAAAAAAATCAGATTTTTGTGAAAAAGTAATCAGAGATTTGTTTGCTAAAAAGTTCAAAGATTGTTTTGCTTCGAAAATCAGAGATTTTTTTGCTAAAAAATAATGGGAGAGGTTTTTTTGCTAAAAATAATCAGAGATTTTTTTTGCTAAAAAACGCTCAGGGATTTTTTTCCTAAACCATCAGGAATTTTTTTGCTAAAAATAATCAAAGAGATCTTTTTGCTAAAAATAGTCAGATTTTTTGTCAAAAAAAATCAGATTTGTTTGCTAAAAAAAACAGGGATTTGTTTGCTAAAATGCTAAAAAAACGGAGATTTTTTTGCTAAAAAAAAAATTAGAGAATTTTTTTGCTAAAAAAAATCAGAGAGATCTTTTTTCTCAAAAATTCAGAGAGATAAGTCTAGTTGTAAGCCGGGAGATTTTTCTATGATTAAAAAATAAATTCCCGATCATTTTGGGAATATTCCCCGCAACCTAGAATAAATTCCAAGAATCGGAATTTTTTAAAAATTTTATTAATGGGGATTAGTCCACAGTTGTAAGCCGGGAAATTCCCCTAAAATAAATTCTTGGAAATTTATGGGAATATATGGGAATGCTTCCCGGAACCTAAAATAAATTCCCTAAATTGGAAGTTTTTTTAATTTTTGGACAAAAACATTATTTCGTCTAAAAAATTAATAATAGACATGATAGTTTGATTCTTCTAAAGGTGCATGTGCTGGACCATATGCCTCCCAGCAAATCACCAAAGTAAAATTTGGAGGGTATGTTTGGTTAGGTTAGGTTAGGTTAGGTTAGGTTAGGTTAGGTTAGGTTAGGTTAGGTTAGTTAGGTTAGGTTAGGTTAGGTTAGGTTAGGTTAGGTTAGGTAGGTAGGTTAGGTTAGTTAGGTTAGGTTAGGTTGGTTAGGTTAGGTTAGGTTAGGTTAGGTTAGGTTATGTTATGTTATGTTAGGTTAGGTTAGGTTAGGTTAGGTTAGGTTAGGTTAGGTTAGGTTAGGTTAGGTTAGGTTAGGTTAGGTTAGGTTAGGTTAGGTTAGGTTAGGTTAGGTTGTTAGGTTAGGTTGTTAGGTTAGGTTAGGTTAGGTTTAGGTCATACAGTAAGGTAACTGGTAACAGTTTCATTAAATGAAAGTGTTGTCTACCCTCTTTATCCGTAGCCAAATGTTCATTCGTTCTAATGGACCATTATTTTATTAATTTATTCTCTTTTTTATTTTAGTTGGAGCATGGAACCGCTAAAACTCATCTAAAAAACCTGACTGAATATTTTGTCTTCCTCTACGAATTTAGTAAAATGGGAGAAGTGGAAGCTCAATTTTTAATCTCAATCAACGCCATTTCCACCATGGTTAATTTTTATTCCGGTCACAAAGCCACCGAATTTGTGGAAGTTGTAAGCGAAGAGGAAGAAGAAGAGGAAGCGATGCCCCCCTCCACCGACAAATACAAACCTCAGTCCTTGGAAAAAATGATAACTTTGGTCGCGACCCTCGTCGAAAAATCTCGAGGACCGGATAAACGATTAGAATTGAGCCAAATGGATTTGAACGCTGTCGCCGGAGGGAAATGGTTCCCGTTTATATATCAGCAAACGAAGGACGCTTTGAATTTAAATCACACAAGGAATTTGATTTTTGCGTTGTGCCAGTACGACGAGGCTCTGGCTCAGATGATAGTTGCGATGATTTTTCAAACGATCGCCCGGCATACCGATGTAAGTTTTTCCAGCGGAGGCCGTGCATGTCTGGGCATGAAACGATCCTGACGGAGGATTTTGGAGTCAAAACTCCCCGTTAATTTCTTTTATTTTTTTTTTTTTTTACAGTTCAGTCAGCCGTTTTTAAAACTTTTAACGCTTTTAACGGATCCGTCGAACGCTCCATCCGCGTACGCAAATTCAGAAGGGATGCCTTGCTTCTCTCAGTACGTCCTCCAAGGAATCTGGGATGTCGCAGAAGCCTGCCCAATTCCGATTTTAGATTGGCTCTCGGTTCAAGTGTCTAGGAACCCTTTGGCTCACACTCTCGTTCTGCAGAGTTTGGATCAATGGGTCGAGACGTATTTAATGGCGAATTGTAATCAGAGAGTGAGAACAGCAGCCGCTTTCCTGTTGGTCTCTCTGGTCCCGAACGCGCATTTCCGTCAGTGCTACCGTTCCGCGAGGAATTTGATGCATCCGAGGGAGTTACTCATGAGCCAGGAAGCCCAGTCCGTCCTCCATGAGATTTACACGCTGTTGCTAAGGAAATTGAAAGTAGCTAAAAAATATTCGGACGTACAGGACCACGGCCCGTCGAAATTAACCGCTTATTTCACGCTTTTACTGTATTGCTGCCCGACTAAAACGGAAAAATTGATGGTAAGTCCGGACTTTATCGTCTGCGAACGAATAAATGACAGAGTTTTTTTTGAATATTTTTTAATGTTTTAAAAATATTTTCATTGTTTTAAAAATATTTTTCAACGTTTTAAAAATATTTTTGAATGCTTAAAAAATATTTTCAATGTTTTAAAACTGTTTTTCAACGTTTTAAAAATGTTTCTAATGTTTTAAGAATATTTTTCGACGTTTAAAAAAATATTTTCAATGATTAAAAACTGTTTTTCAACGTTTTAAAAATATTTTTCAACGTTTTAAAAATATTTTCAATGATTTAAAACTGTTTTTCAACGTTTTAAAAATGTTCTAATGTTTTAAGAAATTTTTCGACGTTTAAAAAAATATTTTCAATGATTAAAAACTGTTTTTCAACGTTTTAGAAATATTTTTCAACGTTTAAAAATATTTTCAATGATTTAAAACTGTTTTTCAACGTTTTAAAAATGTTTCTAATGTTTTAAGAATATTTTTCGACGTTTAAAAAAATATTTTCAATGATTAAAAACTGTTTTTCAACGTTTTAAAAATATTTTTCAACGTTTAAAAATATTTTCAATGATTTAAAACTGTTTTTCAACGTTTTAAAAATGTTTCTAATGTTTTAAGAAATTTTTCGACGTTTAAAAAATATTTTCAATGATTAAAAACTGTTTTTCAACGTTTTAAAAATATTTTTCAACGTTTAAAAAAATATTTTCAATGATTTAAAACTGTTTTTCAACGTTTTAAAAATGTTTTTCAACGTTTTAAAAATATTTTTTGACGTTTTAAATATATAATGCAAATATTTTTTGAAACAACAAACAATGAAAATATTTTTAAAATGTTGACAAAAATTTTTTTTTTAATTTATTGCTTTTTGTTTCAAAAAATATTTGCAAAATATTTTTAAATTGTTAAAAAATATTTCAAAAATATTTTAGAAATATTAATTTTTTTTTTCTAATTCAAAATTTTTGTGTTTTTCAGTTCGGCCCGTATTTTATGGATTTATGGAACTTATTTCTTCCGAATTTATCGGAACCGTCGATTTCGGTTCATTACAATAAACAGGCGCTTTTATCGTTTTGGCATCACGTGTGCGTCGACTGCCCGGAAAACGTTAATTTAATACTTAATAATCCAGTTGTGACGAAAAACATAGCTTTTAATTATATTTTGTAAGTAGAAAATTATTTTTTTTAACGTAATTTTTTGGGTTCGAAAAAATGGCGGGAATTTATTGTCTGATGACACGAAAAAAAAAATGGCGGGCGTTTCAAATTTTTTTTTAATTTCTTAAAAATGTTTTTTTCTTTTTAGGGCGGATCATGAAGATCAAGAAGTCGTTTTATTTAACAGAGCAATGCTCCCCGCTTATTACGGTATTTTAAGGTTGTGCTGTCAGCAATCAAGGCAGTTCACAAGGCATTTAGCAAATCATCAAAATTTAAATTGGGCTTTCAAGAATATCACACCATATCCTTCTCAATATAGTCAGGTATGAAAATTTTTTTAACAACTGAAAATCGAACTTTTTTTTTGTAAATTAAATAAATTTTTTTTTCTTTTCAGGCGGTCGACGAATTATTTAAATTAATGCATTTTTTCGCTACAAAGTATCCAGACATGTCAGAGCAGGAAATAAACGAAGTTAACACATTTAGGAGGTCTACAATGCAACTTTACTTACAAGTGAGTATTTGTTTGTTTACGAAAAAAGGAACGGCCAAAGTGTATAAAAAATCTTTCGTTGTATATATATTCAAATTTTCCATGTTTAGCTTATGCGTATATATATACTCCCGAAAAAAAATACGGTAAAAGTTTCTTATTTACACGAGGTTAAATTTTTTTTTTTTTTTTTCAGAATCTAGATGCCAGGACATCTTGGGCCACGCTGATATCCGCATTTCGTATTCTAGTCGATACCGATGAAGAGCGGCGTTTCGTCATTTACAGCAACGGAATTCAAATGTTATTCGAAGCTTTTCAAACTTTGCACACTCTGTACCACGAAAGCTCGACGTGCCCCGTTGCAAACGAATTAATGGAATTATTAGGGTTGATGATGATGATTATTAAAACGTTAAGTTCCCCTCCGTCCGGTACGAGCAGCAAAGACCACTGGGCCAGCAACAAAGATGCCAGGACTATTTTAATCAATTGTAAAGATTGGGTGGACGTTTTAAGAAAGTTAGCGACCTTACAAAATTCTTACAATCCGCCCGAAATGAGGACTTTAGCTTTGGGTAATTAATTTTAATTTTTTTTTTTTTTTTAAATTTTATTTTATATTAATTTCTAAATTTTTTTTTCAGATTTATTAAAGGAAATACTAATGATAATGCCTAGGGAAGTAATCCAAGTTTTGACTCCGCTATTATCCCATTGTCATTCAGCATTCCAAGAAAGTAGCACAACCGCAGCTTTACCCATGGGACCGTATTTCCCGCGTAAGGGGATCAAACCCCCGAATTTCGGGCTCAAGACTCCCCGTCGCCCAATGGTACAAATGGCCGTGCCTAATACTCAGATCGAACAGAAAGGGCAAAACGAAGATTATGATATAGATTTATTAAATTATTACTCTCCGTATCATAATTTCATAGACGTAATGTGCCGGTTAGCCATCAATCACAATTGTATGTCGGAAGCGTTAATACAATTGAGTGCCATCGTCGGATTCGAAGGCGTACCGCTACATTTAACGTATTTCCCTAAATTATGGTTGGAAATTTATGAAGCACCGGTAATGATATTCGAATGCTTTTCGAAGTTTGGTTTTTAAAGCGAAGCTTTTTTTTTTTTGCTAATTTTTCATTTTTTTTTCTTTTTCAGCAATTGGATAAAAAGTTTCTTTCATTATTGCTTAGCAACAATTTTTTCATTGATTATATTGAAACGATTTTATTGGACGAAAGGACTTCGCTTAACGTGGCGGATATTTATAAATTCCTGTGTACATTTTTTCCAAAAGTGAGTTTGCCAATTTTTTTTAGCCCGAAGTTTTTAAGGCCTGAGCTTTTCTCTTTGATATAATTTATTTAATTTTTTGATTAAATTTTTTTTTCTAGGTGGCTTCTCGAGTCCTTTCCGACAACACATGCCAGATCATAGATAATCTAGTAACTTCTTTAAATACGAAAGTGCAGCAAATGGACGTGATTTCTATGGCTTACCGATTAAACGCCGATTTAAGAGCTTTGGAATTGGTTTATTCGAACGTGGACGTCCCGATAGCTCCTCCCAATAATCTCGTTCAAACTTTGTTATGTCTCATGGGTAAAATCAGGCAAGCTAGGAATTCCAAAACTAATAAAAGTAAGTAACAATTATTTAATTTTTTTTAACGCTCTAAACTTACTTATTTTTATTTATTTTTCAGAAGAAAAAATTAAAAAACGGAAAAAGAAAGATTCCAACGATAAAGACGAAGAGGAAGAGGAAGATGAAAACGATAATAACGAAACGACCGAAACGGAAAAACAGGCCTCTGATCCTTCCCAAGCTGACTCTCACAATCCTTCGAATCCAGCGGAAACGGATTCAAAGGACTCGGAAAAAGCAGGTTCTAGTAAAGAGAAAGACGTAAAAACAAATTTAATAGATTCAACAGATTTATCAGGTTCACCGAAAACGATTGATTGGCTTGCAGTTTTAGAAGGCACTATTAATCATTTAATTGCAACGCTCAATAAAAATGTTTAAATTCTTTTTTTTTTTTTTTTTTTTCCGAAAAATAAAGATATATTGTGAAATTTAATTTAATTTCTGTCTAAGTAAAAAATTGTCTACACCAAATTTTTCCCCGTTAAAAAAAAATTTGAATGGCTCTAATGCTAAATATCTCGGAAAGCGTTGGCTTTTCGAGGTTGCGCCTATTGGCAAAGTTGTTGGGCTCGACGAGACGAATCGAAAGGGCCTATCCGCAAGTCTCTAGGATGAAGTAAAAAAATTGATGACGTCACGAAATTTTTTCCGAAATAAAAATTTTTAAAAATTTCAAAGCTGAATATCTTGGAAAGGGTTGGTTTTTCGAGGTTGCGCCCATTGACAAAGTTGTTGGGCTCGACGAGACGAATCGAAAGAGCCTATCCGCAAGTCTCTAGGATGAAGTCAAAAAATGGATGACGTCACGAATTTTTTCCGAAATAAAAATTTTTAAAAATTTCAAAGCTGAATATCTTCGAAAGGGTTGGTTTTTCGAGGTTGTGCCCATTGACAAAGTTGTTGGGCTCGACGAGACGAATCGAAAGAGCCTATCCGCAAGTCTCTAGGATGAAGTCAAAAAATGGATGACGTCACGAAATTTTTTCCGAAATAAAAATTTTTAAAAATTTCAAAGCTGAATATCTTCGAAAGGGTTGGTTTTTCGAGGTTGTGCCCATTGACAAAGTTGTTGGGCTCGACGAGACGAATCGAAAGAGCCTATCCGCAAGTTTCTAGGATGAAGTAAAAAAATTGATGACGTCACGAAATTTTTTCCGAAATAAAAATTTTTAAAAATTTCAAAGCTGAATATCTTGGAAAGGGTTGGTTTTTCGAGGTTGCGCCCATTGACAAAGTTGTTGGGCTCGACGAGACGAATCGAAAGAGCCTATCCGCAAGTCTCTAGGATGAAGTCAAAAAATGGATGACGTCACGAAATTTTTTCCGAAATAAAAATTTTTAAAAATTTCAAAGCTGAATATCTTCGAAAGGGTTGGTTTTTCGAGGTTGTGCCCATTGACAAAGTTGTTGGGCTCGACGAGACGAATCGAAAGAGCCTATCCGCAAGTGTCTAGGATGAAGTAAAAAAATTGATGACGTCACGAAATTTTTTCCCAAATAAAAATGTTTTAAAACTTCAACGCTGAATATCTCTTTAACGGTTGGTTTTTCGAGGTTGCCCCCATTGGCAAAGTTGTTGGGCTCGACGAGACGAATCGAAAGAGCCTATCCGCAAGTCTCTAGGATGAAGTAAAAAAAATGATGACGTCACGAAATTTTTTCCGAAATAAAAATTTTTAAAACTTTCAAAGCTGAATATCTTGGAAAGGGTAGGTTTTTCGAGGTTGCGCCCATTGACAAAGTTGTTGGGCTCGACGAGACGAATCGAAAGAGCCTATCCGCAAGTCTCTAGGATGAAGTCAAAAAATGGATGACGTCACGAAATTTTTCCCCGTTAAAAAATTTTTAAATGCTTTAAAGCTAAATATCTCGGAAAGGGTAGCTTTTCCGAGGTTGCGCCCATTACAAAAGTTGTTCGGCTCGGGGAGACGAGTCAAATGACGCAACTGGCAACCTCTAAAACGATATCAGATATGGTCTAAGGAGATAACAATTGGCTTACACATACTAGTTGAGTCCTAATTTCTTCCTTAAAAATTACGGTACGTAAAAAAGGTTCCAAGTGAAATTGGTATTTTCGGATAGTACTCTTCAGAATGTGAACTTTTCTCTAAATATCCCCACATCTGAACCCACTCTTAGGAGAAAGCTTTATTTTAAACAATTTTTGGAGATCAAAATACGAATACTGGTTGTAAGGCCCTATGAAATTTTTTATATCCTCACCAAGTACTGTTATGTTTTCACAAATGTTTAGCTAAGTATGAAAGTTTTCCCATCTTAGTGCTTGAAGGATAACAACTTTAAAAGTTTTCTACATTCCAACCGCTACAAAATATGTAAGTTAAAACAGAAAAAGAAACCATTAAACCAACAAAGCATTTATAACTTACGAAAATCTATATTGAAAAAAAGAAAATCATTTACAAATATACTTTTCCCTCTAGTTAAAAAACGTATAAAAAAAAAAGAATATAGTATTTAATCTAGAGGAATGTTTTTAAAATAATTTATATTATTAATATTATAAAAAAAAATCCTTAAAGAGATAAAGTGTTAAATTTAAAAAAAAAATTTTGGATTAATAAATAAAGCCCCAAGGAAAAAAAAAAATGCAACTGGGATAAATTTAACCACTCATAACAAGTCGAACAAACTCTTCATAATTAATATTTCCTTGTGAATCTTCCTGACCCTGGAGAACCTGCTCCACTTCTTCATCAGTTAATTTTTCACCTGAAGGAAAAATTCCATCAGCATTATCTTAATGTCATTTAAATATTTAAAATTAAAAGCCTTCACCAAGGTACTCACCCAAGGTGGTTAACAAATGCCTTAATTCAGCGGATGAAATAAAACCATTTCCATCTTTATCAAAATGTCTTAGGCCTTCAATGAAATCATCGGCAGTATCTGTTGTTTTGCTTTTGGATATGGCTTGGTATATTGGTAGGAATACTTCGAAACTGATTCTTTCATCTAAAAAAAAAAAAGTATTAATTGTTATATTAAAAAAGAAAAAAAATGGTACTGATTATCCTCTTACCAGGTTTATGTTGATGTGTGAACTTCTTCACATCTGATTCAGTTGGATTCTGACCTAAGGCTCTTAAAACATCACCTATTTGTGAAACATGTATTTTCCCATCTCCCCTACTGTCAAACAGTTGAAACGCTTCTTGGAAATCTGAAAGAAATTTATTATTTTTTGAATTTTCTTCTTACCCTTGTTTAAGCTTTATTACAGCTACCTTCCATTGTACTCATAATTTTCTTATCAGGTTCATAACCGTACATTGTACAACAAAAAAGTAAAACCTCACAATCTCAAATTTTTTTTTCCCACAAAAAACACATGTGTCTTTCAAAAAATATTGGATAATGATTGCAGAAAAAAAAAAAAACAAGTTTCAAATGTTCGTACTTTCAAATTTTGGCCAAATATGGTAAAGTTGGTTCTATATGGGTGTGTCATAAGAGAATTGAGTCATATAAAGATGAATTTGACCTCATTTTTGAGCCTGATGAACTTACCTGCCAACTGGTCTTCTGTATACGATGCCTGAAACAAATAAAAAGGTTGTATTAGCTTTTTGGTTGACGAAACAGGGTAAAACCTTAAAAATTATCGATTAAAAAAAGGTATGCATGTAATATTTACCATTTTGAAAGGAAATCGTCATCGAAGTACCTTTAATTTACGTAGACGCCATTTTGGAAAAATGGCCGAAGATGTAAGAAGCGCCAAAATGTTCTTAATTGGTAATATTAGGCGCTTTAACGGTCTTTAATTAATAAAATTAATTTTAATGTAAACTAATAAATAATTTTAATGAAAATAATAAATAGGAGCGCCGAGTTCGATCATTTATGAGGAAAAAATGCAGTTAAGACGAAACATAGTGGAAGCAGAAAGGGAATCATCGTCTTGTTGCCTTTTCTCGTCCTTCATTTTTTTATCAATATTTGCAAATTTTTTGATATTTATAAGGATGTCAAATTAAAATAAAAGGCATTTAGATTGCTTTAAGATTATTACTATATTGATAACAAACAATTATACCAAAGTGATTGCAATATGAATATTAACAAAAACGATACAAGGAAAATGCTGGCTTGATCGGTGCTGCGCTCTGTTGGCAACCAGATTAACTACAATTTTTTAAATGAGCAAATTTTTCTTTTTACAAAGTCTTTACTTTTTTAAAGTTAAAATCCTTTCAATTACGTATTATGCTGCGCGATTAAAGCGAAGAATACCCAGAGAGACCGAAGAAGTTAATTTACTACATTTTTTTGGGGGTTAAAGGACGAAAATAAATAAATCAAGAGCGGTTTAATTTTTTAATTTTTTTCATTTTATTGTTTTTTTTTTTTTAAATTAAATTTTTTTACATGTAATTATTGCAATATCATCACTAAAGGATGTTATTTTTTTTTGTAAATATACTGTATATTCAAACGATACGATGCAAATGCATCGCACATCTCTTTTTTACATACAATAATTGTACAAGACAGTATCACAGCACATTCATATTCCAAATTTTTTTTTCTTTTAAATTTTTTTTAGAGGGCATTCTGCTTTTTTTTTTCAATATTTCTATTTTTTTTATTATCATCTGTAATCTCGTTTTTCGTAAAAAAATAAATAAAATTATTCTTTCATTTGGATGGGAAACTTTTAAAGAAAAAAAAATATATATTGCTGGCACGAGGCGGTAATAAAAAAAAAGTGGCATAAAACAAAACCAATTTTTCTTTTTTTTTTTAAATTCGCCATATAAATTCAAAGACGTATGAATATTTTTCCATTTAAAAAAAAATTCATTTAATTAATTAATTAGCTATTTACTAATATAAAAAAATTGTTTTATTTAACAATATTAATACAATAAAAAAATTGGACTAGATTTAGATACTTTTTTTTGTAAAGAAAAAAAAAAAGGAATTTAGATAAAAAAATTTCAACTGATTGTCATGATTACAAGTTAAAAAACTATAAATTCTCATTCATACATCTTTGAAAAAAGAAAAAAAAAACAATCAAACCGGAAAAGAGATACGAAAAAAAAATTTAAAGAGGAAAATTCTTTTGAAATTGCTTTTTTAAAATACGGCCGATATTCCATTTGATTCAAAATCTATCATTCCCGCATACAAACATTGAGATTCGCGTCAAAAAAAAGAACCAACTAAAAAAATTATTGCAGAGATCATTAACGGTAAATTTTTAAAAAAAATACATAACTGAGTACGATTTTGAAAAAAAAAAAAATTAATTAAATAAATAATTAAATTCATTTAAAAGAAAAAAAATTGTAAAAACTCCAAAGTAATATATATGTAAAAAAAAAAAAAAAATGAACAGGTTCATACAGTTCATTTACATCATTATACAAGACATTCACATCCGAAAAAAATTTACAATATTCAAATTAAAAAAAAAAAAAAAGAAAAATCATTTCGTTTAAATATCACTTCCAATTCTAAAACTGGCCGTCTAGTACCACCGCTGCCAAAGTAGCTACCAGAAAAAAAAAACAAACAAACAAAAACCTATTACGTTTCTTTTGAGATCATGAAAAATAAAATTTTTTTTAAATTTTTATTTTGAATATTGTAAATCATAAAATATACATTCATACATAACTATATAATTTATATTATTTACAAAAATGGACAGATTATGACCAAACAACCATAAAAAGATGTCGAATGCCCATTTAAATATAAATTTTTATTTTTATAATTTCATTTATTTCTCTCTGTACAATTTGAAAAAAAAAAAAAAGAAAACGTTTTTACTTTTTAATTACGCGAACTTTTTTTATTTTCTAAATCTCTGTCATAAAAAATAGAAATTCCATCTTCAAATCAAATTAAACTTCTATTTATAATTCAAACCAATTAAAAATTATTACTATGATTGGGGGTGTGTTTAAGAAGAAAAGAAAAAATTAATTAAATATGGCTCAAAAAAAAAAAAAAATTTGATAGTTCCCTAATATTTGTTCATTGCTTTTAAATCAAATATTTTACTTAAATGACTTTTTTTTTTTTTGCTTTTAAAAATCAATAAGTAACAAATGCTAGAGATCGTACAGATTGCATATAAGTATGCCGTGCTCGAATAAAACAAAGGAGGAAGAAAAAATTTAATTTAAATCTACGGACAAAAAGCAGCCGATTTAATATTTGAAAATTTTTGGCGGTAACGCCAGGGGCGCTGTTTCAGCGGAACATTGGAAGGACGCTTCCAAGGTTAAAATTATAAGCTAAATATTGATAACTATTTTTAACTTTTGAAATTCAAAAAATTTTAGCTTATGAATTTAAGCCCCCTTGAATATATTTTCAAAACTAAAATTTTATTGATTTATTTTCACGAATCTATTAATCGATTGAATTACTTAGCGGTTATATTTGCTTACGATGCTAAGCGATTGATTCGTTATAAATGCCAATTAAAATTTTCGGGAGCGCCGGAGTTCAAGTGACGTATCTCCATCGTAAATATAAATGCAGATAAGTCTGTTCTGCTTTTCCAAATTTAAAATTTAAATCGATCGATTAATTTTTTTAAATTTCAGTTGAAAATTTCACTGGTCGCTTTTTATTGCTTTTTAATTCAGAAAAAAATCAAACTGAATCAATTTTAAAATACTAAAGGCGGCTTTTGCCCCGTAAAACACTGGAGTCGAGGCTACATTTTTAAAAAATATTTTCAAAATATTGCACTGATATCGAAAATTCCTGGCAAAAACAATGCCGCAATATTTTTTAAATTCAAAAAAAAATCTTTAGGAAGGATTTTTTTAAAAATTTCCGTGCGCCGGAGGTCAAGTGACGTATCTCCATCGTAAATATAACTGCAGATAAGTCTATTCTGTTTTTACGTCAGTGGACCTCCCGGCCACAGATTTAATTGTTCAATGTTTACCAAGTGTCCGCATTTTCAACGCTGCAGTTGTTATGGTAACGAATCAAACAAAAACATGGCTTGCCAAAACGAGAATGAAAAAACGGACGCCAAGTACATATAGTATTTCTTCAAGATTTTTTTTTTTAAGCCAATATTATCACGCTCTTGTGATAAACATAAACATTTTCAAAACATTTATAAAATGTATTTCAGCATAACCGTCCGTATATTTAAATTTTTTTTCTCTCAAAAAAGGAGGGAAATATATTTTAAATAGCACCAGAAAAAAAAAATGGTGAAATTTTTTCTCGTTTCTTATTAATTTTTAAAATTTACCGGATATACCGGTTGGCTAAAAAAAAAATAAAGCCGAGCTTGAGACTACTTTCTGACTATTCTACAAAATAATGGCACAATTTTTTTTTTTTTTCTAAAACGGAACATGTTTTGAGAATTAATAAAAACGATTTAAATTATATTCCCGTTGTATAAAATCTCACCATCTTTTTTTTGTTCTTAAATGCAGATTTTTATAAATATTTTCGGTTTGAATTTTGTAACATTACAAAAATTTTCCTCGTAACGATAAGAGAAACGAAACAAAAAAAAATTTGTAACTCGTTGAATATTTTTTAAAATTAATTTTTTTTTTTTTTTGTTCGTTTTTCTTACCAAAAATTTTTTTTCAATTGACATCAATTTAAAAAAAAAAAATTAGTTTAACACAATTCCTGCGGCGGAACTTAAGAATAAAATTGCCATAATTTTTTTTTTTAATTTTTAACTTTTTTTAATTATTAATTTATCTAGCTTAAACTATAAGTTGGTAATAAAAAAAATAATAGGACGGGGGATAACAGAATTTAAGGGGGGGCGGGGGGGAGGTTATGTCAAAATGACATATTTTTGGGTTAATAGAACCCTCACAACCTGAGCGAACAATATTTTTTTATTATTATTAAAATCGAGAACGCTACGAGCTGACAAGCACTTGCATGAGCTCCATGTCCTGACCCTGTATCTGACAAGATGGTAATGACGGTACAGGATCGGAGGATGCGGATTTAAGGACCTCTTCCGCGCTCACTGGAGTCAATTTCCAACTTGGTAAAAAATCGTCGAATTCGTGTCCTAAATCCTGCGTCGTCGTCGAGTCCGTGTATAATTCGTTGTTGTTCATTGGATCGAGGTCGGATTGACTCGAAAGACTTAAAACCGATCCCCAATTAATACTTCTAGCGTTGTCGTCGTCCCCCATCCCGGAATCCGTGTCGCAGGATGAATTCAGCATGGGGAACGGCGTGGCTCGACCGGATTGTTCGTAAAACTCCGGCCCCGCTCTGTAGGATGACGGGGACGGGGTAATGTCAGGCACTTCGAGGAACTGAGGGGGTGGGAACGTAGGGTCAACTTCGGCGGGCGAGGGAGCAGGCGGTAAAGGTGGGGGAGGTACACAATTCGAATGTCCGTTTAGGCCCCCGTAAAAACACCCCTCCTGCTCCATTTCCTTTTCGATGTACCTTAGCGTGTTACATATTAGCACCGAACGCAGGAGACTAGGGTCCGTAAATTGTCTGTACCGTCCGAGTTTGCACATTGATAAATTAAAAACCGCTAGCCGCCTTTGCCTGTAACAAGAGGTTTCGGGGGCGTGCCTGCACCAACTAGTCCGCTCCGCATCACAACACTTTTCAATAGAACTAGGCGTCCTGTTTCGCGCACTTGTCGGGCTCGGGCCCAGTTCCAGGTACGATTTACCGTTTTCCTCGCAGCGTATTGTCTGTTGCGGCTGGCAGGAAGAATATCCCCAATACTGAGGATTCCTAGATGAGGAGTACGTCGACCTTGATCCGTAGTGAACGGGACTAGTACTCCCTGAGTATCCTTGGTCTTCGTAGCACGACGAAGTTTTATTAAAGCACGAATCCTCCGAAGAATATCTACACGAATACGTCCTCCCCTGAATGTACTTCCCCTCGACTTTGTCATCTTCCTCTTCGTCGTCGAAATCCTCGTCGTCGAATTCGTCTTCGTCGTCTAGGAGCGTCGTCAGCAGCGCGGGCCTTTGCGCTGCCCAATCGGGAGGGGCGACGGACGCTAATTCTTCTAACCTCGACGGTCTGGACGGTTTTTGTAAATTGAGATTTTGACCAGGTGCTTCCGCTAACCAAACCTGATCCTCGCCTCGACATTGCTTCGGAGGTGATAGGGATCCATCTTCGTCTCCCCCTCCTCCCAGTTTACGTTTATTTGCAGTGGGGAGCCCCATTAGATCAGGGCTCTGAAAAGAAAAATAAAAAAACCAAATTAGTAAAGTGATTTAATTCAGTAAAAAGAATCGTAATATGTAAAAAAAATTAATTAAATTTTTTTTTAAAAACCGTCAGTATTTTTTTTCTTTTTTTAACCAAAGTGCATTTTTTAATTTTACATAAAATTAGTATTGTCGGAGTTTGCAGATCAATCATCGATTAATCCTGAAACCGATTCATTTATTCATCGATTAATCTTAAAATCGAATTATCAATCATTACTTAATCCTGAAATTAAAGGGAAAACGATCGTCAATTAATCCTCAATCAAAACATTCAATCGTCGATTAATCCTCAAAACCAAGTTATTTGTCAATTAATCCTCAAACCGAATCATTAATCATCAATTAATCCTCGAATCAAATCATCCATTGTCGATTAATCCTCTAACCAAATTATCAATCGAGGATTAATCCTTTAACATAATCATGATTAATCTTCGAACCAAGCCTTTGGTCATAAATTAATCTTCAATCAAAACATTCAATTGTCAATTAATCCTCAAACCGAATCATCAATCAATCCTCGAATTTAATAATCAATTGCTGATTAATCCTCTAACCCAATTTTTAAAAATCGAGAATTAATCCTTGGATTAATTTTCGAACCAAGCCTTTGATCATAAATTAATCCTCCATTAAACATTCAATTGTCGATGAATCCTTAAAACCAAGTAATCACTCGTCAATTAATCCTCAAAACCGAATCTTCGATCATCAATTAATCCGCGGCGATTACTCTTCAATCCAAGCCTTCGAAAGTCACATAAACCCCAAGCCAAATCAATCTTATATTAATCCTCAAACCAAACTATCAATCGTGAATTAATCCTTAAAAGAAAATTATGAATAATCTTTGGCCCAAGCCTACGATCATCAATTAATCCTCAAATCCAAAAATCAACCATCGACCAAACCCTAAACTGAATCATCGGTCATCAATTAATCCTCGATCGACGATTAATCTCCAAACCAAGCCTTCGAAAGTCTCAAAAAACCTAAACCAAATAAATCGTAGATTAATCCTCAAACCAAATGATCGATCATCAATTAATCCTCGGATCAAATCATCAATTGTCGATTAATCCTCAAACCAAGTTATCAATCGTCAATTAATCCTTGAACATAATCATGATTAATCTTCGAACCAAGCCTTCGATCATCAATTAATCCTCAAATCCAAAAATTAATCGTCCACTAATCCCCAAAACCGAATCATCGATCATCAATTAATCGTCGATTGACGATTACTTTTCAAACCAAGTCGGCAGGTTTTAAATCCCAAACCAAATCATCAATCGTACATTAATCCTTAAACCAAATGATCGATCATCAATTAAGCCTCATATCAAATCCTAAACTGTCGATTAATCCTCAAACCAAATTATCAATCGTGAATTAATCCTTACACATAATTATGATTAATCTTCGAACCAAGCCTTTGATCATCAATTAATCCAAATTATCAATTGATTAAAATCAATTTTTTTTCTTTAACCCATTTTAAAATGATACGATAACCTAAATTTTTCTTTCAAAAATTCAACAATGCACCGGCAATAAAATTACCAAAAAGAAATTCCGAAAGAAAAAAATAAAATAAAAGAAAGAAGGGGGAAAAAAAAGAGAATGACACAAAAATGTCATCGAGATGCCGGGCTGATTGTTGTCGATAGACGAATAAAAGAAGGAAAAAAAAAAGTCAAAAGAGATCATTTCGCGTATCACACGAGCCATTACCTAGGACAAGTTGTTTTTATTTCAAATGTTCAATACCACATCACGTTGAATTATAACTTGATTGTCGTACATTTTTTAATTTATGGATGTCTGGGGTCAGTCTACTGTGTAACAATGACGTCATCCTCACTTCATTAAATTCCACCATGCTTAACTTCTAATTATGTGGATTTTTTTTTTATATACGTGTATATTCCTTTTCACTCTCTTTTTTTTTTTTCCTCTGAATAATGGGTTCTTTGTATTGTTAATCTTCTCGGTTCTTTTCACACCGATTATTTTATTGCATATTTTCTTCGACCTTGACTTTATAATTGATACGTTTTTATGAATAAAACGCGGTTGAATGGATCATTTTTTTTTTTTTATTTATGGGATTTTCTTCCGGATCGGAAATAATGTTTTGTTTACAGTCTTGCTCGTTCGATTTGGATTTGAGTGAGTACGGTCATTCGTTTAAGAGATTCGGTTTTAGGATTAATTGATGACCGATGATTCGGTTTGGGGATTAGTTGATGATTGATTTTTGGATTTGAGGATTAATTGATGATCGAAGGTTTGGTTCAAAGATTAATCATGATTATGTTTAAAGATTAATTCACGATAGATAATTTGGTTTGAGGATTAATTGATTCGAGGATTAATTGATGATCGATTATTGGATTTGAGGATTAATTGATGATCAGTAATGATCTTAAGGAAAAATTTACAGAGTAAAATATGTAAGTAAAAACCGAATAGGATCATCGTTACAATTTAAAAATAACACTCCATACATTTACTGAGTAAATTGATTCAAAATCTGAAACATAAATTTACCCCAGAAAATTGGCTGAGTGAAATTTTACCGAAAGTGGGCTGAGTGAAATTATTGGTATCCCCGAGTAAAAATTTACTGAGTAAAGATTTACAGAGTAAAAATTTACTAGGGAAAGTTCCAGAGTAAAAATTTACAGAGTAATGTTCCTGAGTAAAAATTTACTGAGTAAAGTTTCAGAGTAAAAAATTACGGAGTAAAGTTTCAGAGTAAAAATTTACTGAGTAAAGTTTCTGAGTAAAAAATTACCGAGTAAAGTTCCGGAGTAAAAATTTACGGAATAAAAATTTACTGGGTGAAGTTCCTGAGTAAAAATTTACTGAGTAAAGTTTCAGAGTAAAAAATTACGGAGTAAAGTTTCAGAGTAAAAATTTACTGAGTAAAGTTTCTGAGTAAAAAATTACCGAGTAAAGTTCCGGAGTAAAAATTTACGAAATAAAAATTTACTGGGTAAAGTTCCTGAGTAAAAATTTACTGAGTAAAGTTTCTGAGTAAAAAATTACCGAGTAAAGTTCCGGAATAAAAATTTACTGGGTAAAGTTCCTGAGTAAAAATTTACAGAGTAATGTTCCTGAGTAAACATTTACTGAGTCAAGTTCCTGAGTAAAAATTTACAGAGTAATGTTCCTGAGTAAACATTTACTGAGTCAAGTTCCAGAGTAAAAATTTACAGAGTAAAGTTTCTGAGTTAAAAATTACCGAGTAAAGTTCTTGGGTAAAAATTTATTGGGAAAAGTTCCTGAGTAAACATTTACTGAGTAAAGTTCCCGGGTAAAAATTTACTGAGTAAAAGTTACTGAGTAAAAATTTAAGGAAGAAAATTCCACAATAAAAATTTACTAAATAATATTATTTTTATTTTATTTTATTATTTTTTTTTAAATTTAATTTAATTTTTTTTTTTTTTAATTTGAAGAAAAAACTACAGAAACTCAAATCCTCCCATATTCATAATTTTGACCGTTGAAGTTTTACTCAAAAATTTAAATAATTCCGATCTGTTGTAGAAGTGAAGACGAGAAAGAAACAAAATTTACTGAGTAAAATCGATGGACTAACTGAAATATTTAATTCAATAAACTTCTCTACTTTAATTTCATTCTAAAATAATCAAATTTTTGTTAAGTTCATTTTACTCAGTAAAATTTAAGTACTAAATTGATATTTCGGTATCTCTCTTCATTCTTCCCTTAATTAAAAATAATTTTTTAACGGATAAAAAAAAACAATAAAAACTAACTAACGAAGAAACGGCCTTAGATTTAAAAGTTAAAAAAAAAAAATCTTGGTTCTACGAAAAAGAAATATAAATGGCTTGTGAAGGACAGCCAGACGGAGACTGTAATGTCAGTAACTTCCCAAGGTTAGTTAGACTCGATTATGTAAATGTTTTTGTTTCGACGCCATATTTTCTTTCCACATATTTAAAATTAAAAAAAAAATTAATTAAATTAGGAAAAAAGATTTCTTAAAGCGTTTTTTCCTCTTCAAAGCTGAGAAAAATTTACTCGTACGAAACGAAACAAAAGGGGGAGAGAAAAAAAAAGAAAAAAAAAGCCAATCGTGATTTCGATAAACGATAAGGAAGACGCAAGACGAGAATGTAAACTGAAACACAGCAAAGCAAAACTTCAACTCGAATAGTCTAAACACAAGATTACGGGCGCGCTCTACAAGTTGACCCACTCCACGTGTTTCTATCCACGTTTGGTCCATGACAATTTCTCTTCGTCTTTTGTTATTATTTCCTGCTTTCATTCCGTTTATTTACTTATACAATTTCGTATATATATATATATATAATATAAGAAGGAAAAATAAAAATAAATTATTTCAATTTATTCTCCGACGTTCCTTCATTACGATTTTTTTTTTTCGTTTTTTTTTTTTACATCCCGTACTTTTAAATTAATAAAAAAAAAGGTCTCATAAAAGATGGATATTCCGTATAAGGTTTAGGGGAACCAAATTTAAAAAGAAAGAGGGTACAAAATCGAGTGAGTCAGGGACGGTATAGAAAGAGGGTAAAAACGAAGGAAGGGTAGCTATAAGGGACTGAAAAAAAAAAAAAAAAAAAAAAAAAAAGACCCTGTTTCCAGATGCGAAGGGTGAAAAATATTTTAGCATCCATGTATTTTCAGTTGGATCTGTTTCATTTATTTTATTTTTTTTTTATTTTTTTAAATGGGATCTGGATCGAATATTCGGACGACAAGGCGGGTTTATCGAATAATTATTTCACCTGTTTCTTCTTTTTTTTTTTTTTTTTTTTTGCTATATTCACCTGTAAAAAAGATATTCTTTTTTGAAAAAAAAAAAAAACTCTGCCTTAATTTATTTCCGTACGACTTTTCGAATTTCAATTTTCAGTTTTTAAAAACGAAAAAAAGTCTGTTTTGCGTTTTCGTTATTTTTAATTTTAAAAAAAAAAAAGGCGAAAGGGGGGCCTTTCGTGATCGTTAACAAGCGACCTATCCGTCATATTTTTTAAATACTACGCACGCGATTTTACCAACTTCGGGGGGAAAAATACGAAAAAAAAAACCGTTTCTTTACTCGTAAAATTTTAAATTAGTTTTTTGCTAAAAAAAAAAAAAATTGCGAAGTTAAAATAAAATAAAAAAGCTCTAGTTAGAATATTTTCTAAATTAATTCAAATCGATTTTTTTAAGATTTTATTTTTTTAAAGCTTTGCTTCGCTGGGAAATGATTTTCGGAATTTTGACATTATTCAAAAAGTCTAATTTTTTTTTTTTTACCATCAAAAGTTTATTTTGACCATGAGACAAGACATGAGGTTCCAAAGAAAGGCAACCAGGATCAATATGTCGACCTTCAGGCATTCCTGTAAACAGAACGAGCCCTGGAGATTTCAGTTCTCCACTTTCTCCAGGGAAAACACTAGCCTGTGTGTCAGGGGACTAGGCTTTTAGATGCAGAATTGCTGGCTGATGATTCAGTTAATTTCTCAAAATTTAAAATCTAAATTTAGAGTAGTTACAGTAGTTCCGAAATTTCTGAGATTAATCCGTTCCTTTACTCCGGAGAAGGGAAAAATCTCCACTTTTTTTTTCCAAAAATTTTATTCCCTCGAAAAATCCAGAAGTCGTTTATTTCAACTTTAAAAGCTAAGATAATTATTATTCCTGAAAAGTTTTAGAGAATTGTATAGCATTATTTTAAGGGGTTAAATGAAATGCACCACAATTTTTCCTAATCCTAATCCACGAAATGTTTAAATTCGATTCCCTACCATTTTTCCTTAAAAAAAAAGAGAAGTTCCTAATCCATTTTTCTAAAAAAAAAAAAAGAAATAAATTCCTAATCCATTTTTTCAAAAAAAATAAATTCTAAATCCTTTTTCCTAAAAAAAAAAATAAATTCCTAATCCATTTTTCCTAAAAAAAAAAAAAAAAATTCCTAATCCATTTTTCTAAAAAAAAAAAAAAAAAAAAAAAGGAATTCCTAATCCGTTTTTCCTAAAAAAAAAAAAAAATAAGGATTCCTGATCCATTTTTCCCAAAATGATTCTAAAAAGATTCCCAAAAAAATGAATTCCTAATCCATTTTTCCTAAAAAAAAAATAAATTCCTAATTTTTTTTCCTTAAAAAAAAAAAAAAAAAAAAAAAAAAAAAAAAAAATCCTGATCCATTTTTCCCAAAATAATTCTAAAAAAATGATTCTAAAAAGATTCCTTAAAAAAATGCATTTCTAATCCAATTTTCCTAAAAAAAATAAATAAAGATTCCTAATCCATTTTTCTAAAAATAATTCTAAAAAGATTCCTAAAAAAATGAATTCCTAATCCATTTTTCCTAAAAAAAAGTAGATTTCTAATCCATTTTTCATAAAATGTCACTTGACTAATAAGATTCCTAAAAAAAATTAATTCCTAATCCATTTTTCGTAATTTTTAATTTACCTAAAATTTATTGATTCCTTAAATAAAATTTCCTAAAATTCTTTTTGGGATTTAAAAAATTAGGAAATATATTCATTTCAAGAAATTTTATTTGTATTTCAGGAAAATTGAAAATTAGCAAAAGAAATGTTTAGGAAAAAAAATTTAGAAACCAAATTTTTTAGTAAAAATGGCTTAGGAATTTATTTCTTTTAGGAAAAAACGGATTAGGAAAAATGGTCGGGAACGTTTAATTCCTCAAATCGGGCCTAAACTTTCAGAACCTTTTATTCTTTTCCCAACAAAAATTATTCCCACTACATCTTTGCGAATATATATATTTAAAAAAAATAATAATACAAATCAACAATGAAAATAAAAATCTTCCCCTAAAAAAAAAATTTACAAAAAAATCCGATCCTTTTTTTTTCTTTTCCTCTTTTCTTAGAAAAAAAAAAAGATGAACAAATAAAAATCCTCGACCGGATGTCGTCGTGGAAGGAGAAAAAAAACAAGAATTCGAAACGATTCTCGGTTTTACGAATGTACGATATTCAGCATTCTTCGTAGAGAACATAAATATACAGTATACGAAACCTTCGTATATATACAGTATATAAATACGTATATAAATATGGATATAAATACCAGGTCGTATTTTTTTGTATTTTATTAAGTTTTTATAACTTTGCACTCTTTATGTTATCCAAGGGTATGAAATTCTAAAAAATAAGACCAAGCGGGATTTTTTCTTCCATGTGGATTGGGATTTACCGTAAATAATTTACAAAAATTGTAAAATAAAACAATGCAAGAATGACGATTAGCTGTATGGCGCTCTCTGCAAATACCGGCCATATTTGTTAATAATGGTTTCTGAAAATGACGCAAAAAATGGACGCTCGATTGGTTTTATTAAATCAATTTTATCCTTTTAATTAATCATTTTCATTGATATTTTACATTCCTATGTCATTCACAATTAATTAATCTACCATTATGAGTGCAAAAAATTATTCCGGAGCTTTATTTAAAAGAGAAAATAGGGTTTTTAAAAAATATACTAGGGTATAGAAAATATACATGGTATATTTTTTCCAGTATATTTTTGTATATAAATACTATTTATATACAGTATTTATATACGTATATTTATACATGACATTCTCTAATTCTTCGCAATTTTTTTTTCTTTTTCCTCGAATGTTAAAAAAGAGAGAAAGAGATAGGAAAAAAAAAAGAAATTTATACTTTTTCTTCTTTATTTTTTCTTTTTCGGCGCGGATATAATACAGACCGGGTATTGTTTATTAGTTAATGACCGTCAAGTGTCAACAAGTTAATTTTGTGAACGAGTCATTTAAAAAAAAAAAAAAAAAAAAAGCACGTGTATCGAGGGTGGGTCATTAATTTGCCCATTAACGAGATTTGTTTGGCGTTTCGCACGAGCTATCATTCATTCTAATTTAGCATTATGAATAATTTTTTCTTTTTTAAATCGGTGCAAAAAAAAAATGGCGGGAGTTTACTTAATTTTTCAGTATGATTTTTTGTTTAAAATTAAAACAAAAAAAAATTGAAACGAGTGAGTGTAGAAATGTTTGAAAACGGAACGGAATATATATAATAAAAAAAAAAAAAAATTTATATATATTTCTGTATTATGACGTTATTGGTATGACTTGGCAACGCAGCATTGCGCCGACGTTCCGTGCTGATACCCACATATTTCTTTCGAGAGAGAACAAGCTCGTGCAGGTTTTAACTCGCGGAGAGTTCGTCAAGTTACGTTTCCGTAAAATATCGAAAACAACAACCGGAATTTTAAGAAGACGGGTTCGGGGGTAAAGAATGTAAAACGGGACCGGTCTTCGTTGGGACAAATAATTATCGAAGGTTAAAATAGCAGTAGAAACTCACGGATAAGAGTCCCTGATTTAAACGAGCACGTTTTTATATAATTTTTTTTTATATTTTACAAAGAGGAATGTGGCTAGGGACGAAAACCGAAAAGGAAAAATGTTAAGGGGAAATATATCGATTGGGAAAAATGTTTAAGGATTTTGATTTTTAATATCTTTGCAAAAAAAGCAAGAGATTTTACTTTAAAAAAAAAAAAATTGAAAACAAGTTTGATCTTGTAAGATCGTCTGCACTTCAATTAGAAAAAATAAAAAGTTCTGATTAAAAAGCAACTGAAGACTTTTTTTCCGGAAACGAAATAATACCTGGGAATTTAGTCCAAGAAATTAAAAAAAAAAAAAGGGAAAAGATTGCGCTCGGCATTATGAAGGGACGCCATGTTGAAAACGGATTTACCTATTGCGCACCTAGTTCGCGCATCTTATGTTTATGGCCTAACGGCCCCACTCTCTCCGCATTCTACAGCTATGAAGTTCGACTTCACCTCGATCCACTTGAGAATAAAAAGAAAAAAAAAAAAATTCTTGATTCGTATCTTTTTTGTTATAAGGAGCTGGTGGGCAATTTAAGACTTAAAAAATTTTGAACCCCCCCACAATGACGTCACGGAACGGGGAAGAAAACTTAACAGAAAAAACGTCGGGCGACACATTGTCGCCCCGACTGAAGCGACAACACCAGCAAAATTTATAAAGAAAAAGAAACAAAAAAAAAAAGAGAAAAAAAAAAAAAAAAAACTAAAAAAGAATTGGTATAAACGACGCAAGCTCGAATGTTTTTTGTATTGGAAGGAGTTGCTTAGCAACATTATGGAGGTTTTGTATACAAGTCGACCCCGTTCTACCCCGTTTTTATAACTCCGCTCCCCGGGTTTTTCTCCTCGTCGTCCTTTTTTTTTTTCCTTCTTCCAAAACGCATCGGGTTCCCCCTTGCTCCCCCTACAATTTTCATTTTCTTTCCGCGAGTTTCACAACCGACCTCTTTTTTTTCATTATTTTATTTTTTTCTTTGTCTTTTGTAAAACGAGTGTTACCTTCGGATCGTAGAGAAAGGCGAACGTAAAAAACCTCCCTTATTCCTTCTTTTTGATAAGGATGACACCAAACACGTGGTTGAGGAAGGCCCCTGAATGAGGATAATGATCGTGTCATGTTTTAAAATGTATACGGAAGACAAATCCGAATAGATAATAAAAAAAACATGACCGATTGTTAAAATGACGGATCCGACCGTTGTCTAACCCGACATGGAGTCACTCATCTAAAATGGGATTTTAATTATGACACTTCGAATGTCATTTTTTTACTTTTTTTTATCGTCATTTAAATTGCAATTTCGGTTTAAACAAAACGTCATTTTTTTTTCTTTAAAAAAATATGTAGGCACTTCGAACCTAACGTCATGAAAGCTTTCGATTAAAATTTGTTTTCTTTCTTCTTATAATTTTTTTTTTTACTTATCTTATCGCATAAGCTTTCGCGATGACCTTGTGACTCATTCGTTTCATCTCGAACAAAGTTCTAATATATCACATAACGACAACGTGCGCGTTTGAAAATTAAAAAAAAAATAAGAGGAAAACAAGATGCGGTGGCATTCAAGATGGCGGACGGCACATGTTCAGAAATGCAACATGACGAGTACGCAGTACCCGTGGCAGCAGATAAATCGTATTTTTGTTCTTACGGAATAACGAAAACAAATCTTTAAAAAAACAAAAACTGAGAAATCTTCAGGAAAAAAATTTGAAAGATATCTTGGAAGATAAATTGTGTAGTTAATTCAGGTTTTATCCGTTTCCTTTATTAGTGTTTCTGATTCGTTTAGGATTTGGTTTTTGGATTTTAAATTTCAGAGTTCAAAGAACTCAGCACAGGATTTCGGATGTTGGGATATATTTTTTTAATGATGTCCGGTAGTTTTTACTTAATATACCGAATAGTTTAAGAGTACGCGTAAGTGAAATTTAATCAATCATCGATAAGTTAAGCATAAGCGAAAATATTGAATCGTGGCAGTAGACATGTGTCTGATGCGTACCAAAAATAATAGAATAAACAAGTTGAAACTTGTTTAATGTTTTAAATTTTTTGTAAACAAGTTGAATCTTGTTTAAATATGCTCAAATAATTGTACCATTTCGTTTGAAGAATAATAAGATTTTTGAATTTCAGAAACTTTGTTGAAACCTGTTTAAAAAGGTTTTTTTTTTTAAATTTAAATTTTTTGTAAACAAGGTGAAACTTGTTAAAACATGCTCAAAAATTGTACATCTTGTTTCAAGAATAATAAGATTTTTAAATATCAGAAACTTGTTTCAACAAGTTGAAACTTGCTAAAACGTTTTTTTTTTTTAATTTAAATTTTTTGTAAACAATTTGAAACTTGTTAAAACATGCTCAAAAAATTGTACTATTTTGTTAGAAGAATAATTAGATTTTTGAATATCAAAAACTTGTTTCAACAAGTTGAAACTTGTTTAAATTTTTTTTTTTTTTTTTTTTTTTTTAATTTAAATTTTTTGTAAACAAGTTGGAACTTGTTAATTTTTTTTTAAATGATGTAGTTTTGCTTTTTCGCAACTTCAGCTTAGCCGGACCGGCTTCCTTACTAAATCCTCAACTGCTGATACCTGCAACAAATTTTTTGAACCCATGGCCCCAGATTTCTAAGCCACAAATTCAACGAACTCCAAACTCCTGTACCTTTACAATCAATTTTCTTAAAATCTAAACATTAACCTCAGCACTGAAACCAAAGCTGTTTTTTTCAAAAACCCAACTTTAACCAAAAATCTTACAACCCTTTAAACCGGGAACGCAACTCAGCCCCCTCACTTTTCCCATAAGGGTCTTCAACACTGCAAAGACGATAACGTGCTACTTAGAAAAACAAAACAAAAAAGAAATCGGAAAACGATTTTTATTCGAATTTTACGCATACAACAAATATGTATAACAAGGTCAAAGAGAGAAAAAAAAATAAAAGAAAGCGATTGAATGAAGATGAGTACAATAAAGAGAGGGATGAATGAAAGGGATGAAAGAAAAGGGGATGAGATGACCCAACACGCTTCAACCTCTAACTTCTCTCTCCCTCCCTCCCCCCCGAAAAACCCCCCATAACCTTCACCACCCCCACCCGCTTACTCGAGACATTCGGAATTTCAGAGGTCAGGGAGTTGGTTAACTTTCGTCTGAGCAATGACATGCTGTATAATTTATTTTTCCATATTCTCCCATCCCCCCCATTTCATAAAAAAAAAAAAAATCACGTGTTTTTTTTTTTCAGCATCCCCCAAACTCCCCCCAATCCGTCTAGACCGATTTACGTGAAGATTTCGGGCGAAAAGGATAAACATTAAATGGTCATTTTCCCGCAGGTTTCGTTTTTTTTTTTTTTTTTTTTTTTTTTTTTTTTTTTTTTCGGAATTTAGTTGCGAGCACGTGAGCATAAAAAACCCTCCGGAGGGGGTAGGACGGGAACGTCAGCCCACAAAACGAGAGAGCGGAGGGAAAGCCAATAAATCTCGAAGTAGAGGTTGTCACTGTTGGTGATCAGCTGATCGGGAACTGACAGACGAGAAGACTTTTATTTCCGACCTACGCTCAAGCGCCATGCTATTATCGGCTGTCGTAAACCCATCGCTTATTCTGTTTCCATCTATCGTTCAACTTTTCAATATTATGTATATACACACCGCACACACAAAACCATACGGGATAAGTCACGTGGAATCATATTCGGAATCTAAAAAAAAAAAATTGCACCATGAAGAAAGAAAAAAAGCATCCCCGGAGATCCAATTTTTTTCTTTTTTTCTTTTTTTTTTTTTTCGCTGACTCGGGTAAGAGTCATTTACGTCAGAAATTTCACTATCTCGATTTACTGACCTTGAACTCATAAAAAAACAGAATAAATTTTAAGAATAGAATTATTTTTCTTAAAACGGATTAGTAAAAAAATTCAAAGAAATATTTTATTTATCGAAAAGAAAAAAAAATTAAATTAAAATCAAGAATTTATAGAAAATAATCACACATCTTTCATGTCAGGACCTGCTTTTCGTTCAGTTGAGTAAACAGGAAGTCGCAGGTTCGATTTTTAGTCTGGCGAAATTTTTACGTTTTTAAGAAATTTAAGAGGGATTTTATATATTGAGTATTTTTGTCCCAAAATTTTAGAGTTTTAGTTTATAGGCTCGTTCCCGAATAATTTTCCTAAAAAAAATAAATTCCTAATCCATTTTTCCTAAAAATTTTATTTCCTACAATTTTTTTCTTAATCATTATTTTCCTAATTATCAACTTTCCTAAAAAGTTTTGATTCCTAAAATAAAATTTCCAGAAATGAATATTTTTGGGAATTCAAAAAATTAGGAAAAATATTTATTTTAGGAAATTTTATTTTAGGAATACAAAAATTTCTGGAAAATGGAAAATTAAAAATTAGGAAAAAAAAACTAATTAGAAAAAAAATTTTAAGAACCAAAATTTTTAGGAAAAATGGGTTAGGAATTTATTTTTCTAGGCAAAAAGAATTAGGAATTTATTTTTTTAGGAAAAATGGTGGAGAATCTCCGAATGATTCCCTACCAGTTTTCCTAAAAAAAAAAATTCCTAATCCATTTTTCCTAAAAATTTTGGTTCCTAAAATTGTTTTCCTAAACATTTTTTTTTCTAATTTTTAATTTTCCAAAAATTTTCTGATTCCTAAAATAAAATTTCTTAAAATTCCTAAAATTAAATTTCCTATAATCCCTTTAGATTTATCTAATTAAAAAGTTAGGAAAAATATTCATTTTAGGAAATTTTATTTCAGGAATCAAAAAATTTTAGGGAAATTGAAAATTAGGAAAAAAATGGTTAGGAAAAAAATTTTAGGAACCACAATTTTTAGGAAAAATGGATTAGGAATTTTCATTTTTTAGGAAAAATAGATTAGGAATTTATTTTTTTAGGAAAAGTGGATTAGAAATTTAATTTTTTAGGGAAAAATGGACTAGGATTTTTTTTTTTCATACTCCGAATGATTCCCTGCCATTTTTCCTAATCCGTTTATCCTAAAAAAATAAATTCCTAATCAATATTTCCTAAAAAATTAAATTCGTAAACAATATTTCCTAAAAAAATAAATTCCTAAACAATATTTCCTAAAAAATTAAATTCGTAAACCACTATTTCTAAAAAAAAGTAAGTTCCTAATACAATTTTTCCTAAAAATTTGGTTCCTAAAATTGTTTTCTTAACTATTTTTTTTTTTTCTAATTTCAAATTTTTTCAAAAATTTTTGGATCCCTAAAATAAAATTTCTTAAAATCCTAAAATAAATTTTCCTAAAACCCCTTTAGGGATTTAAAAATTTAGGAAAAATATTCATTTTAGGAAATTTTATTTTAGGAATCAAAAAATTGAAAATTATAAAAAAAATGGTTCTGAAAAACAATTTAGGATCCAAACTTTTTAGGAAAAATTGGATTAGGAATTTATTTTATTAGAAAAACGGATTAGGAAAAATGGTCGGGAACGAAATTCCGAATTTTTTCGACTTGGTGAACGGATAAAGAAGTTTTTTTTTTTCATTCCCTAGCTATGAAGTAATAATATCGACAGCAGTTATGACTTCATGTCGCTTTTGATAAGTGATAATGAAAAATGTACGCAAAACGAAAGCATTGCTTAACAGTACAGATAATGAAAAAAAAATGTTACAAAATAACCAACAACGGCGGCCAACTAAATCGCGTAAAAAAAAAAAAAATTAATAAGCCGCAAATTTTTTAAAAAATTCAAAAATTACAGGAATAAAGAAAAATAATCAAATTAAAAACGCAAGTCTAAACCTGATTTCATAACTTTTTTTCAAAAATTGGGAATAACTAAAAAAAATTCTCTTCAGTTCTCATAACAGCCATTTCTCTTTTAATTTGTTTTGATTAATTAATTAATTAATTAATTCGTATCCTCTTTTCCTTACATCGATCCTGTTTAGAGTCTAATAAGGAAAGCATATCAACATTCAACAAAAGTTGGGCCCTTAATAAACCTGTTAAATGTACCTTCGATCCTACCGCATTCATTCCAAAAAAAAATTTTATGAACGTGACGTCATAACAAAGATCTTCGACCTCCGCAAACTCTTTAATAAAAAAATGAATCTTTAAAAAAAACCAGACACAACAAAACCCGAAAAATCCATCAAATAAAGACTTATTAGGCTTAAATATCAACACGTGGGTATTATCCATACACCGCAAATAAAAAACCCAAACAGATCAAGATAAAAACGTAATTAAAGAGGTATATAAAAAAAAAAACGTGAAAGTAAATAACATTGATACGGGGAACAATACGGAAGCCGACCCGAAAAAAACATTGTGACTTACTCGTTTGTTAAAATAAACCGACGACCTTGCCCTTGAATAGCTGGTTAAAAGTCCTAAACAAATCATTAAAAATAACGAATACAATAGATGCAACCGTAAAATCCATATTAAAATGATGGTTTAACGCAGCGTTTAACTTATCGAAACCTCATTTTGTTCTAACAAAAAAAAAAAAAAAAGCTATCGATTTTAATCACTCGTTCCTTTAACTACCCTGAGGGCTCGAATCATATATTGATCTATTCAACTATGCTAATCTGTTTCGGAAAAAAAAAAAATGACGTCACTGATAACAAAACGTACAATTTTTTTACTTTCCCGCCAAAATAAATAGAAAGAATGACCCGAGAATTTTTTTGTCACGATTGATCAGGCAAACAAAAAAAAAAATCTGTGTAATTGATGAATGAAGGTGGCGAAAGCATAATAAAAGAAGACAATCATCACCACGTGGTTTTTTTTTAGATTTGTGGATTCCGTATGAATAGTATTTTTTTTTTTTTTTATTATTTATTCTGTTCGAGTAGGAAGGAAACGACCTTGTCCGTCTGTCACCCGTCAGTGTCTCAGATGTATTATTATTATTAATATTACGCGGTTGCAAGTGCATTGCACCGACCCCCTTGTTTATTTTTTTCCTCAATAAGTGGCCTAATCACCTTTTCTTTTAATTTGATTATTTGTTTACGATTATCTGACGATCTCACTCCATGTTTATTATTTAAGGCAATTGAATAATAAAAAAAAAAATAGTTAATTTTTGTTGCTTTTCTCTCAAGTATTACAGCAAACATGTAGTTTTCGTTTGGAGTGTGTTAATGAAAACGATCGGATGCTTGAATATTAAAAGAATAAAGTGATTTTAAAAATAAACGAGATAAATTTATTTCTGATCCCGCAATCATCATTTCGTAAAAGAAAAAAAACCTACGTGCTGGACGTAAAGGATTCAAATTGGCGAACGCCAATTTAAATACAAAAAGAAACCTGTAAACATGATGATCTGATGCAAGTCCTAACAAACAACGTTTATAACGTATCCGCCATCTTTAAAATGAAACATATCATCAGAAGTTCCTCTTTTTAGGTTTGCTAAAAAAAAAAGTCCCATGAATTTTTAAGTTGGCACCACTGCTTTGACCATACGACAGCTTTTTAAATTCGTTGAATTCCAAGAATTTTAATGGCAAAATGCGTCGTTTCCGAGAAAACAACTCAGTCACGGGGATGTAAAGGTATTCGGTTTTTTCAAGATGGCCGCTTTTCGATTTGATTTTCAAGTTTGAACTCGCATGCAATCAAAGGGCTGGGGATTTAAGAGAAGAGTTTAGGATTGGTCATTTCGATTTTAACAGGACCTAAGGGAAAATAAATCAAATCTTACGCAAGTTTATTCTTGCATTTTTAGTCCAAGTTTCAACTTGTCCCAAATTAGAGATAGGAAATATACCGTATATTTATTTTTATGAATACCAGAGATTTAATTTTTTCCAACTTTTTTTTGGAGTTTAAAGTTATTTTACGTACTTTTTATTATTTACCCGATTGGAAATAGTAAAAATAATCAGTAGTAGAAATAAAAAGTGTAATAAAATACAAAATGATACCAAGAAAAAGTGCGTTATAAAATTTTATAATTATTTATAAATTTTTATAATTAAAATTTTTAACTGAGCAATATATTAATTTTATGTTTGAATTGTACTATATTTAGCATATAGGCTCTTTTTTAAAAAATTTTCATGAGAAAAAAAGGAAAAAAAAAACACTACAATTTTCTGGAATAGAACCCGAGCCTTGTGGTCGACTTACCAGCCCCCTTTATCCACTACACCACTTTCCAACTGATTTTAAAAAGCGGCAGTGTGGTTCTTAAGTTGCCAATTATTTTGACTTATAATATTTTCTAGATTATTCCGAATTTTCGGTTTATTTCTTGTATTTTTAATTTGACAAAGGCTCGAAAATAAAGAAAAACAGAAGAAGAAAAATTCGGGAAGCGTCAGAAAAAATAAAAAAACTTACAAAAAAACTAATAATAATTTTTGTTATAAAATTTTATAATGAATTATTAATAGATGTCTTTTTTGACGGATTATAAAATTTAATAACGTAGTTCAAGTTTTTAATAACTCACACACTTTTTCTTGGGCTAAGAGAACATAATTCAAATTTTAGGCAAGTTTACTCTTGCACTGTTAGTTCAAGTTTCAACTTGTTCAAAATATATAAGGATCGGAGAAGTAAATTAAAAAAAACTCATCATTTGGTTTTCAAAAATATTAACGGCAACGGTTTGTATTTATTTGCAACAAGTTGAAACTTGTATTAAAAATACAAAAATAAATACATAGGTCGCTATTTTGTATTTCGATTCTGAGTTGCTGTCTTCTAGATTTCTAGATTTCTTTTCTTTTGTTGGCTGATAAAGAAGGCAGTGAACGAGACGTCTTCTCAGGCCTAGTGTAGAGACCCTACATAAAAAGAAACTGACAAATTCACCGATAAATCTGATTGGTTCGTTTATAAGAAGCCATAACGGACGGCCATATTGGAAATTAAATAAAAATTTGAAGATTTCTCAGTTTTATGATATTTAAATTTTTAAACTCAGATTTTTATTGGATTTTCGTTTGTTTGGGAAAAGTTGTTTGATTAACAACACGAGAAAAAAACATGGCTGCTATACATTTAGCTGATGCCACGGTTGATTCAGGATTACAACTACACAAGTTCACACAGGAGCAAAACCTTATAACGTTCAGCAAACGGCAGAGCATCAATATTTTTCGAAAATATAAACAAATGAACTTTTACATCAGCTTGTTCGATTACAAGGGCTGAAGTAAGGTAGCTACCACTTAAAAAAACACATTCACACTTATCCATGTTAAATCAATTTCAAAATAATTATTCCTCATACCGCAATAAATAAACACGATCACATTTAATACTAATAATTATAATAAACAATCCTAAAACATGGATGACTAATTAAAAAATAAAAGAGATCGAAACGCCGGGAAAAAAAAAAAATTCAAACAAACACGTGAGATCAGTCAACTATTTTTTCTTAAAAAATATACCGCTCGCAGGCTTACTTTTTACACTACTACGGGGCAATATTATGGTAAACAATTGTTGTCGATGAATTCTACAAGTTAAACACCCAATTACGTAACGATGCGATTCGTGAATGACGAGGACCTTGCGTAGGCTAATAAGTAAAACCCAGTTATCAATGAGCGTAGTAAGTCACGTTCTGACAATTTAATTGGTATCTGATTGAGCGAGTGCAATGGACAGACGTCTCTCCCGTGTCAATTCCTTCCTATTCTTCTTTCGCTCCTTTAAAAAAAAAAATGACGCGCGCTTTTTAATTTTTTACATTACTCATCGACGGAAAGAAGTACTTTCCGCTATAGAAAAACGGGAGGAAAATACGTTTTCCCGTTCAAGGTGGTATTTCCGGTATTGTTGCGGCAAATTTCCCTCACACCAGAAAACCAGATTGTTTTTAAACATAACCAAAAAAAAAAAAAAAAAAAAAAAAAAATTAATAAATAAATAAATCCACATTTGACTACTTTTGAAAAGTAAATTCCTAAATTCATAAAAATTTGGCAAAAAAGAAGAAAAAAATAATTCTACAACAATAGAAATAGAAACTGTTCGTACACCACGAGTCTAATACCACGAGTCTAACAGGGTTAATACCCTTGCAACGTTGCCATCTCGATAAAAAAAAAATGGAATCCATTTGCCGCACGTCATTCATACCGGAAACGATGTTTCAAATCGATTTTTTTTTTGTTTTAAAACGCGATTTTTACAACAAAATGACGCCGTAGATTCGTAATGTAAAATATCTTGCTATTCTAGGGAGTCAAATGAATTTTCCCGTCGTTTTAAACGCTCGCTTCGCTCGCGTTTAAAACATCGACGGGAAAATTCATTTTCCTCCCTAGAGTAGTAATATACTATAAAAACATTTGATAAGTGATTGATGTCAACGGTTTTTTTTTTTTTGGCGCGAAGAGCGAAATTTAAATGACAGTTTCGTTATGATTCGTGTTCCACATACTCGAGCTTTTTATATATTTTTTTTCGCTTTTCATTCATAAACCAGAGAATAAAATTTTCACGTTATATTGATAGCTTTCCACCCCCTCCTTTCCCGATCCCTAAACCCCCCCTCCGGATTCGACCCCTCGTATATATTTTTTTCCCCGAGTGTTGTAAAAATAAAATCTGAAAAATAATATTTTTATTTTTGAAATGTAAAAATCGAAGGGGAAAAAAATATTTTTGGGGCAAAGTCGAACCTTTTTTTTTTCTAGGTAAAGTCAGAAATAGGTACCCGTATAATCGACCAAAGATCCTTTTGAATATGAGAAGGGAGAAAAAAAAAAGGAAAAACATTTATAGCATTGGAATACCTGAACCTACATTTTTAGTTTTGTTCAGGTAGACGAACTAAAATCGTTTTGTAGGGTCGTTCAGGTGTTGGGTTTTGGGACGATGACGTCAGCCATTATATCTTAAAAAAAATAAAAAAAAAAAAAAGGATTTAAGGTATAATGCTATTCTTTTGTGAGAAATTTTTGGTAAAAAGAAGAAAAAAAATTTAAATTAGGCGCCAATGATTAGGATCGTAAAAATGCCTTTTCGACTATTTTGGAAGGTTTCAAAATCAATTGCGGTGCGGGTGGACATATTTATTATTCTATAAAAAAAAAAAAGATAATAATTGGAAGACTATTAGGGGAATTATTGAACAATGCATATGTTGATACTAGAGATTGAATGCGGTTCAATTGAGATTTTAAAAAGCATTGACCATTTTTTTTTTTCAAAAAATAAATGACTTTTCCGGAAATATTACCCTTACAAAAAAAATTCCCCTAAAAAAAAAAAAAGACAGTCCTGTAAATACATTTTAGACTGTTTATCAGGGCTAAAGATAAAAATTAACAGATAAGACCTGAAAGCAAAGGCTAAAGTTCCGTTTAAGCTTTCTGGTATTTTGTGCAATCTAAAATTTTATGAAATAGGTACTGATGGGGGTTGTAGAAAAAAATACTTTTACGTCCCACCTTTTATTGTGTTAAGAACTTAAGACTACAGCATAGTCTGTGTTGCTGCTCCGACTGAAATTTAAAATCTCTTTTTAAATATAAGTGAGAAAGCTCATGTCGAACCTGCAAAAATAATTACCTAAAAATAAACTTTTACGTTTTGTTACAGCTGCATTTTTTAAAATGCATTTTAAAAAATTTTTATTGTGATTATAATAATATTACTATTATCATTCTAATATGCATCTTTAACTTCCTAAACAAACTGCATTCATTGATAACCTTGCCTATTGCTAATGAATCCGTTTTGAAATTCAAAACTGGAGTCAGTTCGAGTGCTTGCAAAAATCAGGGAAGCAATGCAACATAACTTACAGAAAAGTTTAAATTTTACATTGCCTAAAAGGTACTTCCTAATACCAAAAACTCTAAAGTGTTATTTGAACCTAACTTTACAGTATCGACGAAATTCGCGACTAAGGGAAAAAAATAAAAAAATACCTCATTAGGGAGACAAAATAAGGAAAGAAAAAAAAAGAAAAAACAAGGAAAATGCAGTATTTTCTTTACTTAGGAGTTTAAATTAAGAATTTTTTTTTTTTAATTTTTCAAATTGCTAAGTCAAAAAAATTCTTAAAACGAACTCTATTAAAAAAAAAAAAAATTATTAAAGTTCTAAAACTTTCATTATCCTTATGAAAAAAAAAAAAAAAAAAAAAAAAAAATACCATAATCAATGAAAATCCCAATGTAGAAAATTCAATATTATCTCTATATTGCCCAAACTTCATTGCAGTGGCAAAAAAACTGCGATAAAGTAAGCCATTTATTCCTGTATCGTAGAAAAAAAAAAAGTTACTGATGACCCATAGTCGTCTTCAAATCAAAAACTCAAAATTCAAAAAACTTTAAAAGGCTTTAAAAATAAATTTGAATCCACTCGTTCCTAAACTTGCATTACAAGGGCAGAGATATCCCAGTTTATGAACAAGCACCAATAATTCAAAATTTAAAATTTAAAAAAAATTATTAAATCTAAGACGAAAGTTTAACAAAATCAACTTAATTTGAAAAATTGTGCAATGTTTAATTTTAATCAGCTTACAACAGAGAAATTTTATTGAAGCTGCAGTTCACTGATAGGAACTCGTTAGTTCAAACTCTCAATTTTTAAATTTTAAAAATTCACTAAATTAAAATTAAAATAGCACAAGGAATACTTACTAAATATCCAACAGTATAAAAATTTTACAACTCGCTTTCATAAATTATTGCCAAAAATGAAACTGGGATATTTTTAACAAATAGCTACCAACATTTATCTGAATGTCGAAAACCCAACTTAAGCCTAAATTTTTTAAAAAAAGTATTACAATTCCTTTGTAAAATCTCCAAAATAAAAATTCAATGCTCCTAATTATTTTCTCAATTATTCCCAAACCCGAATTTTTTTTTTTTTTTTTAATAAATGAAGCCACTAATGATCATCCAAAAAAAAAAAAATCAAAAAATCCTCATAATCTGACAACCGCAAATCAAACATGGCGAAGATGTGTTTACAAAACAACTTAAAAAAATTCACCAAACAATTTTTTAACATTTGACAGTAAAAATAATTGCTATATAAGCTAATAATTGATCACAGTCACCGAACAAGAACGCCCCTCCCAAAATGCATGGTGCATCATGTGTCACAGCTCAACGGAAAAAATCATATCTCAATCACAGGTGCCAATCTTTCAAAAAAACGTTTTCATTTTTCTTATCAAATCCCGATTTTTCCCGGGCAAAATTTCCGAGTTTTCTCCTTTAATTTTTTATTTACCAGAATCCTTCCAACTAACGGTTTTTATGTCTCTCTTACGAAACCAACTCACTTTCACAAACTTAAAAAGAAGAGAAAAAAAAAATGTAAAGTGCAATGTTTTATAACCAAACTTCATCAAAACGAAAAATAGAAAAAAATTTTTTAACCGAGACAGGTTTGTTTTTTTTTTTATTTTTTTGCATTTTCAAGTTTTCTTCAAAACGTTTTAATGACTTTTTTCGAAATGCAAGTAAAAACGAGCAACAGTACGGTTTTGAAATAATGTAAACAACTTGTCAAATTTTATAATTTTTTAAATGAAAATTTGTTCGTTAAATTTTGAAAAAATTCCTGAGAAACTGTTTAGTTTTTTGCCCTTTTTTGTGATTTTTTTTCCTTTGAAAAAAAAAAAATTAGGCTTGGTTATATCTCAAGTTGCACAAGACAGTTTTTTCATTGCTCATTTAAAACGTTACAAAATTTAACGATGACGTTTTCAAAAATGGAAGGATTTTCCATTTTCAATATTATTTAAATCGGTTTTATTTCGAAAAATTAAAAAAATCCCATTTTGGTTCATAACCAAACAGGATCTGATAATTACAACATTTTTTTTTCCTAATTTTTTTTTGTTTAAACTGACGGTTTTTTTTTTAGTTTGGCAAACGAATTTACTTGTTCGATTCTTACCTTTGGAATACACCACATTTTATTTCACATCAGATAAAATAATATTTTCTCGGCAAAATGCCGGTAACACATAAATACGTGTAACATTCACGAAAGAAAACAAATTTCCGTAACACTGATACTCCTACAGTAAACCCTATGCGAACAAACGCCTAACTGACGAAGTCCTATTAAAAATATACTCATTTCCATTGCCCCTCGAACATTGTACGATATAAATCAGAACTGAATCCCGTTGGTAAATGTAACTTCCATCACTACCAAACGGATTTAAAACTTAACCTTTCTGAAATGTGCTTGTTTTCGAATTAAAAACTCTAAGAAGACCACAGCTCTCCGTAGCTCCACCAATAGGAACCCTAATATCTTACGCTCACCGCACTCTATTGTCGTCACATGAAAATCCCCGATTCGAAACGAGAATCCCTTTGCATCGCCGCCATTTTTCTCCGCTTCGAGATATAAATTGCTTATGTTCCTTTACAAGGTGATTTTCGGAAGAGGGATCCTCACTGCTGTTTCAAACGGAACGAACCGACTTCTAACGTCACGACCGTTACCCAGAATCCTAAGTTGGCCGACCTGCAATCGATACAACATGGCGGAACAATTTCCCTTACGTTATTTATAAAACGTGAAACTTTATCAACATGTCCCTTGCAAAATGTCTCGCAGGGTAAGTTAAACATGGACGGAAATCCCCATTGCTAGATTAGAGCAAAATATAACTGGTTAGGTCGGCTGCCTACGTTATTTCCACGATACATATGAACGAATCGCCGTTGGAATGCCCTTTTGTATAATGTATACTTGGAAAATTTTACAGCACTAATCATCAATTTTCCTCTTTCCTAACTTCGAATCAACTGAATTTCTTAAAAAAATTCACTTGTTTATCATTTACTAATGGATTATCGAAATATTTTGTTGAATTTTTGCGCCCTTTTAGCAATTTTTCCTATTTTAGTTATTATTCACGGATTTTAAATTATATTGACATCGATGACGTTTTTTTTTTTTTTTGTTTTATTTTTACATATTTATTCGATTTTTTATTTTAAATTTGGCGGGAGTTTTTCGTCGCGGAGATCTAACGGTCTCATTACCATCGCGCTTTTTATTTATTAATTTCTGTTCATAATTCCTGACGAAAAGGTCAAGATTTTATTTTTTATTTTTATTCTTAATTCTTACTAGGCTGTACTTTAAAATTTACCAGAAATATTCAGTATTATTATCATCTCTTTTTCTCATTATAAAATTTCTGTCAAATAAAAACGGTGTTCAAACATTTAAAAAATAATGAAGCTTTTAATCGGGAAAAAGATTTAATTATCATTTTTTTTTTTTTTCGGTTACGTTTTTTTTTTAAAAACCGCGTCGTAACAGGGAATGCGATTCGCAAATGAACGTGGCTGGAAGGACAACAAGACGAAATAAGCGTCGTTTCTTTCGCCGTATAACGTGACTTTGCATTCCTGAATTTTTAAGGGGGTTTACTGTGTGTATGAGGAACTTTTTTTTTATTTTTATATTTTCATTTATTTATTTATTTATTCGAATCAATAAAATTCCTCCGCTATTTTATTCACGTATAATTTTTTTTTTTTTTTACTTTGATTTGGAAATACATTGAGGATGGGGAGTTGACGATGGTTCCGAGTAATTTTTAAAAGTGATCCCGTATCCTAATCCAGAAAATGCCAAAACCAAATTCATGTTAATGGTAGGCCTAAAAAGTTTTTTTTGAATATTCTGAATAAAGATTGCTTAAATTAAGTAAAAATTGTCAGGATACAAAAATGATTAAAGGAATATAATTTCATTACGATACAGCGTTCACAGGAGCAAAATGGGAGGGGGGGGGGGGGGCAAGCAATATTATTTAAGGGTATGCTTGACCTCCTGAATTTCTTTTAGGAGTCCGAAGCTTGAAAATTTTGGCCGAGGCCGATGCCTATGCGATTTTTTTTAATATCCGAAATCGGCATCTGCACTGCGAAATTTTTAGTACTGGCATCGGCATCGACTTCACTTCAAGATGCTTAGCCGGCCGCAATTGGCATCGGCATCGGCACCGGCTTCGGTACGGATCCTGATTTTAAAAATCGTCTAAAATGACTATGATTTTTTTTTTCACTAAAATCGGAATTAGAGCCCGTGTTGGATATAATCGATGCTTGGTGGCGTCGGCATCGGCATCGGGAGTTAAATAAATAATAATGAATCGGCATCGGCATCGGACCCGGACCTTTGATTTTAAAAATCGTCTAAAATGACTCTTGATTTTTTTTTTTTTTTTCACTAAAATCGGAATCAGAGGCAGCATCGGCATCGGCACCGGCTTCGGTACGGACCCCAGATTTTAAAAATCGTCTAGAATGGCCGCTATGATTTTATTTTATTTTATTTTATTTTTTTTCATTAAAATAGGAATTAGAGCCCGTCTCGGATATGATTGATGCTTGTTGGCGTCGGCATCGGCACCGGGTATCAGTGCCGGAATCGAGAGTTTAATAAATAATAATGAATCGGGATCGGAATCGGAATCGGACCCGGACCCCTAATTTTAAAAATCGTCTAAAATAACTGATTTTTTTTTTTCCACTAAAATTGGAATCAGAGGTGACATCGGTATCGGCATCGGCACCAGTTTCGGTACGGACGCCTGATTTTAAAAATCGTCTAGAATGGCTCTATCATTTTATTTTTTCTTCTCTTACTAAAATCGGAATTAGAGCCCGTGTTGGATATAATCTATGCTTGGTGGCGTCGGCATCGGCACTGGGTGTCGGTGCCAAAATCGAGAGTTAAATAAATAATAATGAATCGGCTTCGGCATCGGAATCGGAATCGGAATCGGACCCGAACCCCTGATTTTATAAATCGTCTAAAATGACTCCGATTTTTTTTTCCACTAAAATTGGAATTTGAGCCGGCATCGGCATCAGCTGTCGGTACCGGAATCGGAATCTGGAGTTAAATAAATAATATGGAATCGGCATCGGCATCGGCATCGGAGCCGGACTCCTGATTTTTAAAATCGTCTAAAATGACTCCGATTTTTTTTTTATTACTAAAATCGGAATTAGAGGCGGCATTGGTATCGGCTGTCGGTACCGGAATCGGAATTGGGAGTTAAATAAATAATATGGAATCGGAATCGGAATCGGCATCTACCAAATATTTTCAGCCGGCCGCGGCCGGCACCGGCATCGGATTCGGATCCCTGGTTAAAGTATTACGTGAGCATGATTTCGGAAATTTTGGACCCATTTCACCCTCGTCAGCTAAGGCAAGTTTTTCCTTTAAAAAAAAAAAAAAAAAAACCTTACCCCTCTTTTAGATTCGATCGATTAAGATTTCAGTCCAAAAGCCTCCTCAAAATCGATTACTTTGCATTTACGTAAGAATTTGCCAATCCCGCCCCCTTTCCTTTCAGTAAAATGTTTCGAATTCCCCCCCGCCTTCCCCGAATGTTTCTAACCGATGCATTCTTCCTAAAATAGTTATTCCTCGCACTTACCAAAAAAAAAAAAAAAAAAAAAAAAAAAAAAAAAAAAAAAAAAAAAGACTAATGCGAAACCAAAAATGCCTTGTGGCAAAACATTATTCTTAAAAATGATGCGAAAACAATAATAATAAAAATATCTTGCCACAACATGTCCGTTGTCGCGAAGAATTTTTTGCTTTGCTACAAAACGTTTCGGTTTCGTTGCAAGACAGAACTTGTTCGAAAGCATTTACGTTTTTCCGAGTGCGCTCTTCGATTTCTTGTTTCGGTCTTGGAATCGATTTTTCTTTTCTAATTCGAATTTTAGCTCCGATTTTAAATTTGTTCCAAAATTTAACTAAAATCCAACACCCCGGGGAGCGTGTAAATTAAAAAAGACCCTTTATCGATTTTCCAAAACAAATTTTAATAAAGGTTTTTACTACACTATATCAAATTGTTTTTTATTCAGATTTAAAAATTTAAACCTGCCGTTTTTTTTCCGCTTGTCATGGAAATATCCTTAGAAATATCGATTCGGAAAATTTAAACTTTCCTTTTTCTGGAGATTTGAAAAAAAAAAAAGTAGAAAGAAGTCTTAAACTTTAAAAGGAAAAAAAAAAAACTTTTTTTTGTTGTGTCCATGTTTTATAGATCAAAATTTCAAGGTAGTGTGTGAGTTTACAAAACAATTCTAACTAAAAACCTTTAAATGGTACAAAAAAAGAAATCGTTAGCGTAAATGTTTAATGTGGAAAAATTGTCTCCTGTTTAATAAATGAGTAATTAATTTTTTTTTTCTTTTTTTTATGAAAAAAAAATCGATAAAAACAACTTTTTTGGGCACAACGAAAAAAATAAAGTTTAGCCATGCGATCCTCAAAGGTACCACCGAAATTAATGACTAAAAAAAGCGCCTAAAATAAAGGAAAAAATTCTGATGATAAAAATAGTACCTCGGGGACGCTAAAAAATCAACTGCTCCGCTTCTATTTCAGAAGTAAAAATCTGAAAGATAAACGATCTCAAACTTGTACCGACTCCTACTTCGGAAAATCAAAAATTTACTGAGCTCAGAAAAATCGGACTTTTCCTAAAATAGAATCCGCAGCAACCCCAAGGATTTGCATCTTTGAATTGGGATTTAATTTCATAAAAATAAATGTATATACTTTTAACTACTTTCTCCTGTAAAACGATGCTTTTCAGAGAGAGAGAGAGAGAGAAGCCTTTTTGCACTTACGTCATTTTAATCTCGTTATATGCTTCTCCTTCTTTAGAGGACTGTGTATATTTTTTCATGTTTGTCTGAAAGCAACAAGCTGCAAGACTACTCTTGGGTCATTTTTATGAGTACAGATTTGTATTGTTTACTAGATTTTAATTCTCAAATGCATATGCAGTGCAAATCGAAGCGAACCGAAAAAACCGGGCCGAACCTGGTGTTTTCACGGTGTAAACCGCGAACCGGACCAAACCGCACTGACCAGTTAACGAAAAATTAAAACCAGAACTGGTTCCAAGCCACAAGGAACCCGAACCTGAATCAGAGCCAAACCCGACCCTCGAACTTCATTGGAGCCGGACCGAAACCGAATCTCAAATATTACAGGAACCGAACCGAAACCGAATCTCAAATATTACAGGAACCGAACCGAAACCACAATTCAAACATTACAGGAACCAAACCGAAGCCGAAGCTCAAATATTGCGGGAACCTGAAATATTACAGGAGCCGAACAGAAATCGAACCTCAAATATTACTGGAACCAAACAACCCTTAAACTTCATCGGAGCCGAACCGAAACCAAACCTCAAATATTACAGGAACCGAATCGAAGCCGAACCTCAAATATCACGGGAACCGAACTGAAACCGAACTTCAAATATTACAGGAACCGAACCGAAACCGAACTTCAAAAATTACGGCAATTGAACCGAAACCGAACCTTACATATTACAGGAACCGAACTTAAACTCAAATATTACAGAAACCGAACCGAAATTGAACCTCAAATCTTACAGGAGCCAAACCGAAATTGAACCTTAAATATTACTAACCAAACGACCCTTAAACTTTATTGGGGCCGGGCCGAAACCGAACCTCAAATATTACTGGAACCGAACCGAAACGGAATCGGAATCTCAAATATTACAGAAACCGAAACTAAACCAAACTTCAAAAATTACGGTAACCGAATCGAAACCGGACCTCAAATATTACAGGAACCGAACCGAAGCCGAACCTCAAATATTACTGGCACCGAACCAAAACCGAACCTCAAGTATTACTGGAACCAAACGACCCTTATTAAACTTTATCGGAGCCGAACCGAAACCAAACGTCAAATATTACTGGAACCAAACGGAAGCCGAACCTCAAATATTACGGGAACCAAGCCGAAACCGAACCTCGAATATGGCAGGAACCAAACGACCCTTAAACTTTATTGGAACCGAACCTGGAACCAAACGGAAGCCGAACCTCAAATATTACGGGAGCCAAACCCGACCCTTAAACTTTATTACAGCCGAACTTTAAGTGAGATGAGACCGGACCCGGAACCCGAACATGGTTTTTTCAAGACACCGAATCAAAAGAAACCTGGGTTTTTGCAAAAAATCTGAGCGGAATCGGTTACTTTTTACAAAAGACTCGTGGTTTTTTTTACGAGATGTTGAACCAAGCCGAACCTAAACCGGTTTTCTTTCTTTAAAATAAAACAAAAAATAAAAATAAAAAAAAACAAGCGATATGCCGATACCGAACTTTTCCGGCCCATGCAACTTGTAGCATGTTTCTTTTTTTAAAAAAATTGGTAGAAAATAGTTGATTAGGAAGAAAAAAAATTCTCTTTGGCTGCGTCCTGGCAGTTTGCCACTTGGAACTTCGGCAAGGAGGCCCTTTCGGCTCAATATTAACGGCTCTTTCGGCCAGTTCGCACCTGCCGGAAAAATAGTTGTTACGAAATCATACATGCGTCTCAGCTATCGGAAAATTCTACACGGTGAAAGGGACTTTCCTATTGGAAAAGTAAACAACAAATGAAAATTCTTTCTTTGCTGAAGATTTGTACGCTTCTTCAGCATCAAATTGAAAACTACCCCACTTATAAAGTTTGAAGAAGAACTTAAGATCACAGTTTTCACTTCTTTAGCATCGGTAACGGCAGACCATTAAAGAGGTATTTTCTCCTGTTGAAATTCAGATTTTTTTAGACTGCCTTTTGATAGCTTCGGTCACAAGTCCTTTTTGCTATTAAGTTCGAGGCCGTAGGCCGAACTGGTGCTACATACAGCTTTTGTAGCTTATAACCATTCTCTTCCTCATTCCCTTTTATGACTGATAAATTTCTCATTCACATAATGAACGATAAATGCGGTTATGCCGTTGTTTTTGTTGAAGTTTCGCTCTTTCTCGATCGCTGCGATCCTTTTTGATTATTAGTATTCGAAGCCAAATTTAATTAGAGTTTTATTCGAGCAACCATTTGCAAACATGCGAAATATGCAGGAGGCAAACCACGAATAACTTCAGCGGATCTTCATACTTTTGCATCCAGGTAGTACGGCCGTTATTGCGCAACTGAAATTTTTACGTTGCAACGAATTTTCCAGGCTTTTACCGGAATTTTTTTTTCTGTTTTTATATTTTTCCATTGATAGTAGGGGAGTTACAGGGTTTTCAACTCAGCACGTATGTCGTTTTACCACTAAGACCCTATTGTCTTTTATGCCTTTATTCAACAGTATTAGTTTTTCCGATGGATTTTCTTTAACCTAACCTAACCTAAGCTATCTCGGCTTATTGATCGAGGGTATTTTTCGGATTTTTCGGTACGTTTTTAGGCTAACCTAACCTAACCTAACCTAGCCTAAGTTTTCCGATTTTCTCGAACTTGTATTTTTTCGGGTTGAGTTGACACTCCCATTCTTCAATTTGGAAAAAGTATCCCCTTTCCCAGAATATGTTAAATCTGGCAAAAGATTTGCCAAAAAAAAATCGGCTAGAAATTGATGTATGGTCTAGCTCATTAAAGCTGCCCATAAAAAAGCCTACTTTTTGATGACGAAGGTACGGAGGGGGGGGGGGGGGGGGGGGTCAAAAAAAAAATTAAATGATGACATCATATTTTAACAGAACCTTAACATTAGCGTCAAATTTCACAAACCTCCTTTCCCCTAAAGAGCTCTACTCTACCCTAAAAAAGCGCCTTGTACATAAGCCGATTTTAAAACTCAAACTTTAAACCTCATCTGAACATATCTTTTTTTTTTTCATGTTGAAACCACAAAGCAGCTAGCTACGAAGTTGCTAGCTTCAAAATTTTCAGTTAATCCTTCATAACTACATTTTAATTATTTCCTTCTAACTGAAAAAAAAAAAAAAAAATCTTCATGTTTAGCTAATCGCACAATAAAAAGCCGTCAGCAAAAAAATCATTAGCAAAAATAGCAAAAGCGACCACGAATAAAAAAATACGAAGCAAAATTCCATTATATATTTTTTTCTTATAGGTCAGTTAAAAAATTACAAATCAAAGCTACATAAAAATACCAGCGAAAAAAAAAAAAAAAAAAAAAAAGAAGTCGAATACGGAATAATTAATCAAAATATTCTGTAACATACAAAACGAACCAATTTAAAAGAAAAAAAAAAATACGGAAATCAAACAAAGATACGAATTATCAAAAGAATATAATGACTGATCGGGGAGCGGAGAGAAAGAAGAAAGAAAGACGAAAAAAAAGAGAAGAGGGAAAAAAGCGAAAGAAAAAAAAAACGGCGAAGCGGTTAATGATCGGGATGAGTTCCCTCCGATCGGATGTCGCCCGACTGGGAAAAGTTGCGTTGGGAACGAACCGCAACTCACGTGGGTCGGAACGATGGATCATGCACACGGTTTACATATGCAAGTAAATATTAAAAGCACACGGAATAGTGACTCCGTATACGGGAGAAACGGATGTCTGCAACTCTCGACTCCCCAGGAAACAAAAAACGAATTAAAAAAAAAAAAAGGACTTCAAAAAAAAAAGTTTTAAAAAAAAGCTCTACATTATATGATATCGGTGTCTTTGGAGAAAATCTACTTCCAGGATAATGAAAAATTCAAATTTAAAACAGTCGTATTTTCAAACAAAACGATCAAACGTTAATTTTCAAAAATTACCTCGTCAAATCCAAATTAACGCATGCGCTCCAAAGAAAACTCGACAAAAACAAGTTTTCCATTGGAAAGGGACCGAGGGGGAAAAAGTAAAAAGCGAAAGAGCCATTGAAATGTTCGGTTCGGTTTGAAATTACTTCGGCGCCCGAAAAGAATCCGTTCCAACGAGGATTCGAATATACCTTTCCCTTGACTCGAACACTCGCTATAAGCGCAGCGGTTCAATGCGCATGTCCTTTTAATAAGAAGGCAAAATTCGTTTTATATAACCAACGCAAGCGAGCGAGTTTTTACTCCCCGACTGAGATAACGCTCCGGTTCGAAGTAAGAAGTCCGCAGGTCTCCGCTTGTTTCGACTCGTTCGAGCTCCCTTCTTGCTCCTCGACTCGTTTCCTCATCGGAGAAACATAAGATGACTAGGTCTCTCCGTGCGTTTCATATTCCCCGGTCGGTCTTCTTACGTATCCTCCTGAAAAAGTCGAGCCTTTGTAAAGAAGACCACGATTTTAGATAATAACAGTTACTCGTTTCGCCTTCTTTCAATAAACAAGTATGCCATTGCCATCTGCCCTTCATTCCGCTGTCCCCGCATTTCAGAAACAGTACTGGCACTGTTGAATTACATGATAAAATCGCCGTTGGAACGCCATTCGGTTTTATTATAGGACAAGTACTTTCCATAAAGTTATGCTGGGCTCTCTCTCACTTCTTGTCGACATCTCTCGTCTGTCGTGGAAATGACCGCCAAAACTTTTTATAACTATACTTTTATTTTTTTTTTTCAAAAAAATTTTTAACTTATGATGCAATTTTTCCAATTATTTTAAATGCATTTTATACATTTCTTTTTTTTTTCGTTTTTGCTTTTTCGAATTTGAAATTTTTTTTTTAAAATCATAGTTCCATTTAAAAAATTTTTTAGTTTTAATAACGAATGTTTGGTTTATTGGACATCTTTTACGTCCTTTTTATCTTGCATTAAAATGTTGCTTTTACAATTTTCGAATTCGGAAAATTCGAACTTTTAAAAACTTTTACTTAATTAGTTACATTAAAAATAATATTCTTCCCCCTCTGGTTTCCGTCCGTTAAACAGGAAATGCTATATTGATGTTATTTTAAAAAGGCACATCCTTTTTTTCTAGGTTTTTGTGGGAAAAACACTCCCCATTTTTTTTTCCAAAAAATTTATTTTCCTTTTTCCGTATTTTTTTTTAAAAACTAAAAGTTATAATTTGAAAAATAATTAAGAGCCAAAAACTGTAAAAGAAACAAAAAAAAAAAAAATCCCCTTTTAAAAATTTTTAATCAATTTTTGGTATAGCGGTACTTAAAAAAAGAATTCACCTTTCAAAATTCGTAATTTTTTTTTCCCGCGCTTTTGAGTCGTACGCCTTGCACCGTAGGCCTTGTCCATGCATGTACGTACGTGAAACTCTGCTGTGTATAAATAAGGAAAATTGTCTTTTTTTCTTTTCCTTTTCTTTTTCAAAAATATAATTTTTACAAAGTTTTACTCATTAAAAATTTTTTTAAAACCAACAAATTTTATTTTCAAAGGTTTTATAATTTTTTTTTTCTTTTTTTTGGTAACGGAAGCATTGGGTTTAAATATTCGGCGACATGGTTTGATGGTTATACTTAACTTACAAATGATAAACTATTTTCAGAGTGCACTTTATGTAATATTTCAAAAGGTATTGTTTGAGACAAAAAAAAAAAAAAAAAAAAACCGACAGGACAATATTATAAAATCTCAATTTGTAACCTTTTGCCGACCCATAGATCCATATATGGACCCATCAGTTTTCAACTCTGCAAAGATTTATTTTTCTGAAAAAATTGTAAAAACCATGTAATTAGGGTTAATTTGACCTTCTGAAACCGAATATGAAGCCAGAATCCAAAAAAAACAATCAAAATTCAAGATGGCGGATGGTTGGTAAAATTTTATTTAAAATTTTACAGATTTTTTTATATTTGATATTTCCATGCCTAGGAGGTGAACTAACGTATCTCCATCGTAAATACGATTGGACTTAGTCTGTTTCGAGTGTTTATGAAAAACACGTGATCATGCGACTGCAAGTTTACACGCTCATGTTGCCGTAAACTTGAGGTCACGTGACACTTCCACGAAACTTCGAAACAGAGTAACTCCAACCATATAGAGAGTGACGTTTCATCCCATAATACATTGCGAATCGTGTCGTCTGACTGGGTACATTTTAATAATGCTTCCCATAAGCTAAGTACAGACTTGGAAGTTAAAAATTCATTTTATTCGGTTCCAGAAAAAAATTATTTAAGTTTGACTTCGGAATTATTTTTATACAAGTAGCTGGCATCGATTATAAGAATTTTCCAAAATAAATGCCTTGAAATAGCTAAAATCGCTGTACAGCCTATTTTTAACTTACGAATCACACAGACGCGTCGTCTGCTAATTTGTCCCAATTAGTCCCACAATCCATTGTGAAACTGGATCGTCGAAATAGTCTTATTCACGATGGAGATACGTTAGTTCACCTCCAACGCACGGATTTATGGCTCTATTTATTCTTATGAACTTAAAAATGTAAGTAAATAACGGATGGACAGTCATTTATGCAATATTTAACAAGAATGTTTCTCCTATGTTTTGCTTATGGGTAAAACAGCTTTTTCGGTGTACAGACGTTTATAAGTTTAAAAATAATAAAAACTAAATATTTGGGGGGTTTTTTGAATTGCTGATTCTGAATCTGAAGTCCAAACTATGAAAAAATTGAAATTAAAGATGGCGGACTATTAACTTTCAAAATTTTCAGTTTTCTTAATTATTATTACTCAAGAAATAATCGGTTTTTGAAAAATAAAGACAAATCAATTTTTCGGGAGGCAGTTACTTTAAAACAAGTCGATTTTCTGGGGGGCCGCACATGCTCCTTACGTAAAATCCGATGTTAGATTTAAAATCAGGGTGCCGGAAAAAATATAAATCGATATCCAAATATTATTTTTCAGAAAAATTCAAAAAAAAATTTTTTCTGTCATTAAAGTTTAAGAAAAAAATTTGTTTGAAATTTAAATTCAACAATAGAATAATGAAAAATGTTTCTTTTCAGTATCAGGCTCACATTTTAATGATTCTTTTATATAAAAATCGAATTTATAGACCCTAAAACGCATTTGAGACAAGTTTCAGCCAGTTAAGAGGAGGTTTCACGGATGCCGGAAGGAGCGGCTGTTTTCTCTAATTCTCTATTTACGATGAAAAAATCCAAATTTTAGGTATCTAACGAACTCCTCTGGTACATCCTGGAATTTTTAGTGCAAATTTCAACTTGTCTGAATTGCGGTCGAATAACGTCGATTTTGTTTTCCTCGTTTTTGTTTGCTTGGAACAAGTTGAAACTTGCACCAAAAATACAAGATAATGTCAAAGGAGTTCGTTAGATACTTAAAATTTGATTTTTCTCTCTGTAAATCGAGTGTTAGACAAAACAGCCATTCTTTCCGGTATTCCGTGAAGCCTCCTTTTAAGGAGGTCTTGAATGATGGTAAGGAAAAGTTTACTTAATTTTGAAAAGGAGAGCCAAGAAAATCTATCGGTGTGCTTACACCGGGGGGGGGGGGGGGGGGGGGGGGGGGGTCAAAATTTGCGTAAGAAAATGCTTAGGTAATTTATGAAATTTATAGAATTTAAAAGCAGAAGGCCAACTACTTGCTATGGGAAAACAAAGTATAGGAGCCATAGTTTGCTTACCTCTGGTTTACTTGGGGGCATTTCCCCAACGTCGCCCCTAAGAGAGTCTACGCTATAAAAACTTACGTAATCAGACGGGCTTCGGAGGAGAGCTCCTGGTAAGGGAACTTAAAGGTCAAACTTCCTCCCCGGGCAAAAAAAAAATATATTAAACTTAAGTAAATAATTACAAAATATTACGTTACGTTAGAATTTTTCACTCCCCCCCTCTTCCATCATCAAAAAATCGGCTTTCCTAATGAATATTTCAACATTTCGAGGACCCCCTCCCACCTTCTGAATACTCCCTAACAGCGTACAATTTTCAAATTCTGCCGTTTTCATTTTTTGAACTATTTCGGTCAATGTTATTTTCCTTTGCTTTTGCACATCAAACATTCCATTTTATTCTATTTTCAGCAACAAAAATCCATTTCGACCGTCAAAAAAAAAAATTGCGTATGCTTTCTCAAAACCGTAAATTTCCCGCGTGTCCGTTTTGTTTCAAAGCCTCTTTATTTTTAAGGATTCGCAATACCTTTCAACTCAAAATTCAAATAAAACAGCCATAAATCCTTCTCTAAAGAAAGAAAAAAAAATGAAATTTACCTATCAGACGCCTGAAGATACGAAAATGAAAATCAAATAAGAGAATAATAAAAAAAAAAACCCACCCGGATTTTCTTGTTACGTTAATTTCTTTTTTTTCGTCAAGACGGTCAGTAAAAAAAAAGAAAAAACGAAAAAAAAAAAAAAAAGAAAATTTTGTAGAATATTGCATTATAGTTTGTCTGGTAAACTATTTCCCGACCCGGCTCGTAATATTGATTAGTAATAGTAGAAGGCCTCCTTTCCGCCAGCATTAATTTCGAAAACGTTTAACATGAAATTACAACCAGTCCGTACACGAAGAGAAAATGTTGGCAAAGCAACATATGCTAATCTCATATTGAAACCAATGGACATATAATGATCACTGATTCGAAAATTTGGGTGAAAAGGGCATTAAGCGATTTATAAACCGTAAAGGAGGCACCCAAAAGAAAAAGGGTTTCCGCCAACCTACAACGGGTGAAGTTTCCCTTTGATCGAATCCGTAAAACTATAATGAGAACCCATTAGGGACAGACGCAACCGGTAGGATCGCTGGTTGACATACGCAACGCTATAGTGATAAGCTAATTACGAAAACATCACTAGGTGGCGCAAGTTACTTTTGCTTATTGCGCAAACTCAACTTATTCTATTTATTTGCAAAAAAAAAGCATTTTTTCGGCTTGTTTTTGGTCAAAAAATTCGAAATTTTTGTTAAAAATATCATTTTTTTCCTAGCACGAAAAAAAATTTAAAATTTTGATAAAAAAGGTCAAAAGTTGAAAAAAATTAGTCAAAATTTTAATTAAAGTCTCAAAGTTAATATTAAAACGTTGCTTTAGCTCATATTCCTAGCTAAAGGAAAAAGGACAAAATCTTCTCATTGCGGAGATGGGTGAATTGGCCGCGTAACGCGTTACGCGGTTAAAACATTTTCAAAAATTTAATCGTTACGCAGATCATTTTTGACCATTGTCACGCAGCTTAAACTATTTTTTAAAATTTAAAAAGTTTTAAAATTTTAAAAAATTAAAAAATTACGGATTAATAAAATAATACGGATAATAATTTTAATAATTGCGTAACGCGTAACGCAGCTTAAATTATTTTTTAAAATTTTAAAAAATGACGGATTAAAAACGCAAGAATTATTTTATTACGTTTAAAAAACGCCAGTTACGCGTTAAGAGGCTGCAAATGTTTTTAAACAAAGCAGCTAAAAATGTTTAAAAGATGAATAAAAAATTTTAAAAGGTTTAAATTGTTTAAAATTTTAAAAAATAATTTAAGCCACGTTACAAGTGACGCGTTATACGGCCGAATAATGTTTAAAAATTATCTGCGTAACAAATGAATTTAAAAAAATTTAAACCATTAAAAATTATTTGCTTTTAAAAATTTTTTTAAATTTTAAAAAATAACTTAAGCCGCGTTACGAGTTATAAAACTTTTTAAGGTTTAAATCTTTTAAAATTTATTTGTTACGTAGATAATTTTTAAACATTGTTTTAACCGTGTAACGCGTCACTCGTAACGCGGCTTATATTATTTTTTAAAATTTAAATAATTTTTAAAGTAAGAAATTTGTAAATTTTTTTTAATTTATTTGTTACGCAGATAATTTTTTAACATTGTTTAAAAATTATCAAGAAGTTTCACTTCATCACAATGCGGGTCTGACTCACACATCTTTTTTAAAATAAAAAAAAAAATTTTAAAGAAAATTTTTTTAAAGATTTTTAAATCTTTAAATTTTTTAATTTGTTACGTAGATAAAGGGCAGTCTCCACTTAATAACGTTCACGGCATTTGCGTTGTCCGTCATCGCGAATAACGTAATCGCACCGGAAGTACTTTGCAGGTTTTGCTCTCGTAAACGTTTGGGGCATAAAAAGAGTACCGTATATTTCATTAAGTATACAAAATTGGCTTACCCAGAATTTGTTTTGGAACAGATTTATTGTCTTCCCCATGCCCGAATTAAAATTTTTCTTTTTAAATCCGTAAAAATATCTTTTCATTCCAAGTGTTTTGAAAGTCTCCATTTTGACTTTGTTTTCTGCTCCGGAAGTAGAACATTTCGCGGTTCTTCAACTGACCTCGAAAGTAAACATTTCAGGGCTAGCACCTGAAAAGAAATTACTTTCGAGATCACTTAACAGAAAATGGCGTCTGTCGACTGTCTCGCAGCAAAAAAAAAAAACAGCTGGAACCAATCATTTCACTTGAAATGAAAACTATTTTTCTCTGCTGCGAATCGAACGCTCGATATCTCGAAGTCTCGACCGTTTGCCGCGCCTCGCTTCGTTCGGCGCGCAAATTCGGTCTCAACCTCGAAATTTCTCGCTTTCGATTCTTGCCGAGAAAAATACTATTCAAAACCGCCATTTTTAATGTTTGTAAATAATAAAAAGCAGATGATGATCAAAAAAATCGTGGTAAAAGATCCATAAAACTTCCGGTGCGAATGCGTTCATCGAGAAGGCGGATAACGCGAATGCGGTGAACGTTATCAAGTGGAGACTGCCCTTAATTTTTAAACATTGTTTAACCGCGTAACGCGTCACTTGCAACGCGGCTTAAATTTTTTTTTTAATTTCAAAAATTTTTAAAGGTAAACAATTTTTTTAAATTTATTTGTTACGCAGATAATTTTTAATCATTCTTTAAAAATTATCCAAGTTTCACTTCATCACGACGCGAGTCTAACTCACACATCTTTTTTAAAATTTTAAAGTTCTCGTTTCTGTTCCTGAAGTCTAATTTTATTTTAATATTTAAAAATAGGATATTTAAAAAAACTGCGAAAATTTAAAAAAAAAGTTAAATAAAAGTTCAGTCTAATTTTAGTACTAAAAAGAGGCCAAAAGTTAAAAATATAGTCAAAATATTATTAAAAATTTTCAAAGTTAAAATTTTAACATTAAAACAATTAAATAGCGAACAGACCGACACCCGGACAGACACACCCACAGACAGACAGATTTCCCCAAGACCGAGCCCCAAGACGTAGTCCTACGTCAAAAAACAAAAATTGCGGATTTTTTTTCTACATTTTCAGCACCAAAATCGCATGGAAAAAAAAGTTATCCTAATTGATTTAAAAAGAATAAATAATTCATACAAAAAATATACTTTTTTCTTTCATATAAATATGAAAGATCCGACTATAAATAATTTATAACTCCTGTTATATCTTTATTTAAAAAATATGAAATTGACCGTTTTTAGCCGTTTTTCCACCGGATCGGAATTTTCATTTCTTTTTTTTTTTCTCACCCATTTTCTAAAATGTTATGCAACAGTTTTGGAAGTTAAATTTTCATAACCGTGGATATTATGCAACACAATTTGAAATTATCCCGATTCGAAAAAAAAAAAAGGATTTACAACTAGATTTTTGCCTATTTATCAATTTTTCAAAGTGATCGCTCTTTTTCAGTTATATCAGATTGAACTTTGATCCCCCCTTTAGTAATGTCAAAATCATCTACGCATTTCCATAGCGCTTTTTTCCCTTGAAATATCGCAACTTAATTTTTTTTATTTTTAAATATCAATCCGAATTAAAAATTTTAGTAAATAAATAAATAACAAATGAAATTAACAAATTTAAGTTAAAGAATCAATCAAAATAATAGCTTATCCGATTAAGTTTTAAGTCTGACATTTGAATTACTTTCCCGCCATTATATCCCTAAGAAGAAAACGACGTTCGTAAGCAAATGGAAAGGGGTAATTAAGAGATGCCCCAGGGACCCGAAAATTTTCAAAGAGCCCATATAAGGGCCAAAAATTAAAATTTTTTTTTTGGCATAAAAGACCATCGATTCCTATCGGAAATTTTGCAAAGATTACGAATTTGAAGTCGAAAATTAGTTTCGGAGCATGGTTTTTGAGCCACAGGCGAAAAGCCGTAAACAAGGTTTGCGGAGTTTTTAGATCCGTTCTATAGCTCAAAAACCATGCACCAAAACCAATTTTGGACTTCAAGTTTGTAATTTACGCAAAATTTCCGATGGGAATACATGGTCTTTTATGCCAAAAAAAAATTTTAATTTTTGGCTCTTAAACGGATTTTTTGAAAATTTTTGGGTCCCTGGGGGGGGGGGGGAGGACCTAAAATTTTTTGTGGGGGGATCCTACAGGCATTGGCACAAAATCGGGGGGGTTCGTCACCAAATTCAAAAAATTTTTTTTCCTCCTCTTCCAAAAAACTAACCTACTGCCGTAATCAAAACAGGTTGTTCAGCCCTGCGATGAAGATTGGCAATCAACTTGTCGATACCGAAATATCGAAGAAAAAAATATCAAAATACTTGTCGATATATCGAAATATCTATCAAAATATCGTCGATATTTATGAATTCGATACATCGAAAATATCGATACTTTTTGCCAATATCGAGCTTCAGAGTATCGACATGAAATGTCAATCGGTTCGGTTCCGGTTTTGTAAGTTTCCTGTGTCTATGGCGATAAAATGGCGATGGAAGTCAGCGTAAATTTTTTTAAAGTTAAAGTAAGGTTAGGTTAACATGACGAAAGACGTTTCTTTTTTACTTTTCTTTTCTCCTTTCTTCAATAATACCGAAACTCGATACTTTCGACATCGATTTTTTCACCACGATATATCGATACCAAAATTTCCGATAACGATATTTATCGATATCGAGGATTTCTAAATATCGACATCACTATTAGTGATGCCTTTATTTTATCGATATATCGGAAGGAAAAACGATTTTTTTTTCGATATTAAATTTTATATCGATATGCGATAACGATATTAACATGCCGATATCGAATACCGAAAATTTCATTGGATCAAAGCCGGAAAAAGGATTTATGCCGCTTCTCCATTATGGTTCAAAATTAATTTTCTAGAATTAATTTTCAAAATTTCCGGAAGTACTGTGCTCTAGTTATTCTATGGATTTCTAACCCAAGATTTAAAAATAGAGTCGGCCATTTTTAATACAATGCCTTTTTTTTATTCTTAATCCATGGTCGGAAATTCATAAAATAACTAAAGCACAGTACTTCCGGAAATTTTGAAAATTAATTCTGGAAAATTAATTTTGAGCCATAATGGAGAAGCGGCATTATTGATCTTCTCTCGATTTTTTGGCTTTGATGACTGTAAGAAAAAAAATAGTGCGTTACTAAAAAAAGGTCTTTTCTGACACAAATATCGAGAAATCGATATTTTGCAAATCGACGTTTCTCCCCGATATATCGATGCGGCGATATTTTATTTTTCGATTTTTATTGATACCGATATCGACAATTTTTTTCAAAATATCGGCATCACTATTAACTCTAATGACGGTATTTTCGTGCTTTTTTAAGTCAATCTGAATCGGAAAAATTTTTTCGGATGCCGATGTCGATGCCGATTTCGAACTGTTTTCAGACGAGATTTCGAATCCGATTCTGAATAAAAATTAATCGGAATTGCAGTCCTGGGTACTTGTTGCTGGCCTTAATTCAAAGTTCTTACCTAAGCTCTTAAAATTATTCGGGCATTACTATAAGAAAAATAATGAAATTTATCAATCTGAATTTTCTTTTCTTTTTGTCAATAATTCGATTCAAGATATAAATTTAAATTGCGCGCTAATGTAGCAGATGACCCCCTTCACTAATCGAAAGAGAACATGAAACAAAATAACATGGCCGCAGCACACAGTACCAACTTATAGATAACAAAAATCAAGCGTTACCATTGTCTTGCTTGTTGCGTATCGCATCATTCACCCGTTTATTCTTCTTCATTTCTTTTCTTTTTTTTTTTTCACGCATGGAATGTTACGAACGGAAACTTAAGTTTATAAAATTAATTCCAATAATTTAGAATTTTAAATGTTATTTTCCCCCTTATTAAAGCATTGTTAAAATTTCGAAAGTTACGACACCAGACTAAACGTTTTACAAACTGCAAGGTACTTTTTTTTTTTTTTTTCATGAAAAAAAGTTTTCATGCAACAAAACTTTGTGTGAGGGACTTTTCTTTTTTTTTTTGCGTTTGTACTTACATGGGAATTAGTTCAATGTTTTTCTTCGCTTCATTTCCATCAGTAAAATTGCTTCCCAGTCGTTTCATTCAACCAGCAGAATTAGGTCCTGAAAAACAAAAATAATCGATTTTATATGAAAAAAAAAAAAAAAGTAAATCGATTTTGCAAAAGAAATATTTGCAATCTGAGGAACGCCATTTTGTAACTTTATGTTACAATTTTAAGTCTGACCGGTAACCTAAAATTTGGCAAATTACAGTTGTAAATTTAGGGGACGCCAAGTTCGGTTAGGTCGAAAAGGAAAAGGAACAGAATTTTTCGCAATGAATTATTACTTTTATTTGCTTCCATAAGCTTAGAGGAAGCTTGCCACACAATCATTTACTGAAAGGATTTGTCTTGAAGTTAGGGCCATGCAAGTTTCAGCAAGTTTGAGCTTGTCCTCATGCAAATTTGAACAAGTTTGAACTTGTCGAATAATAATCTTGTCGTAATGCAAGATTTATTTGCGATTTGACATGTGTTTTTTCGGGTTTTCTTAAGAATCGAGTTTTTTCCCTCCAAAAAATTAACTGATTCAAATGGTTTCTTGTATTCAATTTATAAAATAATTAATTATTGGGACCATTAGACACCCCCCCCCTCTTTTCAAGTTTGAACTTGTCTTTCTTTAACCTGTCGAGCAAGTATTCTGCAAGCGCGAATGTAAAAAACAAATAACATTTAAAGCCCCTCTAAAAATGATAAGGACATATTTTAAAGCAAATTAAAAGCATCAACAAGTTTGAGCTTGTCCTGATAAAATTTGTAATAAGTTTGAACTTGTCGAGCTACAAGTTTCAGCAAGTTTGAGCTTGTCTTCATGCAAGCTTTTGGCAAGTTTGAACTTGTCCTCATCCAAGTTTCAGCGAGCTTAAGTTTGAATTTGTCGTGATGCAACTTTCGGCAAGTTTAAGCTTCTTTTCGTGCAAGTTTAAACAAGTTTGAAATTGTCTTTCTAAATTTAACTTGTCGAGCAAGTATTTTGCAAGCGCTAATTTAAAATTAAAGTAATATTTAGAGCCCCCTTAAAAATGATAAGTTCATATTTTAAAGCAAATTGAAAAGCATCAACAAGTTTGAGCTTGTCCTGATAAAATTTGTAATAAGTTTCAACTTTGTCGTGATGCAAGTTTTAAAAAGTTGGAACTTGTCGAGCTGCAAGTTTCAGCAAGTTTGAACTTGTCCTCATCTAAGTTAGAACAAGTTTAAACTTGTCGTGACTTTCGGCCAGTTTAAGCTTGTCTTCGAGCAAGTTTAAAGAAGTTTGAACTTGTCGAGCTGCAAAAAACAGCAAGTTTAATCTTGTCCACATGAAAGTTTGAGCTTGTCGTGATGCAACTTTCAGCAAGTTTAAGCTTGTCTTCGTGTCCCCCTAACCCCTTAAAACGATGACATCAAAATCATATTTGAAATAAAGTGATTCGGTAAGTGCTACATCAATTCACATTAAGTAAGTAAAATAAGTAATGAGTACAGTAAATAAGTACATCAAATATTGTAAATAACTATTTTTAAAAAAAATTAAAGTTACAGTAAAAAAAATATACATTTTAAAACTGAATTTAGTTTAGGACACTCATGATTTACTTCAATTGGAGCTTTGAAATTCGAACATGTTTTCAAAATTAATGTCCCTATTTTGAAAATGATTTTCGAAAAATTTAGCTCCTACTTTTTTTTAAAAATCTTTAATTTTCATTAACTCTCGGCCAAAACCGACCATTTTAAAAAACATTACAAGTTTTTTTTTTCTTTTTCTTTTTCTTGTTCCGAAATTTTTCATATAATATATTGTAACATCCAAAAAAAAAAAAAAAAAACGAATTTTGAAGTTTTTGGAAGAAAATTCAAAAATTACTGCTTCAAATAAATTCTCAGTCGAAAAAGAAAAACTGCATTTGTAGTGTTAAAATTTAATATTTTTTTAAACTAAAAGCCAACAATTGACCATAACATGGTAAAAAAAAATTCTTAGTTCCAAAAAAAAAAAAAAGTTATCGAAAAAGAAAAATCTCGTCGCAGCGTTTTTCCATTTTCTGACTCTATGACTTAAATCATCAGCTTGCGATTAATCATAGAGTAATGCAAACAGTCACCACAGACGGAATGAAATAATCTATCACAACAAACTGGAATGACGAAAAGAAAAGGGGGATCGTAGGCTAAGAACGTGGGGTATTCCAACGGCGATTCAATCCTATTTTGAAACCAGCGTCAGTGAGCTCGGAACCAAAGCGACCGTATTTCACATTTTTTTTCCTCCTTTATTTCAAGAGTTTGGTTCGTTGGAATAAAATTGTTCTTTCTCTTCGGCTTTATTCGCCTTACTTCGGATGCTTTTATATTCACAGAATCGTATGTTTATCTTAGGAAAGTATCATTATGAAAAGAAATCTTTATTTTTATTATGAAGCGTTTTTTAAGCTTCGATTCCATGTTTCTCTTACGGCCCCCAATTTTCCCCCGGCTTCCAAAATGTTTTATACTGTTATAAAAAAAAAAAAAAAAAAAAAGAAAAAGAAAAAAAAAAGTACAGTCAAGAATTTTTCAAGACCGTTGATCAACATTTTATTGTTCGCCATGAAATCGCCGATGCTCCACGACTTTCTTTTTTTTTTCTTTTATCAATAACTTTTCCCGCGTAAAAAAAAAAGAAAATTTCCCGGCAAATCTTCTTCCACGTTTTTTTTTCTTTTCGCTATCGATTTTCGTTTATTTTTCTTTTTCGGATTTAGACGCTTCTTTTTTTTTTTTTAACAAAATTTTTTTTCTTTAATTTGCAAAAATTTCATTAAAATTTTTTTTTTTTTTTTTTTTTTTTGAATAAGAATTGTAAATTAGGTCTTCCATCTCTTTCTATTTCTCTTCTTTTTCTTTCTTTTCTTTCCCTTTTTAATCGCTGTTTCGAAGCGTCTGATGAACGGAACCCAAACAATTCCCCTTTCAGGGATGGAAGGTTCTCGCGGGGGAGTGTTTACTCTTCGCAGTGCAGTTTTCTTTTTTTTTTTCATTTTAATACCACACTATTAATACGGGGAAAAAAAATCTGACGAAATAAAAAAAAAATTATTATTGCGAAAAGCGAAGAAGGTGAAGGAAAAGGAGCACAAAAAAAAAGAAACAGTTTTAATCCCGCACGTGATAGAATCCTTAAATTAGATAAAAATAAACTTATTGGAAGGATAAAAAAGAAAAAAAAAATTAAAGGGGGGGCAGAAAGGGAAGATTGTTTAGCGCCATTTCCATAAAACTTCGCCTTGGAGTTGAGGTTAAAAAAACCTTTAAGAGTTAAAATATCAGCAGAAGCGGAATAAGACAGGAAATTTCATTCATCAACAGGGGAAAAAAAATTGAACCCCATTTTTTTTTTCATCTTTTCCAAAAGGTAAAAAAGAATGTGCTTAATTCGAAAGCTGGGATAAAAGGTTCAGGTCAGGTCCCTCATCGCATTCGGTTCAATGCACATAATGTAAATAGTTTGGAATATTTCGTTTAAATTTGGACTTTGAATATCGTCTTTTTGATTCCGGGAAATTAACTCTCGGGAGAATTTTCCTGTCCAGAATTTTCCCCTCCTTTATATTGCGATGTGCCGAATTTTTCTTTTTTTTTTAAAGAAAGTTTACTGTTAAGGCAAAGTTTCACGGTATCGTCCACGGTCAATCTTTGTTCGATTTTTATTATCTTGGGAAATCTACAAAAACAACACATCAGACTTAAAGAGACGTCGTGCGCACGTGGATGTTTGGTCTTAAAAGACCTTAGTGGTTGGTGGGTGGGTCAGTCCTGTCCCAACATGAAACCCCCGGCTCATCACTCCGTTAAATAATTGGTAAATTCAAAGTTAGTTGCATCACGACAAGTTTAAACTTGTTCAAACTTGCATTACGAAAAAGTTGAAACTTATTAAAAATTTTATCAGGACAAGCTCAAACTTGTTGATGCTTTTCAATTAGCTTCAAAATATGACCTCACCATTTTTAGGGGGGCTCCAAATATTACTTTAATTTTAAATTCAAACCCATACGGTTTGAGGTCCTTAAAGTGCCATTTTGAAGTGAAGACCGCCTTGGACCTCATTCTGGAGTGTCGGCCGCCTACGGCCCTCACGCTCGACTTGGGGTACGCCACCTCCATACCTGATATGTAATATACTATTTAACTGATCAAATTATGTGCAGAATGAAAGGAGAAAACGCTTCAAATATTCACTAATCCTGAGAAATGAGTATAAAGTTGAGTCCGTGGTCCCACTAGACCATTTTAAAGGGGGGGGGGGGCATTCGCCTCTCCTACGATGGGATCGACATTCCCCAATAATTTCCCATGACACTCTATTTTGAGCGGAAAAAGTCACTAAAACTCATTCCAGACAAACTTTTTTCAGAAATTTTTTCCTTTAACCCCCCGTTCCAACTATTTTATGGCTAGCAAAGCCACCGGCTACATGTATCACGGGTCCGTAACCAGAACGAAGAGCCATGGGGGCAGTTGAGCTTGTTAAAGGGGGCAATAGGCCTTCATGTCCTATACCTTCATGTTTAGCCAATTTACTCCAGAGGGGGCACAGGGGGGGCAAGGTCCCCTTCCCCGCCTTGGCTACGGGCCCGAGTTAGCATCATGTACTTATCCAGAGTGTCTAGATAAGCATTAATAACTCAAAAAACTACTATTGGAAGTCCAAACAGGAGCCATTCCATAATAATTTAATTTTATGGGCAATTTTTGAGCCCTCCTCACTTTGTCAGTACCGTCAATACCTTCTTTGTCCTCACTTTGTCAATACCTTGTCAGTATCCGTCATCATTGAGTTAACAATAAATTCTAGCCTAGGTGAGGGGGGGACAGGTTATGGGAAAAAAATATTTCCAGTGTGGGACAAAAAAGTTGCGCATATGTAGCACAAAAAAAAAATTTCAAAAATTTTAAAAATTTTAAATTAAAAAAAAAAATTTTGTATCGTAATATTTTTGGTTGGGCCCCCTCTGTCCCCCTGTTTTTACACCCATGCTAAAGATAAAGCAAAAGCTAGAAAAGCACGCTCTTATTTACTTATTTACTTTTTTTTAAAATCACATTACCCATTGTCTCAACCACACTTACGAATAAAGTCCTTTTCCTTCCCCTCTTTACTAAGTAAACCAGGCTACCTCTTAAGGAGATTTAACATTGAAGTAAGATTTTAGAGACCCCCTCTGCTCTAAGCTGCTCAGATTATACTTAAACGATTCCCCTAGCAAAACGTTTTTACAGTCGGATTTATGTTAAACTTTTGGTCATGGTATTTCGTAAAAGTGCTTAATTTCTAAATTCCCAAAGAGCAGCCGAAAAAACTTCAATTTTGCATTTGAAATTGAAATTAAAATTAAAATTATATCAAACCACAATGTATAAATAATAATGCCATCATTCAGCAAATTCCGAAACTTTCCACAATTCCAAATTCAGCAATTCCCCACTCCCCCATGTCATCATTAGTCACAATTTGCCCGACCTCCCCTCTCTCCCGAAATGATCACATCATATTTAAATGACCCTGGAAAACTCCTCAAAAGTCGGGGCTAAGAATAATCATTAATAATCCCACATTTTGTATCTTGGAAATATGATAATCAATTTCTATGATTAATTTTTAACATTCCCGAAATTTAAATAAACAAAATGTCACACTTTTTTTTTTTTATCAGAATCGTTTCTTAGCTTTGTCACTGTTCTTAGTCTCGTTCTAGAATCCCATAAAGTTACTTTAGTCTCACAATCAAAACTTTGGGAAGGTTTAGGAAAGTTTATGAAGGTTCAAAAAATGGAAATTAAGATTCCCAATTAGGTAATTATTACTAAGAGTTGGTAATCATTACTAATAAGCTTAGTAATAGTTTCTAAATTTTCGGTATTATCAACTGAAATGTTTAGACATCACGGGGCCCAACTCAACATTAAGTAACAGGAGCCGATCTTTTTTCTTCGTGTAATGATCAGAGGCGATATCAAGTCGGAAAAAACCAGAGCCGTTACTAACGTAAATTCGATCGCTAAACTTCCGAGTCTGAGCTGCGGGTAGATATCCAGTGACATCTGAGCTATGGAAGCTCAAGTTGTCACTATTTACAGAAACAGATTTATGTTAACAAACACACATTTAACATTGGATGAAGTAATTCTTTGGGATTCTCGGAAGGTGTTTCACTGAAAGTTAATAATCTTTCTTTTCTCTGAATTCTCAAAGTATGAACCAAACGCGTTGAAAATATTCCAGTGATTGCCCCAAAGAAATGCAAAAGGGTGGGGGGATTAATCTGGACAATTTTTTTTCACACTAGACAGAGCACGATTTTTCGAAAATAAATTATACACAAGGCAGAATTCAAATTCTAATAAAAAGATTTAATACGGCGAGGATTCAGAGTGGCAACCGATGTCTTTTTGCGCTAAGCTATCTCTTTAGTAGTGGAGTCCTATCTAAACGAGCGAAACTCCGCATCTAAAGTGCCATGATCCGTCCTGTAGTGACTGTGACACTTGGAACCTGACCATCGGCGCCCAAGAGAGGTTGTTGCCATTCAAAAATAAGGTCTTACGCCGAATTCTAGGCCCTAGAAGGGAACCAATCACTGACAGAGTGCGCATGCATTCGAATAACCAGATCCGCAGGCTCATTGGGCAACCATTAATCACTAGTATGATCAAGTCCCGAGAAAGCTCGACTGGGCGAGACACGTGGCTCGCTCGCCACCGTGACGTTATATCCTGGCAGGTTCTGGAAAGCAGACCGAAGAGTCTCAGACCTCAGAGAAGACCTCGGATCAGATGGGAAGATAACGTCGGGACTGGTGCGAGAAGGTTGGGAGTGCCAGATCTACGGGATGCTTGTCAAAAGAGGACCGACTAGGAAAAAATGTAATATTACGACGATAAGGCTCCAGGTCCTGTAAAAGCCACATCTGTGTGTGTAGAATTCAAACTTTTGGGTACATTTTAGGCTTCCGCTCCACCCCTTCCCCCCCAAAAAAAACATTTCCGGATCCGCCATTGGAGATCCGTAAAAAGAAAAGCATTAAGAGGAGGCTCACGGAAACCGGAAAGAATGGCTGATTCGTCCAATACTCGATTTACGGTGAAAAAAAATCCAAATTTAAGGTACCTAACGGGTAACGAACTCCTCTGGCATATCGTAGAATTTTTAGTGCAAGTTTCAACTCGTCTGAAATGTATGAGCGGCGGGAAAATAATTTAAAAAAAAAAAATTGCTGTCGAATAACTTTTGATTTTGTTTTCCTGGCTCGTATCAACTTGGAGCAAGTTGAAACTTGTACCGAAAATTCAAGAAAAAGTCAAATTAGTTTGTCAGATACCTAAAATCTGAATTTTTTCCGTAAATCAAGTTTTACACTAAACAGCCATTCCTTTCGGTATTCCGTTAAGCTTCCTCTTAAATATTACTGACGTCAGGGGTAAAAGATGAATTTTAAAAAAATGAAAACAGCTGCAATAATACCGATAAATTGATACCAGTAAAAATGGTCCAACAAACTGTTGGAAAAAAAAATTCATTTAACAGGAGAGAAAAGCATTGCCTATTCGCTTATGTGCAACATCCTTTGTTTTAATTTAATTTAATTATTTTTAAAAATAGTTTTAATAAATCATCAAATTGCTTATTTCTGCAACTAAACGGAATTCTTCACCCAAGTTCTCCCATTCGAATCTTTTATAAAGAGTTCTTTCGCTCAATTTGGGATTGCTATCGGTCGCCTTGAGTCCATCATTGATAAAGCAGAAAAGATTCCCAGCAACGGGCTGACTCATATATGATCCGAGAGTTTGGGATCGTATCTCTGGCCAATGTCATTATCAGAGTTCGGAATAGCAACGACTGATATCGCTTCTGACCTTATTTTGTTTGGAGCACAAAACAGAGAAACTAGAATTATTGAAAATTTGACCGAATTTAACCACATTTCAACATGTGAAATTGAAAGTTTCCCAGACACTGGAATCGGCGCCGACCTGCGCTGGTACCAGCACCAGCACCAGCGCCAAAAATTTTGCTATTCCGGTACCGGCTTCGGCACCCTGAAAACGAGCTATTCTTGAATCATTAAAAAAAAAGATGGTACAGTCAAACTGACTTTCCCATAATCTTGTCACACCTCACTACCTGCACAAATCAGTAGATTCCAAAATTTAAATTTTTCAACTTTTCGAAAACATTTTCATAACCTAGAAAACCAAGACGGACCATTACAATAACATAGAAAGTTCCAAGCTACTTATCATTTTAAAATAGGAGTTAATCCTAAATCTAGGACGGCCCGGTCGGGAAAGAGTTAGATGACCATGAGAAGTTAGTAACCGTTGTCAGTTGTGCTGTGACAACTTTACCAGCACAGTCCTAAGCGGCACTTAACATTTTGAACCCACTCACATCAGTCACGGAAAAAAAAGTAGGAAGTTTTTCTTTCTGAACAATTTTCCCCGCAATTTGAAAACCGCTGCCTTATTGCCAACCAATTTCAACATATTCCAAAAAAAATGTCATTCCTTAATTCAGGTCTTCCAAAGTACGCAAATGTGAAATTAATCGTTCATGATTTAAAACGGTTCCTTGGATTTTCAAACAAATGCCACCCACATAGAAGAATTTTTTTTTTTCATAATTATTTCATTTTTTTTTGAGGTGAGATGACCTGACCTGTTCAAAGGTGTTTCGTCTTCCGAAAATATCAGGACCGAAAAAACCCAGAAAAAAAAAGTTAAGACTAAACTTTCTGCGCTCCTCTCAAAATCAAAAAGTGGGACACCGTGCGAGCGTTTCATTTCCATGCAACAAACATGATCGAAAAAAAAAAATCCTAAAAAAGAGAATTCTATTTAAAATTAAAAGGATTTTGTCTTTTTTAAAACAGGAAACGGAAGAACAAAAAAAAAGTTTAGAGAAAAAAAAATATACGTTACACACGCAACAAGAAAAAAAAAAAAAAAGATGTATACAAATAAGTGCAAAGTTAAAAAGTCAGTACGGCTAGAGGTATAATCACTCCTTGCAATGAGTTTTCCGCGCTCTCCCGACGTCAATGCGCGCTGACCTTTTTCAATGGAAACTTATTTCACATGCATAAATTGGCCAACCTGTAATGATCGATTGTTTACGTTATAAAAAAATAGACTATCGATTTTTTTTCCCCCATTTTTTTTTCGGATCCCCTTTTTTTAATTATCAACTCAAACATTAGGAGTCAGGCATTTGTTTTTTCAAAACAACGTCCGGCAATTTGAAAAACAGAAACAAACAACTTTTGAAAGTTTTCAAGTTTTTTTGAAAAGTTGCCAAACAGTATTTTCAGAGTTTTTGTATCCTTCGTTATTGTTCGTATATTTCTTCGTTCATTTTCGTAGTTACGAGGACGTCCGATTTAATTGGACGAATACGCATAAGCTAAACGTTGAGGAAACGGGATTCGGTAAAGGCGAACATTACGTACGTCAAATCGAATAAGTAAATTCGAATTTTCAACGAGGGACCCCATGTAGAAACGGGATTTAAATGTGATATCGAGAAGGGAACATTTCAAAACCCGAATGCCTTGGGCCATGACAGTATATTTTCTGTTCGGAGTTAAATCGGTCTATTTTCATAGGGTTCCCCATGCTACGAACCCGTTTTCGATCACCCAACTGTAAACTCATGATGACGTTAGTAGATACCCATGTGGGTTGAACCGAGGATGGTTTTCATGACTCAAACTCGAGCGTCCCTCGATCGAAACTAAGGGTATTTCATCTTACTTTTTTTTTTAATTCGTTTTTTTTCCACCGCTTGCGTTTTTCGACGACGATTTTCTCTTTCTCACGATGCGTTTGTGAACGCGCTTAACAAAGAATCCTCCTTCTTTTTTTTTTTTTTTTTTTTTTCGAGGGTTCGGGAAGGACCCATCTCCCCGACTGACATCTGGTGGTTGATTTCTTAAAATCGTGAATACCGTCCTAGTTTATTTCGAATGGCAAGCCTGAACGTTCTTTTTTCGTGTCGCAAGTTAAACATGGGACTTGAGTTCGTATCCTGCTTTGTTCGACCGTGTTCTACGGTACAAAGAATTCCATTCCTTTTGCTATTCAGAATTTGATGCAGTCTACAAGTTTCAGTCGACTTGCATCTTATTTACCAAAAAGGAGCGTTCGGTCCGTTCGCTCTTCCCAAAATTACTTTTAATTTTTTTTTTCACTCTTCAAAAATATATATATATATTTTTTTTTTCACTTCAGGTCGAATCTTTTTTTTTTTTCCTCTCTAAATAAATTTTTAGATATATCGTCATATTTCAGCATTACGTGTTCGTTACTGCAATACAACATCTTTTTAGAAAAAAAAAGGAAACCCTACGAAGAAGGCCAAGTCCATGGGTTTTCAAACATTCTCTGAAGTCTTGTTATTTTCGTTACTTAAAAGATTCGTCCGGCTGTTAAGGATATTACCCAACTCGTAGTTTTTTACGATTTCTTCTAGCTATTATTAGTCCGTTCGTTGCTCTTGGTATTTTCTACGTTGTAAACAAATTGCAAATATGGCGGAAAAAAAAACTTATAGTTTTAATTCTTTTTTTTTTTCCTTTAGTTTTTTAATTTGATAATAAAGCTATGCAGTTGAAGGTCGGCGCGGTTTTCATGTTGCTTTTCCTTCTTGGGATTAAAAGGAAAAAGCGGCCAATCAGATAAAACGAATTAATTTTGGTATCCATTTAAAAAAAAAAAAAAAAACTTTGTTGCAAGTTGAGATTTGGCAAGTGTTACCGGTCTGAACATTTTTCTTGAACGTGACTGTTCAAACCTGTTTGATGCATTTCTCATCAGATGTCGCGACTTGAGTAGTTGCACGGTCAACAAGAGAGCGTCGTGATGCCGCCACTAGCATCCTGAATTAAAATAATGCTTGTCTTATACAGCAGGGCTCAAATACTTGTTTTATCAAAATTGAGAATTTCGAAGGTATAGCCTAATCAGCGATAGAAAAAAAAATTCTTCTAAAATTTATAAACTAAAATTCCAAGCACTAAGCAACACTTTCGCAGTTTCTAAAACAACTCTTTTTTTTTTTTTTTTTTTTCCCAACGTCAATGAAGAGGGTTTCCTGGAAATTTTGCAGGGCTGCAAACCGCGAGGAATTTTTGGGTTTGGTTCGGGTTCGGTTCCGATATTAATACAAAATGCGGTTCAAGTTCCGGTTCGGGTTTCAGTTGCAAATTTATAATTTTCGGTTCGGCTGGGTTCAGCTCCATTCGTTATGAAAATTTTGGTTCAAATTCCGGTTCGGGTTTCAGTAGCAACCTTATAATTTTCGGTTCGACTGGGTTCAGCTCCATTCCTAGTGAAAAATACGGTTCAAGTTCCGGTTCAGGTTCCGGAAAAAGGTCGGAAAAACCCGGACTTTGGTTCAAGGTTCGGTTCGGCTTGCAAATTTATAATTTTCTTTTCAGGGCTTCCTGCCCTGAGGGGTCGTGCATAAATTACGTAAGCATGGGTTAGGCCCTTTTTGCATGCTTTATCCCATTTCGCCTATGCTTAGCTTATGAGTAAGATGTCAAATGTGGACCCCCCCCCCCTAAATATGCTTACGTAATTTATGTACGATCCCTGATGTGGAGCTCCTCGAGAACCCTGATAGGCGGAAGGGGTCTAGTTTCAGAACCGAATAAGGTCTCCATTCTAAGCCTTTTTTATGTACTCAATTGATATTTACTCAACTATTTGCACTATCTATCACACAATAGTAAGACAGTGTTGCCCATTGCAAATCTCCTGATATTACATTTAAATTTATATTTTAACAGAAAGTCCAATTTGGATCAAATTTTTTTCCGGTTCAGGGTTCAAGGTTTGGTTCGGGTAAATTTTTCCGGTTCGTGGTTCAGGTTCCGGTTCGGTTAAAATTTTTTTCCGGTTAGGGTTCAAGGTTTGGTTCGGGTAAAACTTTTTTCGGTTCGTGGTTTAAGTTCCGATTCGGTTAAAATTTTTTTCCGGTTCAAGTTCCGGTTCAGGTTCGGGAAAAAAGGTCCGAAAAACCCGAATTTCGGTTCAGGGTTCGGTTCGGTTTGCAGCCCTGAAATTTTGCCGCACAGCACTAAGTGCTCAAAGCAATACCTACAATTTACAGGAGGTTGATGGGCAAAAATTATTACATCGGCTCTAACTTTACTATTCTAACCTTCTAAGGGTTACAATTTTTTCGGAATAACTTAAAAAAATATTAGGAAAAGATATTTCCTTAGACTATAGTTTGGTTTAGTTCCAGTAGACAGCTTTTGCCTATGTATAAGCGCTGGTTTAAATTACAAATCGAATCGTTGCCTTGTACAATGTGAGATTTACTTTTGCCGGACGATATAAAATCCACCAGATGGCAGCACACTCGTAAAGGACCAACTTTGTAGGGTGCCTTATGGAAGTAAAGAGACTTTTTTTTTTCCTAAATAAGGACCCAGATTCGAGCAAAATATGCAAGAATAAGTTATGTTTCTTTTTTGGTCCTGATTATGTTTCCGAGCCAATTGCAAATAAAAAGTTACCCATGTTACGGGGGTATATCGTTGGTACCGTCGAAATCCGCCAGAGCCACCACTGTAGCAGAAAATCTCCCATTAAAAAGGGCTATAAGTTGTACAATTCCGTGCGTCGGAGGTGAACTAACGTATCTTCATCGTAAATATGATTGGAGATAGTCTGTTTCGACTGTTTATGAAAAAACGTGATCATGCGACTGCAAGTTTACACGCTCATTTTTTCCGTAAACTTGAGGTCACGTGACACTTCCACGAAACTTGAGGCCGTCCATAAATTATGTAAGCATTCATTGTAATAAACAAATAGCAAAAATTGGCTTTCTATTATAAAGAATGGATTAAAATTTTCAGAACCCCCCCCCCACGCATATTTACTTAATTTATGGGCACCCCTATTCGTCTAAACTAAGAATGTATCACTTACCTTTCAAAATATTTCTCATGGTGACCGACCATTTCAATTTTGATCTTCCTAATTCAACCCTTGATCATCCTCTGCTGCAATTTTGTAAAAATTAATCGTTGGAACGACGGACGGATAACTTATTACGCTGTAAAAAAATAATAAATAATTTAAACAGGGAACAATTAACAATTTTTGGCTGCAGGTCTTCCTCAATATTAAACTTAAAGCAAAAGTGTCAGTTCCAGTTCCAGGGCATTGGAACATCCGAAAAAATGCCCACATTATGAAATTCGTGAAAAATGGAAATATTGATGCTCAGAACATATCGGCACCATCTAAAATTTTATTTAACATAAGGAAAATAAAAATGGCACTTCAAATACCGAGCCATTATTTTTTTTGAGATTTTGAACCCCCTCCCACAATCATCATCATTAAACCACCCCTTTCAAAATTACGAAATAAATTACTAACGTAATTACAATTTCTACAAATTGTAAAATCGGATTTTTTTTTTCAAAAATAAATCTGAGGGGTTACTCCCTCCTGCATTTCGATGTACATTCGATTTTGTATTACATTGCATTACAAATACACTAGCATTCCTACAGCATTACTTTTGCATTAGATGTAATATCACTTCATTCCGCGCAGCCTCGTATTAGTGCATTACGGTTGCATCACGTGCATTACTTTGCATCACCAATGCATTTGCATTCTTTGCATCACTTGTATTACTTGCATTACTTCGCATTTTAGCATTACGGTGTTACCCCAGTTTGGGCATTACACTTGTTTTGCAAGTGAGTAACTCCCGGAGAAAAATTCTCGTAAATTTTTTTTTTTTTTCCTGCTACATTTTTGTGAAACTCTTGAAAAAAAAAGAATCCAAAGAAATGTTTAAATCGATTTTCACCTTGAGATTATCACTCCTAAAATCGTTCCACAGTTTAAAAATGGATTTTGATTAAAGGCATAGGCATGTCCCGAATCCTTTTATCTTTTTCTCTTCCCCCGGAAAACTAATCAGCCTCCTGGCAGACATAATAAGTGTAAAATCATTTTTCTTTAACGACATCGGAAGCCAGTTATATTAGTCATAAGCATGGGTCTTGCCTAAGTAGGATTGTATTACAACTTTTATTTATTCTCGGAAAAGTTCTGAATCATCAGGAAGTGACAAAGAGAAAAAAAAAAAAGACCCGATTTCTTTCAGTTCAACGATTATTTTTCCGAAATAAAATTTTAACCGCACCGAATAAGACGTCGCTTTTAAAAATGCAAATTCTTTTTCCAAAATGCAAATAAAATCTACGAAAGGAAAAAAAGGTAACAAGCCTCCCTACTGCACTATGGTATCGTCGATGAAAAATGGAACTCTGCATCCTTTTCAAGTTGGCTTTAATTAAAAAAAAAAAAAAAATCTGTCAATGTTATTTTACTTACCTGTTGGTTTTTTCACGGACATTAACTTCGAGTTTTAAAATGAGGGAGGGTCTTTACCGCAAGAATTCATTTAAAACAAAAGAAGGGAGAAATTAAAATGATTCAAATACTTTACTCTAAAAATTTATGTATATATTTTTAATTTTGCTGTTGATAACTTTTAAATATAATCAAATACACCCTTCCCTCTTTTTAACCCTTTTCTGACAAGACCGTTCCCGATAGACGGCTTTTATAGGAGCCATTTTTTAAAAAATTTAATATAATTGAAAATAATAAAGATATTTGAACGAAAATGGATATTTATTTGATTTAGAGTTGCTGATTTGGAAGTGAAGTCAAAATTTGGCTAAAGTCAAAATTCAAGATGGCGGACGGTTTCTTTTCCAATTTATCTCAATCACATTAATTGGGTATAAAGATCTCATCAATCGGTTTTATTTTACAAAAAAGAAGTATTTCTAACGAAAATGTCAATAATCTCGAAGATTGTAAAATTTTTGGTCAATCATTTTAAAACAAAATTTGCACTATGTTTAGCTTATGGGTAAAGTATTCAAAAATTAAAAAAAGAGTAATTTTCCAAGAATTAATTCCAATTGGATTTTTCATATTAAATTTTATTATTTCCGGCGTGAACAAACGAATCTCCATCGAAAATGTAATTGGAGATAGTTTGTTTCGATCGCTTGTGAAAATCATGTGACTACAAGTTTACACGCTGATGTTGGTGTAAACTTGTGGTCACGTGACGCTTTTACGAAATGTCGAAACAGACTATCTCCAATCATATTTACGATGCAGATACGTTATTTCACCTCCAACGCACGGATTTGGATCTTAGATTTCAAATTAGCGACTTTGATAAAATAGAGCTGGTTGCATAACCAAACTTCACATAAGGCGCTGTTACACTATTTCCGTACCTCAGAGAAGAACTGAGCCAAGTCCATCTAAGCAACGTATCTTCTTATTTAAAACCAGACATTACAAAATGGCGTCGCATTTCGTAAATATTACATCTTTTCAAGTGTTGGCAGCATTTAGTTGCGTATTCTGCTCGAATAATGTTTGAAGCACGATCTTACATACAGGTCAGGCAACTCGGGTATCCCTTATATGGACAAAAATGTCCCCCGAAATTGAAGCAGAAAAATAGTTCACATATTGCTCGATAGATGGCCTGAGCTGTAGTTAGGGAATCATATGTTCTGGCAGCCATGATAAGAAAAAGTGTTTTAAAAATTGTTGAGTGGATGGAGGGCATATCACGTGATTTCCTAACTACAGCTCCAGCCATCTATCGAGCAAAGTTTAAACTATTCTTCTGCTTCAAATTCGGGGACCTGTATGTAAGATCGTGGTTTGAAGGAAACCAGATAAAAACAAGCAGAAGACATAAATTAGCATTGAAACAATGTACACCTTACAAAATGCAACTCCATTTTGCAAAAAAAAAAAAAAAAAAAAAAAAAAAAAAAGAAATAGTCGATAGATGAAAATTTTTCTTACGGCCTTGGTGCGGAAAAGGGTTAAAAACACTTACGCGTCGTTCCTCCTCTGGCGTCCCATTTAAAACCTGAAAAGAAAAAATTGAACATTGCAAAAAATATTTTTTAAAATTACTGTAAAAAGTATGGCAAACATCGACTTCACTCTCTGCTTTTCTAATCCGAAAGAAAAAGAAAAAAAATTAAAGCGACTTGAATTTTCTTCTGTAAGATAAAAGCGTCAATCAATATGAGATTTTTTTTTTTTTTATGCTCGTGTAAAAAAAAAAAAAGAGAAAAAAATTTGACGCTGAACTTGCGATAAAATTTTCATTCCCCCCCCAAAAAAAGGCTTTTCTGCGTATATTATTATCCCTGCCAATTACATCTCAATCAACAATCCTTACCCGAAGTTTTGAAATTTTTATGCAATCGATACCTATGTAGACAATCAGGGTGAGTTCGTAAGTTCCATTTACAAATTCTATAGAGTTCATTCAAATCATTAACCTTAATAATGCAAGCTTTCCATTTGCGTTAGTAGCCGGTACACCTTTAGGCATTTACCCTAGTCCTTTTGCCGTAAAATTTTCCACTTGCATTCTCATTTCATTTTACCGCTTTGCTCCGAGTTTGTATGATCGTTTCGTGATCTTCCATATCCGTGGAAAATTTTCCGAGCCCTATTTAACCTTTCCTACCTGTAGGAGTTAGAGATTAGCTTTGATTTGACGACAGCTGGTTTCCTGTCTATTTGCCTTTTAAGGATTTTTTTTTTTTATTCTCGATAGGAAAGGTAATTTCCAAGTATTAATGGTGGAAAGAGATGGGTTCTTTTCTTTTCGAGCAAATGAAATTTCTTTCTAACCTGAAGCCACAGAAAATTATACGCAGAGTGATCGAACTAATAAAGCAGAAGAACGGTCGAATATTTAGAAAATGTTTGGAAAAACCGAAGAAAAACTTTTGGGAATCATTTTTCGTTCTTTCGGCATGATCAGGACCTAAAGCTTTTTGATTCGGATCATATACTCAGAAAAGAAAACGGCTAATGAGAAAACCAAACTGTCTTGTGGCAAGACATTTTCTTAAAAATTAAGCGAAAACAATAAAAATATCTTGTCAAGAAAAAAACTGTCCGTTGCCATGAAGCATATTTGGCTTGCTATGAAACATTCCGGTTTTGTTGCAAGTCCAAATTTGTTCAAGACATTTTTTTTTCCCTGAGCGTACCATTACAGGAATGGGAAATATAAGGTATACTTACTCCTGGTTTATATATATATACCCATAAGCTAAACATTGGAAACTGTATGTATATACAGTATAAATAAAAACAGTATAAATATACTGTCGTCTGCTATTTTCCCATCAATCAAAAAATTCTACAAAGCGAAATAGAAATCGGTTTTGGTACAGGAAACGACCGTCAAGCGCCACTCCACAACCCTAATATATGACAGATTGGGCCAATCCAAAATATCGAAAAACCAAGCCGCCACTGATTTTTTTTTTCTCTTTGAAAAAAAAAAGTTTACAATTTTTTTTTTCAGCATCAACTCAAGAATTTTCTCTTCCCTAGCAAAATATCAACAATCATGATGAAAACAAGCTTTAAAAAAAAAAAAAAATTATGAATAATATTAATTTTCAGTTTCATCAACTTGACAACACAAAACAAACAACCTTTACACAGCAAAGATTTTCCCCTGTTCCTTTTTCATTTTTCCTTAAGCTATGCTAAACCCATTCAGAGTTTTTACTTACTTAACCTCCTTTCGGCTGTTGCAAAATCATGATCCTGCTTTTAAACTTTCCATAGTTTTAAAATCTTTCTCTAAACCGATTTTTGATAATATTAATTGCTTAATACTTCAGCAAAACAATATTTAATATTTGAAGCTTTAGAAAAGCGGAACCCTGAAAGAAAATATCAAAGATTATGATTGAGATCACTAATCCAAACCGAAAAACATTACCTTATGATTCGATATGATTGAACATACAGAATCAATTAAATTGATAGGTTACTTACCTTAATGCATCAAATGCAAGATGTAGAATCCTAATAACGCTGTATATTGATTTTGACGAACAGATTCTGGGTTATAATAATTTAATGTTGCTCCGATCAGAGCAGAGATGATCGACAATGGATTACCAATGAAAACAGAGTTTCGAATATGGAAAACAAATAAAATACCACACGAATTTGGCAAAATTTTTAAAATTCGTTTTTAAAAGTTGACTAATAAGTAATATTAAAAATTTTAATGACAAAAAAAAGTTTGATGTGTTATATCTATTCGAATAATTATTTAAAAGGCAGGTAGATACTTATTTGGGCAAAACCAATAGGTTTATTCAAGAGATAATTAAAAATAAATGATTTTTTTTTTCTTTTTTTTCAAATGGGTTAGGTTATGAACCAGAACATAAAAAAGAAAAATCTCCATCAACGACATTTTTCATCGTTCCAAAAGCAAGATAAAGATCTAAGAAATTAAAAATTTCAATTTCAAACTTTTTTTTCTTTTTCGTTTAAATAATAAGAAGAAAATATTGACAAAAAAAACGGCGCATGGCTTTTCGAGAAAAACGGTAGGCAATTACCGGCGCCATGTTTACATTTAGCTTTTGACATGTAAACGGTTTAAAATTTACTTCATATTAAACGTTTTTGCCGATTTCACATGATTTTATAAAAAAACAAATTAAGGAACACGATATCTGTTACAAAATCACAATTAAAGATTTTCATTTTTTTAATAAAAAAAAAAATTTTTTTTCCAACTCCCTCAACCCTATTACACATCAAAGAACTTGAACTGATACACAAGCAGAAGAGAATTACGAAGAATCGTTTTACAATACACATTACCGCAAGAATTTTAAAATGATAAGGATCTGCGTGAATTTTAAATGAAAATCTTTATTTTTTCATTCCCGGTCCTTCAACCCGTAACTTACGTTTGAAATGTAAAAGTTAAAAATTACCAAGTTAACCATTTTACATTTTCAAGTAATCTTAAAATTTTCATACAGATGTCACATCTGCTCGATAATCACGATTTCATGGCTATCAACCTTTTTTAGGTTCGCGGCATTTAAAAAAAAAAAAAAAAAACTTATTAAATTTTATTTCCATTTTTCGAATTAGGTTTTTTTTCTTTTTCTTTTTGCATTCCTGTTTTAGATTGGAATTAATACGGAAGACACTGCAGCGGGGGTTATTAAATATCAGATAATTGCTTTTGTATTTACTTACGTCCTAAATGTAAATAGTCTGATTTGAATTCACATGGTAAGCTATCCTCAGTTTGTATAATTCAGCTTATAAACGAATTGCATTCCTTTGAAAATTTCGATTCCTCCATTGTATCTTTCTGTGCCAGATGGTTATTTGACTGATAGGTTTTGAGGGTGGCAAAGTTCCAATCTTGCACTGGATCCCAAAAAAAGTGTAATTAATTATAAATAATGCCAGCATCCATCCCGTATTTTAGAAAACAAAAAGCGATATTTACTGTATTGTGGAAATGACAAACGACTTGCCACGTCACAGGCAGGATTAAACAGCGGCAGTGCCAACTTTAATTAAACCGGTTTTTAGGGAATTTTTTGTTCGTTATGTTGGTAGTACTGAGTTTTTCGGGAAAATGGTTCCAAAGAACGATTTTATTAAAAATATTTTAGGTATTTAGTTGTACACTGTGCGTAATTTATGTAAATGAGTTCTTGTTTTAAGGAAAGGTACTAAGCGCGCAGTTGAAAATTGAAAAGTACGATGTTTTGTGTGCGATTTGAAAAAAGGAATTCATATTGAAGGTACGAACTCTGAAATGCATCAAATGCTTCCCGTAAAAGTTTAACATGGCGACTTGTTCACAGTTCTGTTCAAAAAGCATTTTTTGAAATATTTTTAGACCGGAGAAATTTTTCCATCGAAGCTCCCTAAGAAATGCTTTACAGGAATTGAAAAAAGAATGCTTTACAGGATTTTAAAAGAATGATGACTGACAATCTTGGTTTGTGACTCCAAAACTATTAAAAGCTTCCGCCATCAGTGGAATTCCTTGATTCTTATGGAAAGAAAACAAGAATTTAAACAATTTGATGAAAACCTTTTTTTGAATTTGTTTTCAGATCCTGGCTGGGTTTTGATAAAAAGGCAAAGGTTATTAAAATTTTAGAAAACAAGCCAGGAAAAGTTTCATTGATCTTGTTAATTTTTATTTTTTAATTAAAAGTTAAGGAAGTGAGAAAACAGCTTCCATTAAGCCTGCTCAGAAATAGGTGATGCATATCTGCAGCTTGATACTTTATGGAATATAAATATTAGATTTTGAAAAGATGTAACGTATAAATTAAAATGCCTGGATTTGATATGGACTAAGAGAAATAACACATAGTTTTGACTGATTCAGTCACTTGCTGATTGACAGGAAGTTAATCAGCTGCCAAAACTGACCGAAGCTAGTAATTAGATGATTGACTTATACCCATCAAACTCCAAAAACTGATCACTGATTGTCATTCGATTGACTGAACTTGACTTTTCAAATGTTTTATTATTAAAAATTTTTAAGAGATTTCAGTCATTATTTTGAAAGATTTAAAAATTTTGTTTTTATTTTTATGTTTAAAAGAAGCTTTTTAGAGTATTAAACTATGATGAAACCATAGATTTATTTAAGATGAGGATGTTGCTAATCTCAATTTATCCTTTATTAACATTTTTCGAAGGCTTGAAAGAACATATTAAATTTTAAAATTGACCAATTGTCGTTTTAAATTGTACTTATTCTGAGGTCATTTGGATGCAGTTAATTTTACAATTTCCTAAATTTTTATTTTCTTGCCTTTTTTAGGTGCACCAGGATTCACAGAGGCAAGTTCGATCCAGTGATTGAAAAATTTGAGCTGCTGGATTAAGCTGCTTTTAGTTAAGAGGATTCGGAAAGTCAAAAGTAAGTTATGTCAGTATTTTATATTTTTATGCAGTGTATGAAAGAAACAGAATGACATATGCTTTGTATTGGTACTACAATAAACCTGTGGTCGTATGATTTTTATAATCAGTCGAATCCGACTATCTTCATTCATATTTGCGTTGGAGATGCGTCAGTTGACCTCGGACGCAAGGAACTAAGCTTCTCATTAATAGATAGCGTAAAATCTGATAATAGTGCCAAAAAGCAAAGACATGTATTTAACTTTTTTCCCTAAAGTTTTCAAATCTGCAAATTAACGCGAGTAAACTTTCGCCAAAGCTAATTTGGAAACTACTCCGAAAGCATACCTGGATCCGGATTAAAAGACATTACAATTCAAAATCCTGTTGTAAAGAATTTTACGCAACCCCATCGACATTTTAAGGACTTTAAGAGGTCTCCGGGCAAAAACTCGTTACAACGAAGACGAGTTATTCAACTTTGCTGTTTCAGCATTTGTGCTTCTTGCTTTTCTTCAACAGAAAGAGATTTTATATAAAAAAAAAAGGCCCCCTTTTTTTTCCTTTTTAATCTCGTTGAAAATTATTTCCGAGAATTCATTTACTCAAAAAGATTCGTTTAACAAGGAAAAAAAAATTATTTTTAAAAGATTTTTTTTTTTTTAAATTAAGATTGATTTTTAAAATCTTATAAAAACCAAAATAGGATTTTAATGATTTAAAAAAAAAAGGGGGGGGGGGAGATATTTTTAAGTTTGGCATCAAACGAGAAGGTTAAGTTGGCAAAATTGTTCAAACTAAAGTTGAAGCGGGATTTTGAAAATTCTGCCTTACTTCCCCCCAAAAGCGGTAGACTCGCTCGATTTTATCCGAAAGCAGTTGGATGCTGTTCCCGTTTCATGAGAAGTTCAGGAGTTTGTTAGTGAAAGGCAAGGGAGAAAGCGTTCGAAAGCTTTCGGAAAACTGAGGTGTACACCCGTCTAGTTTGAAAAATTACTAAGTCTGACGCTGCTGCGCGCTTTGCCCAATGATAATTCAGCAATTGAAAATAACCGAAGGAAGAACTGGATTTTCCCGGGGATCGAGACTTTTCTTAGAATCCGACTCCGGAAAATTTTACATCCTAAAATAAAGGGTGTTTGGAAAGTTTTCGAAACGGAGGGATCGCTCTTTTAAAAATAATAATTTTAGGAAAAAGTTGAGAGAAAAACATAGCATTAGTAATCAACCAGGAAGGTTTTTCCAGCAAAAAAAAAAAAATAAAATAAAATAAAAGAGAAAAAAGGAGAAAAAAGAAAAAAATGGGAAAAAATCCACCTCTTCGTGATCTAAAAAGAGATTTTCAGTTCGAATAGAGCCGGGTCGGCGGCGCAGCAATCATGGAAATGCGAGCTATAACTTTCCTTTTTTTTTTTTTTTTTCCTTTTTTTTATTTTTCTTCAGACAGCGCTTCTCTCCCTTTTTTTCTAAGCCAGGAAAAAAATTGTAATTCTACCGGAAAATTGTATCAAAAAGATTTACTGTATCGAATTTTTTTTTTTTTTCTTCGTAAAAACGAATTAAAAGCTGAAATAGAGAGATTAAATTTTGCGCGCCAAAGGAAATATTAAAATTAATTAAAACTAATCAGTCAGAGAGAGAGACGCAAAGTCGAAGGTACACGGGAAAATACCGTGTGCAAGTCCATTGACATCATTCTCCCACATAGCAACTTTTTTTTATTTTTTAAATGACGTATATTTCAAACGGTTATTTTAAAACATAAAGTCGGGTACTTAGACTTTGAAAATTCTATTTCCACTTTTTAAATAAATAATTTTTTTTTTATTTATATGAGTTTGAGACTTGTTTTTTTGCAAATTGAATTTTTAAACGGTTGAACTTTAGCTAAAAGATATAATTCTTTTTTTTTTTATGTTTAGCTTTGTCGGATAAACGGCAGATGTCGCTCATTTACGACCGGTTATTTTTTTAAATTGTGATATGGAGATTTTTTTTTTTCCTCTCCATATACAAAATTGAATCGCTGAAACTTGCTTTTTGAAGTAAATTAAACGCAAATTCGCTTGGAGCAGAATTACAAAAGTTCAAATGTAATAAAAAAAAAAAGAGGTAGAGAAGAGAAAAAAAAACGAGGGGGAATAATAAAAGCAACTGAAACTGATGTCTGGAAAAAAAAATGCAGTAAAAAAGGTACCCGGAGTACCTTAGAAAATGAAATCGGATTAATTCGTAGAAATATAAAAAAAAATAAAAATTCCAGGGTATAGCTGATGTCAACGAAAATGAAATTTTTTAATTTCAAGCAGGACGTAAAATTTATAATTATTATTCAGGAAAAAAGAAAAAAAAATCTTATTTTGCATATGCATGCAAGCACTTTGTTCACGTAACAAAATTATCGTAAAGACAGGTCTGGAAACAAGCTTGGTAAAAATATCCGCTTTACGTCGCCAAATTTTAATTAAGAAATCCGTCGGTAGGTGCCTCACGTTACAGAGGCCGTGCTCTGCGTAGGTTTTGCCTCAATTTTCTGTAAAGTTCCAAAATGCTAAATAAAAATAGGACGCAAAATTAAAAAAAAAAAAAAATTTTGATTGTAGTCCTTTTCCAGGACATCCGAATTTTTAACTTTGATTTTATGAGGTGCAGGGGTGTAAGGAAATGTTGAAACTTTGGAGGGCAAGCCTCTGGTCAGCAAACGATCAAAATTTACACTGGGAATGGACTGGGATTGTTAAAGTTTTAAGCATACCCTTTTTACAGGAAGGGCAAGCTTTGTCAGGAGGACAATGTCCCCTTATAACTCCCTGTGATTGCACCCCTGCTAGATAAATTCATAATTTCCTTGCAAAAAGCTTTGCCCCCCTCTTAAGATTTTACTCTGATTAATGTATCGATTTTGACCGTTTTCATTAAATCCTGTATTTTTTTAAAATTTACTTATTTATTTTTATTTTTTTTATTTTTTTTATTTAGGCTGTTTGTTATTAAAATATTTTTTAAAGACTTTTAAAAAATAATTCTGCCAATTGATCATGAATAAGCTCAGGCTTACCAACTTTCCTTCCCAGACTTTAATTTTTTATTATTATTTTTATTAAAGTCAAAAATATTCCCTAATATTGCCAAATATTGCCAAATATTTCCCAATATTGCCAAAGATATTAAAAGTCTTAAATTAAATTTTTTTTCCAAATCTTTTTCACTACTCCCCCCCCCCCCCCCGCTCCCAGTTCCCCCTACCCCTCCTTCCCAAAATTTTTTAATAAAAAATATTCCCAAATTCTGCCAAAATATTTCCCAATATTGCCAAAGTTTTATTTTTTTCCAAATATTTTTCATCAACTTCCCCCTCCCCCCCTCCCAGTTCCCCTCTCCCAAAATTATTAAATCAAAAATATTCCCAAATATTGCCAAATATTTCCCAACTAAAAAAAAATTTTTTCCAAATATTTTTCATCACCTTTCCCCCCTACTTCTCCTTCTTAAAAGAAATTAATCTGTCAAAATTCTGTTTCACTGTTATTACATCCCTGCTTCTGGAAAATTAAGCATTTTTTGTGAAAAGCTTTTCCCCTACAAGGCACGCTGATTGAGGTATCCATCCCCGCCCCCTTTAATTTTTTTTTTTTTTGTTAACACTCTGAATTTTTTTTCCTCAAAAAACTTTTTTATTCCTTTTTTTTCTTAAACTCTTAGGCCTCCCTGGACTTAAAAGTAGCACCCCCCCCCCCCCTTCCGGCTTCAGCCCTGATACATTTGTTCTACATTATAAACGGAATAATCATTACTAATTTTCTGATGCAATTTCGCGGTGAAAATATATTTAATTTTTCGGTTTTTAATAAATTTTAAATCAGCAGTCTTGCAAAAAGGACGAGATCAATGTTTTTTTTTCCCCCGAAAAAAAATTACAAGTCGTTACAGAAAAACATTAGCTATAATCAAAACTTTAACTTTTCGAAGGAAAAAATAAATGCTTTTCAAAGGTTGCCGCGCGAAAAAAGAAAGAAAAAGCACATTAAAAACCCTTACGTAAACATTTATCCTGTTGCATCACAATTCATCTCATTTATACAGCACGTATTCACATCGATAAATCATTTTTCTTCTTTGTAAAATTGAAAAAAAAAAAAAAGGAAAAAGAAACAGGATTTGTTTATAAACAATACGCAAGTTACGACACGAGAGCGGAGTGTATTACTCTCGCACTACCTTGAGTTCAAATAGAGCAAATTAGACGGTGTTCCGTACCAGAGCAGAGTGGCGCAGTGGAAGCGTGCTGGGCCCATAACCCAGAGGTCCGTGGATCGAAACCACGCTCTGCTAAGTCGAAAGGCTAATTTTTTTTTTTTTCTTCTGATTTTTTATTTTCATTTATTTATTTATTTATTTTTTGTTACCAGTTGCATTAATGTCCTTGAACAAAATGTTCTAATTTTAAAAAATTTCGGTTCGCGGCTGGTACCCTTACGTTCCGTAATTTATAACAACTCACGAACTGAAAATTAAAACAAGAAAAAAAAATAATAAATAAATAATAAGTAAATCGTATGCCAGTCGGGAGTAGAATGATTAATCACCTTTTGCTTTTCTTCTTTCACTCACATGTCGTTTAAAGAATTGCGACCGACGAGTGCAATATGTAAACAAACGATTAAAAGATTGTTGACCTTCCGCATTGTCAAGTAGTAATTGGATTTGGGTGCCGGCAACCTTGACCTCTAAAACACCAACCGCACAGCATTTATAATTTCATGTCACATACAAAGCTCCTCCTTTTCTTCTTCCCTTTAGTCTTTTTCTTATCTCTTCGCCGTGAGATGATAAAATCTTTCCCCTTTAGCACGTTTAAACGTTCCTAGGGAAAAATAATTTTTTCCCCCTTTCTTTTTGTTGCAAATGATCTCAAATGCATTTTTTTAAATTGATTGGTTCGCATAATTGTTGGTGTTGCAGTTATGACGTAAAAAAGACCTTGAGCTTTATTTTCATACGTGCATTTAAATGTTAATTCTCAAAATAATTAAATCTCATTCAGAGATCGTACTTTAATTTTCCTCGGGGTTTAATTTTATTACGTTTTGATTAATTTTTAACGTAGAAAAATGGGAAGCATGGTTTTCAGCAATTTTTTTTTCTTTAAAATAATTTATTTTAAAAATAATTCTGAAGGGATGCGGAGGAGGGAGACATTTTTTTTTGTTATTTGGATTATAATTATTGGGATCTTAAAAGTACACCCAAGAAATATTAAATTATTTAGACATTTTACTGCATTTTAAGAGTTTCTTAAGATCTTAAGACATTTTGCCACTGGTTTATTGGCAGGAAAAATTCTAAAAAAAATTCAAAAAGTATTTGCCATGTCTAAAGTTTTTGTAGGCATTTAAAAAGAGAAGTGACTTAACCCGTTCCCTATCAATGGAACTTAATATTTTTAAGTGCTGGATCATCAAAAATGTGATGCAGAATGATGCAGGTATTGTAATTAATGCCCGTATTCTTCGCTTTCACTTAAAAAGTTGCCTGCTGGTATAACTTTAATTTTGAAGGGGCGGCGATTTTTTGAAAAAGACATTAGCAGGGATGAAACCGACCGACGTTTTGGACCTTTCTCATACTTTTTTAGAGTAAACTAATTTTTTTACACTATTTGAAGCAAATAGACTATTTTCATACTTTTTGCACTTTTTGACCTGTAAAATCGTTAAAAATCCTGTATTTTGGGGAGGGACTGAATCCGATGCCGGTGCCGGCCGCGGCCGGTTGAAATCTCTGGTCGATGTTGATGCTGATGCTGAGGCTGATGCTGAGGCTGATGCTAATGCTGATTCCGATGCCGATTCCGATTCCGATTCTGGCACCGACACCCGATGCCGATGCCAGTGCCAATCGCGACCGGCTGAAATATCGGGTCGATGCCGATGCTGATGCTCATGCAGATGCCGATGCCAATGCCGATTCCCGATTTCGTTTCCGATTCTGCCACCGACACCGCCTTTGCCGACCGCGGCTGGCTGGAATATAATCAGGGGTCCGATTTCGATGCCATGCCAGTGCCGATGCCGATTTCGGATATTTAAAAAAATCCATCGCGGGAGGGGGCCCCCTGTATCCGCCAGTAATTAATAAATAAATAGGAGTATCAAAACAACAAAAAAAAAAACAAAAAGTGAGACATTCTTGGGCACTATGATTTGGATGTCGGTGAGGTGTGCTTAAATTATTTACCTAGGTTAGGTTAGGTTAGGTTAGGGCCCTTAACAAAAATTTTTCGCAATTGACTTATAGCGATTTTCCCCATAAGAGCCCCGTATTAAAAAAAATTAAAAAATAGCGGAAAAAGTTTAAACTTCTTGCGCTGCTTACAACTCATCAAAAAAAAAATTGCAAGTACGAACTGGCATGGGGGTGGCTTATTGCATGTCGAGACTGAAGTTTATGTTTTAATATTTTTTTTACCCTGACGGCGGAAAATGAACTTTTTCGTTTTTCAAGCGAGATGAAAAGTTCATTTTTCAACCCGGAGGGATGAGGAAAAAAAATTTTTTTTATTGGAACCTAAGTGCCATCTCTGTTCCTTTACCATTAAATTTAGTCAAAATTTTCGAATTTTGACGAATTCTTTTTCATTTTTTGTCCTTTTTCCTTTAGCCAAGAATATGAGCTAAAGGATTGATGATCAAAATATATTTATAATTTTTGATGTTAAAATTACAAAACAAAAAAATTTACAAAAACTTACTTGATAAAAAAGATCGAAAGTTTAAAAAGAATTGTCAAAATTTTTACTAAAGTCTTCAAAGTTAAAATTTCAAATAGTCAAAATTCTATTTATATTAAAATTTTAACTTCGAAAAAAGTTATATTTTTTGATAAAAAAGTTCAAAAGTTATGGGCGAAATTTCACCGAGACAAAATTGTCGAAGCCCGCGGCAACAGCTTAATGTGTCACTTTTTTAATTTTCTCTGTTTTTTTAAAATAAAATTTACAAGAAATTTATAGTTAAAATTTTTTTCTTGTAAAGGTGATTTGGGGTCCGCGTAAGCGTAGGTGTCCGCGTGATACATAATCACGCAAAGCCATAAGTTTCACTTCAAGTTCTTTAGGCTTTACCGACGTAGAGCCTGTTTCATTTTTTTTTCAAAATAAGCTTGTTTTTAAAAAAATTATTAAAAAAAAAAAAAATTTTTATGCTGCTTCTCCATTATGGCTCAAAATTAATTTTCTAGAAGTAATTTTCAAAATTTCCGGAAGTACTGTGCTTTAGTTATTCTATGAATTTTCGACCATGGATTAAGAATACCAAAAATGCAATGTAGTAAAAATGGCCGACTCCTTTTTTAAATCTTGGGTTAGAAATCCATAGAATAACAAAAGCACAGTACTTCCGGAAATTTTGAAAATTAATTCTAGAAAATTAATTTTGAGCCATAATGGAGAAGCGGCATTATTCCTTACGCCAGTGCACAAAATTTTCCAAAGGTTCCGCCAATACAGAATTTTAATTGAATCGATAAATGCCTAAACATTTTTCAATAAAGTTCTTGTTTTAAAAATATATACAGAATATTTTCAGAGGAGGCGTTAAAAATTTCAGCTTGGGGCTCTCCATTTTTTTTTTTTTTTTTTTTTTCGGTCCGCCTCTGTTTATTGGCTCTAAAAATTATTTCAACGATGACATCAGCAACAATTGAATAAATCCAAAGTATGCCATCTTGGGTCCTTTCATATTTTTTTGCTCGAGATTCATACTTAAATTTTACGTATAAGCAAAATTATTCGGATTTATTCCGTTCATCTCCGAGCGTCAAAGTCGATAAATCCTGAATTGATGGGTTTACAAATTTTGATTTTGCCACCCACATCATCAAGAGCAAAAAACTCATTAAATTGACATATTTTGATAATCACCTGCGTCGCGGGGCTTTTTTTTTTTCTTTTTTTTTTAGAGACATGTTTTCGGAAAACCCATAAACGAGCAAGAGCACAGAAACAAGGTAAAATCGCGTTTCCGCGAGTTGCAATTTTTATTTTTTGTGTCCCACCATCATATCCTCTCACCTCTATTCGAAAATGCATTTGTCATTTTATTTTGCAGAATAGGGAGGACCTATCAAATTATTTTCACATGCACACTCACACACAACAGGTTGGCGTATAATTTTACCTTTCCGATTTTAGCGTGATGTCATTTCATATAAATTCAGGGCATTTCGGTCTAGTAAATTTTAAAGAAGAGATGAAAAAAAAAAATTAGGATTTTTATTTATTTATTTATTTTCAAATCGCAGACAAAAATATTGCATCTTCTCGAAAATTGTCGCAAAACATGTATAAAGGGCAGCGAAAAAAAAAAAAAGCCGGTTTAGGCGTTGGAGTATGTTTGACTGACTGACTAATGACAAAATGCAAACTATTAATTACAATAGGCAATCACGTGGTACCTGGTACCAGGCCTGAGATTCCCAGGTTCACCAACCTACGCCTCGGTCGTCCAACTCTAAAAAAAACGCCTTGCAAATAACCTCGTATTCCTCAGTCAACTCCCGCTTATTCTGAGAGTTACCTCGCATAATTCTTTTAATATTTAAATTGAGTCAGGGCCGTTTCTTTTTAATATAAACTATTTCTTCATCCTTTTGCATTCCACGTTGGATTTGTTTTTTTTGTTTTTTTTAAAGGAGAAAAATCTCAATACATTTTCCATTTTTTTTTAAATACTAGAATTCCCCGACGATGAAAATGAAATCAAGAAAAAAGAGGGAGAAAAGGGGAGCAGGAAAAAGAAAATTCAAATGGTAAAAAACAGGCCTATCATTTTTCTTTTTCCGTTTTCTTTTTTCCCTCGGTTTTAAAATCACATTTTTCTAGGGGAAAATAAATCATCTGCGTATAAGGAAAACCTATGTTAATATGAGGATTTTTGGGAGGAAAAAATAAAAAAAAAATAAGAAAAAGAAAAATTACGTTAAAAACAAAAAAAAGGAATTATAAAAATAATTTTTTTTTTCAAGTAAAAATTTTGATTCAAGAGAATGGAAATGCCTATAAATATATGGTTGGGTTTGTTTTAAATTTAAAATTGACCAAAACGATATTTCCGTGCAATTCTAATTCCTTACTGCCTCTCCTTCTTTCTCTGTCTCTCTCCCTCTCCATATATTTTTTTTCTTCACGGATAAAAAACCTGCTGGACGATTGTTTTTGCTCAAAATGTTGTTGCGTTTGGAAAAATCATGTTCTAAACCATTTTTTGAGGGACCAAGCATTTTGAGAATAGTTTTGGGCTCTTAGAATGAAATTTTTTGCCAAACAAAGAAAAAAATTTAATTGTTCTTCTTAGGTTGCGGTCGCTTATGGCAAACTAATGGATTTGCAATTAAATTGGAATTTTAAGATGACATAGGATGTAATTTTTTATTTTCATTTTTGTGGAAATGCTGTCAGAATATATTTATAATTTTTTTTTTTTTTTTTTTTTTTTTTTTGAGAATAAACTATGTGAACCTATTGGTGACGTAAGGTCAAACTTTGACCTTAAGGTCAAAGATGTCCTTTTTTAAACGACATAAAAGCGTCAGCCATGTGCGTACCGGACACGTAATCAGTCTATGTCCGTCACTAAGTGTTTCCAGAATGTGGTTTATCGTTTTCTACCCTTTTTTGACGTCATTATGGTCGTAATGTCGGTCTTATGACGTCTGTAAGACTTTTTAGAATAACAAAAATATTATTGACTATAAAAGTTTGACGTCATGTCAAGACGTTAGTTTAAAAATTAGAAAAATATAGATTAAGTTAAATTTGTGAATTCATGGGATTCAGGTCCACTAAGTAAAAAGTGCAAATTCGTTTCAAAAGCTCTCTCTCTTTCATTCCATACCTTTCCTTCTACCAAGAACTGGTCGTAAAGCTTAAAAACCAAAAAAAATAAAAAATGAAAATTTAATTGTTCTTCTTATGATTCTGTTCCTTATGACGATTTCATGTATTTATAATGGAATGAAAATTATAAGATGAAATAGGATTTCCCATTAAAAATTTTTTTGTCAATTTCGATTTTTTTTTCTTTTTGGGGGGGGATAAACTATGTGAACCTGTAGGTGACGTACTCTAAGGCCAGAGATGACCTATTTTAAACGACATAAAGACGTCAGGTCAAAAGTGTTTGAAGAATGTGGTTTATCATTTTCTAACCTTTATTGACGTCATTACGGTCTTGATGTCGGTTTTATGACGTCAGTAAGACTTCGTAGAATGCCAAATATTATTGACTATAAAAGTTCGACGTCATGTCATAACGTTAGTTTTAAGATTAGAAAAGTCTAGATTAAATCAAATTGGAGAATTCATGGGATTTAGGTCCTCCAGAAGTAAAAAGTTGCAAATTCGTTTCGAAAGCTCCCTCAATTCCTGACCTTTCTTTCCACCAAAACTTGGTCGTAAAGCTTGAAAAGTAAAAAAAATAAAAAATGAAAATTTAATTGTTCTTCTTATGATTCTGTTGCTTATGATAATTTCATGTATTTATAATGGAATTAGGATTGTAAGGTGACATAGGATTTTCCATAAAAAATATTTTTTGCCAATTATTTCAATTTTTTTTTGAGAATAAACCTGTAGGTGACGTACTTTAAGGCCAGAGATGACCTATTTTAAACGACATAAAGACGTCAGGTCGAAAGTGTTTGAAGAATGTGGTTTATCATTTTCTACCCTTTATTAACGTCATTACGGCCGTGATGTCGATCTTATGTCGTTCTATAAGCTCCCTCTCCTTAGTTCCTGACCTTTATTTGCACCAAAACTTGGTTGTAAAGCTTAAAAAGCAAAAAAATAAAAAATGAAAATTTAATTGTTCTTCTTACGATTCTGTTCCTTATGACTTTTTCATGTCTTTATAATGGAATTAGGATTGTAAGATGACATAGGATTTTCCATTTAAAATTTTTTTGCCAATTATTTCGATTTTTTTTTTTTTTTTTTAGAATAAACCAAATGAACTTGTAGGTGACGCACTTTAAGGCCAGAGATGACCTATTTTAAACGACATAAAGACGTCAGGTCGAAAGTGTTTGAAGAATGTGGTTTATCATTTTCTAACCTTTATTGACGTTATTAAGGTCGTGATGTCGGTCTTATGACGACCTATAAGCTCGCTCTCCTTAATTCCTGACCTTTCTTTTCACCAAAACTTGGTCGTAAAGCTTGAAAAGCAAAAAAATAAAAAATGAAAATTTAATTGTTCTTCTTACGATTCTGTTCTTTATGACAATTTCATGTATTTATAATGGAATTAGAATTGTAAGATGATATAGAATTTTCCATAAAAATTTTTTTGCCAATTATTTCGATTTTTTTTTATTTTTTTAAATTGACTTTTTAGTCAAACCTCCATTTCCAGTTGAAACTTATATTTAACTTATAGAAAATGCATGAAAAGTTACGGAAGTTCTACTGTTTTTGGATTATACAGTATTTTACTGCGATTTACAGCGGCAACTTTATTTTCGGGATATTCCCCCCCCCCCCCCCTCCAATTACTCGCGTCATTATTTTTATCTCCTTCAATCCCACCCTGGACGGGAGAGCGAGCGAGAGGGAATATTCAGAATCATAGATTAACGATTAATCCCGCGAATGCGATAATGCACTACTGTGATTTGACGGGAATAGGAAAACGAGGGATTCAGGAGCAACAACAGCATCATCAGCAACGGCGGCAGCAGCAGTAGAATTCAGCGGAGGAAGAGAAGTGAAAGAGAGACGGGAAGAGGAAGCTAGGTGATGGGAGAAAAAAAAAAATGTTTCTGTTGCTCGGCAACCGTGGGATGGAGCTCGTTCCCGCGAAATTCAATATACACAAGCGCCATTATTGGGTTCCTCTGGTAACGATCATTGTTGTTTTATCTTGCAGGTTTTTTTTTGTTTTTGAAAAATCAACTCCGGCAGGAAAATCCCGATTTAAATTTTTTAAATCAGGGTTGGAATTTTCCCCCTTTGTTTTGAGAAAAAAAAATGACGTTTTAAACGAAGAATTCATAAAAAAAAGGGGGACCCTTTCGTAATTGTAAGGAGTCATAGCGTGAATCATTTTGTAATAAATTCCCAACTCAAAGGCAAAGTCATATGACTAATTCTCGGGAATGATATCATTTTTTCATTTTTTTTTTCCCTCATCCCGGTTTAAAAGAAGGAAGGACGTCTGGCTGAAAGGGGACGTCGACTGTATCTGAGGAACCGAGCACAAATAAAACAAACGGGGTTATGAATAATCCGCTTTCACTCGCCACTCATACCAAGCCAACCAACTACCAGGTTTTACATCATCCTCTAACTTTCACTGCCTTCTAACTAAATAACTTGGTTTTTTAAAGACTAGAAATCTATTTTACGGAAGTGCCCAACAACCTATCTTTTTTCTTTTTCTTTTTTTTTTTTTTTTACTTTATGCAACTATCATATTTTACGAGGTACTGGTCGTTACGTTTTTTATGCTACCCATCGTTAGGATTTGTTGATGCAATTGAGCATGCGCTTGTTTAACATTGTTTTCAAATTATTTGAATTACTTGTTTCTTCGTTTTTTTTTTCTTTTTCTTTCCTCGATTAATAATTTTTAATTAGAAATTCCTCATAAAAAATTTCCAGTTAGTTGTATTTTTTTTTTTTTTTTTTTTAATTTTGCCGCTAGATGGGGACAGTGCTTTATTCGGGATAGCGACTGCTCCATCTGTCGGGCGTCCGAAGCTTGGGAATCGAGGCCGATGCCAATGCCGAATTTTTTTCGAAATCGGCATCGCGAAATTTATGGAGCTGGCATCCGCACCGGGACCGGTATCGAGGAAATTGTTGGAGATGGTGTCGGCATCAGTACCGGCACCGGCTTCGGCGCTGGCACCGGTACTGGCATCGTAATTAAAAAGCAGGGATCCAAAGTTTGAAAATTATCAATGCCGGATGCCAACATCGGCATCGGATTTTTTTTAATATCCGAAATCGGCATCGGCACTTCGAAATTGTTAGTGCTGGCATCGGCATCGGCATCGGATCCCTGATTTTAAAAATTGTCTTGAATGGCTCTATTATTTTTTTTCACTAAAATCGGAATCAGAGGCGGCATTGGATATAATCAATGCTTGGTGGCGTCGGCGTCGGCATCGGCATCGGCATCGGTATCGGCATCGGCATCGGCATCGGCATCGGCATCGACCCGATCGGGTTCGGACCCCTGGATGTAACCGATGCTTGCTGGCATCGGCATCGGTGGTCGGTGCCGAAATCGGAATCGGCACTGTTGGCACACTATTGGCATCGGTATTGGCATCGGTATCGGTATCGGCATCGGTATTGGCATCGGATTCGGACCCCTGCCACCTGTCAGGGGTGTTTGAAATTTTGCAAGTCTGTGTACCTACAAAATAATTACCTGAAAGTACACATCCAGCTACCCCTAGCCGTGAGAAGAGGGCAGGTAGGACTTGTACTTGACCCCCCAGGCTGACTCTTATGACCCCCTCATCTCCTGGGAAATTATTATTTGTGATTCCTCAGTGCTGAAAAGTGAAATTTTCGTCCCGCTTGAAAAACGAAAAAGTTCATTTTCAGCCTTCGGAATGAACAGTTTTTTAAAAAACAAGGATAAAACAGTTTTAGGAACCAAATTTTTAGGAAAAATGGATTAGGAATTTATTTTTTTAGGAAAAATGGAGACTTCTTAGAAAAAATGGATTTGGAATTCATTTTTTTTTAGGAAAATTGGATTAGGAATTAACTTTTTTTTTTAGGAAAAATGGATTAGGAGTTTGATTTCGTAGAAAAAATGGATTAGGAATTCATGTTTTTTAGGAATAATAAATTAGGAAAATTGGTAGGGAATCTTTCGCATGATTTTCAAGAAAATTTTTTACACAAGGCGTTTTTGCTTTCGCTTTAGCAATTTTTTTTTCTCAGTGAGACACCAAATATGATCCCAAAATCCCGCTCAGTCGGTCGATCCGTATCGGCTAATTCTTATCCATTTCCCTTCTTCCATTCCACGTCTTAATAATATATATACGACTTATTAAACAAAATTCCACCTAATTGTATATTCAGAACCCTTTAGCCTTAACTTCGAAATCACGGATTTAAGATAAACGATTTAACATTTGAATTATCTAACCGTATACACCTCCCCCCTCCCCCGGTTAAAACCCCGACTAAGGCGAAGTTCGCAATTTTTGAAAATGACGAACAAAATAATTTTCCTATAGTTCCCATTTATTCGGCTTAAGAACTCGAAGTTGCACCTCATATATCAAACTCTTAACCGGGTAAATTCGAAGAAGTATTTTAATGAAATATATTGTGCGGAGAGTGAAAGATGGACTCGGGGATTCTGTCACGTACACAAATCACTGGAAAGTCATTTCCCCTCCCTCTCCCTACCTCCCCTTTTTCCCCGTTTTCAGCCTTCGCAATCAGATTTTCCACATTCCTTCGGATTTGTCTTCATGTTTTGAAGTTTCCTGGTTAATAGACTTTCAAGGTCGGTCCATTTTAACAACAGGTGGCCGTCAGTTTGATTAACCCGTTTAATAGACTCCGAAAGAAAGAAAGGGGGACGAATAAAAGTTTTTAAAAGGGGGAAAAATTTCCAAATTGTACATCTGATACGATAAGAGAGGAGGAATTTTTATTTTTAAATGAAATGGTTAATTATTTGGTTATTTATTTTTTTTTTAAGCCGAAAAAATATTGTTTAAAGAAATAGGACGACAGGAGAATCAATTAATTTTACCTGTTAAATCCAGTTGGGCTAATGCAGGGTAAGTTTAGATTCAATTTAAATATTCAGGATCCAGTTATAATAATCAGGATCGTTTTTGTGCAGTAAAAATTCATTTAAAATGTAAAATACCACAATTGAATCAGTTATTTCGGAAACCCCTCAAAAATTTAAATTAATGGACTTGAGCCCGTTAAATTAGTATAACATTTCTCAGGAAAAAAAAAAATTCGGAGGAAGTGCCTATTTTTTTTCCCCCACAGAAAAACTGACATCATTTTTGAAATCTACGACCCTGAGAACCTAGGAAACGAATACAAACAGTTACTTTTTGAATATAAGAATTTTGGGGGGACTGTAGCTCCCCAACGAGTCGGTCAATTTCGCTAATACGAAAACAAAAATAACTAAGTGGCAAAAAATTTTCTTGAAAATCATGCAAAAGACTCCTTACCATTTTTTGTAATCCATTTTTTCTAAAAAAAAAATTCCAAATCCATTTTTCCTAAAAGAAATAAATTCCAAATCCATTTTGCCTAAAAAAATAAATTCCTAATCCATTTTGCCTAAAAAAAAGTAAATTTCTAATCCATTTTTCCTAAAAAAAAAATTCCTAATCCATTTTTCCTAAAAAAATTAAATTCCTGACCCATTTTTCCTAAAAATTTTGGTTCCTAAAATTGTTTCCCCAACTATTTTTTTTTTTTTTTCTAATTTTTAATTTTCCTAAATTTTTTGATTTCTAAAATTAAATTTGTTCAAATCCCTAAAATAAAACTTCCCAATAATCCATTTAAGGATTTTAGGAAATTTTATTTTAGGGATCAACAAATTTTGGAAAAATTAAAAATTAGGAAAAAAATGGTCAGGAAAAAAATTTTAGGAACCAAAATTTTTAGGAAAAACAGATTAGCAATTAATTTTTTTAGAAAAAATGGATTAGGCATTTATTTATTTTTTTTAGGAAAAATGGATTAGGAATTTTTTTTTTTTTTTTTTAGGAAAAATGGGCTATTAGAGGGGCTTCAAGTATTACGTAAGAATTTTTTTCAGGTTTTCCGACCCCCCTTCTCCCTGTCATAAGATTTAGTAAGATTTCTTTGACCCCCCATTAATTTACGTAATATTTTCGCTGACCCCCCCCCCCCCCATTTTTTTTCTTTACCGCCAATTTTAAAAAGTCTTACAAAATTATAAAATAAAAAATCTTAAAATTTGAGTACATGTAGAAAATCTTAAGAGTTTCTTGCACAGAAAGGTTTTTCGCTCCCTAAAACATTCCGGTTTTTTTGCAAGACAAAACTTGTCCAAAACATTGCCTTCTTTTTTTTGCGCATTTAATTCCATAGGAGTGAAAGAGACTGAAAATTTATCAGACATAAGGCCATTAAATATTACGTCAGCATAATTTTGAAAATTTTTGACCCCCTACCCCCCCGCCCCCCTTTACTTGCTGACGAAAAATTTGCATGGCCCCCAATACAGCAGACGATTCGTTATCTATACCAATAAAAAAATGGGAATTTCGAGCCTGCGTCACACCGCTGACGTCAAATGGACGTGATGTCACCAGTATCCAGGATTATATCACAGGAAATCCCTCCCCCATCTTCATTTTATATTAAACTATTTTCGATTATCCGAAGACGAGATTTTTTAAACAAAAAAATTTTTATATGACAAAAAACCCAACCTTCCGTTTTCTGACTGATGTAACCGAATATTCCGGCACTCAAAGTAAATTAAAAGTCCCTCTTCCTTTCCCGATTTTCAACCCGTTAGACAACAACCCCATTGGGAATAATACCCAGTTTCGATCATTTATATTAATTTGTTGTCCACGAATACAGCCTCCGGCCTCGTTTTCATTTCAATTTGATCAATCTTTTTATACCCGGAAAAAAAAGGAAAAAGAAGTCGATTTCAAACTTGTCAAAAAAAAAATTGTATTTTTTTTTTATCATCTTTTTTTCCTTTTACTTGGAAAGCATGGCCTCATTAAAAAACGTCTGGTTAATCATAAAAACCCTTTATTAGGTCCAGTTGTAATTTAGATAAAAACGATCCTTCCATCACGATGAGAAATGGTTAGTTAAACATTTTTTAACCGCTTCGTTGATTTCTTTTTTTTTTTTTTACCCGAGTTCCCACGCGAAGAAAATTAATCGGGATGTTAAAAATCCCGGAAAAGTAAAAAGAAAAAAAAATTTCGGCGGGAAACGAGAAAAGCTTTACAGTGTATGATTTACATGTAGGATATGACATTGGCATAGGGAACGGCGGAAACGTTGATTGTTGATTTTCCCTCATGTTAAACATTGGGAAGGGACTTTTACTTTAAAATGGGAGACCGTAAATCACATTAGAATAAATGTCTAATACGGAAACCACTTGATTCGACCTTGCCCGGTTTATTTTTAAAAGATAAGCCGTTATTACGTAACCCCTGCGTGGAACTATTTTTTTTAATATTTTCCCCGATTTTACTACGCGACCTTGTCAACGTAAGTTCACCAGTTTTAGGGAACTTTCAATGTGGCGGATGCTTTATTCAGGAGTCCATTCAAAAAAAAAAAAAACGGATCCTGTTATTTTGTTTACACTTTTTAGGTGTTATTTTTTTGAACCCGATCCAATTTTCCCACGGAGTTTTTTTAAACTTTTCGTTTCTCGACTATTTTCTTTCCCTGGGATTAATTTTTTTATAATTTTTTTTTTTTTTTTTTTTTTAGTTGCAAAATTTTTCTGATTTAAATCAGTCGGTCCATATTATCTGAGTTTGTGCCAGGGGTCTGAAGCTTGAAAATTTTGGCCAGATTAAAAAAAAATCGGCCGAATTTTTAAAAAATCGACCGGATTTAGGAGTAACAAAAATTGACAGGATTAAAAAAAATCGGCGAATTTAAAAAAAATTGAATGGATTAAAAAAATCGGCTGAACGAAAAAGAATTGACCGGATTTAAAAAAAAGACAATTTTAAAAAATCGACCGGATTAAAAAAAATTGACAGGATTTAAAAAAAATAACTGGATTCAAGAAAATTGACTGAATTTTAAAAAATTGACGGATTTTAAAAAAATCGACTGCATTAAAAAATTGACATGATTAAAAAAATCGACCGGATTTAAAAATATCTACCGGATTCAAAAAAGTCGGCTGGATAAAAGAAAATCGACGGATTTTAAAAAAAAATCGACTAGATTAAAAAAAGTCGGCTGGATTAAAAAAATTGACGGATTTTAAAAAGATCAAATGAATTTAAAAAAATCGGCTGGATTAAAAAAAATTGACAGATTTTAAAAAAATCAAATGAATTTAAAAAAATCGGCTGGATTAAAAAAAGTCGGCTGGATTAAAAAAAAATTGACCGGATTTATAAAAATCGACCGGATTACAAAAAATTGACCGGATTAAATAATTAACCGGACTAAATAATTGACCGGATTTTAAAAAATCGACGGATTAAAACAATCGACTGGATTTTAAAAAATTGACCGAAATAAAAAAATTGACGGGATTAAATAATCGACCGGATTTTAAAAAATGGACCAGATTACAAAAAATTGACCGGATTAAATAATCGACCGAATTTTTGAAAAATCGGCTGGATTTTAAAAAAATCGACCGGATTAAAAAAATCGGCCGGATTACAAAAAATTGACCGGATTAAAAAAAATCGGCCGGATTAAAAAAAAAAAAATGGACCGGTTATTAAAATAATAGTCCGAGGCCGATGAGCACCGGCACCGGCATCGGACCCCTGGTTTGTGTCTATACGTTGTACTAAGGCACTTCTGACTCCCATTCTGAATTTTATTTTATTTTTTTATGAAAATGATTGAGCCCCGATAATTAAGCCTTTTGCTTGTTTCTATTAAAAGTGAGGTTTTACTTTTGGTTTTTCGGAATTTATACGCCATTCTGACACAGAAGTTCAAGAACAGAACAGAACAGAAGAGGAAGACAAATTTTAAATGAGTTTTTCCTTTAGTTCTTTTTTTTTTTTTTAACTTCGACCCTTTAGTTGTTCTCCTCTTCATGAATTTTTCCCTTATCTTTCTGTCCCTTTTTTTTTTAACATTTAAATTTTTTACTTTTTTGCTCTCCGCTTTTACTTTCGTTCCGTTTTTCGGAAACATTTTTTTATTTCCCAGTTCTTCCTCCTCGTATAGACTGTCTCTTTTGCTTTTTCCCCTATTTTATTTAAATTCTAATTTTTTTTTATATCCATTTATTTTATATTTTCACTTTTTCACTCTGTACTTCTATTTTTGGAGTTCTGAGGGGTTTATTGCGCTTTTTTTTCCTATCGTTTTCCAAGGATTTTTTCGGAGCGGGGACGGAGAGGGGGTAGAAAAAAGGGCCAGGCTTATTCACAAAAAAACTTAAGCCATGATCAGTGGATAAAATTTTGGATTTGCTTTATTTTGTCCAGCTTAAATTTTTTTTTTTCCAGATTGGCCTTATCTTCTGCATTATCTTCCGCCCTATATTCTGCCCGTTCTTGCAATAACATGCATTTTGGAAATTTTAACACTTGGATTGAACCGACGGTTGCTGTGTGACTCACTTATTTACCACATTTTTTCCACACTTGTCACTTTCTTTTTTCCATATTCATTGAGTTTTGTCTAATACACCTTTTTTTTCTGCGAAAAATGGTCTTTCTTAGAAATTCCAAGAAACCGTACAATAAATAAATCCGTTTTTCCTTCAAAGCCCTCTTGCTTATTTCTCGCCCAGTAGCTTTTATAATACTTAAAATTTTGCCGTCTAAGTTATTTTTTTTTTCTCGTGCGCTACCTGGGAAATCCGTTCGTTTCGTAAAAACCGGAAAAGTCTCATATTGCGGCGCCATAATCCATTTTGGTAATTTTGGAGCACATGAATTTCGCATTCGGAGTTCAAAGTTTTTTTTTTTTTATGAATTTGTACTTTTTCAAAATGGGAAAATATTTTTTTGAAAGCGGCTTTAAAAATTGTTATTTGGGTCCCTCTTTTTTTTAAGGTATTTTTTCGTTATAGATTTGAGACACTGAGGAAATTGAGGATTTTTACGGACAACTAAATCCGTTAGGGGATTCCCTGCCATTTTTCCTTAAAAAAAAAAAAAACAAAAAAAAAAATCCTAATCCACTTTTACTTAGAGAAAAATATTCCTAATCCATTTTTCCTAATAAAAAAAAAATCCTAATTTATTAGGATTTTTCCTAATAATATTTATTGGAAAATTTAAAAAAAATCCTAATTTATTTTTCCTAAAAAAAATAAATTCCTAAAGGGCAGTCTCCACTTGATGACGTTCACGGCATTCGCGTTGTCCGTCATCGCGGTTAACGTAATCGCACCGGAAGTACTTTGCAGGTTTTGCTCCCGTAAACGTTTGTGGCATAAAAAGAGTACCGTATATTTCATTAAGTATACAAAATTGGCTTACCCAGAATTTGTTTTGGAACAGATTTATTGTCTTCCCCATGCCCGAATTAAAAGTTTTCTTTTTAAATCCGTAAAAACATCTTTCAAAACCGCCATTTTTAATGTTTGTAAATAGAAAAAAGCAGAAGATGATCAAAAAGATCGTGGTAAAAGATCCACAAAACTTCCGGTGCGATTACGTTCATCGAGAAGGCGGATAACGCGAATGCGGTGAACGTTATCAAGTGGAGACTGCCCTTAATCCATTTTTGCTAAAAATTTTGGTTTCTAAAATTTTTTTCGTAACAATTTTTTTCCCTAACTTTTAATTTTCCTAAAATTTTTTGATTTCTAAAATAAAATTTCCTAAAATGAATATTTTTCCTAATTTTTTGAATCCCTAAAATTTTTGTAATCATTTGCTAGGCAGTTGAAAATTTCGGTTTCTTTATTTATTTTTGTTTTTTAAATTCGTTGGTAACGAAGTTGTTTATTTATTACTAGTATGTCTTTCTCAAAATTCTGGTAAATATTTTTTTAAAAATATATATATTAAAATTCTGGTTATTAAAAAAATATTTATTTTAAGAAATTTAATTTTAGTAATTGAAAAATTTTAGGAAAATCGAAAAAAAAATGGTTAGGAAATAAAATTTTTAGGAAAAATGGATTAGGAACTAAAATTTTTTGGAAAAATGGATTAGGATTTTTTTTTTTTTTTTTTTTCAGGAAAAAGCGGATTAGGCAAAATGGCCAGGAACGCCGTTAGGAAGCCGTCAGCTGCTGTTCTGGTAAAATGGCGGACGGATTCCGATTGATCGTTTTATATTCCCTTCTCATCTTGAAGTCATTTATTAACCAACCCGAAGCCGGCCGCCATTTTGCCAGGACAGCAGCTAACAGGTCCCAATCTTCCCAGGTCCCTAGTGTGGCGTCAAAATCCTCATTCAAGAGCCGGTACCGGTACCGTATTTTTTGAGTTGGACAGAACCGGAGAAAATTTGACAGTTGTCACGTTATGGTTTTTTTTAAAATGGAAAATAATGGGCCATTTTGATTTTTTCAAATTCGACGTTTTGGGTTTGTGGTACGGAAATGAATGATTTAAAAAAAAGAAGAGAAAACGAGCGAACGAATAAAGAAAAGAACGGAAAAGCGAAAGAATGAAAAAGCAAGGAAGATTTAAAAAAAAAAAAAAATTGGTCATTCCTTTTCGTTTTATTTTGTTTTAAAATTTTTGTTCTTCTTTTTTCTCTTTGATTTCGGAATTCAATAATTTGGAATAGAGGACGTGCTGCTTTGCAGACAAAAGATCGTCATAATGGAAAAAATTGTGCTCTAAGAATAAAAAATTTGCAAAAATGAAAAAGCTCGCCAAAACTTAGTGATTGCCTCTAAATCTAGGTTTCGCTTGCAGGGGTTCGAAGTTTGAAAATTTAGGCCGATGCCGATGCTAGCATCGTTTGAACCGGTCCTTTGCAAGTTCGAACTTGTCTTATGAAAATTCAGAAGAGTTTGAACCTGTCTTTTGCAAGTTTGAACAAGTCCGAACCTGTTTTAAGCAAATTTTAACAAGTCTGAACCGGTCATCGGCACTGCAAAATTGTTAGTGCTGGCATCGGGATCGGGATCGGACCACTGATTTTTTTTTTTTTTCCCACCAAAATCGGAATTAGAGGCAGCACCGGATATAATCGATGCTTGGTGGCTTCGGCATCGGCATCGGGTGTCTGTGCCGGAATCGGAATCGGAATCGGGAGCTAAATAAATAATATGATCGGCATCGGCATCGGCCTTGGCATCGACTCGAGATTTCAGCCGGCCGTGACCGGCACCGGCATCGGATTCGGACCCCTGTTTGCTTGAGTCCTACGCCGTTATAAATTTACGTTTCCGAGATCCTTGCCTTATTTTTTTCAGTCTTTAAATCAATTTTTTTTTCATTTAAGAAGGAATGTTTATATGCTTTTCTTATCTAATGCAAAAATTAAAACCGTCTACGAAAATCAAAGCCCTACCCCCTCCTTCATCCTCACAAAAAAAAAAAAAAAAAAAAAAAAGATGGAAAAACTTCACTATCCCGTTTCTTCAAAAATATTTATATTTACCGAAAAATAAATAACAAAAAATAAAAAATAAAAATATTCCCGCCATAATTTTAATTGAAAGCTAAACATAAGGATTAAAAAAAAAAAAAAAAAAAAAAGAATGCCGATCAGTATTTTCGAAAAAAATTTTAAAAAAATTTTCCGCGTATGCTAAACATGGAAACCCGGTTAGAGGGGAAGAGAGAAAGAAAAAAAAGGGTATTTTCATTGGAAGAGAGGGATAAAAAAAAAAAAAAAAAAAATTTTCGTCTGATAAGAAACGCTCAGAAAATTTTTACAGAATTTAAAAAATCGTTGAAAACAAATGAACTCTTTTGAGATAAGGAAAGCATGGAAAATGAGAAGAGAGATGGGTGTATATTCCCCGAGTCAAGGCAAAATTTTCCTAAAATTCTATCATTTCATGGCAAAAAACAAAGGGTTCATTCGAAAAACAAAATATCCTGCTTCGGAATAGGAAAGGAAAAAGACGATCCCGGTAAGGCAAACGGGAATGAGGGTTATCACTTTCTCGTCCCGAATATCGATTTAGGTTGTTCCAAATGGGAGCTGGAAAATAGGAGAGACCGGGAAGGGTAGAATACGAGGGTAAGTCAGGGAGGGAACGAGGGAGAGTGAATGAAACATGAGCGATGCTACGAGGGGAGGAAGAGGGGATGTTTTGGATGAAAATTGAGTTTCTCCGTGATGAAGGGTGGGATTCATGATTTCCAAGCGGCGGGAAAAAGTTTTCCCGAGTTTTGCTGGGTTTCGGCAAAGTTCGACAGTCCTGTTTATTTTCTTACGTTTTGGCCCGTGATGGATCTGCTTGGCACTATGGGGCCATTTTAAGTAAGTATTCTGCGAAGCATAATTTTGAGAATTTTAACCCCCCTCCACCGCCTTGTAAGTATTTTTAAAATTATTATCCTTTAATTTAGACAGAATGAACCCAAACATTTAGCCGTAGTACAGGGCAAGGCTATTAGAACAGTCTAGACTTGTCTGACCATGGGTAGACTTGCTTAGTTCATGTCCTGAATTGTCTATATCATAGTGACGTGCACAAATGATGCAAATTATGTCCTGACTGGTATAAATCATGTCCAGACTTGTCTAAGTTAAGCCTAGACTTGTCTAGATCATGTCCAGACTTGCACAATTCATGCATACCATGTCCAGACTTACCTAAATCGCGCCTAGACTTGTCTAGATCATGTCTTGACTTGCCTAGATCATGTCCAGACTTGTCTAACTCATGTCCAAACTTGTCTATATCATTGAGACTTGCACAAATCATGCAAATCATGTTCAGACTTGTCTAAATCAGCCTAGACTTGTCTAGATCATGTCCTGACTTGCACAATTGATGCCTATCATGTCCAGACTTGTGTAAATCATGCACAGATTTGTCTAGATTATGCCCAGACTTGTTTAAGTCATGCCCAGACTTGTGTAGCTCATATCCAGACTTGTGTAAGTCGCGCATTAGACTTGTCTAAATCAGGTCCTGATATGTAAAATTCATGAATATCATGTCCAGACTTGTGTAAATCATGCAAAGATTTGCCTAGATCATGTCCAGACTTGTCTAATCATGCCCAGACTTGTCTAGATCATGTCTAGATTTGCCAAAATCATGCACAGATTCGTCTAGGTCATGTCCAGATTTGCCCACATCATGCACAGATTTGCATAGATCATGTTCAGACTTGTCTGGATCATGTCCAGACTTGTCCATGTCATGCCCAGACTTGTGTAGCTCATGTCCAGACTTGTCTTGATATTCGTAGCCGGGAAAGGATAAGATGATGAAAAAAAAAGAACTGAACTGCTGAAAAACCCGTGAACGACTATATTATAAAAAACGCCTCGCGACCCACTAGCTACCTGATTCAGTTTTCAGGCCCTTCGCCTATGTCCTGAATCAGCTAGCTAACTGGGTCAAACTCTTAGTCGATTTTTTACTTAAAAATCAGACTATATCAGAAATCCCCCCCTAAAAATCGACTAAGAGTTTTTCTTACAACTAACAATTTCTTTTTTTTTTTGTCTATGTACATATATAAATATCTTCTTACAATTTTACCCTGACCACTTTCTCTTTAAAGTTCTGAATCTTTTCATTTTCTTTCAAAGTTCTAAGTCTCTTTCTATCTTTCTCTTTTTTTTTTTTTTTCAAAGTTCTGAGTCTTTTTCTCTGTCTTTTTCTTCTGTTTTTGTCACCACAGTTCACCACACTCTTTTTCACTCCTTTTCAAGACGCCACCACCAGCTGGTCGAGGTATGACGACGCTCTGCCCTTGCGGATGCTGTTGTTCCTAATCACCTGTGGCCTGTGTATGCTTTCAATGGGTGGGGGCTGCAGCGGTAGTGGGGGAGGCCTGCTTGCTGGTACTCCCAACCTGGATGCCTTTTGTATTAAAGCCTCTACTAAGGCTGGACTTGGTTCATCTCGCAGCTTTGTGAGCTTTTTCACCTCCAGGATTTTCGCCAGCAGCCGCTTTCGACTCCACCACACCGCTGCTGCTGTCAAGCTTAGGACTATTACGATAGCAAGCGTTATTCCTGCCGCTGAGGCCTCTTTGATAGTTTGGACGCTGTGCTCGATTTTTTTCCTTTGTAACGCATGTACCTCGCATTAAATGGGCAGTCTTGATACCGTCCTCGACCTCGCTGATGGAGTGACCCTTTGTCGAATAAGGATTTCCATGATATGATTGTAGGTACTCTCGTCATGGATTTTTTCCTCCTGAGAGCCCTGTAGTGTGAACTGAGTGCCTGAAAAATTAGCAAGAATCGGTGAACTGCTTACATTCGACGTTAGGAACAGGTCTGATCGTAAAAGGCAATTCTTAGTTTCTACTTTACAAGGGTATGGGATGCCCAAATGCCCTATCCCTTCTAACAGTCTGGGAAATGCAACCGTGTTAATTGCATTTGGACATCTCCATCTAATTTTAGTTTGGGCAGGCAACGAATACAGCCAGGTTGTTTCATTTAGCTTTAAGAAAAAATCTTTTGGCTGACTTAATGTTTTAGTACTACAAGTTTTATTTATTGCCCGAAAATTCTTTAAAAATAGTGCTATTTCGCACTGTTCTTCCTCGGCTGTATACAGTGGGCTGTCCAATCTAATTACATTTGTGATTTCATCTATCTTCCTATAATTAATTGATTTAGTTCATTAAAAGGTACAAAATACTGCTGATCTTGGGAAACTAATAATTTTTTATTCCGTAGTTCGAAAATTCAAAAATTTTATTGCTTATACTTGATTTTACGGGAAACGGAAACATTTCAAACACATTGTAGTATAAATTTTTCTCTTTTAATGGTATCTCTATGAAGAGATGAATCAGCCCTTCAGTCGTTATGGCGGCTTTCGTCTCTACATATTTGTACCATTTGTATACCTGGAGTTCGCTTATTTCGTGGAGAAAGTCTAAGGAATCAGGAAGGTCGTTTTGTATTTTACGGAGGATGGATAAATATTGGTTGGGGTGCATAAAATACTCTGGCAAATTACCCTGACTCAGTTCCTTTACTCCAGTTTGAAACTGAGTTAGTGCAATTTCGAGTGAAGCAGTTGTCATTATCAACGAGTCTAGAACCAGCATGACATGAAGATACGCTTTCGTTTTTGTCTTGTTTTGCAAAGTTTCGTTCCGTATGATATCGATCTGTTCGCTTAATTGTAACTCGTCATGATCAGCTGGTCTAGTCTTTCCTTTTTTCACGAGCAGTTACCATAGTCTCGTTGACTATTGACAACTGCTTCTCCTGTAGATCGATGGCAGCACTATTTGAATTCTCTAATAAACTCAACCTATCATTCAACATTTGAACATCGGAGTCCTTTGCGACTCCGATCGTGTACTTTAAAATAGTGCTGCCAAAGTCTAACAGCGCTCTCTTGGTCCTACTGTTGCTGATGTACTGTTGTACATCCGCCTTTCGAACTAATACTTGCCGTATTTTTCCAATTTTTTCTGCGAAATCTTCCTCCTTGTACCCATAATACTGATGTTGCTTCGCCGTCTCGGCTATGGCGCTGGCCATCTCCTCTACGTGATCGATTGTCTTAAATATGTCTCTTGCATCTATCGTCGTTCCAATCGTCCAATGGCTTGAGATCTCATATGCTGAACTAAAATGACGTATCACAACGCCTCGCTGCACAAATGACTCACAGGAAACTCCATATAAACTCCATGTTGTTATAAAAAAAACTGTAACTTTGTTTAAAATGATTAGTTATTTATTCCTTTTTGCGTTTTTGGCGTGTCAACTTAACGGACGGAAAAAATTGAACAATGAACATACGGGCACTGCGCAGCTACCCTTTTAGCTTCCGGTTACCGTAATCCATTTACGGTGCCCTTCCGCTATTATGTCACTTGCTCAAAACATTTTCCCCTGAGCCCCCTACTTTATCTTTTTTGTGAATCATTTTATTGTTTGGTTTAACAAGAATTAGATCTATGTATTTTGAAAATAAAGCCATGATTGCGTTATCTTAAGCTAAAATATGACTGGAAAGGAAATCGTTTGAAAAGTTAAATCTTAAATCAATGGCAAAAGATGCAAATTCTTTTCTTTATTTAATTATCTATGTATTTATGCATTTATTTATTTATTCATCTACTTATTTATTTTTCTCTGGACTTATTAACTTTTAAGGAGGATTGGTCATCATGGTTTTATTTATTTAATTTAATCTAATATTATACTACAATACTGCTATGAAGAGGAAAAAAAAATCAACTGAAAAACAAACATTTTATTCGCTGACTTAAGCATTTTATTGGCGGCCATTATTATTTCTGCATCTTACGCTGGTCATGGTCGTGCATTACTATTCAACCTTGCTGATTCAGCATTCCTATTCCAACTCAGCTGGTTTAACACCGCGTTTTAATCTGTGTGACGTCATGAGATTTCATACTTCTGTGCCATTTAATGCTTCAACATTTTTTTTTCCTTTAGATCTGAGATTATAAGTGTTTCTTGGACTGATTTTTGGCTCCTTATTTTCCTGTGGAACCGCTTGTGGTTCATTGGTATTCCTATTTTCCTCCTCGTTTTTACTCTGAAGTGTTTTCCGTACTTTTAATTTACTCATGTGTACGGCTCGGATGTTCTTTGGATTTTTCATTTCTTGAATTGTTGCTGTCGTCTTGTGTACTTTTTTTATCTTGTACGGCCCGGTGTACCTGGTAGTGAAGATTTTACTTTGACCTGGGATTGTATAATCCTGTTTTAGATAAACTATTTGACCTATTGCTAATTTAATTTCTTCAATATTCTTATCATGTTGGGCTTTCATTCTTTCCTGATACTTTTCTAAATTTACTTTAGCGCTGTCCAGCACAAAATTATACAATTGCCGATTGTAATTTTCTTTTTCGTCGTCCTCGTTGTACCTTTTAAATTCTAATTTTCCGTCTAATGGAACTCTCATAGGCCTGCGAAATAAAAGTTGATATGGACTGTAACCCGTTGCATTATTTGTGAGTGCTCGCAGAGCCATTTTTGCATAGCTCAGCATGTCATACCATGCTATTCCTGGTTTTTCATCGTTTAAATTCCGTATGAACTGCTTTACTTCTCGAACCGATTTTTCGGCTAGTCCGTTCCCTTGTGGATGGTATGCAGACGGTCCTGACAATTTTATTCCTAATTCCGTGCAAAAGTCATGGTACCTCTTACTCTTAAAACATGGCCCCGCATCGTTTATTATCTCCTCAGGAACTCCGTATAACGGAAAAAATTTTTTCAGCAATACTGTTACTAGCGTATCGGCTGTTTGATCTTTTACAGCATACACTTCTACCCATTTAGTTAGCCGATCGCTTATGACAAGCCCAAATTTTTTATTTTTATTATCGTTAGCTGAATGGATAGGCCCTAAAAAATCTGCATTAACAATTTGAAAAGGGTAATCCGGTACCCTTTGCAAATGCATTTTTGGTTTTGGAGGTTTTAAATTGGGTTTCGCTCTTCCGCATGTCCCACAATTATTTATCACCTCCGTAATCCTCTCTTTCATATTTTTAAAAAAAAATCTCTCTTTCAGCAAGTCATGCAGTTTGCCTATCCCAGGGTGAGCCAAATATTCTGCCTCGTGATATTTTTTATGACGTCATTTATCAACGTCTCTGGTAACACAATTAAATAATGCCCTTCTTCGTTTGCATAGCGTAGCATATTGTCAGAGTCTAACACATAATTATTTGATATCTCCATTTCAGTCTCTTTTAGTATGTTTAACTTATCCATCATTGTCTTCATTTTTGGATCCTTTTGCTGCTCGGAAATAATTTTTTCTCTGCTTATTTCGTTTTGTATTTCTAATTTCGCTATGATCTGTCTATGCGCCTTTTCGCATAAATCAAACTCTCCTTCTTCTTCACTGACATCTGACTGAGGATACTCTTCCTCTAATTCTATTTCGCTGACGTATTCACCGTCCGAAAAATAATAATCTTCTTCGCTCCCATCTCCTGAATCTGATTCTAGGATTGGCTCCTCGGCACCCTGTGCTAATGCGTCCTTATCGTAATAATCTGAAGCACTATTTGATTCCGCCTCGATTTCCTTGCTTATCAGAAAACGATCCATACATGCGATTTTTTTCTCGTTATGTGAGCTGTTGCCCTCCTTCTGAAGACTACATTTTTTCGCATATTTTCGATTGAAATCAAATTTCTCCATTTTATCCAAATTATTCTGAATGTGCATTACTAAAGATTTTCTCGCGGCTCTAACTTTTAAATTCCCATATGACTCGATTGCATCTGTTTGTTCTAATAATTTCATTAAATTTTCTTGTAACATTAATACTTTTTTTTCCTGAATTTCGTTTGGCTTAATATTCTCAATAGCGACCTTATACGTCTGAAGTGCTGAATAAATTTTTTCCAACTTATCTATACTATCTTCTAGTTTTCCATTAATTGATTGAATTTCAGTGGTGTATATTGTTGGGTTTCCGTCCTCCTTTTGTGATTCAAATTTTTCTCCATGCTCTGGTTCAACCTTTTCACCTGTTATTTTTTTATTTTCTTGCTCATTTAATTTTTTCAAAAATTCTTTGTATGTTTCATATTTTCCTTGACATTGCTCATCAATAAATTTAAATTCTCCATTTTCACATATTTTCTGGACAATGCGTCACTGGCTTCGTTATCTTCTCCTTTTATATATCTTATTTCCATATCGTATTCGCTTAAAAATAGTTTATATCTTTCAAATACTGGCGGTTTATTTTTTCCGTTAAATAAATTTTCAGCGGTTTGTGATCCGTATAGATGATAAATCTTTTATTTCGGAGATAGTACGAAAATTGCTTGACTGCCCACACTAATCCTAATAATTCTCGACGGGACGTATCGTAATTTTCTTCTGATTTTTTCAACCGGCGACTGCAAAATCCTAAAGGTTCCTCTACGCCGTTTTCGTCTCTTTGGCTTAGACAGCAGCCTAATGCTTTTGAACTAGCGTCGACATGAATTATAAACGACTTATTGAAGTCTGGTGTCGCTAATAATGTCCTTTTACACAATTCCTCTTTTATTTTTTGGAATGCGTTTTCATGCTCTTGCGTCCATATAAACGGTACTCCTTTACCTAGTAAATCCGTAATGGGAATTATTGTTTTACTAAAATTGCTTGCGTGCCTGCGGAAATATCCGAATAACCCGATGGCCATTTATTTGTTTCACGTTCTGAGGTCTTGGATAGTTTCTAATAACTTCAATCTTCTTTTCCGACGGTCTGTACCCTTCTTTGTTTACTTCAAATCCTAGATACTCGACTTCGTTTTGAAAAAACTTGCATTTTTCAAATCTTAGTTTTAAATTTGCCTCCTTGAGCCTCTTGAATACCTCTTCTAGTGCATCTAAATGCTCGTTTAATTCTTTCGTGTGGACTAAAAAATCGTCTATAAATGAGGTACATTTTTCTGTTATCGGCCCTTGGAAAATCGTGTCTACAAGTCTCATAAAATATGCTCCGGAATTTTTTAGTCCCATCGGCATCGATCTGTAACGGTAATTTCCGACTTCGCATGAAAATGACGTTTTTTCCCTTGCGCTTTCTGACAACAAAATTTGGTGATACGCTTTTATACAATCAATTTGAGAATACCAGACGTTTCCGGCGACTTTGGCGACTGTTTGGAGAACATCTGGGAATCTATTATGTAATGGGGCTGTTATTTTATTTATGCCGGTGAAATCAACTACGATCCTATATTTTTGCTGCCCTTCTGATTTCTTGGAAATTATTATGATCGGTGAATTCCACGGGGACAATCCTGTCGGTTCGATAACACCTTGTTGCAAAAGTTCTTTAATTTCTTCCCTGAGCGGTTCTTTCAATTATGGGCTATCTTGTAGGGCTTCCTCGATACTGGTGGATGATCTCCCGTATCTATGTCGGCTATTATCTTATTTGTCGTTGACAACGGAGTGCCTGGTTTATAAAATATTTCCTTGTAATCCTGTATTAATTTTGAAAATCGTTCCCTTATTTCTTCCGGTACTTTTGACAAATCAAATGTTGGTTCAGCCTGATAATCTTGTGCATTTTCTTCGCCGTCATCAATAATTTCTTTCGCTCTTAAGTCCAAGGAATAAATTCTCTCTTCGGCTTTTTTTTCTAATTTTTGCTCCTCCCCACTCCTGTTTGTTCCTTCTACCATTTTTTCTAACTCTTTCTCGTTTAGTTCAACCACTTTCCCTAATTTCATGGTTCTAGGAATTTTCACATGAGTCGGGCCTGCATTAATTATACATACTGCTAACCGATTCTTCCCATTGAATTTATTCATTGACGCTTGCATCTCTAAATTTCCATTTGAACTTTCATTTGGTACATATAAAAATTTTCCTTTTAACGGTAAATTCGTCCAGGCTGGCACGCACGTCATTCCTAATGGCGAAATGCTTATCGTTTTACAAGGCCTTACTACGTATTCAGGCTGCTTAGTTTCACTATGAATTTTTTGCTGATTAGGCATTTCTTCTCTAGTGTGTCCTCTTTTTTCATTTATATTATTGTCGTAACTCGTGACGTCACTATTTGTTTTTGTAGTACTAGTGACCTTCTTTTTTTTCTTCGGAATTTCTGATTCACCTTTATTTTTTATTCCTATACTACTAATATTTTTTGTTCCCTCATAACTTTTAATCCCATATAACTTATAATATTTTTTCCTAAATAATATTTTATCGTTTTTCCCCCTAAAATACATTTTATTTTGCCGCAGAAAATTCCTTGATAAAATTCCATCCGCACCGTTAAATCTATTTGGTGATCTTCAACTATGTACACTGGCCCCCAAACATAATGCTCATCTAAAATGAAAGGCATGTCCACTTTCCCTAAAAATTTTACCTTATGAGCTGTAATGCCCTTGATTTCAACATATTGCGGTTTCAAATTTTTGGCAATATTCTTGGGGCACCTTGATAGTTTTAAAATCTGTGTTCCTGCGCCGGTGTCGGTCATCATGGGACCTTTATTTTGCGGTTCCCCTATCCCTATTTCTAATAAGCATGGTGCGTCGGATTCCATCGCGGCTTCTGTGGCTTTAAAAATGCCCGTTTCTTCGCAATACTGCACCAAGCTCTGCCCTGGGACTTCGGCAGAACTTATTGGTTTCCCTGGTTTTGCTCGTCTTTCCATCCTATTGCTAATTTTTTCTGCGACTGCCCATTTTGGTTGTTTTGCTGTTGCCGATCCCTGCTTCGGTTTCGATCTTGCCTCCTGGAGTAACAATCTCTAGCAATATGTCCCGGTTTATCGCAATAATAACAATTTCCCGAAGTTCTTCCCCTGGCTCCCCTATTTCCCCTATTTTCTGCTATTATGGCTTTTAATCTATTAACTTCTGCCCATAAACTGCTATTCCTGTCTCCTCGGCCACCTCCTTGATAATTATTTCGATAAGAATTCCTATATCTGTCAAAATTCCTCCCTTGATCATATCCTCCCCTTGCATTTTGCTGACGTCCATAGTCATCAGGGTGTCCTCGATAGTTTTGATACGTATGATTGTATGCCCTCTCTCCCTGGGGTTGAGTAGTGTAACATATCGCGAGTTTATCCATTTCCTGCGTCAGCTGATCTAATTTGCTGCTGGCTGATGCTGAATTTTCTTCATTTCGTGGAGTTTGGACGTTTCCCAGCCTTTTCACATTTTCAACTAATTTTTCTAACAATTGGGTATGTTTGTTAATTTGCTCCGCCTGCGCTTCTACTTCCTGTTTCTTCTGTTGACTTATTTTATTTTCCAATGCAGTTATTTGACTTGTATAATTCACTACTAGTGGAGATGGGGATTCGATTAATGCTTCGTATTTTAACGCAGCTTCAATTGCCGCTTTAAAATCAGCCGGACTCTGGTTTAACACTTTCGTCTTTATCGCTCCTGGTAAACCGTTGATAAAATATGATACTTTTAACTTCTCGATGTGCTCTTTTAATCCGACATCTTTGGCTGGATCCCCACTTAATGGCACTGCTCTTTTAACTGCCTTTGCTACTCTATTTGCAAAGGCTTCTACATCCTCATCGGCATCTAGTGATAATTTAACAGTCTTGCGTGCGACGTTATGAGCGATTCAAATTTTTTCGTTTTTTCTGTCAGTTTCTTTTTAAAGTCAGCCCACGATGCTACACTGCTTAGAGACTCATCCGTCTCCTTTATTTTATCCATATAAACGGTTGTTTTCGCCTTGGCCACTTTCAACTTCAAGTCGTCGTCCCAATTTCCTATATCCCCGTACTGTTCAATGGTCGAAATGAAAAGCGACGGGTTCATTTCCGCCGGATCATACTGGGCGATTCCGTGGATTATAGTGATGTCCGGTGTCGCCGGCATGTCTATCAATTCGTCTACCGTGTTTAAACTTTCTCGGGACGACTCTATACTTTCACTATCGTTGGTACTCCCGTTCCCTACGGATTTTACCTCCCAGTACACATGTTCTCCGTGTTCGAAATTATCCGTATTTATTTGACTATTTATTTCTGAGGGGACGGGTACTGTCGAAGTTTCACTAACTTGGTTCTCTAACGTTTGAATTTGCTTATTTAATTGTTCGATTTCTTCATGAAATTTTTCTGCCTTTTTTATTAATTCCGAATTAGTCGCTACTAACGTTTCTATTTCGCTTTCTTGTTTCTTAATTTTCTTTTTCGCTTCTGCCTTTATTTTTTCTAACTTATTAATTTTAATGTTGACTATCTTACGCAATTTAAACAAAATAATTTTTAAACTAGTTCTATTAGGTTCTGATATCGGTTTAGGTAAATTAACAGCCAATGTACTACAAACTTCAAAATTTCATCAACTCGATCTATATGTTTTTCTATGGGACATTTCAAATCTAATAATTCTTGCTTAAAGGCTTCGGTTGCGGCGCGCGTCATTTACCACTCATAATATTTTTATTTTAATCCACGTTAGGGAACTTCGACGTTCATAAGAAATTCCAAAACAACACCATTTAAATTTGAGAGAAAAAAAAAATTTTAATTACTTACCCAATTTCGTTGCTGCCACCATTCTGATATTCGTAGCCGGGAAAGGATAAGATGATGAAAAAAAAAGAACTGAACTGCTGAAAAACCCGTGAACGACTATATTATAAAAAACGCCTCGCGACCCACTAGCTACCTGATTCAGTTTTCAGGCCCTTCGCCTATGTCCTGAATCAGCTAGCTAACTGGGTCAAACTCTTAGTCGATTTTTTACTTAAAAATCAGACTATATCAGTCTAATCATGGCCATACTTGTTTAGATCGTGTCCAGACCTGTCTAAATCGTCTGGATCTAGTTGTCAGTACGAGAGAACACCAGGCTTGCCCGCTTGTCCCGTGCAGATGCCCTTAATGTTTATACAGTCATCCTAACGGCCCTGACCTATGTCCGAAATCGGGGACCGAGAAAGCGTTTCCCTGAGTCAAAACCCACGTTACTTTACCCGGAGTAGAATGCACCAATTGAGAAAAGTTTTGAAAGAAACAAGACAAGAACAATTTAGGGGCAAAAAAAAAAAAATCATTTTGAAATAAAGAAGACTTGAAAACTGAACAAGTACCAAATTCAACAAAATTGAAATTTTGCGCGCCAAAAATTTTGAAGAGACTCAAGAACTGGAAAGTGAATACAAAATTCGATTACGACGCCCACCGTTTGATTCTCAAACCAGCAAAGACTAGAGAGGGTAATATTATTATTGGGACTGTTGGGGGGTTGGGGGTTGCTGGGGACCGTCGGGGTTTCGAAAAGGCTTCTAGCAACGGTCGATTCTACTGCACGATATATTTGCTATATTCACGTTTTCTCTTCACTACAATGATCAATTTTATTTCTATTAACGCGGCTTTAACTTTTCGTGGGTGATTCACGCTTTTCCCTTCGTTTGTGAATAGGGAATGCACTTTTTCCTTGCCTTTCTCAAAAAGATTAACTAAGAGCACTTTTTCCTTTTCCTTTTACGTCCAAAAAAAAAAAAAAAACGGAAAAAGTTAATTTTTTTTTTTTTTTGGCGGGGGATGGATAATTCGAAAGTGCGATTGCTTTTTTCCTTTTTTGGCCTGCTCCTTTTTTTTTTTTTTTCTTTTTTAATTTTACTTTTAAGATAAAAACTTTTTGATACATTACTTCAATCCTTTCTCCTCATTTATTATTAAAAACGAATTATGTGCTGAGAAATTGTGAATATAGACGACGGAGAAATCGGGAACCACCGAGTAAAATCGGAGTCGGGGCCAAATAAGAAGGACGAGATCCCCAGATACATTTTGCAAATGAAACAAGCCTTTTTGCGAATAAATAGAAAAAAATTACGGTTTAGAACTTTTTTTTCATAAAAAAAAGAAGGAAAAGCGCCCACTCACGTTATCTTCGAACACTAAAAAAAAGGGAACGAACTAATTCATTCAAAATGTAAATCGACACGTTGCAGAGTTTTTTTTTTCGGGCCCAAACCTTTTTTTTTTTCGCATCTCTTTTTAATTAATGCATACTGCAGGTACAGTAAAAGCTCCCGTAAGCTTTTCCGTAGGAAAAACATGGGTTTTAATCGGTAGAGTTGGAGTCCCGTAAATACCGTGAATTTTCCACATGATAAACATAAGTTTTAATCGATAATTTACAAAGCTCCGACTTGATCATAAAAGTTTTTCTTTTTCCTTTTTTTTTTAAATACAAGAAAAACCACCACGTGATACTATTTTTGAGACGCCAAAAAAAAAAAAAAAAAATGTAATAAACGGTGCATGCTGCACGCGACTCGATGACAGGAGCACGTCATTTTTTTTTTTTTTTTTCACATTAGCTAGCTGATGAAATGCACTTAACGGTTCCAATTTTCCATTTCCATAATGTTTATTTATTTCCCTTCAGGTTAATTTTCCTTTTTCTTTTATTTTTAAAATAAAATAAAAAAAAAAAAAAAAAAAAGATGAAAAAATGAAAAATAGACGGGAGAACTGGGAACTTCGGGAAAAAATAAATAAAAAAATTTTTTGCCCTTGACCTTTATTGTCATTAAACATTATCAATGGGGAAACCATCCAGTCATTAAAGTATTGAGTTTCCTCCTTCATCAACTGAGATCTACAGGTGGTTTCTATTTATTGTGAATAAAATATTAATGATAGGGCAGAGAAACTTTCAGAACTTTCCCAACCGCCACCATCCACCAGCACCACCACCCCCGTTTTTACCACCCTCTCACCCCCTCCATCTCCCCCCCTCCTCTTCTCCCATATGTAGGTCATTTACTTTCAGTTTTTGAATTGTTCCCGGAACTTTAACATTAACATAATATTTATTGCTTCCGGTGTGATTTGCCAGAAATTTTTTCAAGTTTGTCCAAATCATTCCGTAAAAAAGAAAAAAGAAACTTTTCTTTTTTTTTTTGTCGTCTTCAATATTTTCGATCTCCCGTTTGGGTTAAAAAAAGGAGAGGGTGTCACCCTCGTCGCAAAAAAAAAAATTTCCCTCCTTATTAGTCGTTGGAGATAAGATCCTGAAATTAAATAAAAAATAGGAGTGCGAATTTTCCCTCTTCTACCAGACAAATTTTACATATAAAAATTTTTTAAGAAAATTTGCAGAAAAAAAAAAAAAAAAAAAAAAAAAAAAAAAGTTAAAGAAAAGAAATATTCAAAAAATAAAAACATTTGTTTATATGTAAGTTAATGAAGGAAAATTTTTTTCAGGAAATTTTTAATATTCATTCCGTGCGCCGGAGGTCAAATGACGTATCTTCACCTTAAACATAACTGGAGATAGTTGGGTTTTTACTGTAATTTTTAATATCATGTGACCACAAGTTTACTCCAACGTGGGCTAGTGGAGGGGTCCTCACATGCTTAAGAGCAATCGAAGCCGACTATCTCCAATCATATTTGCGTTGGAGATACGTCAGTCGACTTCCGGCGCACGAAATTAAATGCCGAAAACAGCTAAATATGGGGAAATTTAAATATGTCTTCTCCTGCTCAGTCTTTTTATTTTGAATCGCGGGTGTAGTTGACTCAACGAAAAATGTGACGTACTTTAAGTGCCAAAAAGACGTCATCTGGCATGGTCGCATTCTGGGACCAATTTTACTAGTCAAAATGACGTCAAGAACGACTGATAACAAAATTTGTCACTAAATGACGTCAAAAAGACTTCTTATGGACTTCTAAAGAAATGGGATTAGCATTTCAAAATCGAAGGGTACGTCAATGGGACGTCAATAAGACGTCACCCACGTCATGTTGACTTCGAAAATCTTCTACCCTTTAGGTAGAGATTCTGATTTTCCGGGAAATTTGTGAACCCGGGATTAGGGATTTCTCGTTTTCGAGGAAAAATAGTTTCCCGGGAATCGAGAAATTAAAATTTACCGGGATCCAGGGTGATTCCGGGATTTCCCGTGAATTCCCGGGAAATTTGTAAATCCAGGATTAGGCATTTCCCGTTTTTAAAAAACGTTTCTCGGTATTCGGGATTTAAAATTCGCCGTGAATTCCCGGGAAATTTGTTAATTCGGGATTAGACATCCCGTTTTTGAAAAAAGATTCCCGGGATTTGAGAAATTAAAATTCGCCGGGATCCAGGGTAGTTCCGGGATTACCTGTGAATTCCCGGAAAACTTGTGAATCCGGCATTAGGGATTTCCCACTTCCCGGGATTGGGGAAATTGAAATTTGCCGGGATTCAGGGTAATTCCGGGATTTCCCGTGAATTGCCGCAAAATTTGTGAATCCGAGATTAGGGATTTCTCGTTTTTAAGAGAAAATAGTTCCCGGGATTTGGGAAATTAAAATTTGCTGGGATCCAGGATGATTCTGGGAATTCACGGGAAATCCGGGAAATGGGTAAATCCAGCATTAGGTATTTCCCGTTTTTGAAAAAAGATTCCGGAAATTCGAGAAAAATTAAAATTTGCCGGGATCCAGGATTATTCTGGGATTTCCTGGAAAATTTGTGAATCCGGGATTAGGCATTTCCCGTTTGTGAAAAAAGATTCCCGGTATTCGAGAAATTACAATTCGCCGGGATCCAGGATAGTTCCGGAATTTCCCGTGAATTCCCGCAAAATTTGTGAATCCGGGATTAGGGATTTCCCACTTTTCCCACTTTCCCACGGAAAAAAGATTCCGGACTCCAATAAATATTCTCATGACATCCTGAGGACGTCCTCGGGACTGGCTACCTCCTGGGTGTTTACTTGTTTATTTACTTTTGATAATCCGCCAGTCCTCACATATGAGTTACCGAAAAAATTTTCCTAATAAGATAAAAACCTCCAGGAACAAAAAAAAAAAGCATTTTTCAGGAAAATTCCCCTTTAGTAAACAATTTATTTCCTGCAAGATCAAAAATGGTCATCGGAGTAAAAGGATTTCCTTCTGGAATTTTTCATGGCCGATTTTTTTATGAATCATCGCCGTATAGTAAAAAATTATTAGCATTCCAAACTAAAAAACAAAAGTGAAGATAATCCGCCGTTAAAAAAAAAAAAAAAAAGAATAAAAGCCACGGCTTATTAAAAGATCACGGAGGCGGGTATTACGAATAAGGAAATACAATACATGAATGAAACGCGAGACGGCTTAAAAATAAATCGATTAGATGGTCCTTAAATGGTTGTAGCGTACCTGATCAGTCATCACAACAAGTTTAATATTCTCCCATTCATGAAAATGATTGAATAAAAAAAAAAAAAAAAACGCATGGTTAATTGAAAGTGAATATTCCAGATACAGTGTCTAGGTCTAGGACGAACCACAATATTGCATAAATTCCAGTCATCCATTAAATTAGTATAATTCGTTTTTTTAAATAATAGTCATTGATTTTGTGAGAATTATGTGTATTGACAGATAATAAAAAGCGTTTATCGCTTCTGCTTTCGTGGTTATTTGACCCCCTCACCGCCGTCGGGGATTTATTCAAAAATCTTAGTATTTATGCGAATCCCGTATTTAAATGAAGCAGTTTCGCCTTTTAGCAATTTTTTTTTTTTTCATCCTCTCTTTTCTCAATTAAAAAGCAAATTTAAACAAGTACTTTTCGAGTGTTATTAATTTCCATGAAGATCCCTGCTTGTTTTCTTTTTTTGGACAATGTTTAGGTGCTTTTAAAAAAGATTTTCCCCCGTGTGTATTTTGCTTTTTCGTTTCCTATTTTGTGTTAAAAAGAAAAGGTCGTAATTAGAGTCTGCATTTGGATTCTTTATTTCGTGAAAACTTCGGCGAGATTTCAATTTGACGCCATGGCATAATACATAAATAAGAGCAGGAACGATTCCGAGCCCCTAGCCAGAGGGTAACATAACATAAGAGAAGCCTTGCGCCTCCCTAAAACATAAAGAATATATACCGTACAGTAATAGCTAAAATATTGTTTAGTCCATGCTACTCTTACAAAGAGCTTTTCTCCCCTTGAGACTTTATTTCGACTAAATAACGAAATTTTCCTGAAATCCCTTTTTTCTTGTTAATAAATTTTTTGAAAAAAAAAATTTTTCCGGGTCTTTTTCCGGGATGTGTTTTCTCAAAGATCTCTTCAAGATATGTTTCCTTTTCGCGAACAAGAATTTTAGGGAAAAAAATATTAAAATGATTATTTCCAATAATTTTTTCACATGAAGCATGTTCCAACATGGGTTTTTCGGATTTCCTTGTTTTGCCTCTCCTAGAGGTAAAAATTCCCGGGATTTCCCGTCCATGGAATTTTCGGAATTCCGATACCCGGGATTCAAATTTTTCGGGATTACTCCTGTCGTTTTTTATTTCCGGGAAAATCCCCGAGAATTACGGGAAATCTCGGAATGACTCTGTATCCCAGCGAATATTAATTTTCCAAATCCCGGAAGGCGATTTTTCTCAAAAGCGTAAAATCCCTAACGTCGGATTCACAAATTTCCCGGGAATTCGTGGGAAATCCCGGAACTACCCTGGATCCCGGCGAATTTAAATTTCTCGAATGCCGGAAAACTTATTTCAAAAACGGGAAATCTATGATCCCGGATTCTCCGATTTCCGGAAATTCACGGGAAATCCCAGAATTACCCTGGATCCCGGCGAATTTTAATTTCCCCAATCCCGGGAAACTATTACCCGCAAAAGCGGGAAATCTCTAATGCCGTATTCACAAATTTCCCGGGAATTCATGGAAAATCCCGGAACTACCCTGGATCCCGGCGAATTCAAATTTCTCGGATGCCGGGAAACTTATTCCAAAAACGGGAAATCCTAATCCCGGATTTTTAGATTTCCGGAAATTCACGGGAAATCCCAGAATTACCCTGGATCAAGGGAAGCTTTTTTGGAAAAAGGGAAATATCTAATCCCGGATTCATAAATTTTGCGGGAATTCACGGGAAATCCCGGATTTACCCTGGATCCTGGCGAATTTCAATTCCCCCAATCCCGGGAAACAATTTTTTTCAAAAGCGGGAAATCTCTCATGACGGATTCCCAAATTTCCCGGGAATTCACGGGAAATCCCGGCGAATTATAATTTCTCGAATACCGGGAATCTTTTCTCCAAAACTGGAAATGTCTAATCTCGGATATTTATTGGAGAATATTTATGCACGATGGCTCTTTGTACGGTGACCCTAAAGTTCGAAGATCCTAAAGGTATAAGACAGAAGATTCTATATTTTCTTTTCTTCCCCAAGGAAGATATATATAGATCTGTCGCAACAAAGAAAAGTTGCTCACTACACATGTTATGGCAGGTTCTTGCAAGTAAAAACTCTCAATTCCGATTGGAGCAAACTGCCCAGATTGCGTTTTCAATCCACTGGACAACCTGTGAATAGAGTTTCTATTTTCCCGGGAATTTTAAAATTCCGGGAATCGAGAATCCCGTTTTTTTGGAAAAAGCATTTCCCGGGATTCGGGAAATAATGATATGTTGGGAACCCGGGAAATTCCCGGGATTAACCGGGAAAACCCGGGAATTTCCCCGTTAATTTCTGAAAAATGGGAAAAATCCCGAAAAATTTTAATCCCGGGAATCGGGATTAAATTTTTTCCGGGAGCCCGGGAATAGATTTTGCTATCTGGGCCCGACTGGATAGATTTTGCTATATGGGTATATGTCGAACCTGTAGTTGCTGAAGCTTTGTCATTTCTATTGTGCGACAATGTGTCATGACATTCTGAGAGGAAGTAAAATCCCCAAACCACCGCAAAAACCGCTTTATTAATTTCGCCGATAAATAAAAAAAAGTTGGCGGTGGCGCCTAACATTAAAAACGTCTCTAACCTGTTAAAAAAACAACAAAAATATCGAGGTGCTGAATCATGACGGAAGAAAAAGATTTATTTACTCCCATTATTAAGAATATAATTAAACAGTTGACTCGAAAAACCCGATAAAAGAACTGACCTATCCCATTACTACAAGAGTTACTTGAAACAAGGTGCAATAAATGAGGTGTTAAGTGAGACGTTCAACAGATTGTAACTTCGTGACGTACATTCAGAGTATATATTACATTTTACACCCAGTATATATATAAATATATATATATCATTCACATGATTAACGAGTTCGTAGTACGCGTTTTGATAGTTAATCAGTATCGAGAGGTGATCGCCTGACAACTTGACGTAATCTCATTAAATACTTTAAATAATAATTTTTGCGAAAAATCGAACCTGATTCATTTTTCTTTTCTCTCGAAAAAAAAAGAAGGAAAAGGGAAAAAAAACCGAAGAAAGAGGAGCAGATGCATTAAAAACAGGGGGACGAGATTAAATGAAACTGCAGCTGCACTGGTCTAAAAAAAAAAAATTTTTTTTTTTTTTATATTTAGACTATGAAGTCGGATTCTTTTTTTTTTTTTTTTTTTTTGTTACGTGCTACTAAAAGGGTAGAGCGTTTTACAATGTGGGTTGAGGATTTCTTTGACATGACAATTATTTCCCTTTATCGTCATTTTTTTATTTTATTTTATATCGTAACTAATGTTACATCTTCAACAGGTTGTTGTTTTTGGTCTTTAAGACGTATTTTTTTTACGACTTTTCCGATTTTAAAAGGAAAATGAAATCATCATGAAATGAGGGTTCCGATGCTTGAAAATTTTAGCCGATGCCGATGAGCATCGGAATCCGATTGCGATGATCGATGCCGATGATCGATGCTGATGATTAATGCCGATGATCGATGCCAATGCACATCGGTGCCCGATGCCGATGATCGATGCTGATGATTAATGCCGATAATCGATGCCGATGCTCGTCGGTATCCGATGCAGATAATCGATGCCAATGCTCATCGGTGCCTAATGCCGATGACCGATGCTGATGATTAATACCGATGATCGACGCCGATGATCGATGCCGATGAGCGATGCTGACGATGGATGCCGATGATCGATGCCAACGCTCATCGGTATCCGATGCCGATGATCAATGCCGATGATCGATGCTGATGAGCGTTGCTGATGATCGATGCTGATGATTAATGCCGATGATCGATGCTGATGATCGATGCCGATAATCGATGCCAATGCACATCGGTGCCCGATGCCGATGATCGATGCCGATGCTCATCGGTATCCGATGCCGGTGATTGATGCCGATGATCGATGCCGATGATCGATGCCGATGATCGATGCCGATGATCGATGCCGATGATCGATGCCGATGATCGATGCCGATGACCATCGGCATCGGTTTTTTTTTAATATCCGAAATCGGCATCGGTATCGCCACTTCGAAATTTTTGGTGTTGGTGCTGGCATCGACATCGGCATCGGCATCGGCATCGGCTTCGGCCTCGGCCTCGGATGTTAATGTCGGAATCGGATTCGGAATCGGAAGTTACGTAAATAATATGGAATCGGCATCGGCACCGGCATCGGCATCGACTCGAGGTTTCAGCCGGCCGCGGCCGGCTCCGTCATCGCATTTGGACCCCTGCATGAATTGCGCGTCCAAAATAGAAAAAAACATACGCGGGTATATTTAGAAATTGGAGAGTCGTCTTTTGGGAACCCTTCGAAACACGTGCGCTCCGAATCCAATTTTTTTTTTTTAAACAACTATAAAAATCGACTTAAAAAAGGATTTAATTTCCCCGATAACTAATATCAAGAAAGTTTAACGGAAAACGCGAGGATCAAAAGGATGCGGGTAAACAACGAGTCTAACCCCCACGGGGAACCATTTCCCAAATGAGCGCGCCGTGCACTTTCGCCAATTAATTAATATAGGCTGCTCTTCAATTTTATCGATTAAAAATTTTGTCGCTGGGAAAATGAATTTTCCAGATTTTTCAAAACACCCGATACTCTGAAAACCTAATCCGAAAATTTCGACCTTCGAATACAAAAAAAAAAAAAAAAAAAAGGAGGAGGAAAGAAGAGGAAATCGTAGGGGCCCTAATAATACGTTCGTAGTAAACACATAATCGTAAAACATGAGGTCGAGATTCGAGGGGATGCGCCCTTCTATGTTGAATCCACCCCAACGTCTGAAAAGAACTTGAAATATATGAGTCATTCGATAGAGGGAGATGAGATGAATAGACCGAGCCGAGCGTCTGCCGGCGCAGGACTAGTAGGGAGAGTGGGAAAAATGGATGACAGGAGGGAAAAAAAAAAAAAAAAAAAAAAGAGCTTATTCCGTTTTATTAGGTAGGCCATTGCTGACGTGACGCCGAGGGACCTAAAAATGGACCAAGAGAAAGAAAGAATAAAATATATATATATCAAGAACAAAATATCTGTGACTCTAAAACCTACGAACTGTATACAAAGGCATTAAAACGTACCAGTTCTCCATGACCTTAAAAACGAGGTACGCAGTTAGTGTTTAAGACGGCCGAGTGGAATTCTTAACCGTACTTTGAAATATATTCTTCAGATTGAGCACTGACATCATTTTTTGAATATTTTCTTTCTGATACAAACATACATTTTTTTTAAAAAAAATCCTGCTGCTGCCTTCGGATTCTTTCACTTAAAAAAAAATGAAAAAGAATTTATGTAACAAAGTTATGAAACCATTTTTTTTTCTTCTGTAATGGTTATACAATAATTTTTACCATTTGGCCCAAGTCAAAGACAGTAATTGAAAAACATGAATATACCTTTGTCTTTCCACAGTCTCCTTAATATTTTTTTATTTTCCTTTTTTTTATTAGCTGCACCTGAAACGGTTCGAGAAATAAGTTAATGAACAAATGAAAAACTTGAAAAAAGAAATGATTATGAACACCACCTGATTTTAAATGTTTTGCAGGGCAAGTTAAAACTTGAAGGAAACAATAAGAAGTCTTAACTTTTTTTTGAAATCATATTTAAAACGATTCTTTTTTTCTCTTTAACAATTCATTTTTTAAATTCTTTGCTTGGCTGCTGAGTTTTGACTTATTGTTTTTGTTAGAAAAACATTTTTGTTTCAGAACAATATGGCCGACACGTGAATTTATAATGACCTTCGTGCAAGTCTTAAAAAAATAAATATACGCTTAAAAATACCTGTTTAACCTATGATCCGGGAATATTTCCATCGTTCTAAAACTTACGGAAAATCAGGGCTATTACGTAAGCTAAAGATAGAAACAGCGGAGAGCTGAAGTCGACACTTGCCTATAGTTCACGTGTCGGCCATATTGATTCAGGTTCATATTTAGCGCACCAACAGCTTTGAACGTTTACATCCTTCTTTTAAAACGAAAACTTCAAGTGAATACCGTAAAGAACGATTGTTGTGTCTAACACTCGATTTACGGGGGAAAAAGTCCAATTTTAGGTTTTTAACGAATTCCGTTGACTTTTCCTTGCATTTTTGATGCAAGTTTCAACTTGTTCCAAGCAAACAAAAACAGGTAAACAAAATCAGAGTTTTTCGCTATGGATAGGAAATGTACCGTATATTTATTTTTTATGTATACTTTGGTGTATATATATACGTATACATATACCGATTTGGTATATTTTAGTTTTTTAATCTTTCTCCGAATTTAATTAACAATTTTGGAGTTTTGCAGTTATTTTACGTACTTATTTGTTTACCATATTGGAAATTGTAAAAATAATCAGAACAGAAATAAAAAGTTTAATAAAATTCAAAATTATTAAATGTATTAGGAATTAAAAAACAAAAATGACATGTTCTATGTGTAAATATACCGTATACTTTCAAAAATGGTATATATATACGTTGGACTTCTCTATTTTCGACCGCAATTTTTTTTTAAATTATTTTCCCGCCGCCCATAAATTTCAGACAAGTTGAAACATGCACTAAAAATTCCAGTGTATACCAGAGGAGTTCGTTAGATACCTGAAATTTGGATTTTTTTAAAATCGTAAATCGAGTATTAGAGAAAACAGCCATTCCTTCCGGTATCCGTGCGAAGCCTCCTCTTAAGTGAATACCGGAAGGAATGATTGTTTTGTCAAATACTCGATCTTCACAAAAAAAATTCAAATTCCAGGTATTTAACAAAATCCTTTGATATTATCTGTGCAAGTTTTAACTCGTTTCAAGTAAACACGAACCCAGAGGTTTAGATGTCGACGTTATTTTTTGTTTGTATAAATATACACTTAAATATACCTGTTTACCTTATAGAAGGGCATATATTTCCATCACGCAAACAGTTCACTGGAATATTGCTCTTATGTAAGCTAAACATAATTTTAACGGTGGCGCTGCAGTCAATGTCGCTCGGAGCCTATTATTGCGTTTTTACATTTCAGACAAGTTGAAACTTGCACTAAATTCCAGCTTAAGCCGAAGGAGATTGTTAGGTACCTTAAATTTGGATTTTTTCATGGTAAATCGAGTATTCGCTGAGTCTTCCCTCTCAAGGACAAAAAATCTTCATTGGTGTCATTCAAGTAGATAACCATAGGTTTCTGCTCCTTTTTTACCCCTTCCGTCAATTTGTAAAATTTTTCAGCATAACTCTTTATCACCTTATGAAGATTTAGCGTTGGCATAACATTTTTTGGCGCTTCCTCTCCACCTTTTAACCCCAGTGTCTGTAACAATTAAATTATGTCATTTTCCTCTCTTTCACTTAAATCTTGATGAATAACCTAGAAAAAAAAATAAACTATAAATCAAGCGCTTATACTCGCAAAAATCAACATTATTAAAAACTGAAAAACATATAAATTCCCTTCATATTGCCGCTTGATTGGGGGGGCACCAGCGCCGTTTATAATATAAATATGCAGAACAAATGAGACATCTATTTTTAAAAGCGATCGCTGACGTACGGGACAATCTAATTTTAATCAGTTTTCCTATCTTTTTATTTATAAAATTTGAGCCAAACCGTATTTAAATTACACAGTCTGCCAATTGGAATTGATTCCAAATCGTACGGACCAGTTGTTGGCCAAAAATACCGTCTTCCTAATCATATATATTCTATTAAACTACATGTTTTTCATTTTTGAATATTTTAAAACATTTAAAAATAGAATTTCAATTAATTTTGATATTAACTAGAGAACCTGACCTTTTCTAATGTTAAATATTAATAATCATATTTTTCACGGTAAAAAAACATTTTTCGGAGTACATCATGACGGATGTTAACATAAAATTATCATTGCTTTTTAACAAGTTTTAACATGTTCAATTAATGTAACCTTTTGTCAGGGGTCCGAAGCCGATGCCGATGCCGATGCCGAAGCCGGCCGCGGCCAGCTAAAATTTCGGGTCGACTCCGATGCCGGCGCCGATGCCATTTTATCTGTTTTATTTCCGATGCCGATGCCGATTCCAGCATCGACCACCCGATGCTGATGCCGATGCCACCAAGCATCGATCTCATCCGATGCCGGCATCTGTTATACCCAATGTACCGATTTTTTAATCAGATAAAAATTTTAGAGCCATTCTATACGTTTTCTATAATATCATTTTTATGAATCATGCATATGCAGCCACCATTCTATCTACAGTATTTGTATAATGTCATATCTCGAATTTTTAATTCCGACGTCAGTGCTGGTACCGGCACCGATGCCGATGCCGCTGCCGATGCCGCTAACGATGCCGGCACTAATAAATTTCGCGATGCCGATGCCGATGCTGGCACTAACAAATTTCGCGATGCCGATGCCCACGCCGACGCCGATTTCGACTTTGAAAAAAATTCGATGCCGATGCTAGCATCGGCATCGGTTAAAATGTCCAAGCTTCGGACCCCTGCCTTTTGTTTATTTTGCATCCTAATCTGAGCTCGTGTATTCGAATAACAATTAAATATTCATTTTTATTTATAATTTCAGAAATCTACATTACGCTCAACAACAATAATGGCGTATCCAATCAGAAGCCATGTCTAAAAATTGCGAGTTGCGACCGGTAGTGACACGACAAATGCGTGGCCGTAGCAGTTTTTGCGATAACCGTTGGAAAACAAAATGGCGTCTTCGTTTAAATGATTCGGTAGGTGACAATTTTTTTCATTTCTTAAAAAATGTCGTTGGATGAATTAATTGTCGAATGGTGAACTTCGTTCAAAAGTTTTCTTTGTTTATAAACACGAAGAGTTTAGTTGCCAACAAGCTGCATTAATGCTTTTCTAACAGGTGAGCCAATTTTTTAAAAAACAATCGTTAAAAGAATAATTAATTTTGAAAATATTGACGAAAGCAGAGTGACTTTCAATTTTATTCAGGATTTTTGGCCGATTTTAGTTGTAATATTAGCAGCTATTTTTGCGAATTTTTTTTGAGTTGGTTAGAAGAATGAAACTCTGTATTTTTCTCGTTAAAGAGTACTCAGTACCCGTGACAGCAGATGACCTCCTGGCAGCTTCCTTTTTACGGAAAAATGTTGAAAAAAGAAAAACTAAGAAATATTTGATATTTTTTTTTTCTGAAGATTTTTTAGTTTTTCTTTTCTTTTTATTTAAATTTGTGCTCGTTTTCTGTAAAATGAAAAATACGATTTATCTGCTGCCACGGTTACTGCGTACTCTTAAACCTTTTTGTAGGCTTATGGCTAAGAGGGGTTTAAGAAAGAAAAGCTCACTGGCTCAAGGCATAGGACGTAATGTCGCTATTCAGTTCAAAAAAGTTCAAAGGATCAAGGTCTAAGGTGCAACTCTTGTGATTCCCTACCATTTTTTCTAAAAAAAAAAAAAATTCTTAATCCGGTTTTCCTAAAAAAATAAATCCCTAATCGATTTTTCTGAAAAAAATAAATTCCTAATCCATTGTTTCTAAGAAGATAAATTCTTAATCCATTTTTCCTAAAAAATAAATCCTTAATACATTTTTCCTGAAAAAATAAATTCCTAATCCATTTTTTCTAAGAAAATGAATTCTTAATCCGGTTTTCCTAAAAAAATAAATCCCTAATCAATTTTTTCTGAAAAAAATGAATTCCTAATCCATTGTTTCTAAGAAAATAAATCCCTAATCCATTTTTCCTGAAAAAAATAAATTCCTAATCCATTTTTTCTAAAAAAATAAATTCTTAATCCAGTTTTCCTAAAGAAATAAATCCCTAATCAATTTTTCCTGAAAAAAATAAATTCCTAATCCATTGTTTCTAAGAAAATAAATTCTTAATCCATTTTTCCTGAAAAAAATAAATTCCTAATCCATTTTTTCTAAGAAAATGAATTCTTAATCCGGCTTTCCTAAAAAAATAAATCCCTAATCAATTTTTCCTGAAAAAAATAAATTCCTAATCCATTGTTTCTAAGAAAATAAATCCCTAATCCATTTTTCCTGAAAAAAATAAATTCCTAATCCATTTTTTCTAAGAAAATGAATTCTTAATCCGGTTTTCCTCAAAAAATAAATCCCTAATCAATTTCTTCTGAAAAAAATAAATTCCTAATCCATTGTTTCTAAGAAAATAAATTCTTAATCCATTTTTCCTGAAAAAAATAAATTCCTAATTCATTTTTTCTAAGAAAATAAATTCTTAATCCATTTTTCCTGAAAAAAATAAATTCCTAATCCATTTTTTCTAAGAAAATGAATTCTTAATCCGGCTTTCCTAAAAAAATAAATCCCTAATCAATTTTTCCTGAAAAAAATAAATTCCTAATCCATTGTTTCTAAGAAAATAAATTCTTAATCCATTTTTCCTGAAAAAAAATAAATTCCTAATCCATTTTTCTAAGAAAATGAATTCTTAATCCGGCTTTCCTAAAAAATAAATCCCTAATCAATTTTTCCTGAAAAAATAAATTCCTAATCCATTGTTTCTAAGAAAATAAATCCCTAATCCATTTTTCCTGAAAAAAATAAATTCCTAATCCATTTTTCTAAGAAAATGAATTCTTAATCCGGTTTTCCTCAAAAAATAAATCCCTAATCAATTTCTTCTGAAAAAAAATAAATTCTAATCCATTGTTTCTAAGAAAATAAATTCTTAATCCATTTTTCCTGAAAAAAATAAATTCCTAATTCATTTTTTCTAAGAAAATAAATTCTTAATCCATTTTCCTGAAAAAAATAAATTCCTAATCCATTTTTTCTAAGAAAATGAATTCTTAATCCGGCTTTCCTAAAAAAATAAATCCCTAATCAATTTTTCCTGAAAAAATAAATTCCTAATCCATTGTTTCTAAGAAAATAAATCCCTAATCCATTTTCCTGAAAAAAAATAAATTCCTAATCCATTTTTCTAAAAAAATAAATTCTTAATCCAGTTTTCCTAAAGAAATAAATCCCTAATCAATTTTTCCTGAAAAAAATAAATTCCTAATCCATTGTTTCTAAGAAAATAAATTCTTAATCCATTTTTCCTGAAAAAAATAAATTCCTAATCCATTTTTTCTAAGAAAATGAATTCTTAATCCGGCTTTCCTAAAAAATAAATCCCTAATCAATTTTTCCTGAAAAAAATAATATTCCTAATCCATTGTTTCTAAGAAAATAAATATCCCTAATCCATTTTTCCTGAAAAAAAAATTCCTAATCCATTTTTTCTAAGAAAATGAATTCTTAATCCGGTTTTCCTCAAAAAATAAATCCCTAATCAATTTCTTCTGAAAAAAATAAATTCCTAATCCATTGTTTCTAAGAAAATAAATTCTTAATCCATTTTTCCTGAAAAAAATAAATTCCTAATTCATTTTTTCTAAGAAAATAAATTCTTAATCCATTTTTCCTGAAAAAAATAAATTCCTAATCCATTTTTTCTAAGAAAATGAATTCTTAATCCGGCTTTCCTAAAAAAATAAATCCCTAATCAATTTTTCCTGAAAAAATAAATTCCTAATCCATTGTTTCTAAGAAAATAAATCCCTAATCCATTTTTCCTGAAAAAAAAAATTCCTAATCCATTTTTTCTAAAAAAATAAATTCTTAATCCAGTTTTCCTAAAGAATAAATCCCTAATCAATTTTTCCTGAAAAAAATATTCCTAATCCATTGTGTTCTAAAATAATTATTAATAATTCTAAATTTTTCCTGAAAAAATTAATCCATAAAAAAAGATAATGAATTAAGAAAATTAATCCGGCTTTCCTAAAAAAATAAATCCCTAATCAATTTTTCCTGAAAAAAATAAATTCCTAATCCATTGTTTCTAAGAAAATAAATCCCTAATCCATTTTTCCTGAAAAAAATAAATTCCTAATCCATTTTTTCTAAGAAAATGAATTCTTAATCCGGTTTTCCTCAAAAAATAAATCCCTAATCAATTTCTTCTGAAAAAAATAAATTCCTAATCCATTGTTTCTAAGAAAATAAATTCTTAATCCATTTTTCCTGAAAAAAATAAATTCCTAATTCATTTTTTCTAAGAAAATAAATTCTTAATCCATTTTTCCTGAAAAAAATAAATTCCTAATCCATTTTTTCTAAGAAAATGAATTCTTAATCCAGTTTTCCTAAAGAAATAAATCCCTAATCCATTTTTCCTGAAAAAAATAAATTCCTAATCCATTGTTTCTAAGAAAATAAATTCTTAATCCATTTTTCCTGAAAAAAATAAATTCCTAATCCATTTTTTCTAAAAAAATAAATTCTTAATCCATTTTTCCTAAAAAATAAATCCCTAATCCATTTTTCCTGAAAAAAATTAATTCCTAATCAATTTTTTCTAAAAAAATTAATTCTTAATCCATTTTTTCTAAAAAAATAAATCCCTAATCGATTTTTCCTGACAAAAAAAAATAAATTTCCAATTCATTTTTCTAAAAAAAAAAAATTCTTAATCCATTTTTTCTAAAAAAATTAATCCCTAATCCATTTTTAAAAATGGATTGGGAATTTTTTTTTTTAAAAAAATTCCCAATCCATTTTTCCTAAAAAAAAATAAATTCCTAATTCATTTTTCCTAATAATTTTGGTTCCTAAAATTTTTTTCCTAACTTTTAATTTTCATAAAATTTTTTGATTCCTAAATTAAAATTTCCTAAAATGAATGTTTTTCCTAATTTTTTCAATTCGTAAAATTTTTGTAATAATGTACTAATAGGCCTATGCAAAGTTACAAATTTCGGTTTTTCTATTTATTTTTGTTTTTTAAATTCGTTAGTAATGAAGTTTCTGAAATTTATTATGTCATTCTCTCATCGTCTTCATATTTTTATATTAATCCCTTTTTTTTGTATTTTTATAGTGGCTATTAAAAAAACAAGAACAGAAAAACCAAAATTCGCAGAAAAATCAAAAAACTTGCCTAAGTAGATTATTAAAAAAATTTCAGGAATTTAAAAATTTAAAAAAAAATATTCATTTTAGGAATTTTTATCTTAGGAATCAAACAATTTTAGGAAAATAGAAAATAAGGGAATTATATTGTTTGGAAAAAAATTTTAGGAACCAAAATTTTTAGGAAAAACGGATTAATAATTTTTTTTTAGGAAAAATGGTTGGGAACTTTTTTTGGGAGTGATTAAGTCTTTATATTATATACACCAGCTTTATCTTTTAGAAATTTCCTGTGAGCCACCCTAAAGAATTGGCCTTAATCATATTTACTACCCGCATTGTAGTTAATATTTTAAAGAGGAAAATCTAATAAATGTCAAAACCACGCAAACATTTTCATATCAAAACTTTTTTTTTTAAAGCTTCGTACGTTTTAAAAAACTTGGTCAAACTGAAACCAATACCTCCCGCGCATAGAATAAACAAAATAAAAAAAAATGAAAATAAATAAATAGATAAATAAAAAACATGACCCACTTTCAAAACTCACCAACTGTCAGGCAAAAACCGATTTGTAAATGTCGTTTAACTTGTTTTATTTTTTGACTGATGATAGTATTTCTGATTCACTTGAACTTGAGTATTTAATTATCGGGAGTGTAATGACCCTCAAGGTCGTCACCGCATCACATATTTTAAATTTCTATTATGTTTAATTATACATTAGATTCGGTTCGGTTTGTTTATGCAATTTTACCCACGTGCCAAACGTCACGCTCCTACTACTTGTTGATTTTTAATCAACTGTTTAAGATTTTTTTTTCCCTAAGTTTTTTTTTTTTTTTTTTTTTTAAATCTCGTTAATCATTCAGTTTTGATGTCTTATTGGCTTCTTTTTCCGTTTTGTTATTTTATTTTATTTTATTTTTTTATGAATCTCATGACCTGACAGAACATGACTTGTGTACTGTTTCTGTGGTCGCGGATTTTACACGGTTGCAATTCTGTACCCCCAGAGCTTAGAACGTCGAATTTAAGGCGAGAAGACAACCCGGTTTTTCTTCCCGAACATTTTTCCTAATCCATTTTTCCTAAAAATTTTGGATCCTAAAATTTTTTTACTAACAATTTTTTTTTCTAATTTTCAGATTTCCTAAAATTTTTTAATTCTTAAAATAAATATTAAGTATTAATAAAATTTCCTAAAATGAATATTTTTCCAAATTTTTTAAATCCCTAAAATATTTGTAATAACTTATTAGGCAAAGCTGCGAATTTCAGTTTTTCTTTTTATTCTTGTTTTTTTTTTTAATAGACCACTAAAAAAAAAAAAATTATACGTAAAATGAACAACAACTATAAGAAATGTAAGTATAAAAGAATTTTAAAAAAAAATTAAAAAGTTAACAAAATTAAAAATTAAAAAATTTCCTATTAAAAATTAGGACTCTCGGATTGATTAGGAATTTTTTTTTTTTTTTTTTTTTTTTTTTTTTTTTTTTTTAGGAAATATGGATTAGGAAAAATGGTAGGAAGCATATTTTTTTTTTTTTTAGGAAAATGGATTAGGGAATCCCCTCCTATTTTTTTTTTTTTTTTAGCAAAATTGGCTTAGGAATTAAATTTTTTCAGGAAAAATGGATTAGGAAAAGTGGTAGGAAATTTCAGTTTTTTTTTTTTTTTTTTTTTTTTTAGGAAAAATGGAACAAGAATTAATTTTTTTAGGAAAAATGGTAGGAAATCCCAGTTATTTTTAGAAAAAATGGATCAGGAATTAATTTTTTTAGGTAAAATGGATTAGGATAAATTGTAGGAAATCCCATTTTTTTCTTTCTTTCTTTTTTTTAGGACAAATGGATTAGGAAAAATGTTAGAAAATCCCAGTTTTTTTTAAGAAAAATGGATTAGGAAAAATCGTAGGAAATCCCATTTTTTTTAGGAAAAATGGATTTAAGAATCCCCGCTTTTTTTTAGGAAAAATGGATTAGGAATTAGTTTTTTTTTTTTTTTTAGGAAAAATGGATTAGGAAAAGCGGTAGGAAATTTCAGTTTTTTTTTTTTTTTTAGGAAAAATGGTAGGAAATCCCAGTTATTTTTAGAAAAAATGGATCAGGAATTAATTTTTTTAGGTAAAATGGATTAGGATAAATCGTAGGAAATCCCATTTTTTTCTTTCTTTCCGTTTTTTTAGGACAAATGGATTACGAAAAATGTTAGAGAATCCCAGTTTTTTTTAAGAAAAATGGATTAGGAAAAATCGTTGGAAATCCCATTTTTTTCAGGAAAAATGGATTAGGGAATCCCCTGTTTTTTTTAGGATAAATGGATTAGGAATTAATTTTTTTTAGGAAAAATGGTAGGAAATCCCAGTTTTTTTTTTAGGAAAAATGGAACAGGAATTAATTTTTTTAGGAAAAATGGTAGGAAATCCTAGTTTTTTTTAGGAAAAATGGATCAGGAATTAATTTTTTTAGGAAAAATAGATTAGGATAAATGTTAGGGAATACCATTTTTTTAAAAAATGGATTAGGTAAAATCGTAGGAAATCCCATTTTTTTTTAGGAAAAATGGATTTAAGAATCCCCGCTTTTTTAGGATAAATGGATTAGGAATTAATTTTTTTTAGGAAAAATGGATTAGGAAAAGTGATAGGAAATCCCAGTTTTTTTTTTAGGAAAAATAAAACAGGAATTAATTTTTTTCCTAATCCATTTTAGGAAAAATGGATTAGGAATTAATTTTTTTAGGAAAGATGGTAGGGAATGGATTAGAAAAAATGGTAGGGAATTCCTGTTTTTTTTTTTTTTTTTTTTGGAAAACAAAGTTTAGAAGCCATTTTGGATTTATTAAATTATGTACATTTTGTCTCTGAAGTACAGAATTTGGAGCATATCGGACGTTAATTAAGAAAAACATTTGAGCTTGCGGTAACAATTTTTAATTTTTTTAATTTCAAAACAAACTCACCGTTTTGCGAGTCGTCAGTGTGTCTTGGAATTTTTAAAATAACGGTGGCCATTCATCATTTTTCTTGCAAAAAAAAAATTAATTAAAATAAAATAAAATAGGAAGCTAGGATTCAGCTTCAAGCCGTGATTTAAAAAAAAAACGCCCATCACGCTATTTCATGTGGGAGTACTTTTTTTTTTTAAATCACGTGATAATATTAAAATTAGGTCCAATGACGTTAAGGAAGAATATATCGATAAAGATTCAAACCTTGCCTTTGGCTAAGAAGATGTCTTTTTTTTTTTTTTTTCATCTTCGCATATCACGATTAAAAAAAACGGTAATTACTTTTAAATAAATTATAATTTATTAATTACAACCATAACTCTTTTATTTTTTTTTTATATATTAATCGAAAAAGCTTTTAAATATTTAAAAAAATTCATATTTAGATAGAAAAAAAAATTTATGCAATTATCTTTTCTAATGCATAAACATTTTTACATTTAAAAAACATTCCTAAGGAGGAAGATTTCTCACTGTTCAAACCTGCAGCCACGATTTTGAAAATAATTGATATGGGAGGGGGGGCAGCCAAAGCTGGTGGGCAATGCCCTTGCCTCCTTTCCCTTGTGGTCATCAGCCTTGTACATGCATTTGATTGGCTGAAATAATTTCGAGGACCTGCAGAAGTGAACAGAGATAAAATTTCCTACAAGTTTTATTATTTAAAATTTTGATCTTCTTTCTACAAAAAGAGGTAACGTTTAAAACAAATGCATTTTAATTGAAAAAATTAAGAGGAGGCTTTCACGGATGCCGGAAGGAATGGCTGTTTTATCTAAAACTCGATTTACGATGAAAAAATCCAAATTTCAGGTATCTAACGAACTCTGGTGCATCTTGGAATTTTTAGTACAAGTTTCAACTTGTCTGAAATGTCTGGGCGGCGTGAAAATAATTTCAAAGGAAAATTACGGTCAAAAAACTTTGATTTTGTTTTCCTGGTTTTTGTTTGCTTCGAACAAGTTGAAACTTGTACAGAAAATGCAAAAATAGTCAAAGGAGTTCGTTAAATACCTAACATTTGATTTTTTTCCCCCGTAAATCGAGTGTTAGACAAAACAGCCGTTCCTTTCGGTATTCCGTGAAGTCTCCTCTTAAATACAGTCTTCTATATTAAAAATTTAAAAAAAATATATAAAAAAAAAATCCTTGGTTTCGGCAAGTCCCTTCTCGAACATTTCAACTTTTCCGTTACTTACAATAGAAGAACCGGTGGTCCCAGTAATGGTCCAATTGACTGATTACCTACAACAATAAAAAGAAAAAGGGAATTAGGTCATTAATTCGATTGAAGGGAGTATCTCGATTTAAACTATAAATTAAAGATGAATAACGAGGAAAAAAAATGGCTAATATCATAAGGATTTTCGCTCATTATATATGAAAAGTTGTAATCATAAACAATTTATTTTACGGATGTGATCATGAAGTTACGAAGGGATTTTCTTTTACTTGGGAAAGAATGTTTAAAATTGAAATATGAAATTGTTACGATTTTTAAAAAATGTAGGGCTTGTCCGGAAAATGAATACTACGGAAATAAGACTCTTAGGGCTTGTGTTACTATGTAGCGAGTAGTGTTTTTTTTTTTTTTGGATAATTTTATTCTTTATTTTTAATTCAAATTATTTGGTAGGGTGATCAGAAAAATAAAAAGTGTTTCCGATTTTGTTCTTCACGAAAAAAATTGGTTCATTTTGGGGTAAAAAAGCAAGAAAAATTTTGAAACAATTTTTTTTCAACGATTTAGGGGTGGCGCAGAGCAGAAAAAGGGCCTAAACTACAATTTTTTTCTTAGCATTTAATGAAACGAAAATTTGGCGCATTTTTCCGTAATTGAATTTTACAAAAGTGGACTTTATAGGTATTTTTGACGACGTAGAAGACGAATTTCACCATCCCGATTTTCTCAGACCAATGCCTGAGTCGCTATTACCGCTTTTTTAGCGCTTAAACCTGATTTTTTGGGCTTAATTTTAATTTATGTACAAATTTGGAGCCCCCGAAATTTTTTTTTCCTTTTAAAGTTGCTTATACTTATGAAAAAAAGCCCGAGGAAAACGAATTCAGTATCCCGATTTTCCCCGATCAACGCCTGATTAGGGGTATAACTAAAAATTTGGTTTTTTGGGCTAAAAATCGATTTTTTGGCCAAAAAATGGCGCTAATTCCTTACCTGTTCGTTTTAGAAATCATGTTCAATGACATTTATTACTCAGGACACTCCAATTAATAAGGATCTTTTGTGTTTCGAATCAATTTCCAAAATTTTTTTACGGATTGAAAAAATTTGGAACTTTAAAAAAATTATGAATAGAATTTTGTGACCGTTACAAAATTTCGGAAATTGATTCGAAACACAAAAGATCCTTATTAATTGGAGTGTCCTGAGTAATAAATGTCATTGAACATGATTTCTAAAACGAACAGGTAAGGAATTAGCGCCATTTTTTGGCCAAAAAATCGATTTTTAGCCCAAAAAACCAAATTTTTAGTTATACCCCTAATCAGGCGTTGATCGGGGAAAATCGGGATACTGAAATTCGTTTTCCTCGGGCTTTTTTTCATAAGTATAAGCAACTTTAAAAGGGAAAAAAAAATTTCGGGGGCTCCAAATTGTACATAAATTAAAATTAAGCCCAAAAAATCAGGTTAAGCGCTAAAAAAGCGGTAATAGCGACTCAGGCATTGGTCTGAGAAAATCGGGATGGTGAAATTCGTCTTCTACGTCGTCAAAAATACCTATAAAGTCCACTTTTGTAAAATTCAATTACGGAAAAATGCGCCAAATTTTCGTTTCATTAAATGCTAAGAAAAAAATTGTAGTTTAGGCCCTTTTTCTGCTCTGCGCCACCCCTAAATCGTTGAAAAAAAATTGTTTCAAAATTTTTCTTGCTTTTTTACCCCAAAATGAACCAATTTTTTTCGTGAAGAACAAAATCGGAAACACTTTTTATTTTTCTGATCACCCTATTATTTGGTTTAAAAAAGTATTCAAGACTTTTAAGAGGAAAAAAATATTTAAATTAAAAAATAAAAATAAAGCGATAAAAAAGAGAAAAAAATAAAGAGATAAAAATTAAGAGAGTAAAAAATATTTTAATTTAATTTTTGGAGGGAGGGAGGGGCAGAAAATGGCAACTTACATCTAATCGCTGTAAACAATTATTCGAATTAATCCAGCTGACGACTTTTTTTTAAATGAAAAAAAAAATTGATATAAGGATCAAATATTAAGATATGGAATCATAGAGTCGATGAACGATTATGTCCAGTATTTTAATAAAATCGCTTTTGAATAATTTTTTTCTCATGATTATACGATGCATAAATGTTTCTTAAAGTTTTTTTTTTTTGTAGAGGTACAATGCTCCCCGTTTTTTTATTACAAAATTAACTCAAGATTTTTCATTTTTTTTTTTTTTTTTAACGCTTAAAGCAACCCTCGGCAACCCTATAGCCAGCCGGGGGAGGGCCTCTTTTCCAAATGGCTTTTTTTAATCGGGAAGGTGAGGAAAATAAATTGATAAAAAAATTTATAGGAAAGTTCAAAACTTCTTAGAAGCCTTTTAGCCTTCCCCTTCCTCCCCTCCAGTGGCTTCAGGCCTGACCCTCAACTCCGATCGCCGTATTAAAAATTTGGGAGAGATCAAAATTATGAGGAAAATAAAATTTCCTTATACAACGATAATTAGGTGTAATTATTTCGATTATCCGGAAGAATGCACACCATTCGATGGCGTATTAAATTGCTGAAGAACCGATTTTTTTTTTTTTGATCAAATCACGGCCATTCAAGTATTACACAAACATGTTAGGAAAGGGAAGGGGAGAAAGTCAAAAAATCTTAATAAATTGTAAAATTCCGAAGAATCCACGGAAAATCCCGGGAATTACCCAGATTCCCGAAATGACAACGAGCAATTTTTTTGTAGCATTTAGTGCTACAACTGGATAGAGATTCTGCCTGGGATTCCCATCCCGGGGATTCCCGGAAAATCCCGGGGATTTCTAGAAAATTTTGAATCCCGCCAATCCCGGAATTCAAATTTTTCGGGATTTTTCCCATCGTTTTTTAATTCTCGGGAAAATTCCCAAGAATATACGGAAAATCCCGGGAATTACCCGGATCCCAACAAATTTTAATTTCCCGAATCCCGAGAAACTATTTTTTTTCAAAAAAGAAAATCCCGGGAATTAACTAGGTTTCCGAAATGACAATGAGTAATTTTAGTAGCTTTTAGTGCTACAATAGAGATTCTGCCTGGGATTCCCATCTCGGAAATTCTCGGGATCGCAAGAAAATTTTGAATCCCGCAATCCCGGGATTCAAAATTTTCGGGTTTTTCGGTTCTTTTTTAATTCCCGGGAAAATTCGCAAGAATCCACGGGAAATCCCGAGATCCCGGGAAACTATTTTTTCTTAAAAACGGAAATCCCGGGAATTACCCAGGTTCCCATGAGCTATTTTAGTAGCTTTTAGTGCTACAATGAAGATTCTGTCTGGGATTTTCCATCCTGGTAATTCCCGGGATCCCAAGAAAATTTTGAATCCCGCAATTCCGGCATTCAAATTTTTAGGGATTTTTCGTCGTTTTTTCATTCCAGGAAAAATTCCCGAGAATAAACGCGAAATCCCGGGCATTGCCTAAAATCCCTAGAAAATTTTAATTTTCCGAATACCGGGAAACTATTTTTTCTTCAAAACGGAAATCCCGGGAATTTCCCAGGTTCCAAAATGATAATCAGCAATTTTAGTAGGTTTTAGTGCTACAACTGGATAGAAATCCTGCCTGGGATTTTCCTTTCCTGGAATTCCTGGGATCCCTAGAAAATTTTGAATCCCGCAATCCCGCAATTGAAATTTTTCGGGATTCTTCCCGTCTTTTTAAATTCCCGGGAAAATTCTCAAGAATGCACCGGAAATCCCGGGAATTACTCAGGATCCCAGCAAATTTTTAAATTTTCCGAATCCCTGGAAACTACATATTTTTTCTCAATAACGTGAAATCCCTTATCCTGGACTCACTAATTTCCCGGAAAATCAGAATTTCTAGAATGGGAGAATTCATGGTACTGGGCAACTAATTGTGCCTTTTCTTTTCGTACCACCGAAAATGTTGTTTCTTTTATTTCGAACGACGATCCCGTAAAAAGAAAACTGTTGTTAATATTTTCTCTCCTGGCTTTCTTTCAAAAACGAAAAAGGAAAAATCCCCTTTGAGAGAAGGGAATGTACCGAAAATAAAGTAAAATTTGATTACCTTACGCACGTTCCTTAGGCACGTTGTGCAAATTCATCTTATGCTTCCTCATATCAGTCCTTTGCCTGAAACCCTTCCCGCAAACATCACAAATGTTAGGTTTTTCCCCGGTGTGGATTCTTCTATGGCAAACGAGTGTGTGAGATCTTTTGAAAGCCCTTCCGCAAATATCGCAGGGGAACCTCCTTTCCCCCGTGTGAATCATCCTGTGCTGATAATAAACCTGACCCGTTCTGAAACTTTTATCGCAATACTGGCATTTGTACGGTTTTTCCCCGGTGTGGGTCCTCCTGTGATTGTCCCTATCGGACTTTATCCTGAACCTCCTTCCGCAAATGTCGCAGGAATGAGGGGTTTCACCGGTGTGCAAAAGGGCGTGAGTGTACATGGCGGACGTCTGGGCGAATTTCTTCCCGCAAACCCCGCAGGAAAAGGGTTTCTCTCCCGTGTGCTGCCTCCTGTGAACGATCAAACGATGCCTTTCCGGGAAGATTTTCTTGCAAAACTCGCACTGAAACCCTTTGGTGACTTTGTGCGACTTTTTATGGGACAAAAAGGAAGCTTTGTCGGAAAACAAACTGGGGCAACTGTCGCACTGGTAAATTTTGGATTGGGGCTTTTGGGTCGTGTGAACGTAGCCCGTGTGGGTTTTCCGGTGAACCCTCGCCTCGTACAAAGTCCGAGTTTTGACTTCGCATATCGTGCAGACGTAGGGATGTTCGTCCGGATGTAAAATTCTCCTGTGCCGAGCCAAAGCGTTCGGGCTCGGGTGGGCCTCCCCGCAGTATTCGCAAACGTGGGGCAAATAAGCGTCGTGACTTTTCCAATGGACCGTACGGTGAATGATGACGTCCTGGGAGGACGTAAACCTTTCCGAGCAAATTTTACACTGGTACTGAATGAGGGAGGGCATCCTTTTCATGTTGTTCATGTCCCCGTCGTGAGAATTTTCCATGTGGTACAAATAATGAGATTTTTTGCTGAATTGCAAATCGCATTTGGGACATTGCAAATTTAATTTCGGGACGTTATCACCGGTCCCGTGGGTTTCGATGTGACTAGTGACCGTGGCCAAATCCTTAAACGTTTTGTTGCACAGGGAGCATTGGTACGTCGTGTACTCGTGGATTTTTTCGTGTTTGTCCCTGCGGTCCTTCGAGTAAAATTTTAAACCGCAATGCTGACACCCGGGGGGCTCTTCCTTTTCGTGTTGAATCGAAACGTGATGATACAGGGATTTCTCCGTTTCGAATTCGAATTTGCAAATTTCGCATATTAACTTTTCGGCCCCTTCGTGGTAGGACCAATGGAGCTCGGCCCTTTCGTTCGTTTTGAAGTACTTATCGCAGTCGTGACAATACAAATTGACGTTGTCGTTTTGCAAAACGTTCAGAATGGGCTTGCTGCACTTGTGCAGTATAAAATCCTTTTTCGTCGTGAATTTGATTTTGCAAGCGCCGCACTCCAACAAAGGTTTGCACTGAGTCTTTCGGAAACTGTTTATTTTATTTTTGTGATCCGAAAAATGAGTTTTTAATTTGTCCTCCGTCCCGAAACTTAACCCGCAAACCAAACACGGGAAATTGGTCTCGGTCGCGTGGGTTTTGCAATGTTCGTAACAGTCATACGGAGCCGGAAAATTTTCCTCGCAAATGTCGCAATGGTACATCATTTCGACCTTGTCCTCTTGAAGGTACAACGAATCGGAGATATCGTTTTTATCCCCCGATTCCGACGCCTCGTCCTTTTCGTTGAAATTCGAATTTTCCAAATCGGAAAAATCATCCTCGTCGCTGTATAAATCGTTTAAAAAATCGTGGCTGGAATCCTCCGGTTCGAATTTGCTCACGGGGAGGAGGCCCGTCGGCACTTCGATCACGTCCTCGGTGGATTGCTTTTTGATGCATACCACGTTTTGGACTTTGTTCTCTTCGTCGTTCCCTTGGTACTTCATTGAGCCGTCCCTGCATAACGGACAGCAGTATGATTTCTCTTTGATTTTTGTTGATTTTAACGTTTCGGGATCGGTTTTTAGTCGGTGAACTCTGAAATCGTAAAAAAAAAAAAAATTATTTTAAAAATAATGAACGGTTGGTTTCGAAAATTTTTGACGTAAGACTACGTCTTGGGGCTCGGTCCTGGGGAAAATCTGTCTATCCAGGTATCCGGTGCCGCACTGTTCGCACCAAAAATTTTATTTAAAACAAGCCGCTGCGGGCCGCTTCGCGGCCCGTTGGGGCTAAATTGATGGATTTATTGATTTATCTATTTATCGATCATTTTATCGATCGGTTTATCCATTTGTCGATTTATTTATCGATTTATCGCTATTTATCGACCGATTTATCTATTTATCGATCGATTTATTGATTTATCGATCGGTTATAGATCGATTTATGGATCGATTTATTGATCAAGCCTTGGACAGAGACACTTTCCCTTTTATTTATATAGATTTTTAAAAAAAATTTTCAACTTTTGACCTTTTTATCAAAAATTTCAAGTTTTTTTCGTCTTTGGCGAAAAAATTAAAATTACTTAAAAATTTGACTAATTTTTTTCAACTTTTGACCTTTTTTATCAAAAACTTTAAGTTTTTTCTTGTGCCAGGAAAAAAAATGATTTTTTTTTAAGTTTTGGCCTTTTTTAATAGTAAAATTAGACGACATGAACGAAAGCAAGGACTTAAAAAATTTCTTGTAAATTTTATTTCAATTTTTTAAAAGTAAATTTTACAAGAAATTTAAAGTTAAAATTTTTTTTAAAAATTAGATCAGAAATGAAATGCAGAAAGAAAACCAGAACGTTATTTAAATTTTCCAAGTGTTTTTTTTTTGCAACTTCTTTTGTAAATTTTTTAAAAAAGTTAAAAAAAATTAGTCAAAACTTTATTTAAAGTTTCCAAATTTAAAATGTTGATATTAAAACAATCATATTCGGTGCTAAAGCTAAAAGGACAAAAAATTTAACCTTAAAAGAAAAAAAAAAAAAAATTTAATGTCAAAAAAATTCGATTTTTTTGACCTAAAACGAGCAAAAAAATGCCTTGAAATTTTTAAAATCGTTTCATTCTTTAAATTTAGGAATATTAGACAGTACTCTAAAGATGTAGTCCTACGTAGGGATATGCCCCCATATCCCAGTATGATTTTTAAACGGTAAATGCAGCTGAAAAATGTTTTCGCCATGAGAAAAAAAGTATTATTTTACAAAAAAATTGTTAAAACAACCTACAGATATTCTGAAGTTTTCAAATTTTTTAAAATTTAAAACCCTAAGGTTTTTTAAATTTTTTGTTGGATTTTGACCTCTAGTTTTGAAAGGTTTAGAATTTTGCACAGTTTTTAAACTTGATAAAGAAATTTATTTGAAGTTTTGTATTTAAAAATGATTTCTTCAAAAAAAAAAAAAAAAAAAAAAAAAAAAATTAAATTAAAAAAAAGAAGTTTTCTCCTCTGGAAAATTTCCTGTCTTATGCATTCTTCCTACACTTTCTGTTACACAATTTAAAGCCCCCCCCCCCCCCCCCTCCTTCTCCAGCGAAAAACTTAAGAGCTGCTCTTACCCCGTGTTCTGGGTACAGGCCATAAATAAAATTATTTGAAAAAAAAATTACCAATATTCATATTTTTAAAGAAATTGCATTTGTTCGAGACCTTTAAATCTTTCAATTTTTTTTCTTCTAATTTTTAATATCTGTAGAAATATGAGGACTAAAACCCTCAACAACTGCATAAAATATTTGTTCTGATATTTACTGAAAAAAAAGGCCTTGGCGTTAACATTGTGCAGCAGCAATACCGTTTTCGCAAAAATTTTTAACGATAAACTTACAAAAATTTTTTAGTTAAAGTTTTCAGTTTAATTTCCGCTTTGATGCAAGCTTCCGCAAACGTATGACTAACTTCTAAATGCTTTGTACAATCTGAACAAATCTGTTTTGGTAACGGATCAGTTTTCCGAACCTGAAAAAAAAAGAACAGAGAATTTCAATTCATTGCCCGATTTTTTTTATTTTCCTAATTTCTTTAACGTACGGATATCGGCAAACATGCATTAATTTTTTCAGCTAGACTTTTCTTTTCTCCGTCTTCGCTGTAAATAAACGTTGACTCGTTTTCTTTCAATGGATTGGCACAGAGTCGGCATAATGTTCCTGGATGCTCTGGCTCCTCTTCGTCCGAATCATCATTCTAAATAAAAAAAAAATAAAAAATTGATTTTAATCGTTTGTTTCAGTATTTTTTTTTTTTTTTTTTTTTTACTAACGGTTTGCGAGGTAGCTAATCTTTCGCTTGAGTTAAAATGCTGGGTTGATTCATCGTTGACAATTTCAACTTCCAATGGATCCTCGAAAATCGTAGGGATTGCATTTTGCTTTAGAACGTGTCCGTCTTTAGTGGCGAACTGATCTTTGTTGAAATGGTTTGCGCATAGGGCCAGGTGATGACTTAAATAACCGATGGATTGATTGAAGAGGTCGTTCCGTTTCGATGCTTGCAGCCATTGCTGACACCTGATTAAATATAAAATGGAGTTATTAATAAGTCAAAAAGTATTTTCACATGGACAAAAGTTTTAAACTATTCCTAAAAAATGAACAATGTGCCTTTTATTCCACTAAAAATAAAAATATTAACCAATTAAATGTTTTACTATCTTTAAAGGAAAAAAAAAAATTGAAAATAGTTTTGTTGGATAAGCCCTTTTTACTTATCTTTTAAACTTTTACAAATTTTTTAAAAACTTTTTTTTTTGTGTGCTACCCCTAACTTTTAAACACTTCAGAATTTTTTAGCCCTTACAGTGATTTATTTTTAATATCTCACCTTTTTTTCTGAGCTGGAAATCGAAACAATGGAATTTCAGGTGTATCAAATTTATTCGAGGGGCAACCTAATGCAGCACAAAATAGCCCAGCAGAAACAGTTTCTATCTTTGGTTTAACATCTGGAGAGTCAACTGATAATAAAACAGATGGGATTCCTCCTGCATCCGGTATTATGAACTCTGCATTTTCAATGATTTCCATATCCTCATTTGTGTAATTCTCTCGCTTTCTTCCCCATCTTCTGCATTTATTTCTAAAATAAAATTATCTTTTAATTAAGAATTTCAGACCGAAATTAAAATCCATTTAAGAAAATTTACCTGACGAAAAATATTCCAAAATATTAGTGTCATCTGTAAAACTTTTCCCTTCGATTTTAAGTTGATCAAAATCTAATGGAATGCCAGCTTGAGATTCAATTCTTTCTTTTAAGTCTCTGATAGTATCTTCTGGAAACACTTCAGTACTTATAGATTCTCCATTGGCACCTTTTAATACTATCACAAAGTTTTTACTTTCCTCCTCCATCCTGTAATGGAAAAAAAATTTAAGTATTTGGATTTGTTTCCTGCATGTTTAACTGGTGATTGAAAAAAATTAGGGCAGCACTTGTCATTCTAGTAAAATTAATACGATTGACAACATTAATAATATATTTATTCATGTAAAGTGAGGGTATATATCTTTAATCTGACGTGTTGGGGAACACCTTTTCGCTTTTTTCTTCAGAAAAAAATGGCGAGTTGGCTGTCATAGGAGTCATGGAGGTTGAATAGCCTTTTATCATCTTAAATTACGTTTATATTAAGTCATAATTAACTAAAATCCATCTACTGGATTTCGTTTCAATGGGCAGATGTAGTAGGAGGTAGGATTTACAAATTTAAAGGCCTTCTAATATGAAATTAAATTTGACTTACGTTCTGTGACGCCTTCGTGAAAAGATGAACGAGGAATGCTACGTTGCCAACAATCAAATTTTAAGCATTTTAAAAATACCTTCGAAATTAACCGAATTTAAACAATGATAAACATTTATCCAATTTCACTGAGCTTTTTCACAAAGCTTAGAAAGGTTTCGATGATAAAATCCACTGCTAAATGAAATAAAATCAATGATAACGAACATGAAAAGGCAACGATGTGCAAACAAGCGCAAGGCGGGAAGTACGTTCAGGAACCGTTTCCGGTTTTTTCATGAACGCACTTTAAATGTTTTTTAATGTAAAAAATGGACCTTTTTAACATAAAAAGCGATTTATAAACATTAATGAACATTAAAAGTCGTTCATTATCCAAATTTATCAATCATTTCATGACGTATAAATCGAAATGAGTAGTTTTTCCGAATGATAACATAACCTTACCTGGTCAAGCCATTTAAAAAATCAGCCGACATTTTTTTTCCAATTTATTTTCCGTTATGGCTTCTCTCGTTCGAATATTAAGATACAGTCGTGTATTAAGTAAAGTGACAAAGATGGCAAGCTCAAATAACATCAGTACAACCTCTAAAAGTTTTGAGAAAGCCTTGGAAGACTTAAAAAGTAATCCATATTTTGATAAATACGCTGAAAAGATAGCGGTTTTACAACAGACCTCACCTGAAGAATTTAAGACCAGGATTGAGAAACGTGAAGAAGCAAAGAAACCGAAACAAATCAAAGAAGGAAAGGAAAGAGGTTACTCAACTGTTCCTGATCAGGGAAAGCCTGAGCTTCGAAGCAGTCCATTCACAAAACCGAAATTGTTAAATGATGTAATGAAAGTCGAATTGCTAGAAGACAAAACAGAGGAGGAAATAAAGCATATTTGGTTGGATTACCATAAGGATAAGGATGTTATTGTTAGTGTGGTTCCAAAAAATATTTATGAAAAATTACATGAAAGAGGAAAAGAATTTTCAACATTCTTATTGCCCGTACCTAGGAGTCAAGGCTATGAGTTTATTATGTGTCAGTTTATAGCTCATGAAGTACATTTTACTCCATTAATAGCATACCAAACTCATAAAGAAAATGCACCAGAATGTTTGACATTAACATTTTACCCTGATTTACAAGACAAGAAAGGCATTGTACTCATGAAAGGAGAGTACGATCCAGATATTTTAAACTGCCAAGAAGCACAGTGTTTAGCCAATGAACTTCAGTTATATTACACACAAGATAATGAAAAAAGGTTAAAATTAATGCAAAGATTTACTTATTCACCAAATGAATTTAATCATATGGACTTAATTGCTGAATTAGAATATCTATCCTTGTAAAGAATTTAATAATATATTAACAAAAAAAAAAAAAAAAAAAAAAATATAAACCATCTATTAACAGTTAACTTACAGATTCATAAAAATATTTTTTTCAACTTTTAAATCCTTTTCCTGGATTTTTTCTTTCATTTCTGCAATCTTGTTCTTTGCTTCTAAGATATTTGGTGGTAAACCTTCATAGTGTTTCATTTTCTGTTGGAGTATGGAAATTTTATTTTTAAAATCAGTTACTTCTTCATGAAGCTTATTTACATCTTCAAATAAGTCAAATGGGTTTGGATCATTTGCGTCTTTTTTGAAACTTAAAAGTTGTTCCTGAAAAAATGTATTTACATAGCAAATAAAAAACTGATTAACTTAATATAATTTTGTAACTTACCTGCATATCATGAATCATTTGATCATATTTATCATTTTTCTGAACGCTTTCCGTTGTTTTCATTAATTCTTTAAGTCCTTCTAATCCTTTTTGATATTTTAATAAATTTAATTTACCTTCTGATGTTTTTGATTCCAAATATTTGCTTTTATTTTGCATATCTCTTATATGTCGATTAATTCTAATATTTTCTAAATCTTTTATCGCATTTTCTAATTTATGATTAAAAGCTTTTGGTGAAGCATCCTCCGGCTCCTTTTTTTCTAATATTGTCAACACATTCGATGGTAACTTTGAAATTATTTCATCAATCACATCAGACATTGTTTAACTTCTTCGTCACAACTGATAATAAGTTGAGGTTAGCAGATAAACCGCCAAAAAAGCAGAAAGAAATTGAATCGGGTTATTTTCAAACGGCGACAAAATTCTCTTTATCTTCGAAGGTAAGTTTAATATAGAAAACATGATCATATGACGTCATGCTAGCTTCCTTCTTTGTTTTGATTGGTGAATTGCAAATACGACTTACAATTTGATTGGTTTTGAAGGTCTTGTGACGTCAAGAAATCAATAAGAAGGAAGAAGAAGGAAACAGATGCCAGTCGAGTTTCAATTGTAACATTGAGAAGTCGTTGTTTGAATCCAGCCGAATCTTTACTAAAAAAAAAAGAAAAAAAAATTAGTGCAGCTTTTCAGGAAAATTCTTCAGTAGATTAATAATCTGAAAGGTAAATTTTTGAATTTTTGCTTCTTTTGCCGCTTGTAATGTTTTTAGGACTCGGAAACGTTGAATTTTTTGCTTAGGGTGGAGACCCAAGCTTCTTACGCCATATTGCGTCTCTTTAAAAAATTTAGAATTTCATTATTTCCTAATCAGTTTTAAACGATAAAATTATGAAAACGTTTAAGTACTAATTATTGTTCAGCCTTTTGACGTAATTTAGATTCTGAAATGTAAATTTTTGCGATAGTTTTCCTGGTTTTGTAAGCTATTGCGCAACGTGGCGAAGCCTGTCAAGGCTTGTGGAGTTCTTTGTTCTGTGAAAAAAGAAAGCTCTAGGGTCTGTGTCATATGTTATTTCCCGATCTTTCTGAAATTATTTAGTCCTTAAAATAAATTTTCTTGACTACTTCCTGGTTTTGTCAGCAAGTTGCAACGTGACTAAACATGCTAAGGGTTCATGCGACCTTTGTTCTCTGAACAAAGGACTTTAGAAATGTACTTCCAATCCTTTTTTTTTTTTTTTTTCTTTTTTTTTTTTTTCTTTGTCTCCATAAATAGAATTACAGTTTGTTTCACGAGAAAGCAGCCATTTTGTGATCAAACCGAACCAAGTGTTAAATGAAATCACGTATGATTTCCGCATAGCAACAAGTTCGTCGACGGTTTTTTTTTCTCTATTATTAAAAACCAGTTTTAAAATTACCTCTAAAATATTAAAATACTAGGCTTTGTTAATAGTTTTAAGCAAATAAACTAATTCTTTTTTTTTTTTTTTTTTTTTTAATTAGGTCAAAGATGCAGATCTTCGTGAAAACTTTAACTGGTAAAACCATCACCCTTGAAGTAGAAGCCTCTGATACCATTGAGAATGTAAAGGCCAAAATTCAGGATAAGGAAGGCATCCCTCCAGATCAGCAAAGATTAATTTTTGCTGGTAAACAATTGGAAGATGGGCGAACTCTCTCCGATTACAATATTCAGAAGGAATCTACTCTCCACTTGGTATTGCGTTTGAGAGGAGGCATGCAAATTTTTGTAAAGACTTTGACTGGCAAAACAATCACTTTGGAAGTTGAAGCCTCTGATACAATTGAAAACGTTAAGGCCAAGATTCAGGATAAGGAAGGCATTCCTCCAGATCAACAACGTTTGATTTTTGCCGGCAAACAATTGGAAGACGGTCGAACTCTCTCTGATTACAACATCCAGAAAGAATCTACTCTTCACTTGGTATTACGTTTGAGAGGAGGCATGCAGATTTTCGTCAAGACTTTAACTGGGAAAACCATCACCCTTGAAGTAGAAGCCTCTGATACCATTGAGAACGTTAAGGCCAAGATTCAGGACAAAGAAGGAATCCCCCCAGATCAGCAACGTCTCATTTTCGCTGGAAAACAATTGGAAGATGGGAGGACTCTGTCCGACTACAATATCCAAAAAGAATCTACTCTCCACTTGGTCTTGCGTTTACGAGGAGGTATGCAAATTTTCGTCAAAACGTTAACTGGTAAAACTATCACCTTGGAAGTTGAAGCCTCTGATACAATTGAGAACGTGAAAGCTAAAATCCAAGACAAAGAAGGAATCCCTCCAGATCAACAGCGGTTGATATTTGCTGGAAAACAATTGGAAGATGGGCGAACTCTCTCCGATTACAATATTCAGAAGGAATCTACTCTCCACTTGGTATTGCGTTTGAGAGGAGGTATGCAAATTTTCGTTAAGACTTAACCGGAAAGACCATCACCCTTGAAGTAGAAGCCTCTGATACCATTGAAAATGTCAAAGCCAAAATCCAGGACAAAGAAGGAATCCCCCCAGATCAACAACGTCTCATTTTCGCTGGAAAACAGTTAGAAGATGGAAGAACTCTCTCTGATTATAATATTCAAAAAGAATCTACACTCCACTTGGTGTTGCGTTTACGAGGTGGTATGCAAATTTTCGTCAAGACTTTAACAGGAAAAACCATCACCTTGGAAGTTGAAGCCTCTGACACGATTGAGAACGTCAAAGCTAAAATCCAAGACAAAGAAGGAATCCCCCTGACCAACAACGTTTGATTTTCGCTGGAAAACAATTGGAAGATGGACGAACTCTCTCTGATTATAATATTCAAAAAGAATCAACCCTCCACTTGGTGCTTCGTCTTCGAGGAGGCTTTTAAAGTGTTCCGTTTTCTTTTTTTTTTAAATTTATTAACCGATGTTCAAAATTAAATACCTTTTCCCGTTCTCCTTTATCTCCTGACTTTTAAAGATGATTTGAAATTTTTTTTTACAGAATAGTTTGCTCAATAGAATTTTACTTTGCATTTATTAAAAACTATTGTACCTTTTTTTATTTTTGTACTTCCTTCCCCAAATAAATGAGTTGAAATGGATATGAATGTTGATGTTAATTTTGACTTTTGAAAGCAGCTCAGGAATGTCGGATGATAAATAAAATGGAAGGATTGAAATAAAACAATTTTTTTTTGGGGGGGAGGCTTTTTCGAACATTTTTCCAAAATTCAATTTTGTCAAATGAATCAACTCTTCTAATCTAAAAATTGAAGAAATGTCTGACGTCATTACACGGCAAATTTTAGTGCAATTGTATTAATGTTTTTTCTAGTTTTTGTATTAAAAGTGAAAATAACGCTATGTTTTTGTGCTTCCATTAATTAGAAAGGGAACGTTTCTTCGTTAGACTTAAGGCTTCATTGAAGATGACTCAAAAGTGTTTGCTGCTGTGAATCCGGCTCCTGTTCTTTTGTTCCTATGGATCCCAGTTCACGACCCCCTGACGTCTACCTTTCATTTTTCCTGCCTTTCCGAGATGAATCACCCCCTTAAAAAGCTTGGTGCTGGAAAATAAAGAAAGACAATTTGTGATGTGCAGGCGAAGGAAGTAGCATCGCCGTCAGCGATATTTCAGCTTCAAGAATGGAAAAAGAAAAACTCTTGGTTTGAAGGATAAAAAATTGAGCCAAGAAGACTTAGTTTGGTAAATTAAAACCACGACTGCCGTGGAAGCAGAAAAACTCGCGTGTTTTTTGTATCCTAAAAATTTTCATATAAAGTTTTTTAAAAGATGATGCAAAGAAGAGCTTTTAGTTTCTTAGTTAGAGTAGCATTGAAAAGAAACTTAAATTATCAAATATGTATGGATCATACTTTAACAAACGTAAAATCTCAATATTTACGCTCATCGTTTGGTAGGTCCAGTATAATTCGTTCATATTTCAGCCTTGATTTCTATATCATATATTTGCAGGTATGTCTTTAATAATTAATAAAAGAGGATTAAGAAATTCAGCCCAACAAATTGAGAATAACAATAAGCAGGAAATAGCTGACGTTAATGAAGAAACTAGTGAAAATTTTAATGCTTTAACAGGAACAAGTTCATCAGAAGTAAAAAAAATTGAAAAGCCAGAAAAAAGTATAGCAGGTTTATTCGAGATAATTCATAACAAAAGGGATAATCTTAATGAGTATAACGTGGTTAAATTTTTAGGACAGACATCTAGTTTATACATAAAAAATAAGTAAGTTTTAGTTGATTTTGAGTTTGTGTTTGTTTCGCTGTTATTGTTTGTGTAAATTCATTTTTTTAGATCCCAGGCAGCTCTGAAGGAAATAAAAGACTCAGAAAGTTTTATAGTATTACTGAAAAGTGTCCAAAAATTTCTGAATGTGCTACATGCTGATGAAGTTGTAGAAATTCTTTATTATTTAAAAACATTACAAGTATCTCATAACTCTGTAATTGTTCGTCAGATACTTCAGCTGTTAAAAGAAGATTTCAATAATCTCAGCTTTCATAAAGCTATACTCTTACATCGTTATGTTTATGCAATCAATGATAATAATGATGCAGTTGCAATTAAAACTGGTTTACAAGTGGCATTTCCTATCATTTTTCAAAAATCATTTGACAGGGATAATGATTTAGAAGTAAAAGATGCAGTAACACTAGCTGCCCTTAATGCATTCCCTGCTCAATGTGTTGAAGAAATTCTTAGTGCTACATATCGAATGTGTAAGTAGTCAAAAAATTTTTATTGCTGATTCTTCCTTTAAAAAACGTTCCTTTGCTAAATGAGAATCTTTTTTTTTTTTTTTTGTAGGTAAAATAAAAGGAGATGAATTTAGTGTGCAGGTCATTCGAAGTCTTTTAGTAATTTTAAAAAATATAAGTATTAAATCCCCGTTTTTTCTTGAGTTGAAAATAAGAAGTTTCAAACTTTTTAAGAAATTATGGCAAAATTTATCCACAGATGATTTAAGACATGTTTTTAGATTTTATTCTGAACTTGTTAATCTTAATCGAATAAGGTATGATTCTGTTCTTGTAGGAAAAATAATAAATACTTTAGTTAATGATGTGAGGGATCCTATTCAAAAATTTGGGATTTTACGTTCTTTGAGTTTTTTGGTAGTATCATTTTACCTTGTTTTGTTGCAAAATAAATTTTCAGCTGATTTTATTTTCCTATTTCAGAGACACATCCAGTACGATCTTATCGATGAATTAGCCGACAAATTAATTGATAATCCTAATCTTCTAAACGAAGATTTTATTGCTTCTGCAGAAATGATTGCATCTTTAGCCCGTTCGAATTATAACAGTTTAAGAAAGGAAAAGTGGGAAAAGCTTAAGCCTGTCGTAGAAAATTTACCTATTTTAAAAAATGTAAAATAATTTTTTTTTTTTTTTTTTTTTTTTTTTTTTTTTTTTTTGAAAACATTAACAAAGTATATTTTCTTAATTGTAGGAATCAAGCTGGAAACAATCTGACACATACATATCTTTACAGTTAGTCTCATTAGGAATTTATCCTCATAATGTTTTTAATTATTTGCATGAAAAATATGATAATGATGAATTGTTTGCACTACCACGATTAAAAAGTAAGTGCACTGAAGTATTTGTTTGATATCTTGATTTGCTTATTTTTTTTAGTTTCTATTTCGGAAATACTTTTTTCCCAGATTTCTATTTCTGGCACCGCTAGAAGAAAAATGTTATTATATTTTTACATTTTTTTTCCAGTTCATTCACTACTGGTCTTGAATCAAGCATTTTCTAAGTTTGAAAAACCGTTAATCTCAACGAAAAGAGTAAACACTATCATTGAAAATAATACTCTGGTTCATAACCGTAATTCAAATTTGTTCCGTGGTGAAATAAAACCAATTTTGGAATTATCTGTTGGAGTTCCAGATTGTGTTTTGCTTCAGCGGTACACAAATCAAGGATATCTGATAGGTGGGTTACTTTTACTTCATTAATTGATTTTGAATCAATAATTTTTTTTACCTTTTCTTTCAGATGGACTAATGGCTTTAGATGATACAAACGAACCTATTTCATTTGAGGGTGTAACTTTACCTAAAAATCTTTTAATTGGAGAAATTAAATCACTTCTGAACTGCAAGAATATGTAAGTACGTTTTTCTACTTCTGTTTATTGGGTACAAAATTAAAAATTTTATTTCTCATTAATTTTTAATAAGTTGCTTCATGAACGAAAATGAATTTATTTGGAAGAATAATTGTACCTAATAAATGAAGAGCCTTGTTTTCAATTGTTCAAGTTAAAGTTAATTTTGTTTTTTATTCGACAGGGTTCTTCTGTTGTATATTCCTCAAGAATTCTGTATCAGGAACACATCAGCACTTAACGAACTCTATTCGGTAACCTTAAAAACATTAAATGATTCAGGTTACATCGTTTTTCCAATTTTAGAAAATCAGTGGAAAGAACTAATTGAAGAAGAAAGAGGATTTTATTTATGGAAATGCGTACAAGAGAAAATAAAAAATAAAAAATAAATGACAGATTTTTTTGCCTCCTTCAACTTAATTTAATAATCCAGATCATCGAATTGGACCTGATATTTTCGAATTTTTTTATATATGTTTTTTATTGGCTTAATTCGAATAAATTATAGGCCATTTTCGAATTTTCGCGCGTGAAAAAAGCAGAAGTTCCAAATAAAATTCGTGGCATAAGAAAAGTTCAAACGCTAAAAATATGGCGGTTGTGTTGTTGAAGAATGTTAGAAAACCGGATCAAGTTGTTAATTTAAAAAGTCAAATTTCAGTCGTTTATATGTTACCATTTGCAGAAGTGTTTCTTTTACTATAGACCATGAATTGCGGGAGAAATAGGATTTTATTTTCTAGATTAAATGCTCTTAGCTCATTAAAATATAATATACTTAACCAAACCTGGTTAAAATCTTCTAATGCAAAATGTAAATGATGAAAGTTGATATTAACATTACTTATATTCGAATTATTCTTTATTTATCGCTAATGCACTTGCAGGTTTAATTAAGAGTAGATTTTCGTCTGATGTGGATGAGATTTTAGTAGATGCCACTGAATCTGATGATATTTTAATTGAAAATAATGCTCAACAAAAATCATCGAATAATGCATCTAAGATACCTCCTGTTAAAAAAGATCATTCACCGATTGAAAAACTTTTTTTAAGTGTGGTTGAGGAGAAAAATTGTGAATTATCACCTTCTGATGTAGTCACAGTATTTAGTCGTGTGAATATTTTATGTCATACGAAAAAAACGAAAATTGGGTATGACACAAAAATATTAGTGGATAGTAAATGTTGCTTGTAAATTAATCTGTGTTTATCTTTTTTTTAGGATTAATTTCAAAAGCAATTTAAAACAACTATATCTCTGCAATGAATTTCAAAACTTGTGTGAAATATTAAAATGTTCATTGGAAGAATTAGATACTGATGATTTATTGTTACTTATTTTCTTTCTTAAAAACCACAAGGTGCCAGATTATTTTCTTAGTATTCAAGAAATCATTGAGGAGATTCATCACAGAAAAGAAAAGTTAATTTTAAGGCAGACTGTCCTTTTGTATCACATTTTGTTAGATAACTTGGAAAATAAATTTGCTAGGGATTTAAAAGGAGAATATGAATCTTTTTTATTGTCTTTAGCTGCTAAGAAAATGAACAGTGAAATTTTCTGGGATAAATTAGATATATTAGAATATGGTACAATGTTCCCTTTGCCACAAAAATTTAAAATTAACCTGTTGCATTCTATTTTAGGTTTGTATGAATTTTTTAAATATTTTTTTAATCGACTTTGCTACAGAAACAGTCGTAATTCTGTTGTTTTGTTTTTTTTTTTTTTTTTAGATCTTGGTGCAGAAACATGGTGCAGATTTAGTATAACTAAAAAATTTATTAATTTATTTCAAATGGTAAAGTCAAATGAGCCTGATTTTTCCATTTTAGAAAAAAGGTTATTTAAAATTTTAATGGACTGTTCAAGCAACAGTTATTTTGCTGCAGATGTACCAAGTTTTATGAATACATTAACGAAACTGGCAATGTTTAAAAAAATTGAATATGGAAGTGAGACGTTTGACATGTTAATAAATACTGCATTAAAAAGTAATGTATCATATAATGATAAATTTTATATTTTGCTTCCATTATTACGATTGGTAAGCAATTCTTTACATTTTTAAAAGCTTGTGACATATTTTTTAAACTTTTTTTTCTGTTTTGCTTTCAGAAACACATCAATCAAGAATTGATACTGAGTTTGTTGGAGGACATCAAAGAAAGACCTGAATTAATAAATGGAAATGTTTGTTCAGCTTTGATAAAAGCTTTGATGTACATTAATTTTAAAAGTAAAAATAACGAATTAGAAATATTGTTTAATTACGTCGACAGCTTTGATGTTAATACGCAAGTAAGAAAATTATGAGGAATTTTTTTTTTAAACTTTCTAATTAATTTACTATTTATTTGTGTTTTAGGAATGGCCTCTTTCAAAATGTTTGTTATTTACAAATTGTTGTGTTTGCTTAGGTCATTTTCCTGATAAATTATTAAAAGCATTATCTGAAATAATTCATAATGAAAGGTTTTCAATAAAAAAACATGAAATCTGTAAGTATAAAAAAAATTACTTATATTTTATCGAGAAATTAACAGAATTTTGTTTTTATAATTTTAAGGTGAGGAAATTCTGGCATTGAACAAAGCTATCTCACTTTGGCATCAAAGTTACTCTGAACAGTTTCTTTCTGAAGAAAAACTCCTCTTGCTTAAAGATAAATGTAGCGAGTTACGACCTAGGGAAAATTCGTTACTAAGGTTAAAAGTTAAAAAATTGATCGAGTCAGCTGTGATGATTGAAGATTGCGTTTTGACTGATTGCCCAACACTGGACGGTTTTGCAATAGGTTAGAAAATCTTTCCTAAATCTTAATTATTTTAGAATAAAAATTTTGAATTAAAATTTTTTTTTCCATGCAGATCAAGTTATGGTATTAAACAGACATGGAGAACCAATTAAATTGTCCAGCAAAAATGGTAAAAAAATTACTTATGTGGAGGACATATTCGTGCCGCCAAGTCACAAATTGTAAGTTACTTAAACACATATGTACCTCTTAAGTCATTAAATTGTTCGATTAATAATTTTTTTTTTTTTCCAGAGTTTACATTTTTAATTTCTACCATTACATGGCCTGCAGAAACGTATTCGGTTTGAGATCAAGACATTGGCTGAGGAATAGAATATTAAAAGAGTCAGGAGGGATTGTAATATATACGATATTCACATTGGAGAAAAATGTATCAGAATCTGACCCAGAATTAGGCAAAGACTTTTGGAATCAAATTAAAAACCAATGCCTTTCGAAGATGGAAAAATTATCCGTTGACGATTGTGATACACCGATCACAATACCGTATTATCCTTATTTAATGAGACCACGCTTTCAAGATGTCGATGTTATCATTCCCAGTCAAAAGGAATGGTTGCAAGGCTTTTTATCAACTTTAGAAGGTCAAATATGGTACACTGACGGGTGTATGCTTGAAAAAGGTGCTGGATCCGGAATATATTTCCCAGAAGGAGACCTTGAATTGAGTGTCAATTTAGAAGCTGACTCCATCATTGATACAGAAACCAATGGAATATTGCAATGTGCCAAAGAAGCTTACTTGTCCGTAGAAAAACACAAAGGGAAAGACACAAAGCCTGTGGTTAATATTGTTACAGACTCTCAACCTGCAATCAAACTTTTAACGGAAGATCATATTATATGTTCGATATCAATACAAAATTGCATAAATACGGTTTCAAAACTTTCAGAGATCGCAACCGTAAGGCTCATTTGGTCCCCTGGTCATTTTGGTATTACGGGAAATGTGATTGCCGATAGTTTAGCTAAAAAAGGAGCTTCCTTGTGATAATTGAAATGAATAAAATTCGACTTTTAGTAGATAATGTTTTTAATTTTTTATAGTGTTATTTATTTATGATGATTAATTTTATTGTGCACAGTTATTTTTTATTTTGATTTTTAATCGATTAATATACGGCAAAGACCCCGCCTCCAATTATTCCGACGTCTAAAAGTTTTTTTCCCGCCATTAAAAATATTCGACGTGGCATTAACGAAACGACTTCGATTAATCGAAATCCTCGATCGACTTATCGTTTCGGTTTTCTTCCAATTTTACAAGATGGCTGATAAAGATGACTCGTATTAATTAGAAAAAAGAGCAAGTCGTTATGAATCTTATATATGAATGAGTTACATGTCATTCATGTGTGGTGCAAGGTAGTAATACAATCAAAGTGTTTTATACAGGGTAACCTGAAGTGAAAAGGCTAGCAATCAAAGCGGATTTTGAGAAGAATACTTGTGCCTTACGGTAGCAAGGTTCTATTCTAGGGACCGATGCTGTGAGCCCAGCATATTACCGGGCATGAAAAGGCCCGTTTTCTCGTAATACGCTTCCGTAGATTGTAACCTACATTTTTTTTGAAGTTTGACAACTGAAGATATTTCAACAGACGAAGGGTAATAACACGAAAAAAATTTTTTTTAACTGTTTTAAAAATTATTGCCTTTGGGGAGAAAGTTTGTTTTAGACAAAATCTTCTTCTTTTTCGACTTTTGTTTTAGACAGGGAATCCGAACCCTGTGACACATCGGTCTTCTTCACATGATACACACGAGTATCAGAGGTGAATGCTGGCGGAAAAAAATCCTGAGTGAAATCAGGTTCGAACCAAGACTCCACACGATCATTCGTTTCGGAGTCGAGCACTCTCGCCACTTAGCCGACGTCGTGTCTTAGACAAAATATCAGTTATTTATGTTTTACAGGATGTAGAATCTCAATATGATTGCAATATTGCTAATGTCAGTTGTTACAAATAATTCATAATTTAAAAAAAGGATTTTTAGATATTACTTGTACTTTACAGCAGCTAAAGAAAGAATTATTTGATTTTACGCACAAGTTTTACTGCAAAATTAATTTTTTAATGGTTGAAAGTTACTTCAAACTTTCCTATCTTGGTCTGAAAAATTCCAGGGCAATATTGCAACAAACAGACAGTTCAATAGATTCCAGATAAGATGAATTTCTTATCCTGCATGACAATATTTTGAACACTGAATCAGTGTCGTCCCTTACAGCAAAGTATTTAAAACATGCTCTCTAGGATGTTGTGATTTATTGCATTCAACTATGTCATCATTTTTCTATTTCTGGACATTTCCAACTTAATTTCAATTTCTTAAAAATTCTTTTCAATATTTATCTTTTATCTGATATATACATATACCGTGATGAAATGATAAAAGTAGGAATTAAAGTCATTTTAAAATTTTTTAGAACTTTTAAGTTTTGAGAAAATAAGCAACTACCCCTCTTTTCACAGTAACGGTTCTTAGTTTTCCCGCTAGAGTTCGCTGCTGTAGCTTAAACGGAATATTTACTTTTATTTTTAAAGGCCTTCTCTTCATTGAAGACGTCATGGAGGAGGAAGACGTGCATGATGTTAGCAGCGAAAGAGTTAAGCAGCTGGGTTTTAAACCGCAAAGGGAGATCATATACAACCGATTGCTTCCTTACGCGGATCTACTCGATGAGGAATCGAGGGAAATGTTTATCGAAATTAAAGTCAATCTCGGTAAAGCAGTGATGTTAAGGGAGATGAGACCTGCTTGTGGAATGTGGGCAGCTAGATTAATTAGGTAAGCAACAAGGAAGTTTGTTGGAACTTTTTTTTTTTAAGTAGAAGAACACATTATTTATTTTGTATTCAATTTTTTTTTTTCCTGATTACAACAATGCAAATGTCAAAAGTGCATTTTAATATTTACAATCTTTATTACATAAGATTAGGTTGATTATATCGCTTTTTTTATTCTCAGGTACATAAAACTGTATGGCCTTAAATTTTCAAAGGAAGACCACATTGCACTTGTCAATCTAATATATGAAGTACTAACCATTCCAAATTTGGAGCCTTATTTGGTCAATAAATTTGCTCAAACGTTACACAAACTTTTAAAGTAAGTATAATTTTTTTTTTTTTTAATTTTCATTTAATTGACTCTGATGATAATAATATTGGCAAATAATGAAGATTTCAAATTTTTTGTAATTAATACTTTGGCATGTCTTCGACATAAGTCAACAAAAGTAGTTCAGTGTCAGACCTTTGGGAATCGTTTTTATTTTTAACATTAATCTTGCTTTTGGTTTCCTTGCCAAATTTTAAAAGTATTGTCCTATTTTTCTTTTTTTTTTTTTTTTTAGGAAGAAACATTTGTTGTCACCGGATGATATTGTTCTGGAATGGAAACCTTTGTACAATTTATGCAAAAGGATAATGAACACAAGCCATGCACAGCTGGGAATGTACAGATATTTTTCATCTTTGGAACATAATTTAAATTCCTTGGTTCATGCAGCTAGATTGTACGTCTGAAAAAAAAAATTGTTTAAAAAAGAGAAGAGAAAATTTTAATCGACTTTTTTTCTTTTTGTTTTGCAGTTACTTTCCAATTACAGCAACACAAGAAATTTTAAACGAGTTGAAACCTCAGTTAAGTTTGTTAAACACTTCACCTGACACAATGGAATTGTTAGAATGCTTTTTACCTGTTGCGATTAGACCTGACCAATCCCATTTGGGTTTTAAGTTATGGTTTAAAGACATTATGGAGTTATGGACAACTTGTAACAATGCTGTTTCTTGGGAAACTGAAGTCATGTGGCTCATGGCAAATTTAGCGTCAAATAACATTGGTTATATTGACTGGGAACCGTACATTCCTATGATGTTCACTAGATTTTTGCGTTCATTCAATCTTCCAGTTAATTATAAGCAATACCAAGCTCCTAAACATCATAAAATGGAAACGTCTGCTATGTCACTGTGGATTGTTTCCGTTTTGGTGGGTTTTTGTTTCAATTTTCAAAAAAAAAAATTTTAGGTTCTGATAATAATAAAATTTTTTTTTTTTTTAATTTTCATTTAATTGACTCTGATGATAATAATATGGCAAATAATGAAGATTTCAAATTTATTTGTAATTAATACTTTGGCATGCCTTCGACATAAGTCAACAAAAGTAGTTCAGTGTCAGACCTTTGGGAATCGTTTTTATTTTTAACATTAATCTTGCTTTTGGTTTCCTTGCCAAATTTTAAAAGTATTGTCCTATTTTTCTTTTCTTTTTTTTTTTTTTAAGGAAGAAACATTTGTTGTCACCGGATGATATTGTTCTGGAATGGAAACCTTTGTACAATTTATGCAAAAGGATAATGAACACAAGCCATGCACAGCTGGGAATGTACAGATATTTTTCATCTTTGGAACATAATTTAAATTCCTTGGTTCATGCAGCTAGATTGTACGTCTGAAAAAAAAAAATTGTTTAAAAAAAAGAAGAGAAAATTTTAATCGACTTTTTTTTCTTTTTGTTTTGCAGTTACTTTCCAATTACAGCAACACAAGAAATTTTAAACGAGTTGAAACCTCAGTTAAGTTTGTTAAACACTTCACCTGACACAATGGAATTGTTAGAATGCTTTTTACCTGTTGCGATTAGACCTGACCAATCCCATTTGGGTTATAAGTTATGGTTTAAAGACATTATGGAGTTATGGACAACTTGTAACAATGCTGTTTCTTGGGAAACTGAAGTCATGTGGCTCATGGCAAATTTAGCGTCAAATAACATTGGTTATATTGACTGGGAACCTTACATTCCTATGATGTTTACTAGATTTTTGCGTTCATTCAATCTTCCAGTTAATTATAAGCAATATCAAGCTCCTAAACATCATAAAATGGAAACATCTGCTATGTCACTGTGGATTGTTTCCGTTTTGGTGGGTTTTTGTTTCAATTTTCAAAAAAAAAAATTTTAGGTTCTGATAATAATAAAATTTTTTTTTTTTTACAGGGAGGGGGCAGTTCCTGCCAAAAATATTTAGATAAATTTTTAAAAACAGTTGAAACATACTTCCATCCAGCTAATTTCGGAATTTGGTTGTTGAAATTAAAGGAATTATTGAGAAAATTGCCTCAGGATTTTATTCAGAGATTACACAAGTAAGTTTTAGGTTTTTTAATTGCAATAACGTGTAATGCATTATTTTAATTTTATGTTTAATTTCTATTTTTAGTGAAAGATACAGGAAACCGACATGGGAAACCCCAGTCCCTGACTCCAAAAAACTGACAGAAGAAGATATCGACAGGTTTGTGGAGGGCATTAAGGGAATAGCAATGCAAGCTGTATTTTCCAAGCTCGGTTGCAGTGATGTATCAATAGCTCTTCAACACTTAGCTACACTTCGACCTAAAACCATTATTCCTAATCTAATCGAAAGGTGTGTTTAAACCATCAGCTAAAATTAAACGACTCTTAATAATTTTTTTTTTTTTTTTTTTTTTTTTAAGGATGTATTCTACTTTGGATTCGGTAACGGAGCCGCATAAATTAACATCAGTCATGCAGTGCGTGGTCGCGGTAGCAAGACCCTTGGTCCAAGGGGCTCGTTCGAATTACCCCGAAGGTCCGACCCACGTGATTCCATTGCTCATGTCGACGTTGCCCGGGATCGACCCGAACGATTTTAAAAAATGTTTTGTGACTTTTCAATTTATATCGATGTTCGTCACGTTGGTCCCGATCGTCGATTCCTCAAAGGCTAGTGAACATTGGGATAATTTAACGGAGGAAGAAGAGGTCATATGCGCTGCCACTGCCAATTTCGAAGATTTCATTGCTCAATTTTTCGATCGGGTTTTAAATTACGTGGAGATGAACACTCTCGAAACGACGAGATTGGAAAAAGATTTGGAGAAAAGGAGTAAATTGGAGACTATGGTGGAAGGGGCTTTGTCGAGTGTTTGTTATTCGGTTTTGTCGCTGTGTTCTCCTGAGATTTTTAAGGTGAAATAGCGTTTGGGGTTTGTTATTTGCTTTTATAAAAGTGATTATTGATTTTTTATTTTTTTTAAATTTTAGACGGCTTTGAAGAAACTTCACACATTCGTTACAGAAAGAATTCTAGAGACGAAAGTGGCTGGGAATTACATAGCTAATTTATGCAGAGCTTTTTCGAGGGTAAATCCAGAAGAAACTTTGAAATCGCTGTTGCCACATTTGTGTAGTACAATCCTAAAATTGACTGAATCGGAAGAAGTTCAGAAAGAAGAAGTTTTAGGGGATGAGTTACTTTACAATTTGCTGGTTTTGTCTGAGGTGAGTAACGATGGAAGATTATTTGTCCCATTTTAGAAAAAAAGTTTGGTTTATTTGCATGTGTTGCTTTATTTTAAAATATAGTTCTGTTCGGAATCAAAATAATTTTTTGAATGGGCAACTCTAAAAATTTTTGTTTTGTCGTTTTAGATTTTATTTATTTTTCTCTTTTTTTTTTTCAAAGGTTGTGGATAGCCGCTCTGGAATTTTGCCTTATGTGAATCAAATCCTCGCTATTCTCGACAGAACTCTGCACTTAACGTGCCGGGAGGGTAGCAGAATATCTACTAAAATTTTACATCGCCTTTTGTTTTCTCTGACGAGCGTAGGGCCCATGGAACATCGAGCTTTAAATCATTCATACGATAAACACGTCAAGGATTATTTACCCATAAGGGTAAGTCGATGAGCTTTTAGCAGCTGACCTTTTAATAGTATATTCCACTACTAGGGGCGAAAGTGCCGTTTGATTATTAAAAAATTAATTTTTTTTTTTTTTTTTTTGTTAAATTTTAGGATTGGGGTCGACCCGGAAATATTTACAATTTAAATTTAAGGTGGCACGTGCCAAACGAAGAGGAAGTAAAATGCGTTCAGGAAATAATTTCAAAATATTTGCCTTTCGAATTGAATCGGATCAACAAACACATCGATGGCGAATGCGAATTATCCAGGGAAGAATTGCTTAATTCGCTAAATGTGGTGTTAGGGACTTTGGGATCTCAGTTTGTTTTACCGTTATGGACTGAGGAGCCGTTAGTTTTGTAAGAGATTATTTTGTTTAAATTTCCCGGGATTTTGTCCTTGGAAAGGTTAATTTTTAAATTAAAACTAAATTTTTGATTTTTTTTTTTAAAGGTTGCCAAGTGCGTTGAGAATGACACCCAATGCAATCACATTAGGCGTTAAAGGAGAAATCAAAATGCCGGACGGATCGAATATTCGTTTGGTTTTAGCTCAACTATGGATCGTTTGCAAAAGAAAATTTTGGAATGCGCGGAAGATGACACGAAATCTCTGTTCGTCGTGATACAAGTAAATATCAGATTTTTTTTTTTTTTCTGAAATAAAAATTTAAAAATAAAAATGAAAATAATTTATGTTTTTTTGTTTTAGATTTACGAGAATTTATTGCTGAACAAAGTCAGAGGTGGAACCGATTTCGATGGTCACTGGAAACATTTTAAAATGGTTAAAAAAGTTTTAGAGGATCGTTTGGTCGGGCGGAAAAGGCACATGAGAGCCCTTTTGATAGACAGAGCGGTTTTACAACACGAATTACGAGCCGAAAAATCCGTTTCGTTTTTGACCAACACCCATAAAATGATCATGCTGAATTTACTTGAGCTCAGCTGCAGTCATTACAGCGAAGTTAGGTCAAAAGCTCAAAACGTCCTGTTTCACGGGATCAATAATTTTTCGTATTCGTATACTGTTTTAATCCCTCAGTTAGTTCAAAATTTACAAATGGATACTGTAGATCATCACGAAAGATTTAAGGTAAGAAAATTTGGAAAAATGCTGAAAATTTAAAATGTTTTTTTAATTAATTCTTTTTTTTTTAGGGATCCCTTTACGTTTTATTGGGACCAAAGCAAAGTCCGGTTGTGACGAGGCACGACTGGGAAATGCTCCTGAAAATGTGGCCGGCCATCGTTAAGGCGAAGCCATCCGAAAAACTTTCCGTCGTCAGATTGTTAGACGCCATCGTTAAAAATGTACATAAAAATTTTCCTACGATTACGATTAGTTTAGATATACCGGATAGTTGCGTCGAAAAAGCTAGGGTTTTGTGGGAACATCAGCCACGGCCGGAAGTGCCTTCGGCCACCGTGGAGGAGATCCAACGAGGGAAAAATTCGTTGGAGGAAAAAAATAAACGCAATTTAGAATTGTACTTATCTCTTTTAGACTCTTTAATGGATGCTATTGAGGAAAATAATTTGTAAGTGAAAAAGAATAGAGAATAAGTAGAATATGTCCGTTAAAAAAAACCGTGAAAAAAATGTCGGTTGATTTAAAAAAATTTCCGTATATTTTAAAAAATGTACGTATATTTAAAAGATTTTGTAATTAACCCTGGAAAAAAATGCATCCGTCAATTTAAAAAAATTGTTCGTATAAAAAAATGTTTTATTTTTGTTTTTCGCAGGCATTGGCGTTATCATTCCATGGCTCTTTGCTTCATTCGTGATTTAGTACATCCAGATATCCCTTATCCAGCTAGAGTCGTTAAAACGTTTCTACACACCATCATAAACGATTCTTTGGAGTTAAGAAAGGTAAGAATTATTTTTGAAAAAATTTAGACTGGGATCTGGGGGCATATCTCAACGTAGGACTACGTCTTTGGGGTTAATATTGCTAAATAAACAATGAAACGATTAAAAAACTTTAAGGCATTTTTTTTTTTTTTTTGCTCGTTTTTATGTCTAAATTTCTTGTAAATTTTTTAAAACATTTCTTGTAAACTTTTTAGAAAATTTCTTGTAAACTTGTTGTAAATTTTTTAGAAAATTTATTGTAAATTTCTTTTAAATTTTTTAGAAAGTTTTTCGTAAATTCTTTAGAAAGTTTTTTGTAAATGTTTTAAAAAATTTCTTGTAAATTTTTAGAAAATTTTTTGTAAATTTTTTAGAAAATTCCTTGAAAATTTTTTGGGAAATTTCTTGTAAATGTTTTAGAAAATTTCTTGCAAATGTTTTAGGTAGTAAATTTCTTGCAAATGTTTTAGAAAATTTCTTGCAAATGCTTTAGAAAATTTCTTGTAAATTTTAAAAAATTTCTTATAAATTTCTTGTAAATTTTTTAGAAAATTTCTTATAAATGTTTTAGAAAATTTTACTTTAAAAAAAAGCAAAAATTTGAAAAAAAGTTTAATAAAATTTACAAGAAATTTTCAAAGTCTTTTCTTTCGTTTATGTCGTCTAATTTTACTATTAAAAAAGGACAAAAGTTGTAGAAAAATTCTCTGGTGCGAACAGACCGACACCCGGACAGGCAGATTTCCCCTGGGCCGAGCCCCAAGACGTAGTCCTACGTCAAAACTCAAATCGGATTTACTGATTTTATTCTTTTTTTTTTTTCTAGATTGCAATAAGAAGTACCGTTCATCTACTAAAGCAACAAAAAAGACCTCACAAAAAAGTAACTGTCAATTTGGAAAATTTAACCAGCGAACCCCTACCGGAGAAATTAACCCCCGGAGTACGACCGGATAATTTATGGCTTCAGTACAAAGCGGAATCGAAGCCCGTCACCCGGGAAGAATGGGAAAAACCGAGATACGTTCACAAGTCCACCATCGGATATTATCAGTGGCCGACGGAACTAAAAGTTTACGCTCCGTCTGACGAGCAGCCTCCTTTGGACCGGGACGAAAGCGAAATGAAACCGGAAGAAAAGGAAGTTTATTATTTTTTTTCGAACCCGGAAAACGTCGACAAATTGATAAAATATTTCTCGTTGGAAGAGAAAAAGGGGAAGGATAAATTCAACGGGTTTAGATTTTTGTTGTTCAAAGGATTGTTTCGGAATCACGGGGATACGTTTTTGAACGTTTTCAAACCTCACCTGGAAAAGCTGGTCGTCGATAAGCACGAAAGCAGTCAGAGGTGCGCGGCGGAAATCATCGCGGGGATCATACGGGGGAGCAAACATTGGTCTTTCGAAAAGGTCGCATCCCTGTGGCAATTTTTGGGTCCGTTAATCAGGGTCGCTTTGGCGAACATGACGGACGAAACCGTGGCGGACTGGGGGATTTGTTTCGCAACCGCCTCGGAGAATCGGGATCCAAACAGGAATCACTGGCTTTTGGAGGTTTTGATGGAAGATCCGCTAAGGGACGAGTCTTCTTATTTAGGCTGCGGGTCAGTACATTTTTTTTTAAAAAAATGGGAATTATTAATGGAAAATTTCTCCGCTAGAGGCGCTGAGTATCTTAAGCGATTTGTTAGTGATGGCGATAGTTTTGAATATATCGATATTCCGATTATCGATATTTTAATAATTTAGCCCTTTGCTTCCCGATGGCCCTCCTGGAGGGCCATTAGGTATTTCTTGCCGGATAAATTAATTTTTTAGTAAAAAATTATGAAAGACATGTTTCCAGGGGTAATTTGAGCCGCCGATTCCGAATCTGAAGTCAAAATTCTGAAAAAACTAAAATCCAATATGGTGGAGTCGTTTAATTTTTAATAATTTCTTTTTTTTGCGCCATATTGGATTTTCCGAGCGGAATCAGTTTATTCTGACGTCAAATTTGAAATCAGCGGAGTCGAAAACGTATAGAGAGTCGTTTTCCCGATCATTTTACGGAAGAAAACAAATTTGGTGCTTTTTTTTGTATTGCATGTATGTATTGCGGGTTGCATATACTGAAAATTGGTAGGCGCCATTTATGGGGTTTAACGCATAGTGCGGGCTCCTAATGTGTTGTAGGTTAACTTTAAGTGCGAAATCATGAAAATAAAAAACATTTGGGAAATTTTCTTCGATTTTCCGGGAAAATTTTCCGAAATTTGGCAATTAAAGGGTTAGATAGCAATATATCGAATATCGAAAAGAAAATTGATATATCGAATATCGAAAAACATCGATATATCGAATATTGGAAAAAATCGATATATCGAGTATCGAAAAAAAATCGGTATATCGAATGTGGGAAAAAATCGATATATCGAATGTGAGAAAAAATCGATATATCGAATGTGGGAAAAAATCGATATATCGAATGTCGAAAGTAAAATCGATATTTTTTTCCCTCGATATATCTATAAATTATTGCCATCACTATTATTATTTTTGCTGATTTTAAGCCCCCTCCGGCAGTAAACAAAACTTTAGAAATCAACGATAGATTTTTAATAATCCTTTTTTTTTTTTTTTTTCAGGCGCCTTTACGCTTTGCAAGGAGCTTTGAACCAACAAGAGTGGAGAGTCGCAGAGTTATACAAAAGGCTCCTGGACTATTTCCGGCCTTTTTTGAACCATTCGTTCGAAAACGTGAGGGAAAGGGTCGCAAGCGTTTTGACCAATATTTTCCAACCGGACATCAAGGTCCCCGAGGGGAAAACTTTAGGCCCTCACGTTAAGGATTTCATGGAGGAAGTCGCAGCGGAATTAAACGTTTTGTATTCGTTAACGATCATGAAGGATAAAAAAACGGAGAATCATGTAATCGTTAGTGAAATCGCGAACAAATTAGAGAATGTACAGATAACGGAGAAAGGAGAGAATTTGATTAACGGAATGGATAAGACGATTGCTGCGAAAACGGAAGTGGCGCTAAGGTTGTTCAAAACCAGTAAGTATTTTTTATTTTTAAAAGGTAGCAAAGGAAGTACTTTGCCAGATTTTTACACTTTGTTAGCTTATGGCGCTACCTGGAGTATTCAGCTATAAGCTCAATACCCGCCATCTATCGAAAAATATTAAAACTAATTTTTTCTGTTTTTTTTTTTTTTTTTTTTTTTAGTTTGCAGATGGATTACCGCAACTCTGTCACGGTCGCAAGGAGGGGCTTTGCCGGAATTTTACTCGATTTTCCCGTTGATTTGCTTATTAGAAAGTTACGATCAAGACGAGGAATTAGGGAAACTCTGTGCGATGACTTTATCCTGCCTTGCCCAATCTAGCACGGCGCCTCATCATGTTCCTGTCGTATTTTCCTCGATAAGACAAGTAAGGGATTGCGTTAAATTTTTAGAGAAAAAAAAAAAAAAAAAAAAAAAACTAATAATTTTTTTTTTGGTTTAGGTGGCTGAAAGCGGGTCGTCCAGGGCAAGATTGACTGTAATCGATTTTTTGCAAGTCTTTACTTTCCACAACATGTCGGTGCTTTTGAGCAAGCCTGAATGGGTCGACGAAACGACTGATATCGTTTTGAAAATGTTGGAGGACGAACGGTTGGAAGTGAGGGTGAAAGCGGCCGAATCCTTGGGCGGTTTGCTTCATTGTGATTTTATTAGTGATACGGAAAAGCTTTTGGTGAGCTTCAAAATTTTTTTTGTGCTTAAATTTTAATTTTTTTTTTTCGTTTAGATTGAATTAACTCACTATACTTTTTTTTTCAGGTGGAATTTAAAAAGAAAGCTAACATCAAAATAAAGAAAAAAGATACCAACACAACAAAACTCAACGAAAACATTCGTCTTCGTCATTGCGGGATTTTAGGGTTATGCGCTTTTATAAATTCATCTCCTTACGACGTCCCGGATTGCGTCCCTGAAATATTTTTCGTTTTGGGGAATCATTTAAATGATCCGCAACCTATTCCAGTAAGTCTCCGGCTTGAAAAAAAAAATCGTAAATCTTTCAGTTTTTATTTAACTTTTTTTTTTTTTAACTTTTCAGAGCACAATTAGAAAGACGTTAAACGACTTTAAGCGGACGCATCACGACAACTGGGAAATCCATAAATTAAAATTCACCGAAAGACAGTTAGAAGTATTAAATGACTTAATCGTTCCACCATCGTATTACGCGTGATTATTGTACAAAGGATAGCGAAAGTCCTATGATGCCTTATACAATATATATATTTTTTTCACCGGAGTAGCTTTCAGGGTGACTGTTTTAAACGATAATACGGTATAGAATTTTTTGTTGACCGAAAAAATAGTATATTTATAAGGAATGGACAATTTATTCAATTCCTAAAAGGTACAACCTTTATTTACCTTTATTTTAGTTTTAGAGAAAATTTTTTAATGAATTATTTATGAGGACTGCAGCAGTCAGGGATGTTTACGTGTTGTGCACTTCACTCGTTAGTTTATTTTTACTTTATGGTGGTGAATTAACCAGAGTAATCCCTTTCTGTTACGGACTTGCATCGGTTTTTTGTTATATTCTTGATATTTTAATTAAGAACTTAAAAAAATCATTTAAAAAAAAAAGAAAAAATTTTATTATAAAGACAATACCCTATTTGATTTTTTTTTTTAATGGATTGGGAAAAAATTTGTGTTTCGTAAATTGGAAACGCTTATTTAAAAAAACGTGATAACATTATAATCAATTTATTTTGAACGAAATTTATAGTTAATTAATTTTTTTTCTTAAGTCACCTAAAATTCCACCATCATCATCATCATGGGGCGTAGTACGTGACAACAGCATACCCGGTTTCCTCACAATTTACGGTATAGAAATGAGGATTTGCAATGTGAGCACAAGTGAGAAGTAAACTTTTAAAAAAGTTTTTAAAATGTTATGAATTTTAAAACAACAGATATTTAACATCATTCGATGAACGATTTCTTTTATATAAAACAAGTTACTAATACATAAAATCGTAGCAAAGAAATATTTTATTACCTGACTTCAGGTTGTTTTTCTTTTCCTTGTTCCATTTTAAACAGGAATTTTTTTTCTTGGTGTTAGACCCAATCTGTTGTTGTCTTCTCACTCATGTACAGTCAATCAACGATGGCACCAGGTTGTTTTTCAATAATAGGCCTATTTCCTGAAATTAAAAATTTATATTAATTTTTTTTTCTTTTTTTTTTTTTTTAGGGAGAAAGGATGAGGGTCAATAAGGCCGTTTTTTGGGCTAAATTTTTTTTTTCGTGAAATTTGATCCTTGAGTCCTGGTAAATGATTCCCCAAAAGAATTTTCGATTTCGGTCGTCGGAACCCTTAATATTCGCCTAAAACCATGATATTTTATTAAAGCAAATTTTAAGGATCAGCATAGGAATTAAAAAATTTTATTGCGGCAGGGAAGTACTCCTACCTAAGACCTTTTAAGGGTATTTTTTCATGTCCCGAAAAATGTGCAGAACCCCCTTAAAAGCGGCAATTTTAGGTGTTTTTATTTTTTTAAACACCGTTCTTCCAAGGATTTCTGAAAACTGCATACAATATATTATAGCTTGCCCTAAGATAAACCCCACGTAATTTTTCCCGTTTGCGAATCCAATGGAATCCATTTGAAAAATGCATAAGACGCGGTTTTTACGGCCTATTTGAGCTCCCTGGTAGTCAGATCTGAATTTTTTTTAAAAAACATCATTTAGGAGTGACAATTAATCGATTCCAGCCATTATCCCGTTCCATCCATGATCAAGTTATCTTAAAAAAAACTTTAAAAAATTATAAAAAATCACTTTGCATTTGATGTGTTCCATAACAAGTTTTTGAAAATGAAATGTGAAAAATATAAACGATATATGTATTTCCTTCTATTTTTTGTATTCAATTGTTATTTTAGATGCAAGACATCATTTCTGAAGGGTAAATTAAAAATACCAACTAACTTAATACGAAAAAAGAAGGAAATATACAGATTATTTATAATTTTAATATTCCATTTTCGAAAACTTGTTATGGAACACATCAAATGCAAAGTGATTTTTAATAATTTTTTAAAGTTTTTTTTAAGATAACTTGATCATGGATGGAACGGGATAATGGCTGGAATCGATTAATTGTCACTCCTAAATGATGTTTTTTAAAAAAAATTCAGATCTGACTACCAGGGAGCTCAAATAGCCGTAAAAACCGCGTCTTATGCATTTTTCAAATGGATTCCATTGGATTCGCAAACGGGAAAATTACGTGGGGTTTATCTTAGGGCAAGCTATAATATATTGTATGCAGTTTTCAGAAATCCTTGGAAGAACGGTGTTTAAAAAAATAAAAACACCTAAAATTGCCGCTTTTAAGGGGGTTCTGCACATTTTTCGGGACATGAAAAAATACCCTTAAAAGGTCTTAGGTAGGAGTACTTCCCTGCCGCAATAAAATTTTTTAATTCCTATGCTGATCCTTAAAATTTGCTTTAATAAAATATCATGGTTTTAGGCGAATATTAAGGGTTCCGACGACCGAAATCGAAAATTCTTTTGGGGAATCATTTACCAGGACTCAAGGATCAAATTTCACGAAAAAAAAAATTTAGCCCAAAAAACGGCCTTATTGACCCTCATCCTTTTCGGGGGTTAAATCTGGTTGACGACTGGCACTGGTCTCCAACAGGTACGTTATTGGCCCAGTGAGTAATTAAACTTTAAATGGACTTTTCCTTTTTTTTTAAAATGGATTTGTAAAAAGTAATGTTGATTCCAGGCTTGCACTGGATAGCAGCCTCATATTAAATGAAAATTTTGTGAACGATTTTTTTTTTTTTTTATTCTTTTTTCTGGATTTAGTTAATCAACCATTTCTCCAATTACGATTATATAGTTTATTTGACATTGCGGTCGGAAACACAGGTATGATAGGAACAACTTTTACAATGAGGTTAAGATGATCGTATTAGTAGTTCCTACAATCCCTTGTTAGAGGGAGGGAGTGTCGGTGGTCACCCATCCATTAACTGACCGTGCTCAATCCTGCTTAACTTCATTGATCACTCTGTTGCTAGATGGAACGAGTCACCAATTCGACCCCGAACGATGTTTTTATTATTAATTGCATTGAACGATCCAGTGTTAAATGAGGATCTTGGAGATCGAGTAGAGGAAATCTTTCAAGGGCTAGGATCAATGTGCAACTTGATGCATCACAACGGCCTGACTTACCTCGTAAGTAGAAACGTTTGATAATTACAATTAAGCTTAACAAAGAAAAACAATAGTTATCTATGTCGATAACAAAAATTACCATGTTACAAATTTAAAGAAGTACAATTTAATCAGAGACAAAGAAGTCATAATTCAAATGCTCATTTTTTAAAATTAATTTAAATTATAATTTTAAAACAGAATTAATCTAATTTAAGTTTTGTATATTTTCTTTTATATTTTTATATCACCTGAAAGTTCCATAAACAAGAATATTATTTCAGAATTCAAGTCCAATCTGATAACCAATATATTTTCTTGTTATGGTTTAGCACCTCTCTAAAAAAAATCTTTATGAAACTCTTTTAATCTTCCTTTGTCCATAAAAGTTCCACAGGATACAAATTACTATCACAGATTTACTTTATTTGTTATTTTCCAACCCTTTAAATTCTCGACCTAACAAATAAATTTCAGATGATTCTGTTTGAGATGCTTTTGGCTTAACATAATGCATTTTGTTAAAAAACCTCTTTATTTCATCCGCTATTTTAATATGTTGCCCTTCCCACATTTTTATTAACAATCCACCAAAAGGTTTTAAATTTTGTACTGCAAAAACTAAGGCAGACAATGCTAACTGGTATGAATTTTCTGCGTCCATGTCCTTCATACCTGTTGCTGGTGGTGACATATCACTTAATACTAAATTTAATTTTTGGTTATTTAAAATTTCTAGTATTTTATCCTGCGATGATTTTACTGTAAAATCCATTTTTGATAAAATAAAAGCTCCTTCTATTGGATATACTGAAGATAGGTCTATAGAAATAACTTTTCCTTGCTTCTTTTTAACATCTAGAAAAAATAAATAAATTTATTTAAATTCTCTATTTTGGGGTTATGATTACATTCTTTTTACCTGCTCCATTTGAATTGATCCTATCAACTATGACTTGTGTCCATGAACCAGGAGCAGCTCCTAAATCTATAACATTTTGCCCAGGGTGTAACAGTTTATATCTGTCATCTATTTCTATTAATTTAAAAGCGCTCCTACATCTGCAATGAAAAAAAGTAAAGTGAGGTTAAGAGTCAAGATTTAAAAATTTTTTTAATGTCAGTTAATACCGATAACTTTTTCTTTTGGCTAATTCAACGTAAGGATCCTTGTTTCTCCTTTCAACCCATTCATGTGAACTCAGACTTTTATTTCTAGAAACAGAACAAAATTGAAATAAATATTTACTTTTTTTCAAGATTAAAAACCGACTCGGCGACGCCATTTTTTTCTTCTTCCACGTTTCGCAGTTTCGCAGCCGAAAGCTGGCGACACTGTTAAACTCACCTTCGACGATAAAGAGAATTTTGTCGTCATTTAAGTACCGACAGTTTTAGAACGTAAAACATTTCTGTAAAGTGGAGTTACCGAAACTTTTTTTTAAAAAATATGAGTAGAAATATTAAGAGAGGAGCCTTGATCGTATTCGAAGGATGTGATAGATCTGGTAAATCGACACAATGTAGGAAATTAGTAAAAAAAATTGGTGAATTAGGTCTTCCAGTGCAGTTGTTACAATTTCCAGGTAACAAAGTGAGGTTATAAATCTTCATTTTAATATAGCCGCCAAAATAAAAACTGAAAATTAAAAATTGGGGATTAATTTTTTGCTTTCAGATAGATCAACTGCTACTGGTAGCATAATCAATAATTATTTAGAGAAAAAAGAGGAATTGACTGATCAAGCCATTCATTTAATATTTTCTGCTAATCGCTGGGAATGCGAGTAAGAATAAATGAAACACATTAAACTACTGTATACTCAAGAAAGTTTTTTCTTTTATAGGCCAAAAATAAAACAGCTGTTATATGAGGGAACTACTTTAGTTATTGACAGGTATTCATTTTCTGGAGTTGCTTATTCAACTGCTAAACCTAACTTAAATTTTGAATGGTGCTGTAAACCTGAAGAAGGATTGCCAAAGCCTGACCTAGTATTTTTGCTGAATGTGAGTGAAAAAGTATTATTAAGTCGGGCTGGCTTTGGAGATGAAAGATATGAAAAATCTGAATTTCAACAGACTGCTCTTAAGAACTTATTAAAATTGAAGGATGATACGTGGAAGGTATGTTTTTAATTCTTGGATGATTGTTTTTTCGTGATTAAATTGAAATAAATTAAGCTTTTTCTTTTTTGTTGTTTTTTAGGTGATAGATGCTGATAAAGGAATAGAGGAGATTCATGAGGAAATTACTTCATATGCTGAAGAGGTAATAGACAAAGTTCAAAATACGGAATTAAAAGTGCTTTGGTAAGTGTAACAAATCATGTATCATTCCGTCTGCATTTTTACTTTTTGATCTGTAAATATTCTTATTGTATCTTATTTTATAAAATTGATATTTTTTATACAAGTAATATTAGATAATCCTGTATATTTTTTTACGAGGATGGAACTCTTTATAATCATGAAATTATAATGGATCTTAAAACGAAATAAAGTGATATAGGAATAAAGGTTGTGGTTTTTAATTTTTTTAATTTTATTTATATTTCAAGTATATCACACTAGGGCATTACGCATATTTTTTAAATTTAAATTTAAAAAAAATAAAAAGAAAATTCAATAAATTAGTTTATGAAAAATTTATTTCAAATTATGACAGGATTTCTTTCAATAACCTCCTAATTTTCAAGCCCCTTGTTTTTGAATAAAAATATTTTGGTTGTTATATTTTAAAAAATTCTCAATAAGCGTTAATGTAAAATGCAAGGCAAAAAGCTTCTAAAAATGATGAACCCTTTTTATTTACTTATGTCCTTTAACTGATGCCGTTTGAATATGGTTTTGGACAGACATTTTTGTTCCTCTTGCACTAGATGGCATCGGTTTTTTAATGCTAGAATTAGGTTTATTATGAAGCATAGTAGCACATTTTGGTATGTGTCGATCAGCTGCACTTTGATTAAACTTCCTTCCACAATGAGGACAAGGAACATAATCTGAATAATCTGAAGGTGGTGGAGGTGGCAAATCTGATAGTTTCCCTCCTTTCTGTAAATGCACCTGCATTTCTTTGGCAGCTCTAATGCTATTTATAAAATCTTCATGCTTTTTGCGCCAATTTGTCTGCATTAATTGTTTAGGTTTCTGCAAATAAAAAGAGTGAAAAATGATTATGTTGTTTTATAAAAAAAAGGCAAACAAAACATTTTTTATTTACCGGTACTATTGTAGTTGTTGGTTTACCACCTTTCTTGTAATATTTTTCAGCTTCTGTTCCTTTTACCCTTTGCTGTAAAATGTCAAAAACTTTCCGTTTGGAATTTGCTGACTTTTGGCATATTGTCTCATGTTTGGCAACTCTGTCAGGAGCAAAATGTCTTCCACAAATTCTGCAGTCAACTAAATCAGATGGACCTGTTGATGATTTTCCAGAGTTCTTAAAAAGGGGCATCCTTGTTGTAGGTGGTTTTTGAGAGTTTGATGTCGACGATGACTGCCGAGGAACTGAAGTTCGATTTGTCGGTAATGGGGGCATAGCCTAAAAATGATAAAAATTAAAACTCAAACACATTTGTTATTATGAATAAAATTAAAGTTGTGGTTACCTTAATATAATTACTGCAACATCTTAAAATTTGGAATTTTCATTTAAATAAATATATAAATATGATTCTGAACTAAATAAACAAAAACTATCATTTGTTTCTTGTTTTGAATTTTAACCTAGTACGGAATATTGGAAACTTTCATTTCCTGACCTAAGTAAACAAGTAAGTAAAATTATTAAAACAAATATAATCTTAGCCGTAAACTGCTCTTTGGAATTGTCTATATATTACTACAAGCATCTAGTAAGAATAATGTATGGGCTGAACCTAGCAATTATAAAAAATTCAGGGGAATTTTAAAAAATGAAAAAAGAACAAATAAATTGCGCGTTATTTTGGCAGGTACAAGGGATGACGAAGCTAAAACCACGTCTAATCCAACGAGCATTGGCCTTTTTCCTAGTTGATTTTTGGTGTTTTTCAAATATTTTTAGTTGAAAAAAGTTCGTCTTTAGTCACCTTTTAGCGTTTGTCCTAAATAAAAGTGCGATGGAAGATTATTTCCTTACAACTTCCACCGCTTGGGGCGCCACCGTCGATTATTCAGGACATACACATCATTAAAATCATGCTATATTACTTGCTCTGTGTGCACATAGCCTATACCGAAAAAGGAAAACAATGCAACGGGAATGCAAACAAATGCCATTGGGATTGAAGCATGGTTTCACTATGGGATTGAAGGTACTGTTGACATTTTAACACATAAATAGTTTTAGTTTGATGTTTAATTTATTATTACTCGATTCATTTCCTACGAAATCCAATGAAAGAAAGATGGCTTTTTTCGAGCCGTTTTTGTAACCTTATGTAACATATGATGAAATGCTTTAATTAATCATGAACGATTGGACCTAATTAGTTGTGACCAGTTTCATTTACCATTGTGGACAATAAGTTAAAAACCAATGGACTAATAGCATTATATTCCGCAGGTTCCCTTAGACTGATTGTAGGAAATAGTGCTTTACTGCCAAGCAATGCAATTATAAAAATGTACACCCTTGTTTTTGGATTTTATCTGAACACTGAAAAACTCAATATGGCTGCCATCATTTTTAGTTATGCTCTGTATTTACTTATCTAAATGCTCTTCATTGTTGATCAGTACTGTGTAATCAGCGTTGATGGGGAATCCATTAATTACCATATTGAATGGAAAGAAAAAAGGTGTCAAACAAATATGATAATAGTAATTCTTATTTTTATATTTATAAAAATTTTTAATTCTTTTCTTCGTTAATGACTTGCTTACTGCAATGTTACATTTTAAAAAAATAATTAAGTATTTGTTGAATTTTGTTCAAATAAAATTTTTAGAAAACAGAAGCAAAATCGGAAATATTACAATATGTTTTTCAAGGAAATCCTGTCTCGCTGTAAATAAGAGATATCAGTGTGCGGGGGAGAAGAAAATGCCAAAATAGGGAATTGCAATATTTAAAAAGAAAGTTCCATGTCCAAATAAATTGTTGCTAGCAAAAATTGGAAACTGAATTAAATTACGAGATTAATATTGTAAATGATGTCCAATCTTGAACTTATGACTCAGGCACACTTTTAAAAAGGTTAGAGACAATATACAGTTCTTACAGCTTTTGGATTCATATCAACAGCTTCAGAGCTTTTTGCAACAATTGTATATCAGGGAATGAGACCTCTTTCATTGAGGTTAACAAATCATTTTTTTTACATTATCTGCATCCAACAAAAAAAATTATGATTTTTTAAAATGATTTCTCTTTAAATCTGCATCCGATTAAGCTTCTAAAACTTAAAACGACAATATGTCGTTTGAAAGCATGAATCATGCTTATAACAGTACTTTAATTTATTACAACTTGTTATGTCAGCTAAAGTCAAGATCAAATTTACATATACGACAAAAGAAAAAAGTTGCCATGATTCATAATTTAATAGTATATCAAGACCTTGAATGGAATCACCCGTCTACCGCTTTTCATTACTCCTATAAGGTTTCCTTGAACCAATAACGATCATGAATCACGGTGTCGTTTACATGACGGAAAGTGAAATAGAATCTGACATTTTGATGTTGCGGTAGACATTGAGTTGAGTTTGGAGGATTCATTTACCGTGTTATACACGAAACGCAAATGAATTTCGATCGTTATTATCGAACTAAATGTTTTCAACCGCTTATCGGCTAAACTCGGGTTCCAGAGATGTCGCTCTGGGGGTGACTCCCCTCAAGCTGTTTTGAGAAAGCGATCATTTAATCGTTTGAATACTCCGCTATTAAATCTCTGCTTTTTAAAAAAAAAAGTTAAAATTGACCGTTTGAAGTTAAAACTCACGTTGTTAAAAAAGTTAGCAAAAGTCGAGAAACGCTTTAAGTAAAAAATTATTTTATTGATAAAATTTTGACAGTTTAAGCTTCTATTTATTTTATTTTATTTATTTATTTATTTATTTTTTGTTATGAGTGAGATTGTTGATCTCTTCGTTTTTTTTTTTTTTGTTTTTTCCCATTGAGTGGCTAACAAATTTTTTAGTTAACAAAAAAAAGCTGGCCGTACGGTCATTGTTTATCGATTTCGTTAAATGTGATACACTCAGAGAAAGGAAATGTTTTGAACAAGTTCTGACTTGCAAAAAAACCGGAAGGTTTCGTAGCATAGAAAAAATTTGTCGCGATAACCGACATGTTGTTTCTTGATAAGATATTTTTATTGTTTTCGCATGATTTTTAAGAAAATGTTTTGTCACAAGGAATTTTTACTTTAGCATTAGGTAGCCATTTTTTTTTCTGAATGTAACTTTTTCTGGTTTGGGTTTGAAATGCCCTGATGACTACAAGGTTGCTGCTACAATTATGATTTGAATCGAAGAAGAGTCAAATACCTATGTTTAGCTTTTGGGTGAATATTCTTCTTGCTTATTTCTTCTTTCTTATTCGTTCAAATTTGGGTAAAATTTAAATTCGGCATTAATCGTTTTGGAATAAAAACTTGCTGCGGCCTTTTGTTGAAAATGAAGCTTAACAACTTTGTTATCAGCTTTGTTTCGGAACCGGATATGTCCATTATTGCAATTTATATTCAGTCACAAGATTTTTTTTTTTTTTTTAAATTTAATCTGCTTTTAACAAAAATGGTAATCGGTACTGCACTGTGACAGGTTTGAACAAGAATTATTTCTTATGGATGTCCATTGGAACTACGTCAGATTTGAAGTATTTTTTTTAAAAGAAATGGAAATGTCTGATCAGAATGTTAAAGATAAAAGTGCATTTGGTTTCCGATTGAATGAGCTTTTTTTTTTTTTTTTTTTTTTTTTTTTTGTCAATTAATTTTTATTTTATTAAATGATAGTGGTAATAGCATTTGTAACGGCACCATAATGTTGCAATTTTCGGTGTGAATTTTTTTTTTTTTTTTTCAGAGAAATGTCAGGACAAAGTAGGAATGTTGAGTATAGGGTTAGCTCAGGAGGTAAAACGATAGGCCGGCAATCGAAAGGTCCAACGTTCAAGCTCTCATACATGAGTCAACTTCGTTCGATACAATTTTCTATGAGTTATTTTATTTTCTCCTCAAAAAAATTAATAGCCATTTTCTTCAAGTTTTATGCATTTTCACGTTTTTTTTTTCACAAAATAAATTTGAAAGAAAGTGCTGGCTTTGAAGGCTAATTTTATTTTTAAATTTTAAAATAAGTACTAATTTGAAGTTAGGAAATTAAAAAAAAATGTATTAGCTAGCGTTTAGCTGCCTTCCGTACGATTTTTCCTAAACTAAATTTTTAAATTTCCTAAAATTTTTTGTCCTAATATTATTTTTTCTAAAATTGATTTTCCTAATTTTTTTCCAAAAAAAAAAAAAAAAAAAAAAGTTCCTAAAAAATTATTTTTAAAACTTTTCAAAATAAAAAACAAATTGCCTCCGACAACTTTTTTTACCAGAACTGCAAAAATCGGAATCAAAATCGGAATCTACTATTTCAAAAGTAATCGGAATCGGCATCGGGATTCAAAAAAATGTTTTCGATTCCGATTGACTTAAAAGGCACGAGAATACCGTTGTTACAGTTAATCAATTTTGGTTTAAATCGGAATCGGAATTAAAATATTTATATCGGAATTAAATATTTATAATCAGAATTGAAATACAGTATTTGTTAGCTGGAATCGGAATCGGAATTGCAGCCCTGCTTGGCCTGCAGAGCAACGTTACAAGTTTTACTAACTTTTTTAGGGAAAAATATTTGGACATTTTTAGGAAAAAATATTTGGAAATTTTTAGGGAAAAATATTTGGAAATGTGAAAAAAACATTTTTAAAAAGTGATTTTAGGATTATTTTTCGTGTAGAAAACAATTTTAGGAAAATATTAGGAAAAAAAATTTAGGAAAGAAAAAAATGTGGAAAATTAGGAGGGTGTTATTTCGAGAAGATTGGTATCTCAGCTCGTTAGTTTAGAGGTTTAGTACAGCCCGGGCCAAACGGGATGACGGGGGTTCTAGTCCTCCATGGGTACGAGTTGTTAATTTTTCTCGAAAATTTCTTTCTATTACTGCTTTAGCTCATATTCTTGGCACATTTTATTTAAAATTTTTAAGGTATTGTTTTTGTTCATGTTGTCTAATTTTAATATTTAAAAAAATCGACGAAAATGTTAAAAAAAAGTTAAATCAAGTTTCAAGAAATTTTTAAGCCCTTGCTTTACCAACTTTAAGTTTTTTTTGTAAAAGTTAAGATTCTTGAAAATTTACAAGAAATTTTCTAAGTCCATGCTTTCGTTCATGTTGTCTGATTTTAAAATAAAATTTTAACTTTAAATTTCTGGTAAATTTTTTAGCAAATTTCTTTTAAATTTTTTAGGGTGCAAATTCACTATGGAATGTTGGACCAAAATGTTGATACCACAAGTCAAGTTGGACAAACATGTTGTAACTTGTTGTACCAACGTGTTTGACAAACGAACGAATCGACTATTGCAGAATTTACTCCTAGGGTGCAAATTCACTATGGGATGTTTGATCAACATGTTGGTCCAACATTCCATAGTGAATTTGCACCCTTAGAAAATTTCTTGTAAATTTCTGGTAAATTTTTTAGAAAATTTTATTTTAAGAAAAACAGCGAAAATTTAAAAAATAGTTAAATAAAATTTACAAGAAATTTTCCAAGTCCTTGCTTTCGTTTGTGTCATCGAATTTTACTATTAAAAAAGGTTAAAAGTTAAAAAGAAATTCTATAGTGCGAACAGACCGACACTCGGACAGACTGATTTCCCCAGAACCGAACCCCAAGAGGTAGTCCTTCGTCAAAAATGTATTAGCTAGCGTTTAGCTGTTTTGAAAAAAAAAAAAAAAAAGAAAATCACGAAAATTATGTCGCTAGAGGTCAAAAACCAGTGAAGTTTGGGGGTTGGGTTGGGGACCGGCGCAAAGATTAGATAATTTTTACGTTAAGACGAAAAAACATGTTTTTATCTTCTGCAAGAGTCTTATGCCATAACTATTGGTAAAAGTGATAGTTCTAAGCTTATGTTTAAAAAAAAAATATTGTTCGATATTTTAATTGTCCAGCTTAATAAAATAGTCCGGTCTGTGGAGGTTTTAATAATGAAAAAATTCGAGAAAGGAATTTTATTCCATAGAATGCTAGTATAAGATGTAAGAAACCTTGTGTGAAAAATGCGACCAAATCTGATCACGGGTTTGGCAGTTATTCCACAAAAAAGGTCCCAATTTTTCATTTTTCGAGTTATACATACCGATTTTTATAATCGGGGAAAAATCGCATTGGTATCATCTTATTCAGCGTAAAAATCTGCGTTGATTAGTTTTTTATTCGACTTTGTACGATAAATAGAAGCAAAGTTAAAAATTATTTCATGACTTGAAAAAAAACGGTAAAATAGCTCAAAAATGGCAACTTTTTCTATCTTAGCTTGCGCATCGAAAACGGTGCGTTGTACAAAAAAACTGGAAATGGGTGGTTAAAAGTACTTTTTAAGGCGAATAAAATGAGACCAAGTACGATGCTTTACGATGAAGTAGAGCCGACTTAGGAGAGGCTTTAGATAGGGTATTTTACTAATTTTTTTAATTTTAACGCTATATCGGCCTTTTATCGACGAAGAGGGACAGGATTTGAATTTTTTTGTGTTTTAAGTGTCTGAAATCTATGAAAATAAGTTACGTCATGTGGTTTGACAATTCCCAAATGCCAGGTCCATGTGGCGAATTGAAATAGTAAAATTTTGTGGCTAAAAAAGTTGGACAAAATTAAGAGTGGGGTGGTAATATTTGAATGATATTTCTCCATGCATTTCAAAGTGAAAAGGGAAGGGGCTAAAATAATGAATGACTTTGAAAATTTAGCAAACTTATTAAAAAGTATTTTATATACTGTACATATAGTGCATATATGAAACTTATATTTTTTCGTATTGGATATTCCTTACAACTTGGTAACTTTGATTGGAATGTTCGAAGTTTTGAAATATACTCTTCCAAATCTTGTTCATTTTTTTTTTACATCTTGCCTAAATTTCCTTTTTAAAGGCAGTGATGTCCATGCCATGGAGAAATATCATTCAAATATTTACCACCCCACTCTTAATTTTGTCCAACTTTTTTAACCACAAAATTTTACTATTTCAATTCGCCACATGGACCTGGCATTTGGGAATTGTCAAACCACATGACGTAACTTATTTTCATAGATTTCAGACACTTAAAACACAAAAAAATTCAAATCCTGTCCCTCTTCGTCGGATAAAAGGCCGATATAAGCGTTAAAATTAAAAAAATTAGTAAAATACCCTATCTAAAGCCCTCCTAAGTCGGCTCTACTTCATCGTAAAGCATCGTACTTGGTCTCATTTTATTCGCCTTAAAAAGTACTTTTAACCACCCATTTCCAGTTTTTTGTACAACGCACCGTTTTCGATGCGCAAGCTAAGATAGAAAAAGTTGCCATTTTTGAGCTATTTTACCGTTTTTTTTCAAGTCATGAAATAATTTTAACTTTGCTTCTATTTATCGTACAAAGTCGAATAAAAAACTGATCAACGCAGATTTTTACGCTGAATAAGATGATACCAAGCGATTTTCCCCGATTATAAAAATTGGTATGTATAACTCGAAAAATGAAAAATTGGGACCTTTTTGAGGAATAACTGCCAACCCGTGATCAGATTTGGTCGCATTTTCACCAAGGTTTCTTACATCTTATACTAGCATTCTATGGAATAAAATTCCTTTCTCGAATTTTTTCATTATTGCAGTGATTTTTAATTTCCACAAACCGGACTAAAATATATTTTAGGGATTACTTTTTTAGGACTTGAATCCTACTTAAATCGCGTAAAAATAATAATGCAATTAACAGTCGTAAGCTAAGTATTGGTATCCCATTAACGTCCCACGCTGGGAGATCATAACAAAAAGTGACGTCATTTTTTAACTGTCAAAAAGTATACGTACCTCGGAATTAGTATCTCTCTTAAAGGAATTGGTAATTTTTTTCTTTCCATTTTGCAATAAATGCTGCTGCGGCGTCACGGCCCCCGGCATAGGCGTCGCTTTTCTAACTGGAGATTTCAAACTTCCGTTCATTTGTTTCGGAGGTTTTGTCACAACCTCTTTCGCACCGTTCAATTGCCGCAACGGTAACCCGCTTTTCCCTTGCGCCGCCCCGTTCCTCATATTAGTTCTGTTGATATTAATATTATTCCCATTTCCCGTTACGTAGGTTTTATATTTCCCTGGGGGATCGGATTCCGTTTTTTGATTCATTCTAAACGACGTGCTCAGTCCGACGTTGGGTAATTTTTTAAAACCCCCCGGATTAATTACCGGATCATTATCTTCACTCACTCTCCCGGATTGATTTTCGTAAAATTGTCTTTTGTTGTTGAAACTCGCTATAAAATATTCGTCCCTATCATCGTTTTGCCGGTCGTATTTATCGTTCAGGTCGAATTCGTAGTGGTCGTCGATGACGTGAAAACTTTGCCCGTAATCCAATTCGTCCGAAAACAAATCGTTTTGACTCCCCCCGAAATACAAGACGTTCGATTTCCTCGTGTCGTTTCGCACTTGACTTTGAGTTCTTCTCACACCGATTTTCCGATTATTGTTGTTGTTTTCGAAATTCCGGTAATCCTCGAAGTATTCTTCTAAAATTCGGTCGTCGTCGCTTCGGTCTAAACTGGCCCCTCGTCTTGCCCAGGGATGTTTGGGCTGGACGAAACGCGGATTTCCCGGCGAATCCGCGTCCAAACTTTTGGTGCGTGTAGGCGCAACGTGTTTACCGATCGGTTCCAATGGATAACTTTTATCACGGCCCGTGATCGCAACGCCAGGTCTCGCTTCACTGTTTCCACGTCTGGACTGAAACATATGTCGTACCTTGCCCACTCCCACGGAAGAAGTTGAGGACACCGAGCTCCCTCCACTCTGCACCCGGCTGCCCACACGTTGCATCGCACGCTCTTGTTGCTGTTCATATAATTTGAGTAATTTCTCTTCTTTTTCTTGGAGTTGCTTTTGTTGAAATCTCGCCTGAAAAAAAAAAAGTGATTAATGAATTAACGTGATGAAAAGACTGCACGTGAAAATAATGGCTTCGGTCGGGACGAGATCATTATAACTGTATTTATGAAAAGTATGAATATTTGCTAATTGCTTGGTAATCTCTTTTTTTTTTTTTTTTCTCGTAAAACCCCTACGAATAAAGGAGATAATACGTTTTAAATGTCAGAATTATTGGTGTAGGTTGCACTAATGCATTACAGTTTATTACTTTTTAACTCTTTGGATTATTGCATTATTGTGCGAGGAGGATAATTGTCTCAACAGAAAACGACTGATCTAGATCAGGGTCGATTTCAGAACGTTTTCGAGTCAAACTTTTGTTGCCACAAATTTTAGAACCATTATCCAATTGAGAAATTTTGACTAAAGAAAGAAAAAGAGGCCACCTGAAAACAATAAGAGAAAGAAAGCAAGCGCAAAAAAAAAAAAAAAAAGTTTTTAAATAAAATTTTAGGTAAATTTAAAAAAAAATTTTTTTAATAATCAAAAATCATCGAAATTTTTGTTTCAAAAAATATTAATGATCCCCCTTAAATCCTCCGAGGCCTAATATTAGTCCACGTGGTCCTCTTTTTCAATAAAATTTTAACAAAAATCATGAAAATCTAAAAAAGTTTCTAAAATTCCTCCCCTTTTTTTTCTTAAAATTAGTCAAAAATTTACAATATTTTGTAAAAAATTTTCTTATAAATTTCATTGAAAATTAAAAAAATTTTTAAGGATCATAAACAATTTTTGATAAAATTTTCTTGAAAAATTTATATAAATTTTTTGGAATATTCGTTTTTTTATTTTTATTTTTGTTGTCCAAAACACCAAGAAACCGGACAGCCGGACACGACAAAGCCATCGTGGTGCGCCCTAAAACGTAGTCCTACGTCAAAAAAAAAAAAAAAAAAAAAGAAGAAAGATAAATGGGTACACTGGGAGAAAAGGGGGCATAAATTTTACCTAATTTTGGATTATTTGGGACTCCAGTTCATCCCAATTTTTTGCCAATTCCATACTAATCCGAAGATAAATAGAAAGTTTTAGGGCTTCAATTAATTTTTTTTTTTTCAAAACTGGATTGTCATTAAGAGCCGCCAATGAATGCCGCCATACTCTCAGGAAGGGGGTGCTTCAAAATTGGTTAAGACTGGCTTTGGGAAACTCCTCTTAAAGTTTTCTATGATTTGCCGGCATTGGCGAAAAAATTTTCTCCGCCGCCATAGCGAAATAAGAAAAAAAAATTTTTTTTTAACCCTGGGATATTACTAGAAATTCTGCCCGGGAAATTCCCGGGACCCAGAAAAATTTTCAATCCCAAATTGAAATTTTCCGAATTTTTCCCGTCGTTTTTAATGCCGAGGAAAATTCCATAAGTGAATCAGTGAATCACAAAATTAGTGAATCCACGGGAAATCCCGGGAATCACCAGGGATCCAAACAAATTTTAATTTTCCAAATCGCGGGAAATTAAAATCGTCTTTTCTTAATGACGGATAGTCCCGGATCCCGAATTCACTAATTTCCCGGGAAATCAGAATTAGAGTTTCCTCCCGGAAATTCCCGGGATCCCAAGCTTTTTTTTCCCGAAAAACCCAGGAACATTTTTTTCTTAACTAATCGAGAATCCTGCTTCCCGAGAATCGACTTTTTCTCATTTCCGAGAATTCCCGATTCCCGGGATCGAAAATTTTTTCCCTGGAATTACCCTAAAAAATTTTTTTCCTAGACGATTATCACCTGCGTTTTGTGATCCCTTCTTTTCCTTTGTCTTTCCTCATTGTAAAATCATCCATTTTCTTCGTACAAAAATAATTAAAAAAGAAAAAGGATCTTCCAGGAAAACCTGGATGCACAATATTTTACTGGATGTGACATAGATAAACTTACAACTTTAATATTCTTGTTTCGTGCCTCCTAAAAAAAAAAGGATCTTTCTGTTTCCTAAATGAGTTTTTTTTTACGAGGTCACTTATCGAAGAGAATATAAATCGTTGCATGTTGCCTGACTTTTTCAACTTTTCTTCATCAAATAAATACTGCAGTCCTTTACCTTATGAAAAAAAAAACTGCATTGTTTTTAATGCATGAGGTATATTCCCCCTCCGCACTTTTGATTGTAAACACCAGTGTATGCAGTTTCGATTTGCATATCAAATTGGGAAAACATCCTGAAAACCAATTTATTCCCAAAGAGTGGGCGAACTGTATTATTTGAGAAGAGCGGAAAGTGGGGAAAAAAAAATAATAATAATTCTCCGACTCTCAAATAAAAACCGAAAATTAATTCATTCATTATAAATCCCTTACATAGCCGTCACAGATATGATGACACGTGAATGAATTGATTAAAAGTTGATGAAGATATTAATTAAAAACATCCACACGATTTGACACGTTTCCCTTCACTTATTAAAAAAGGAATTATAAAAAAAAAAAAAAATAAAAAATAATAATAATGAGAAACGCTTTATCATCGTCTTTTTTAAATTTTTATTTGAAAAATCGTACGAAAAAAAAATGGTGGGAACTTAACTATTTATCCCGAATTCTTTCGGGTTGGCAAAAGAGGCATTTTATTCCAAATCCCGCGTTTCTCTTGTAATTAATCACCCGGCAAAGCTAAATTGACATTTATTAAAATATTAACCATAACAAAGTGAGATTTTTTCTTTTTTCATCCCATTTCGTTTTATTTAACAACAACAAACATGTCAATCCGACAGGAACGGTCAATTAAATTCCTGACGTGAGGGCTTTTAAAGGGATGGAGGGATGGGGGGGGGGGGGGGCCGGGGGCTTCGATTTGGGAAATTAATTTGAAAATTGATCCGGTAATAAAACCGCGAATTATTTATACGGATGCTATCATCTTCCGATTGACCGCGTAACAATGTAAAAAAAGGCGGGGGGGGAGGGGAATCTGATGGCATAATTTATCAGATTGCTATTTAAAATACTTGACTTTTCCTTTTTTAAATTTCTCGTTTTTTTTTTTTCTTTTTTTTTTAATGAAACTTTTAGTTGATTGTTATGATTAGGACGTTGGTTGACTCGTTGAAGATTTTTCGGGGATGCAGTTAAAAACGAGAACCATTTATAGGGGCAGTATTTTTTTCAGAGGTCCGAAGCCGATGCCGGAGCCGGAGGCGATGCTATCCGCGGCCGGCTAAAAAGTCAGGTAGATGCCGAAGCTGGTGCCAGTGCTAAAAAATTTATTTTAAACTTGGTGCCGACACTACAATAAAGAGGCGGTTACTGTAACAATTTTTTTTTTTTTTCAAGTAAAAAGTATAAAACAAAATTGACCAAATTGATGGTGGTGCCGGCATCGATGCTGAAATCGGCTCCGCCACCAGCTACAGCACTTTGGATATTTCGGCCCAGGTGCCCCAAGTCGGCTCCAACCGATTTTTACCGGCTTCGGACCCCTGACTTTTTTTTTTAACGTTTTGGACAGTATTTAATGAGGATTTTTACGGCAAACTAAGGGGGCTGTCGGCTGCTATCATGGTAAAATGGCGGCCGGCTTCGGATTGGTTAATAAATATTCCCTTCTCATATTGAAGTCATAACCAATTCGAAGCCGGCCGCCATTTTACCATGATAGCAGTCGATAGCCCCTAGCGGATTTAATTTGCAGTAAAAATCCTCATTATAATTTGTGGGCAGTATAAAATTTAAAGTGTCAATATATAAAGGCGATTCTGGCAGTATATTATTGAATTTTTTCCAGTGTAAAATTATGCTTTACGTTAATTTATTTCGCTTTACTATTTTTTAAAATTTTGACAGTAAATGTTTAGTAGGCGGTTCAAGAAAATTGATCTCCGATTTTTGCTCGGTATGGAAAATATAGATATTTAGGGTCTAAAACAGCATCCTGACAATTTTTTTCAGGATTGTATACAAATTGTATACCAATTTTATACAAAAAATATACAAATTAAAATTGTATACAATTTGTATACATTTTGTATACAATTTGATGACCAACATAGGGACCTTACTAAATTTTTAATAAAAAATGAAAATTTGTTGGAAAAATTCAAAGTCAAAATTTTAATGATTTTTACCAAAAATTTTTAAAAAATTCAAAAATATTTTTAACAATAGAATTTTAAATAAATTTTTTCAACAATCAAAAATAATCGAAATGTTCGTTTCAAAAAATGTTAATGATCCCCCTAAATTCTCCAAGCCCTCATATTAGTCCAGGTGCCCTTCTTTTTCGATAAAATTTTACCAAAAATCATCAAAATCCGAAAAATTTTCTAAAAATTTACAATATTTCGTAAAAAATTTTATTATAAATTTCATTTAAAATTTTAAAAATTTTTAAGGGTCATCAAAGATTTTTTTTTTAAAATTATTGAATTTGTCAAAAATTTTTGAAGTATTCGTTTTTTTTTTTTATGTTCGGTGTCCAAAGCACCGACCGGACAACCGGACACAACAAAACCATCATGAAGCGCCCTAAGACGTTATCCTACTGTCAATCAGTTCTCGTTTGAATTTAGCAAAAATGTAAATTTTTAGCACCAAAGTTTTTTTTCTATCGAACTTTGCTTTGCCAGAATTATCACACAAACTGGAAGTTTCACTTAAAACCCTCAGAGGCTTCTTTAGAAGTCCTCGGGCTTGATTTTTTTTTTTTTTTTTTTTTTTTTCATTTCGTTCATATCGCAAAAAAAAGCTTCTTTTTTCCTTTTCGCAGTTGGAAAAGGAAATAACATAGTCCTCCCATCAAAAATTAATTTCACCGAGTTTGTTTACGACTCCCCAAGTTTTTTTATATTTCTTTTTTTACGGCATCTGTCATTTTTATGGGTACTGTTAACATTATTTTTTACCTCACTCCATCTTAAATACCATCGACATATATCAAAGAAATGTTATCTCTCTTTTTCTTCCTTTTTTTTTCCTTTCTCCTTTTTACTGCGTGCATTAATTTACCTTCAAAATGAAATAAGCATAATATGACGATTCCATGTGTTATTATTATTTTTTATAAAATAAAAAAAAAAAACGAAACCGCAATAACCGAACGAACAATTCAAACTAAAAAAGGATGTGGTACATAGCAGTTTTAAGGATCATTAATTTTTCATTTTTTAGGCGATGTCTAAATAATTCTTTCTTTCATTTTCTTCGCATAAATAATTTGATCATTAATTATTTCTTTGATTGTAATTGGAGTGAATAAACTGATTAAGTAATTATCTTAAATGAAATCTCCAAATCTCCGTCCTTTTGCAAGTTTTTTTTTTTTTTTTATTAAATCAGTAGGAGTATTGATAGTTGTTAACTGATCTTTCCAGCCAGATCTTTATCCCTTTGGCTAAGGTACGTGGGCTAATTTCTTATTCGTTGAGTCTGAGAGAGGAAAAAAAAACCGTTAACATTTAAGAACGGTGAACCTTTGGTAAACTCTTTAATTTTTTTTGTGGTAAAGGTAGGCGCGTATTAAATTATTTATAAACCTGTGATTAAAGGTAAATTAAAGTTGCAATTAAGCGAAGGAGAAGGGATTTAAACCCACAATCCGCCTTGAAAACAGAAATCGTTTTTTTTTTTTTTTTTTAAGTTTTCTTTTAAGTTTTTTCTGCTATGATATTTTGAGGGAAAAGAAAAAGACAATAGAATAAAAGGCCGCGAAAGCTAAATTCCCACGTTCAATATTGTAGTAAATATCAGAGGAATGTACCGTAAGAGGGGGTTACTTTTTATTCCAGGGGGTTACTTTTGACACTTATTTTTTTAAAATTCTTGAAAACGGCTTAGACTTTTTTCAAAAATTAAACTTATTATAAATGATTGATTATTTTCGAGTGTTACGTTCAAGCCCAGTTGCCTAAACTTGTTTTATAATGAAAATATGAAATTTTTAATACGAAAAATAAAAATTAAAAAATCACGCAGCCGAAGATACTAAGATGCATTCTGCTGCATCCACCAAACAGATTAAACTAAATTGCTTTTCCCACTTTCCCTATATAGTCCCTTAAGCAATCATCCTAATTTCACTCAAAATTAAACTATTAGAAGCAAAAACAAATTACGATCAATGGGGTTACTTTTTAAAGATATTTCAATGGCGATGTCCTATGTGTGCTAAATCCACAAACGAATCGACAACGTTTCCTAGGTTTTGATTACGTTTTTACTCTACGCTCACTAATTTTTTGAAATAAATAGCGATAGTCACTAATGGAACATGTAAAAAGGTACAAATCGTTTTATTAAGACATTTTCCGTTTACAGAAGCCAATAATTTGTCATATCCTCTTCAATTATTAAGGTGTAAACATGATTGTAAAAAGTAACCCCGTTTTTGTTACAACTACACCTTTTCGTAAATCGAGTTTTAATTCGTGTTCAAACAAGTATAGATATTTTAACAGGGTACATATTAAATCTGAAGAACGCCTCTTAATGTTGGTATAAACAGGTATGAATTTTCTTCTACATTTTACATCTGTTTTTGGAAAAAAAAAACCGAAAAAGTGTGAAAAGTAACCCCCTGTTACGGTACAGGATTCACGCCTGTTAAATTATATCTGGGAAAGATACCTAAACATACCCCTGTAGATAGCCTTAATTTGGCGAAATCTAAAAAAGAAAAGAAGGAACAAAAATGCAAAGACTGAAAAGTAACAAAAAAAAAAGCAAAAGAAACAACTAAATATACCGTATCGAGGGGTTACTTTTTACACTTTTGCACTTTTTTTTTCTTAAAACTTGTATAAATACTGAGGAGGTTTTCAGTCTGCCTTCACAAACATGAAGGGAGATCCTTCAGCTTTCAAATGATACCCTTTTGTGATGGTTATACTTTAATCTATGACTCAATTTTCCGAACGACCTCGACGATCTGAAAGTGGGGTAACTTTGGACATTCTTTTTTTTGTTAATTCTTGTTTTTCTGCTCTTAGGAAAATTCCTTTGGGAAGAAAGTTTTTGGGTAGTTAAAGGATGATGTAGGGTAAGTGCCGAACGTGTTTGAGCCTGAATACGGCATTATGATACCGTTTAAGGGACCTTAGTATTCCGAACTTTGATCTTTTTTCTAGTTTCGCATCATTTTTAAAATCGAATATTTTTATAACGAAGCTAATTGAAAGGACCATTTTACTAAATAATATTCAAGAAGCTTCACTTTATGAAATGCAATCCTTATTTGGGCTTTTGATTGTTCTATTCTCAAAAATTTAAAGAAAATCGAAGTGTCCAAAGTTACGAAGCAACCCCCTGGTACGGTATATATTTTTTTTAAATTTAGGGTCACTTTTCAAGAATTTAAGGGAAAATCGAAGTGTAGAAAGTTACAAAGTTACGAAGTAACCCCCTGATAGGGTATATTTTTTTTAAAACTAGGGTCGCTCACTAAACAAACCTAATCTAAGAATCGGGAATAAAAGCTGGGGGAGGCAGAGGGTGGGCGTAACCCTTAAAAATTTTTTTAAGGGTTAAAAGGAAAAATTTTTTTCTTCAAAAATTCACCAAGTGTTTTAAGATTAAGAAAAAAAAAACAAATCGCCTAAAGATCCCTAGTTGAGCGTTTCTTGTTTTTGGACCACCCTATAGTCGCATCACCCTCCGACTACATTATTCACCCGTGCCTAAAAAACGAGCCTTAAAGTCTTAGCGATGCAAAATCTAAAATTACGAGTAAAAAAAAAAATGTTACGATACATCGTCAAGGAAATAAAAATCCTTAATAACAACATTAACATAAAGACTTTTTATCGACAAGCTTGAACTTGAATTTATAAAGTCGGCATATCCATATTCGTTTCATTACAAAAACAAAATCAACACCCGTCGCGACTAGGACATAATGGGACATTTCCTGTAACATCGAATAGGAAACCAAGTCCACGCTATTGATTCAACTTTTTTTTTTTTTGATGTCTCAGTAACAAAAAAAAACAATAACATCCATATTTAGCTTCGGTATAAATTAAAATAACTAATGATTCGACCTCCGGTCTTTCCTTATATTATCATCCTAGCGCCAAAGGAACCACGCTAAACGAAATTACCGCGATTGATCCTTCGTTTCTGGGAGTAGGCTTTTGTTTTTCAAAGCTTGTACGGTCGGTTTTAATAGGGTTGTCAAGGATGTGAAAGAAATCAAATGAGGACGATTTTACAGCTTGTAAATACGGGGAGAGAAATTTTTTTGATGCTTTTAGGGAGGTACGAAAATCAACTTTTTTAGAATTCCGAAACACCCATATCGTACCGAGGGGTTACTTTTGACACTTTTTCACTTGTTTTGTTATCACTTGTATAAATAATGAGGAGATTTTCAATCTGCGTTCACAAACATGAAGGAAAATCCTTCAGCTTTCAAATGATACCCTTTTGTGATGGTTATACTTTTTCTAAGTCAATCTATGACTCGAATTTCCCGAACGATCTGAAAGTGGGGTCACTTTGGACATCCATGTTTCTGCACCCATAACTCCATAATTAAAACAATAAAATAATTGGAAAATTTAGCTTTTCCTTGTTCTATTCCAGAATTTAAGGGAAAATCGAAGTGTCCAAAGTTACCCCGTCGAGAACAAAGTAACCCCCTTATACGGTATTGTCTTTTTTATGTGACCAAACACTTTAGGATCATGGCATAAATCCATTCTCAATGTTTTTTTCTCTTTTTAGATTTCAAGAGCTGATCTTCAGATTGGTTAGGGGTTGCTCGCTTCGTTTGCGCGGCCGGTTTGCTCGGGTTCGTTTATTCGTAGCAATAGCTTCGTTGGCCACCGTCGCACGGGGGAGCCTTTGTTCGGTTCGGTTCGGTTCGGTTCAGTAGGTTAGGGAATTAAAAGTGCGCTCTTCGTATTTTTTTTATTTTTAAATTAATAAAATACGCGTCTTTCGAGTTAGTTCGGAGTATTTCGCGTCTGATGCAACCCCTCGATGAAGCATAATCGCCCACTTCGTTTTTACATCGTCTGAAGCCGTTCTGGGGCAAAATGGCATAATCCTGGGAGATCGTTGGAAAGGTCGGGACACCAAGCCGTCCAGCATCCGTTGACACGCTGCTTTTTCATAAGAGATCGCAAAACTGAAGCCATACTGGAGCAAAATGGCATAATCCTGGGAGATCGTTCAAAAGGTCCGGACAACAAGCCGTCTAGCATCCGTTGACACGTTGGTTTTGTTCTAAGAGATCGCAAAACTGGGTAAGTTCTTTCAATTTTTTTGCCTTTAAAACGAATTTGCAAATCGTTACACTTTTTTAGAGGTGGATCAAAAATCACGAATTTTTTAAATTTGAGAATGCCACAGAGAGGAAAAGTTGCATTTTAACCTCCATATTAACCCAATTTTTTAGAAGAAAAAAAAAAATAAATAAAAAAAAAAATACCCTCGATTTCTATATAGCGTAAAGAAGACGTGAAACTTCTTATGAAGTTAAATAAGAATTGAGGTTGTTATAAGAATTTTAGTTATAATAGTTATATTATATAGTTAGCATAAGTTGAAGTTAAATAAGAATTTTGGCCGCACCAAATCCCAGACGCTGAGTCTCCCAGAGTCTACTCCCGGGAGAGCAAATCCTAGAATATGTTATTTATTCATTTGGTTTGTGGTTTGGGAACATAGAGTCCTAGAAAATTCCTGGTAATTTTTTTAGAAAATTCCTTGCAAATTCCTTAGAAAATTTTTTGTAAATTTTTTAGAAAATTCCTTGTAATTTTTTCAGAACGTTCCTTGTAAATTCTTTAGGACGTTTTTTGTAATTTTTTTAGAAAATTCCTTGTAAATTTTTTAGAAAATTCCTGGTAATTTTTTTAGAAAATTCCTGGTAATTTTTTTAGAAAATTCCTAGAAAATTCCTTGTAATTGTTTTAGAAAATTCCTTGCACTTTTCTTAGGGAATTCCTTGTAAATGTTTTAGAAAATTCCTTGTGATTTAGAAAATTCCTTGTAATTTTTTTAGAAAATTCCTGGTAATTTTTTTAGAAAATCCCTGGTAATTTTTTTAGAAAATTCCTGATAATTTTTTTAGTAAATTCCTCGTAAATTCTTTAGAAAATTCCTTGTAATTGTTTTAGAAAATTCCTTGTAATTTTTTTAGAAAATTCCTTGTAATTTTTTTAGAAAATTCCTTGTAATTTTTTAGAAAATCCCTGGTAATTTTTTTAGAAAATCCCTTGTAATTTTTTTAGAAAAGTCCTTCCGTTCCTAAAAAAAATTCCTGTAAAAAAACTTCACTTCATTACGCGGACCAGCCTCGTAAGAAGTTTCACTTCAAAAATGAATTTTTTTCTGATTTTTTGGAGGCCGATTTCTGCTACCTTCGGAGACCTAAAGTTTTTCTAAGTCTCATAAGGCCGAAAAAATTAGAGCCGTATTTTTGTGCGAAAGAGTTCATTTTCTGTCGGAAATTTTCCGTTAATTTCAAAACATAAAGTCAGTCGTACAGTGTATGGAATCATTTTTTTTGGTATGAGCCGAAAGAGGTGTAGGGAGTTTTTAATAACAGCCGTTTTTTCCTCCAAAATAAAAAATGGCTTCAATTTCTGTAAAGCCGTCTTCAGTTTTGTAATTTCCGGAAAATTTCCGATAGGAACAGAACTCTTTTGCACCGAAATATGATTCTAATTTTTTCGGCCCTTATGAGACTGTAAAAAATTTTAGGTCTCTGAGGGCAGCAGAAAAAATCTGAAAAAAATTCGGGTTAATATTTAGCGGCTTGCAATGCAATTTTTCCGCCTTGTGGCATTTTCAAATTCAAAAATTCGTGTTTTTCGATCCACCCTAGTAATCGGCTCTTAAGAGGTTAATGGATTAATTCTTTGCAAGAGAACGGATAAGGAAATTTATTTAGAACACATGAGCGGTGCTATAGCGTCGCATCCCCCCCCCCAGAGGAAGAGCCGAAGTTTCCTATCAATAAATAGAATCCCTTTATTAATGCAGTGACAAGTGCACTTTGATTTGTCTTATCCATTTGGAAGTATATGTTTGCCGGAGGTCCTGCCTATTGAATTTGTCAATTCCGTTTCCCATTCTCGTGCGGTGCTATTATGATCACTCTTGACAAAACAGTGACATTTCCTAAATTAATTTTTTTTTCGAATCCGACTGGGTTGACTTGTAACAACCTCATCGTGGATTCCAATCTCTTATGTAAAGAACGTGAATCGCTTTCGAAATTTTTTCATGTTCCTGACATTTCATTTGCAATTTTTTTTGTTAATGTGGAAAAAACATGCAAATCGCAAAATTGCGATATATCTGAAAACAATAGCTGTTGAGGCCTACTCTTGTGTGTTCACTTCCTTGACACCTTGACAAAAGCCCTCCTACGATTTTGCCAAATTCGATAAGGCGTAGGCCGACGTTTCCGATTAGCAGTCAAAAACGAAAAACACACGTAAATTTGGAATAACGTCCCATTTCGTCTCATCAGAAACTATTTTTAAAACGGGGAAAAGAGCGCAGGACGAACGTTAAAATTTTCTGGAATTTCTTATTTGACATTATATTTCATCATTACGAAAATTAAAACTTGAATCACGTCCTACCTCAAGGTACGATCGATTAGATCAGGTTGAGTATTTCAATTGATAAGATCGATTTAATTGTCGGCATAAAATTCGCCTTTCATATTTTATTTTTATAAATGAGCATATATATCTTTTTCGATGAATTTCTTTTGGGTGGAGTCGAGACATTTATCTTCCGTTGATGATGCCAAATTATATGATGCCATGACGAGCAATCCCCCCCCCCCCTTCCTTTTTTGCGAATCGAAGGGCATTTTAGCAATTAAACCGTTGAAGTTGGGAGCAGAATTTTCGTACGGTATTTTTTTTTTTTTTCTTGCTCCCGGTATAAGTTATAGCTCTGCGAAGAGTAATAAATAGATAGAGATTCTTGGAAAGTGATATTTATCGCAAGAAAAAAAAAGGAATAACTCTCGGGAGTGGCTTTTGGTTCCTGTCGCTAAGGGACGTTAGCTTCATCTCTTAAATCGTTTTGGCTTGGAATTGTAAACCTTTTGTTTTCATTTCCAAGAAAGTCCATTTGTTACAAGGAGATTTTTAAAGTGTCGATTGACTTTAAGGGTTGATTCATTTAATGGGATTTAAAAGGGGATGCGTGTCCCGGGGATGATAAAAAAAAGAAAATTATAGCTTTAAAAATGAATGATTAAAGCGAGGTCATCTGGGAAATAATTTTTGTGAGGTTTTTTCCTTTTTTTTCGGGTAGAGGCCGCACGCTAAACGGTTTACGGTAATTATACGGAATTTTTTCTCTTTTTTTCGGAGAAAAATGGTTTTAAAATTCTGAGAGGGCTTTTGTAGTTCTAAAGAAAAGTTTTTGTATAAGTGAAGACGGTATCAGTATTGCGATTTATTTTTCCCCGTTAGGGCAGTTCAAATGCATGAAATTGATCAGTATTCACCCTTTCCCTCCCCCTTCAAAAATTACGAAAGATTTAGGATACACGTTTGCATTTTAAATAAAATGAAGTAATGAAAGAAACATTAAAATTTTTGACTTGTATTTAACAAAGCAGTCATTTTTTTTTGGGGGGGGGGGGGGGACAGCTTTTTCAAAATTTTTGGGCAGTGAGGTCGGTCGACCATGTATGGCTACCCACTCAGATATGATTACTTTTACACGATTTTTTTGATTTTTAAGATAAATTACAAATATTATTAAGAATTATCATCACTGATACATACGAGATTATGTTTAAAGTATTTTCAACGAAATGTATCCTATTTTTAATAATTTAAAACGAAAAAATCAGACTGGGATAAGGGGGCATATCCTTGCGTAGAGCTGTCCTAATATTGCTAGAAAACAATGAAACGATTTAAAAATTTTAAGGCTTTTTTTTTTTTTTTTTTTTTTTTTTTTTTTTTTTTTTGCTCGTTTTTAATCAAAAAATTCTAATTTTTTGATTAAAATATAGTTTTTTTTTCCTGGCGCGAAAAAACTCATGTCGTGCAATTTTAAAATAAAATTTTAACTTCAAATTTCTTGTAAATTTTTGAGAAAATTTCTTGTAAATTTATCAGAAAGTTTCTTGTAAATTTTAGGAACTTTTTTGTGAATTTTTCAGGAAGTTCCTTGTAAATTTTTCAGAAAATTTCTTGTAAATTTTACTTCAAAAAAAAAAAAACAGCGAAAATTTAAAAAAAGTTAAATAAAATTTGCAAAAAATTTTCTAAGTCCTTGCTTTCGTTCATGTCGTGTAATTTTAAGATAAAATTTCAACTTTAAACTTGGGATTTTTCAGAAATTTTCTTGTAAATTTTTCAGGAATTTATTTGTAAATTTTTCAGGAACTTTTTTGTAAATTTTTCAGAAATTTAAATTTTTTAGAAAGTTTCTTGTAAATTTTTCAGAAAATTTCCGGTAAATTTCTGGTAAATTTTACTTAAAAAAAAAAACAGCGAAAATTTAAAAAAAAGTTAAATAAAATTTCAAGAAATTGTCTAAGTCCTTACGTTCGTGTAGTCTAATTTTATTATTAAAAAAGACCAAAAGTTTAAAAAAATAGTCAAAATATTAATATAAAAGAACCCCGCACAGAATTATAGGAGTTTGGGCACCGGATGAAGTTTACATTTAAAAATAAACAAAAGAAAAACAAAAACAAACGGGAGTTTTATCCGATGCCCAAATTCCTATTATTCTGTGCGGAGTTCTTTTAAAAGTTAAAATTTTATTTTCATTTTACTTCTCTTAACTGCTTATATCCAGACTAGGGGAATTTTTATTTTGCGGAAAAAAACCGGAGTGGGGAGAGAAGATGGAAAGAAAATTTTCGAAAAATTAACAACTTGTACCCATAAAGGACTCCACAGTGGGCCAGAAAAAATTATTTTTTGCCAAAATTTAGGCGCAAAAAGGCGCAAAAATTGTAAGCGGTTTCTTGATTTGGGACCTCTAGGCTTCATAATGAGACCATAGACATGAAAGAGACTTTTGGACAAACCGACTAAAAACTTAGTTGAAAAATAATTTTTATAAAATTTTTTGCTTAATTAACTTTATAAACGAATTACCGCCAGAAAAAAATTATTGGAGGGGAAATACTTTACACTCCATGATTGCTGACTGTCAGTAAATCATATTCTATTACTTCTGTTTCCTTTAAACATGCCTACAGCGTTAACAAATATTATGTCATTATTAACAAAAAGTGGGTTAAAAATAATGCAAAAAAGCAAAAAATTATTTTTAATGACTTTTTCGTTCATATAAGGAACAGAAACAACCAGAAAATTGTGTTGTCCGATCAGTTATGTGAAGTTGAGGAAAATTTTCAATTGGGTTTTGGCCAAAAATAAATTTTTCTGGACCACTGTGGACTCGAACCCCCGTATTCCCGTTTGGCCCGGGCTATTCTAAACCTGTAAACTAACGATCTTTTCTTTTTACTCCGGTTTTTTTCCGCAAAATAAAAGTTTAATATTAAAATAATTAAATACTAATTTTTGGTGCTAAGAGGGCGGCACCACGACACCACCCGGACAGACAGATTTCCCCAGGACCAAGTCCTATGACATAGTCCTACGTCAAAAAATTTTAATTTCAGTTCAACTATCGACTTTTCGAAGTCAGAACTCCAGGCAAAAGGGAAGAGCAAAAAAAAAAAAAAAAAAAAAAGTTAATCATACAGTATCAGGTTTCACAGAATTCTCTATCAGTTCTTGAAGTATGTACGTCCATATGTTTTTTTTTTTTTTTCTTTCCAATAAATCACGAAAACGGCATCCCATAAATAACAGTCATATCGTTTGGATGATGAAAAAAAAAAAAAAATGGATGGCTTCTTTTTATCGTATACCTCCGTACAATCTTTTTTTTTTCTCGCTTGAAAATTTTTAAACTGCTGCTAAATTGAAAACCACTCGCCGGTTGTAAACTTTTCCTACCTCATTAGCTTTTCCCGTTATCTTCGTTATAAAATTGTAATACGCAGTTATAAAACTTTTTAATAATATGCTTGTCGCCAATTTTCTTTTTTTTTTTTTTTGTCCTCCTCTCAGCGATATAAACCGAAACCCGTCAACCCGTCAAAAACGACGGATGTTGTACGTTTTTCGCTAATGCATTTTACATCCGATTGATGACAAATAATAAGATGAAGTTAATGGTATTTGCGATTAAGTCTAAAGGTTGATTCTCTCTCTCTCTCTTTTTTTTTTTTTTTGGCCTGTTAGTTTTTTCTACTTATAATAGAAAAAGCTTCGCACTCGGGAGTACAATTCTGGAATGACAATGTGTGTTCTCATCCGGATTGTTTCCAAAAGGCAATCAATCATTTTGAAAGACGCCGTCCCAAGCATCAACGCCTGTCTTGTTAATTTTTTTCCCCTTTTGTTACATTGATCTTGTAGGTTATACGAAGCCTTAAATTTTTATACCCCTTCCCTCCTCTCCTCTCCAGTCCTCTCAACATTTCTTATTGTCAATTAAAAATTATTGCGGAATTTTTTTCAAAGTCAAAAAGAGGTCATGCTGGGTATTTTTAGGTTGACTCAGAAGAAAAAACAAGAGAAAGGCAGAATTTTTTTTTTTTTTTTTTTTTTTTTTTTTTTTTTTTTAATTGAATAAAATTTTATTCGCTTCTGGTTTTTTATGGCGACGAATTTGAAATGATTGTTTTCTAGAAAAGAAACGACAGTTTATGCGCCTTTTGAATCGTTAATTTGAAAAAGGGGACATGTCTTTGGTTTACCTACCTTAAGAGACATGTTCCCTGTTCCCTTTTTCAAATTAACGATTCAGGTAAAGAAGAAAGAAATTGATGTCATGATTTTTATTTTTTTTTATTTTTCTTTTACGTATTTAAAATACACTTTAATGTTTTTTTTTCGAATCTAATCAACGTAACTCCTTAATTTAAACCCCGATTTTACAAAATTGAATCGTATTTCGTACGTTGTACATTGTACATTGTTTCAATGCCATTTTGTCTTCTGCTTGTTTTTATCCGGTTTCCTTCGAAAATTATTGGAGCAGAAGACGCAACTAAATGTTGCCAACCCTTGAAACAATGTAATATTTAAGAAATACGACCCCATTTTGTAAAGTGGGGTTTTAAATAAGAAGATCCGTTGCTTGGATGGACTTGGTTCAGTTCTACTCTGAGGTACAGAAACATTGAGGATAGGACATTCTGTAAAAAAGAGTATATCCTATCCATATTACCCTTATGCCCGCCCTATTGCTTATTGTCGACCATCGAAATCTTACTTATCATTGTCAAGTTTGAACTTGTCAATATCAGATGTAAGTTAAGAAATAAAAATTTACGGGTTTCAACTCGACAATTATGTTAAGTTTGAACTTGATTGACATTGTGCAAGTTGCAAATCGTTAGGTTTAAATGCCAGATTAGAACCTGACATTGCCAAGTTCAAACTTAGTAATGACAGGTTCCATTCCCTACCATTTTTCCTAATCCATTTTTCCTAAAAAAATAAATAAATTCCTAATCCATTTCTCCTAAAAAAATAATCCTTTTTTCCCTTCCTTCCTAATCCTTTTTTCCCCCCAAAAAAAATTTCTAGTCCATATTTCCTGAAAAAAAAAAAAAAAATCCTAATCCATTTTCCTAAAAAAAAAGAATTCCTAATCCATTCCCCCCCTAAAAAAAAACAAAATTCCTAATCCATTTTGAACGAACGTTTTCTATTAAGATATTATATTGATCAACAGAATTTTGTTCCAGAGAGATCAAAAGTAAAATACTGCGGTAGTAACCGAAATGGGCGTATGTCCATTCTGGAATTGAATCTTTGTTTACATAAGTTAAAAATAGGAGACAAGTGCCAACTTTCGAATGGACATACGCCCATTTCGGTTACCACGGCAGAATAACAGGGAAAATAAAATAAAACAATAAAAAAATATTTTTCCTAAAAAAAAAAAAAAAATAGATTCCTAATCCATCCCCCCCTCTAAAAAAACAAAATTTCTAATCCATTTTTTCAAAAAAAGTAAATTCTAATCCATTTTTCCTAAAAAAATAAATTCCTAATCCGTTTTTCATAGAAAAAATACATTCCTAATCCATTTTTGCTTAAAAAAAAAGTAAATTCCTAATCCATTTTTCCCCCAAAACATTTCTAATCCACATTTTCTAAAAAAAAAAAAAATACATTCCTAATCCATTTTTCTTAGAAAAAAAGAATTCCTAATTCATTCCCCCCTCCCCCCTAAAAAAAAATTCCTAATCCATTGTCCCTTAAAAAAAAAAAAAAATTAATAAATTCGTAATCCATCCCCCCCCCCTAAAAAAACGAAATTTCTAATATATTTTTCCGAAAGAAATAAATTCTAATCCATTTTTCCTAAAAAAATAAATTCCTAATTCGTTTTTCCCTAGAAAAAATACATTCCTAATCCGTTTTTCCTGTTAATTTTAATTTCTAAAATTTTTTCTATTTTTTTTTCCTAATATTTTTAATTTTTTTTAAATCTCAAATTTTTAATTTTTTATAAATTCCCTTATATTTTTATTTTTATTTTTATAGTTGTTCCTTTTTTACTTGTATTTTTTAGTGGTTTTTTTAAAAAAACAAGAATAGAAAGAAAAACCAAAATTCGCAGCTTTGCCTAGTAAATTATTACAAAGATTTTAGAGATTTAAAAAATTAGGAAATTTTAGGACATTTTAGGAAATTTTATTAATACTTAATATTTTTAGGAATTAAAAAATTTTAGGAAAATTAAAAATTAGGAAAAAAAAGTTGACAGGAAAAAAATTTTAGGAACCAAATTTTTAGGAAAAATGGATAAGGAATTAATTTTTTTAGGAAAAACGGATTAGGTAAAATGGTCGGGAAAGACAGGTTCAGACTTGACAGTGGACAGAGTTAACATGAAAAGCGAAGCATGCGCTTTTTTCATATATCAAGTAAATTTTATACGCCTTTTTCGTTTTTCATTATTTTTTCCCCATCGGAATAAACATTTTTAAAATCTACTTAGTTTTTCCTTACCCTTTCCTGTCTAAAGGAGTAGGCTGGATCCCAACTCTTCGCGGCCCATGACGTATTTAAATCCAGCGACACAGCATTAAGACTGGAAGATAAATAATGGTTTTCCATGTCGCACATTTTACACCGTTTACTTTGTTTCTACCGATCCGGAAATTTTCTTTTTTTTTTCTCCCCCGCCTTCTTTTTTGAACGGTTTTACCGGTTATTTATAGGCGAACGCTACTGAATATATAATTTTTGAAAATGTCATATTTTTCGATTTTGAAGGGAGGAATATAATAAGTAAGTAGAGTAATATATTTCACTGGATTTTCCGTGTATTGCGACATAATAGGAAATCCCGTTTTCCCAATTATAAAGTTTCTTTAACTTCAACGGTCACGTTTTGTCTCCCGGCGGAAGACAATAAACACATCAAAAGCAACCAACAACACGCCCTTATTTTCTTCCATTTCCACACCCTCCCTCCCCCCTTCCTCCACCCCCGAAAACATCACATGTCACTAATGCTGATGTAGTTTACCTAACCGAAGAGGCTTTTCGGGCATTAAAAAAAAGGAGGGGGAGGGAAATAGAAAAAAAAAAACCAAAGTAATTCCAAACGGCCGTCACCATCACAACGTTTTGAATAATTTATGGCTTTAATTCAGATTCAGAACCGTCTATATCAATTTGTTTCCGATGATTGATGACAATTTTTTTTTTCCTCGACGGTTTTCCTTGCGTAATTTTTTTATTTTTTTATTTTTTTTCGCTTCCTAATTTTTTTTCGAAAATATTGCGCGACATCGGGAATATTGTAAAAAATAAAATTCCATATGCATTAATTCAGCATTCAATCAAGGATCCGTCATCGTCTAATTTGCATGTTACCTGGTTTCGATGTTGAGACAACATATATCTTTTTTTTTTTTTTTCTTCTAAGTGGGAATAACACAATTAGAAAAGCGCATGATCCGACTCTAAGGTGAATTCGCTTGGGAATGCTTCGTTTCCACGACAAAAACATGCAAATAAACCAAAAAGAAACAAGATTTTCGTTCGAACCCACTTAGATTAAAGTTTGGAGAGTCTTTTATAAAGACGCTTCCACGGGGAACTCTGTCGATTTTCTGACACGAATTCAACCGGATTATTCTCACACGGTCATGGGGATTTTTCTTTTTTTCCTTTTCTTCCTTCTCTCCTAGTTTTTTTTTTCCTCCTCCCCCTCTCCGCCTAACACTGAATAGATGTTCACAAATAAGGAAATTACCATTTTAACAAGAAAAAGTCCTTAATGACCCAGGGCTTTTATACCCGGCAAAATGAAAATTTCAACGGGGATTTTTTTTTTTTTTTTTTTTTTACTCTTAAGACATAAAAATAAGGCATCTTGTTGAAAGCACCTTTATATATATCCTTTCCGTATTCAATTACTTTTAAACACGTATATTTATGAATCCATTGAATTTAGGGTTTTAAGTTTGATCAAGATTAAATTTTCCGTGCGGGAAATCTGGGGCATAAATGAACGTTCACCTTTTGCTCTGGATTTTTTTTAATTTTATTTTCCCCTTCCTTTTTTTTTACCGACATTATCATCGATTTTTTGTGATAAAAAAAAGATACCATTGTTTTATTCGGATAATTATGATGCTTTTCCTTTTAGTATAATTATACCTTACGACAGCTTTTGGGCTGCCCGGAAAAAAAAAATTAAAATAAAATAAAAAATAAATAATAAATAAAAAATTTTGAAAAAGCGAATGTTGAAGAAACGATACAATTCGCTTTAAGTTTACAAGAAGGAAAAAAAAAACAACAACTACACTGATCTAAACAAAAAACAGAGTTCATCTTTTTTTCTTTTTTTTTTTTTTTGCTTTAGGGGCTTTGATTTTCTCGTTATTTTTTCCAAGAACGGGAGGTCAGCAGTGGGGTAATGGGAGTCGATGGGGATTCGACTTCTCATCTGAATGAATGAATGAAACTGATCATCAAGTCGAAATGCGATGTTTGAGTACAGCGTCGATCTCGATTACACAAGAGAGAATATAGACGTAGATATTCCAGGAAAAGAAAAAATAAATAAAAATAATAATAATAATAAGAAGAAGAAGAAGTGTACACAGTAAAAAATATTATGTAAACATGTTCTATGCGGTCCACATAAATTTTTTCTGTTGTTTTTCCCATAAGGTAAACATAAACAAAAACAACATAAGAATTATTGCAGGCAAAAAAGTATTTTTACAGACCAAAACAGAATCAAATACTGACTAAAAATTTATAGATCAAATCAGAAAAAAACAGACCGAATAAGTTAACCTACTTATGTTGATTTTGACTTAAAACTTTTTACTGTGTATAGGCATTTGACGTTATTTTTTCAATACAATCAAAAGTCCAAAGAAAAAGTGCGTTATAAAATTTTATAACTATTTATAACTTTTTATAATTAAAATTTTTTAACTGAGCAATATATTAATCATATGCTTCAATTGCACTATATTTAGCATATGGGGACTTTATAGGCTCTTTTTTAAACATTTTTCGTGAGAAAAAAAGGAAAAAAAAATGACAATTTTTTTGAATAGAACCCGAGCCTTGTGGTCGACTTACCAGTCGCCTTTATCCACTACACCACTTTTCAACTGATTTTTAAAAGCGGCACCATGGTTCTCAAGTTTTTGAGTTATAATATTTTCCAGATTTTTCCGAATTTTCGGTTTATTTCTTGTTGTATTTTTAATTTGACAAAGGCTCAAAAATAAAGCAGGGTGTCTACTGACCTAAAAAACCTAAAAAACCTAAAAATGACCTTAATTTGAAATTGTGACCTAAAAAACCTAAAAATGACCTTAATTTCGTTGATCAAACAAAAAATTGATCTTTTTTCTAATAAAATTCCGTTAAAAATTCCAAAATCGCGAAGAGCAAACTCTGGTGGTGAATAAGTGAACTTAATTCGGAATAGATTTCTAAACACCGTTCAGAAATCAGTAGAGTGAGTCTATGTTTATTTGCACAGTCAGAGTCTATGCTTATGAAACGAAGTCACGTGTTAGCTAGTCAGAGTCAGACATGATACAGTTTGGGGTTTATTATTAATTTTTTAAAATAATATTTAACATTCCCTTTAACAATATTTAGGATGTACAAGAATGTCTTGTAGAGAATCTCAACAATGAAAGTCTCATAGCGCAAAGATTAGTTTACGATGGTATTTCAGCAATTGGGGGACTTCGGGAGTGGGTAATACCGAAGAAAGCGGTACAATATGTACTAAATGCTTCTTCCAAAAGAGTAGAAAGTTTAAAGTTAAAAACAAACGCGGAGAAAAAAAAAGATGATGAGAAAAAGAAATTAAATGAACAAATAAACGACATCGAATTTGAAAAAAAAAGGATTCTAGAGGAAACCGATAAACAAATTAAAGAGTTAGACAATCAAAAGAAAAAATTAAAACGATTGGTGGAGAAATGAAAAATTGACTAAAAGAAAATAAAGTTTTTAATTTTTTTTCTAAATTTTGATTGACTATCCTAAAAACTATTATTTACTTTATATGGAGGATTCATTATTTGTGTTATTCAAGTTGATATTTTTAATTAGTAATTATTCTTTTCAATTCTTAATTGATCTCGAGTTTCAAGTCATTTTATGTTTTTAATTCGTTTATATAATTTTTGCAAATATCTTTAAATGATGATGATGTTGATTTCAAAAATGGATGTAAAATTTAAAAAAAAATTTTCCAAAATTTTAATAGGCCTATAAGTATTTTTTGCATTTACACTTCCCCAAAGAAAGACCTAATTTTTTAAAAAAAAGGACCTAAAAAACCTAAAAATGACCTAAATTTTGAACTTCATTTCCTAGTAGACACCCTGTAAAGAATTTTTAAAAAGAAGGCTCAAAAAAAGAGTTATAATATTTTCCCGAATTTTTCTATTTCTGTTGAAATAGAAAAATTCGGGAAGCGTTAGAAAAAAATAAAAAAACTGAAAAAAACTGAAAAAAATTTTTGTTATAAAATTTTAGAACGAACTATAAATAAATGTCTTTTTTGACGGGTTATAAAATTTTATAACAAAGTTACAGTTTGGGAACGTCCAAGTATTACGTAAAACTTTTTCGAATTTTTGGACCCCCTTCCCCCCCCTATTATATTACGTATTATTTTCGCGACCCCCCCCCCTTTTTTTTAGCGCCAATTTTAAATTGGAGTAATATTTTTCTTTATTTATTTATTTTCTATCTCACACTCATATCCCTGAAGATGTCTACAGTTAGCACAAAATCTCATCAAAAAATAAATTTTTATTTCTTAAAATTTTTTGAAAAAAATTTTCAATTTTTCTACTTTAGACATTCGAAAAAAAATTAAAACAACTTAATTTTTTTAAATTAAAAAAAAATTCTGAACAATGAGTTATAATGGAAATTCTTACGTAAGATTTGCAAAACTCCCCCCCTCCCCCTAGTAAGAAATCGTAAGAATTTCGAGTACCCACCCTCCGCTTTCGGTCTTACGTAATACTTGAACGCTCCCTTTTTTATAAATTTAATTTTATAACACACTTTTTCTTGGTATTTTATTTGTGAATTCACGCTCAGCATAAGGGTCGTTTTTTATTACACTACAGTACACCTCGCTTATAGTGAACTCGTACTGAACGTTGTACTGAACTCTCAATTATAGTGAACCAAAATGGCCGGTCCCAGTCTCTTTGTATATTCTTTCCATGTAGTTTACCTCGGTTATAGTGAACCGATTTCGGTTACAAAAGGTCTTTAAAGAAAGATTTCCTGCTTTTTTACGGTTTTTGTCGTTAAATTTTCATTTTACTGCATAAATTACTTACCCGCGGTACAACATAAATTACGTTGCAAACTTGCAAAATAGGAGCTTCTTTGCCAAATCAATCACGTATAAATCTTAATTAAGTCGAAATAAATGTATGCTTTATTTTCGTAATGTCGTTAAAAATGAGTGAAAAAAAATTTACTTTTCACAACTTCAACACACCTTTTCACAAATTTGACTTTTGACCTGGATCTGTTTTGCTTTTAAAATTATAAAACGTCCTCATTAACACTCCGAAAACTGAAATATTGTTCCGAGGAAAACCTGAGGACTACCAATATCATAATTCGCCCCTTTAATATTTTTGTTCCTGTAATTTTGTTTTTCTCTCTGTCAGTTTTCCCGAGTTTAACTAGACAAACCGCATCCAACCACAGCAATAAAGTTACGATTCCCTACCAATTCAAAACTAATTTTCAAAAAAAAAAAAAAAAAAAAAAGGGACTCAAGCAGGAAAAGCAAGTTCAAAATCTTTAACAATGATTATGAATTGCCATATTAATCATTTAAATATGCCACGTTTTCCCATTTTCTTTTGAAGTAAATTTATATGGGCCCATGAAAATAAATGAAAGAAAATTATTTTTAATCGTAATATATTGTGGAAGTTTTATAGTAAGTACGCATAGGCAGATTTCGAAGAGGAAGAAAAAAAAGCTAAAGATTAAAAATCATTTTCATGGCCATCGGAAATTTTTTCCCCCCGTTTTTCGAAAATTGCACCTGAAACCGTAATATCGCGGCTTCATGTGGAATAATTAACAGTTTAAGGGGGTAATGTCATGCATCCAGTATCAGTTTTCATCGGGACGGGCTGTGAATATCGAATACCGCCGAAGAAATGTAAAACGTAAATATTAATTCCGCATGAAATGCGGCGTTAGGTGATTTTTCGCCTTTCCCTCAGGGTCGAACTGTCATCGTTAATTTGGTATTTTTCCAATTCGAAAATATGCCTAAAAACAGATGAAAACACTATTTTTAAGCAGGCTCAGAACACTGGAAAATGGTCAGATTAAAGTTTTTGAAATTTTTATCGATTACTACGTACGTAATAGGGTGGCTCATTTTGAAGGTCTATTTTTTAATTTTCGCTCCCTGGGCAAAAAGACATTCATTTATATGTAAAAAAAGAAGGCTGAATTTTTTTTAGGTGGAAAAAAAATTTTTTCGCCCAGGCCCAGGGGTTTGAAGTTTTTAGGGCTGAGATGGTACTTAATTTGGACGAATTTCAGAAATTCGCCCAATTAACATCTTTTAATATAAAAAAAAGTCCTTTATAGGGTATATTAGGTACGTATTGAGTTTCCTAAAAAAAAATATTCGGTTCGAAAATATTGATTCGTTGGCCGCCCAGGCAGGGTTATAGTAGAAAAACGGGGATGGTTGTAACTGGGTAAGGGCAGATAATTTTGAAAATTCGAAAATAGCCAAAAATTTTTTTATTTTGGAACTTATCCAGTTTTGTTAATTTGGGTAAGTACCCAGGGCTGAGATGGTACTTAATTTGGACGAATTTCAGAAATTCGCCCAATTAACATCTTTTAATATAAAAAAAAGTCCTTTATAGGGTATATTAGGTACGTATTGAGTTTCCTAAAAAAAAATATTCGGTTCGAAAACATGCGTTGAAAATTCACTTTTTGGCTTTAAAAATGTAATTTTTTATTAAAAAAAAGCGGGGCAACCCGTTTGAGAAAATCCCATTGTTTTTTCTCTAATCCAAATAGCCGTTTGAGAAAACAGTCAGGGGAGATTAAAATTTTGGAGATAGCCATTTGAGAAAATTGACCCTTCAAGGAAATGACCATTTGAGAAAAGCAACAGAGGCATAAATAAAAAGGCTATGAATTAATTTGATTTAGTAATACATATCGCAAAGAGTCGATAAAGAGCCAAAAAAGAGTGTAAAAACCTAAAAAGCTTTCTCCCCCCAAAACGATGAAAAATCTTGAAAAATTAATTGTTTAGCACCGCGAAGACCATTGATAATTTTAAAATCCATTGCAACAGCGTAAAATCTCGTTTAAAAAACTAAAGAGATATATAGTTAATAGTATAATAAGTTGCAACTTAAAGCATCGAATTTGGATACTCTGCAAATTTAATCATTGTTTATGAGGAAAAAAAATTTAATACACTACCTGTTATTTATATCATGTAATTTTCTCAAATGGTCCTCAGCGAGAGGGGCCAATTTTCTCAAATGGCTATCTCAAAAATTTTAATGTCCCCTCACCGTTTTCTCAAATGGTACAGCGGATTAGTGACCTTTTTCTCAAACGGTATGCAGCCAAAAAAAGAGCCAAAAATAAGGAAAAAGACGTAAAAAATAAAGGTAAAAAATAAGGTTAACATTCGGGTAAAAAGCGTTTGGCATCGAAATTACATTTGGGGCATTATTTCTACATATTTTGGGCACATTTGGGCTATTTTCGAATTTTCAAAATTGTCTGCTCTTACCCAGTTACAGCCATCCCCGTTTTTCTACTATAACCCTGCCTGGGAGGCCAACGGGTCAATATTTTCGAACCGAATATTTTTTTTTTAGAAAACTCAATACATACCTAATATAAAGGACAATTTTTTATATTTAAAGATGTTAATTGGGCCAATTTCTGAAATTCGTCCAAATTAAGTACCATCTATCTCTGCCCTAAAAACTTCAAACCCCTGGGCCTGGGCCAAAAAATTTTTTTTCGACCTAAAAAAAAATTCAGGCTTTTTTTTACATATAAATGAATGATTTTTTGCCCAGGAACCAAAAATTAAAAAGTAGACCTTCAAAATGAGCCACCCTAGTATGTAAGTGGTAACTGGGCCAAGTGATCAAATTTTCATCTGTCCAAAGTTCGTTAATTAAAATGAGATTTAAAATCATATCAATTCCATGGGAAATTCTTCTTTTCTTTTCTTTTTTTTTTTAAATTCTGCAGATTCGCCGCTCCTAATCCGCAATAGACGAATACAAGATTTCTATGAATGAATAAGGAATTATCCCTCTCCTCTTGAGATCCTCTCGCGGATTACATTTTAGAAACGATTCCCCAAGATCGATACATCGTAATGGAGCGATGTGCATAATCCTCTTAGTTTACAGACCGTGAATCAGTGTAAAACAGCCGCCTATGGCTTCATTAAATATCATTTTACGGCTGACGGGATATCTTACTCCAGTTGGCCTGAAAACAAACGCGATTGCACCCATCCCCGCGGTCGGTAATGACGTTTTTAGGTAAATAAAATCATTGGTTAAAAAAAAAAGTAAAAAAAAAAAAAAAAAAAAATGAATTTGGATCGAGTTACCGACTCGCCCGTGTGAGCCGCGGTCCGGGGAAACCTTTTGTTAAAACTTAATTGGATTTTCAAATCGAAATGTCCATCTATGGTTGGTTAATATTTACCGAGATATGAGTTTATCAAGTCCTGTTTTTTTTTTTCCTTTTTGTAATAGACCGAGAGAAAAAAAAATTAGTCTGGAGTTTGTAATAAAAAATAAAAATAATTAAGAGGGTGGGGAGGTGCAGGGTGGTTCAAAAGTAATCGAAAACTTTGATTTTAGCTTATCATCAAAATTCTGCAATTTAAAAAAATAAGTCGATTAAATCGTTCAAAATTTTATTGTAAGAAGAACGTTTTCAACAAAGGAAGAATGTTATATATGAGGTCTTCTTACAGGAAAAATTTTTATGAATTTGGTCGTTTTAATTTATTTTTGGTTTTCTTATGGATTACTTAATCGATAAGCGTCGATTTATCGATAATTTATCGAATATCGTATCAGAAAGTGGTCATATCGAATAGCCCTGCAATTCAGGCGAAGCTTTTATGTTCATTTCTTGAAATCATTCCATTCCGTTTTAAATCGTTTACGACGCCTCCGGAGAAGGCATAGGTTCCTGAAAACCCAAAAATCGTTTTGGTCCCGAATTTTTTTTTTTTTTTTTAACGGAATTAAACTAAAATCGTTAAGATTATTTTGAACACCCCTAATAGGGATTATTCGGTTTATTTGTTTTTAAAATCAAGAAATAGCCGTTCGATTTTATTATTATTTTTCCTTTTAAATAGGATATCGTAATTGAGTTTTTTTTAACTGCCCGATAATTGAAAAAATCTCCAGTTTTTTTTTCCTCCGATTTTGCAAATCTCTTAACCAAACAAAACCCGCAAATAACTAAATTCGTGAAAATATTCGGAGATTATAAGGGTTTTCAATCAGAGGAAAGTGATTTTGAAATGAGGTGTGTTCTCGGATTATTATTCATATGGACCGTTTTGAAAAGCTGATATAAATGCGTTATGCGCTAAACTGGAACCGAACTTTTATATAAATAAGACGACGTTACGTGATTTTACCCTTTTCGTGATATTTCGAAATAGTTGAAAGTTCGTTGGTACATGATTTCCCCGAATGGACGGGGTGAAAACTTTAGAGTATGCACTTGAAGCGTTTTCTATTTATCAATTGCGTCGTTAATGTTATCTTATCCTCCTCTAAAGCTTACCATAGCATATGATAAATCCATTCCTTTTTCACTGATTTTCAGTTTTTTGCCAAACAGAATATTCATAAAATAAGGAGCAGGCCAGCGCGAGCGGTTTCCCTTTTGAGTAAATTCCAGACTTTCCAGTGATGTCCATTAGGGTGTATTGAAATTTAGTTCTTCAATAGTAACCTGGGATTTTTTCAAATTTTTAGGTCATCACTTTCGGTCGTCTGATTGGCTTAAATTAGTTTTACATGTTAAAGGATAGGTGATTTCGGCAATTTTTAAAAATCTTTTTAAAAAATTGTCTAAAAATTTTAATTAGCTCTTTAAGTATATCTGTCTGTCGTTTTTGACGTCGATAAATCCGAATATGACCGAGTTAATTTTCTAGGGGTTTTTGCAAAATAACAAAACATGATTTTAAAATATTTTTGGCCCCAAACGTTGAATTTGAATTATAAAATCCTCTTTGTTCCTGTTGTGAACTCTTAACTGATATCTCTTCTTCATTTGGGGACTTGGAAATTACATTTTAGATTCAATAAAGTAAACGGAATAGTATTAATTTTTAAATAGCGGTAAAATATAATGGAAAATATTTTTTTAAACCACAAAATTAAAACTGCGTTTGGCCGATGTTGCCTAATTCGTTAAAAAATTTTTGATAAAAATTAGTCAAAATTTTAATTAAAGCCTTCAAAAATTTAAGGCATTTTTTTTTTTTTTTTTTTTTTTTTTTTTTTGTTCGTTTTTGGTAAAAAAAAATTGAATTTTTTGACGAAAAGAACTTAAAATTTTTGATAAAAATTTATTGATAAAAATATTTCATTTTTTTTCGTGGCACGAAAAAAGCTTAAATTTTCGATAAAAATGGTCGAAAGTTGAAAAAAATTAATCAAAATATAAATTAAAGTCTTCAAAAATTTTAAAATTTGTAATTTTTGGTGCGAACAGTGCGACACCAGACACCTGGGCACCTGGGCACCCGGACAGACAGATTTCCCCAGGACCGAGCCCAAAGACGTAGTCCTACGTCAAAACGAGAAATGAGGGAAATAGAGATGGAAAACCAAACGAACAAAATCGATTCACGAAAAAGAGAGAAAACCTGAGAAAAGTAACCCACCAAGATAATATGGGTAAAGTCAAGGGGAATTCATAAAGCCCACGAAACGGCCTTAAAGGACCTTCAACCTTTAAACCACATTCTTATTAAGACAAAAAAAAAAAAAAAAAAAAAAAAAAAAAAAAAAAGCTTGAAGTCGGTTTACCGAAAATAATTTATTTATCGATTGCTTTTTTGTATAGTTATGGGTCATCAAACAACCAGCCGATACCTTATTAAAACCTTTGGAACGCCATTTACCAATAAAAAACAAAAAACAAATAAAATTAGTCCTCGACGTATGTATCCTCGAAAAGAAAGATAATAAAGAATAAAAAAAAAATGACAATCGACCTACTCCAGTTCGATTTTATTTGTTATGGAAGTGATCCCATCATCCTTGTTTACAACCCACTGAACCACGTCTGACTCATTGTTTTGTCTGCTTCGCTCATAAGGCAGTCCATGTTTCATTCCGATTAACTTCGACTTAACGTCTACGTGATTTACTGCGAACGATTTTCCCTGCGTATTTTCCGCTCCCTTCAATGGATTTTCAAGTGACAAAATTGAGAAGTTCGAAATTTCAAACAATCTCTAGATGAAAGGCCCTTCCGATTTCCGAAGTAATAGTTTGCAAAGATTTGGCGTCCTCGGGTGTAGGTGCAGGTTGCGGCAAAACTTGGGTATGACTGTACCTCAGATCTTGTTCAGTTTCTCAGTTGTGAATAGGAATGTGAATTAATGCGATCAAAAAAAAAAAAAAAAAAAAAAAAAAAAAAATTAAATAAATAAATAAAAGGGGGGGTTTGATTTGGTTCTTTACCAAAAAAATGGGTTCATTTTAGTGTGAAAACGAAAATTAACTAAAAATTAAAGAAAATTTAAAAAAATTAACTTTTAATATTAAATTAATTTTTGGTGCGAACATCGCGACAGATCTTGGACAGACAGATCCCCCCCGGACCGAGCCCAAAGACGTAGTCCTACGTCAAAATACTTTAAAATTTTTAAATCGTTTCATTGTTTTTTAGCAATATTAGGACATGAAACCAAAGGCGTAGTCCTACGTAAGGATATGCCCCCATATCCCAGTCTGATTTTTTTTTCTTTCATTTTTTTCAGTTTTCTCGTTTTCTCCATCCTCTTGTACCGCACAATAAAAAAGGAAAAAAAAAACTGAATAAAATAGTCGGATTCATCAACGCTAATATCGTAGTGTAGAAGGAAAGAAAAAAAAAACCCCAAGAGAGGAAAAGCAAAAAGGAAAAAAAAAATAAGAAAAACGTTTCCTACTTTTTGAAAGCAGGATAGAAACTTCTTCATTCATACTTGAAATGATATAAAATTTTCAAAGTCTCAAGGGTAGAAGTGACGAAGGGGAGGGAACCAAAGCGAAAACGCCGGGTTTGTAGACTTTATTCAAAGGCTGCATGAAAAGATATTGAAATCGCGAAAATAAGTTTCCTTACATTTTAATATGATTTCCCTTCTTCCTTACGTTAAAAAAAAAAAAAAAAAAAAAAAAAATTGAAGGTGGATTGATTGCGAACTTAAATCGCGGGTTCGCAATGGATAGATGAATAGAAAGAAGAAAATAAAAATATTCATCGACAAAACGCACCACCGCCCAAAAAAAGAAAAAAAAAATGACAGTAAAGGCGGATATGAACGTGACATCCAAGGCGTATTCCAATGTGAATCCCGAGTTTGACAAGGACAATTGTAAATAATCACAGAAAAGAGACGTAATTTTCAATTGTGTTAGTATATTTTCGAGGAGGGGGGGGGGGCGGAGGGGGAGTTTTTTTTTTTCGCGTGCGACGATAATTTTTTTGTTGCAGTTATTTGTTTACTTTTCCTCCCTCCCTCCCCCCATCGCTCGCTCTCCTCTTTGCGATTTCATGTTGACGTCTAAAAAGTTTTTAATAAAACTTGGCACAAAATTTTAAATGGAAGCTTCGTTTCATGCTCAATTAGGTTTAAGTAACAAATGTCGTTCTGTCTTCGGAATGGCGAAATGGGTGCTTAGACGAAAATCGCTGAAACAGATTTTATCCATCTGCTTTCATCAAATAAATGATGGAAGATGGGATTCGAAATCTTTGGAAAGCGCAAATAAGTTTTACAAGCGATGTTTTTGCGATCAGTGATTTTAGTTGACGTTGATATGAGTTGATCAAGTTCTGTTTCTTTTTTCATTTTTGCAATAGACCGAGAGAAAAAAAAATTAGTCTGGAGTTTGTAATAAAATGAGAAAATAATTAGGAGGATGGGGAGGTGCAGGATGGTTCAAAAGTAATCAAACCTCTTTGATTTTAGCGAATTCTGTAAGTCAAAAAAATAAATCGATTAAATCCTTTGAAATTTTATTGTAAGAAGAACGTTTGAAGCAAAGGAATCATGTTATAAGTGAGGTCTTCTTACAAGAAAATTTTTTATGGATTTGGTCGTCTTGATTTATTTTTGGTAAAGTGGCATGAAAATGCAGAAGAGGCTTGAAGCTGGGACGGAGCTGTTTGAAGATCCCTTAGACCATTCCAACCCCCTCTTGCCTTACAAAATTGCTAAAGCCGGTTTTAAAAAACTCCTGAACCGAGTTAACATCGGCGATTCCACTTTTACTGACCAAAGAATTTTTCCATTAGTCTTAGGGGGTACGCGGATCTGTAGGGGGACCTCAACGAAATTTTTACTCGACAAAAGTGGTGACAAAAACGAATCGCGGGAAGTCATTAGGGATATCGTATAGGTTCGAAAACTGTTGGAATCAAGAAGTTCGAGAAGTGTCCGAGAAATCGCCTTAAATTTTTTTTCCCAACAAGTTTTGCACGAAGGAGTTCAAAATTCTTTCTCCTATTATTTCTCGCACGAGAAGTCTCACGAGAAATACCATGAGAACGAGATTCCTCGTTTATAGTTTTTAAAAAACCGTGCAGCTTCCCAAGAAAAAGTGCGTTATAATATTTTATAACTCTATAACGTTTTGGCCGATTATAAACTTTTTATAACTATTTATAAATTTTTATAATTCTAACTGAGCAATGTATTAATTTTATGCTTGAATAACACTATATTTAGCGTATGGGGACTTTATAGGCTCTTTTTTAAACATTTTTTATGCGAAAAAAAAAAAGAAAAAAAAATTACAATTTTTTGGAATAGAACCCGAGCCTTGTGGTCGACTTATCAGCCTCCTACATATATCCACTCAACCACTTTTTAACTGATTTTTAATTGCGGCAATATGGTTCTTAAGTTGCCAATTATTTTGACTCGTAATATTTTCCAGATTTTTCCGAATTTTCGGTTTGTTTCTTGTATTTTTAATTTGACAAAGGCTCAAAAATAAAGAAAAACAAAAATAGAAAAATTTGGGAAGCGTTAGAAGAAGTAAAAAAAAAAAACTTTAAAAAAAACTGAAAATAATTTCTGTTATAAAATTTTATAACGAATTATAAATAGATGTCTTTTTTGACGGGGTATAAAATTTTATAACGAAGTTTAAGTTTTTAATAACTCAATTTTATAACACACTTATCTTGGGTTGACCAGTCAAAAACCAGATTTTTGACATTTCTCGAAAAATGTCTCGTCTCATTTTCTCGTAAGATTCTCGTCCCGTCGTCCATTACTTTTTTTTTTTTTTTTTTTTGGAGGGAATCGATCATTTTTGATTTAAAAATTATTTGGTAGTAGAAAAAAAATTAATAAAATTTTTAAAAACAAATGTTGTAGTTTAAAAAATTTTGATGCTAGAAAGTTTTTTCGGATGTTTATGGAAAGAGCGTGATTTTTTGACCGGTATCGTAATGCTATCACACAATCCTTGTGGTATCATTACACCCTGTAATGGTATCACATGGAACCTGAAATATTTTCTCAAGAAAATGAGTTATTTTTCTATTTTTCGGTATTTTTTTGCATACGAGGAGGAAATTAATGTTCATTATCGAACTCTACGGGTTCAATTACAGACAGGTCCTGCTAAACTTTGAGAAAGCGTCAGCAGAGCTGAGATGCGGCATTTTGCAGAAATTTCTTTTTTCCCGATCTCAACTTTTTCTAAGTCTTAAAAAAAAATAGTTAAGTATTTTTCTACATACCCAGTACATTTAGAAAATAATGCATATAATGCGGAGATTTTGCATTTGATGGACTATGGTACGATGCAAGTGCATTGGTAATGCGAAATCAACGTAATTCAAAATCAAGTGCACGTGGAAATTCGTGAAGTGAGTAACCCCCCCGCCCCGCTCCGTTGTATATTGTCTTGGAATTTAAATCCAAGGCTGCCGTGAGCAGAGAACAATGTAAAAGAGCCTTGTCTGCTACCCTTTCCCGAGACAAGGCTAATTTTAAAACTAAAAAAGGAAATTGAAAATTTGTGCCTCCCCCCCCCGCCTCCGGTCTTAAATCCTACTTTCCTAAGATCGTTTTATTTATTTCCAGCTAAAGTTGCGCTATTGAAAAGGATTTTGTTTTTACTTACTTGGAGTATTACAAGCTTCGATACGGGTTTTTCTTTTGACAGATTAATGGTCGAAGTACTTCTTCTGCTTCCATTGTACAACATCGGAGCCATTTCACCGGAATCTAAAGAAAAGAAAATAAGCACTGAAATTATTTCTCGAGGAGTTTGGGATCCTCTTTCCCTCTTTCTCTTTGCTGCTTTTGACTTTCAATCACTTCTAAATGAGTACTAAACGTCCAAACAAGGCACGAGACTTGAATGAATTCTTCATTTCCGTGCAAATGAAAGGACGTTAGTTAATCTAACCTAAAGTATTTAATTAGAATTCACGGGGGTGCTCGGGAAAGGAAGAGGAAGGGTAGGGGAGGGGGGGTGGGGAAATCTGGTTTATTTTAGGAGTATAAATTAAGAAAAGAGGAAAAGGAAAGAGCGCGATCGAATCATAGAATGATTAAATTCTCAACCCACGGGTCAAAGTTTTCGAATTAGTAAGCGGATATTCTCCCACCCGCCAACTAAAAACCTATCATCGCCGTCATCATCCGTTTGGGACTTTGGGAGGAAAAAAAAGATTCGTCTCTTTTTCTTTTTCTTTTTTTTTTTTTTTTTTCTTCTTTTCCGAAAAAGGTTTTTAAGCACTTTATTAGAGGTCGTTTTCCCCTTACGGTCTTAGCTATTTTCGAGAAAAATTATCGCTTTAAAGAGACTTTTCTTCTTAAGAGAACGAGAAAAAAAAAAGAGGAAAGAAAAGAAGAAAAAAAAATTGTAATCAAACATGGGAACGAAGTAAAAAAGTCTGCTTGGTAACTAATTTGAACAAATCTTCAGTTATTTCGTTACCCTCCAGACTCTTGAATTTAATTTAATTTAACGTTCCTGAGTTTTTTTTTTTTTTTTACTTTTCCGTTTAATAATTAGAAAGGAAAAGAAAAAAGAAAATTTTTTCGGCGTTCCTCTTGTTTCATTATTCAAAAACCTCGATCCTGGTTTTTAGGGGCACAAAAAAAAAAAAGAAAATTAAAGGAACCCCCGGTGTCATGTTTGGTGAACACTTTGCGAATTGTGCCGTACCCTTTTTTCCCTTTTTGCCCCTCCCCCTCCCCTCCCCGCACCTTTTTTTCACGTAATTCCCAAAGCGCTTTTTCCCCATGGAAACAGTTTAACTTTTTTCTTAAATTTTTAATGAGTTTTTACCTCAAAACGGATTACAGGAGAGATCGGTTTTTGAAAAATTTATCCGCTTTTAATAATTAAAAATAAAACGGAATTTGTCTTGTGACAGAAAAGTGATTTGCCAAATCTTTTTTTTTTTTTTTTTTTTTTTCTCTCTCTAGAAAAGGTTAAGGTTGCGTTTCTAAAATGTCAAAAAAATTGTCCTTTTAAAATGAGGTTTTTTCAAAGGTGATAAAAATCCCGACTTAAAAACAGGGCTGCCGTGCCGTTAAGATTTTAAACGGCATCGGAATCGCTATCGGAGTTAATCGGTTCAATGAATCGGAATCGGAACCCTAATTTTTTTTTAAAGCAGTCGGAATCGAAATCGAATCGGAATCTGGCTCAAAAGTTGGTCGGAAACGGAATCTTAATCGGCATCGGAATAGCATTCAAAAAATAATTTTGATTCAAATTGAGCTGAAAAGTATTAATAAAAAATTTTTACGGTTAGTACATTTCTGATTTCTATCGGAACCAGAATCGGAATCGGCACCACTAAAATATTTTTTACGGCTTGCAAAATTTGACTATTTATGACTAAGATTTCGGTTCCGGTTTCGATTCCGATTCCGGAATGTAAAAAAAAATTTCAGGTTCCGACTCCGATTCTGCAAAATCTGGACTATTTATGACTAAGATTCCGATACTGATACCAATACCGATTCCGATTCCGGAATGTTAAAAAAAAAAAAAAAAAAATTCAGATTTCGATTCCGACTCTGCAGAATCTGGACCATTTATGACTGAGATTCCGATACTGATACCAATACCGATTCCGATTCCAATTCTGCAGAATTTGGAGTATTTATGACTAAGATTCCGATTCCGATTGCGATTCCGAAATGTAAAAAAAAATTTCAGGTTCCGATTCCGATTCCGATTCTGCAGAATCTAGACTATTTATGACTCAGATTCCGATTCCGGAATGCAGCAAAAAAAAAAAAAAAAAAAAATTCAGATTCCGATTCTGATTCCGATTCCGGTTCCGATTCTTCAGAATCTGGATTATTTATGACTAAGATTCCAATTCCGATTCCGGAATGTAAAAAAAAAATTTCTGATTCCGTTTCCGCTTCCGATTCCGATTCCGATTCTAAAATGTGGAAAAAAATTTCAGTTACGATTCCGATTCCGATATATGGAAAAATATTTTACGTTCCGATTCCGATTCTGATTCTGATTCCGATTTAAAACAGAATTGATTAACTGTAATAACGGTATTTTCGTGCTTTTTAAGTCAATCTGAATCGACCATGTTTTTTTGGATGCCGAAGCCGATGCCGATTCCGAACTGTTTTCAGACGAGTTTCCGATTCCGATTCTGATTCCGATTCCTATTTCTTCAAAAAAATGCACGGATTCCGATCCCAATTAATTTTGAAATAGCAGATTCCGATTCTGATCCCTATTCCGTTTTCTGTTCCGGTTCCGAATAAAAATTAATCGGAATTGCAACCCTGATTTTTTAATTGGAATCAGATTCGGAAAATTAAATTTTTCTTTTCGGGTCATAATCGGAATCAGGATCGGCCCGAAAAATATTGAAGAATTTTGGGAATCTGAACCGCAGTCCTGCTTAAAAATTTACAGTCCGTCCGAGTTGTAAGTTCCATGGCCCCCTTTCCTTTTTTTCCGTTTTTTGTTTAAAAAAAAAAAAATGGATTTTTGGAGCTTTGTTACGGTTTTAACTGATTTTCGCTCTCCTATTTGCTTCTTTTTATTACCCACAACGAGATAAAGATTAAATCATAACTTAAATCAGAGTATACATTTGAGGGGTTAATTCTTTTAATGCTTCAAAATCCAGGATTTAATAATACGTGTATTTCGGATTCTCAACGTTTCCGCAATTTCCAATTCCTCTCCATCTAAAAAATCATGTCTCTTTATAATTTGAATGAATGACCGACCGGCGGATTAAATCCGATCACGAAAATAAATATTTACCCGAAATTTTCCTCTGCGTATTTTTCTTTTGAATGATCGGTTTTTCTGGTGTAATATTTGTTGTTTAACATCCGTTATAATTTTTTTGTCGTATCATGTTCCAGTCTAGTCGTGTCTAATTAACCGGTAATGCCGGTTTTTTTTTTTTTTTTTTCGTTTACTTATTGCCTCGTCAAGTTTGATGTAAGTAATTAAATTTAAAGTATGCAACTAGTGGAAACTACTTACTGTTCACTTTAAACTATTAATGTGATTTTGTGTATTATTGTGATCTAAATATTAATATTTATTACTGATCGTGGGGCGGTTCGTAGCGCAGTGGTAAAACTTAATTTTTATAACTTTTTATAACTCCAACTTAATTTTTATAACTTATTCCTGTCACGCTGATTTCTACTATGAATTCAAATTTCAAAAATTCAAGATGGCGGATCCAATATGGCGGACATATTTTTACGAGATTGAATTATTTCGACTAAAGTTTGTTTATGGGGTTATCGGGGTCGCTGATTTCAAATTCGAAGTCAGATTTCAATATTTCAAGATGGCGGACCCAATATGGCGGACATATTTTTATATTTTTACAAAATCAAATTATTTCGACCAAAGTTTGTTTATGGGGTTATCGGGGCCAAAGTTTGTCTATCGGGATTATCGGGGCCTCTTGATTTCAAATTTGAAGTCAGATTTCAAAAATTCAAGATGGCGGATCCAATATGGTGGACATATTTTTACAAAATCGAATTATTTGGACCAAAGTTTGTTTGTGGGGGTTATTGGAGTTTCTTGATTTCAAATTCGAGGTCAGATTTCAAATATTCAAGATGGCGCACCCAATATGGCGGACATATTTTTACGAAATCAAATTATTTCGGCCAATTTTGTTTATGGGGGTTATAGGGACCGAAGTTTGTCTATGGGGGTTATCGGGGCCTCTTGATTTTAAATTCGAAGTCAGATTTCAAAAATTCAATATGGCGGATCCAATATGGCGGACAAATTTCTACAAAATCGAATTATTTCGACCAAAGTTTGTTCAGTGGGGGTTATCGGGGCCTCTGATTTCAAATCCAAAGCCAGATCTCAAAAATTCAAGATGGCGGATCCGATATGGCGGACGTATTTTTACAAAATCGAATTATTGCCACCAAAGTTTGTTAATGGGGGTTATCGGGCTCGTTGATTTTGATTCCGAAGTCAGATTTTGAAAATTCAATATGGCGGAGGCAATATGGGAGCTCATATAATTTTGCCTTTTAATGTTTTATAAGTACGGAGGCATAAAAATAATATATAGTTATTATATAGTCAAAAATTCCGAAAATCATGCTTACGTATTTCCTGAACGGTCTCATCCGTTCAGGCATTATAATTTCCAACAGGCACCAATTTCTTCTTTCATGAGCAAGGGGGCTTTAATTCTCTCGGTTGGGGTTTTCGATGATACTGGATCATCCCTTATGTTAACTTCAAAGTTCCGAAAAAAATGGTAATTTATTCCACCCCTGTATGCCGTATTTATTAATTTAATATGTAAAGTGTGAAAAAATTTATGAAGTACGTGTGCATACATAAACGGCTTTTCAATCGTCTTGAGTAATTGATGATTGTTTTTCTTTTTTCTTTCCTCATTAAAAATTTTATGAAGTAGTTGGCATTTTTCGTTTTACGTTTTACATTTTACAATCTGAAGCGGAAAATCATGCTTTTAAATAAAATTTTGGCCATTTTGATTGATTTGGACCTTTCAAAAAAATTTTAAACCGTCATCCTAAATTTTCTAGCGCCTTACAATTTTAACTTTTTAATTTTTTTTTTTTTTTTTTCAGGTAAGTTTTCGTCAATCGTGGACAGATTTGATCATCGAATTAGCAATCGGTTCTCCTGGAATCTGGTTAAATTTTACTCCTATGCACTGTAAGTAAGCTTATAACGGGGGAAATATGCTGCTAAAAGGATTCGTGAAAAGCAATTTAATCGAAGTAAGAAATGGACCTGTGGAAGATGCGTTCAAAAAAATTGGTCCACTCCAGAATTTTGCTTTGGAAAATGAATTTTTGCTCGGAATTGGTCCACTCCAAATTTAGCTTCTTTGCTAACTGAAATAGCCCCCCCCTGTAGATTTTAAAAAAATCATTTTTGGGGGTGCTAGTGTCGATGAAAAAATTTGGCCAAAAAAAAACTGAAAAACTGATCTGAAGCCAAAAATTTAAAAATTTCGAAGTTTTGGAGACAGAGAGAGAAATTTGAAATAGGGCTAGAAATTCTAGAAAAAAAAAAAAAAAAAAAAAAAAACATTCGGCAGCGCCATTGGTGCCAAAGACTTGAATGTCAGTGAGGTGCTTAGAATTTATGTAAAATTTGTAGAATTAAGACTCATAAATTTTTTTTTTTTTGACAATTTGTTTTCCTCGAAATATTTTTTAATAATGTAGTTGAGTTAATTTTATACATTTAAATTACTCAAGGCAGATTTTAGAAAATCCTCATAACTTCAGCCCGTGAGGTCTTTTGTTTTTTTTTACAACTTTCTTAGAAGTTAACAAAAAAAAAAATAATATTATAATAAAGAGCTTACGAAAACGTGATGATCTTTCATATTCAGGATTAAAGAACATTTCTTTATAAACCACCGTTAAGAAAGCAAAACAAAGGAAAGGAAAAACTTACCGTTATTTTAATTTTTTTTTCCTTCCTCTCAGTTATTCGCTCCCGAAAATTTAAATAAAATCCAACAAAACTTTACCGGATTTTAATTGAATGCATAATTAATATAAATCCACTAACTGAATTTTTTATTTTATTTGACTTTATTTTTTTTTTACTTTTTTTAAACTTTTTTTTTTTTTGAACTATCGCCCGAGTCCGGCCGCGAATACCAACCGTGATGTGTGCATTGAATGCATTTTTTAATATATATTTTAAAATTTATTTTGCTTTGATGAACCCGTTAAAATGTTCCAAGCCGGTGAATTCGTTAATACCGCTTAGTTCATAACCTGGCCGGTAGGAGCGTTGAAATCGCTTCAATCATGCAAATTACCCTTTTTTTTTTTTTTTTTTTTGTGTTGTTTCCAACATTTTTCAACACTTAGCTTTTCGAATTTTCTTAATTTCTAATTGTTTGTTTTGTTACTTCGGGGGAGAATATACGATACCGTGATTCAGTGTACGGACTTCCTCTTTTCTTCAATCGATTCTTTCGTGTCTTCCTATCTTTCCGGCCTTTTTTGATTAACGACCTTTCCCTCCTTTTCGCGTAATTCCAGACTTTTTTTTTTTTTGAATGAAGTTGTCCTCTTTTTCTTTTCTCCCGCGCGTAAAGCCGTGTTTACACTTTTCTTTACTTTTGATGCATCTCGCTGGAAAAAAAAAATGTTTACTTTTTTTTTTTTTTTTTTTTTTGCGCGTGAAAATTTTATCCAATTAGGCCTCAATGAACGTTTTGCAATTCAAAAATAGAAAAAGATAGTCGAGGCGTGAAGTTTTGGGGGCGGGAATTGCCTTCGTGTATATCACAGGCTTAGGCGTTGAGATTTGGGTTGCCATGAGGAAATGGAATGGAAGTTTGGAAGATTGACTGAAGTTGATAGATGTGAATTGTTTAACGCGCTTTATTGATGTATGAGGTTGTGTAACGCTTTTCCATTCGATTTTCCTTGGAAACGCATGGGGAGAAGGGAGAAGTGTGAAAATAATAGGTCGGCTGGGAGAGGCCTCCGAAAACGTTGTTCGACAATATTTTGGAGGAACCAAAAATAAAGATGGTGGTGTCTGTCTTTAAGACGTCGTTTGACGACGTCTTTTTTAAATACATTTTTAAGATAATTTGAAGTCATTTTGTAAAAAAGACTTCAATTAGACCTCAAATTATGTTAAACCCTGGTGAAAGTAAAAATTGGATCCAAGTTTGGATAAGTGTTGGGGAAACTGACTAAAATGTAATGTCTACCCAGTATTAGACAACATTGGACAGTATTGACTAAGATTGTCCATATATCCATATTGACACTATTGAACAGTATTAGTCTAGTATTAGACAATTAATATTAGCCTATGTTGACAAAGATTAGTCTAATTAATATTAGGACAATATTGAATTAATTAGACTAATATTAACCTAATAGAATATTAGTCTGTAGACTATAGAGTAGATATTAGTCTAATATCAGTCTAATATCAGACCATATTGGTCAGTATTGTCTAATATTAGTCTACCTTGTCAAATTTTAGTCTAATCAATATTAAGCCAATATTAGACTAATAAGGCTAATTTTTTTTTCTCTTCCCGCATTTTTTTCTTTTTGTGTTGGGTATATACCGTACATTGGGGTTACTTTGCACACTTTTTCGGGTTTTTTACTCGAAACGGTATGAAATCGTTAAGGAAAAAAATTGTGCTTTTAATATGTTATAGAGGGACTCTTCAGCTTTCGTTTAATACCCAATTTAATTATTACAAATTATTTTAACAATGAAAAAAAATATATTTACGAAATGATGTTTCGTTTTAAAAAATGGGGTAACTTTGCACACTTACATTTCCACATTAATATCTCTGTAAATATAGCACGAACGCCAATGAAATGTGTCTCAAAACAGAAGGATTTTTATAAGGAATCGATTTTTACCCGCCAAAACAATTAAATTCCTTTTACGACTAAGAAATTAATTAATTACTTTTACGAAAGAAGGCCGACAAGATCAGACAAAATAATACTAATGATTTAAGGCGTATTGAATATGCAACCAGAAATACACATGTTTACAAACAATATTCGTCTGCTGTTTTGCTTTTTTGCAAATGGCCGACAATAACAAGTTATATTTCTTATGTGTACAGTTGTTTCTTGCCACAGTAAAACATAAAAAAAAGAGTTTAACCGAATAGATAAACCCATCGATCGAAGAAAAAACACCAAACACACCATCAACATCCACGTTTTTGTTAAATATTTTCACAGTTTTAATATGGTGTCACAATTTCAATATGGAGTCAATTTCAAAATGGCGTCCGTTTAGAAACAATGGCTTACCGAGGTATATGTAATTTTTTTTTTCACAAATTTTTTTATTTTGTTTTTCTTTATATTTAGGAATGTTTTATTGAGACAAACATAATTATGGAAGTACATTATGATATTCCTGACGTGTTTAAACAAGAATTATTTCAATACTGCCGTTAACTATTTCTCACGAAGTCTTCGAATTTCGACATAGAGAAAATCTTTCAATTTTTTTTTCTTTTCAAAACGTAAAATCTTCTTTATCGAGGACATTTTATGCAACTTGATTAGTAAATAATGCTCGAAAATGTCTACACTTTAATAATCTATAAAAATATCGCCGAATTTTTGAGCCATATTTACGTAATAAATGTTTAATCGAAGTGTGCAAAGTTACCCCATCGAGTGCAAAGAAACCCCCACGTACGGTAATAAAAAATCTATTATAGGGTATATAACCGGTTGATTTTGTTTCAAAATTAAAATTTAATTAATTAATTAATTAATTAATTAATAATTATTAGTCTAATATTAGTCTAATCAATATTAGGCCAATATTAGACTAATTAGACTAATATTAGTCTAATATTGACTATAGACTAATATTAGTTTAATATTGGCTATAGACTAATATTAATCTTCTTTCTTTCTTTTTAGTCCTTTACTCGATACGAGCGTGGTGATCTCTCACATACACCTGTGCGTGCGCTCACAGGCATATGGGACCTACAGTTTAACGCCGGTTCCGAACGGCTATTTTTGAGAGATGTTACTAGGCTGTTACCGCTTATATTAATCTAATATTGGCCTAATATTGATTAGATTAATATTTGACAACATAGACTAATATTAGACAGTATTAGTCAATATGTCCAATATTAGACTAATATTGTCTAATATTTGACTAATATTAGTCAACATAGACTAATATTAGACAATACTGACCAATATTGTCTGATATTAGACTAATATTAGACTAATATCTAGTCTGTAGTCTATAGACTAATATTCCATTAGACTAATTGCAGTCTAATTAATCCAATCTTGGCCTAATATTGATAAGACTAATATTAGTCAATTAGACTAATATTATTCTAATAGGCTATACACTAATATTTGTCTAATAGACTATAGACTAATATTAGTTTAATAGACTATAGATTAAAATTAGGCTATGACTATATGCTAGTCTAATATTAGTCTAATTAGGCTAATATTAGTCTAATATCAGACAATATTGATCAGTATCGTCAAATATAGTCTATATTATCAAATATTAGACTAATTAATATTGACTATGTTATTATTGGACAATACTACTGACTAATGTCTAACCTGTACTAGGCAGGTCAACGGAGCTATGTCCATCATGATCTTGCATGGACATATACTCTTTTGAACCATTGCAGTTCAAAACTGGTTCAGGCAGCGGCTCAAAAGAGTATATCTCCATGCACGATTGTGATGGACATAGCTCAGTCTCAGTTGACCTGCCTAGTCGATATTAGTCTTTGTTAACGAATATTAGTTGTATATTGGACAATATTAGACAGTATTGGAAAGATCCAGGCTGGGTCAATCCTTTAAGGTATTTTGAAAAATAAGTAAAAAAAATTACATAAAAACTTATTACTTTCGTATTATTTTTTTCAAAAATTTGGACAAGCATAATTTTTACGAAAATTTTGCATAATTTTTTTTAGCCTGTTTGCATTATGCAAGAAAAATGTATGCATAATTTTCTTAAGCATGAAAATCTGGATTTGCATAATTTTTGCATATAATTTTTCTATGTTTATTTTTTAACGGGATATGGATCTTTTTATTAAGAAAATCACGATTATAAGTTCGTTTTAATAATTTTTTTATTTTATGCATAATTACTTTGGGAAATGAAAAAAAGAAAAAATTTCCCGGTAGAAAAAAGTTAAATTGTTTATGGGTCATTCTAAAAAAAAATTGTGAAAAACAGTGTCCGGAGGTTTTTTCTGCTGCTTATTTACTCAATTTTCGAAACCCATTATTTTTTTTTCCTGTTGAATCATTTAAAATGTTGTGCTGTATCATATTATTATTTTTACAAGCGAATAAATTTCCGTTAAGGGGTCTTATTAACGCAAAATAGGGCACTTTTTGACCCCCTCTCCGACCCTGTGTAACGCAAGCTGCAACCCCCCCCCCCCCCCCTCTCTGAAAAATATTTAAATTTCGTTTTTAGAATTTAAAAAAAAAAATTTCAGTTTCTTTTAATCAGTTTTTACGAATTAAAAAAAAAAATTAATTTAATTACTTTTTTTGTTTTGAAGAGTAACCGGGAAAATTTTTTTTAAAAGGGAAAATTTTTTTTTAAGGTCGTCATTCAACGAACAAATTTAAAGGCACCGAGACGTCAATTTGTTTCCTGGGGTATTACATAAAAGCAGTACCTTTTTATTTATTTTCTAAATAATGATATAAAGAAAAATAATTATCCTTCCGGTGCAATCTTTTAGAAAAATATAATTATTTAATATTCTTTTCTCTTCTTTATTTTTATTCAAATTTTTTTTCTTCTTCGATGCACGTGCCTCATTTAAAATTATCGAGTCTCTTTTTCAGAAATTTAATAGACCCCGTTCCTTTGTCAAGGAAAAATCGTTCGGAAAAATAGCTTTTTTCATAACGTTCCGCTTTCCCTTTTTTTTTTTTTTTTTTTTTTTGAATGTATATAGCGGCAGAGGATTGATTATGTTCTCATTTTCCGAGATTCTTTTATGTGGGAGATAAAATAAAAAAAAGACGAAGGAAAAGACATGAAAGCGAAAGGAAAAAAAAAAATTGTCGGCGACATCCTCCTCATCAATTTGTATCACTGTTTCTTCAAAATGGAACAAACATAACTTGATTTATGAAATTTCTTCGCACGTGAAAGCTTTTAAAAGACTTTAACGTTAATAATTGCCAGTCACATCACGCCCTTCTCCCTCCTTTAGGATGTGCCCTATATTTTCTGTCTCGATTGTTTACGTCGAGGAGAGAAATTCCTAATTGCATTGCCATGTTATTATCGCTAGTTGCTGTCATTTAAATTTCTTGTCACATTAATTATGTAAGTACATGGCTTGAATGTTGTTTTTATGTTCATCAAATTCGCTTTCGCCCCCCCCCCCCTCCCTCGTATTGCGTTCCTTAGGATTTTCTCACTTTTTTTTTTTCTCAAAAGGATGGATCAACAAGCTCAAACTTTTTTGATTGCTTTTAAAATTTTTTTTCCCCCTCTTTCTTCTTCCACTTTTAAAAGCTATTCGGTGTGAAAAAGAGGAAAAAGGAGGAGGGAAGAAAAAAGAAGGAAAAATGTCCGGTATTCATTTAAAGAGCCTTTTGCACCGAAAATCTTGGGTTTCGACTTATTGGATTTCTTTCTCTCACGTTATCAATGATGTTGATCATTTCTCGAAAATAACTTTTTTTTTTTTTTTTTTTTTTTTTTTTCTTCCTCTTGTTTTTTTCTTAAGAGAAAAACGTTAAGGAACGCAGTTTTATAGGGCTCTTAAGGGGTCGGAGGATTTCCCAACTTTCAAGTTCTAGCGTGAAATTAAAAAGGATTCAAAAGCGGATTGATGTAGCGCAAAATTTCTTTTCTTTACAAATGGCGGATTCGTCTTCATTGGCAAGAAAAAAGCAATAAAATTTTAGTTCTTTAGAATTTTTTTTCTAAGGCAAGGAAAGTCATTTGAACCAAAAATTTGTGGGAAAAAAAGGCGATGCGGTAAGGGGTTTGCTACGGCATAAAAAATTAGGCAGATCATTCAAATACATAATCAAATTCTACAAACTTCATTACTGTAGACAAATTTCTATATTAGGGTGGTTCAAATTTACCTTACTTTTCGCGATTTTGTTCTTCATGCGATTTTCACTTTTCTTATGGTCTAAAAACAAAAGGTCATTTTTTTCAGATTTTTTCGACCACGTTTAAGGGTCCCCTCTTTTTACCCACAGCCATTTTGTGCTGGAAATTTTTTTTTTTTTTTTTTTTTTTTTTTTTTTTTGGCATTTTTTTAAACAAATTTTTCCGAAACTTTAGGAGTGATTCTTCGTGACCAAACCAGGTTGTTTATGGGTTTTCGACGTCGTAGAATCCGAAAATAACCACCCCGTTTCGATCAGAATCACCCCTGACTGGCCAAACGCCATTTTTTGGCCAAAAATAGCAATTTTTCGGCTAAAAATCAAATTTGAAGTCAATTTTTACCCCTCTGAAAATTTTTTTCGGGGATTAAATCATGCTAAAATACATTTTCGACATCGTAGAATCCGAAAATGACCACCCCGTTTTGATCCAAATCACCCCTATTTGACCAAACACCCTTTTTTGCCAAAAAATAAACAACTTTTCGGTAAGCAATCGAATTTCAAGTCGATTTTCATAAAAAAAATGTGATTTTGATCGAAACGCGGAGGTTATATTCAGATTCTACGATGCCGAAAACGTATTTTAGCACAATTTAATCCCCGAAAAAAATTGTCAGAGGGGTGAAAACCGACTTAAAATTTGATTTTTAGCCGAAAAATTGCTATTTTTGGCCAAAAAAATGGCGTTTGACCAGTTAGGGGTAATTCTGATCGATACGGGGTGGTCATTTTCGGATTCTACGACGTCGAAAACCCATAAACAACCTGGTTTGGTACCGAAGAATCACTCCTAAAGTTTCGAAAAAATTTGTTTAAAAGAATGTTAAAAATAAATTTTTTTCAAGCACAAAATGACCGTGGGCCACCCCTAAACGTGGTTGAAAAAATCTGAAAAAAAATTACCTTTTGTTTTTAGACCATAAGAAAAGTGAAAATCGCATGAAGAACAAAATCGCGAAAAGTAAGGTTTTAAACCACCCTATTCTATATACATGTGTTTTTACGTGTCGGCCCAAGAAAAGCTTTTTTTTTTTTTTGTAAGTACTGTAAAAAAAAATACGTGTTATTTTTCTAAACTCAAAGTGGTTAAGATAAAAGCTCGCAAATTCAATTTGCCCTTTGAACGTAAATTTATTTCTTCAAAGATCGATGTTTTCCATGTCGCGGGATGATGGGAAAACAAATTAGAAAAAATATATGATAAAAGCTCAAAAATTCTACCCCTCCTGTCCCCCTTATATGGAAATCATTTGGTTAAAAGCGGGGCTCGGGCTCATACGGGTTTTCGTCCCGGGCAGTCGAACGTATCCGAAACTCATAAATCCCATCAGCTACCAATTACGTCTACACTTCAGGACTGACCGTGACTGTCACTAATTTAAACCCTTTTGTCCCCGATAGTTGACGGGGATAATGTTTTTAATCATTCAACTGATGTTTCAGGTGTTAAAATCTGAATTCGTATGTCTGTCTCTCTCATCCCCTTCCTCTTTTTTTTTTTTTTTAATAAAGTAAAACATTTTCGCTTCGAAATGCCGTTGCGGCATTAAAAACAAGTTAATTAATCAAGGAGATATAGCTGCAATTTATAACGGCCTATTCCCCGACACTCTTCCGCTTTTCATAAATTTACCTTTCAAGCCTCATACCGAAAATTTCAAGTTGAGTTTGAGAACCCGTGTACTTACGTAATCAACTCTTAATCATGTTAAGGTGGGGGAGGGGGAGGAGAATAAAAGACTTCCCTGCCTTTGATATATTCTCTAAGAAAATGGTGTAATTTGATTTTCGCTTTGAATTAATTAGCTTTAAGATTGCGTTTATGATACACAGTTGGAGCTCCGATTGAGACGGAAATCGAGCCTGAAATCGATGCAAGTAATCGATGTTAGTTCTCGCCCTGCTGCTTTCAAGATTTGGAACTTGTCGGGAAGTGAACCCTTCTCATGTGCACGTCCACATATTTCAGGATTAAGATCGTTGAATAAGATAGGTTGGGATTAATATGAGACTGGAGTAAAACCCCGTACGAAAAAGAGATGCATAAAACGGAATTCAATGCATAAATTATATAAAAATCATGTAAAAATTATGCAAAAAATTGGGCGTACGTAAAAAATGCACAAATTATGTACCTATAAGCAAAGTAACTTTTTTTTTTATCCTCCAATATAATTATGCATAAATTGTACGTATCCTAGTTTTCATGCTTAAAAAAATTATGCATAAACTTCGCAAAAACTGTGCATGTCCAAATTTTTGTATAAGCGATACAAAAATAATGCATTTTTTCATATAATTATTATTTGAAAAAATTGTGTACACTTTTTGTACCACTTTTTCGTAAGGGATGAGATAGATTGCCATTTTGCTTTTTTTGACTTCCTAACAATACATTACAACCGTATGAAGAAAAAAATCAGATGGAATAGGGGGGCATACCCCTACGTAGGACTACGTCTTTGTACATCGAAAAATCCGAGTTTTTTTTCCCGAAAAATTTCTCGGGAACATTTATTTTCAACTAATCGGGAATCCCTCTTCCCGGGAATGGAATTTTTCTCATTTTCGAGAATTCCTGCTTCCCGGGATCGGGAAGTTTGAAAAAATTAAAATTCAAAATTACGGACCAATTTTACTTTTAAAAACTCTACTTTTGACGCCATATTGATTTTCTTGTTTGGAATTGCATCAATCTGATATCAAGTTTGAAATTTACAATGTCGAAAGTAGAGATTTCAAATTCCCGACGTTTTTTTATTCCCCGAAATTGGGAATTTTCGTTTTTGAAAAAAATATCAATCTCGGGAACGAGAAGTCTCGTTTTGGTCAGATTTTCATTTTTCGGGAATCGGGAAATTGACACACTTAAATTCCTGGGAATCTCGGAAAAGTCGAGAGTTTATTTAGAAGGCGAAAGGAAAAGAAAATAACCCTGATTTCCGTATTTTGGGAAGTAAGTGGGGAAATAAGCGGAGCCATGGCGAAAAAACGTTTTTACGTTGTTAAAAAGCAGGCTTTAGGCAAATTATAAAAAAAAATTCTGATTTTTATGGCTTTTTTCTAAAATATTGAAAATTTTATGTGATAAAAAGTTGATAAAATTGGTATTATTCCCGTTCCCGGAAAAAAACTTGTCGATCCCGGGAATCGTGAATTCTCGGAAATGAGAAAAAATTCATTCCCGATAAGCGGGATTCCCGACTAGTTAGGAAAAAATGTTCCCGGGAAATTTTTTTGGAAAAAAAAACTCTGGATCCCCTGAATTCTCGTCCCGGGAATTCCCGGGAGGATTTCTACCAGGAAGGTCTTTCCACTTTTTTTCACGTACTTAGATACCAATTTTTTTTTTCTCGAAAAAAGGAAAAATTCTGTCAAAATGAAGGATTTGACGCATCTTACAAAACGCTAATCTGGAGGCGAAAAAGAGGTTTTTGTTCTTCCTGAATAGGGAATTAAATCCCCATTGTGCGATTGACGTTTCTCATACCAACTTGACTTTACTTGTCACTCAAATGGTATATGTATCCCGTCCGTCAAAAACAGATTTCCACGCATGGGTTTCGAAATCGATGGATGGAAATGCTTTCCTTTCTTTTTATACATTCGTACCGTATATTATAAGTGGAAAGCTTTTCGGTGTGTATATTGTATATAAATCCATTAGTTTATATTTCCTCTATATCGGAAGTTAATTAAATATACGGGGGGAAGAGACTTCAATATCGCTGCGGCTAAAAACCATCAAGACATTCATTCATTTTATATCAACGAAAATAAATTGGGCCTTTTTCGAAACACATATTGATGCCTGGAGTGTGTATTTTAGATTCTCGTATATAGCTACTTTTTTTTTTTTTTTTTTTTTTTTTTACCCCATCCTTCGCTTTTTTTTTTTGTATGAGAGGCAAGGAGCGAGAGATAGTTTCCGGGGATATTAAACAAATATGCTTGACGATGGTAACGTCATATTTCAAATTATACATGGCTGTTTTTCCTCCGTGAGACGCTTCTTTCGGATATTAAAGGTAAAAGGTTATGAAGTAGAACAAAAAGTATTTTTTTTCAAGATGTATATTTTCGATTGTGTTACGGAGGAAGCGAAAATTTTTCGATACAAAATTGAATTCTCGGTTTAGTGATGTTGAGTTGAATTGTTGTTAAAAAGCGAAGCACGGTCACGTTATTTTAAACGGACAATGTGCACCGGACATATTGCTGGGTTCTTTAGAATGGCCCAAAGGCTGTGGGGGGGAAGGAAACTAAAATGGTTTACATTCAACGCCTTCTAAATTTCTTGTGTCTCAAGGCCCCTTTTTCGATAAACGTTCAATGATCATTTTGATCAAATTTTACCCAATTTTTAGTGAATTCAAACCTTGTTGAGGTCAGGCTTCTTTGACCGAAAAGTTGCCACCCATACGAGAAAAAGATGCATAAATTATATAATAATCATGTGTAAATTATACGAAAAATTGGACATGCATAAAAAAGGCATAAATTACGTATAAAGAGCTTAAATTTTTTTACCGGCGAAATTTTTTTAATCTTCCAATATGCATAAATATGCAAGAATGCATATGTGCAACTGCATAATGCAATTTGCATAAATTATGCAAAAATAAGTGTGCATAGATTGGAAAAAAAGTTTAATAAGTATAATGTTTGCGAATTTTTCTGCGTTATGATTTTAAAAAAAATATATGCATAAATGATGCAAAAATTATAAAATTTCTTGGATTTTATTTTGCAAATTTATATAAAAAATGTATTTTTTTTTTTTTTTTTTTGTAATATTTATACGAAAATTTGGACTTGCATAATTTTTGCAGAATTTATGCATGATTCCTTTAAGCATAAAAATCTGGATATGCACCATTTTTTAAAAGTTTATGCATAAATTCTTTAAGCATAAAAATCTGGATATACATCGTTTTTTAGAAAATTATGCATAATTTTTTCAAGCATAAAAATCTGGATATGCATCATTTTTACAAAATTTATGCATAATTTCTTTAAGCATAAAAATCTGTATATGCACCATGTTAAAAAAATTTTATGCATAATGTTTTGTAACATAAATATCTGGATAAGCATCATTTTTGCAAAATTTATGCATAATTATACTGCCCCTGTACGCGATTTTAACGTAAGTCCATTTTTGTAAACAATGGGTGTCGTTTATTTTTAACTTATGTAAACAGTGGTTCTATTCCATTGTTTTTAAAAATGGACTTACGTTGAAATCGCGTACAGGGGCAGTATATTCGAGAATGAAAAAAAAAAAAATCTGGTAAAAAATGTTAAGTTGCTTATACATAATTTGTACATAATTTATAATTTTTTATGTGTGTTCATTTGTTTGTATATTTGTTTTTTTTATAATTTATGCATTTCATTTGCATATGACTTACATTTAAAAAATAGAAATTGTAAAAAAAATCTGCTAAAAATGAAACTTTTTTGACAAGAAATCAAGAAAATTTCCAAGGAATGCGCTCAAATTTTGATTTTTGATCTAAAAGCCAATAATAAGGATTCCGTATTCAAAATTTTTTGTCCAATATTCTTGTTCAAAAATCCTTGTACCATTTCTTGAATTTTTCTTTATTGTCTTGTTTTCGACTTTTCGAATTCTAGCCTTTTGAAAGCTTGAAAAACAAGATTTGAACGATTTCTTGAAAAAAGGTCTTGTCTTGTCTCGTCTTGTAATTCTTCTCATGTGATCCATCCCTATTTTCAACAAAAAAATGTAGAACTTTTTTTAGCGTCATCAAGTGGAGACTGCCCTTTACGGAAAGGAACCTTTTTTAGGTTGGCAGTAAGACTCCGAGTTTCCAAATGTGAGACATCCTGACCACAACAATGTAATCCGGCCCTTTTTTAAAAAAAATTGTGAAATATTTTAAATTCTACATCCGAAAAAAAATGGAGTTTTGCCTTAACCGCTCTAGTTCAACTTGGTGGAGAAAAATAGAAAAAAAAGGCACCGCCCCTGTGATTTTTTTCTCTCCATCACGCATCGCTTAAAGTTTCAAGTGACAAACACAGTTAACTGAATTGGTTTCCATCAGTATGCTTTTGTTAATGAAATTACACAGTCGACACCATTCCCCGTTAATAGTCATTGAATTGCTTAACAGGTTGTTTTTGAACCCGACCGGGTTATTTCGGATTTTCCAGTGCCCAATTTCCTTTTTCATTTTATAATTTTGTTTTTCGAGGTCTCTGGCTTTTTTTTTTTTTTTTTTTTCTAGATCAATTTGTAGTTAATGAGACGTAGACTGTCATTCATTTCGTTCTTATTTTCCTTGGAAGACGTCGATCGTCAATTATTTAATTAATTCTGAAGTAGGTAGACGATCCCGCCTTTGCCGTTAACTTTTTAAGTTTTTTTTAAAGGAGATGGTGATTAGGCGGCCATTAACTGGAAATTAATAGCGTTATTAAGTTTCATTTAAAAGTTTTTTTTTTAGACTGCTTGAATAAATTTCAGCTTTTTTTTAAAAAAAAGAGATTTTGTCTAGGAAAAATTTCTAGAGTATTTTCTGAGCATGCAGAAGATATTTTTCGGCCGTTTTTATTTTTAGGCTCTTAACGTGTTCATTTTGGTCATTACATCTTCGTTTTGTTGCAAGTCAAAACTTGTTCAAGACATGCTCTTGCGGCTGCTGTAAGTAAAAGCTAAAAAAAAAAAAAAATGTGATGAATGTTGGACAAGTTGGTGCAACATTCCATAAGGGCAGTCTCCACTTGATAACGTTCACCGCATTCGCGTTATCCGCCTTCTCGATGAACGCATCGCACCGGAAGTTTTGTGGATCTTTTACCACGATTTTTTTGATCATCTTCTGCTTTTTTTTATTTACAAACATTAAAAATGGCGGTTTGAAATTTTTTTTTACGGATTTAAAAAGAAAAAATTTAATTCGGGCATGGGGAAGACAATAAAGTTCCAAAACAAATTCTGGGTAAGCCAATTTTGTATACTTAATGAAATATACGGTACTCTTTTTATGCCACAAACGTTTACGAGAGCAAAACCTGCAAAGTACTTCCGGTGCGATTACGTTATTCGCGATGACGGACAACGCAAATGCCGTGAACTTTATCAAGTGGAGACTGCCCTATAGCTAATTTGCACTTTAAAGTTAAAATTTAAAGTAAAAAAAAAATAATAAATTGCATTCCAAGAATTTAAAAAGAGAAAAATTCAAGAAATCGTCAATGAAACTTCGAACGGAATTTTTTCTACTGTAAAATTTGAATTTGAATCTAAAAGAATTTTCTCAGAACAGAAAGATGATTTTTATTCAATCTCACGGACATGATTATAAGAATCCTTTTTTTTCCCCGGCGTTATTCGCCCATACACTGAAGACATAAAGGCTGAATGTTTTCACGTACGATATTCCTTCTTGGAATTTCCGTAAAGCCTATGCCTTTTTCCAAAACTTTTTTGCGTCTGAATAAAAGACGCTCTTAACCTTCTTTTTAAATGTCTTGACTCTTGTCACTTTCTTCCCCCTTAAAAAGAAGATATAAATAAAGAGAGTATATTTCACAAAGTTTTTTTTTTTTTTTTTTGTTATGAATATTGCAGTCAAGGATATACCCAACTCAATCTTGTTGTTATTTGACATTTTCAAACTTAGCTTTTCCACAACTTTTTTTTCTTAAAAATGATATTCTCGGTTTCCGATGCATTTACATTTTTCGTTGAAAAAATGGTTTTGGAAGTAACGGAAGAATTATTATCGAAAATCCGATTTTGAATTATCAGAAAAAAAAATCCCGGAGGCAACAAAGTCTTTTCTGTGATAAGATGTCATCGTTCAATTTTTTTTTTTTTTTCACAAACAGCGTGAAACTCGAAAACAAAGTTCTCCAGATTGAAAGTCTTTTTGAGTTTAATAGAGAGAGAAAAAAAACATTTCGGTACAGCACTTCCCTGTTTAATCTCGAAAAGGGGAAACTCATGCGCCGAAGGTCAATTGGCGTATCTTATTGGTAGACTGTTTTGGCTGCTTTTGGACAGCAAGTTTACGCCAGCACGAGCGGCTGAACTTGTCGTCACGTGATTTTGAACGGATTATCTCCGATCATATTTATGATGGAAATAAGTCGGTTGATTTCCGGCTTTCAATTTTCGTTTAATTTTAATAATGTTACGTGATTATTTATTGTTCATTGTGCTACTCGATTTCATGGCTTTATTTAAATAATAATTTCTTATAAGTTTCAAAACACTTCCTAAACCATTTCAATGTTAAAAAATACGCGAGGTTTCTACTTGTGATTTTAGATTTATGACATATCATTTTTTAAATAATTCTTCCTCCTTTGTAGCTTCTGAGGATGAACTAATATAGTTCGAAACATGTCAAGCGTATAATTTCTGCTTTATTTCTTTGTTCCATCGTCCCGTCTCTCAAATCTATTCTAATTAATTAAAATATTGGAACGTCATAATTGTATGAAATTTCAGAATTTGGACCCTGAAGGGTTAAGTCTCAAAAATGAAAAGGAAAAATGAAATAAACTAAAAAAAACTTTTTAAAAAGAATTTTCTTTTTATTCTAAACATTTTCCATTTTTTTTTTTTAAATTTGGAGTAATTACAACTAATCACTTTGACAGTAACCGAAAGAGAGGTGTTAATAAGTTATATGAATATACGTGTATAGCACTTATTTCAACAAATTTTTGTGTTCTTGTCTTACGTGTGAGTAACCAACAACATCAAAAATGATCGTTGGTTAAGAAAAAATTAATTACATCGAAAAATAAATAGAAAAAGAAAAAATATATATATATATAAATATATATACGTAGAAAAAAAAAGGAAAAAAAAATCTTGCTTTTGCAAAAAAGGAGGAAAAACGAGAAATTGTAACCTCGACACGAACCATAATTTCTCGGAAAATAAAAAAATCCTCACAAGATTCTAATGCGGATTTTTTCCAATTCGAACATGTCGTAAAAGATTATTAGTGCTGTAGGCTGGAAATGAAAACGTCAAAAAATGTCTGCAAAAAATCACGAGTTAAAAAAAAAAAAAAATGTTTGGGAAAATACCGAGGAGGAGAAAAATTTTTACATCAATTTTTTATTTGCAGTTATCATACGTGTCGCGATTTAAAAAAAAAAATAAGCTGATTTAAGAAAGTTAAATTCATTTCAAATTGAAGCAAGATTTTTTTTTTGGTTACTTAACTAAAAATAGATTTACAAAGGTAGTCGATTAATTTTATAAGTTTTTACTAGATAAAGGATTAATACAATATCTATAAGATATGATTACATTTAAGGTCCCTGAGCCATATGCTAAAAACATTTGATTGTTGAAAGTCTTAAAAAATTTTAGTAACAATTAACAAAAAATAAATTGTTAAATGCTAAAGATAATTTTTTTTTTTTTCGAAATAAATAATGTTAGGTACTAACTCATTTTTTATAAAATTAAAGAGTATGATTGTTTTTTTTTTTTGTAGTTTATAAATACAAATGAATTGTGCAATTCGAAAAAATAAATGTGTCATTCGACCGTTTCGCCTGCTACTGTGATTTGTAAAATGATGGCAAGGAAAAGTGGTGTATGTAAAGGAAAAGAGAAGCCTTGTTCCTGTTGGAATCAAGGAGTACTCGACATCCAAAAAATATACTTTCTCACGCTTTTTATTAATTTTTTTCTTAAGCTCACCTTGCGATTTTTTTTCCTTTCGCCAAAAAACACTGCACCAATTTTTTTAAGATAATTGGATGTTGTTTAGCCGCGCCACAAAGTACCTAAAAATGGCCTAATGGCGGATTCTGTCTTGTTACTAGGGTTGGCAGGGGTTGGCTAGGGTTGGCAAACCGGTTAATCGATTAACCGTTTACCAGGTTAACCAGAGTAAAAATTAACCGAAAATTAACCGGTTAATTTTTTTTATAATTAACAAAGTTAGTTGGCATTAGTTAAGGTTAGTTGGCAAAAAATTAAACTGTAAAAAAATTTTAAATTTGAGAAGCCTTGTTATGGTTAATCGATTAATCCGTTTGCCGGTTAACGAGATTAAAAATTAACCTAATATTAACCGGTTAATTTTTTATAATTAACCGGTTAGTTGGCAAAAAATTAAACTGTAAAAAAATTTTAAAATTGAGAAGTTTTATTATGGTTAATCGATTAATCGGTTTGCCGATGAACGAGAGTAAAAATTAACCTAATATTAACCGGTTAATTTTTTATAATTAACCGGTTAGTTGGCAAAAAATTAAACTGTAAAAAAATTTTAAAATTGAGAAAAAAATCTTAATTCTCAAGTACAAAACAGACAAAAAAATTCAGTGCAAATGGCTGTGCGCATATTAATTTTCAGACCCCTTTGCGGCACGGGTAAACAACTTCTAAAACATCTCCAAAAATTACGCCATCTTTTTTCATCGAGAGGAAAAAAAAAATGGAAACGTAAGTTCACCAAAATTCCAAAGTCCGTAAAACAAAGACCACCCTACTCATTCACTTCGATTGAACTTATTTCGAAAGTCGTTAAGCAAAAGCATTTTTGCTCCTGCACATTCGAATTATAAAATCATGAATAATAATTTCCTCTTTTTTTTTTTTTTTTCAGAAAATCTATGCTGGGACTAAATCTCCGATGAACCATAAACGAACCGGTTGAATGAAACTCGCTTTTGATTAAGGTAATCAAACGCATTTTTTTTTAAAAAAGTTACAATTGCATTTGTGAAATTAAATGATGATATAAAATGAAAAAAATGAATCTAGCACCAGGCGACGACGACTCACAATCTCGCAGCTCAACACGATTCCACACATAATCCCATTCACACTTTTAATGACAATTGTATATAATTTTTTTTTATATAAATTTAAACAAGAAATTCTCACACCCTAAGCTAGTATAATTAAGCAAATTTCGAATTTAAGACTTAAAACCCCAAATCCAAATCCGAACGACGTCGATGTATCCGCTTTTGGTGATAACCCCTTTTTCTTTTTCTTTTTTTTTAAATCTTAAATTCGATGAACAATTTTTTTTTCTTTTAAATCGATTAATTTCAAGCTTGTAAATGTTAAAATCGTCCATATAAAATTTGTTTTCTTTCGGATACTGTCATAACGGATTTCAATTTTTTTTTTCCAATTTTTTAACATCTAATATTCTAATGTGCCGACAAAAACATTCAATAATGACATTTAGTTTATTATTTATCGAAATTTTATCTGGGAAAATTTCGATAAAGTAGACACATTAAAAATTACAATGGGTTAAATCATAGACAGACGTGGACAATTTTTTTTTTTCATCGATTTTTAATTTTTTTTTTTTAATTTTGCCCACATCTGGCCAAGGAACACTTTAGGTCTTGGCATACAATTATACTATGACGAACACCTAAAATGAAAGCTTTTCGAATTTTTTTTTTCCAAAAAAAAAGGAGAGAAAGGGGAAAAAAGAATAAAGAAAAGAAATTTAACCGTAAAAAAAGATTGAAGAATGTTTAGCTTATTCAGACCCCTACTTACCTTAATTGATGGATTCCTTTATTTTTTTAAGGATTTCTGTGCGCCGGAGGTCAAATGACGTATCTCCATCATAAACAAGATTGGAGATAGTTCGTTTTTTTTTTTTTTTTTTTTTTTTTTACGACCAGTTTACGCGAAAACGAGGGAAAACCTGTAATCATGTGATGCGAACAATCAAAACGGGTTATCTCCAATTATATTTAAAAGGGGGATACGTCAGTTGGCCTCCGGCGCAGGAATTTGGTCTTAACGTTTTTGCATTGGAGGGCAAACCCTACTAAGATGTCAATTGTCGACCACTTACAAAATTTTATAAGTACGTCTTGAAAAATAAACATATTTCCATGCGCCGGAGGTGAAATGACCTATCTCCATCGTAAATGATATTGTAGATAGTCCGTTTTTGGCTGTTTTTCAAGACAAGTTTACGCCAGCATGAGCGGGTAAACTTATAGTCTTATGATACGAACAATCAAAACAATCAAATCTCCAATTAAATATATTTAAAATGGAGATACTTCAGTTGATTTCCGGCGCAGGAATTTGGTCTTAACTTTTCTTCATCAGAGGACAAACCCCATTAAGATGTCAGTTGTCAACCACTTACAAATTTCATCAGCACGTCTTGGATAATAAACATATTTCCGTGCGCCGGAGATCAAACGACGTACCTCCATCGTAAATAATATTGTAGATAGCCCGTTTTTGGCTGCTTTTTAAGACAAGTTTACGCCAGCAAGAGCGGGTAAACTCGTAGTCTTATGATGCAAACAACCAAAACAGACAAACTCCAGTTATATTTAAAGTGGAGATAAGTCACTTGACTTCCGGCGCAGGAATTTAATCTTAAGTTTTTTGTATCTGAGGGCAAAGCTCGTTGAGGCATCAGTCGTCGATTAGTTACATCTCGTAAAGTAACTGTGCTTTCGTGCGCCGAAGATCAACTGACGTATCTCCATCATAAAAAAAGATTTCAGGTAGTCTGTTTTTGGCTGATAGTCAAAATCATGTGACCACATTTTTAAACGTGTTGTCACATGATATTTGAAGCAATCGATACTGGGTATCTCTACATTGGAGATACGTCAGATGGCTTCAGCGCACTTGACGATAAAAATTTGACGCTTCACAATGATGTCACCTTTTTCATTGGGTGCACTGACTGTCTTTAAAATTAATGACTATCTTTGGAGTCCAAAAAGCGGTGTGGAAAATCTCCGAAAGTCATATTTGAATAATATTGAAATGTCCTGACCTTGAAAATTGGCCTTAGAATATTAAGGTGACATCGAAAAATTGACCTTTTTGAAGCTAAAAACGTTTTATCAATTTCTTTATCGCTATACATCAGTTTGCAAGTCTTTTTGTAGCATTTTTCGAATGTTAAGATGTACCTACGGTCAGATGTACGAAAAAGCCTGTGGCAGCGCTTTCAGAGCTATACACCACTCAGTGAGGTTATGGGCCCGTAATGCTTTAATCTCTTGAGGCCTGAAAAAATATTTGAGAGAAAACACCATGTCACGCAATTTCCTTTTCTTCTTTCTTTTTTTTTTTTTTATTTTGTAAATAGAAAGTTTCTAACATACTTAAGGGATTTCTATTCGGTATGAAATTTTGGTCCAGGAAGGTTTTGCAATTTTTTTTTTTTTTTTTTAAGGTGTCAGGATTAAGGTTAACCTTGCGACTTTCACACAAAAACGCAGAAAAGAAAAAGAAAAAAAAAAGAAAGATTAAAATGAAAGATCTTGCGACATCTGTAAGATGTCTTATTGCGATGTAAATTTTATTATTATTGTAGTTTAAAAGAATAATGAGTTCTTCTCTTTCGTTTCCTTCCTTAAAAAAAAAAAAGATCATGCGCGAACGATTTCTTTCTTTTTCTTTCTCCATTTACATCATCGAATGCGATTTGCTGTCAGATAAATTTAACGCAATTTTTGGTGACGTGGAATGTGGAGATCTCATCCCATTTCTTTTTCTTTCATCCTCCTCTTTTTTTTTTTTTTTTTTTTTTTTCTTTTCTTGCGACGTTTGAGGATTTGAGGTTATGATTTTTTTTTTCAGTCGCAGTTTCCTGATTTTTTTTATTTTATTTTATTTTATTTTATTTTTTTTAAAGTGGCATTCGCTCATATTTTTTTCTAATACGTTAAGGACCACACTCTATATCACATAAAATTTGTAGTATCTATTTCACAACACACTGACTTTTTTTTAAAAATATAACATAACCACTAATTTGACATCAATCGTTTAGTTTAAAAAACAAAAAACAAATAAAAAATTAAATAATCGAATGATTACGTAATTTTTTAAATATATCTTTTTTTTTCGTCTAAAAAAAATTAAAAGAAAAAAATTTTCTTGACGGTTTATGAGACTTGAGAAAAAATATAGTGTTTTTTTTTAGTGGGAGAGATGATATGTTGATTGGAAATGTCAATGGGGTATCAGGGGATGAAGGTTAGGAAAAACCGCTAAACAAAATCGAAAAGCGATTTTCACATCGATTAATATTTTTTTTTTCGTTTAAAAATCCTCGAGTCTCTTAAAATATCAAGGGTTTCGTTGGCAGTTTTTTTTATTAAGTCATGAATTGAATGAATCGATTTTGGGGATCGGTAAAAGTTGCAAAAGGCGATGTGCTGTCTGAAATTTTGAAAATAAAAAGAAAAACGACGAACAGAGTTTGGAGAATATTTCTAAACTCTCGACTCTGTGGTGCGCAGGGAAATAACATAGGGCCAATTTTATTCCTAAAAACGCACAGAACGTCACGATAACAAAGTAATTTAGTTTCGCAGATCTTCTGTGCGTTACACGGATTTTTCTTTTTTTACAAAAGGAAAGCAAACATTTTTCTTTGAGCCTAAAATTATTAACTAACCTTAAGTCGATTTAATTTAATTTTTTTCAAATTCCGTGCTCCGGAGATGCAACTGACGTATTTTCATTTGTGGAAATAAACTGTTTTGACTGTTTCTCAAAGTCGTGTGGTGGCAATTTTACGCCAGAATGAGTGGATAAACTTGCGGTGACGTGATTTTTAACAGAAATCAAAACTGACTTATCTACATTGATATTTACGCTGGAGATACGTCAATTTGACTCCGGCGCACGGAATGTTTTAAAAAATAAAAACAATAAACTGAAGTTATTATTTCTTCGTCCTTTTTTTTCCATTTTGTTCAAATTCCGTGCTCCGGAGATCAACTGATGTATTTCCATTTGTGGAGATAAACTGTTTTGACCGTTTCTTAAAGTCGTGTGATGACCAGTTTACGCCAGAATAAGTGTATAAACATGTAGTGACATGATTTTGAACAGGAACCAAAACTGACTTATCTACATTCATATTTACGCTGGAGATACGTCAGTTTGACTCCGGCGCACGGAATGTTTTAAAAAATGAAAACAATGAACTGAAGCTATTATTTCTTCGTCCTTTTTTTTCCATTTTGTTCTTTAAAAGTCGATTAATTTTTTTTAATAACGTATTTGCCCTAAGATAATTTTATCAAAAAAAATTGTTTTTATATATATTTCTCTGATATATTTTCAAATTTACAAAAAAAATGTGAAACTTGTAAAAAGTACGGAATTTTTTTTTGAGATAAGGGACGGATTAATTTTTTTTTTTTAATACATTGGAATTTTTTTTTTTACTGGTACCTGCTTTTGCTTTTAAGGAATTACAAGTTTCACGGGTTCAAAAAAAATAAAAATAAATAATTTAGCTAATAACAGAAAGCGAAACGAATGACCAGCATTCATTTTTTTTTTTCTCAAGTGCTTTTACGATAAAATCGAGTGTTTCCTCGATGGAAGCTAAACGTTAATTTTTTTTTTTTCGAAATTTTCATCGGTTTCAATTTTATTAACTCCAGATACGCGTGGAATTGGGAGAGTTTTTCATTCGTGTGGATTAGATAATAATTTTTTTTTTTTTTTTTTAAATCTTCATAACCCAAAGGCACTTCCAATTTTTTTTTTTTCGCACAACGCAGAAGCACTCTTAAAAGGTAAAAACCAACCTTTTTACGGGTCAATAAACATTAATTTTTTTTTTGTAACACGTTAGGAGGAAAAAAAAGTGACGTCAAAAGAATTTTTTTTTTTCATTCCTGACGGACGGACGGGCAAAAAATAAAATTAAGAACGAAAACGATAAAAAAAAAAAGGATGGAAAAAAAAAAGAGAGATGATGATGATTGTGCAGGCGAATTAAAAACTGGCTAAGTTCCTTTTTTTTTTTCATGTTGAAAAACCGATTCAAAATCCGATGTCCCCGCTACAATCCATACCGTAATCACAATCACCGAATCCTAAGTCATTGTAATCATCGTAGGAATAATGATGGGAGTCGTGATGATTAACGTTTGTGTTATGAATATCGTAATGGTGATTGATGTTGATGTCGGCGTGGTCGTGATTAAAATAACCTGCACCACATCCGAAACTGTTGTTCCAACCCCAGCCGTGCCCCCAATTGCTCAGGGTAGCCCCCATGAGGACACCTGCGGTAAGATCCCCGATACCGTTGCTCCCGCGGTCTCGCACCAATATTGTCGTATTTGTTGGCTGGATATATGTCGTTTCTGGGTATATGGCTCCTAAGTGATTTGTGGAATGTGTCACGTTGTTATACCTTGGCAACGAGTCTCCTGGCGTTCCAGCTGAAACGAAAAAAAAAAAAAAAAAAAAAACGGATGTTCGATTAATTTACCCGAAAAAAATGGAGCAGTCCTAATTATTAACCCTTTTAAACGCGTCAGCGAAATCGTGTCATCTTGGGGTAAAGTCGGTAAGGAAAATCCTGAGATGAGTTTTTTTGACAAGAGGGAACTTGAAGAGATTATAAAGGGTTCGTATATGAAAAGTCGAGTTTATTATTTGAAAGTTTAAGTGTCATTTATTGTGAAAAGGCGAAAGGCTCTTGACTTGCTTTTCTTTTCTTTTTTTTTTTTCTTTTTTTTTCTCATTTAAAAAATTTTGAGCTTGGTTTAATTCGGATTAAATCGTACGGAAGCCCTGAAGGGTCACATTTCTGTAACTGTTTTTTATTGTTTGTTCCGGAACAGGCAACGTTTAGTTAAAAAATTGTCTGTTCCGGAACTGACAATTTTAAAAATTCTTTGTTCCGGAGCTGACAATTTTAAAAATTGTTTGTTCCGGAACTGACAGTTTTAAAAATTGTTTGTTCCGGAACTGACAATTTTAAAAATTGTTTGTTCCGGAACTGACAGTTTTAAAAATTGTTTGTTCCGGAACTGACATTTTTAAAAATTGTTTGTTCCGGAACTGACAGTTTTAAAAATTGTTTGTTCCGGAACTGACAGTTTTAAAAATTGTTTGTTCCGGAACTGACAGTTCAGGGTGTCTACTGGTCCTATATTCCTATAAAGTCCTATAAAAGTCCTATATTTTTCTTTTTAGTCCTATATACCTATAAAATCCTATAAAGTCCTATAATTTAACCGAAAAAAGTAATTTTGAGCAGGGGCACAATTGGTCCTATATTCCTAATTCAAAGTGAGCTAATTTTTCATATTTTCGCTCAATTTTTCCAACAAATTTTCAAATATGCAGGTTGCCATAATTTAGATTTTTAAAGATTCCAAAAGCGAGGAAAACCAATCATTTTGGGCTACGAACGATTCATAGTTTATGCTTTGATAATTGAAAAAGCACTTTGGGGAAATTTTCAAAGAAAGTTCAATGTTTCAGGAAATTTTTTCTTTAAATCTTGACGGCGGGGTTCCATTAGGCAATCAATTTTAAACTAATTCCAGTTCAAATAATTTTTAAGAAGGTTTAAAAAATTTAAAAATTATATTTTTGATTTTATGGAATCATTTGTGGAATATTTTCGGGCTTATAGAGGATTCAAAAATTTTTACGTGTAGTCTAAAACTTTTTTACGGTTATAAAATTTTAAATTTTTTAGCTCTTAGCTTGGGGCGGATTTTCTGAACTACTCATATAACCTTGGGGACTTCTGAAAAACACTTGCAGAGGCTTGAACTTTTTTTTTGATCGGGATTTTTTGATCCCAAGATTTTTTATAAAAATGTTTTTGTAGAATTTTGTTTTACCTTTTTTAGTAATTACCCGTTTTACAAGTTTTACCTTTTTTCTTCTTCCGTCTTTATTTCTAAATTTTGGAGGACAGAATTTACCTCTAGAATTTTGTGTGCCTAAATTTTTTTCTCTTAAAAATGGCTTGTTTTGGATCCTATATTTTTTGAAAAAATGGACCTATAAAGTCCTATAAAAGTCCTATATTTTAACTTTTATGAATCAGTAGACACCCTGCAGTTTTAAAAATTGTTTGTTCCGGAACTGACAGTTTTAAAAATTGTTTGTTCCGGAACAGGCAACGTTTAGTTACAAAATTGTCAGTTCCGGAACAAACAATTTTTAAAACTGGCAGTTCCGGAACAAACAATTTTTAAAACTGTCAGTTCCGGAACAAACAATTTTTAAAAATGTCAGTTCCGGAACAAACAATTTTTAAAACTGTCAGTTCCGGAACAAACAATTTTTAAAATTGTCAGTTCCGGAACAAACAATTTTTAAAATTGTCAGTTCCGGAACAAACAATTTTTAAAATTGTCAGCTCCGGAACAAACAATTTTTAAAATTGTCAGCTCCGGAACAAACAATTTTTAAAATTGTCAGTTCCGGAACAGACAATTTTTTAACTAAACGTTGCCTGTTCCGGAACAAACAATAAAAAACAGTTACAGAAATGTGACCCTTCAGGGCTTCCGTAAAATCGATGAAATCTGATAAAAATATTTTCCTCTTATGTTCTTCTGCCGAATTGATTCTGGTACAAAAAGTCCCCGAATCGAGAGTTGATGGACTAAATCAGGTCGCTGTAGAACAAAAATAAAAAAGTTTAAAAATTTCCTCCAGAAAAAAAAAAAAAAAAAATCAAGAAAATGCAATCGCTATATTCTCTCTCCGAACGACTTACTCCAACGAGATACATTACAAAAGAAATAGAGCGATCATGTTTAAACTTCCCCCCCGCAAAAAGCGAAATTGAACCATTCGAAGCGAGAACGCATATTCGTCTTTCACTTGGCCCCTTTTCTCTACTATACAAACCACTGGATCTATGCCAGGGGACGCAGCACAGCATTGTTATATAACCCTTTATTGAAATGAAAGCTCTGGTTTACTATTATGAGGATGGAACAATAACGCAAAACATCGATGCAGAATTGCTTGCACCATAAAAAGCCCTTAGGGGAAAGAAAAAAAAACCATCCGGAATTCTAATAAGGGCAGAAACTTCCTATTTTAGTTTTGTTATTTGAGGTTTCTAACGGTCGTTAGACCGTTAAAAAGCTATTATTTTCCGCGATATCGCTCCTTTTTTTTTTTTCGTCTTCGTTGGTTCATTTGATTCTCCGTAAGATTTTTGTGTCTCTTCGAGAAAAGAGAGAAAAAAATAATATGAATTTTTTTTCCTTTTTTTTTATCCTTGTAAAAACTATTCAGGCGTGGTGTATCGGGCATAACCGGTCAAAAGAAACGATTTCGAAATTTATAAGCGATTTTTTTTTTTCATCAATGGAGGGAAAAAAAAATAAAAATCGCATTTCCATTAAAAGATGATTTCACATTTGAAATTGGTTTCGATTAGTAATACATGAATGGCTTTGAAGCATCCGAGTTTATTAGGAATTTTTTTTTTGTTGATATATTTCGTTTCAGAAATATTGAAATATGTATCATGGATTAGATTGTAAGTTTTCCGTATGAAATATCTGAAATATATTTTTTTTCACCGATAAGCAAAAGAAAAAAAAACCCCAATGTGAAATTCCAAGTAAAAATTCCACGTAAAATTCCGACGATGGAAATTGAAATCTAAATGGACAAGGATATGTAATACCTATCGTCTGGGATCTCCTCTCAAATCCCAAATCTGGGGTGGGAGAGAAATGAAAGCAAAATTTTAAAAACGTATGAGGAAAAATTATAAAAATAAAAAAAAGAATTTTCAAAAAAAAAAAAAAAAATGATGACGCCTTTTTGTAGAATGAATTTGAGTGATCCAGGAAAGTCGGTTATAATTTGTCGGTGGGTCGAAAATCAAAAATTTTGGAATTTCAAAATGCCTGATAGCGCAATCGATGTGGCTTATCATTTGCGAAAATTTTTTCCTTTCGAAATTTTTTTTAAACCTCGTCTTGAGGGTGCGCGAGAGGGTCAAAGTTTTAGAAAACTTCATAAGGGATAAAAATTCGACTTTTAGATTTTTGTGAAAAAAGAGTCCCGTTTCCTATCGGATTTTCAACCCTGATTTCGAAAATAAAATGTGTTTGCGTCTACCTTTTTCTCTTCTTGAGATACAGGCCAAGTTCGCCATAAAAATGTCAAAACTCCAAAATTTCAATATTTTTATCATATTTTTCACAATAACTCAGAAACAGAAATAGCTAGACGCAGACCGACTTAAATTTCGAAATCTACGTTAAAATTCCGATAGGAAACAGTACTTTTTTCACAAAAATCTAAAAGTCGAATTTTCATCCCTTATGAAGTTTTCCAAAACTTTGACGCTCTTGCGCACCCTCAAGACGCCACTTAAAAAACATTTCGAAAAGGAAATTTAGGAAGGAAATTTATGATGGCTCTACGTCCCCAGAAACACCCAAAGAGATCAGAGAGCAATTTTTTAGGTTTGTTGGAAAACCCAAAGAGATATTCAAAAAAAAATTATATAGACATTTTGTACCCATTTTGTACCGAAATGTACCACAAAAGAAAAATTTTGTACCGGCCCGGTTTTCCAGGAAAATGGAATCATCGTGGGTGGTTCCAGGGACATGCTTTTCCACCCACATCGCCCAAACTGAATTTCAACAATTGTACCAGTTAGAGCTCATTTTGTACCGAAATGTACCACCGATAAAAAATTTTGTACCATAACGGTTTCCCGGAAAATTCGAATTCCTGTGGGTGGATCCAGAGACACAAAACAACCCACTACCGGCTACCAAATTTTAAATGATGTCATTCGAAAGTAAACATTTTGTACCGAATTGTACCGTCAAAAAAAAATTTTGTACCTTTACCTAAGCCGCGGAAAATGAGCCTCCGGAAAATGCGCGATATCCACAATTTTGGGTTGTTCTGGGGACATGCTTTAATGATTTTTGAAATATCAAAAATTTTTCGATGCAGTCGCCATCACCTCATTTTGTACCGAATCGTACCTAATCCACATTTTTTTGTACCGGTCCGGAAAAGCCGGAAAAAATTATTTTCCGACCCATAGAATGAGATTATACGGGAGCTTCCATATGTAAAAAATTAAAATTAAAATTAAAATTTTAATTTTACCCACGATGATTCCATTTTCCTGGAAAACCGGGCCGGTACAAAATTTTTCCTTTGTGGTACATTTCGGTACAAAATGGGTACAAAATGTCTATATAATTTTTTTTTGAATATCTCTTTGGGTGTTTCTGGGGACATAGAGCCATTTATGATTGGTTTCTATACTTATTTTGATCCTTTTAAATAATAATAAAAACTAAAATTCAACTTACGATAATACGGTACGGGAGGCAGTCGCGGGTTGACAGGATCCAAAGGTGGCGTTGTCGACTGTTTGTCATCGGGCGGCTTCAGTGGTTGAGGCGGCGGTGGTAGCTACAACAAGGTAAAAAAAAAAAAAAAAAATTGATTACTTTCGATCCGAAATCACTGCTTACTTAACATCTGCATTTGCTGAAAACTTGGGTAGTTTTTCAGAAGTTCCAGAATTTTTCAAACGGGAATCGGGAATTCCCGTTTTTTAAAAAATCATCAATCCCGGGTACGAGAATTCCCGTTTTGGTTAGTTTTTCATTTCTCGGGAATCAAGAAATTGACACTGAGATTTTTTGGAATCCCCGAGAAAGCCGAGAATTTAGAAGACTAAACGAAAAAAAAAAAAAAAATAAAAACCTGATTTCCATATTTTTGGGAAGTAAGTCATGTCAAAAAAAAATTTTTTCGATGTTGTTTAAAGAACACGCTTTAGTAAATTATGAAAAAAAAATTCTGTTTTTTAGAAATTTTTTCTAAAATATTGAAAATTTTATGTGATACATGGTCAAAAAGTTGATGAAATTAATATTATTCCCGTTCCCGGGAAAAAAGTGGTTGATCCCGGGAATCGGGAATTCTCGAAAATGAGAAAAATTCCATTCCTGGAAGCGGGATTCCGACAGTTAAGAAAAAATGTGAACGGGAAATTTTTCGGGATAAAAACCGGGATCTCGGGAATTCCCGGGAGGAAACTCTACTTATCTTTTAGGACGGAATGTAGCTGTTTTCCGTCCCAGGCATGAAAATGGCTAAGGCAGACTCTCGTAAGTGTAAACGTTAGAAATGGGATAAGCGTGAACAAGCGTGAACTTGTTACGACATGTTTAGTTAATTGTAACTTTTGCGGACCAAAATCGGCCGGTTATTTATTTTAATCATGGTTTCTCTACAAAGTCAGTGCTGGTGGAACTGGCTCTCACACTTTTCCCAAAATTCACATTTTCCAAAGCTTACGAAAGAAAAAAAATTGTGGAGCTTACGTTTAGTTGTAACTTTTATTTCCAGATAGAGTAAACACAAACTTTTGAAATGGAAAACCCAGGTTTTCTCGTAAAAGTTTTTTTTTTTTTGATTAGTTATTGAGCGTATGAGAATATTGACTTTCAAAAAACATCATATTGAATGAAAAAATTTGATATTCGAATCAATGGAATAATACGAGGGGTACCCAGAAAGTAATGACCAAAAGTGAATAATTTTTGCTGGCAAGATAGTAAAATTTTTTCGATTATGCCAAAAAAAAGCTCTTCCAAAGGGCTATTTAAGGGCATAATCGTTAATTTTTTTAATAAATGGCCCAATGGCCAAAATGACCATTCAAAGAATAAAAAAGTTATTTTCTTCATGTTATCGTCGCCGGACCGAAAGTCCGCTATGACAGCCAAAAAGTACGTCAAAAATAGGCCTAAGTACGTGTGCTCTTAAATTTTTCTTTCAACAAGAAAGTGGAAAGTGGCCAAAAGTTGAAGTAAAATTTTTTCGCTGCGAAAATGCCGCTGCACACAAATTTCATTATCACCACGTGAGAGTAAGCAAAACACTGACCTAGATACTTATTTTTTTTGTTTTTTTTTTCCCAACGGCCAAAGTGGCCATAAAATGGCCAAAATTTCAAAAAATTTGTTTCGCCACGAAGACCACGCTGGACCCAAATTTTGCCTTCACCATGTGAAAGTGCGCAAAAAATTGGCCCAAAATCATGCATTTCCTTTTGGGCGCAGAAGATGGAAAGTGGTCAAATTTAATGGCTAAAGCGGCCAAAATGCGTAATCGGCCTATTTTAGGCCGATTACGATAGAGTAGGTCCTATCCATGGGTGAATGTGTAAAAAAAATTTAATTTTGGGGCAGAACCCTTATGGTGACCCGGTGCCAGCCTTTTTTTTCAAAAAAGAAAAAATATTAAAATTAGATTAAATGTAGATTAAGATGCTATAATTTAAAAAATTTTACTGTCGTGTTAGCAAAAGTTATTCACCTTTGGGCATTACTTTCTGGATACCCCTCGTATATCACGTTTCGCGTATCATATATCACACGACTTGAATTTTGAAAAAATCCTATATTTCGTTTTTTTTTTTTTTTTGATCTGTTTCTTATCAACTTGCAGAGCTGCAGTCATTTTTTTTTTCAAATTTTACGACTCAGTTACATAAAAATTACTGTATGGGAATCCCCGCGGTATCGAAAAATCAAAACCTCTTTACCTTATCGATTTTTAAAATTCTCTTTTGTCCAAAACTACCGCTCCAATCTTCGATTCGTGAGCTTGTACTTAAAATTCTATAACTATAAAGATATCAAAATAAAATCACTTTTAAAAATTTCCAATTTCAGTAAAGAAAGAATGGAACGAAAAAAAAGAAAAAAAAGAAAGCTCAACTCGTTTAAAGTCTTTATACAGTTCTCTTCAATCAAACCGAGTTTCTTTATTCCATTTTGCTTTTTACCAAAAAGAAAACGATACTTCATTTCGCTACAATAATAATTCAATTTTTCCTCTTTTTTTCTTTACGAGGAACCGATTTTTCGTACACGAATAAAAGAAAAAAAAAACGCGAAAGAATGAAGATGATGAGAAACGGATGAGATTTTTCTGCATGTGATTTAATCCTCTTTCTTTACCTGCGAGAGCAATTTCCCGTGGCATTTTCGTTTTTTTTTTTTTTTTTTTTTTCGTTGCCGAGGCTTTTATCTAACACTTTACTTCGGTTGAAAAACTCGGGTGAAAATTTCCGTCGGTGTTTACCCCTTCCCCTCCCTCCTTCGCCTTCCGTGGCTTCTTTTTTTCCCTTTCCACTTAAATATAAAACAAGAATTACCCAGAAGTAAAAACCAATTTCAAGTTTTGTTATTTGCTTTTCTTTTAATTTAAACTTTTTTTTTTGTGTTTGCGGAGTGAAATAAAACCAAGCTTGGACTTTCCCCCTGGGCTTGGTACCTCAAAAAAAAAAAAAGTAGACTTTCGAGGCGATGTAAAGGGATTTATAATTATTTATCTCCCAAATTGTGTGTTAAATGTTATTTTAAAACAAACCGGAAAGAGCTTTTCGAAGGGGAGTAATTTATGATCAGTGGCGTAGCGGAGAATCCGGGAGGATTCCTTACTATTCCTAATAATTTCCTAATCCATTTTTCCTAAAAAAAAATAATTTCCTAATCCATTTTTCCTAAAAAAATAATTTCCTAATCCATTTTTTTTAAATTTCGGTTCCTAAAATTTTTTGATTCGTAAAATAAAACCTAAAATCCCTAAAAAAAAATTTTCAAATATATTTTTAATGAATAAATTTTATAATATCGATAAGGAATTTATTTTTTTTTTTTTTAGGAAAAATGAATTAGGAATTTTTTTTTTAGGAAAAACGGATTAGGGAAATGGTCGGGAACGATCCGGGAGGCCTGGTGCAGAAATTTCGAAAATAAAAAATATTTTTTTCAAAAGTTGTTTTTTATTTTATTTTATTTTTTTAAAATTTTTTTTACTGGCAATAATTATTAATTAGAAATTATTACCTTGCTGGGGCCCTGGGCTCTATACCTCAATGCTCTCCTGGCCTTCTTCATAAAAAAAACTCCTCGACTACCAACAGTACTATTTTTTTTTTTTGAAAATGTTGAGTGCCAACTTTTAGCATTATTTACGATTTTTTTAAATTTCATGATATTCGAAACAAAATTTTGGGGTCACTTCAGGTCGGGGGGAACTCCAGCGCATTGCACCCTCTGCTCCCCCCCTCCGCTACGCCTCTGTTTATAACTCATTGACGTAAAAATGCAACCGACCGGTAAAATTACAACGAAAAGTGCTGTTTTCACTGGAAAGTGCGCCGTATTATTTTATTTTATTTTATTTTATTTTAATTATTTTTTTTTTTTTGGTTTTGCTTATCAAATTTACGTATAAAATTATTCTCTAGATAGTCTTCATTGCCTCTCCAGATATAAAGCAACATTCGCGATTGTTGAAATAATTTTTTTTTTTAAATTCGATCTTCTTCGTGTCATTCCTCCTTTCCCAATTTTTTTTTTTTTTTATAAAAAGAAATATTTTTTGAAGATACTTGATTAATTAATAAAACTGTGATTAATGATCCCAAAGCATTACCGTAAAATAAAATAATCCAGATGAAGGTAAAAGCTTCCGTGACACGCCTCCAGGCGGCAACAGATGATTAAACTAGTTACTTTTTAATCTTGGTTTAGGATTAATGATCGCCGTAACTCAAATAAAAATATATATACTTTTCTTCTTTTTTTTTCGGTGTTTTTTAGATGAATGGTTTCCTCTTTTTTTTTCGCTCCCTTTGTTTTCTTTTCCCTTCTTTTTTTCATTTGCAAAATTGTTTTTCCCTCTTGCAATTCATTTCTGTGCATAATGAAAAAAAAAAAAGAAAAAGAAAAAAAAAAAAAAAAAAAAAAAAAAAACGCTTTTCGTTTCGTCCAAAAAAGTCTGGACAAAACTGCAAAACCAAGGTCACTGCAGTTCGCTCCATTTGGATTTGATCCAAAACAGAAAAAAAAAGAAAAAAAAAGAAAAAAATTGGAAAAACGCACTTTCGACGGATTGCAGAAGTTATTGTTTTTCAGTTTGTCCAGATTTTTTTTTTGTCACTTGCAATTTGATTGAACTGCAGAATTAGAAAATTGTGATTAGCAGCAAAATGTACGTTGTGACGAATTATCGGGGACGAATGGCTGTGACGAAAATTCCCTGAAAGTCCCTGAGTCGACGGCGCCCAAAAGTGTTTGGACTAATCATAATTTTCTAATTTTGCAGTTAAATCAAATTGCAAGTGGCCCAAAAAAAAAAAAAAAATCTGGACGAACTGAGAAATAATGACTTTTGCAGCCCAAAGTGTACTTTTCCATTTTTTTTTTTTTTTTTACTTAGGACTACGTCTTGGGGCTCGGTCCTGGGGAAATCTGTCTCTCCAGGTGTCTGTCCGAGCACCGTTCGCACCAAAAATTAACATTTAATTACTTTAATAAAAATTTTAACTTTGAAAATTTTAAATAATATTTTGACTATTTTTATTTTTTTCACTTTTGGCCTTATTTTAATAGTATAAAATTGAGGATATGAACGAAAGCAAGGACTTAAAAAATTTCGAGTCTGGGTCAAATCCCCGAAATAATTCTTCGGGGATTTGATTTTCGCATTTCAAATATTAATTAAATTTTAATGTCATAAAATTGAAGAATCAAAATCGTACAAATTTTTTTTAAATACGTGTGCTGCTTCTCCATTATGGTCCTAAATTAATTTTACAAAATTAATTTTATAAAATTACCGGAAATTATGCGCTTTTTCTTTCTTTTTTCATAACATATTTATTTTTTACAGATTTCTTATTCTTTTTTAAGTCATCCTCATGTTCGATTAGTAAATTAAAAGCATTCTTCCCAATAATTTTATAAAATTAATTTTGTAAAATTAATTTTGAGCCATAATGGAGAAGCAGCAGTGGTTTTCTGAAGCTCACGCGACTCGAAGTTTCACTGTTTTTTGCGGTTTTTTGTTAACTTTTATTGAACTGGAGGGAAAGGAATTCGATATTAAGATTTGATTTTTAGACGAAATTTTGGATAGAATTAATTTTTAGATTTTTAAATTTTTTCCATTTCAAATCCATATTTTTCCATTTCCATTTAAATAAATATTTAAAATGCAAAAATTAAATCCCCGAAAAAAAAAATTTAACCCGAAAAAGAAAGGATCGTTTTAATTATTTAAAAATTAAATTAATATTTGAAATGCGAAAATCAGATCCCCCAAAATCAAATCTCCGAAAAATTATTTTGGAGATTCGTTTTTTGGGAATTTGACCTGGCCCCAAAATTTTTTGTAAATTTTATTTAATGTTTTTAAAAATTTTCGCTGTTTTTTTTAAAGTAAAATTTACAAGAAATTTTCTAAAAAATTTACCAGGAATTTAAAGTTAAAATTTTATTTTAAAATTAGACGACATGAACGAAAGCATGGACTCAAAAATTTTGTTGTAAATTTTTAAGAATTTTAAAGTTGCTATATTAAGACTTAAAAATTTACTGAAAATTTATTTAACTTCTTTTTTAAATGTCTCTTTTTTAAATTTTAAAATTAAGACTACAAGAACAAAAACAAAAACAAGAACTTAGAAATTTTAAACAAAACTAGAGCTCCCCCGTCAGACAGACGGGTAAAATGTTACAACTGTCGCGGAATAGGGAATTTAAAATGGGAAAATTTGTTTTTCCGCTCTTACCAGAAAACAAAAAAAGATATCGGGAAACTGAAAAGAGCCTGCAAATCTATGCCTATATACCTAACGTTCCTGAAAATTTCATTAAAATCGGTCAAGTAGGGACTCCGTACGTGTTGGACATAGGTTCGAAAAATCAGGTATAGGGAAAATAACATGGGAAAATTGGTTTTTCCGCTCCTACCGGAAAACGGAAAAAGATATCGAAAAGCTGAAAAGAGCCTGCAAATCTATGCCTATATACCTAACGTTCCTGAAAATTTCATCAAAATCGGTTGGATAGGAGCTCCGTACTTGTTGGACATCGCTTATTTTTCTTAGCGTTTTAATATATAAGATGTTCGCTACATTTTTTAATTTTGTCCTTTTTCCTTTAGCCAAGAATATGAGCTACAACAATGTTTTAATATTAAAATTTTAACTTTCAAGACTTTAATTAAAATTTTGACTAATTTTTTTCAACTTTCGACTTTTTTTATCAAAATTTTTAAGTTTTTTTCGCGCCAGGAAAAAAAATTATATTTTTATCACAAAATTCGAATTTTTTGACCAAAAACGAGCAAAAAAAAATGTTTTAAAATTTTTAAATCGTTTCACTGTTTAAATTTAGGAATATTAGGACAATACCCCAAAGACGTAGCCCTGACTTTTTCAAATAATTTTCTAACAAATGAATAAGTAATTTTATAAGCGAAAAAAGATGACGAAGAAGAAAAAATGATGACGTAATATTTGAATGGCCCCAAAAGCTAAAAAAAAAAATGGTAACTCCGTTAATACATTAAAACCTTGTTCCGACTATAAAACGGATGATTTATTTTCATTAGGACGATATCCATCTAATTAGTTTACCTTTAGTCCCCGGTAGAAAACGTATATTAATTTCACAAGGTTAATCAAGTTATAAACACCCGAACTTACAGTTCTCATTTCCCCGTGGTTAAAGGTAATAGTTTACCTCCGTTGAGAGAGGGAAGCTAAAAATCTTTACGTATTTTCCGAAAATTCCGTGATTAATTTAAACTGCGAGGAGGGAAAAAGTTTTCTTCTCTCTTCTTTTAACTTCTCGCCCGCCCTTAAAATTTACAAAAGCTTTCTTGATAACAAAACTCTCTCTGGAACTTCTGGGAAAAGGGACAAGTTTTAGACGAGATTTTAGACCGGCCGTGGAAAAGGGAGAACTAATGAATGTCGTTTACTTTTCTAACGACGATTTTTTTTTCTTCTTCCTTTTCTGTTCGTCGCCCTACATTTCAGTTTTGATGGCGGCAAAAGATGTTTTTATTGCGGCAAATGGGAATTCGCGAATCGACTCTTTGAAAAATAAGATAAGGATTTCGGTTTTTTTTTTTTTTTTTTTCCATCCCCAACGTATGCAATGACATTTGAGTGAGTGACATATAGAGTAATGTTTTTGATGCGAATCGATAAGAAAAAAATATAAAAAATCTTCCCCATTCAACTGTCATTTCGGGAAACGGTTTAAACTGTTTCAAAATGAAATCCCCCCCAAAAAACGATAAGTTGACTTACCGTATTACTGATGGCAGTCATCCAGTCACTGAAACAAGAAAAAAAAGAGAAAAAATTAGAATGTTTGCATGGAAAAAACATTTGGGAGCAAATAGATATTGAGTGATATATAATTTCATTGAATTGTGAATGAGAAAAAAAAAAAAAAAGGTTTTTTTTTTTTCTTGAAAACAAAGAAGCGGCCTCGCCCTGGTTAATAACAATACCGCTGGTAATATGACCGTTCGTTCGAGGTAAACCTAACATGTCCGAGAGAAGAGATTCCTAAAGCGAATTTTCCAAAAAAAAAAAAAAAAAAAGTTCGCGTTCACATCAAAAACAGATGCTTTTTTTTCTTCGTCGGAGAGAATAATTACATGGTGCCAGTTTCATTGTGTTCCTTAACACAGAAAATTTCTGGTTGTAATTTTTTTTTTCCCCCGGTACCGAAATGAGTTTTCGTTTTTATTGTACGGTTGAATTGTAAATTTGATTTTGAATTTGATGCATTCAGCTTGCGGGCTCTTTATTTTTCCTATTTTTTTTATACTTTGAGCACGTGATGATGGTTTCGAAATATAAGAAATAGTATTTTTTATACCGAGGACGGAAAGTGGCACTTTTCCGAACTGGAGACAGCGGGGTTGCCGAGGCGAGCGAGGTTTGACAACGCTGTCTTAAATTCAGATAAGGGCCCCTTGTTGTCCTTGGTATAAAACATGTTTTTTGTTGCGAATGAAAATAGGAGTTTTTTCAACAAGTTTTTTTTTTCGGTTTTCTTATTCTTTTTGAAATAACGAAAGTGGCATTACCTTTTTCCGTGGAAAAAAAAAGTAAGGCCACTTTCGTTATTTCAAAAAGTTATGCTTTTTGCTCTCAAAGTCTTATAAGGGCCGAAGAAATTGGAGCCATATTTTGGTGCATAGAGTTCATTTCCTATCGAAGATTTTTTAAAAATTTCAAAAATGAAGACGAAGGAGTTCAATTTTTTTTTTTTTTATTTTCATCTGAATTTTTTTTTTAATTTTTGAAGTGAAACTTCTTATGGGGCGGGTCCGGAAGTTTTTCCTAAGTTTTTGAAGTTAAAATATTACATATTTTTCCTTAATATTTCTTAATTTTTCCATAATTTTTGTTAATTTTTTAAAAATTTTTCGTTAATTTTTCTTAATTTTTTTTTTCATTTTACGTTCATTTTTCTTAAATTTTCATTATTTTTTTAAATTTATCGTCAATTCTTTTAAATTTTTCGATAATTTTTCTTAATTATACGTTAATTTATCTTAATTTGACGTTAAAATTTTCTTTAATTTTTCGTTAATTTTTCTTAATGTATGTAGTTAATCTTTTCATCATTTTAGGTTAATTTTTCTTTATTTTTTTCTTCATTTTACGTCCATTTTTTGTTATTTATCTTAATTTTCGTTAATTTTTCCTTAATTGAAGTGAAACTTCTTATGGGGCGGGTCCGCGAAATGAAGTGAAGTTTTCCAAAGTTTTCAAAGTTAAAATTTTAAATATTATTTAAATTTTAATAATATTTTATTAATTTAAAATTTAATGATTAAATTTGCCAGAAAAGTTATCGACTATGGCAAATTGTTTGGACAAAAATTTGAAAAAGGTTGAAATTTTGGGTAAAATTTTCGGCTATGCCAAATAATTTGAAAAGAAAAATTTGAAATCTTCGTCAGTTTCTGTTAAAGTAAATTCGAAGAAGAAAATTTCAAGAAAAATTTTTTAATTTTGTGGGTTTATAGAATTTTAAGTGGTTAAACACCATAAAATAACGACCAATATAATATTTAACCCCATAAGAAGTTTCACGTCTTCTTTACGCTATATGCACATAGAGCGTACTTTTAATATTAATAAATTGACTTTTAATCAATTTTTTAAAAAAATCGGAAATACCCATTTGGAATTTAAAGAACGTGGGTCGATAAGGCCGATTTTTGGGCTGTTAAAAAAAAAAAAAATTTTATGTTAAAAGGTAGTTTCATATGAGGTTAATAAGGGGTCATAAGTGGCACTGAGTTGCGCGCATGCTATGGCCATTTTTTTAAATTTATTCACTTTTCGCTGTTGTGAACATGACAGTCGGAAATCTTCCAGTGGCAGACAAATAGTAGCCATGAAGGCCAATTTACTGCACCATATTAAGGTTGCGACCGGCGTGTTCACACATGCTTAATTCGCATGGTTTTTAGGCCTCATGAAGAAGCCGTTGAATGTCCCTAATTTCCTTTTCACACGAGCTTTCTAATGTTGAAAGCTTACTTAATTCATCATTTCCAACTTAAGCACATATGTGCGCCATTGTAAAATGAAGGAAATTGAATTTCAGATGGCTGATTTATAATGTTTATACTCTGTTTTAACTGTATTTTTCATTAATATTACATGCCTAACGTTTAAATGGATCAGATGCATTATTGTGCGAATATATCTTTTGATCTCATTAATCAGTAAAACATGAATAAAAGGTCCGCGATTTATTTATCAACTACTTGTTTTCGAGAACATTTTTTTAAAAAAAACTTGTTTCGCGCCTTTTCGGAAGAACACTTTTTAAAAATGTTCTCGAAAACAAGTAGTTGATAAATAAATCGCGGACCTTTTATTCATGTTTTACTGATTAATGAGATCAAAATATATATTCGCACAATAATGCATCTGATCCTTTTAAACGTTAGGCATGTAATATTAATGAAAAATACAGTTAAAACAGAGTATAAACATTATAAATCAGCCATCTGAAATTCAATTTCCTTCATTTTACAATGGCGCACATATGTGCTTAAGTTGGAAATGATGAATTAAGTAAGCTTTCAACATTAGAAAGCTCGTGTGAAAAGGAAATTAGGGACATTCAACGGCTTCTTCATGAGGCCTAAAAACCATGCGAATTAAGCATGTGTGAACACGCCGGTCGCAACCTTAATATGGTGCAGTAAATTGGCCTTCATGGCTACTATTTGTCTGCCACTGGAAGATTTCCGACTGTCATGTTCACAACAGCGAAAAGTGAATAAATTTAAAAAAATGGCCATAGCATGCGCGCAACTCAGTGCCACTTATGACCCCTTATTAACCTCATATGAAACTACCTTTTAACATAATTTTTTTTTTTTTTTTTAACAGCCCAAAAATCGGCCTTATCGACCCACGTTCTTTTTTATTTGGGAGAACTTATCAAGCTTTGTTAATTTGGGTACTTGCATACGTTGGAAATTCTCTTTTGGGCTTTAAAAATGAAATCTTTTAGAAAAAAAAAGAGCCAAAAATAAGGAAAAATGGGGTTAACATAGGGTAAAAAATGTTTGCCATCGAAATTACATCTGGGGCATTATTTCTACATATTTTGGGCACATTTTGGCTATTTTCGAATTTTCAAAATTTTCTGCCCTTACACTGTTACAGTCATCCCCGTTTTTCTACTATAACCCTGCCTGATAGGCCAACGGGTCAATATTTTCGAACCGAATATTTTTTTTAGGAAACTCAATACGTGCCTAATATACCCTATGAAGGACAATTTTTTATATTAAAAGATGTTATGGGCGAATTTTTGAAATTCGTCCAAATTAAGGACTATTTTGGCCCTATAAACTTTAAACCCCTGGGCCTGGGCCAAAAAATTTTTTTTTCATCTAAAAAAAAGGCGGACTTCTTTTTACATATAAATGAATGATTTTTTGCCAAGGTAGCGAAAATAAAAAAATTGACTTTCAAAATGAGCCACCCTAATTGTTATAAAATTTTATTATCGGCCAAAACTTTATAGAGTTAAAAAATTTTATAACGCACTTTTTCTTGGAACAGTTGGAAACTTTGGGCCCGACTAATTTTTTTTTTTTTTAATACATCATGAGTTAGCTGCCTTAGTGAAACCAAATTTCGCCATAGTCTTATAAGAAATGGCTGAAGAAAAGTTGGAAGTTTGAGCCAAATGTAATTTCATATTTAAATTTTTCGTTTTTCTTGAAAAACGATTTTGGAACGTGACCTCTACAGTTTTTTTTAAATCTCTTATTCAGTAATATTCTATTATTCAGTCACGCTTAATCTGGTTTTTCACAGTGCTCTGATGCAAAATCTCTTTTCACGATTTTTTTTTTTTTTTAAACGAGAGATATCATCGCGCTCATTCTGACATGAAAGAAAATAGAGATTTCGACGAGAACAGTCAATGAAACATAAAGATAAACTCGGTTCTAAAGCTTTGCCGAGCAAACAATCGTCAAATGAATGTAAAATGCTGAGATAATTTGCTGAGTAAACTCGAATAAAGAAACGAGACATTTTTGATGTAGTGTTATCCCCGATTTCTGGGAATTTAATTTTTCCAAATGATTTCCACTTTTTCTCATTTAAATTTGTATAGCCTGAGCCGAGGAGGCGAGAGGGATTTAAAAAAAAAAAAAAGAGGGATTGACCCGTGTTAAAAATAGGGATTTTCGGTTTTGTTTTTAATGGAGAGAGTTTGCGTTTTCGGTGATGATAAAAAGGCTCAGCGGATGCCATTTTGAAAGACTATCGAGGATTGCACAGTGGTCTCGAAAAAAAAAGTATATGGCCAAAACTCATTCCCAAGTCTGTGTGAAACTTAGAAAAAAGATGAAGGTGTCAAATGCTTCGATATTTTGTGCAACTAAAAACCTGCTGCCCGTGCCCCAAAATTCAAAATGGCGGGCATAACATGCCCGTACAAAAAAGCGATGCATAAAATATGTAAATTTTTTGCAAAATAAATACATAAAATATATATTAATTTTGTATAATTTATACAAAAATTTGGACATACATAATTTATATATAATTTATGTATAATTTATGCATAATTTATATATAATTTTTGTATATAATTTATGTATAATTTTTGTATAATTTATATATAATTATATATATAATTTTTCGTTGAAAAAGTTTATGTTTCTTATACATAGTTTATGCATACTCATCCCCGAGGATGAAAAAAAAAATTCGTTAAAAAAGTTAAAGTTTTTTATACATAATTTATGTATAATCATATTGTAGGATAAAAAAATATAAGTTCTTTATACATAATTTATGCATTTTTTATGTATGTCCAATTTTTTGTATATTTTATGTATAATTTTTGTATAAATAATATAAGTTTTATGCATCCCTTTTTCGTACGGGTGGAAGCCAAAATTTTTAATTATGAAGGAAATTTCATCAATATTTATTTTTAGGTATTTTTGTGGCTACTGATTTCATATCTGGAATAATTATTTTGAAATTCAAGATGGCGGACTTAGTATGGCGACAAGTGCAAAAAAAAAAAAAATTAAAGTTGTTCAATTTTTATGAAAATTTGTACCAAGGGGTTTTCGAGGTCGCTCATCTTGAATCCATAAACCGTTTTTTTGAATTTCGAACATACAGCGAGGAAATTAATTTTTTTTTTTCAATTTATTGAGTCCCTTAAAAACACTTTAGAAAACTATTAGCGGATTCGAGATCAGCGACCTCGAAAACCCCTTGGTACTAAATTTTCATAAAAGTTTAACGACTGACTTTTTTTTGTATTTGTCGACATAGTAAGTCCGCCGTCTTGAATTTCGAAATAATTGTTCCAAATATGAAATCAGCTGCCACAAAAATATCTAAAAATAAATAATCATGAAATTTCATTCATAATTAAAAATTCTGGCTTCCGTATATTATGCCCGCCATTTTGAATTTTGGGGCACGGGCGGCAACTTTTTAGTTGCATAAAATATCAATACAAAGCTTCTTCTTTTTTCTGAGTTTCACACTGACTTGGGAATGAGTTTTGGCATTTATTTTTTTTCCCGGACCACTGTGAATTGGACTAATCGACCACGACTATTGGTCTTGGACTACTGAGTGCAATAATTTAGGTACGGAATTGACCGAACTCGGAGTATCACGGATAGACGATGCAGTCGAGACTGTTGTGAAATAGTATATTGTTAGCCTAGGGAGGAAAATCCATTTGACATTTTAGGATAAAAAAACAAACACTTACTTGACTTCATCTTCGCTTCTCGCCAGGAGCCAATGTACTTTATCCCTTCTTTTGTTGCCGAAGGCCATTAACTGAACTATGTAACAACCAGACGGGAGCTCTGGTCTTCCAGGTATTCTTAGCGTCCACTGTCCGACAGCCATCATCTCCGGCGCGTCCTTTATCACGATGGATCCTTCCGGTTCATCTTTTTCTTTTTCTTTAAACCAAGCTATCGTCGAATCGTCGTACAATGTCACCCACTCTTCTCGCCAAGCCTTGCCGAACAGTCTTTCTGAAAACGGCAAAAATAATTGGATTAATTTTCTTCCTCTTTTTTTTTTTTTTTTTTTTTTTGTGAAATTCGAATTTCAAATCCGTTTAGTATTATCCGAGGGCCACGGTTCAGTAAATCCCTTTTTCAAATCCTAATTAAATTAAATCGATTTTTCCCTGGAAAATATAATAAATTAATTAAAAAAGAATTCCTTCTTAACAAATTGATACTGGCAAAGGTTTTCTTTTTATTTACTGAAGCGAGGATTGAATAATAGGTATCTTCTTAAAATTTCAACGACCTGGAAATAATGAATCCCTGTTTCCCATAACGAAGGGAAGAGCGAGTTTTTCCTGTTTTCCTCGGGATTTTCTTCTTTTTTTTTTCTTCCGAAAATGAATGTTGCTTTTGTTTCTAATTATTCCAATTTAAAGTTTTATTCAGATGATTTCATCGTTTTTCAAAAAAAAATTTTAATTAAAAATCTGGCCCGATGCTATTCACGTTTTTTGGATCATTCACAATTCGCATACAAAAAACATCGGATTCGCTCTTCGAAACGAAGGGTAAAAGATTCCATGACCGGGAAAACCGGATGAAAATTCACCGAAACATTTAGCAAAAGGATCTAATTAGATCGATCCGGAATTGAACCAGTTTTTTTTTTTTTTTTTTTTTTTTTATTCTCACTTTAGTTTTTTCCGAACTATAATTCCCAGTAAAAAAAAAAAATACGGAGCAAAAAGAAGGGAGAAAAAAAAAAAACGAAGGAATATGAAACTCGATTTTCTCCGGGATTTACGAGTGAAAACAGAGACTTTTTAAGACAACACCTAAGTGTGACATAATGAGAATAAATTCTCTCGGTGAATTAGTTTCCCGCCATATTTTTTTAAATTTAAAATGAGATGATTTCGCGATAACTATATTTTTTCCCTTGTGAATGTTCTTCCATTTCATATACAGGGAATTTCGCTTCTACTTACAAAGGAATTTATTAATTTAAATTTTTTTTTTTTTTTTTTTTTTAATCGGATGGAATAGTTGCTGGTGGGGCTGACTGATGGCATAATTGATGTTGAGCATGGGCATGTCATATAATCGAAAGAAAAAGTGCGTTATAAAATTTTATGACTCAAATAATGTTTTGGACGATCATAAAATTTTATAACTATTTATAAATTTTTATAATTAAAATTTTTAACTGAGCAATGTATTAATTTTATGCTTGAATTGCGCTATACTTAGCTTATGGGGATTTTATAGGCTCTTTTTTAAACATTTTTGATGAAAAAAAAAAGACTACAATTTTTTGGAACAGAACCCGAGCCTTGTGGTCGACTTACCAGCTGCCTTTATCCACTACACCACTTTTCAACTGATTTTTAAAAGCGGCAATATGGTTCTTAAGTTGCCAATTATTTTGACTTTTAATATTTTACAGATTTTTCCAAATTTTCGGTTTACTTCTTGTATTTTTAATTTGACAAAGGCTCAAAAATAAAGTAAAACAGAAATAGAAAAATTCGGGAAGCGTTAGAGGAAAATAAAAAAAACTTAGAAAAAAACTGAAAATAATTTTTGTTATAAAATTTTATAACGAATTATAAATATATATGTACCGTCTTTTTTGGCGGGTTATAAAATTTTATAACGAAGTTTAAGTTTTTAATAACTGAATTTTATAACACACTTTTTCTCGGGATATAATTGGGTGTCCCTTATTTTAGGCAATTTTCGAATTTCAAATCGCTTACCCCCCCAAAATATTTCTCCTTGTTGTATTATAAACCCAACTATTTAAAAAATTTTTTTTTGGGACCGAATTGGGATTTTTTTTTACCATGACGAATCAAACATCAGACAAAACAGGTATTCCTTTTGGTGTTCACTGTAGCTTTTTCTAAAGGAAGAGTTGAAATTCCCTTCCTCAAAGTTCAAATTCGTCTTTCTCTCTAAAAACGGCATCTGCCTTGGAACGTTAATTGCAATACTTAAAACGAGAAAGCGTAAGACTTGGCAACAAGAAAAAGGCTTGTGGTGAAAACTCGCTTAATCTCCTCTTCGGAAAATAAAGCACGTGGCAATTGATACGTGCCTGAAAACCTCATTCTCCCTCTTGAGAATTTTAGAGTTTTATTTCACAGGATTCATATGGTGCTTTTCCTCTTTCGATCGATACCCCCCCCCCTTAAAAAAATCAAAACTTAAAATTGTCGATCGTTAACTGAACAACAATTTTTTATTGTTAAAAAGCATAAAAAATGAAGGAATATTATGATGGCTATTATTTTACGAATTTTTGTCAAAAAGACATCTACCGTACCGAGGGGTTACTTTGTACACTTTTTCACTTTTTTTTGTTATTATTTGTAAAATACTGAGGCGATTTTCAATCTGCCTTCACAAACATGAGGGGAGATCCTTCAGCTTTCAAATGTAGTGATGTTAATCATATATATTTACATATATTTACCGTATATATATACGTATATATATATATATATATATATATATGAAGCTTTTCATTGTATACTTATATATATATACTATATATATACGGTATATTGCACATGTTTTTAATTTTTTCGTAAAACAGATAATATTCTCTGAAATAAACGTTCTAAGTCTGTTTAGAATAAATATTTAAATTAAAAACAGTAAAATAAATGATATTAAAACGTTTATATTGACCGTACCAAGGTAAATTCAGAATAGTTTTCAATTTTCGCGCCTAAAGATGGCTGCTTCTACAAAAATGGCTGCCTTAGACCACCGGACCACCATTCATATTTATCAATTGCTAATCATTGATCAACAAGTCAATGACAAATGAAAATGCTTCTTTACCTTGTAATTCATTAAAAAATAATCAAAAAAGCTGTTAAAAATTAAAAATAAGCGAGGAATAATATGTGAAATTCAACCCCAAAAAAAGTACATGTTTAACTTATGGATATATATATATAAATATATATATATAAATATATATATATATATATATTTATATATATATATAAATATATCTGAAAGTGGAGTAACTTTGGACATTTTTGTTTCTGCATCCGTAACTCCGTAATTAAAACAATAAAAGGGCGAAAAAATATTCTCAAAACATATTACCGTTAATAAATAAACAATTTTTATTCCGTTAAATAATTTTAAGAAGAGAAAATGATCCAGAAAAATAAATTCTTTGAAACCAAAATAAAATGTGTTTGGATGAATAAAATGGCTGATTAACATGACGTTTATGGAGTGTTTACAAACATTTTTTTGTTAATTCTTGTTTTTCTGCTCTCGGGAAAATACATTTGGAAAGAAATTTTTTGGGTAGTTAAAGGCCGATGATGTAGGGCAAGTGCCGAACGTGTTTGAACCTGAATACGGCTTTCAGATAGCGTTGGAGGGATCTCAGTATTCCGAACTCAAAGTTTTTTCCTGTCTCGCATCATTTTTAAAATCAAATATTTTTATAACGAAGCTAATTTAAAGGACCATTTTACTAAATAATATTCAAGAAGCTTCACTTTATGAAATGCAATCGTTGTTTGGGCTTTTCCTTGTTCTATTTTCAAGAATTTAAGGGAAAATCGAAGTGTCCAACGTTACTCGGTCAAGTACAAAGTAACCCCTTCATACAGTATTTATAATTCGTTATAAAATATAACGCATTTTAATAATATAAAAATAATATAAAAATTATGTTCAGTTTTTTTCTAAGTTTTGTTATTTTCTTCTAACGCTTCCCGAATTTTTCTATTTCTCTTTTTCTTTATTTTTGAGCTTTTGTCAAATTAAAAATACAAGAAATAAACCGAAAATTCGGAAAAATCCGGAAAATATTATAAGTCAACATAACTAGCAACTTAAGAATCATATTGCCGCTTTTAAAAATTAGTTGAAAAGTGATGTAGTCGATAATGGCGGCTGGTAAGTTGACCACAAGACTCGGGTTCTATTCCAAAAAATTGTATTTTTTTTTTCCTTTTTTTTTCATCACAAATGTTCAAAAAAGAGCCTATAAAGTCCCCATAAGCTAAATATAGTGCAATTCAAGCATAAAATTAATATATTGGTCTGTTAAAAATTTTAATTATAAAAATTTATAAACAGTTATAAAATTATTATAATTGGCCAGAACGTTATAGAGTTATGAAATTTTAGCACCGCACTTTTTCTTGGGAAGTCCGTGATGTGAAATAAAGTTCTAACCAACGGGTAATGATAACTAAAACGGAAACAAAATTAAGCCGTGATTAGGTCGTTTTGCAGATGAACGAACCCATTTTCCGCGCGTTGCCCCCCCCCCCCACCCCCCCCCCCCCCCCCCCCCCCCCCACCCCTTGTTTATACAATCCACTTACAAATTTTAAATCGATTCTTTCGCTCCAGAAAAATTATTTCAGAAAGTTAAAAAACCGGAAAAAAAAAAAGTTAAACTAAAATGGAACAATAAAAAAGTTATCTCCCAAGAGACCGGTTTTCTTTAAGAAAAACTATCTGTTGTATGCAGCTGTACAGGTTTATACTCTCGACATCGTGATTTACCTTCGATCTTTTTTTTTTCGGATTTAAATTTAAAATAAATTTACAATCTCGGTAAAAAATAAATAAATAAATGAATAAATAAAAAAGAGTTAAATTAAGTTTTCAAAATCGAGAAAATGTCGCACTTTCGACTTTTTAATTTTTCTTTTTCTATTTCAAGCTTTCTTTTCTTTTTTTCTGTTCGAGATTTATTTTCTGCATTTTGTTAAAACTTTCATTGTTCCGTTGTTGAGTTTTTTTTTTTTTTTTTTTTTTTTTTTTTTCATTTATTCGTATTCGATAATGAGGATTTTAAGAATTAGCCAATTCTGATTCGATGAATTATAAACCTTCCGAAAAAAAAAGTTTGATTAGCTTCCCCCTCTTTATCCTTTACTGATTTAATTAACTTGCTTTCATCACACACTTCATTTCCATTTCAATGATGACGCTTTTGTTTTTGCTATGAGACAAGTGAGGGAGCGAGTGGCATCAATGAAATGAACTCCGCTTGTTTATCAATGCAAATTACAAAATGATTCAAAACAAACTAATCCTTTCACTTTTTTTTTTTATATAATGCGATCGGGGGCGAAGACATCGAGACTACCTACCTAACTGGATGTTTCGTTCATTCCAAGGAAAATTGCATTGTAACTCTATAACGTTTTGGCCGATTATAAAATTTTATAACTACAGTCGGGTCCGGTTATAACGTAATCCAAGGGACTGGCACTTTTTCTACGTTATAACCGGATTTACGTTATAAAAGGATTTGGTCATTTTCATTTAAAAACGCAAGTTTAGCCGCAAAAATGTTTTTTTCGCCATGATTGTCGACTAAATTAATAAAATTCCTTTGTTTGTATGAAAAAGCCTCTCTCGATGTGACAAGTCTCTGCAGATACAGTACGACTGCTCCGAAGAACAAGTACCTATTTTTTTTTTAGCCGTACAAAAAGTACCTATCTTTTTTTGGACAGTTGAAAAACTACCTATCTTTTTTTTGACGACTTATAAACAATCTATTTAAATGGTCATTGTTATATACGATAGATCCTTTTTGCACTAACAAAAAAAAAATAGGTAGTTTTTCAACTGTCCAAAAAAAGATAGGTACTTTTTGTACGGCTAAAAAAAAAATAGGTACTAGAGCCCTATATACTGGGAGAAGCGCAACCTACGGTCTAATTTTGATTGGTCCTTGCCTATGTATTTTTTTATGTAAGTGAAACATAGGCGTTGCCCGTTCCATGGAGGTCGACATTTTACCGTCCCACGGAGGTCGCCATTTTCCCGTCATAAACAACTGTACGAATTTTACGCCATTTTACCGTCCATACGGACGCCGCCATGACACCAATTGCGCTTCTCCCAGTATATAGGGCTCTAATAGGTACTTGTTCTTCGGAGCAGTCGAGTAGAAGCTTTAAACATTCCGATTAAATCAAGTATACCTTACGAAAAGTTAAATCATTTTTGCCGTTTCGAAAATAATATTCCTTTACTAAACTTTTTTTTTTATTTTTCAGTAGCGTATCTTCAAAAATTTTTTAAAAGTGACCTTAAAAGGCATTTTTTTTAAAAATTGTGCTGAAATATTTACGTTATAACCGGAATTTTGCTACGTTATAACCGAACTTAAATAACATGGTTTTATATGGGATTTTGGCGGGACCGGCCTAATTTGTACGTTATAACCGGAATTACGTAATAACCGGATCCGTTATAACCGGACCCGACTGTATTTACAAATTTTTATAATTAAAATTTTTAACTGAACAATATATTAATTTTATGCTTGAATTGCACTATATTTAGCATATGGGGATTTTATAGGCTCTTTTTCATGAAAAAAAAAGGAAAAAAAAATTGCAAAATTTTGGAATAGAACCCGAGTCTTGTGGTCGATCAGCCTCCTTTATCCACTACACCACTTTTCAACTGATTTATAAAGCGGCAATATGGTCCTTAAGTTGCCAATTGTTTTATAATATTTCCCAGATTTTTCCGAATTTTCGATTTATATTTCTTGTATTTCTAATTTGACAGAGGCTCAAAAATGAAGAAAAACAGAAATAGAAAAATTTGGGATGCGTTAGAAGAAAATAAAAAAACTTGGAAAAAAAAGTACCTAAAGATTTTTGGAACTTACTTTTTATGCCGACTCGAAATATGCGGCACTCTTAAGTCCCCTTTTACAAACGTAAATTGCATTATAATCCTAAAAAGTCGTAATTACTTTTGAAAATGAGAAGAAAATAATCCGAAGTTAAATTCTTTTCCTTTCACACAAATATTCAGTTCGAAAATACTTCCAAGCCCGATGTAGCGGTTTTCAACACAAAGGGGGTCATCCCTTTGAGCAAGCTTTAATCTAGCTCGCTCACTGCGATAATCGAAATTACTAAGAAAAACCAGTTTTCCAGTATGAAAAACGGAAAAATTGTTTTGCTTAGAAAGCTTAAGCTTTAATTTTTTCTTTAATATTTTTTTTTTCCGTTGCCCTAGTTCGGGGCTGTGAGTCGAGTTAAATTCTTACTGCTGTATTATAATTAATGCTATCAGTTGTAATTCATGATATTTTTTTTTTATTTATAGGGGCAAGCTGGTGTTACACCGCGGTAACAGCACTTTTCCTGCTGCAGACATTCGCCGTTTGAAGGCTATTAGTGCCCTAAAAAAAATGGCCGTAGATTCCTTTGGATTACTAGATGGGCCAGCAGCTGCCATATTGCTACTGTAAATGAATGATTTGTAATGATCTTGCTGCGGACTTCAACTCGCAGATAAGTAAGGTAAGGAATCTTCCTCAGTTCTTTGCTCTAGTATGAGCACGGTCGTATAGACAGGTCCGGAAACTCCTATCCCTTATACATTGAAGACCATGTCCCGCTTAACTACTCATAAATTAGTTCCTCTTTTCTACGACCGTGAGAGCTACTTGTTAGAGAGACGCTTTTTGATTGGTCGTTTGTAATGTAAACAACGATGGCGGCTACTTTCTCTTGTTGTTCGAAACGAGAGTCCCAGTGGGAGTCCCAACGTAAACATTAGACATGTTGCTGCTCTCTAGATCGCAGCGCCGCCAGTGGCCAATTTTAGAACTAATTTTGGCGTAGTTAAGCGGGACATAGTCGGCATAGGAAGTTTCCGGACCTGTAAAATAAATGTAAATAAAAATAAAAATAAATGCCTAATCCATTTTTCCTAAAAATTTTGATTCCTAAAATATTTTTCCTATCCAGCTTTTTCCTAAATTTTAATTTTCCCCAAGTTTTTTGATTCCTAAAATAAATATTTTTCCTAATTTTTTAAATCCGTGAAGAGATTTTAGTAAATTTTAATTTAGCGTTTTTTAGGAAATTTTATTTTAGGATTCAAAAAATTTTAGGAAAATTAAAAATTAGAAAAAAAAAAGTTAAGAAAACAATTTTAGGAACCAAAATTCTTAGGAAAAATGGATTAGGAATTTATTTTTTTTAGGAGAAATAGTCTAGGAATTTATTTTTTTAGGAAAAATGGGTTAGGAATTTATTTTTTAGGAAGAATGGTTTAGGAATTTATTTTTGTAGGAAAAATGGTAGGAAATCTCGGCACCGTCATCGGCATCAGCTTCGGATTCCTGGAATTCAGGCCCAAGTGACATGGCTAAATGATATCTAGAAAACCTGAAAAAATTCAGGAAAACTTCTTTCGGTTACTATAAAAGAATTCGGGAGTGCGTTCGCCGAAATTCAAAATTTCGTAAAATAAGTGTCACTTTATGGTCCACGTGCAATTTTACGAGTAAATGGTAAAGACATTTAGTTACAAAGCAGGTACCTACCTGCTATAACCTGCTAATTTCTTTTCTTCTTCTTCTTCTTCTTCTTACGGTGCCATACCTGTGTCCAGGCGTAGGCGACCATTAATGAGACTTTTATATTCGTCTCTATCGGGGGCAATCCTGAAGAGCTCCTCGACACTTAAGCCGGTCCAATCTCTTAAATTACGCGCAACCTCGATAAGTTCTTCCTGCCTAATTTCTTCCTTCCTAATTTCTTTTCATAATTTTTTAAATTCCGAATCCTATTTTTTTGAGATTTTTAATGGTAGGCAGTACAAGTACAAGCACAATTCTGTAATTCTACTTACTTTTATATCGCAGAAGGTATCCACCTTTGACCGGCTTCGCCATGCCTGGAACAAAAAAAAAAACAATAATCTAATTAACTTTGCATAACGGTGATAATGTACGGAATGAATATGGGAGAAATCGAATTACAACAGATCCATTCGTTTTATTTTTTTCTTTTTTTTGAATTTTAGTTGATAGATATTATAAATCACTCCTCCATGAATTACAATTTTTTCCAATCCTTCATCACGAGATTACAATTGGAAGATCCACTCGATTGAAAAAATATTTTCATTCCATTTTATGAAATATGGGAAAAAATGAAATCGCCCCGGAACTAATCAGATTGCATAACCGGTCTCGGAATTAACGTTTTCAGTCAATCGAAATAAACTGCCTTTCGTTTTTACTCTTCCCCTCATTTTTTTTTTATTTTTTTCTAAATGATCTTTTTTTTTTTTTTAGTTGCTTTCCTTCCTACAAAATAAGGTGACTCCCGCCGTCAAAAAATGTGACAACTCCAGACAAATTAATCATCTCCGTCGTTCTTTTTTTTTTTTTTTTTTACGGGATCAAGAAAATATATTTTTCGTAGCAAAGATGTCAAAGGGTTCTTTTAAATTTGCCTCGTTCCCCTTTTCACCGACCTCCTTCCGTCTCGTTTTCTCTTCGATTTTTGCGATCGAGTTTTGCAAGGCTGAGTATTATTTCCATAAAAGATGGATTGGGGGGGACTTTGGTAATAAGACCTTCCGGCGTTCAGAAGCGAATATCCTGGAAAAATAGTGTGGGTTATTAGAAGGAAGGAGGGAGACAGAGAGAGAGAGAGAGAGAGAGATAGAGATAGAGGTAGAGATAGAGAGAGAGAGAGGGAGTTTTTTTGGATGCTTGAAAAAAGGTTAGGCGGAAAGGATATCAGAATATCGATTTTTATCCCTGGACTTTTTTTTTTTTAAAACTTTAATCATTTTATTTTACTTTAGTATAGTATGTTTTTCGAAGGGGGTCGGTAGGGGGGGGGGAGTACATTAAAAAGTAAAGGGAAAATAGGTTTGGAAGCTTTATTAGGGCACATATGGTTTTGGTTGGAGTTTTAATTAAAAAGGAAGATAATGAATCGATGGGTTACAAGCTGAATTTTTTTTTTTTTTTTTTTTTTTTTTTTTTTTTGAAAACGTATACTAATGTTTTAAGCATGAGATGTATGCTTTTTACGTTAACGGAAAATACTTTGCGACCTGATTTATTTCATTCATTTTTCCCGCGCAACGCGATATGCTTCAAAGGGTTATTAGGGACAGAAAGGCTTTAAAATATGAATGGGGAAAAGAATGAATGGATAAATGAATGAATAAGTAAATAAGTAGATACGTCATTTATTATTTAAAATAGCTTTTTTTCCCCCTTGGATAGGAAATCGTAGATCCTACAGGAACAATTAGCCAGCGCTTTTCAATGAATGTCGTCTAATCGTTCTCTCTTCAAAAAGTTGAATTTTGGGTCTCGATCTTGAGACAGGCTAAGAATTTTTTAAAAGTCCGGAACATGCCCTCATAATCCGGTAGTTCTCACGAATTTAGAATCAGATCCATGCAGGCATCGGACTAATCACTTTTTTTGTGAAAGGTCACTAAGAGTCTCTTTTTTCGGTAAATCGGTGGATTTTTAAAAATCTGCATTAAATTTGAGCCAATCGGATTAAAAACGCTGTCATCAAAAGAGCCAAAATATTTGTTTCATTTGAGCCAATCATAAAGTCCGGAAGTTTCAGAAGAGCCAAAATAGAAATATTAAGTTTTTTTTTAAACGTACAATCTATTTTTTTCTTCAAATAATAAATCTGATTTCCAATAAAAAAATGTAACCGCAATATAACTTTTAAGCATTAAAAATGTTTTAATTTTTTTTTTCGCTGCAAACCGAAACCCTAAAGCTAAAAGCAAAAGTTTTCGAGAAATAATTTTTTCGTTGTAAGCCCGGAGCCGTGCAGATAAAAATTCTTCAAAAAAACCATAAATAATTTTTTTTTTTTTTTTTTTTTTTTTTTTTGCTCAAAAAAACTTTTTTTTTGCTTAAACGATAAAAAAAATTAATTTTGGCTCAAAAACGATTTTGGCTCAAAATTTTTTTTGGCTCAAACGATAAAAAAATTAATTTTGGCTCTATTCATGTGTCGGTTTTTGGCTCATTTGATACTTTTTGGCTCAAATGATTACCGGCCTAAAAAATTTTTATTTAACATTCGAAATTGCTCAAGGAAAGGTTTTTTTCACTAAACGCCATCTTTAAAAATAATTTTATGTAAAGTTGTGAAACTTTTGATCTCAAATGTAGAATGATTAATAATTTATTATTTAATTTATAATTAAATTTTTAACTTCATATAGAAAAGTATGATTTTAGGTCTTTTTATTAATTAAAATTATAATAAAATGGTTAAAAATAATAAGGACTGTAATTACTCACGTCTAATACGTTAAAAAAATTTTGGATATACGTATTTGAAGTCACTCAATTCCTTTCGTCAGGTCACTGAATGTCAATATTTAAACCATTTTTGGTCCCTAAATTCACTAATTTTGATGCCGAAATGAGTTCGATGCCTGTCCAATAGGGCGGGTCGAAAAACACGAATTTTTGAATTTGAAAACGCCTGATATGGGAATCGGTGTCTTTTTATAATACTATTAACCCTCATTTTTTTTCAGATTTTTAAACGACATTTTGAGGTGCCGCAATGGCCTTGAAATTTTCAAAAAGCCCATTATGAACCGAGAAAAGAACCAAAAATGAAATTTTTTTTTTTCGCATAAAAGACCGTCGTTTCCTATCGGAAATTTTGCGTAGATTACGAATTTGAAGTCAAAAATTAGTTTTGGTGCACGGTTTTGAGCCACAGAAATTCAGACGTTTGGAATCCGGCATGTGGTTTTTTTTTAAAATATCGGCATCACTACAAAAAAAATTTCCAATCTGTAATCTTCCTCTTAAAGTACAATCTAAGCGTTCGATATCGGCCCAGATTTAACGTCAGGCGACACAGATATTCTCGTAAATCGGACGAGGAAAAAAAAGAGAAAAGAAACAGACGACCGCAAATGTAAATCAACCCCAAAGAATGAAAGATTTTACAAAGACGAAAAACGGCTCAACTTTCTGGGAGGGACAATACGAATTTTGATGACCCATAAAAGCGAAATGGAGTTTTACAACTAACTAGAGTTTCAATGGAATTGAAAAACATTTTCGGATTTCGGAGGGGGAGGGAGGGGGGTGAGGGTGGGGCGGGCAGAGGGGAGACAAACAAATAAAACCCGGAGATACGAGAGCAAAAGGATAGGGAGAGAGAGAAGTTTGTTTCAACTGAGATTACTTTTTAGTCGGGATTAACTGGAAAATTCATGAATAACTGCACAAAAGGTCTCTGGGAAAAGTTTTCACTTTTAAAATGCATCTCACCCGTTCAAAAACAGAAGACTAAAGGTAACTTCGTTAAGGGAAACAAATTTCGAACGAGAAACTTTTTTGATTAGCAAATTTTTTTTTTTTTTTCGTTGCTCCTTTCTTCCTTGCGGTTGTAGCCTAATTACGAAAAATGTAAAATAATAATTTCGACGACGATAGAATTGAGTTTGCGTGGAAAGTCATCGTTTGACCTTTTGTTAAATTACGCCTGGGGGAAAAACAACCACGCGCTTTTTCTCATTTAATAAATTTTTTTCTTTTCCACAAAAAAAAAAAAAAAAAAAAAAAAAAAGTAAGTGAAGTGACCTTTGGCGGGGAGGGGTTAAAACGTCCTTGCCAAATGACACAAGACTTTATCCTTTCACCGGCCTCGAGATATTCTATCCGATTTCAATTGAAGGCAAATGTTAATCCTGTCAAGCTTTACGCTCTTCTATACTTGATGGGAGGATTCAACATTTCAAGATGTCGGGTTAAAGCAATTCAGATTCCAATATTTTCTTTTCTGTTCCCCACCATCCATCCGAAATATTTACTTTTCGGAGAGATAACAACGGCGACGGGAATTTAGCGAGGGAGAGAATGACGGTTTTATGGTCACGTACTGGAGGGGGGTAGGTAATCACACAAACTTGTTCCTTATGAATAACATTTGCTTATGCAATTGTCCTCGGTGGAGAATAATAACAATAATAATAATGACGATCTCAATCTCTTACCGGGGCTTACGCAAAAATGATTTTTAAAATTTTCAAGCAGAACAAAATTAAGCGTCAAAAATTAACCTTTTCCTGACGGCGGCATTATATATAATGCCACTAAAGTGCATCTACCCGACGGCGGCATTATATATAATGCCACTAAAAGTGCATCTACCCGACGGCGGCATTATATATAATGCCAATTTTATTCTTATTAAAAATCTATTAATTGGAAACTTAAGAAACTTAGTATTGACATATTTGAAGTGGTTTAGGGCCCAAAAATCCAAAAACAATATTTTCCTTAAAAATTCGATTCCTATGTTTAGCTTATGGGAGTATTTTTGGTAGTCATAGTACTAATTTAACTAATTAATAGCTATTAATTAGTAACTTAGACAATTAATTGGCAACCTAGGAAACTTAGTGCTGACATATTTGAAGTGGTTTAGAACATAAAAATTTTTTTAAAAAAATTCCCAAAAATACGATTCCTATGCTTAGCTTATCGAGAAAAAAAAATATTAGCAAATCTGAATATTTAAAAAAAAAAAAATTATAGACTTGTACATAAAAGTCATTAAATGGAACCTCTTGCTACTTTTAAATATGTTTTCATCATTCAGAACGGTAAACTGAAGTTTACGCATCATATTTTTGGTCGTGTAACTAAATCTTAAAAGCATATAGATTTTTGATTTAAAAAAAAAAAAAATCATACCGTATATAAACCATTTTTTTTTTCTTTCAAGCAAAGGACAGAAACCTATTACCATGTCATTCTCTCATCACTGTCCAAGCCACTTTGAATCAATTGCTCATATTCACATTAAATGAACAACTTTTTTTTTTTTTTCTCCAAGTTTATTAACAAATTTTTAGAAAATGTACATTTAAAAAGGGCCTTAAAAGGCTGAAATGGCCCCGGGAAAGGTCTCATAAAAATGGTGATTACATAAAATCAGCAGCCTTAAAAAAAATAAGAATTGACTTTAATGTCGCCCTTTTCGGCATATATATTAAAAAAGGGCCCAATCATATGGGCCCCGGGAAAGGGCCCATCAAAACTTTGAGTTCAAATTTAAGATTAGATACCTCAAAAAAATATAATCCTAAAGTTTCAATCTCTTACGTGGTATAATAAAGGAACTACTATTATTTATCAGTAATTTTTTATTAAAAGCATTGCAAATTGCCTATATTGCAAAAATGTAGGGGCATGTGAATTTAGTCTGTATTTTTGGCTTTAGGATTGATGTTACCATAAAAAAATTAAAAAATCACCGGCCGTCGTGGTGATACCATTTTCTCAGTGGCTGCACCGACTGGAAAGGGTTAAACAAATTTTAACGTCAGGCGACACAGATATTCTCGAAAAACGGAAGGAGGGGGAGGGGTCAATATCCACAATACGTAATATTTAGGCGAAAGGGTCACGACCTGCGTCCCGGAGGGAATAAAAGAGTGTCTTATGTCGCATTGAATAAAACTCTAAATTTGATTCGGGGTTTGGAAAATTCGGGGTTCCTTAAGCGGCCCATTCAAACAACGTCTATCCGTTCCATACCCTTGGTACGGAACTTATTTTAGCCGATTTTTCCTCCGAATTCACCCATTGGGTTCGACTGAAAATCGCATCTCTTCCGACGATCACATTAAATCGTACCCGAAATTGCAAATTCAGTAGAAATTCCCAAGATTTAATTAAATCCATTACCGTTTTTCCATCTGCTAAATATCATGCCACTGAATCAGACCTCCCCCCCCCCCCCCTTCCCCTCCCAGTGAAAATCTTAATATTTGCCAACAAAGCAGCAATTTCTCCAGGACTTGAGAGAGTAATTAGTAATCGGTATAAGGAGACAAATGAATCCTAGAAGTTATGGAAGTTTGATTATGCTTAGACCTTGAGGTTGTTTATAAATGACTTCTCGCCCCGTTGAAAATTTCATTACAACTTTGGTTTATTTCCTACATCTGGGAAACACCAAGTTATAAACAAAGGAATATCTCTCTCTCTCTCTTTCCCAGAATAGAACTGAACTAATGCTGAGGCTGATCCCCTAGTCTCCTCCTACGCAGTTACGATTATAATATTTTTCCGTCTATCCCGAAGAAAATTAAAATCGAAAATGTACGGGAGGAAAAAAAAAAAAGGAGGAAGAAAAGAAAAACCAGCGAAGAATAATTAGATTATCAAGAAAGAACTCCGAAATCCCCCAAGTCTTATTTGCTTACGACGACAAAAAGCAGACGTAACGCTGACTGCGTAATTTTTTTTTTTTCGAAAAAAAAAAAAAAAAACCTTAAGAACGAGGAAAAAATAAAAACGATACAATTTGAATTATATTTTTCCAAAACGATTTTTTCAGTAGCACTGCCTTTTTTCCTAAAAAACAATGTTTTTTGAAAAATTCTTTTTACGATGCGGTCATTAAATGACATTTAAAAATGGCGGGGACAAAAAGGCCAGAGATAAATTTAATGATACCCTCGGAGCTCAGCATTTAAAGAATTATGATAACGAGTTAATGACTTGCACTAACATTTTTTTTTTCAAAAAAAAAAAAAAAAAAAAAAAAAAAACTAAAAGAGAAATAGGAAGGGGAGGGGAGGATGGCATGAAACGAAGTGTTCAAAAATTCGATTAACCCATTTAAATAATCTTTTTTTTTTTTTCTCCTTTGAATAATGGTTAAAGGTATTAGTTCGTTTAAATCACCGGCCGGTTAGCCGGGCGGTGGAGACATTTTAAATAATGATTAAAAAATATGTAATAGTATATTACAATACAAGGGCTGCAAAAGAGAAAAAATTGTCCGTCGAGGCCGATTTTGAAACCGTCTCGACGGGCAATTCTCCTGCAGTTCTTGTATTATAGTACGAACTGATACCTTAACCGAATCATTTTTTGCACCTATATTTAAAAAAGGAAGGCTCTCAGTGTAGATTTTACCATTTTTATCTTTTTCGCAAGATAAATTTCTATCACAGGGATTTATTTTTTAAGTGGATAACTTTTAACCCGACACGCGTATTTAATTGCGGATGATATCTTTCCAGGGGCATGGGGGTGCGGTGGGGAGGGTTTGGATGATTCCTTTTTTTATATCTCCTATCGAGGAATAAAGTACGAAAAGTAATAAAAGGAAAGAGAAATTATACCTTTGATTCTCTATTCATCCCTAAAAGCTTATCCCATATCTTTTTGAAATCCAAAGCCTTCAGCAGTCGAACCGCACCGGTAATTTAAATCAGGCGCTCTTAAAAACATTTCCCTCCACCCCCCCCTCCCCCCCCCCCCTTTTCGACGTAAGCTCTCGAAGAAAGAGCTTCACTTTACCTCCTGGATAACATTTTTTTTTTTTCGTATCGTCTAAGAAGTAATTTATTTGAAAATAATTTATTTAAAAGAGGTTTCCATGTAAATTGTGCCGATTGAATTCCTTTTTTTCTTTGTCACTTGTCAATGATTTTTTTGCTGTAACGAAATTCCTTCAATTTATTATTTAAATATTTATTTATTTTCTGTATATCTTCGTCGCAAGCGAGGCAAACTAATTTTTTCCGCAATTTTGGACTTTTCTTAAATTTTTTTTCCTGAGTCCAATTCATGCTGTTTTCTAGAGTAGAAAAATCCATTTGGTAGGTTATTCGTTAATTTAACATTACATACCCGTAAGAAATAGAGATGCAAAAATGATATATATGTCCGCGCCGAGTAAATAGGCGTTAAAAATAAATAAATAAATAAAAGAAAAAAAAGAAAATAAAGAATGTATTAATAGTTGAAACTCGGTACTGGTAATTTATTTTTGAGTACCTGGCAATACGAATTCTCGTTCTCAACTGGCGAACAATAAAGAGATACCCTTTGCGAGGGTTGAAGTCCCGTTAGGTATTTTTTCTTTGTTACAAAAACTTATTTTTAGCTATGTGGTTTTTAAATGTAAATGTTTCCATAGTAAAACTAGGCGTTAGATATTTTTCAGGTAAACGCGGAGCTCTCTTAAAAATTTAAACAAAAGTTACTTTCTAGTTACGAAGATAGAAATTTTTAAAAATGTGAAAAAATACATGGCGTTATATGGGAAGATTCAAAAAGTAAACAAAGCATATTCATTTATTTACGGATCAAGGTGCACGGAGTGCACCCAGCCAAGTTTTAAGTGCACTCCACTTCACCCTTACCCGAATTTTGCACCTTTGAAATTTTTTTTTTTCTTTAAGATTCTGGGTACTTTACCGGGAAAAATTCTCTAATCATTTTTAAAGACATAGTCGTTTTATAATTTTTTATTTTTTTATTTTCAGGTAAGTTTCCTTGGATTTGTCAAGTGTAATCGATCAAAGTTTGTGTAAACTTTGAATGTGGTCCATTGTCAATTTGAATCAGGATCAGTCAAAACCTGTTCAATTTCTTTCTGTAAGTATGGGAGTGTACCCGGAAAAAAATCGGAAACGAAATTTTTCTGAATATAAAGCAATTAGTTGTAGTTTAAGATTGCATCGTTAATTGTACTAAAAAGATATTTAAATTTAGACGTGGCGCTTAACGTCTGTCTCATATAACCGGTCGATGGGAACGGCTAGTTTTAAATAATGATAAAAATATAGCTTTTTTGCTAGTTCAAAAAATTATATTTCTATCAAAAAGTCAAGGTGCACGGAGTGTGCACCCTGCCAAGTTTAAGTGCACTCCACTCTCTTCGAATTTTTCGACCAAAAACGAACAAAATAGAATGTTTTAGAACAAACCACATGTGTTAAAACAAACCTCTACGGAAAAATTAATTTCCTCCTAGGTTAACAATACTATTTTTTTTTTTCCTTCGAATTTTTGCAAAATTTTTCTAATTAAACTGTTTCCATTTTATTATATTGAAACTCTGGCAGGGAGGTCTGGAAAGCACAATCGAAGCAGTCCACTTCTTGAGGTGCCATTACCCCTGTTTCAGGGTAATAGACTGATGAGGATAATAAAACTAAAAAATAATAATTTAAGTTATTGTAAACCCTTCCACTTTTTGGCCCACTTTTCCCTATTTCTCTTTTTTCACAATCGTCGAGTTCGCAGAAAAAACATTGCAAATACCTTCGATTTTTTTTTTTTTTTTTTTTTTTTGTCTCAAACAACAAAAGCAAAATAATTTTCCTCTTTATATAACATTTCACATCGAGAATATATTTAAATGAAATATTACGTTTTGAGATTTTTTGAGGTTTCCCATCTCGATTCTTTAACTTCACGGCCGAGCCAAATGAAATTTAATACGCAGTGAATTTATATTCCGCGCGAAAATACAAGCTGTAATAACATTATTATACTAAAAGCGGGGAGAAAAATATATAATGACGTAGTTAACCAGGAGCAACACCTGAGGGAAGTAATATGCAAAACGTTTGAAATACCGATGACACACAAAGCCGAAATGAATATGTAGAGTAATTAAATCACTTCAAAGGTTTTTGTTTTTCCACGATTATTTGTCAGGTTATTTATCTTTTTTTCGCAGTTTTTTTTTCTATAATGTAAATATACTGCGTAATACAGAGTAGCTGACTATGTAAATCCGCTCTGGAATTTAAAGGTTTTTTTTTTTGCATACCCGTACGAAAAAGGGATGCATAAAACTTGTATTATTTATACAAAAATTATACATAAAATATACAAAAAATTGGACATGCATAAAAAATGCATAAATTATGTATAAAGAACTTATATTTTTTTATCCTACAATATGATTATACATAAATTATGTATAAAAAACTTTAACTTTTTAACAATTTTTTTTTTATCCTCGGGGATGATTATGCATAAACTATGTATAAGAAACTAAGAAACATAAACTTTTTCAACGAAAAATTATACATATAATTATATATAAATTATACATAAATTATACATAAATTATATATATGATTATACATAATTATACATAAATTATATATATGATTATACATAAATTATACATAAATTATATATAAATTATGTAGGTCCAAATTTTTGTATAAATTATACAAAATTAATATATATTTTTTGTATTTATTTTGCAAAAAATTTACATATTTTATGCATCTCTTTTTTGTACGGGTAGTGAAATCGCATTATTAATATTTTTTTATTACATTTAAATTGACTGAATTTTAGCCTCAAGGATTTTGAGCTTGGAATCAGTTAAACAAAAAAGTGTTCCGTGAACGCGTGTTTGGGTGCGTCAAAATAAATGATTTATGCTTGGAAATGTAGCCCCAAGACCCTAGACATGCAATAAGGGGGTAAGATGGCTTTGCCCAGTTCTCCGAATAATTTTTTAAAGCATTACATTCGAAGATTCGAAAATTCCGTAAATTTCAGGAAAACTTTTGTTCCGTATCAGAGTGTTAAAGGTGTTAGTTTGTTTACACTACCGGCCGGTTAGTCAGTTTGTCGGCTAAATTATGTCGAATTTAAAAAAAATTAATTTTTCATCACTCCGGGCGAAAAATGGACTTTTCCGTCCTAGTGATGAAACATATCTTACAAATCAAGTACGGAGGTGGCTTGCAGGCAGGATTTCTTTCGACATTCCAGGACGAGTTTGGACAAGTTCCAACTTGTTGAAACGCATTCGAACGAGTTTAAACTTGCCGAAACAAGTTTGAACGAGTTTGAACTTTTCGAAACAAGTTTGAACGATTTTGAACTTGTCGAAACAAGTTTGAACGAGTTCGAACGTGCCCGTTTGAACGATTTTGACATCCCATGACGAGTTCGAACAAGTTCCAACTTGTTGTCCATACCTGATATGTAATATACTATTGTTTTCGAAAATTCTGTTTTTTACAAATAAAAATAAAATAGGATTGCACCGAAACCGTGCCAAAAAGTTTGTTATGTTTCAGAGACATTAAAATGTCTCCACCGCGCTGCCAACCGGCCGGTGATGTAAACGAACTATTACCGTAATTTCTACTGCGTCTGTTAGATAAAAGAAATAATAAAACTTTTATTCACATATGGTTAAAAGTTACATGCCTTAAATTCGATCGGGAAAATGTTTAAATTTTGCATAATTCGAAATGGTATTAAAAGCAGACGTCAAAAAGTTTTCAAAGGTATTAACATATTTAAGGAAAGTTGAGATTTTAGTTAACAGGTTAAGTAATATGAGAAGTTCTGGAAACTTAATTTTAAGTATACATTTCAACTTTCATTGTAATGCTTAATTTATAGCCTTAGTAACGTAACTCCTTCCCTGCGATAATGTTATTTATATGTTTCTGAATTCGCACAGGATGCATACCTTGTAAAAGATAAAGCTTTAACTTTCGCGAGAAGATAAGCATTTAAAACTGTTCGTAAAACGAACGGGAAAAAGAGGGGCGACGTTAATAATAATTATCCGGAGAAAAACAATGGGAATATTTCCAGATCAAAACAAATTAAAATGGAAATGAGTTATACATTTTCCTTTGTACCGTTCGAGAAAATTCGAAATTTCATAGGGGAATATTTGAGTCGCAGCACCTCCGTGGTTTTTTCCATACCGATCCTGGAGGAGCAAGATTACGATCGAACGATTGTTGGGGCTAAAAGTTTTTAATTCTCAAATAATTCCCTCCTCCCTTGTTGTAATAAATCGTGCTTACCTACGAATCGATGTTCCCTCTAGGTAAAATGGCGACGTATAAGAAAACAACAAAAAGATAAAAAAAAAAAGTTTGAAATCCAACTCGTGAATCGATCAGGATAAGAAAAAAATTGTTTAAACTGAAAGGGGGAAAAAAAAGGACGAAGGGAAAATGCTATTAATCGACGCTGATACGAGTTTGAACAAGTTCAGCGGCTATAAACCAAAAGTTTTTTTAAGAAACTTGAGAACTAATAAATACATCTGTCAAATGTTAGATAAAAAATTGTTTCTCTCCAAACATCGACTGAAAATATCAAGGCTTCCAGTGTTTTGACTTTTTTTTTTTTACCTTTTTTTGATTCGTCTTTTCGCATAAATTCATGCAAAACTTTTCCCTTTTCACCGTCTTAAATTAAAAGTTTACTTTTCGTTTTCGCTTTTTTTCCCCCGAAAGTTTTTCCCTTTTTCCCTTTTCTGTTTTTTTTTTCGAAGGAATTATATTCAATTAAATTAAATACTCGGTTGGACACGTTCTGAGAAATATTTTTCTATGTCGTCAAAGATTCTTTTGGTGTTTGAATGAAGTCTTTGTTGACGAAAAATATCAACCTTTTGGAGCGCTGGTTAGTTCATTCATTAAAGCGGGTTGAAAGCTCTACGCTCCAGGTATGAGGTTTTGACATGCGAGGTTCAAGATTTCGACATTCCGGGAGGAGTTTGAACAAGTTCCAACTTGTTGAAACGCGTTTGAACGAGTTTAAACTTGTCGGAATAAGTTTAAACAATTTTGAACGTGCCCGTTTGAACGATTTTGACGTTCCAGGACGATTTTGAACAAGTTCCAACTTGTCGAAACATGTCTGAACAATTTTGAACGTACCCGTTTGAACGATTTTGACATTCCGAGGACGAGTTTGAACATGTTCCAACTTGTTGAAGCGCGTTCGAACGAGTTTGAACTTGTCAAAACAAGTTTGAACAATTTTGAACGTGCCCGTTTAAAAGATTTTGACATTCCAGGACGAGTTTGAACATGTTCCAACTTGTTGAAGCGCGTTCGATCGAGTTTGAACTTTAAAGTTTTTAAATACAGGAAAATAATATTTGACATTTAAAACTTTTTTTTTTTTTTTTTTTTTTTTTTTAATAAAAAAACGTTTTAAAAATTAAGGCGTTGGTTACATAGCACGAAATTTTTATTCGAAAAGTTTCCAAAATTTTTTCGCGAGGAAAGCGGTTCGAAAATGTTCGAAATTTTTGACGATGTTAGATGTTATTTTTGGGACTTTACTATATTTTTTTACGAAATGAGGGGATACATGTCAGCGGCCGAGTATCTTATCAATTTAGGTCAATTTTTTTCTACACGCGGTAGGAAAAAAAACTGAAAAAAGTTATAAAAATACGTAAAATAAAAAATACAGAGTGCTTGAAGAGTGTTTCGCTAATTTTTTTTTTTTTTTATTGGAGATACCAGCAATTTCCCACAACCGTACCTCATTTTCAAGGAAAGCTACGAACTCTACAGGTCGAATTACGTATAATCACCGTTAATTTCGAATTTTCTTAATCCGAACTTTCAGCTGTTCCCCGACCGGTCCGAAAATCCAATTTCATGCAATTTCGATTCTGCAAAGGGGTTTTATTAAACCCCAGAATCGATTTCCTCCGATTCCCAGAATCGCACACCCTCGTAACAGGTTAGGTTAAATGAAGATTTTAGAACCACAGAGGAAAACTACCATCAGGGAACTCCAATCACCAGTTTGGCCTCAATTGGGCCAAATTGACGACGGATAGGATGTTCGAGCATTGCAAAGATGAAGCGGTTACGTATAACGTGGCAAAGTGGCCAATGCCATATTACGGCACTGCTCCCATGCGTGAAAATCGCTAATATTGTTTTTTAACAATATGGCATAGCATTTACATGCTCTGGGTTTTATGAAGCCGAACGTTATTCCCTTCGGTCCTCGAAAATATGACGTAATTAAGAGAGAAAGGTTAGTTTGACACTAACTTTAGCTGACAGTGGGAGGGGGAAAGGGTTGAAAATAGCCAAAATTGGGGGTGATGTTATATTTGATAACCATTCACATCTTTTTCAAAATGCATTTTTTTTTTCTTTTCATTTTATTTTATTTTATTTTATTTTTTTCTGCGAATTGCCTAAAGGATGTCTGACATAATACTTATGATTGCTTACGGGGGGGGGGGGGGGGGGGGGGCTGGGCGAGAGAAGCCTGAAATTCCATTTCGTAATAATTCAATCAACCCGCTTAGTGAAATGTCAAAAGCTACGGTTTTGTAATAAAATTGATTCCCACACACGAGTTCAAAAAAGAATATTAAAAAAATGCAGCGCTACCGGTAGCTATTCCCTGACGGAGAGAAGCAAAAGCAGAAAAACATTAGCCATCCACCTTAAATAAATAAGTAAACAAACAAACAAACAAACAAACAAACAAACAAACAAATAAGTAAATAAATAATTAATTAATTAAATAAATCAGGAAACGCAACTGCTAACGCCCACCACTACCATTCTCCTTTGTTGACAGAGCCGAATCACGATTGCTTTACCCTCCCCCCCCCCCAAAAAAAAAAAAAAAAAAAAAAAAAAAAATTAAATTCCATTTCGTAATAATTCAATCAACCCGCTTAGTGAAATGTCAAAAGCTACGGTTTTGTAATAAAATTGATTCCCACACACGAGTTCAAAAAAGAATATTAAAAAAATGCAGCGCTACCGGTAGCTATTCCCTGACGGAGAGAAGCAAAAGCAGAAAAACATTAGCCATCCACCTTAAATAAATAAGTAAACAAATTATATAAAACTTTAATTAAATAAAACCCAGCAAATTCCCACCTTGGTTTAATAATGAACTTATTAGTTTAACCAAGGAAAGACGTAAGCTGGAAAAAAAAAGATACTACAGCTCCGAGAATAACTCTTCTTATATTGCGTTCAGATCAGCATTGCACCTTAAAATTAAGCAGCACTATGTTAATTTTTTCAAAAACCTCGAATTTCAATTGGAGGCAGATCCTAAGTCCTTTTTTAGATTCTTAAACTCAAAAAAACAGCATCATTCAAGCTTGTCCTGGAACGGAAATGTCTCTCCTTCAAACCAGGGCACAGCCGATAAACTTGCCGAGCACTTCCAAAACGCATATTCTGGAGAACTAAGTTCGTACGATCTCCACCTCGCCTGCAGTGGTCCTGTTTCCGAGAAAGTCCAGTCACCTCTCGTTATCGACAGTCTTGATGAAGAAGATCTTATCCTTGCCGTCCAGAAACTTAAAGCGACTCGAGGCGCAGGGCCAGATGAAATCCCACCATATCTTTTAAAGGGTCTCTATGAAACGATAAAGCAGCCGCTCTTGCACATTTTTAACCTGGCGCTGCAGTCATCAGAGTTCCCCTCTCTTTGGAAGCTGGCTCTTGTAATTCCTATCCCTAAATCGCCCGGTTCGTCTGAAATTGAACAGCAGAGACCCATTTCGCTACTAAATGGATTTAGCAAGTTGTTCGAGATCGCTATTCACATGAAGATCCAAAACCATCTAATTCCTTTACTGTCTGTCCACCAGCATGGCTTCACTCCTAAAAGATCTACGATTACTAATCTGGCGGGATTCACACATGATATTTGTTCTGCACTCGACCAGGGGCGTGAGATGCATTGCATTTACACCGACTTCGCTAAAGCCTTTGACCGTGTAAACCACGATATCCTCCTCCGTAAACTGTGGTTCCTTGGGTTCTCTCCTTCCCTAGTGGCGTTTTTCTCCTCTTTTCTTCGAAACAGATCTTTCAGGGTATCGTACCGAGGCGCACTCTCGAATGCGGTTCCTGCTTCGTCTGGGGTTCCTCAGGGCGGCAATGTGGGGCCGGATCTTTTCCTGTATTTCATAAATGACTTGCCAGAAGTCTTAATCTATTCAAACTGTAAGCTTTTCGCTGATGATTTTAAACTTTACAAAATGATCTCCAATAAGTCTGACTGCGACCTTCTTCAATCGGACTTAAATAGGGCAGTGCGTTGGTCGGTACAAAATAAGTTATTTTTGAATGACAGAAAGTGTAAAGTCATCAACTTTCACCGGAAAAAGCGTCCTACTGAGTTTAATTATAAAATCGCAGATAAATCCGTCGATCAAGTTGAAGAGTTTAGGGATCTTGGTATTCTGTTTGACCAGCGAGTTGAGTTTAAAGACCATATGGTAGATATTGTAAACAGAACTTATAAATCTGTAGGCTTCTTGAAACGAAATTCCAGATCTTTTACGTATAATTCAATTAAAATTCTTTACAACTTGCTGATCAGGCCGAAACTGGAGTACGGAGCATTAATATGGGCTCCTTCACAGGCTAACTATATCCAAATGCTTGAATCCCTCCAGCGTACTGTCCTTAAGTACCTATATTTTAAAAAATATAAAAGATCCGCGCCTGTTGACATAACAACCACTTGCCTCCTTGGGGAGTTCCAGATGGAAAGGCTCGAGATTCGGCGTAATTTCATTCGGCTCGGCTTTCTTAACGATCTTATTGGTGGCAACATAGATGATCCCGCGTTGCTTTCCTTGCTGCCATTCCGAGTACCTTTTAACCGCACTAGGTCGACGAACAACGAGCCTGGTTTTTTGTTACCTCGCTCAGGAATCATGCAACAGTCTCCTATGTACTCGGCAATGGCGGCATGGAATTCGCATCGTGGTCTCCTCCCAGAACTTGATTTTACAACTAAAAAAAAATACTTGAAGAAGCTTCTGTTTAAACCGACTCCAGACGCGTAGATTTGTCGTTTGTTACTTTTATCTTTTTTTTTTTTTTTTTTTTTTTTTTTAATATTTTGTTTTGCTTTATATTGTTTTGTTTTATTTTATATCATTTTATCTTTTTTTTTTTTTTTTCTCTCTTCTTTTTTTCTATTGTAGCTGTTGTAATAAAAAGAACAGTATTAAATAAATAAATAAATAAATAAATAAATAAATAAATAAATAAATAAAATGACTATTTTTTTTTTTTTTTTTCGAAAAAGCGAGAAAGAATTTTCGATTAAAAATTTAATACGATTTGCGGTATTAAATGTTAAAAGCAATAAAAAAAAAAAAAGTTTTCAAAAGCAAACGAAAGCGAGTAAAATTACATTGAGATACGAACACAAAGACATGTAACTAGAGATTTAAAAAAAAAAAAAAAGAACAGAAAAGAACACGCACATGCAGAATTTGTTCAAGAATGTCATTCCATCAACACGAAGTTTATTTAGTTAAAAAGGAAAAATAAATAAATAAAATAAAAAACAAAATAAACTAAAACAAGGAAGTTTGTTTTAAAGCCTTACACTTCATTTACTTCTCCATTTGTAACGTTTCAGCCCTTCGTTTTATTTATTTCCCCCTACCCTCCTCCCCCCCCCCCAGTTTTCTCTTTTCGATTTTGTTGTAATTTTATTAAACTGTACAGAGTATTAAATTTCAAAAGGTCGAATGGGGTGCCAAAATACGATGTAAAATTTTAAATAATAAATATGACATTGAAACCGCGTTTTAGGAATCCCAGGAATCCCTGAAAATAACAGACTGGGGAATAAACTTGGACCGCGGGATTCCACATTCCCCTTTATCGCCTTCGGGAAAATTATTATAAGAAAATCAAAATCCGTTTTTCGGTACCCGGGAAATTTCGATTTCGATTGTTTTATCAATTACAAACTTTTAAGAAAAAAAAAAAAAAAAAAAAAAAAAAAAGAAAAGATTTTTTTTAACAGAAAATCAACAATGAAAAACGTTTTAGGGCATTTAAATCTTTTCTTTTTTTTTTAATTGACTGCCAACAAAATAATGCACCAGATAGGAATAAAAATTTTCTTTAAAAAAAAAAAAAGAAGAAAAGAGAAAAAAAATTAGAGAAAACCCGGGGAAAAAAAGTTAAAAACATTTTCGAGTTCTTTATTGTTTGACTCCAAAAAAGTTTTTTTTTTTTTTCCAAGTTTCGAGTTGAATGATTATTATTAAAGTCACGTTTGGGGTCTTCTCAAACCCCGAAAACCTAACACATGATCGTGCACTCAGTAGTTTATTACACTTGTCCATTTCGATAATTAATTTATGATACGGTGAAACCGTCTCTTCCTCTTGAGAATAATTTTCCGCCAGAACTAACAAACAATCTCATTTACAGGAGAAAACCTTTTCTTAAACCCGTTCAAGCATTTTTTTTTCCCCCTCCTTTGATTAAACGATATTGTTCGGTCAAGGTTCGAACGAACATGATGAAACGAATCCATATATACAGAGATTAATATGAGGTTCCTCATAAAACCGTTTTCTCAGAATCAAAGGGAAACCGACATTGTTAATGAGAATCTTATGAACTTGTCTATACCTTTGAGTCGGAGAGGTTTTCCCGAGATTGGTTCAGGGATTAAGCAGCGAGTTTACGTAATAAGAATGGCTCGTCAGAGAAATCCAAATTTTGTTTCGCAATAAATCTAAAGGGGATGAGATGCCGACAGTGAAAGCAAGGAAATCGGGGTTCCTTAATCTCTTGCGAATGTAAAAGTCGCTTTGGCTGACTTTTACCGCAGCTGTTACTTCGTTGAAAATGCAAATCGAATTTTGCTTCGACTCGTGGGTGAGTCTTCTGGCTAAGGCTCATTGCGAGAAAAATTGGTTTGATAATTTACTTTTAGTACAGACCACCCGATAAGCAAAGAAATATTAATATTTTTTAAATATTTTTAAAATATTTTCATTTTGTTTTAAAAATATTATGAAAATATTTTTTGAAACAGAAACAATAAAAATATTTTTGAAATCTTTGTAAAAATGTTTAGAATAATTTTATCGTTTCTTGTTTCAAAAAATATTTGCAAAATACTTTTAAAATATTGAAAAATATTTGCATATTATTTTTTGAAACAAAAACGGTAAAAATATTTGCATAATACTTGCCCTAGTCTTTTGAAAAATACATATTTTTCTACATTTTAAAAGTATTATACAAATAATTTTTGAAAAAAGACGCAATAAAACTCTTTTCAAAATGTTTAGAAAAATTTTTTAAATATTTTTATTGCTTTTTGTTTAAAAAAATATTTGCATATTTTGAAATACTGAAAGAATTTAAATATTACATATACAAATATTTTTCAATATTTTAAAAATATTATGCAAATAATTTTTGAAAAAAGACGCAATAACTGTAGTTTTTACAGTCGAGTTCGTTTATAAGGTAATCTGAGGGACTGGCACTTTTTTTGTGTTATAACCGAATAAATGTTATAATAGGGTTTGGTCCTAGGTCGAGGACCGGGCTAATTTGGGCCGTTTTAAAACAAAAGCTTTAAAACGCTTTAAAACAAAAGTTTTTAAACGCTATAAAGCGAAAGCTTTTAAACGCTTTTAAACGAAAGTTTTTAAACGCTTTAAAACGAAATCTTTAAAACCCTTTAAAACGAAATCTTTAAAACTCTTTAAAACGAAATCTTTAAAACTCTTTAAAACGAAAGCTTTAAAACTCTTTAAAACGAAAGCTTTAAAACTCTTTAAATCAAAAACTTTAAAACGCTTTAAAACGAAAGCTTTAAAACAAAAGCTTTAAAACGCTTTAAAACGAAAGCTTTAAAACGCTTTGAAACGAAAGTTTTAAGACCCTTTAAAACAAAAGTTGTAAAACAACCAATTCTGCATTTGTAGAACCCTCCCTCCATTTGAAGTCCTGACATAGCATTCGAATAACCGCTTAATCCGAAGGTCGTAACTAATTCAAGAAAATCACGGTTGCCTACTAACGGCTTATCCAGCATTAGCCTTATTTTAGTCCTTTACGAATGCTCTTATGAAAAAATGATGTTTTGAACCGCAAAATATAGCTCACAAAATTAAAATCGATTGATTAACACAATTTTAATGCATTCCAAAAAAAAAAAAAAAAAAAAAAAAATTAATTCCGACGGTTATTTTTCATTCAAACGGAATTTTAAATAACGATACTCTTCATTGTGTAAAATCCAGGCAATTTTAACTTTTGCCTATTGCCAAACTGAATTAATTATCCGACGTAAAGGGAATAAAATATTCAAAAGAGAAAAGAGGGGGGGGGGGGTGGGGGGAATTTAATATTTAAATGAGAATTGATCATCATACCTCAAATTTCAAAAATGAAAATTATTAATCGCTTTTATTTTATTTTTATTTTTTATTTTTCGTTTTTGGCTTACCTGACTGAGAAGAGGAACGATGAATGCTGTCTGAACAGCTGGCCGCTCCAGTCAGCCGCATGCAGGAGTCCTTAAAGGGACCCGTGGTTGGAGTTGGATACTCTTGATTTTATTGCATTACTACGCGAGAATTATAAGGGGAATGAGGAGTAAAGCAGCTTTACTCATCTCGTTATCTAAATTCAGATTATGATTTTTTTAATTATAAAAATTTTTCGGCAAAATGTCGAATATTTTTTTTTTTTGAAACCCTTTTACTTTATTTAGGTCATTTGTCTGAAAATTAAATTTTGATTAGGAGTCGACAGATTTTTTGGAAAATATTAGTCGGATTGTTCCTCTCTGCACCCCCCCCCCCCCCCCCCCGTCCTCCTCGTCCCCATTCTCGTCGGCTTATACTACATAATCTGTAATGAAAAACGTAGAGATGTGCGTGATTTTTCCTTCGTGCAGCTCATTAATTCGTGATTTTCATTGTTATGGGAGTCACAGACACTGCCAAGGCCACGATTTTCAGTCCCGTGCAAGAGAAAAAAAAAAGGAAAAAAACTTTCATCATTTTCTTGACCTTGTTTTTCTTCTTCCTTTTCCTTCGTCTCCGAGCGAATATTCTGCCCGAAAATTTTTTTTTTTTTTTTATTTATTTCCGCCCCGCGCTTCGGGGCGAACAACCCGTAAATAAATAAATCTGCAATCTTACGTTGGGATTCCGAATTCAGGGCTTTGTTTTCGAAAGTCGTTGCCATGGGAACATATACCAAAGGTAAAATACGTATCCAAGATCAGAATTTCACGCTCTGCAAAGCTGAGACAGACCGGGACGCGGAAACGCCTTACAACTCTCCAGATGAATATCCGTTTCCGTTATTTCCGTTAAAAGATGTTTGACTATGCTCCCGAGGAACAGTAGTATTCGGGATTTTAGTTTATATTGTTGTATAAAACGCGCAGAAGAGAAAATTAGAAAGGCGCGAAATCCGCCGCAGAAAATAGATAACGAGAGCTCGAGGGGGGGGGGGGGTTCGCTTAGATTCCCTCTTGTTCCCCCCCTCCCCCCGACCAAAAACGGAAAAGGCATTTTCAAACTAATTTATATCATCCGTTTTAATTTTAATGAAATGTTAAATTAAGTTTAATTACTAGTTTTGGTAATTCATTTCCCGTTTCGGTAACGGTTACCCTGAAATTTGAAACTCGGAGATGTCTGGGAGTTTCTCCCTGGCAGAAGTTTCTATTTAGGAAAACAAGATCAGGAAAAATCTGTTTCGATAGACGTTACATTCCACGCAGTTTTCCCAACACTTGATTTGGTTAATGTAAAGAACTTGTCCGAAATTATATATAATTTATATATAAAATATATATCATTTATATATAATTTATATATATTTTATATATAATTTATGTATGATTTATATATATTTTATATAAAATATATATAAATTATAATATAATTTCGGACAAGTTCTTTCCTAACCCTAAATTCAGTTTAAAATTTTTCCCGTCTGAAAAATTATGAAAGGAAATTTGGTCATTTTAAATGCGTACAGACGCTCGAGGCTAAGGCATTGGAGGAGAAAACGGAAAGGTAGACATCGGGAAACTTGTCTGGGTTGTGGTGACCGCCTCAAACGGTAGAAAACAGTCTTTCATTCTTTGACATCAATTCATACACGTAAAAATGTTTTAAGTAAAAAGTAACATAATTTAATGGTAAAAAAAAAGTCTACATAGAATTTATGTTAATTTTTATGTTAAATTAGCCCTATGTTCAACTTGCATCAGCTCACATCTGGGGCAGGAAAATTTTCATCTTATTTCGTCTTACGAAAATCCTTATAGGCGTATCCGATTGTTAAACTGCGGTTAAAATCGGGGATTCCCCCTATTGTTCTCATTTAATGAAATTAAACTTCATCAACCAATTACTGAATATTGGATGATTTAATAGATTCAACACCAAAACAATGGCTCCGGCAAATCTGTGCGAACCCAGCCAAAATTTCAGGTTTTCTAATCTTTAGGAATCTGACAAGCTCCGTTCGATTTGAGTATCCTGACCTTGACAAGAGAAATAGAACGATCCGCTGGGAGGCAATGTAATTTTTAGTCCGTGGTAAGTGACCGGACCGAAAATGCCATCTAATTTCGTGCGCCGGAGGTCAACTGACGTATCTCCATCAAAAATATGATTGGAGATAAGACTGTTTTGATTGGTTTTCAAAATCAAGTGACAACAAGTTCACGCCGAAATGAATGGGTATGGGTAAACCAAACATATAGTCGCATGATTTTTTAAAAAAGCCAAAAACGGACTATCTCACAATTATATTACGATGGAGGTACGTCAGTTGAACTCCGGAGCACGGAATTATTCTGAAGTAATGACAAAAATCGAGTTAATGCGATACTGTAAATTTGTATAAAAAAATGTATTATTTTTGTATCATTAATACGAATATCTTAATTTTTGTATCATTCATACGAAAATTTGGACATGCATATTTTTTTCGTCGCCAAAATTTGAATATGCATAATTTTTTTAATCCTGAAAATCTGAATATGCATAATATTTACTAAATTTATGCATCATTTTTAATGATTTTATGCATAATTTTTTTAAGCATAAAAATCTGAATATGCATAGTTTTTACTAAATTTATGCATAATTTTTTAAGCATAAAAATCTGAATATGCCTAATTTTTACTAAATTTATGCATCATTTTTACTAATTTTATGCATAATTCTTTTAAGCATAAAAATCTGAATATGCATAATTTTTATTAAATTTTTGCATGATTTTTTAAGCAAGAAAATCTGAATATGCATAGTTTTTTTAAGCATGAAGATCTGAATATGCATAATTTTTACTAAATTTATGCATAATTTTTTAAGCATAAAAATCTGAATATGCATAATTCTTACTTTTATGCATAATTTTTTTCTAAATTTATGCATAGCTTTTACTAAATTTTTGCATAATTTTTTTAAGCATGAAAATCTGAATATGCATAATTTATGCATAATTATATTGGAGAACGGAGAACATTTCTCCGGTTCAAAAAGTTAATTTTTTTTTGTTCGTTATTTATTCATTTTGTCTCCAATGTTTTGTATAATTTGTGCATGATTTTTATATAAATTATGCATCTCTTTTTCGTACGGATCTGCAGAGTCACACTAGTCACTTTCAGAGGGAACTCTTTTAATAACCACTATTACTGTGATAGCGGCTACCCTACCAGGAGCCAGCTTGTAGCTTAAAAGTTCGCATTTTCTCCTTACTCTTACAAAAACCTGCTCAAACTCGGAGAATTCCCCTAATCAGGATTCCTAAAAATTCAAAACTGTTACCAGGAAAAGCCCTCAAACTGCCTGATAAATTGATTCCCACACGATTTTCCGAACAAAAACCTCACACAAACGGTGATGATGACGTAACGCCTACCGTCGATATTTAAAGAGGGGGAAAAAAAATGAACCGGAAAAAATTACGGAAGAAGCGAAAAGAATTTTGTTTTTTCAACAACCCCCCCCCCCCCCTCCCCCTCCCCACAGCTAAATCGTATTATTTGATTGCAAGATCGAAATGGTACAAATCCAACCTCCCCAATCATCGGCTACGATCGCCGTATGAATTGAATAATAATGACGGATTGTTTTCAATCGACCCTTTCCCATTGATGAACTGATGAAGGCTTTTCATCCCCCGTTGATAACTTCAGAGAAGCAGGGAAACCTATTTTCTCTTGTGAATCCTGAATGAGTTTTATCGCGGCTAATAACCAGACGTAGGCTGATTGGCGGGTTTTCTTTCGCCCTTCGAAAATCCCCGACGTTGAAAATTTTATGTCTTGTTACCGAAATTTTATTCGCTTTTTTTTTTTTTTTTTTTCGTTGCATGACTTTTGAACCTTATCTTCTCTTTTTTTTTCAGGTTTGCGTTTACCGTTAACTGATTGCCATTCAGATTACCGCTCACGAAAACTTCAACGGCGTGTCCGAAAAGAAAAGAATAAAAAATGGGCTGCATGTGAAAATCTATATGTAGATGGAATATAAATCACGGATTTCCATAACAAAGGAACTTGGAGAAAAAAAAAAAGTGAAAGGTACGTTTTTTTAAAAGTCTATTTACTACAGAATTTTTTTTTTTTTTTTTTTTTTTTTAACGTTAATTTTGACATAATTTTTTTTTCTTTCTCTTCATCATTTCTTTTTTTTTTATTCAGAAGCTTAAAACCGAGAAAAATGTAAATATTGCACAAAGGGATAATATCCATATACACACACACAAAAAAAAAACGTTTCATTTAATTTATTTTTCAGAAAAAGATGACACCGTCGCGTTTCTCGAATGACATTTCATGAAAAAATAAGTTCGCGCTTTAACGTCTTAAAAGAAAAAGGGATATTGGATTACTTATAATCTCCGTTTTTAAGAGTCAAGTATTTTTTTTGAAAAATCGATTGAAATGATATGCTTTTTTTTTATGTAAAAGAGCGCCTTAAAATTCGAGACGAGATTTTTTTTTTTTTTTTTTTATCTTCTTAAGCGTAGTCTTTTGTCTAAACACGATTTTGACGGCGCTTGTGCTTTTATTGCATAAACGGAATTTTTGAAGGCGTTTATACTGGATTGCATAAACACGATTTTTAAGGCGTTTCTTGCTCGTTGCAAGGAACTGATAGAGCTGAATTAATAATGGCTGGTTCTGGAACTGGAACTGGCAATTTTTAACTCAGCGCTGCCTGTCGCAGAACAAGTACAGTCGATTCCGGAACTAACAGCGTTAAAACTGTCAGTTCCGGAGCAAGAAAAGGAATGGCAGGAAAACAAGTGCCAGTTCCAGAACTAGCTATTATTAATTCAGCGTTGTCAGTTCCCGAACATGTGCTGTCAGTTCCAGAACTAACAGCGTTAAAATTGTCTGTTCCGGAATAAGAATCGAACTGGCAGGAGTACAAGTCCCAGTTCCAGAACTAGCAATTATTAATGTCAGTTCCGGAGCAATAACTGCCAGTTCCGGAACTAACAGCGTTATAATTGTCAGTTCCGGAACAAACACTGCCAGGTCCGGAGCTAACAGCGTTAAAATTGTCAGTTCCGGAACATGTCCAGGACTGGCAGAAAAACAAGTGCCAGTTCCAGAACTAACAGCGTTCCGGAACAAGAACTGCCAGCTCCGGAACTAACAGCATTAAAATTCAGTTCCGGAAGCAAGCACTGCCAGTTCCAGAGCTAGCAGCGTTAAATTTGTTAATTCCGGAACAAACAAATATCAATTTCGGAACTAACTGCGATAAAATTGTCAGTCCCGGAACAAGCCCTCAGTTCCGGAACAAGCAATGTCAGCTCCAAAACTAACAGTGTTAAAATTGCCAGTTCCAGTACAAGCATTGCCAGTTCCGGAACTAACTGCGTTAAAATTGTTAGTTTTGGAACAAACAAATGTCAATTCCGGAACTAACTGCGTTAAAATTTTTAATTCTGGAACAAACATATGTTAATTGTGGAACTAACAGCGTTAAAATTGTTAGTTCCGGAACAAGCAGCCTCAGTTCCGGAACAAGCATTGTCAGCTCCGGAACAAGCACTGTCAATGCCGGAACAAACGACACAAAGTTTTCACCCTTCATGGTTTCCGTATATATCCTCTTTATATTTCATGCTCATTCATACATATGGGATAAAATGATGTAATTCACCTTTTTTAAAAACAAGGGACTAATCTTTACTTTTGCATTAAACCCACGCGTATTTCTTTTTCCTCGCACAAAAGCGTAACTTTAAAAAAAGAAGAGGATAAGACTGAATAATTTAATACCATTTTCATCCTAAATCCTCAACTAACAAATATATACGTAACGAGATAATTATAAGATATAACTATTAAGCTTCCTTTTCAGACTTAATGAAAACTTTTTACTTAATGAGAGGTATTAGATTCCTTATTTCCCTTAGAATCCGTGACTCCGCATTATTTTTCCATTCTTCTTTGTTTTCCGTTGAAGTTTGTCTGATATTTCCCCGGCGAAATCAAATCATGCCATTTTGTAATTAACCTCATCGCTTCCGCGGTATCTTTCTTTGTTAACGATTTAAAGGATAAAAAAAAAAAAGAAAAGAAAAAAGAAAACTAAAACCACACCCACTTAAACGTACTTTTAAAATAAATCCGTTATAATAAAGTTACCGTTGTTTTTACGTCGGAAAAAAAAATCCGACAAGCGTATAAAATTTTAATTTTTTTTTCTTTGTTTGTATGTAAGCACGTTTTTTTATTAAATAAAAAATAAAGTAAGTCTGAAGTATTGTCTTTCACTTTTCTTTCACTGAGGCCCACGATGATGGATCGTTTTAATCAGTTTATTGTGAAATTAATCATTGTCGGGAGTAGTAAAAAAAAAAAAAAAGTCTACAAGAGGTTTCTCTTTTCCGAATTTATCGCGAAACTCGCCTTTTTGTTTATTTCAAAATTCTTCATTAAAAAGTATCGAATGTCACCCGACGTCAGCGAAACAAATGACAAAAAGTCGCTTGAAAGTTTTTCGGCACAAATTAATATATAAAATTCCGAGAATTCCTAAGACGTTTTCTGTCAGAAACCACCGCCTTACAAATCACGTTTAGGCAAGGGAGTTTATACGCCTCGAAAAATGATGTTAATTCAACAGAGCATATGCTTTAAATATGATATTTTAAGCAACCAAGTTTATAAGCCTCGAAAAAGTTTAAGCAATGGGGTGGCCGTTGTTTTAAGAAATTTGAAATTTCCATGCGCTCACTCCCTAGTTTTTTCAGTATCAAAAAGAAGATTTCCTGGATTTACGCTGTCCTTGGGGGCCTAAAAATGTCAAAATCTTCGTAAAGACCACAAAAAATCTAAAATTTAATTTTTAAGTTTGCATAGAAATGAAAAGGAGGTCCCGATATTTTTCCTACAACTATGTGTTATCAAAATTTAAATTCCTAATTTTAAAGTTACTAAAAATTTTTCCTAGAATTTTTTTCGTAAAAGAATTTGTATTTTTTAATTTTATTTTTTATTTTTTAAATTTTTATTTGATTATGGTGCAATTCGATTGAGCCAATTTTTTTCAAGGAAAAAATTTATATTAACCCACTTGTTTTTTGCATTAGGGTAAACGGTTTTAGGAAAAACAAATTAGGAAAAATCATTTTTAGGACAAATAGTCTTAGGGAAATTAACCAATTGGGAAAAATAATTTAGGAAATATTATTTTTAGGAAAAATTATTATAATTTAGGAAAAATTATTTTTAGGACAAATAGTTTTAGGAAAATTAACACATTAGGAAAAATAATTTAGGAAAATTCATTTTTAAGCAAATATAGTTTTAGGAAAATTAAAAAATTATAAAAAATAATGTAGAAAAATAATTTTTAGGACAAATAGTTTAGGAAAATTAACAAATTGGGAAAAATCATTTTTAGGACAAATAGTTTTAAAAAAAATTAACCAATTCGGAAAAATCATTTAGGAAAAATTATTTTTAGGACAAATAGTCTTAGGGAAATTAACAAATTGGGAAAAACAATTTAGGAAAAATTATTTTTTGGACAAATAGTTTTAGGAAAACTAACAAATTGGGAAAAACAATTTAGTGAAAATTATTTTTAGGACAGATAGTTTTAGGAAAATTAACACATTAGGAAAAATAATTTAGGAAAATTCATTTTTAAGCAAATATAGTTTTAGGAAAATTAAAAAATTAGAAAAAATAATGTAGAAAAATAATTTTCAGGACAAATAGTTTTAGGAAAATTAACAAATTGGAAAAATCATTTTTAGGACAAATTTTTTTAAAAAAAATTAACCAATTCGGAAAAATCATTTAGGAAAAATTATTTTTAGGACAAATGGTTTTGGGAAAATAACAAATTGGGAAAAACAATTTAGGAAAAATTATTTTTTGGACAAATAGTTTTAGGAAAATTAACAATTGGGAAAAACAATTTAGTGAAAATTATTTTTAGAACCAATAGTTTCAGGAAAATTAGGACAAATAAGGAAAAACGAACTAGTCCTAAATTTTATTAGGATAACAAATTTGGAAAAATAATTTAGAAAAAATTATTTTTTAGGACAAATGGTTTTGGGAAAATTAACAAATTGGGAAAAATAATTTTTAGGACAAATAGTTTTAGGAAAATTAACAAATTGGGAAAAATAATTTAAGAAAATTCATTTTTGGACAAATAGTTTTAAAAAAATTAACCAATTAGGAAAGACCATTTAGGAAAAATTATTTTTAGGACAAATAGTATTAAGAAAATTGACAAATCGGAAAAAATCATTTTTAGGACAAATAGTTTCAGGAAAATTAGGACAAATAAGGAAAAACGAACTAGTCCTAAGTTTTATTAGGATAACAAATTTGAAAAAATAGATAAATAGTTTTGGGAAAATTAACAAATTGGGAAAAGTAATTTTTAGGACAAATGATCTTAGAAAAATTAACAAATCGGAAAAAATTATTTTGGAAAATTTATTTTTAGGACGATAGTTTTGTCCCTTAAGGTTTCCGTAGATTGGGTAGGTGCCTCCAAATGCTGTGATTGGTTGTATGAACAACTGTAGCGTTGTTTTAAACATGAAATTAAATGAAATAAATAAAAATATCCTCTAAAAAACTTTTTTCGTTTAATTTCAGGAGAAATAAACAAAATCTGGAAATGCTTAATTGGCTATGGGTCGAATGGATACAACGCGCCATGTCTACGAATGCAACTTTGGGTAAGTCTTCTTATTACTAAAAATGTCCGTAATCGTTGAAATCTCGGACAGCTATTGCTTTCTCGTCCATTTTTGTCCTAATTCCCTTTATAAAAAAAAAAAAAAAAAAAGCAAAATTATTAAACATTTAATAAAACCCATTAGTCCGCTCTATAATAACATGTTTACACATCCGTTTTTGTCTTTTTTCGGTGAAAAAAAAAGAGAAGCCTTCGTGTTTACACATCTTTTCAATCTTCGTTTACTTTGATGTCAAATGTCATAAAAGCATCAAAACCTTTCAATCACCCGTTTTTATTCGGTTAAATCACTGTTTTCGCCTTGTATTTTTCCGGGATGACTCCCTCGATGAGGCCTTTTCAAGCTAGTCAATATTTGTTAATGAAAAAGGATTTAAAAAAAAAAAAAAGAGAGTGGAACATGATTTCATGAATGAAATGGTCTAACCCCACCGTGTTTATATAGCAATTTACTAAATGACGCCATGAAGGACGCAGAGGGTTGTTTAAGGAGCATAATAGTTAAGCTGATGGAAAATTAATGTATTAATTGTCGACTACAGGGTGGTTGTGTTTTTGAAAAACAGAGCCGTATTCTCTTGGAAAGTTTTCCTCTTGAGGGCGTCGTCGTGGTCGAAATAAAAAAATCTTGAGATGCGGAATAAAGAAGTTTAGTTTCTTAAAAAGCTTTTTTTTTTTTTTTTTTTTTTTCCTCTCTTTTTTTGCTGCTTTAATCATATTCTTTCAAGCAAAGTGTTGTTGACAATATCATTCTATTGATGTGCTTTATTCTTTATTCTGTTTTTTTCCTTTTCCTGTAATATGAAAAGCATAACACGTTCGTTCCCACAATTCTATTTTTTTTTTATTTTGTGATGAGCGTTTATCTCTTTTTAAAAAAAAAAAGGATTAAAAATATTTAGCGTTTAAAATTTCAAAATATTCCCTCGTTTATTTGGGTAGTATTTACTGAATTCTTGCGGAATTAAATTTTTTATTTTTTTATTATTTTCGCTCAGGCAAGTATAAAGAAATTAGTGGGTTCTGTGTTGTTTTCTAAGGTTTATTAAAAGGCGTTTTATTTTTTGTTTTTAAATCGTTGTTTGCTTTTTCGTCGTTTTGAGCACGACGATAGTCGTTTGCCTATACTCCAGAGTTGCGGTTCCGATTCCGATTCCAATTAGAAAATATTTCAGTGGTGCTCATTTCGATATTTCCAGAAATCAGGGCTGCAATTCTGATTCGGATTCGGATTCGGACTCCGATTCCGCAGAATCTTGGCTATTTATGTGTAAGATTCCGATTCCGATTTAAACCCAAATTGATTAACTGCATTAACGGTATTTTCGTGCTTTTTAAGTCAATCTGAATCGAATTTCTTTTTTTGAATGCCCATTGCCCATGCCGATTCCGATTCCGATTCCAATCACTTTTAAAATAACAGATTCCGATTCTGATTTTGATTTCGATTTCGATTCCGAACTGATTTCAGTCTTCAGTCGAGATTCCGATTCCGATTCCTACTTCTTCAAAAAAAGCACGGATTTCGATTTCGATCCCGATTCCGATTCCGATTCCGATTCCGAGAATAAAATTAATCGGAATTGCAGCCCTGCCAGAAATACTGTACTAATCGTAAAAAGCTTTTATTTATACTTTTTAGCTCAATTTCAATGAAAATGATTTTTCTATGCCGATTTAAAGGCCGATTAAGATTCCGATTTCGACTGTTTGAAAAAATTTAGGATTTGATTCCAAATAATTTGTGAGTCGACTGATTCCAGTTCCGATTCCGAATCCGATTCCGTTAAAAATCTGAACTCTACTTTCAAGGCAATCCTACTCGATTGCCTAAACACAAAATTTAAGGCGTTTATCCTCGACTATATACTCGTTTGCCTAAACACCATTTTCAAGGCGGTCATGCTCAAAAGAGCGGAGTCCCTTATTTTTCGATTTTTTGAATTTGAACGAGTTCACCCTCGGAATTGTGACACATGAGCCCTAATTTCTCTAACTCTAATTTTTTTTTCTAATGGAAACTTCCCCGTCTCGCGCTTTAAGATTGGAAAATTCCCGTAAGTGTAAAATAATTAATATTTTTAATTTCTCGAAAAAAAAAAAAAAAAAAAAAACTCGTTTTTACCAGAAATTTTGCGTAGTTCAAGAATATGAATTAAATTTTTTTTTTATCTGGTCCGGTTTCTGAGCTGCAGCCAAAAAATGAGCCAAAAATAAGTATACTTATCATGTTTTGTCACTTTACGCGGATTTTTTGCTAATTTTTTGTCTTCAGCTCGAAAGCCGGACCAGATTTTTAAAAAAATAATCTGAAAAAAACAATAATTGGGAACATCCATAAGCTAAACATAGGCCCTCATATAAATGTTCCCAATCACTGGAAAAAATTAGGGTTCATATGTGCCACAGAAAGGACCGATTCCTGGGATGCACTCAGTCCAATTCAGAAATTTGCAAAATAAAGAGACTTCTTAATGCTCAAATGACTAAACACAAAATTTAAGGCGTCTATATTAATATGCCTAACCACACTTTTTAAGGCGTTTATTTTGCCCCAGACTTTGTTACAAGAAATAGTAGTTTCGTTTCCAAATAAACTAATCCATCGATAAATAAAGAGTTTTTCTTGCTGGAAAAGCTCGTTAAGAAGACAAGCTTTCGTCTCAAAACTTTTCTCAAAAAATATTTCCAATGACTATGATATTGGCCATGCAAGTGCAGCGATTGTTCCAACCTTTTCCGGAATATTTCCGGTCTGATTTCGGATTAATTTTTTTTCCTCCGAATTTTTTTCACCTTGAATTTTTTTTAATTACCGATGTCCCTTTTTTTATCGATGTCAGCAGTAAAAGAAAAATGCTACCGAAAAAGAAGGAAAGAAAATAAATGTGGTCCCTAATTAAATATAATTAAAGATTATTTTTATTGGCAATCTTCCCTTTTGTTTCCGGAGGAAAATCCATCGAATTCAGCTGCCATTCGAAAAATAATCTTTTTTTCATTACTTTTAAATTAAAAAATCCTGTAAAAATTTTTCGTCGAGATTGAAAAACTAAAAAAAAAAAATTTATAACGTGTAATATGGTGTAAGAGAGAAAAAAAAAAGAAAAATTTAGCGATCCAGAGGGATAAGGAGAAAAGGCAAACGCTCCCCGCCCCGGTCATAAATCAAACATGACGAGAGGGTGTAAAAATTGTCGCTGGCATCCAAACATCGCGACCTGGTTCAAGGGTAATAAACTTGTCCTCCAAAAATTTTCATCAAAACCCATTTGTCATAATAATCTGAAATATGCTCCTTTTAATACTAAATTTTCACACTCGACCCGAAACCGTCAAAAAGTCGATTGCCTGACCCAGAAAACGCTCTCCTATGTCGTGTAAACAAACGAGGAACAATCCGACCTTTATTATCTGTCTGACCTCTAAAAAAAAAAATTTTTTTTTTTTTTTTTGCTCTAAAAAATAAATCAATTTTTTTTTACCCCCCGGATTTATTTGCACCTTATCCGTTATTTTCGACGGCGAAAAAATGTAGCCGGGAAAACGAAAACCGACCGGCGTTTATCGATAATTTTTTTTTTAAAAAAATTCACTAATGAAAATTCATGAACATTTTTTTGATTTATTTCGAATTTTTTTTTTCTACCGATTAAATTTTTTCATCGGGAAAAAAATGAATATTTTCCGATTATTTCGATTAAATTTTTTTTTTTTTTTTTTTTTTTAAATACTAAAAAACACTTGACACCGACGTCACGGGGAAAACTCCGACGACGCCTACGAAACCAGCACCGCTCTGTGAAAACTAGAACACTAAAACACAGAGGATGCTGAACGACTCGGAAAACGTTTTCACCGGGATCTGGGGGGATTCAATTTTCACAAGATTTGAGCAACTTTTTTGGGGGAAAGGATTTTTCCCTCCTATTTTTTTTTCCAAGGTTCTCTCTCGGAAGCTTTGATTTTCAAAGCCTTAGAAAAAAAAAAAGTTGTCAATATTTTCTATTTTCCCTTCCCAGATTTTTTTTTTTTTTTTTTTTTTTAAGCAACCATTTTTCTGTCGTGTTTGTTTAAGAATGTTTGAAAGTCATTAGGCTGAAGGAGAAGGAAAAGAAAAAAAAAAAGGAAAATGACATTTTCACGATCGATTAGTTTTTCGAAATTTAAATTTGTAGAAAATGTTTTTTTTTTTTTTTTATTTTTTTATTTTTTTTTTTATCTTAAAAAATCGCTGTTTTTTTTATGGGTCCCTATATTCTGAAGAAAAATAAATTTACAAAGTAAACTTTTTTTTGTCAAACACGAAAATTAAATATCTCAAATTTAGAAAAAAAAAAGTATAAAACCAATAAAAATCTACGCTTCTCTCAGCTTTTCCTAAATAACAAGGAGGAAGAGAAAAAAAAGGGGGGGATGGGGCAAAAAAAAAAAAAAAAAAAAAAAAAAGACTGGAAAAGCAAACGAACGAAACCGAAACCAATATTCCAAATGAAAAGTTTTTTATGTGACGTAAAAAACAAAAAAAAAAAGCGAATAACAAGTTTTTGATTTGGAAACCATACGAAAACTTAAGATTTTTTTTTATTTTTTTTTTAAATAAATTGGGGTTTTTTTTCGTACGTTTTAGTAAAAAAGATTCGAATGATGTTACCGTTCATTTTTTTTTTTTCTCGAGGAAACCGAAATAAAAATAGCGGTTCTAAAGTATGAGAGTAAAAGGAAAGGAAAAATTTTGAATTGGGAAAAAAAGAAACCCGGGGAAAATATCTAGGGACTTCAGGAATTCTGGCGATAAAAAGAGGTGTTAGAATATCGACGAATGAAGTGAAATGTTCACGAAATAGAATCACATTCCCTATATTTTGCCTAACCTATTGATTATCACAATTTTTTTTTTTTTTTTTAATGGAAAAAATAATCGGTTTTTCTGCGTCTTGAGCCTGTTACATAATTGGATTATTATTTGACCTTTGATGAAAATTTCTGATCCTTGAGAAGTGCAAATTATTCGGATTATCCTTTTTTTTTTAGTTCTTTGGTCAAGTACTAGGGTGGAGGTTTCTTACATATATGGGACCTGCAGTGAGTCGAATTTTGGAATTTGAAAACTCCTGATCGTGGAATGGTATCACTATTAACCCTAATTTTTTTCAGATTTTTTGAAGGTCATATTGCGGTTGCGCAACGACCTTGAAGATTTTGAAGAGGCCATATAAGGGCAAAAAATAAGAATTTTTTTTCTGGAAAAAGTATTAGTTCGTATCGGCATTTTGAGTAGATTATGAATATATAGTCAAAAATTCATTTTTTTTTTACGGTTTTTAAGCTAAAATGAAGAATTTCAGTGTTTAAAAAAAATGCCGAAAGCTCAAAACCAGTATACTTAAAGTGATTTCGGACTTCATATTCGTAATCTACGCTGAATTTCTGATAGAAAGCGATACTTTTTGCAGCAAAAAAAAAAAAAATATTCATATTTTTTTGCCCTTATAAGGGCTTTTCAAAATCTTCAAGGTCGTTGCGACACTTCAAGATGTCGTCTGCAAAATCTGAAAAAAATTAGGGTTAATAAGGCATATAAGGCGTTTTCAAATTCAAAAATTCGCGTTTTTCGACCCGTCCTACTGCCCACAGAATCACGATTGTTCGACAGAAAAAAAAAAATAATAATAATAATAATACACAAAGAGTAATTTAGTATCCAACTTTCGAATTGGTGACCTGTAAAATTTTGATTTGGGACATTTGTGTTCTAAGGTCGCGAAGTGATTTGAATGGAAATGCATTATTATTTACTTTTTAATTAAAGGAAAATGCTGTTTCCTCGGAAGATACGTAGGTACACCGAACAAAGGGCTTATTATAAGAGGTAAATTGCTGAAACCGCAATACAAAGCGACTTTTGACTTGTTAATTAAAACTTTCATGGTCAAATCGGGTACTGTTGGGGGAAACTTGCGAAGATGACTGCGGTTTAAATCGAAAGAGCTCGCTCAAGAGTCGGTATGGGGTAGTCATGGTAGCGGAGCTTTCAAAGTTATCACAAGGTTTTTCCCTGGGAGAATGGTTTGTCACTTCTCTTCGGTCTCCTACTCGAAAATGTGGTACTTATGTGGCGGAAAGCGTCAGCTTTGAAGAATTCATCAAGCTGACCGGTGATTTGGGTATCAACCAGGAAAACCTGTATGATTTTGGAAAATTTCGAACTCTGGGCCGGAAAATTAATTCTTTCTTTTCTAATGTAAGAGAAAATTTTTATTTTTTCAATAGCTAAGGATTCTCGCGTCAAAAAAAATTAACCCCGAGGAAAATATATAAAATTTTACGAATCCAACGAAAATGAAAAAAGACCTGGCAAGAGTTAAAATTCTTAATAAAAAAGCTTTTCTTAATTGATAATGACGTCACTTCATTATGAAATAATTATTTTCTCTGCAATTTTGAAAGGAAGTTTTCTCTTTTTTGAGTTTTAATTTCTTGTCTTTCTCTATTTTTTTTTCTCTCCCCCCGTTGATTAAGCTAAAAATGATGCCAATGGTTTAGGTTCTTCCCTTTTTTTTTTTTTTTTTTTTTCCTTTTCTTTTTCTTCTCCCTTTTCTTTCAAAAAGGGGATAAAGAAAACGGGGAGGGAAATGCCGACCCAATGACCTGATTCCAGAGTAACTAAACTATTAGCGATAGGGTAAAGGTCTAGTTCGATCTCGGGGAAACCGACCTTTTTAACGATAAATGGCTGGAGCCAAAGTGAATCGAAGCCGGTTTTCGGTCGACTATAAAAGCGTTTCTCATTCGAGGTGTATGTTAGAAGATACTTAACAGAGAGAAAAGCAACACATCAAAAGCACAGCTTTTAACCTTTAAAAGCGCTTCTTTGTTAACAGAAACATATAACTATTCAAAACCTCCTTTTTGAACGGGATGTGAGGGGGGGGGGATGATAAGGGGGAGGGAAAGTAGGTAGCTCGTAGTCACAATGACGAGTTTCAAACTTTTAAAGCCCCGGGAGAACGAGAGAAAACAAGTCACGACTTCATATAATCGATCAGTGACTTCGTCGGTTTTTATTTCATCTCCACGTGTTCTTTATTGAATGTTTCGCATGAGAAAAATCGGCCTTCTTTTTCCTTCCCCCCCGCATTTTTATGGTGTCATTTCCGAAAGCGATTTTTTTTCAACGTTTTATTGGAGTTTGGGAATTTATTGAACGGCTTGTAGTACGAATAAGGGTTAGTAACTTTTTTCACGGGGAAAAAAAAAAAATGAACGTTGTTATATTCGCCGTAAATTTTTCTCCTTTTTTTTTTGTTCGCCGTGAAACGAAACTGAAAATCGAATAAATGAAATGGAAAACTGATTGGGGAATTGGAAGCTAAATGGCGCTCGAGGACGACGCTGAGGGAAAAAAAATGGAAATAGAAAAAAACGAAACCGAAATTGAATTATAATTTTCTGAACGAATTGTACCTGGAATAAGGAGTGATACCTAAAAACTAAAATAAACGAGTAGATAAGTGATTTTTTAGCGAAGGCGGGGCTAAATCATACGAATAAACCCGAAATTGCACGAATAAAGCCGAACCAAACCGAATTTAAGCGAGCGCAGCCGATGTTTACCGAAAGAAATCGAAACCATCCGAAGATTAGGTTAAGCTTTCCCGAAGTTAGTCGAAGCTAAACGAAGGAACACGAAGTTAAGCGAACGCGGCCGATGTTGACCGATGGAAATCGAAACTCTCCGATGGTTAGGTTACTCTTTTCCAAAATAAAACGAAGAAACACGAGATTAAGCGAACGCAGCCGAAGATTAGACTACTCTTTTCCGAAATTAAACGAAGTAAAACGAAAAAACACGAAGTTAACGAACGTAGCCGACGATGACCAAAAGAAATGGAAACTGTCCGAAGATTTGGTTTCGCTTTTCCGAAGTTCAACGAAGTAAAACGAGGAAACACGAAGTTAAGCGAACGCGGCCGATGTTGACCGATGGAAATCGAAAATACCCGAAGATTAGGTTAAGCTTTCCCGCAGTTCAACGAAGTTAAACGAAGAAACACGACGTTAAACGAACGCAGCCGATGATGACTGAAGGAAATCGAAACTGTCCGATGGTTAGGTTACTTTTTTCCGAAGTTAAACGAAGAAACACGACGTTAAACGAACGCAGCCGATATTGGCCGAAGAAAATCGAAACAATCCGAAGATTCGGTTACGCTTTTCCGAAGTTAGCCGAAATGAAACGAAGAAACCACGAAGTTAAGCGAACGCGGCCGATGTTTACCGAAAGAAATCGAAACCATCCGAAGATTAGGTTACGCTTTTCCGAAGTTAGGCGAAGTAAAACGTAAACGAATGCTACGAATAAATTTAAATAAAACATTTTGAGAGACATATCGTGGAAAAATTATTTTGACGTATGTAAAATCATTTTTTTTCCTTCGTTCGAATTCAGGTAACAGTCATTTACTATGTAAAATTTTTTTATTTTACCCTCCCCCCCTTCCTTTTTACTTTTAAATTTAGTTTGAGACTCTGCGACTCATCTTTGCCTTTTCGAATTTGATTTCGTGAAAATTCAGGTCGATTTGAACGAAAAACCAATTAGTTTTAAAAGCTCCTTTTTAACCTTGGAAAATGTAATTTCGAATTCATGGCATTAAAAGCAGTTCTTAATCAAAAAGCCTCCTGAATTATTTAGATCGTCATCGTCAAAATATCTTAAGGCCTAACAATTGTAAAACGAGGATGGGGAGGGGAAAACTGGTTTCACAGTCTGTGAGTCACCTCCTTAATACGAAACATTTGAAGGATGGAAAATTATAAGAGAAATGGAAATACGCATATAAAAAGGAATGAACTCTATTTCCCTTTAAATAAATACGATGTTAAATAAGTATGAAAATATATAAGCGATGGCAACAGATGGAATTTTTTTTCTCTGTTTTCTTCGTTTTCTTCGTTTCTCTTACCCCCTCCCTTCCTGCGTTTTCTCTCGCTTTTTCCTTTTTCCGACGTTTAAAACCTTAAGAAAACTTTGAAAACAATCGGAAGTCGTTGATAAAATTTTTGAGTTTTTGCTTTAAAAAAAAAAAAAAAAAAAGGAAGAGAGTTTGGAAAAAGGAAATTTTCCTTTCCAATTGAAGAAACAACGAAATTTTCGGAGAATAAAGAAGGAAAAACAAAGACATAGATAAAATATTAATAAGATGGCGAGATTGCCGAATTTATCGAAAAATTCTTGCCTTCAGTCACAACAATATTAATTTGAAACTGTTGCGTATTTTTTAAATTTAAAATTGTTAGATTTTTGGGTTTAGATTCTGGGACATTTTGTCACAGATTTTTCGTACCTTGGACTTTTTGTCACTGACAGAATGTTATTTACTTTTTTTGTCTTAATGTACTTTTAGTCACACAATTTTCTTGTCAAAAAAGTACATTTTATCATAGTGGTATTTGACGTCACACTTCTTTTTTGTCACACGAGTACATTTCGTCACACATTTTTTGTAGCTAGGGCTTTTTGTCACAGACAGAATGTCATTTACCATTTTTTGTCAAAATGTACTTTTAGTCACGCATTTTTCTTGTCACAAGAGCACATTTCCTCGTAGTGGTACTTCACTTCACACTTTTTTTGTCTCTTGAGTACCTTTTGTCACATTTTTCGTACTAAGACTTTTTGTCACAGGCAGAATGTCATTTACCTTATTTGTCACACATTTTTCTTGTTATAAGGGTCCATTTCGTCGTAGTGGTACTTTGTGGAGGTACATTTTTTTGTCAGACGAGTACATTTGGTCACAGAATTTTCGTATCTAGGACTTTTTGTCACGAACAGAATGTCATTTATCTTTTTTGTCATCATGTACTTTTAGTCACACATTTTTCTTGTCAAAAAAGTACGTTTCGTCATTGTGGTACTTGACGTCACAATTTTTTTTGTCACACAAGTACATTTTGTCATAATTCTACTAGACGTCACATCGCATACTACTCACAATATATTTTATGCCACGTAAAAAAAATTAAAAAATTTATTGCGATGACAAAATGTATCATGAGACCAAAAGTCCCTATGACAAAAAATATCAATGTGACAAAATGTCCCAGGTACGAAATTTCCATGACCAAAAGTCCCGAAAGGTTCGGTTTTGAAAGGACCATGATATACCTTTTTTTTAAGCCTCTACGTCGTCCAATCTCTGAACTTAAAAATTCCTCGGATTTTGGCAATTTGTCACGATTTTTTGCCTTTTTCTATGCCGATCAAAAATTAACTTACTTAAATTGAGACGGAGAAAAAAATGAAACATATGCTCGCCTGACGATGTAATATTTTACTAATTGAAGAGATATTTAATTGATCAATTAAATATTTTCCTTTCGGATTAAACTAAAAACGTTGCACATGTAGAGGCGATGGGATTATTTGCCAAAAGGGTATTATAATGCTCATGGATGATAACAAGTTCGCGACCCGTTAATTAATAAATTAACTAATTAGTCCGGGAGAGGAAAATCGCGTCCTTGCCGAATGTTATTTTTAATCGCGGTAATGATATTGTTTTCCATAGCTGCGGGTTTTTTGCATAAAACTCTTGTTCGCGGTCATTTTAGTGAACCACAACTCACGTTTATACGAGTAATTTATTGAGTTTTTTTTTTTTAAATAAATGAGGTGATTACAAAACTGTTTTTTGGGCAGGTTGATAAACCGACAGTAGCATTGATTCTTTTCCAACAACACATGGTGCTGACATATTTCAATTGCATAAAAATATTTTTTTTGAGTTCTTGAAAACCCGATAAAATATTCGGTTGACTCTGATTCGGTTGATTGTTTTGGAGAAACTCCTAAAGTTTTCAAAGATTTTCCGAAAATTTCCCACAATTGTAAATATGCGATAGGCGTCAGAAAGCAGTTAATTTACTTGAAGACGTGAGAAAATGAAGGAGGTTGTTCGGTAGGGTGGGTCGAAGCTGACGAATTTTGGAATTTGAAAACTTCTGATAGAGGAATGAGTGCCTCTTGGCAACGCTATTAACCCTTATTTTTTTTTTCTGATTTTTTGAAGGTCATCTTGAGGTCGCCCAATGACCTTGAAGTTCTTTAAAAAAAACCCATGTAAGGGCAACTTTTTTTTGCCGAAATAAAAATTTTTTTTTCCTGAATTAATTAGTTTGAAAAATTTTTTTGCCATTTTTTTTTTTTTTGCTGAAAAAAAAAAATACTTTTATCGGAAATTTGGAATCGAGCTTTGGGCCGTTTTTTTAAACACTGAAATTCCCAAGACTTTTTTCCCTAGAAACTGCAAATTCCCGACATATTTCCATTTCCCGTTTAAAAAAAAAAAAAAAAAAAAATTTATCCCGGGAACGAGAATTCGCGTTTTGGTTAGCTTTTCATTTCTCGGGAATCGAAAAATTTGATACTTAAATTCCCGGGAAAGCCGAGAATTTATTTAAAAGACGAAAAGAAGGAAATTAGCCCTGATTTCCGTATTTTCGGGAATTAATTTCGGAAGCAAGCCAAGCCATGTTGAAAATAAATTTTCCATGTTTTTTAAGGGGCAATCGGAAAATTATGTGAAGAAAAATTATGAAAAAAAAATTTCTGTTTTTTATAACTTTTTTTTAAAATATTGAAAATTGTTTGTAATAAATTGTCAAAAAGTTGATAAAATTGATATATTATTCCCGTTCCCGGGAAAAAACTTGCCGATCCCGGGAATGGGGAATTCTCGAAAATGAGAAAAATCCAAATTCCCGGAAGTTAAAAAAAAAATGTTCCCGGGAAATTTTTTCGAGAAAAAATTGATTCTTGTCTCGGGATTCTCGAGACAAGAATTCCCGGGATCAATCTCTTATTTTCCCCTTTAGCTTAAAAATCGTGCAAAAAAAATAAATTTTAGACTTCATATTCGTAATCTATGCAAAAGTTCCGGTAGAAAGCGATATTTTTTTCGGCACAAAACTTTTATTTTTTTCGGCAAAAAATCTCAATTTTTTTCGGCTTAAAATTCTTATTTTTGTCGGTGAAAAAGTCGTATTTTTTTCGGCAAAAACGTCTTATTTTTTTCGGCAACAATTCTTACTTTTTTCGGCAACAATTCTTATTTTTTTCGGCAAAAAAGTCTTATTTTTGGACCTTGTATGTCGTTTTCAAAAAATTCAAGGTCATTGCGCTACCTCAAGATGACCTTCAAAAAATCTGGAAAAGTTATGTTTAATTGTGATGCCAAAAACCACCCATGCCACTATCAGGAGTTTTCGATTTCCAAAATTCGTCAGCACCTTTTTGCTCGGCTTCCAACGAAAACCAGCAAATAAAATTGAAAACTTGGGTCCTGCTTTTATTTTTATTAATTTTATTTTTTGGGACGTCCAGCGACTTCTTTATCCATTGATGTCTGTCTTTCTGTCTTCACCACTTTAGGCTAAACCCGCATATATTTTTTTTCCCCCCCGGAAGAAAAATTACATTTTTATTGGAAAATACCAATAGAAGATCTGCTTTTTTGCTACCAAAACGGAATAAAAAGTGGGGGGAAAAAAACTTGTAGTCATTTTTGGATCCGCAAAATTAAATTACAAGCTCACTCTTTTATATCGCTTCCAGTTTCATTTTAATTTACTTAACGGCTGATTGGTTCATTTTTCTCAGTTTAATCCTCTTCTCACAACCCGGGGAATATAATTAAATTTCAATCAGTGAAGTATACAAAAACAGATGATAAACGCCCGGCAACAAACGCGTGACGTAATTAATTCCCATTGGTCAGAATTTTAATCGGGCGATGCTAACATTTTAACCCCAATCATCTTTTTGTTCAATTGATAAAAAAAAAGGAAAAGTCTATCCTCTTGAAAATTTTTTCTCTGCGTCACACTTACCGAAACTGTAAGTGGAATTTTCGACGCACAATGACGTGCACATCTTCATGACCCGTTTTTACTGCTTGACACAACTAAAACTATAAAAATTTTTTTAAAATTATTTCACGCACAATTGAAATCGCCGTTTTGACAAGTTTTAAATTCTTCCCGAAACTTTTTCCCGCATAGTCTTTTTCCGTGACTTTGTATCGATTTTTGTTTTTATCAGTCCATTATAAAAAGAAGAAATCTTTTTTTTTTTTACTTTCTCTTCTTTCCCCGCTTCGGCCTTAAATCGACAGATATCTAATAAATTTTTATCGAAAAAATATATATTCTTAAAAAAAAAAAAAAAAAGAAACTTTCTCTTTCGCACGACTAAGTAAAAGAAAAACAAAACTCGATTCGGATATTTTCAAATAAGCGAACGTTACAAAGTATATTAGACAAGTACAAATAACACTTCATTAAAAATAATGTCTTCCTTTTATTTATTTTATTCTTACCGTGTACGAAATACCGAGAAAAAAAAAGAAGAAAAAAAAAAAAAGGTTAAAAAAAATAGGGGGAGAAAAAAGAAGGAGGGAAAAAAAACCTCATGTTGGTATCACAGATTAATGACGCTATTTACTCTTTAGAAAATGCATTGCAAGTCTTGATAAATTTATAATTGACTAAAACAGCGCAGGACAATTCGATTTGTTTCTGACAACGGAAACGGGCGTTTTTTTTTTTTTTCTTTCCTTGATCGATTTATTCATTTTATTTTCGTTTTTGGAGTTTTCGATTAAACTGGAATAAGTAAGTTTGAAGGGGAAGGGGACTTCCTTTAACCTTTTAACGACGGAGGTCTATTTTAAAAAATCACCCCTGTGGACGAAAAGGGTTTATGCAAAAATGCGTGAATTTTTGACCGCAAAATAAAAGTGGGCCTTTTTTAAATCTGAGAAACTACTTTTATGTTTTTTTGGCCAGTAGAATCCAAAAAAACCGTACGGAATTTTTCACCATCACTTGACTTCACCGTTAAAGTCAGCGACCTCGAAAACCCCTTTTCAAATAAAAGAACCGACTCCTAAAATTTACACGAAATGAACGTCTCTTGCAGATAAAAATAAAAAAAAAGGTGTAAAGCGTAATAAATGTCGGCGAAATCGAAAAATTCTCAGAGTTTTAATTAATATTTTATTCGAAAACTTTTCACTTTACGAAAAACCGCAATTTAGAAAGTTTTGTAAATAATCGAACACGCGTGTGGAAGAGAAAATTCAAAAAGAAAAAAAAATTAATTAAAATATGTTTTGAAACGGTTTGTTAAAATTTTATTTATTATAATTATTACTACGTGCTGGAGGACCTTTACAATTTTTCATGCGAATGCGGTCCGTGAAAAGCCTCAATTTCGCTCACGTTTCATATCCGATTCAAGATAAAAATTATTAAAAAAAAAAAAAAAAAAATTGATGTTTTATTTAATCAAAAAGCTCTTTTATTCCAGTTTCTAAAGGTATAATAGAAATTAAAAAAATATATAAATAGACAACAGACACATTTTGTACTGAACATATTTTTTAAATAAACCTAGCATATAAAAATAGTAAATGTGATTTTTGTTGTTATGTGATGTTTAATTACCGAATAAAAAAGAATAAAAATTTAGGCTGTTTGAATTGGCGCCGAAACGACAATGACGTCACAATTCACTATTTAGGTATGCTTCTAGGTGAGCTATCGGCGGCATGCCGCTGCAGGCCTATTGGAGCAAGAAGGGTTGTCGTACGAACGAATCCGTGTTAATCTTTAACAACGAGCAGGTGCACTCGTGGTTTTGTTTTTCAAATAACCGCGCGCTTAAAAGTGAACACTGACGTCACACCATGAGAAACGTTTTGGAGTCGGGTCACGTGACAAAAGTTTTTACGACTTTATAATTTTTTTTCTTAATTTTTAAGAAAATTCCTTCTGTAAAAATTGCCATTAGATGACCAGAAAACTTTGAACTGTCATTATTCACCATAATTAGCAATCATGTCTGTTGTCTATTGAATAATTTTCTTCGAAAAGAGTATGTTTTGGTAACACATATGGGGTATTAGTTGGCAGCAAGTAGCCCCTTTATTTTTTTTTTTTTCGAACATTTATTTCTGGTTATTGGAGGTCAAATACTGCCGGAAAATGTACGAAACCCTTTAATTCACATTTAGAAAAGCCTGACAAATGAAAAAATGCGTCATAAAATTTTATAACTCTATAACGTTTTGGCGAGTTATAAAATTTTATAACTCTATAACGTTTTGGCCGGTTATAAAATTTTATAACTGTATAACGTTTTGGCCGATTATAAAATTTTGTAACTCTGTAACGTTTTGGCTGATTATAAAATTTTATAAGTTTATAACGTTTTGGCTGAGTATAAAATTTTATAACTGTATAACGTTTTGGCCGATTGTAAAATTTTATAACTCTATAACGTTTTGGCTGATTAATATCATAAATAATAAAATAATAATCATAAATAATAATATCATAATAATAAAATTTTTATGATTTAAATTCTTAACTGAGCAATATATTAATTTTATGCTTGAATTGCACTATATTTAGCGGTTATATGGTTCTTAAGTTTCCAATTTTTTTGACTTAATAATATTTTCCAGATTTTTCCGAATTTTCGGTTTATTTCTTGTATTTTTAATTTGACAAAGGCTCAAAAATAAAGAAAAGGAGAAATGGAAAAATTCGGGAAGCGTTAGAAGAAAATAAAAAAACCTATAAAAAACCTGAAAATTATTTTTTTTATAAAATTTTATAACGAATTATAAATAGATGTCTTTTTTTTTTTGCGGGTTATAATTTTTTTTACGAAGTTTATGTTTTTAATAACTCAATTTTATAACCAACTTTTTTTTGGGGTAAGCTTTTCTTCAAATATAAGGTTAAATTACGTTCAAAAGTACACCGAAATATCCAGTGAAGAAAATGATTCCATACATTTTTAGACCGATTTGACCTCCAATGGCCATAAACAAAAATGCTCAAGAAAAAAAAGAAAAAAAAAAAAGGAAAAGAAAACTGCTTGATGCTAACTGGTGTCCATAGAGAGTATGAAAAGAAAAGAGAAAAAAAAAAAATTTTTTTTTTCCTTTTATTTTTAAAAAGAAAAAAAAGATCGAATGAGTATAGAGTAAATAAAATTTCTTTTTCTTGTTTTATTTTCGCTTCATTTTGAAGTGTTTTTCAATGTATCTGTCACTTTCATCAGAGTTCAGTGCAATTCAAATATTGACGGCCATTACTCATCTTCAATTTTTTTTCTTCTTAAAATTTTCCCCTCCGTTTTTTTAAATTACATTTACACACGGAGCTATTTGTCTTTTTCTCATATGTGCATGTGTTCGTTGTGCTCGAAAAATAATTGCCGGGGAAAACTTGAAAATATTTCCATTCTTCGAGTGTAATAATTCAGGAAAAATGTTTTTAGCAACACGTGTTTGCCTAAGGGCCTTCTCTCCCAAGTTTATCTTAAACAGATTCTATAGGCAGGTAATATTAATTAAAATTCGATAACTTTTATTTCTTCCCCTTCCCCTCTCACCCCGTCTACATCTTTGATTATTAGTTTTCCTTCGAAATTTACCTTTGGGATATTGTTAAGCGAGATGCTGAAAATTATCTCGGCTCCGGCGTGGTCTTATGGGAAAAGAATATTTTTTTTTTTTTTTTTTTTTTTTTTGATTCGCAGAATAAAGAAATTTAGCAAACGTTTTGGTTTTTTTTTTTTTTTTCTTGAAAGTTGTACTGACAAAAGCAATGAAAAAGGTTTTTTCCTTTGAAGTTTATTTGAATATAAAACACTAAGAGAAAAGACAACCGTTTATTTATCGCTTCTTTTGTGTCCCTTTGGGTTGTAGATATACAAGACGCTCATCAAAGATACGTTTCCTTGTGGCAAAAAAAAAAGGAGGAAGAATTGGCTTTTATAGATTTTATATTAAAACATTTAGTGTGCTGCAGTAAAATTTCAGTTGCGATGTTCGGTTCCAGGGTTAGAGGTATCAATTTAAAAAAATTTTTGAAATTTAATTAAAAAAAAAAAAAAAAGGAAAATTAAAAAAAAAATCTAAAGTCAACAATCAATTAATTAATTCGTTAAAACAAGGTTTTTTTTTACCTCCTTTATGTTTTTTTTTTTCATGAATTTTTGGGTAAACAATCGGGATCAATCGATTTTGGGGTTTTAGGGATCGACTGATTCGGGCCACCTCCTAACGTGCTGAGGTATTATTAGAATGGCCGTAGGCATAATTTTGGCGGGTTTGTATTTTTGAATTCTTATGTGCTGCAAGTTCTGACGGGTTTATTTTGTGCTTTGCCATGTTTTGACGTAAGACTAGTTCTTGGGGCTCGTTCCTAGGGAAATTTGTCTGTCCGGGTGTCGCACTGTTCGCATTAAAAATTAATATTTAATAATTTTAATATTAAAATTTTAACTTCAAAAATTTTAAACAATATTTTTCCAACATTGCATAGTGAATTTGCACCCAAAGTAATATTTACAAGAAAGTTTCTAAAAAATTTTTTGTTTTAAAATTAGACGACATGAACGAAAGCAAGTACTTCGAAAATTTCTTGTAAATATTCAAGAAACTTAACTTTTACAAGAAACTAAAAATTTCTTGAAATTTTATTTAACTTTTTTTTTAATTTTCGCCTTTTTTTTTTTTAAAAAATATTAAAATTAGACTACATGAACAAAAATAAGAACTTAAAAATGGTTTGCATTTTTATAGGGTAAAGTAAATTATTCACATTTTGTCAGCTTTTAATATTAAACTGTAAGTTTTTTAAATAAACTGTCAGTCAATATTTTATACTGTCAGTTTTAAAAGGTCAGTAAAAATTGTCAGTAAAAGAAATTATTTCGTCAGTAAGATATTTAAATTGTCAGTAAAAAAAATACAAGTGTCAGTAATAAATCAAAATTGGGGGCAAGTAAAAAATTTTCGGTCAGTTTTTCAAAGTGAGGAAAAAAATCAAAGTAATTTTTTTTCGTGACACCTAAATAAGAAAGAAAAAAAATGTCGCCATGTTCTTGGTGTTCGTAAACAAAGAAATGAGGTATTTTTTTCAAGAAAAATTACTGAAAAAGTTATTTTTATTCGCTATGAAAAGTATCTTGTTATTCTAGGGTGTCAAATGAATATTCTCCCCTCGGTTTCCATTAAAACCCGAGCGAAGCGAGGATTTTAAAATGAATGTTGTTAATGATAAATTTAATGATGTTTATGATGAATAAAAATAATGTTTATACTGACAAAAAGATTATTTTTTACTTACATTTTAATAAAAATACTTGCCGTTTTAAAATAAAAAACGGGCAAAAATGGAGTTTTTTACTGACAAAAAAAAACTGACACTTTTGTATTATTTACTTTACGATTTAAATGGAAGCGCTTAAAAGTTTTAAATAAAACGTTCACTACATTTTTTAATTTTGTCCTTTTTTCTTTAGCCAAGAATATGAGCTAAAGCAATGTTTTAATATTAAAATTTTAACTTTGAGGACTAATTTTTTTCAAATTTTAACTTAAAATTTTTTTAACAAATTTTTAAGTTTTTTTCGTGCTAGAAAAAAAAAATTATATTTTTATCGAAAAATTTGAATTTTTTTGACCAAAAACGAGAAAAAAATGTCTTAAAATTTTAAAATCGTCTCATTGTTTAAATTTAGCAATATTAGGAGAGTACCCCAAAGACGTCGTCCTACGTAGGGATATGCCCCCATATCTTAGTATGATTTTTTTCTTTGCAAAAAGTCGTTTGAAATTAATTTATTTTTTTGAACTAACAAAGTTTTTTCTTTTCTTTCTAGGTAAGTTATATACGATTATTACAGTTCTCTACAAGGTAGCATTGGGAGGTGAAAAAGACCAGTTTTTGACAGAAAGAAAAAGGTATTGTGTGAAACGTAAAAAATCGCATAAAATTTTGTTGTAAAAAAGATGTAAGCCCATTTAACTAATTTCAGGAAAATTCTGATTATTTTTTACCTCTTTCTGCCCGCTTCTCACACAGTAAAAAATTTTGTGTACTTTTAACATATTCGGTCTACATACTCTGTATGTTATCCCATTTTATGTAATTATTTTACACATTGTTTTGTCAATGTTAATAAGTATCAATGTGTCAAAAAAATAACAAATAGAATATGTTAATTTGACACATTGCCGGTGTTAGGGCTATTTCTAGTTCCACGATAAAAAAAAAAATAAAAGGATTTTGCGGAAAAAAAAAGAAAACAAATAAAAAAAATAGTAGTGGCAAATTTAAATAAATCGTGATTTAAGTCATTGAAAGGATTAATTTTTCGAAGAGATTAGCATCCTTCTGTTTTGTTGTGCAAGGATTCCGGATTCAGGATTGGATTCAGGCTCGGAATTCGCTTCTTTAAAAAATTATACAATAAATTGCTGGGTTCTTGTTCTTGTTTGGTTTGGTTTGGTTTTGAAATGCTTGATGTATAAGCCTGAAAAAAACAGTTCACAAATACGGGAAAAATTTTCTTAAGAAAACGCCTAGATTAAAAATTTATGAATAGATAAATACGATAGTATGCAAATAATAACACATAAATTTTAGTAACTTTTTAACACATTTTCATTTTGTCAGAATTACAAATAAAAGTATGTGGACCATATTCTACACAGAAAGTGAGTTAAAAGTACACAAAATTTTTTACTGTGCATGGTCAGCAAACAAGGCTCTAAATTTTGTTCTGCTTAGGACCCTCCGTACGAAAAAGAGATGCATAAATTATATAAAAATCATATATGAATTATACAAAAAATTGAACATACATAAAAAATACATAAATTATGTATAAATACTTAACTTTTTTACCGGAAAAATTTTTTTTTCAATCTCCAATATAATTATACATAAATTATGCATAAATAAATATGCATAAAACAGCAAAAAAGTTGAAGCACAATATTTGCAAAATATCCTGCTTTATGTTTTAAAAAAAATATATGCATAAATTAAGCAAAAATTATGCATATACAGATTTTCATGTTTAAATCAATTATGCATAAATTTTGTAAAAGTTATGCCTATTCAAATTTTGGTGCTTAAAAAAATATATATGCATAAACTCTGAAAAAAATGATGCATAAATAATTATGCATAAAATAGGAAAACAGTTGAAGCATAATACTTGCAAATTTTCGTGCTTTATGTTTTAAAAAAAAATTTATGCATAAATTATGCATATAAAGATTTTCATGCTTAAATAAATTATGCATAAATGTAAAAATTATGCCTATTCAAATTTTGGCGCTTAAAAAATATGCATGCAGAAATTATGCATATAAATAATACAAAAATTACACTTTTTTTATATTATTTTTTTTCATTTATTTTGCTTATTTTATACTTTTTTTGCATCACTTTTTCGTCCGGTCCTTTAGCCGAATCTTCCCCCTTCAGTTCCCCCCTCATTGACTCTGCTTCCTCATTAAGTCCATTAAGCATTTCATTAAAGCTCGGGTCTGAGCATTTATTTTTTTTATTATATTTTCTTATTGTGCTGTACAATATTTTTGAAGAAATCCAAAAACTTAACTACTTTGGAAACCAAAATCAGCAATAAGCAAAAAAAAAATACTTTTCCAAAGAATTTTCCCTTTACCGGATTGATAGATTGCTCTCTTTTACTAGACAGATTCTCTCAGCTTAAAACGATTGATGACGTTCCGTTTCTTATAAAATCGGATTTATGTATAAGAATCGGGAAAAGAATAAAGAAGCTTTCATTTTTTTTTTTTTTTTTTTTTAACTTAAAGCTCTTATTGGTCGAGGTAGGATCTCTTTTTTTTAGTATTATTGGAAATGGAAAAAAAAAGAAAGCGCGAAATTAATTTTCGGTTTAAAGTCAAACTTTAAACGATATCAAGATGAAGGGAAACAGAATAAAGGATCGGGGACCATGAAGATAGAAATCTTAGAAACGGTTTTCAAGTTAATGAGAATAGTTCGGAATGAAGTAGAGATAAATGGCATTTCAGTTAACTTCATCTCGAATGGGCTTCATTACGGGTCATTAACTGGGTGCCATTCACAGTCAACTTTTCTACCGATCCTTTTGGTCTATTAATCAGGATTTGATGACATTAATTATTTTTAGTCCTTATTGTTTTTAACTTTTCTTCGTCGTTTTCCGGAAAATAAATAGTTTTTTCTTTTTCGAAAATAAAATAAAAAAGGTGATTTAACGAAAGAAATGGAGGGAAAAACGTGCTACGCGCTTGCATGCGCATGCGCCGATAAAATTTTCCTTAGAAGCAATGCAACCGCCATCTGATGATTAGCGTTTGAACTATTTGCGAATTTGCATGTTTTATCATGTCTGTATTGTTCTTTTTATCTCGGATGTTTTGAATATAAACATGACCGTCATTTACTTATTTATGGAATGAAATTAGAACGGGAAAAAAAGAGGAGGGAATGGGGAGTCAGGGGGGAGGAGGAGGAGTTAGGGGGGAGTTAGGTTGACCCTGCGGGAATAAGAAACCAATTCATTCCTAATAATTCCCGTTGTATATAACATGACAAAACATAATGTTTGGGTTTGTCAGTTAATAAAATAAGAAAAAAAATTAGAAATGGTTTAGTCGCCAAGTGTAGCTTTTGGAGTGTATTTTTTTAAAAAGGTTAAATTAATTGTATGTAATCGAATAAAATGATAATATTTATTGAAATGAAATAAAATTACTTTGATAAATTGAAATTAAATAATATAATACGAAATTAATTAATATACGACGTGGAATAATTTTTTTTTTTTTTTTTTTTTTTTTTTTTTTTTTTTTAACTAACGAAATTAAGAAATACCGCAATTTAAACAATTCCACGGTAGGGTGGGTCGAAAAACGCAAATTTTTGAGTTTAAAAACGCTAATGATATGGGAATCGGTGCCTTTTTATAATACTATTAACCCTAATTTTTTTCAGATTTTTTAAACGACATTTTGATGTGCCGCAATGCCCTTGAAATTTTCATAAAGCCCATTTGAGGACCAAAAATAAATTTTTTTTTTTCGCATAAAAGGCCGTCGTTTCCTATCTGAAATTTTGCGTAGATTACGAATTTAAAGTCAAAAATTATTTTTGGTGCACAGTTTTTGAACCACATGCAGGATTCCAAAATTCTGAAAATCTTGTTATGGCTTTCTGTCTCAAAGACCGTGCACCAAAAATAATTTTTGACTTCAAATTCGTAATCTATGCAAAATTTCCGATAGGAAATGACGGTCTTTTACGCGAAAAAAAATCTTTCATTTTTGGTCCTCAAATGGGCTTTTTGAAAATTTCAAGGGCATTGCGGCACCTAAAAGTGCCGTTTAAAAATCTAAAAAAAATTAGGGTTGATGGTATTATAAAAAGACATCGATTCCCATATCAGGCGTTTTTTTTAAATTCAAAAATTCGCGTTTTTCGACCCGCCCTACTGTTCGCCCTTTCTGCTTAATCAAACTCCACCTACAATCCAAAATTAAGTCACATGACCTTGCATTACTTTTATCAGTAAAATCCGTTCACTAATAATTGCATTTTGATGGCATCTAAATATTTAATTACAGTCAAATATTAAGGAAAAGGAATTTAAAATCATAAACAACAACTGAAATCACGGGGAAAAAAAAAGAAATCTGAAAGTGATTAGTTTTTTTTTAAATGCGACTGAAAAGAAAAAAAAATTTTAATTTCCTTATTTTATTCTTCCGGATCGTAGTTCGTTCAAACAACATGAAGATGTGTTATTTATTTTTTATATTGTTGAAATGCGTGGAATCGTGTGATGAAACAATAATCGAGGTAGTGAAAGCCATTTCGGAGATTTATTATTTCAATTGTTATGTGATACTAAATTCCGATAATCGGAAATCGTTTTTCGGAAAACTGACTAAAGGGATTTATTCCAACGCGAAATTTTCGACGGTGGTCCAAATGCCTTTCGAACAATATGAGGGATCGTTATTTAGATTTCGTAAAAAAAAAGGAGCGAGGTGTTTGAAAATAGCGGACGGGTGCACCAGTGAAACGAATAGGAAAGGGTTTGCAAAAGTAAGTTTATTTATTTATTTTTATTTTTTTGATGTTTAACGTATGGAAGCCACGAACGGTCATTGATTACTGTTAATTTGTTGACTTACAAGTGTGAACTTGATATTGTCAGGTTTTAACTTGACATTGTCTTGTTGCAACCCGTCGTTGTTGGTTTAAGCTTGACATGAACAAGTTCGAACCTGATATGGACAAGTTCGAACCTGATATAGACAAGTTCAAACCTGATATAGACAAGTTCGAACCTGATATAGACAAGTTCAAGCCTGACATGGACAAGTTCAAAATTAATATGGACAAATTCGAACCTGATATGGGCAAGTTCAAACCTGATATAGACAAGTTCACACCTGATATAGACAAGTTCACACCTGATATAGACAAGTTCAAACCTGATATAGACAAGTTCAAACAAGTTCAAACTTGACATTGTCAAGTTTGGGCTTGCCAATGACAGGTTTATGAACCTCAGGTTCAAACTTGATGACCGGTTTATGAGAAACCTCTTACTTCGTGGTGACTGTTCTTTGACCCAAGAAGTTTTGGTCGGATTTTTTTAGACCAAACATTTTTGCCCCTTTTGCCCTTTTGGCTACTCATCAAAATTTTGTTTGTTTTCAGATTTCGGACAAAGTAAGACTATCTGATAATGAAATATGGATATTATTTCTAAATGAATCGCTTGATTTTGAAGTTTATTTAAATTCGTTAGCACTCGCTTTCGATACGAATTTAATAACAGCTTTGAAAGTGAGCGAAGATTTTGTTAATTTAAAAGCGCCGTATAGAGTTGCCAAAGAGTTCCCTTTGAGGATCAAGGAGGTCGGTAATTGGTCCAAAACTGATGGATTAAATTTGCCGACGCTGGATGTTGCTTCCGTCAGAAAAAACATGGAGGGGTACCGTTTTAAAGTTGGGACAATACATGTGAGTTAGTCTTATGTTTTTTTAATGCACAGACTAGGTTTCCGATTCTCCTATGACCGCTTTGCTGTGAAGTTGGCAGTAAAAAGTTTTGCCAACTTTTGAATATTTGTGGTACCTTCGTCACTTTTTCCAATATCGCATCTCTTTTTATTTCGTTTTACGATTTCCAAAACAGTGGCTGACTGAGAGTGAAAATTGGAATGGCAATTATTATTTTATTTATTTTACTTCTTATTTTTCAGAGCCCACCGATTATTTACTTAAGCTACGGCAATAATAAAAATATGATTGTAAACGGATTTTTTGCCGAAATCTGGAAAGAGCTAAGCGAAAGGCTGAATTTCAGTTATGAATTTACTCTGCCTTCAGATAATACATTTGGTATTATGAATGCTACCACCGGTAATTACACCAGCGGTTTATTTGGAATGTTGACCAGGAAAGAAATTGATGTAATGGTCGTTGATATTATTATCACGGAAGAAAGGATTCGATTCGTTGATTTTAGCGTGCCAATCATTTCGTTTGGGTAAGAAATCTTTCAATAAAATATTATTTAAAGAATGTGAATTTTATAGTTAATAACTTCTACCAGGGACTCTTGTTTTCTTATTTTACATTTATTTCCTTACGCTAGATATAAAAGTGTACTAGTTCTGACGTCGTATCTAGTTAATCTTACAAGTTTTAACATGCTACAAATATACTGAACAAGTAGAAGCTCGTCGCTCACAAATGTACTGAAGACCGTGATGACGTCAGCGCTAGTACAGTTTACCTCTGCAGTACAGATTTATTTTTTTATTTTATTTATTTACTTTTTTTTTTTTTTTTAGAAATCAAATATATTTTACACATCTTGGAAATCGCTTGGAGTGGGGAAGTTGGCTCAAGCCGTTCAGGACTGATGTTTGGTTTATTCTTCTCGCTTGGATTGCAGGACTTTCGGTTTCTCTAGGAATTTTATACTCCATCGGATGCTCTTTCAATTTCGAAGATATCACGTACAAAAGAGAGTTCACAACCTTTGGGGCATTTTTTTTCACGTTTAGAGCGATCACTTACCAAGGTTGGTTTTGACTTGTTCGTAATTGCGCATCCGTGATTGCTGGATAACCCAACTACTTCGGAGAACGCTACTTGAGTTTCCCCTTTTTTTCTTCCAATTTTTTTCCATTCCCTTTAGCCCATTTTTTTCGTTAAGTTTCACCTACTGAAATGCTTTCCCTAAAATTTTTACTGAAAATTTTTATTAGAATGTATCAGAGGCAAAAAATTTGATGTTTTTTTTTTTTTTTTTTTTTTGTATTTTTTCGAAAAGATCACTACAGCGCTCTAGCGCTAAAACCCTCATCTACTTGAAGTAAAACAAAAGAATAGCATTGTTATGTTAAATGGCATGCGTTCTGTTTGCGAACGGGATTATTTTTACATATTAAATTATCATATATTAATCATCTATTGTTGCTTCAAGAGTTGTTCCCAAAATTGAGAAAATAAAAACAATTTTTTTTTTTTTTCATAAAGACCTGCAATTTTTAGTTACTAATGGAGGACGATTCTCTACCATTTTTCCTAATCCATTTTTCCTGAAAAAATAAATTCCTAATCCTTTTTTCTTAAATAAAATAAATTCCTAATCCATTTAAAAAAAAAAAAAAAAAAAAAAAAAAAATCCTAATCCATTTTTCCTAAAAATAGAACAAAAAAATAAATTCCTAATCCATTTTTTCTGAAAATTTGGTTCCTAAAATTGTTTTTCTAACTATTATTATTTTTTTTCTAATTTTAACTTCCCGAAAAGTTTTTGATTCCTAAAGGGCAGTCTCCACTTGATAACGTTCACCGCATTCGCGTTATCCGCCTTCTCGATGAACGTATTCGCACCGGAAGTTTTGTGGATCTTTTACCACGATTTTTTTGATCATCTTCTGCTTTATTTTATTTACAAACATTAAAAATGGCGGTTTTGAAAGTTGTTTTTACGGATTTAAAAAGAAAAATTTTAATTCGGGGATGGGGAAGACAATAAATCTGTTCCAAAACAAATTCTGGGTAAGCCAATTTTGTATACTTAATGAAATATACGGTACTCTTTTTATGCCACAAACGTTTACGGGACCAAAACCTGGAAAGTACTTCCGGTGCGATTACGTTAATCGCGATGACGGACAACGCGAATGCCGTGAACGTTATCAAATGGAGACTGCCCTTAAAATAAAATTTCATAAAATGCGGTTTAGCGATTTAAAAAATTAACAAAAATATTCATTTTAGGAAAGTTTATTTTAGGAATCAAAAACTTTTAGGAAAACTGAAATTTAGGGAAAAAAAAAATAGTTAAGAAAAAAAATTTAGGAATCAAAATTTTCAAGAAAAATGGATTAGGAATTAATTTTTTCAGGAAAAACGGATTAGGAAAAATGGTCGGGAACGCTGGAGGACTGTAGCGATCACTTAGGGGAAAAAAAAAACATTAAAATTTTTTTACGAAAATAATTAATGTAGTAACTATTAAGCCTTTTTCATGCATTCTAATTGATGAATTTTAATCGCCGGAGATTGCAGAACGACTTTTTTTTTTTTTTTAAGTTTCACCGACTGGTGAAATTGCCGGGCTTGTAAACCAACTGACACCTTAAGATACAGAACTGTTTTTCTTTTTTCTAAACATTTTCCCACTTATTAAAAATTAACCCTATCTTTTTCCTTATTTGTTTAACAATTTCCTTTGTTTTTAATTTTTGTACTTTCAGGAAGTGATAGAATTCCCGAATCGTTATCTTGTCGTATAATATTCTACAGCGCATACTTAACAATCGCCATTCTTCTTCCATATTATTCGGGTGCGTTAGTGTCCCATTTAACAATTCAGATCCCGATGCGACCGTTTAAATCATTGGAAGGCATGCTGGAAGTAGGAACTCATAAATTATCGGTTATGAGGAAAACATCTCATTATACTTACTTTTCTGTAATTGAAAGTTAAATATTTTAAGTATTATTAGCGAAAAATAAAGTGTTTCAATCCTGTATCTTATTTTATTTTCAGAGCGCCACTGAGCCCTTATTAAAAGAAGTTTTTGAAAAACTAATTAAACCGTTAAAGGAGTCGGAACTGCCATATGAAACGAGAGGAGGTTTGGAAATTGCATGTAAAAAGCGCTGGATCGCTTTTTACGGAGCGGACATCAAAGCAAAGGCTTTTTTAGATGAGTTTTTAATGAAACTTGGCTGCCGAATCATGACTTTGGAAAGTCCGTTGTCTCATAATGATTTTGCAATTGCTTTTCATAAAGGGACTCCATACACTCAAGCGATAAATTTGGAGTAAGCGTTGAAACTTGCAAATTGTCATATTGATTCCCTATTATTTTTCCTAAAGAATTAATTCCTTATCTATTTTTACTAAAAAAAAATTCCTAATCCATTTTTTCCAGGAAAAAAAAAAAAAAAATGAAATCGATTTCTAATCCATTTTTCCTTAAAAAAATAAATTCCTAATCCATTTTTCCTAAAAAAAAAAAATAAATAAATAAATTCCTAACCCACTTTCCTAAAAATAAAAAAAAATGAATTCCTAATCCATTTTCCTAACAAAAAAAAAGTCCATTTTTTCTTTAAAAAAAAAAATAAATTCCTAATCCATTTTTTCTAAAAATTTTGGTTCCTAAAATTGTTTTCCTAACTATTTTTTTCTTAGTTTTTAATTTTCCTAAAATTTTTTGACTCCTAAAATAAAATTTTGAAAAATGATTAGGAATTTATTTTATTTTATTTTGTTTTAGATTGAGAAGAATGAAGTACGAAGGGATTCTGAAAAAATTGGAAAATAAAATATGGTTTCGAAAAAAGGAAATCATGAGTCTCGATGTTAAATCGATAAAAATCGATCATGTATTCCAGATACACTGCTTACTTTTTGGGGGGTATTTTTTGGCTATTTTGATTTTTATTTTCGAAATGTGCTCGTCGAGAAGAAAGGATAATTATTTTATAAAAGTTGATGAGTCTCCAGTGCGAAAATATTGGTTGCAGAGGAGCTAGGATTTTTTAATAAAGGTTCCATTGAAAATACGTTTAAAAGCAGTAAGGAAACGTTCAAGTATTACGTAAGACTTTTTTTTCCGGTTTTTGGACCCCCCCCCCCCCCCCGCCCCGGTTGTAAGATATTTCGCCATACTTAGCTTATGGCGAAGATGGTTGATGCGGACCCTTGCTAAACCTCTCCCCTTCCCTAAACAAACATCTTACGTAATACTTGAACGTTCCCTAACTTGTGATTATGATGGAATTTTCACCAGTTTATATTTCATGACTTTTTAGTATTTTGATTAGAGTGGGAAAATGGAAAAAACATTTATTTATTTTGAGAGGAAAAATTCCATAGCGTAAAGCTCTACAGCCTACCATAGTAGGCTTCTTATTTTCTTTCTATTCAAAAAAATAAAAAAATCGAGCGATTTCATTATTTAATTCTGAAATTAATTTGTATCATTTTTCCTTTACCTTGAAGGAAAACTTACAACTCGTAAACAGAGTCATTTGTTGTATTAATGACTGCGGCGACATGTCTGTCGAGGTAATAACTTTCGGTTTCAACTCCTTTTCACCGTAATTCATAATTCATATCGTTTTTCGATCATATTTTAATAGCTTTATTAACTGTTGTTGCGTCGAATGAATTTAATTTTCTTTCAAAATTCTTATTTTTCTGTAAGGCGTTCCAGCCTTGAAGTTTAATGAAAGATTTTTCCTTAAAAATTGTATTTCTTTAATTCCGCTGTTGTGAGTTCAGCAGAAAACCGCAGTTGACAGAATGATTACCAGTATGCGAATTTTGTAAATGATTAACGTTTTTTTTACGAATTTTACTTAAATTGACTTTAATATTTTTTTTTTTTTTTAACCATCTAAAATTATTTTTAGTTTGAATGTACGCGGAAGCCCTGAAGGGTCAAAACTATTTGCCAGTTGTCTCGGTGCTTGTTCCGGATCTGGCTTTTTTTTTCTGCTAGTTTCAGAACTAGGCTTTTTTTTCTGCTAGTTCTGGAACTGGCATTTTTTTCCCCGCCAGTTTTATTTTTTTTCTGCTAGTTCCAGAACTGGCATTTTTTTTCTGCCAGTTCCACAACTGGAATTTTTTTCCGCTAGTTCCATTTTTTTCTGCTAGTTTCAGAATTGGCAATTTATTTTTTTGTCAGTTCATGAACTGGCAGAAAAAAAAATGCCAGTTCCGGAACAAGCACCGAGATAGCTGGCAAAATATTTTTGACCTTCAGGGCTTTCGTATGAATGGATTTTTCGCATGCAATGCTTTGGTATGGCTTAAGCTTAAAGCTTTTAATTTTTTTTTCAACTGATTCAAAATAATTAAAAACTCTTATCATTCACTCGATCATTTTCTATCTTTATTAGTTTTACTGGTTGTTTTTCCTTGCACTTACCTTTTAATTGTTTTCTTTTAAATGTTCTTTTGTTTTTGTAGGGCGTTCCACCTTACATTTTTTACGGACTCTTTTTATATTCTTGTCAGACTAATCAGAAGTGTTAAAGTGAAGTATGTAATTTTCTCTTGATGAAAATTATTTTCTGAAAGAACTCGTAATTGGCTGCATTATAATAGAGACAGAAAATTAATATCGAGTGAAGTCATTTTTTAATAAGCTTTGATAGTGTAATCATTTTCATAATTTTTTTTTTTTTTTACCGTTTCTGCTTGGTAACTTTCTTTCTAAAAAATCCACCCGAAGAGAAATTTTTGCAAAATTGAAAAAGAATTTTTTAAGCTCTTGGCCAATTAGTTTTTTAAATCGTAAACCGCAAAAGTTCGCAAATATTATGCTTGTTCAGGTTTTTTCTCGTTTTTTGTTCCCGTAAGAAAAAGACATGCATAAATATAGAGATCATGTGTAAATTATTCATAAAATTGGACATACATTTAAAAAAATGCAAATTAGAATAAAAAATAGAGATTGAAAATTCCCGACATATTTCCATTCCCGGGAATCGAGAATTCCCGCTTTTGAAAAAAAATATCAATCCCGGGTATGGGAATTCCCGTTAAGGGTAGCTTTTTCATTTCTCAGGATTCGAGAAATTGATATTGGGATTCTCGGGAATCCCGGGAATTTATTTAGAAGGGAAAAAAAGGAAAATAACCCTGATTTCCGTATTTTGGGAATTTAAGTTCGGAAATAAGCAGCACCATGAGGAAAAAAAAATTCCATGCTGTTCAAAAGGTATTTTTCCGTTATAATTTCCATAACTTTTTTCAAATATATTGAAAATTTCATGTGATAAATGGTCAAAAAGTTGATAAAGTTCATAACTATTCCCGTTCCCGGAAAAACTTGTCAATGCCGGGAATCGAGAATTTTCGAAAATGAGAAAAATTCCATTTCCGGGATTCCCGGCAGTTTAAAAAAATGATTTCCGGGAATTTTTTCTGGAGAAAATTCCTTGGATTTCCGGAACGTAAATTCCTGGGAGACATGCATAAAACGGATAAAAAGTTGAAAAAGCATAATATTTTAAAATTTTCCTGCTTTTTGATTTAAAAAAATGATATGCATAAATTATGCCAAAATTACACGTATCCAGATTTTTATGCTTGAAAAGATTATGAATATTCAAATTTTGGTGCTTAAAAAAATATGCATGAACTTTGCAAAAATTATGCATGTCCAAATTTTTGTATATAAATGACACAAAAATAGTACACTAATAAATTTTTTGCATTTATTTTGTATTTTGTAATTTTTTTTTTTTTTTTTTTTTTTTTTTTTGCGCGCATTATATATTGGTGTTTTTCCATACGGGTTTCTCATTAGTTATGCATAATGTATGATAAAAACGCTCTTGCATCTTACTCGAGCAAATGACTAAGGAGGATGCATAACATGATTATAAGGTGAAAAAAAAAATGTTTCCTTTGGGGTCGTCCATAAACCACGTTAGGACGTTAGGGGGGAGGAGGTTTTACATATCTATCGTTAGCATTTGTCTCGTGTAGTTAACATGCAAAAATAAAAATAATTTAAATTTTTTAAATTATGTAACTTAATTCACTTTAAAAAAAACAAAAAAAAAACTTTTAATTTTACAGGCGCATTTGTTTTAAGTTGAAAAAAAAAAAAAACTTTTTTTTGCAAAGTTTAAGTTTCAAAGAATTCCAGATTTTTTTAATTTTTAATATTATTTTAAAAAAAAATTTAAAGGGGTGACCGAAATCTAACGTAATTTTAGGGAGGCTCCCGGAATGCAAAATTTTGCTAACAAGGGGCAGGAGGGGGTCAAAAATGGCCGAAATAATGCTAATGTAATTTATGCACGACCCCTTTAGTGATTTTTACACGTTGTTTGTATATTTTTTATTTATACTCAATTTTTAGCACAATTTATACAGAAATTTTTGGAATTTTTACAGAAGTATGCCCCTCTTTTTCGTACTGGACGTGGCACAGTAACCTAAATACGATTATTTCTCCGGGTGCATTGACCGAAAAATTACAAGTTAATTACAGAGAGTAGTGCGTAGTATATATTTTTTGTTATAAATGAAAATTCGATTGAGAATCAATTTTCCATCAATGTTAACGAGTTGATATCTGATTATTTATCTACGCTTAAATTTCATTCGGCAATCTCATATAAGTAAAATAGAGATTAAAATTTGTTGAGGCCAGGTAATTCATTTAATTGATAAAAGTCTGTAGAAACGGTATTTCAACATTTAAAACCTGTACGAATATATTCGGATTCACCAAATTTGACCTGTTGAGACCTGGCAAGCTTACTGCCTCTTGTCTAGCTTTATCGAGATTCTGAGAGTACCTAGGAAACATGTTTTAAAAAACGTAAAATGAGTGAAATCGGAAAAAAATATTTCCAGATACACAACAAAATACGTCATTCCCTTTGGGAAAAACTTCGCATCTGGAATTTCCCCTCCTCACGCAATTTAGAAACTACTCATTCTTGCCATTAAACGTTTCGATTTATGTGTACAACGTTAGGGCTGCTCAGGGCACGTTATGATTTCAGTAATAATTATATTTCGAATTAAAACTTTTTGTTTTCGTTTGTGATTAGAATTTCCCCGTCATGAAGTTGGCCTTGCTTTTCTTTTCGCTGTTAGAGATGGGATTATGTAGCGATGCTAATATTTTCATCAACATTTTAAAAGCGGTATCAATCGGTGATTATTTTGGTTTTTTCGTTGTGCTGAACTCCGAAGAAGAAACAAGCGAAAAATTATTTTACGAAAATTTAGCCAGATCGTTTCGAACTCATTTCAAATATTCGATGGTAGCACAAATTCCGATAGAAAAGTATAAATCTTACCAGAGGATGAATATGAACAAGAGATGTCTGAAAATTTTAAATGGGAGATCCGAAATAACGAAGCAGAAATTTTTGAAAGTAAGTGCTGTAAAATATTGCGATTTTGAACAGTAGCGAAGAAATGGAGGTTCTGGCGCGCTTTCTCGGATTGACACGTGCCGAGCGGGTCAGTTTTTGCACTATTGTATGTATTATCGTAAATACTCTTTTACAATTAAAACTGACTAAAACGAATTCAGTTAAAACAGGTTTCGATTACCAGGTCTGCCGAAACTGGTTTTAGCTAAAATTTTCCTGTCGAAACTAGTTTTGACCAGTTTTTATAATATGCGGTACCTAAATATTTTTTTGTAGCTCTCTAAAGAATTGGATTTAGGAGACGGTGATAGATGGTTACTATTTCTGGATAATCCTATAGAACCTTATTTAAATTCTTTAACGTTGCCGTTTGACGTGGAGTTAATTACTGCGTCCGTTAATGATTCAAGTTTTGATTTGAAAGCTCCATACAAAGTTGCCAAAAATTATCCTTTAAGGACTCAGAACTTGGGACGCTGGACTGAAACTAAAGGACTCGACGTGGCTGGTATCGAATTAGATGTTAGCAAACGGGATATGGAAGGATTTAAATTAATCGCTGGAACGATTAATGTAAGTTCACGGGGTCACTCAATAAAGGGTCAGTTCGCGCTTAATTCCCGGACGGGACATTAAGCTCGGATCGCCTCACAAAAGGGACATAAATTCCTGGCCAACTATAATAGCCTAAAATGATTCAGGGTGTCTAATGCCAAATACTTTAGTGCGTTTATGATTTTGTATAACTTGTGCTTTACATTTTTTTTAGTATCCCCCTGTAACTTCAATAAAGCATTACAAAGATGGAACATTTAGCGTCCACGGGTACTTGACTCAAGTTTGGGCTGAAGTGAGCGAAAAATTGAACTTTACATACGAATACATTTTGCCGCCTGATCAGGGCGTCGGTTCTCAGACTTCCGATGGATCTTGGAATGGACTGATGGGAATGATGATAAGAAATGAAATTGATGTGATCGTTACGTCTTTGATAATGACCCAAAGCCGAATTGAAGCCGTTGATTTCAGTGTGCCAACAATGACATCAGGGTAAGGAACTGCAATGAGCACCTGCTAGTACATGTCACATCTGTACGTAATCAGTGGGGGTACGCACTCGTTACCTTGACGACCTATAGCGCATATTGCTGTATCACTTTCGCGACATCTGCACTCTAGTGACCAATACCCTGGTCGCTGGAGTGATCATGCGCTGATCACGGCCCGAGTAAGTGATCAGGGCGTGACCTTGGCCTGGTCAAATTTTGGAGTGTTACGGCTGTCACAACCGGGCTGTGGCCGCCGCAGGGTATGGCCGCTTTCGTATTTGTGATCCGGGAACACAAATAAGATCCAGGGTCACTGATCCTTTATATTTAGTGAAGTACGATATTATAGATGCTTGCAAAGCCATATGTTCATTTGAATTTATCAGTTTTCAGGTATTTTTCCTTCAAACTGGAAACCAAATAGAATGGGGAAGCTATCTTCGCCCGTTCACAATTGAATCGTGGTTGGCCATTCTCTGTTGGTTTTTTGCGCTAACATTACTGCTTTCTCTTATTTATTCTATATGTTGTTCTTTCAACATGGAGCTCCGTCTTTTCAAAGGAGAATACACCATTTTGGGATGTTTATTTATAGTTTTTAGAGCCTTCACCAATCAAGGTAATACAGCAGGAGTAGGATTCAGTGAGTACCAGAATGGATGTTAGGCTCGTATATATATTTGAGACAAGTTGTAACTTGCTGCAAAATTTCCGGGATTAGCCAGAGGAGCTCTGTAGATGCTTAAAATTTCGAATTTTTGCTCTTATTAGACAAAGCAGCTACTTTTCCCGGTATTCACTGAAGCTGTTACGCTTATAAAATACTTATTTGAAAAATTCTCAACCCTTAACCCTTTTCAATTTCAGGGAACAACAGAGTTCCACAGTCTCTAACATGCAGAATCGTTATTTATTTATCATATTTTTTCATGGGTATGGTTTTCCCGCTTTATTCGGGAGCTTTAATTTCGTACCTTGCAGTGCAAGGTCCGATCGTGCCTTTCCATTCGTTGGAAGACATGTTAAAGACTGGAACACACAAAATAATGCCAGCTCAGAAGACAGCGGATTACAATTTTTTTTCGGTAAATATGAATAATTTAAAACATACACAATTCTTATATACGGAATTTCAAAATATCTCAATTAATTTTTTTAAAGCTTTCTACGGAACCTCTATTACAAAACGTCTTCAAAAAATTAATAGAACCCTTAAAGGAGTCTACACTTCCTCGGAATCCTAAAGAAGGGATAGAAATGGTTTGCAAAATTAAAAACGTCGCATATTTCGGATGCGAATTAAGTGCGAGAATGTTCGCCGATGAATATTTTTTGAAAAACGGTTGCAAATTTATGACCTTCGAAGATCCTGTCAGCTTTATTTATAAAGGAATTGTGTTTCCAAAAAATAGCCCTTATTCATTAGGAATAAATTCTGCGTATGTAAAAAATTTTTTTGGTAAATCAGTCTGGAGAGCAGTTTTTAAGTCGTTCGTTCTTTTGTTTAGATTGAAGAGGATGATACTCAAGGGTTTAGTGCGTAGATACGAAAATGAGGTTTGGTCGCAAAAAACTGAAATAAAAAATCATAGCATCGATCCAATCAAAATTCGCCATGTTGTTCAAATTTACTGCGTTTTTTTAGGAGGGGTAGTTCTGTCTGTTTTTATTTTCATATTTGAAACATTTCATTGTAAGAGATAATAAATATGTATTAAAAAAACTTGTAATGTGAAAGTTTTTTCCATAGGGACCAATGTATTCTTACAGAATCATGTTGACCGAGTATGTTCGCAGAGCACTACTTTTGTAGTGAATTTTCGCCCCTAGAACGCTAGAAAGCTCGGTGAATCTTATCTAGGAGCTTCACCGAATTCATTGCGTTGGATGAAGATGTTCGTCCGCATCATGTCGCCACCTAACGTTTTGGGGAAAATTTTTAAGGACGATTCTTAACTTTGGGGAAATTTTCTAGGAAGTTTTTAGTATTAAGAAATACTTTTTTTTGAATGTGAGAAAAAATTGTTAGGATTTGGAAATTCTGTACAAAAAATTCTAGAATCCAGATTCCGAAATCTGTGAAGAAAATTTCTATTTTTGAAAAAAGTTTTAGGGAGAACTTGCAACTTTGGGACTATTTAAGGGAAATTTTTTGATTCTAGCCTTTGAATGTTCTTTAAATAAATTTCCAGGTCTATATTCTAAATCGAAGATTTTTAAAGTTTTGAGCTTTTACTTTAAAAGAGATAAAGTTTCTTTTCTGGTTGGAAGAATTATTCTATCTTTATATATCTTTTAAATTTTCGATTTTCTGTATTTAAGGCATCGTAATTAGGACGGTGCCTTACCTTTAATTAGTAAGCCATAGCTGAAAGGAAGAAGGTGATGATAATAAGATATCCAAAAAATAATTTATAAATAAAATTTAATTTTTGAGAGGAACATTAAAAATTATTCGATTGTACATATCAAGTGCCCATTTCGGTTGCTCAATAGGGACCATGTGTCCCGCATTCCTTACCAGAATCTCTGTAAATTTCCCTACAGTTTTAGAATATCCAGCTAGCTCTTCCTCAACAAACCAGAAATCCCTTTCCGCTTTTTTGTAGTCCTCTGCACCTTTCCATTCCAATTTCTACAAAAAATTAAAATCAACTGTAGTTTTCAACTATCGGTATCTACTTTGCGGATTGCAAATAACGTGCTCACCTGCACATAATTCACCGTTAATCGGTAAGGTACCACAATATCTAACTGCCCATTATACAATACTACCCTGTAATCGTTGTTCAACAATTCTTCCACCCAAGGTTTCACTGATTTCATAAAATCATCAAATAAACTTAAGAAAACAGTCATAGAGATTGAATCATAAGTCGTGTTACCAACATGAAGAGCGTTTTTCACCTAAAAATATTTATAATTTAACGGAAAAAGGCTTAATTTAGTAAAGTATAATGCGACTTACCTCATCTTTTGCAAGAAATGTGCGAATAATTTCCTGTATAGGACTTTCGATTGGATTTAAGAAATTATAGAAGTTAGTGTAATTAGCAGTTTCTCCAAAGTATAACATCAGCTCTGTTCTTAATATCGTAGCTAGTGTGTAATTTCCTTCCTCGATTGCTACAGCGATGTCTGCTTCGATCGAACGCATCGTTTCCTTTGCATTATCGTCAATCAATCCGAGCTGGTAAAAGTAGTCCGAAAAAAGCAGTTGATTAATTGGATCGGTCCAGCCGTTTCCAATGGCTACACCTTGGAAATTAATACCGCTTTTGTTTTCGCTGTTGTGAATTGCATGGCCTAGGGCTGGTACATATTTCCCTGCGTATGACTCTCCAGTTATATAAAATGGAAGTGGCTTCAGCTCCGGAAATAATTGGAAGAATTGTACAAGAACGTTCAAGAGAGCTTGGCCCACCTGGTCTTGATCTGTGAGGTAGCAGGAGTTCTCGGTAAAACTAAAACCTGTGCCAACTGGATTGTCGATGTAAATTACTGAACTGTTTTTATGCCAAGAATATTCGTTCAGCCGCAACTCCCCCTCCAGTGTTAGCTGCATCGGCCCATTTTCACCTAATAACCCTAGGAAAGACGATGCACCCGGGCCGCCTTGAAGCCAAACAGATACAGGATCGTTCAACCAGTCGTTTTGAGACGGGAAGAACCAAAAAAATATATGAGAACCGCATGACTTGTCAACTGTTAAATACCCTGAATAACTTGTGATATTTGGCGTTATTCCAGTAACTAAGGCCAAATTCCTGGCTTCTTCTATGTCTCCGTTTTCGATGTATGGTGTCAGCAGTAACGGTCCATCGGCGGTTACGTGAGGATTACTGGCGTCTTCTATGTCCCCATTTTCGACGTATGGTGTCAGCAATATCGGCCCATCGGCTGTTATGTATAAATTCTTAGCTCGTATATTCGAATGAGGAATTACAAAAGCTGAAACGCTTCCGATTAAAAACAAATATTTCCACATCTTGCTGTTGTCACTTTACATCTGATAATTGGCAATAGGTAGATGTTCTGTTTATATAAGAATCGTATTATCAGATTTTTAGATATTTGATTATTATCTTAAATCTGTTAATTATTTTTGTCATACTCTCTCGTTTCCAAGTAAAATTATTTAATACTAATTGTAATATTTATTTTTAAAGTGAATTATCATTACGAATAATCGGTGCCCTGAAACATTATAATGATAGTTTAATTAAATCCATGGATGGATTGTTCTGTCCCTCGTCTTTCATTCCTCTAAATTTGGGGAAAGTAAAGTCGGGAAACTCTGACAAACATCAGCCTGTAGCCAGCTTGGAAGCTCCAGGAGCGCAAAGTTCTCTCTCTAACTGACCTTTTTTAACCTGAAAAATAGCTAGGGTCATGTAGGGGGTTTGTAAATGTTGGGTGATTGTGAAAACAAAAATTTTCAAATGACCCCTTAGACGTCTTTTAGGACTCATGAAACGTGTTTATCTAAGCTTAATTCGTTTTTGTAGGGTGATTGTTAAAGGCGAAAAATCTTAAAAAAATTTGTTTATTTTTTAAGTTCACAAATGTTTTTTCGCCTGTTCACTATCACCCCACAAAACAAAATAGGCTACTTGACCCTAAGTAAAATTTCGTTTTCACTATTTTTTGCTCAAGGCAAGAGATTTTTCTAAAGAAATCCCCAAAGTCGAAAATTTTCTTTCAAGAACTCCCAAAGCCTGACAATTTTTTTCTTAGATAAAAAAAATTCTAAAAGTTACAATAATTCTTGTGACCAGAAAAGGAGATTTCGTTTATTTTAAACTAAAAGCTATTTACATAATTGTAAATCTCAATTTGGGGAATTAATTTTTTTCGAAAATTAGTCTTATTGTATGTTTTCAATGCTGTACTTTTCGAATATGACCATATTTTTTCGATAAAATCTTCAGGAAGAGGAGAAATCGACTTTATTCACGAACGGGGCAACAAGCCTGCCCGGTTCACGAATTGGGCAATTTCTCTGCCCAGTTGGCAATTTCATAATCGGGGTGTAACATATATATTCCGACAAAAACGAATTTTCCACATGCGTATTTATATGGTGGAATCACACTTTTCAGACGGACACACTTACCTACCTTTACCTTAATTTAATTTAATTACTTACAAAATTAAGTAATTTAATTCAAAGACGTGGAAGTATTTACCTCGTAATATAAATGTGAAGCTTGGTCCCGCTTTTTCTTTATTCTTTATTTCTTATAGAAAAGCTGGAAAACTAGCTTGCGGAATTTGAAAAAAAATTTTAGGGCGCCAATTCCTTGTTGGGATGTTGGGATGTTGGGACAAAACATTTTGTTTTGTTCAATAAGCATTTTTTTCCGTAAGCATTTAATCTTGAAAAACCTTGCATTGCTAGAAAATTTTAAATGATTTAATCCATGCAATAATTAATTAAGAACCCTTTTTTCTCTTTAGAAAGTAAAATAATAACAAATATTTACACAAAACACCTTTCGATAAAAAACCATAATTAAAGGTTAAAAAATCGTATTTGCTTAAACGCGTCGTTTTCACTTCTCAACCGACGATTCTTGCTAAATTATTTTTTAATGCACAACGGTTCCCATCACCATACGCCGTCAAGGATGTATGTAATACACTGTATATTAGAAAACGGAGGAAATAATTTCGTAAATGGATTTATTTTTAAATAAATTAATGCATTTTCATTTATTGAAAATTAGCCAAATTTTTTAACCAAGGCCGAAAATGATATTTCAAAATTAAAACCACTATATTAAAATGATATTTCAAAATTCGACGAATTGCAACTGTAGGCGAAGCCGAGGGTTGAAGCTTGGTCCCGTTTTTTCTTTATTCTTTATTTCTTATAGGAAAGCTGGAAAACTAGCTTGCGGAATTCGAAAAAATAATTTTAGGGCGCCAATTCCTTGTTGGGATGTTGGGACAAGCAGTTGGGGCAAAATGTGGACCCAACATGTTGTCCCAACATCCCAACATGTTTACCCAACATCCCAATAGTGAATTTGAGCCCTTAGGAATTTTTCTTGTTCTTGAGAATCTATCTAAGGAAAGTTATTAGTTTTTAAAGTTTCAACCTTCTAAAATGCAAATTCAAAAGTTGATTAGCTCTTGTAAAAACTTTTCAGCAACTCCATTTTAATGAAAAATTTTCCTGCAATATCTTCCAACTCAGCAAAACTGTAACTCTGCAACTTCTTTAGCTGGAAATATTTTTTCTCCAGGAGAGTTTTGGGAATTTTTTTTGGAAAGTTTCTAGGCTCAGGAAGATAATTCCTAGTTTTGGGGAATTTTTGATGAAAATTTCTGGAAACTTGCTAGGTAAATTTCTGATCTTGGAACATTACCAGAAAAAAAAATTCTGGCTTTAGAAAATTTATAAAAAAAAATTTTTTTAGCTTTTAAAAAACTTTAAGAAAAAGTTTCAAATGACCCTAGAGACGTGTTATAGGTCTCCTGAAACGTGTTTATCTGAGTCTAATTATTTTTTGTGGGTGATTGTGAACAGACCAAAAAACATTTTTGAACTTAGAAAATAAACAATTTTTTTAAAAGTTTTTTTGCCTTTCACAATCACCCCACGAAAACGAATTAAGCTTGGTCATTTGAAAATTTTTGTTTTCTCAATCACCCAAAATTTGCAGACCCTTTACTTGACCCTAAGTGAATATTTCTTTTAAAAAGTTTTTAGTCTTAAAAAAAGTCAAGAAAAAAAATTGAGGATAGAAACGGTGGAAGTCTAGGAGGGGGAGAGGGGATTTAGGTTGCCCATTTAAAGGATTTTTCCAGTGCCTTTAACACTCATTTCGGGCCTGGTAATATGCTATTTATTTTTACAAAAAATTAACCTTTAACATTATGCAAATCTTTTTGGTCCGTTATCAAAAATAAGAAAAGTATGAGATCAAACAAAAAATATTACGCGCATAGAGTGTGATAAGGCCCACTCAAGTAATCATCGTAATAGATAAATGATCTTTTTTATCTAATAATAATAGATAATAATCTAAGATCATTGTCCTCGGCCAGATAAGTTTCTTTTTTAATTTTGTACATCATCGATTGAAAGGGATTCTTCGATTCAAGCACCCTGAAAAAAAAAATGTATTAGGTCGCGACCTTAGAAACAAAAGCTTCCAAATGCACGACTTCGAAATTTTACAGGACAGCCATTTTTAAATTTCAACAACTGCCATTTCTCACCGAAACTGTTTTTTAATATTGCAGTTACACAGAACTTTGGGCGAACTAATTAAGAATTTATTCCTTAAAATTCAGTTCCATCGAATCACTCTGTAAGAAGTTATTAAAAAAGTCCCTAAAATCGAACCAATTTAGGGACTTTTTTCAATTCAGAAACAATTGCTGAATTCCGTTGAGTGATTCGCAAACCGTGAGCATTGGACTACGTATGAAATAAGTCCTAAAAATCGATATCTCTAATTTTAAAAACGACACGATATGACATAATCGATTACGTCAACAAACCGGCTACGTCAACAAAGCGTTTTCGTCATGAGCTGATTTGCGGGTTGCTCGTGGGAGCTATCGAAAAACTAATCGGATTTTTGAGAATATTTTCGGGGTAGAGGATTCCGAATATGGAATTATTTTTCCGATATTCAAATTCTTTATGTAGGTACAGCGGGTTTCGTGGATTTCGGATAAAAAAACTAACCGGATTTTTAAGATATTTTCGGGGTAGAGGATTCAGCGGGTTTCCTGGACCTCGGATTAAAAAACTAACCGGATTTTTGAAGATGTTTTCGGGGTTTTCGGGACTCCGAATATATAAATATTTTTCCGAATTTCTTGTTCCTTATGTCCGTACGGCGTGTTTCATAGATCTGCGATCGAAAAATCAACCGCATTTTTGAAAATATTTTTGAAGTAAAAAATCGAAATTAATTTTCAAATATTCGTATTCTCTAAGTTATCAAATTAGCTGTCGATAAATTATTAAATAATTTTTTCAATTCTACTTTGAGAAAAGATTTCAATTCCTCTTTCATATCATCAGATAAAAAACTGCGAAAAAAAAAATTCAGTCAGGAATTGCGTACGCACCCCCATTAACCCATCATCATTCACCTTCTTTTTTGTGGGCGAGGTTATTATTTTTGGTATAAAGTCTCGGAATAAGGATCAAAATTTCATACCAATAACTTGTACAGAATGTTAGGAAACCGGTAAATAGCATGATGTTGGAAAATGTCATTTACCGAAGAAAGATGTGATAATTGACATTTTTGGATATTTACCGGTAAATCATGAAATTTTTACCGAGGTTGGAAATGTTGCCGCTTGCATCATGATATTTGCTGAAAATAATCAATTATTTGACGAATATGACTTTGAAAATTGATACCATTATTGCTGGTTTTAGTCATAAAACAAAGCTTTAAAAATTATTTATTCCAAACCCCCAGCGGATCGTCTTTCTTCTTCTTGGTCCAACGTCGTGACCGACGTGTGGTGGCTTTTTATGGGGGGGGAGGACGGTATGAACGTCGTTCATTATACGACGGACCGTAGTTCGCCAGGTCCCTCGATTATTAGCCTCCCGCGCAGCAGCAACGAAAGTCGAATTCGTCAATTTCGCAATAACGTCGGTCCATCGGGTAGGAGAGCGTCCTCGTTTCCTTTTACCCTCTGGCCTTCCCTGGACAACTAGTTTTTCCATGTTGTCATGTCGGGAGATGTGACCGAAGAATTTTAGAATTCGCCCATACGTCATGGATGATAATCTTTGAGCCGGGTTAATTTCCAACGCCGGGGAGGCGTTTGTTCTCCTGGCTGTCCAGGGGATTCTTAGCATTCTGCGCCAAACCCACATTTCGAAGGCATCGATTCGTTTTCTGTCATTGGAACGGATGACCCAGGTCTCAGAGGCGTAGAAAAAAATTGGGAAAACCAAGGCGTTGACAAGGCTAACTTTAGTAGCCCTTGTGATGTTCCGATTCTTCCAGATGTTCGTGCTATTTCAATACGTCGTCGGATTTCAAATTCGCAATACCCGGTATTATGGAGCATCGACCCCAGATAGACGAACTTATCCACAACATCGAAAGCACCTTCGATTTCTTTTACTAAATCCTAAAACCCTAAATCCTTCAAACTTATAATTTCAATTTTCTTGGTCTATTTTTTTCCTTGTATCTTTGGCTTTTTACCATATTTTTGATTGATCAATCTCCTCATTAAAAATACGTAATCGCCTTTGGATTAAGCAGATTTCTCTAATTTCTTCTGCTACTTCAATATACTACATTTTGGTAAATGTGACTGCAACTTCCCAGTTTTTCAATTTGATTATTGTCGTCACGCAAAATTATAGGACAATAATAAAATATTCCAAAATAATTTATAAAAACTATTTAATTTATTATAGGAGCATTAAAAATAAATCGATTGAACAAATCAAATGCCACTTTCGGTTGATCCGTGGGAACCAAGTGTCCTGCATTCCTTACCAAAACCTCTGTGAAATTCCCTACAGTTTTAGAATATCCAGCTAGATTTCCCTCGACGAACCAGAAATCTCTCTCTGCGTTTTTGTAATCTTCTGCTCCCTTCCATTCCAGTTTCTGTGAACAAAATCGGTAAATCAGCATAGCGATATTTCGTTGTATGGTATTATTATGCTTACTTTCACCATATTTACGGTTAATGGGTAGGGCAGTACGACATCAATCTGCCCGTCGTACAAAATTACCCTATAGTCATTATCTAACAATTCTTCCAACCATGGTTTCACTGATCTCATAAAATCGTCGAAAAGATAAACGAATACAACATTGTTGAGCACCCCGTAAGATATGTTACCAACATGGATGGAGTTTCTTATCTTAAAAAAAAAAAATGTTAATTAAACGAAAAAAGCTTTAATTAGGAGAAGTATAAATGACTTACCTCTTCCTTATTAAGAAATGTGTTAATAGCTTCCTCAACAGGTGCCAGTATGTCCGTTGCGTTTAAGTAATTATAATAGTAAGAATAATTTGTAGCTATTTTAAAATATGACATTAATTCTATCCTATACACCATAGCCAATGTGTAATTCCCTTCCTCGATTGCTGCAGTTACATTTACTTCTAACGAATGCATTCTCTCCTTTCCATGTTGATCGAGTAATCCTACCTGGTATAAATAATCTGAATAATCCATCTGGTTAATTGGATCGGTCCATCCATTTCCGATTGCGACGCCTTTAAAATTAATGCCGCTTTTGTTCTCGCTGTTGTGAATTGCATGGCCTAGGGCTGGTATATATTTCCCTGCGTACGACTCTCCAGTTATGTAAAACGGATTTGATTTCAATTCCGGAAATAATTGGAAGAATTGTACAAGAACGTTCAAGAGAGCCTGTGACACCTCGTTTTGATTTGTGTTGTAGCAGAAATTCTCTGTAAAACTAAACCCAGTACCAACTGGATTATCGATGTAGATTACTGAACTATTTCGATTCCAAGAATATTCGTTAATTTGTAATTCCTCGTCCAATGTTAAATGCAGAGGACCGTTTTCATATAATACTCCTAGGAGAGACGATCCTCCCGGTCCACCTTCTAACCAAACAGTTACAGGATCGTTTAACCAGTCGTTTTGAGACGGGAAGAACCAAAAAAACATATGAGAACCGCATGACTTATCAACTGTAAAATACCCTGAATAACTTGTGATGTCGGGCGTTAATCCAGTAACCAGGGCCAAATTCCTGGCTTCTTCTATGTCCCCATTTTCGATGTATGGTGTCAGCATCAGCGGTCCATCAGCTGTTATGTGAGAAAACTTAACACGTGAATTTGATTGAGGAATTACAGAAGCCGAAACGCTTCCGATTAAAAATAAATATTTCCACATTTTGCTATTGTTACTCAACAACTGATAACTGACAATAGGTAGATGTGCTATTTATATGAAAATGCTGTTATCCGATTTTTAGATAATTGTTTATTATCTTAAATCGGATAATTATTTTTATCGTATTCATTCGTTTCCAAGTAAAATTTTTTATTTGGAACTGTAATGTTCTTTCTTAGAATGAATAATAATCATCACCAATAATAGTGAGGTCCCTTAGCATCAAAGCTTTGCTAAATACTTTGTTAATTAGCAACTGGCGATTAAAAAAGTAGCATGGGAAAGATTAAGATTAATTATTAATTATCCCAGTCATGGTTCCACGTCCTGTTGAATTTTTTAAAAAATTTCTGCCAAAATGAACTTATCGGTACAGTAAAAAGAGAAATATTCTATAGGTCTGGAGTTTTTAAAATAATAAGCAAAAATGCTGAATTTCAAATTCTAGGCGGAAATTAGCCGTTAGATAAAATGTTGAAAAGAAATTCAACTAAAATTCTCCAATAAAAAATTTTGGATTTAATCTTTGTGAGTCGAAAATTAAGAGTTAAAATTGTGCGAGAAATTTTGGATCCGAAAGTTTCGGATAAAAAATTAGAGCTTTTATTTTAAATCTTAAATGTTTAATCTTAATCCCAAATATAATTTTTTTTTTTTTTTTTTTTTTTTTTTTTTTTAATTTTAAAAAACAATTTTTTTTTCTTAAATCAGTCTGGGTGCCTGTTCACCTAAACTGTAAATTTTTGAAAAACTTTCTAAAGTTGGGACTGTTTCTAACAACGTTTGTTAAGAGATTTCTAAAAAAAATTTTCTAGCCTTGGAAGAACTTTAAAGCAAAACTTAAGTCCAAGAGCTAATCTTTTGAGGAAAAAAATTAGCACTTGCGCATCTTCTTCTTACGGTGCCATACCTGTGTCCAGGCGTAGGCGACCATCAATGAGACTTTTATATTCGTCTCTATCGGGGGCAATCCTGAAGAGCTCCTCGACACTTAAGCCGGTCCAAGCTCTTAAATTACGCAACCACGATAAGTTCTTCCGGCCTATTCTCCTTTTTCCTTCGATATGCCCCTGAATGATCGTCTTCAGAAGCTCATATTTAGGTCCTCTCAGAAAATGACCGAAGTATTCCAACTTCCGTCGTTTTGCGATTTGCAAAACTTCTCTCACCCTACGCAATCTTCGCAAAACCCCGTCGTTGGTTACCCGATCGACCCATGAAATTCGAAGGATTCTACGGTAGCACCACATCTCAAAAGCTTCAAGTCGATTCATCATGGAAACTTTGAGAGTCCAGGTCTCGCATCCATAAAAAAGAGTTGACCAAACGTAGCACCGGAGAACCTTAAGACGTACGGATAATTTTAAAGACCGACAACATAACACATTCCTCGTACGCATAAATGCCGACCTGGCAATTTCAATTCGAGCTCGGATTTCCTCGTCGGGGTCCGCTGTCTCATTCAGCCAAGAGCCTAAATACTTGTGATGGGTTACGCGGTCTATGTCCTTTCCTCGATTCTCAAATTTACCGCACCTACATCATTTTTGCTTACGACCATGAACTTCGTTTTCTCGATGTTTATGGTTAACCCATACCTGGCACACGCCTCATCAACAGCATCAACCAACGCCTGTAGATCTTCGATACTTTCCGCTAGAAGATCCGAATCGTCAGCATAACGAACATCGCTGATCGTTTCGCCTCCGATACGGACTCCTTCTTTGCAATTCTCAAGAGCCTCAAGAAAAACCACTTCTGAATAAACATTGAAAAGTGGTGGTGAAAGCACACACCTTGTCGAACGCCGCGTTTGATGGGTACGCGGTGGTTTCCCCGCAACCGTCGACCCTAACTACTGCCGACTGATCCCAGTAAAGATTTTCAGAAGCCTTATATCTCGATCATCTAACCCTATCCGATGCATTGCTTCGATCAGCTGAGTATGTTGTACCCGATCAAAAGCTTTCTCAAAATCGATGAAGCATATAAAAACCGGTTTTTGGAATTCCTTGCATCTCTGCAGTAAGACGTTCATGCGGAACAACGCTTCTCTAGTTCCTAAACCACCATGGAAACCGAATTGCGATTTACTCATTATACTTTCGCAGCGAGCATGAATTCGAGCCTGAATAACCCGCAGTAGGATTTTCAAGGAATGGCTCATCAAGCTAATAAGGCGAAAATGAGAGCACCTCGTCGGCTTACTTTTCTTAGGTAGTGGGATAAACGTTGATTGGGTCCATTCAGAGGGGATTTCACCAGTCTCATAGATACGATTAATTGCGCATGTTTCAATAAAATTTCAACTTTGTGCAATTTTTTAAAGGAAATTTTTAACGCAAAATTTTTTTGGTAAATCATTCTGGAGAGCAGTTTTTAAGTCGTTCGTTCTTTTGTTTAGATTGAAGAGGATGATACTCAAGGGTTTAGTGCGTAGATACGAAAATGAGGTTTGGTCGCAAAAAACTGAAATAAAAAATCATAGCATCGATCCAATCAAAATTCGGCATGTTGTTCAAATTTACTGCGTTTTTTTAGGAGGGGTACTTTTGTCTGTTTTTATTTTCATATTTGAAACATTTCATTGTAAGAGATAATAAATACGTATTAAAAAAAATTGTAATGTGAAATTTTTTTCCATAGGGCGCAATTTTTTTCAACAGAATCATGTTGACCGAGTATGTTCGCAGAGCATAACTTTTGTAGTGAATTTTCGCCCCAAACATGTTTATACAGTACTTCCTATTTTTCACTAAACGAAATTCTGCAGTATCTTGTAAGCATAATGAAAACAAGTTCTAACTTGTTTCATTACGTTTATACGCTTTTCACGTAAGGCTCAATTCTTTCCTTGAGTTCCTACGACTTTACATCAATCAAGTGTTCCATAACTTAATTATGTTAAATTAAAAAGAAGTCGATTAAAGTTGACAATAAATATTGCATTTAGAACTACTCCCATAAATTGATATCGTTTTTATTATCCCACATGGAATTGAAAAAGAAGTATAATGCACTTTCGGCATAACTGTAATTTGTCATGAAGCTAACGGTTTCTTTTTTTATTTTGCTTAAATTCTTTTCGTATTCAAACTCCGACTTAAACACCAAAATTAAAATAATTCAAGCCATTTCACAGGTTCATCATTTCGGATATTACATAATTATATGTTCGGAGGGAAAATCGGATCAATTATTGCATGAAAAGCTATCAAAAAAATTGCACTTTCAAATTGGATTTTCGACCCTTATACTCGTACCCGTTGATGAGGTGGATGCATATAAGGAAAGAGTAAAAGCTGCCACTGAATCGAGAAGGTCTAACATCGAAATGAAATGCTTGGTGGTGTATGATGGTCAGGATGAAACCAGTCGACGAAAGTTTTCGGCTGTGAGTATTAACAATCATGATTTGGGATTTATTAACATTAATGCTGATGCTGATGCTGAAGCTGATGTTAGTACTGCTTCACTTTAGCTAACTAGTATTCACCCATATTATGCTCTATATTTGTTCCAGCTTTCGAAAAAAAGTAATACAGGGGGTAAAGACGTGTGGCTGTTATTTCTGGATGCAACTGTACCTTTCGAGGAATATTTAAATTCAGTCGATGTTCAATTTAATTCTCAATTAATATTAGCAATCATTAAGAATTCTACACTAACTAATTTCAAAGCCCCGTATAGAGTTGCTAAAAAATTTCCAGTACGAATAACGGATGTGGGATATTGGACCGAGGCCGATGGACTGAAACTTCCAATAGTAGACGTGGCTTTACTTAGAAAAGATTTTGAAGGGCTTCAACTAAGAGCAGGAACATGGAATGTAAATTTTTACTTTTACTCATTTATTTTTTACTGTAAGCTCATTTAATTTTTTTGGGTCTAGTATCCACCTTTCACAATAGTAACGCTTGACAAAAATGGAGAAATTATAGTCAACGGATACCTAGTCGACATATGGAAAGAACTGAGTGAAAGATTAAATTTTACCTATAAATATTATTTATCGAAAGATAATGCCTCAGGATCTGTAAGTCCAGATGGAACTTGGAATGGATTAATCGGAATGTTGTTAAGGGATGAAATCGACGTGGCCGCTATACAATTGTCATTCACCGCAGACAGGATTGGTTTTGTTGATTTCAGTGTTCCGATCATTAGCACTGGGTAAAATTATGCATTTCTGTACCTTGAGCCAAAATGTTGCATTTGAATAATCCAAATCTCAGCTTGATCGAATCATTTCCATTTTCTAAGTGTGGTACAACTTTTCTTAATGTTAATTTTTATTTATTTTTCTTTTAGAAATAAGATATTTTATAACGACATAGGCAACGAGTTGCATTGGGGTAATTTTTTCCGCCCCTTTCGTATGGAAGTTTGGTTGGTTATCCTTGTATCGTTTGTGGTGATTACAATTTGTCTGTTTTTGTTTCATTCAATCGGATGCTCTTACAACATTGAGAATTATGTACTTAAGCAAGAATATACGATTTTAGGATGCCTTATAATAGTATTCAGGGCTTTTACAAACCAAGGTTAGTGTTCGAACGTAATTGACTCTAACTATGTCCACAACATCTAGAGAGAGTAGATGGAAGAAAGGCGACACTTCCCTCCATTTTTGGGGTCTTTTAGGCAAAAGACCCCAAGAGGGATTCGGACACCTAAAAATGTTCTGAAGATACACTCATGTCCCTGTAGGCACCATCTGCAAGACAAGAGTTTTGAAAGATATCTTTGTCTTGCAGATGGTGCCTACAAGGACATTAGTGTATCTTCAGAACATTTTTAGATATCTAGAACCCCCGAATCCCTCTCGTGCTACTTGGGTTCGTTCTTTCTGAACGGCCTCCTTCTTTCACTGATGTCTTCAATTGCAAACCGTATAAATTATTTTTGAAATCAGGGAGTGACATGATACCGGAGTCGTCACCTAGTCGCATTGTTTTCTATTCAGCTTACCTCACGATGGCCGTCATTTTGCCGTCATACTCAGCCGCTTTAATATCTTATCTTACTATTCAAACGCCTTACAAACCTTTTGATTCTTTCGAAACGCTTTTGGAAGAAGGAAAACACATGCTAGCCGTTTCTATAGACACGGCTGATTACGATTACTTTTCGGTATATTTATTTCCTTTATAGTAATAGTTCCGTACAGTTTCAGATATTTTATTTTTATTTTATATTTTTCAGCGATCCACTTCGCCTTTGTTAAAAACTATATTTCGTCAACTAATCAGGCCGTTAGAATTGTCGGGCCAGTTACCTGGTGATCCAAAAGCGGGGATCGAATTGGTTTGCGATAATAAAAATTTAGCTTTTTTCGGAAATTACCTTAGCGGTGTTCTGTTTTCTGAAAAGCTTTTTCTGAAGAAGGGTTGCAGAATCGTTTCGATCGAAAATGCTTTGGTGAACGTTGACGAGTGCTTAGGTTTCCAAAAGGGGAGCCCGTATGCTGTGGCGATTAATTTGGAGTAAGACATGAGAGATAAAAAGATCGTTTAATTTTATCACTTGAAAATGATGAATGTAATTAAAGTAATTATCATTATTTTTTGAAGATTGCAAAAGATGTTTTTCGGAGGTTTGCTTCATCGCTGGGAAAAACAAGTATACTTAATGAAAAAGGAGAATCACGGTTCCGCTTTTGAAAGAATCACATTTCGACATGTTGTACAAATACATTGCTTGCTGATAGCCGGGTGTTTGTTATCCGTTGCATTGTTTATGATAGAGATTTTCAGAAACCGGAAAAACAAATATTCAGTTGCTGAAAAAGATCTTACGGATGTTACCGAGGAAAAAAAGGATGTGAAATCACATGCCGCAAAATGAAAAATACTGTATCTTTAGTAATATATAAAGTATAACAATAAAGTCTGAAAAATTGTATACTATTTCATTTATACGCCAAATACAAGTTTTAACTTGAATTAAAAATACAAGAATAACAACCAAGTTTCAACTTGTCGCAAGAAAATGTGAAACCGGAAATCGAAATAAAAGTTTTTCGGCCGCATAGTTTTTTGTAATTATTTTCCAGCCGCACATACATTTTAGACAAGTTGAAACTTGCACTAAAATTTCTAGAATCTGCCAAAGGAGTTTGTTAGGCATCTACAGTAAAATTTGGATTTTCTTACCGAAAATGGAGTATTTAGACAAAACAGCTATTCCTTTCAATATTCAGTAGAACTTATTTATGTTTTTTTTAAACTGGCTATTAAATTGTTTACATGTCTCTTTTATGCATGACACGCCTTATATTTTAATTACAATTCTGCAGAAATTTTTTAGCTAGATCTCAAAAGATACCGCTCCTGTCATAAAATTCCGTGAAAGATATATTTGATTGATTATAAGGGCTGAAATAACTCTGAATTTCAATCAATCCCAACTTCCACTAATGTTTCATGCAAAAGAATCATCATGATCAAATCCCGATAAAAATAATATTAATATTAATATTGTAATTCACACTGGGATAATGTATAGTATTTTTGTTTCTATTTTGGTTTTTGTTTTCATAATGTCAAGGGATTTGGGTTATCTCCGCAGTTAAAAATGAGACGGAAGTTTTTCTTTGTTATGCTTCTGAGATTTGTTGTTTGTCACGATGACGATTCTAAAACATTGTTCAAAATCGTGAAAGCCATTTCAGAGTTTCATTATTTTAGTTTTTACGTTATCGTCAATACAAATGAGCACTTGACTGACGGTCACTTATATGAGCAATTAACAAAAAGTGAGCATTTAGGATTTCCTATGGTAGTTCAGGTGCCAATATCAAACTATACGCATTATGAGAAGAATGTGGACGATACCAGAAGGACGAGGTGCCTTAAAATTGTCAATGGGAAGCATAAAAGAGATCGAGATGTTTTTGCAAGAGTAAGATTTAAAAAAAATATAGTTAAGGGTCCGTCCAGGTCCGTAGCCAGTTTGAGAAGCAAAGGAGGGCGTAAGATATCCTAAGGGGACTCCTAATGACCCCTTATAACATGGAAATGGGGGCTGAGCCACCCTTTGCTTCCCCCCCGGCTACGGGCCTGGTTCCGTCAAATATTATGCAAACCTCCTTTTTAGCCCTTTGCCATGGAGATATACTCTTTTGAACCGTTGCAGCTCTAAAACGGTTCAGGCAGCGGTTCAAAAGAGTATATCTCCATTGTGATGGACAAAGCTCAGTTGACCTGCTTAGTACAAACTTGAATGTCCTTCCTCTTCTTGATTATTTAATTATTTTTAGCTTACCCACGAAGTAAATATTGGAGACGGTGATGCGTGGCTGCTTTATGTTGACGATCACGTGACCTTGAAAGATTACCTGGAATCGTTAGTACTGCCATTTAACGTTCAATTTATTGTCGCCTACATAAACCATTCCAAACGGGTCAAGTTCTTTGCTCCGTACAGAGTTTCCAAAAATTTTCCGTTACGAATGCCGGTCATTGGTCATTGGTCTGAAACATACGGTCTCAACTTACCGATCATCGCTGTTGCGTTGACCAGAAGAAATTTGGAAGGATTTAAATTTAGGACAGGGACTTTACATGTAAGTGTAGAAAAAAAAACATAAGGAAAGGAAGAGGATCCCAAATTTTTATAGTATCCACCAGGCTCCGATGTCAAATTCGACGACAAAGGCCAATTCACAGTCAGCGGTTATTTCCCAGATATTTGGAGGGAATTAGGTGATCGATTAAATTTTACTTTTGGATACAGTTTATCGGTAGATGGATCTACTGGAGCACTGCTTCCTGATAAAACTTGGAGCGGATTGGTGGGGATGCTGATAAGGGATGAAATCGATGTGGCCGTGTCGGAGTTTACAATAACTGAAGCTCGAAGTCACGTTGTTGATTTCTGTATTCCAATGATGACGACTCCGTGAGTGTAGAATTTTGGAAATATCGTCTTTTTTTTTTTTACTAAATTATTTCTGTTTTAGACTTCAAGTATTTTTCGCTCAGTCTGGAGATCGCATAGAATGGGGAAGCCTTTTAAGGCCTTTTAGAAATGAAACGTGGTTGGCCATTTTGGCATGGTTCGTAGTGGCTGCCATTGTCTTATCCCTTTTTTACGCTCTTGGATGTCGATATGATTTCGAAAATTTTGTGTATAAACAAGAATATACTATCTCGGGATCGTTTTTTATTGTCTTCAGGGCACTGACTGCTCAAGGTTAGCAGAAATAAACAATTTTAATGTCTCAACAAATGTAAAATGGTGAGAATGAAGACTTTTAGTGGGAACTAAAACACCTAGGGGGCTGTCGGGTAGTGGTGTTAAATATACCGTATATATATACCCATCAGGTAAACATAGATGCAGGTATATGTATACGAATTGATCACGTGATTAAAATCACTTCTGTCGGCTCATGTTCTTGTAAAATGCCAGCCGACAGCACCATAGCGGATTTAATTTGCGGTAAATGTCCATACCACGCCCAGCTTAATTTCACGCCTTAGTTTTCTTTTGGTTCCGTCGCGCCTTTTTAATTTTCATTGCATGACACTAAATGGACATTCTTTTTTTGTGTCAGGCAGCGATGTGATTCCGGAATCGTCACCGTGCCGAATCATTTTTTCATCTGCTTATCTAATGATGGGTATTATTTTGCCGTCATACTCAGCTGCTTTAATATCGTATCTAACAGTTCACACCCCTATCGTGCCTTTTACTTCTTTGGAAACGATGCTGCAAGCTGGAACGCATAAACTGTTGGCAGCTAAACGAACTGCTGAGTATTCCTATTTCTCGGTAAGTTTTATTTGATCTGAAATGGTCTGGAACAGTTTTGTACATGCTGGTAATGTTACTAGGCAGATGATCGCAAGTTAGCGCAAACCCCAAAAGCTCTGTCAATTGAAATCGACTCTGCTGTAGGCACTTACTATCTTATTACCCCAGATAGCATTTTAATCCAATGGACATCCTGTGGATTGTCCTTTAGATATCCACAGGATATTCAAATCCATGGGATATCCATATAACGTCCAAAGGACGCTTTTTGGATCTGTGCGGACACGGGCCAGTAGCCAGAACGAAGAGCCGGGGTTGGGGCAGTAGGGCAGTTGGTTTTGTTGAGGTGGGCAATAGGCCTTCATTCCCTATACCTGTCATGTTTAGCCCATTTACTCTAGGGGGCAACAAGTCACCCCCAGGTGGGCGTTGCCCACCATTCCCCCCCCACGTGCTGACATAAGTAAACCCAATAGACGTCAATAAATATACTCATGACGTCCTGAAGACGTCCTCGAGACTCGATATTGATCCCGAATCTGGGATTCTGGCTGATTTTGAGCCCCCCCCTTCTTATCGTAGAAAATTAGTAGATTAAAAAGATCAAATAACAAGTTACATGTCGGCCTGTTTTAATAATCATCTTAAAATACAAATTGACTTACTCCAGTCTTACACACTGAGCTTTCATCTTTTTTTGTTTTTTTTGTTTTATCACTTTCAAGGATGCCAATGCACCATTTCTGAAAGAAGTCTTCGAAAAATTGGTAAAGCCAATTAAGGAATCTGAGTTGCCTTCTCATACAGCAGATGGGATGGACCTGATCTGTTCAAAAAGCACGATGGCTTATTTTGGTTTATTCTTAAGTGGGAAAAGTTTTATAGACCAACTTTCACTCGAAAGGGGTTGCAAAATTATGTATATGGAGACGCCCGTTAGTACCGCGGATGCTACCATCGCTTTCCGCGAAAAAAGCCCTTATGGCCTGATTCTTAAATCTGAGTAAGTAATAATTTAATTACAAAATGAAAAAAAAAAATAAATCAAACTGACCTTTTTGCTAATTTTAGAGTGAAAAGGATGAAATATGATGGGGTACTACGACGAATAGAAAAGCTCTCTTGGCCATCAACTAAAAATTCAAATAGCTTAAAATTCGAGGCCATCAAAATCCAGCACGTGATACAAATTCACTTGGTGCTTTTGAGTGGGTATCTTTTTGCGACTTTTTTTTTCTTGTTAGAGACATTTATGTCAAAAAGGAGAAGGAGTAGGGGTTATAAGAAAAGGCCAAGAATAATCCAAGCTTTTCCAATTTATCAACGTTTTGGTTTTTATAATGAATAGATGTATGTTGTGAAAGAAATAAAAAATATTTCACGTATAGTCTTTGTTTTGATCGTTTATAAGGGTTCTAACTACAGATATTTGGGCTTCAATTTGGGTCTATAAAGGAACCCCGAATTTCCCAAACCCCAATCGGCTGTCAAGTTGGGATATCCCGACATCGCAGAAAAACGATAACGCGTTTTCCGAACCCCGAAATTAAAAATCGCAGAATTGGTTTTCGGATTTTCATAAATTTCTGGGTTTTTGAATTCGGCGATATTATAATTCAGAACTTTTAAAATCGACGATATTAACAATTCGGGGTTTTTCAAATCGGCAATTTTAAATTTTGGGGGTTTTATATAGATTGGATATAGATTAGGTTAAATATAGATTAAATATAGATCAATTCTGAAATTTTAAAATATTGTAAATTAAGCAATTTTAAAGTATTCGATATAAGTCTGGAATTTTCACACCGCGGAATTTAAAAATCCCGTAATATGAAGTTGGGGAACTTAACAAACCCGAATTTTAATATCGCCGATTTTAAAACCCCTGAAATTTATAATCGCCGATTTTAAAAACCCCGAAATTTGAAATGGCCGGTTTTAAAAACTCCGAATTATAATATCGCCGAATTTAAAAACCCAGAATTATAATATCGCCGAATTTCAAAACCCCGAATTATAATATCGCCGGTTTTAAAATCCCCGAATTATAATATTGCCGAATTTAAAAACTTTGAAATTTAAAATCGCCGGTTTTAAAAACCCCGAATTATAATATCGCCGAATTTAAAAACCCCGAATTATAATATCGCCGAATTTAAAAACCCCGAATTATAATATCGCCGAATTTAAAAACCCCGAATTATAATATCGCCGAATTTAAAAACCCCGAATTATAATATCGCCGAATTAAAAAACCCCGAATTTAAAAACCCAGAAATATGAAATTGCCGAAAGAAAAAACGGGGTACAGAAAACCGCGATATCGTTTTTCTGCGATGTCGCATTTTATAAAACCCGAAACCCGATTCGGGGTTTGGAAAATTCGGGGTTCCATGTTCATTTCGTTCAGAAAAATTCCATTTTTCTGAAAGCAAATAAACATATTCGCATTGCATAGTATCTCAGGGAAAAAGATGACATCAAAGTCAACCGCTACAAGATTATACGGTGATCTCGTAGTTGTCAACGTCATTTTGACGTCATCTTTTTTGCTTGGGTATCATGCTCCATAGATTTAAACAGAAAAAAAAAGAAATTGTAATTACAAAATTTTCCCGAAACTTTCCAGTCTTTTTAGCTTTTTTTTTCCTTGTACCATTTGGTTGAATGTTTTTTAAATTAACCAACAAATTATGATGGATTTTATTGTAATTCGAATTGATCATATGAACCCTTTTTTGTTTGAGTTTGTTTACCGTATAGAAGGTAACTGATTTAAATGATTTGATTGAAAATCATTAGGTCATTTAGATATCCAATACAGTAAACATTATTTTCCCTAAAAGTAATCGATGATGATGATGAACTTTTAATAAATGGAAATCGACGCTAATGTTGGACATTAAATTGGGGGGAATTTTTAGAAATGAAGTTAAAAGTTGAAAGTCTGGCATTCTTTCCGAAATATTCGTTTGCTTAAAAACAAAAAAAGGGTTGTAATTAAACGTGCCGTTGTTTTTAGTGATCGATTTCTTTAGTTTCATGCAAAATCTGATCGTAAATCCCTTTTTTTTAATTTGACTCGTACATATGACTATTTTATTATTTCAAATTACGTTTCAATTCCAGTTGGGATTTTTAGTTGACTGAAAAAATAAATAAATAAGGGATAGAATGAAATTGGTGTTATTGTTAATTATTTCGCTGAAAACCGTGGGTTGTAATGACGAATTTAATCTGATATTTGACATCATTCGGACCATCGCGAAGGATCATTACTTTAACTATTACATGTTGTTGTTTTCGGAAAAAGAAGCGGACAAATCGTTTTACGATCGGTTGGCAGTGTTAACGAAAAAAGGTTTCGGGTACTCCATCATCGTTCAGCTGTCGATAGATGAATACGGGCGATACATCAACAGGTCGGATTTTGGTAACCGTATGAGGTGTTTGAAAATTTTGAATGGAAGGAACGAAAAAGTCCGGGAAGATTTTTTAGAGGTATGAATAGTTTTTTTGTGCTCAATTCACAGTGGATTTCCTTAAGCTTTTGGACAGATATGTCTCACAATGTTAGAGGAATAATTACCACGTGGTGTTAATTTTTTAAATTCATTTATTCTGAATCGAGCTGAGCCAACCCTCAGGGGTGGCATATTCCAGGCGATTAAGCAAGGGCGAGAACCTCCTCATCAACGGAGACCTTTCTAGCTAGACCGTCATAAAACCATTAGAATTTTTAGACTTTAATTTCTGACCATTTTTTAAAATTTTTGCGTTAGCTTTCAGCCAAGTACAATTTAGGAGGTAACGACGTTTGGCTTTTATTTATGAACGATCGAGAGACTATGGAAGAATATACCGCCAAATTAGTGCTGCCTTTTAATGTTCAGTTCATAGTAGCGTTGATAAATAATTTGGAATGGATCGAGTTCAAAGCTCCGTATAGAGTTGGGCAAAATTTTCCTTTACGAATTCAAAACCTTGGGAATTGGACGAAACAAGATGGGCTGTACCTACCAACTGTTGGTGTAGCGCGAACCAGACGAGATTTTGAAGGAGTGCATTTTAGGGCGGGAACTTTACATGTAAGTATCAGAAGAATCTCATTTCCGACATTTTCAACATCCTTAGGCATTATGATAAGGATCCTGGATCCTAGCCTCATCATACTATACTTTTCCCCCAATTCTTGTGCAATTCTTGCACTCCCATCTGAAGTATCAACTAGTGCAAGTGTTACTCCTCCAGGAGTTTTAGTTAAGAATGGGCTTTACTATTACCGGAAGTAATGGCTGTTTTGCCTAATACTCGATTTATGGTAAAAAAAAAAAAAAAAAAAAAAAAAATTATAGGTACCTGGCGAGCTGCTTGGTGTCCTCGAATTTTTAGTCCAAGTTTCAACTTGTCTAAATTTTGTATGCAGCCGCGTAAAATAATTTCAACAAAATTTGTGGCTCAAAAACCTTTGATTTTGTTTTTCTAATTCGTATTTACTTGAAGCAAGTTAAACCACGTTGAAACTTGTTCTATAATCAGGCTGGGATATGGGGGCAGTTCCCTACGTAGGACTAAGTCTTTGGGGTCACTGTCCTAATATTACTAAATTTAAACAATGATACGATTAAAAAATTTTAAGGCATTTTTTTTGCTCGTTTTTGATCAAAAATTCGAATTTTTTGATGAAAATATAATTTTTTTTCCTGGCACGAAAAAAAAAATTAAAATTTTTGATTAAAAAAAGGTCAAAAGTTGAAAAAAAATTAGTCAGTCAAAATTAGTCACGCATGACTCCTCCATAAGAGCGTAAAAAAGTCTAAATTTATCCGACTTGTCCGGAATAACGAAGTTCTTCGTTAAAAAAAAGTTAAACAAAATTTCAAGAAATTTTAAAGTCCTTGCATTAAGTTTCTTGTAAAAGTTAAGTTTCTTGAAAATTTATAAGAAATTTTCAAAGTTCTTGCTTTTCGTTCATATGTCGTCTAATTTTAAATGAAATTTTAACTTTAAATTTCTTGTAAATTTTTTAGAAAATTTCTGGTAAATGTTACTTAAAAAAAACCAGCGAAAATTTAAAAAAAAAGTTAAATAAAATTTACGAGAAATTTTTAAAGTCCTTTCTTTTGTTTGCGTCGTCTAATAATTAAAAAATAGTTTGTTGGAAAATAATTTAATAATTAAAAAATAGTCAAAATATTAATAATAAAATAATAACTAAAAAATAGTCAAAATATTATTTAAAATTTTCAAAGTTAAAATTTTAATATTAAGATAATTAAATATTGATTTTTGGTGCGAACAGACAGACACCGGACAGACAGATTTCCCCAGAACCGAGCCCTATGACGTAGTCCTACGCCGAAAATACAAAAACAAGTCAAAGGACTCCGTTGGATATCTAAACTTTGGATTTACCCCCCTCGAGTTCGTATGAGACAAAACAGACACTCCTTCCGCTATTCACCGAAGGCTACCCAAGCGAAATACTTTATAAAAAATTTATTAGTTACCGCTCAGGACAACTAACGCCTTCGGCGGAAAGGCTTTGTGACTAAGCTTCTAACAGATTTCGAAGTTTTCAATTTTAATTTTCTTTTTAGAACCCTCCCGTTACTACAGTCATCTACGGAAAAAGGAAAGGGGATTTTAAAGTCGTAGGATTTTTCATAGACGTGTTCCACGAACTCAGCGAAAGATTAAATTTCACTTATAAATATTCATTGTCCGTGGATAATGGAACCGGAACGATGAATCCAGACAAAACGTGGAACGGATTAATAGGAATGCTGTTGAGGGATGAAATTGATATAGCGGTGTCGGAATTTACAATAACGGAACTGAGAACACATTATATCGATTTCAGCATGCCGATAATGACAACAGGGCAAGCATATATGCAGTATACATTTAAATTACTTTTTCCAAAGTTATATCACCCGCGAAATATTTTAACGCTTTAATTCCTTTTTTCAGGATGAACATTTTTTTTACTCAAGCCGGCGACAGTTTGGAATTGGGAAGTCTTTTTCGGCCGTTTTCCGCTGAAACTTGGTTAGTTTTAATGGCTTGGATTATTGTGGCAACCATAGCGATGTTTGCTTTTTACACGATAGGATGTCGCCACGACATGGAAAACTTTGTGTACAAACAAGAATTTTCAGTTTCCGGATCGTTTTTTATTGTTTTTAGAGCTTTTACCAGTCAAGGCGAGTAGCTTTGTTCATATAAAAAATGACAGTTTTGTAATTACTGGGTGTCTTGGAAGAAAATTCGATATGTCTTTCTCAATAATTTAGCAGTCCGTCATTCTTATTTATTTTAGGTAATAATTTAGTACCGGAATCAGTTCCTTGCAGGATTGTTTTTTCCATTTCTTATTTATTGACCAGCATTCTTTTACCGTCATATTCTGCCGCTTTAATTTCTTATTTAACTGTAAGAAACCCGGTTCGACCTTTTAATTCACTAGAAGAGCTGTTAGATCTGGGTACTTATAAACTATCAGCAGCAAAGCGGACGGCTGAATATGTTTATTTTTCAGTAAGTAAAAATAATAAGAAAGTAATTTTTTTTAAATATTCCGAAGATAATTTTTGTTCCTTCTTCCTCTTTCATGCTCTCTGCTATGACCTTTTTTTTTTTTTTTTTTTTTTTTTTTTTCAAAATATAAATTTTTTTGCTAAATTTTTCAGGACGCCACAGAACCATTACTTAAAAAAACTTTTAATAAATTAATGAAACCTTTAAAAGACTCCGATTTACCCATTAACACCGCCGAAGGAGTCGAATTTGTTTGTAAGAAGAAAAATTACGCTTATTACGGGCCGTTCTTGAGTGGGAAAAGCACTGCTGACGAACTAATACTAGAAAAAGGATGTAAAATCATGGTGTTGGAAAATCCGATGGGCTACGTCGATATGACTTACGGATTTCAAAAAAACAGCCCATTTTCCCAAATTATTAACTTAGAGTAAGTCCGGCGTATAATTTATTATTAGGTTAGAAAATTCCGTGCGCCGGAGATCTATTGACGTATCTCCATCGTAAATATTATTGAAGATAGTCTGTTCGGTTTCCTACCATTTTTTTCTAATCCATTTTCCCTAAAAAAATAAATAAATAAATAAATAAATTTCTAATCCGATTTTCCTAAAAAAATAAATTCCTAATCCATTTTTCCTAAAAAAAAAAAAAAAAATGTATATACATACATTTTTTTTTTTTTTTATATGTATATATTCCTAATCCAATTTTCCTAAAAAAATAAATTCCTAGTCCATTTTTTCAAAAAAAAAAAAAAAAAAAAAATAGAAAAATATAAATAAATTCCTGATCCATTTTTGTAAAAATTTTTGCTCCTAAAATTGTTTTCCTAACTATTTTTTTTTCTAATTTTTAATTTTCCAAAAATTTTTTCATTTCTAAAAGTAGGAAAAATGTTCATTTTAGGAAATTTTATTTTACGAATCAAAAAATTATAGGAAAATCGAAAATTAGGAAAAAAATGGTTAAGAAAAATATTTTAGGAACCGAAATTTTTAGGAATAACGAATTAGGAATTTATTTTTTTTTTAGGAAAAATGGTCGGGAACGAGTCTGTTTTGACTCTTTACGCCAACATGACCGGGTTGTGACGTGCTATTAAAAAACAATCAAAACTTACTATCTCCAATCGTATTTATGATGGCATTCAACCTGCCGCGCACAGAATTGTAAGACAACAATTTTCCTATCATTTGTTTCATTGAAATTTTATTTTTAGGGTGCAAAAAATGATTTACGAAGGTCTTCTCGATAGGATCCGATTTCAAACTTGGCCATCTGAAAAGATCAATATCGGCGAAATAAATTTTGAAGCTATTGAGGTCATGCAGGTGATTATGATTCACTGCGTGCTCTTGATGGGATACCTTTTAGCTTTTTCATTTTTATTATTCGAAACGGTTTTCGTCAAGAAAAAAACCCAAAAGAAGCGACTTAGAATAATTCAAGCTTTTCCAATTTATAAGCATCTCGAATTAATGTAAAAATTAAAAATTAAATTTTTTGTAAAGTGCTTAATGATTTACTCTGTCCTTTCGAATATTTCGAAAACAGAAACTGAATTATTTGCATATCTTGCTGACAGTGTTACATCACAAACACGCAATGTGTCCGTATCTTAAACATCCGAATGAACTTATCACAATACCCCAGACCACACATGTCAGCAAATCCTTTTTAGAAACTAATAAATTATTAACGGACGATAATTTTACATTTTGGTATTTATATCATGTAATTGTTGTGAACCTTAATGTCGTTTCGGAAATAAAAGTTTTATTGACACAAAAAACTTGTCAATATGGAAGTTTTGTGTTTAGAACGAAAACATCCGCAAAGAAAACATTAAACGCGCAAAGAAAACAAACAAAGAAAAATATCAAGCTCGGGATTTCGTCACGTCGTTGATAATTAATTATTTAAGACAAGGGGGTAGTGCCCATGGCGTAAGTTTTTATATACGAGAAATGTTGATTTTATTCGTTTTATACGTTGTCAAATTGATCGGTGTAAAATTATTTCGTAAACTTACAAATTACATCGTGAAAGACGTTTTTATGCTGTAGTCTTTACACATTTTTAGTGGGAAAGGAATTGCGGTCAAAGTGAGTGGGATGCGGGGCAGTGCTAATATTTGTTTTTGTAATTGATTATTTTTTAAGAAGAGCATATTTTAAGTAAAGAATTTAAATCCTGCTTTGAAGTCAAGTGTCGTGTCTCCACCGTAAACATAATTGGAGATAATCTATTTTGGTATTTTTTTCAAAAATAATGTGACCACACAATCTTTACACCAACATCAGAGGGTAACCGTGTAGTTACATGATGTTTCAAAATAATCAAAGTAGACTGGGCCTGTCTGCAATCATATTTATGATGGAGATACGTCATTTGACTTCCGGCGCACTGGAATGGGCTTTTCAAAAATTTTAAGGCCATTGCGGCACCTCAAAATGTCCGTTAAAAAATCTGAAAAAAATTAGGGTTAATAATATTATAAAGGGGTCGTCCATAAAACACGTGAGCACGTTAGGGGGGGAGGGGTTTTACACATTTAACGTGAGCATTTATCTCATGTAATAAACGTGCCAAAATGAAAATAATTTAATTTTCTTACACTATGTAACCTAACTCACTTTAAAAAAAAATTTGAATTATACCGGCGCATTTGCTCTAAGTTTAAAAAAAAAACTGTTTTTTGCTAAATTTAAGTTTCGAAAAATTTCAGATTTTTAAATGTTTATAATTAATTTTTTTAAAAAAATTTAAGGGGGGGATCCTGAAATGCTAACCTTTGATAATAAGGGGGGGAGGGGGTCGAAAATGGCCAAAATAATGCTCACGTGTTTTATGGACTACCTCAAAAAGGCATCAATTCTCATATCAGACGTTTTCAAATTCAGAAATTCGTATTTTTCAACCCGCCCTATTATAGGTCGTGTCTTCACATCCGATCGCAACAGTGAAATGTCACCGTTCGCTATTGTCAATGGTCACCAAAGTACCGGAAACTGAATCAACGAAAGTCCGTAAAAGAAATTTGAATTTGAATTCATCACTGCCTTCTATAATTTTTAAAAAGTTTTGCTGCAACAATAAAAACAAAAAAAAAGTTCTTTTTGTGTTGAGAAATCCATTACCTATTGTAATTGTTACAAGAAATATATTTTGTATTTTTTAAAATCCCAAATTTGTTTATAGTGCTTCTAAAATATGGCAGCTCATTACAGCAACAAGGAAACTTTCCAAGTGATAGTGGTATGGTTGATTCAGTTTCCGGTACTTTGGTGACCATTGACAATAGCGAACGGTGACATTTCACTATTGCGATCGGATGTGAAGACACGGCCATACATGGAAGATCTTGTCTTGCTTAAATACTCAAAAATTAGTTCTTTTTTACCATCGTAAGCGCTACTTGTACGCGAGACGCTTTTTGATTGGTCGTTGGCATTTGTAAACAACAATGGCGGCACACTGCCATAGTCCCAACTTAAACGATTAGACATGTTGCGCCTCTGAAGATCGTAACGCCATCAATGGCTTGTTTTGTAACTAAAATGTGCGTAGCTACGCGGGGCATGAATGGCATGGGAAGTTTCCGGAACCGGACTTGTCTACACGGCTTTGCTTCATAGGAGCCCTTTCAAACATTAATAGAAGGTCGTGACACACCACGTTGACCTGACCACTATATACAGTAGGGTGGCCCTTAAGTATAGGGTTAAAAATTTTTTTAATATTTTTTACCGTGCCACCCCCCCATTTTGTTCGAATATGTAATAGGTTTTTCCTGTAAAAATTTCAGGTCCATCGGTCAACGTTTAGGGGTCGCGCAAGAGCCCCAAAGTTTTCGAATTTTCCAAAATTTGACAATAAACGCCCCTTTTCAGCCAAACTATTGATGATACGTAAATTTCGTATTTACCTTTCTTGTTCCTTATTAAATTCTCTAAACATTTGTAATTTGAAGTTCTTTGATATTATTAACCGTTAAAAAGTTATAAGGAAAAAATGATAATTTTGAAGTATGCAACCTGCATTACATCGTAACTTAAAATTTCCAGTAAGAGGTGTTTATATTGCACATAAGTTATTCCAATGATACATGAGGTTAAAATTACATGTTATTCTGGAAATATTGACAGCCAAATTTGAAAAAAGGCCAAATTTTGCCATAATTTGGCCAAATTATAATAAATACAACATTTTTTTGACATTACTAATATCTCCGTTTAAAGTTACAAAGGAAAAAAAATGATTTTTAAAGAAAACTTTTTTCTAAAACATTTTTTGTTACTTTCGGGAATTGTTCGCGATAATCTTTTACTATTTTTAAAATAAATTGTTTTTGATCTTCATCTTTTGTCAATATTGTGTTATACTCGGAAATGAGTTTGACTCCACGTTCGGCCGAATCGTTCACTACACTTAATTTTTCAAAAAACGTTTTCGCGGCTGAAAAATTTGCATCTTTTTCCCAAATTTTGGGATTCTGATTTAAAAATGTAGGTTTTAAATTAATTCTTTTGAAAAGATTTAAGGATTCCGGAGAAACAAAATAATCCAACTCCTTCTCCATGTATTCAGGTACTTGGTTTTGGTACAAGGTAACTTTTTTAATTGTAACGCCTATATTTTCATCCTCTTCTCCACTTGTAATATTTTTCGCCATTCTTTCTTTTATATCGTACGGCACAGTTGAATCAAACAAGCCTAGTGCAGCTAGTTCCGGATTAAGGTACCATAAATGCCCTAGAAATTTTTTTAAGCCTGCTACACCTGCTTTTTTGTTAACAGTTAAAGAAAAATTATATAAGTCTTTTAAAAATTTCAAATCTTGGTAGGGAGCCTCTGTTGCAAATGGAACACGGAACCAGGCTTTTACGTACAACTTAACTAAAAAGATGCAAACTATTCTGATGCCATTTAATTCCCCTTTAGTCAGTTTAAAGTGTTCACGGAACAAAAAAATTTTTAATGAGTAGATTGCTTTGGCCATCCATCTCGCATGATGGATAGGGCCAGGAGGTGAAAATTTAACATCTTCCTCTTTTACTTCCCCGAGAAAAATTAAAGTCAACTGTAACAACTCTTTGTAATCATCCCTGGCAAATTTTTTTTCAAGGCTTCGTTTCAAAAATATCACTAAATTGTCCTTAACGTCTTCAATTGCCTTTTCTACTTCTGCATCGCGGATCCCAGTTTTAATATTTTTTGACTTAATTTCATCCCATGCCTCTTTAAAACGTTTAAATATAGGAGTATCTGGTCCTGATGTTGGCCCCAACAGCCCTTCAAATATTCCCTTCAAAACTAATTCGTAAACATGATGCCTACAAGCTAACAATAAACAGTCCCTTTCCAAAAGTTGTTCTAAATGTACACATGCTCCTGACAGATGCCCTGTATTACTTGATGTTGTATCACAGCAAAAAGCTTGGACCTTTTCTGCTACATTCCAATTGGTTAATTCTGTATGCACAATTTTCGCCTGCTCAAAACCTGACGATGAAGGAATTGCTGGAACACCAAGAAGTTGTTCTTCCCCATTATGAGTCACAAGAATTGCAATCCTGTCAATTTTTTCGTTGCCGGTTATTCCAGGTAGGAGTTTTCCATCCCAGTGTACAATTAGAAAATCAGCATCGGGAAATTTGAAATTTTTCGAAAGTTGTTCCCCTTTTTCTCTCCTAAATTCTCCACGATAATTTTGAAGGGAAGTTCGGTTTAAAATGAGATCGCTAATGTCCACTCCGTAACATTCCCCAAATCCTTCAGCTGCAGCAATTAGAATGCGGGTGGCATCTCTGTCAGTAACTTTAGCACAATCTAGAGCTGCTGCTAATTTCGGGGTAAAAAACGATCGAGTTCCTCTTGAGGTCGAACGCAAAGGACAGACATTTTCTGGATTAGTGATTTCGGTCGAAATATTTGCCTCTGCTTCCATTTTGCTACCACCAGTATTGACATCTCTTTTACGGTGATTAATTTCTAAGGTTGCAGTTCTTTCTACGGAAAAATAGTAAAATTATACCATTTAATTTTTACAAGATTAAACCACTAATTCTTTTCGATTTCATAATGAGTCCAATTAACAGCTTACCCAGATTTTTTATCTCAGCTTCGGATCTTTCTCTCCTTTTTCTTTCTAAGCTCTCACGTTCTTCTCGTCTTTTTTCAACTCCAGTAAGACTCCTATCAATACCTAGCATAATTCCAACTCTTCCTTTTTTCCGTTGCGAGATTAAAAACAATTTGTCTTCTTCATTTTTGATCATACTTAAAGCATCATTATTAGGGTGGCCGTTAATTTTGAACTTTTTGTTTTTGATTGTGCCACCCCCCCATTTTGTTCGAATATATAATAGGTTTTTCCTGTAAAAATTTTAGGTCCATCGGTCAACGTTTAGGGGTCGCGCAAGAGCCCCAAAGTTTTCGAATTTTCCAAAATTTGACAATAAACGCCCCTTTTCAGCCAAACTATTGATAATACGAAAATTTCGTATTTACCTTTCTTGTTCCTTATTAAATTCTCTAAACATTTGTAATTTGAAGTTCTTTGATATTATTAACCGTTAAAAAGTTATAAGGAAAAAATGATAATTTTGAAGTATGCAACCTGCATTACATCGTAACTTAAAATTTCCAGTAAGAGGTGTTTATATTGCACATAAGTTATTCTAATTATACATGAGGTTAAAATTACATATTATTCTGGAGATATTGACAGCCAAATTTGAAACAAGGCCAAATTTTGCCATGATTTGGCCAAATTTTTATCAATATTTCCCACTGAAAGTGCGTGAACTAATATTTTTTCTAGATGCCATTCAGCTTATAAGGGGAGTTTTGTTCTCATTTGTTCCAGTTTAAGATTTTTTTTTTTTTGTTAATGAAAACAGCGGCAAACCCTTTTTACTTGAGGTCAATACACTTGCTATTGTAGGTGAAGAATAGCAAATTGATTTATTTTTTTGGAAAAAGTTTAACCGTCCAAGTCTCACAATTATTTTTCTAATACCAAGAAATACATAGTAGATGATTGACAGTAGGCTGCAGTATTATAAATTTCTGCTTCTTTTTCTTTTAAATTTCGCCGCATTCTGGTACCATCACCGACTTTTTTCTTTAACTGGATCAGTTTTGAATTCTTCTTTACATATTTCTATTCTTCAACCTTCCCTTTCGACTGCCTTAAATCTTTCTCATTGCTTTGTCACTTTTTTCCATTCGGCGGCCTTTCTTGAACTTTTTATGAGGACCGGTGGAAGGAAATTTTACTTGTAACTTGAATCGTACAAATGGTGTATTCATTACCAAAACCTGAATCCTTTTCTGAAACCCCACCATTTTTTAAGAGTTTTTTTCTTGAAAACCTATTTGCAAGTTTTCAAGTTAGTATTTTAAAATGGATAAGTCCGTGTGTTCTGGTTCGCGAATTTTAAGAAAAGAAGATGAAATTTATTTGGTGGGTGGAATTGAGGAAAAAATTTTAGGTTCCAAGTTGCCGTCTAACAGACAAGTGTTGTCAGTGTTTCTTTTTAAAAAAAAGAGGTTAAATAAAACTCTTCAAGAAAGTGCAAACTTATTATTCGATGAAATTTCAGTTTTCTGGGGCAAAGCCAGAATCCCGATTAGGAGAAAGAGTCACTGCGTCGAAAAAATACTGAACCTGTACGGAACGTGGCTATCTTTTAAAAAAAGCATTTCTCGGCAGTCAGAAACAGAACAACAGAAACGAGAAAAATTTATTGAAGAACTGGACAATTTATTTGACATAGCGCATAATGAATACAGCGCTCCTAGCGGATAATGTTCCTCTTAGAAATTGATAATGTTGATCAGTTTGGGATATACGTTTTTACAGGTAAAAGAAAAGAGTAACTTGCTTAAACGTATTAATTACACCCAAAAAATGAACATGCCTCGTTCGCAAAACAAGCTATGTTGCTTAGCGGCAAAGCAACATGGCTCGACTCGTCACTGCGACAAAGCACTCACGAGTCTTGACACAAAACATTTTTACTGCTTAGCCCTAAGTTATGCAAAAATGCTTTGTCGCAAAGCATTTTTGCTTAGACCCAAAGTAGAGATCCTAAAAGAGATTAGCCATACCTGTAATTCCGGTTATTCGATATTTTTCTCCTGAAAATTATTGGTCCATTAAAAATTTTTTTGGAAAACTAAGAAGGTAAATATAAACAGTCAGGAACCATTTTGTAAACTTAAAAAAATTAATATTTCAGACAGAAATTTATTTTTCGGATTTATCGAAAAACCGGAAATGGCTGAATGGCTAATCTCTTTTAGGATCTCTAACCCAAAGCAGCATTTTTTTGAGTGTAAAGGTTCCAGCTTTAACCTTTAGCCTTTTAACAACTAGCCATTATTGGGTGGAAAATCCCCTCGAAAACATTTTTCTTTTTTCGTTTTATTATTCATGTCATGATTTACAATTTTCGTCTGCGTCTGTCTAAATGTAATTCAATAGCAAAAATAAGAACGGAAAGTATCATTCCGAATATTAATATGCAATAAATGAATAAAATATGTTTGACGTGAACAGACGTTTAATTATTATTGTTGTTTATTTGTTTCAAAGGTCAGGCTTGATCTCGGAGCTTTTTCAATATTCCAGCCGTTTCCATTTTTAATAATCTGCAAAAAATGAGAATCATTAATGAGCTCGGGTCTGCTCAAAAAGTAACATTCCATTTTTTTTTATACTCACTCCCAATCGAAGATTTTCGCATACGGTAAATCTTTTCTTCGAGGAATACTCAAGAAAACAAAATCCAGCCGTGTTTTCAAGTACAGAAGTTCGCAATTTAAATTATTGTTTGAGTATTCCTGAGCAGTTATTTTTGGGATATCGAAAACGATGAATAACGCATATTTTTTTCTTTCACAAATTACATCCATTTCTTGTTCTTTTGTAAAAATGATTTTGCTTTCGGGAGCTGTCTTCACTGCTTTTTCGAAGATTTCTTTCCTTAAAGAGTCTCTGGCTTCCTATGGAAAAAAAAAATAGGATTTTATAACCGACTCTTAAATATTTTAATTTTTGCTTTATTATTTACAAAAAAATAAGCGTAATCAGTAGATTCCCCGATCGCCACTAATTTATAAGATCCATCTTTGGGGAACGTGTCCAAGAAAGTGAACAGAACGGACACTGTCACTGACCACTACAAACAGCGCCCCTAGCGTGTAATATTCCTCATTATAATTAGTCACCAGGAAAACCAATTAACCCAACTGAATGATTCGCCACCGGAAAATTCGTCACGTTTTTTTCGTCACTAGGAAAATTCGTCACACATGTATAATTGGTCACACTTTTTTTTGTCACATATGACGATTCGTCATTAGTACGCAACTGGTCACAGCTACAAATTGGTCATAAGAACTTTAAATTTTTTTAATCCATTATTATTTTCCACAATAATATTGCAAATATAAAAAATAAAAGAATAAAGGGCTCAAAAATTAAATATGAATTCAAAATAAAAATATGATATAAATTCAAAAATTTCCGGCAATGTTATGTCTTAATAATCTTAGGCATTCCAAACCGAGGCCGTCATCCTTGTATGGTTCGAAATCGTCAACTATCCGGTAAATATATTTGTTAAGATCTTCGTATTTTTTTTTTTCCTTCGCAGGCAATTGACCGGCATGTAACTTCTCAATATCTTTTAAAATCTCTTCAGTTTCCATTCAATTAAATTTTATTTAAAAAAGAAAATTTACATTAGTTTTAAAATTTACAACCGGGAAAAAAAACAAAGCCAAACATTTGTAAATAAATAAATAAACAGCTGACATTTACTGTATATTTACAGTCGATTTAATTTTTTAAGAATTTTATAATCTTATGACCAGTTGTAAATAGTGACTAATTCTTTAGTGTGACCAAAATATGTTGTGACGAATTAGTAATATGTGACCAGTTGTAATTGTGACGAATGTGTAATGTGTGACCAATAACACCAGTGACGAATAATCTGTGACGAATCATCCGGTCACGAACTTTTCCACGAATTAAGAAAATGAACGACACTTTAGAAAAGAAAATTCCTGAATTAATGTCTACTTTATAAATCAGTATTTAAGTTGATAAATTTTGATTGGTACAACAAAACAGCTATCCATGTAGGCCTATATCAGTATAAAATTTTAATTAAAGAGCTTTTTAAAATGTCGATTAATTGTTCTTTTGTTCTATCCGATTCAGCTAAAAGCTTTTGCCTAGTGTAAGTTTTAAAATTTTTTCTATTGCGTTATTTTATTTTATTGCGTTTGATTCATCCTTGTTGGAATCATGTTTAAATTTTGTTACTTTTCTGTGATCATCTTATTACCTTTTCCGGCCGAAGAAAAGGATCGCTATCCGGTGAAATTAATTCAGCATTTCATATATCAAAGCAATATAGCTTGCGGTAACATCCTCGAAGTTAAAGATGCGCACTCAAGCGAAAAGGATGAGCTTTTCGATTATTTTAAAATTTTGGCGAAAGGTTTTTCGTTGTTTACGGTTTTAAAATTTGAAAATCGATTGAAAAATACTTGGAGGTGCCCGACCACTTTAAACGTTGTGATGGGATGGCATCAAGGAGTGCAAGAAAAACTGATAGAAGTAAGTACTGCACAAACTAATAAAAAAAAATATTTTAAATTAATCTACTAAAGTTTTTTTTTTTTTTTTTTTTTTTTTTTTCAGATTTCCAACGTCGAAAACATTTCAGGAGCAATCTGGCTAATTTTCTTACCCCCTAATACCACGTCTTATGAATACTTAAGCAGAATGAATATTCCGTTTAATGCGGAATTTTTTATAACTGCTCGAACGGAATCCGAGGAAATAATTTTGGAAAGATCGTACAAAGTCGATTTTACGTATCCATTGAGGGTTTCGAGATATGGAATTTGGCACAGAACTCTGAATATCATAACCGATTTTTCGGACGATTATGTTTATAACCAAAGGAACGATTTGGAAGGTTTCCCTATCAGAGTTTCGACAAAAGAGGTGAAGTTATTTGATTGTTTTTATTGCTTTTTATTCACGTTTGTGTAATAGTCGCTGACATTTTTTTTGGAATTGTTCTGCTTGTTTATTTGTGGAGCTAGCAGGTTTTCTTAACTCTCCAGCAAAATTCAGGCTTCCATTAATGTCAGTATCAATATTTCCTTTAAATGATTGAAATTTTTTTGCAGGATTACCCGATCAGCACTTTGACTGAATTAAAGGAAAATGAATTTGAAATTGGCGGTTATTTCGGCTTTGTGTTGAGCGAATTAGCAGACCAGCTGAATTTTAAAAAAACGTTTGTAAGACCGGAAAAAAATTCGACCGGTCACCAAATGCAAAGGGAACATGGAATGGTTTGATAGGAATGTTACAAAGGAACGAAATCGATTTATCAATCGCTCCCCAGGTTATCGATAAAAAATTGATACCCGTTGCCAGCTTTCTCAAGCCATTGCTCAGAACGAAGTAAGCATTAATCAGTAGGGTGGGTCGAAAATCAAAAATTTTGAAATTTCAAAATGCTTGATAGCGCAATCGCTGCGGCTTATCATTTGTAGAAATTTTTTCCTTTTCGAAATTTTTTTTTAAACGGCGTCTTGGGGGAGCGCAAGAGGGCCAGAGTTTTGGAAAATCCCATAAGGGATGAAAATTCGACTTTTGGATTTTTGTGAAAAAAGTACCTTTTCCTATCGGATTTTCAACGTAGATTTCGAAAATCAAATATGTTTCCGTCAAGCTTTTTCTGTCCTTGAGATGCAGGCCGCCTTAAAAATGTCAAAACTCAAAAATTCCAATATTTTTATCATATTTTTTACAATAACTCAAAAACAGACATAGCTAGACGCAAACCGCCTTAATTTTCGAAATATGCGTCAATAATCCGGCAGGAAATTCTACTTTTTTCACAAAAATCTAAAAGTCGAATTTTCATCCCTTATGAAGTTTTCCAAAACTTTGACCTCTTGCGCACTAGGGTGATAAAAAAAAAAGTGTTTCCGATTTTGGTCTTCACCAAAAAAATGGGTTCATTTTATGATAAAAACGCAAGAAAAATTTTGAAACATTTTTTTTTTCAACGATTTATGGGTGGCGCAGAGCAGAAAAAGGGCTTAAACCACAATTTTTTCCTTAGCATTTAATGAAACGAAAATTTCGGGCATTTTTCCGTAACTGAATATTACAAAAGTGGACTTTGTAGGCAGTTTTGACGATGTAGAAGACGAATTTCACCATCCCGATTTCCCCGACCAACGCCTGAGTCGCTGTTACGCTTTTTTAGCGCTTGAACCCGATTTTTCGGGATTAATTTTTATTTATGCCCAAATTTGGAGCCCCCAAAAAATTTTTTTTTCCTCTTGAAGTTGCCTATACTTATGGGGAAAAGCCTGAGGAAGACGAATTTCACTATTCCGATTTTTTCCGACCAACGCCTGAGTCGCCGTTAGCGCTTTTTTAGCGCTTAAACTCGATTTTTGGGGATTGATTTTTATTTATGTCCAAATTTGGAGCCTCCAGAATTTATTTTTTCCTCTTGAAGTTGCTTAAACTTATGGAAAAAAGCCTGAGGAAGACGAATTTCACTATCCCGATTTTCCCCGATCAACGCCTGAGCAGGGGTATAAGTAAAAATTTGGTTTTTAGGGTCGAAAATGGATTTTTTTGGCAAAAAATGGCGGCAGCTCTTCACCAATTTGATTTAGAGGTCATGCTCATTGACATTTTTTACTCGATACACTCTAATTAATAAGGATTTTTTGTGTTTCGAATCAATTCCCAAAATTCCCAAAGAAAAAAATTGTGGCTTAGGCCCTTTTTCTCCTCTGCGCCACCCCTAAATCGTTGAAAAAAAAAATGTTTCAAAATTTTTCTTGCATTTTTACCCTAAAATGAACCCATTTTTTTGGTGAAGAACAAAATCGGAAACACTTTTTTTTTTGCACCCTATTGCGCACCCTCAAGACGCCGTTTAAAAAAAATTTCGAAAAGGAAAATATTTTTGCAATAGATAAACCACAGCGATTGCGCTATCAGGCATTTTGAAAATCCCAAATTCTTGGTTTTCGACCCACCCTATTAATCAGAATCGTGGTTAAAATTTAATGTACAGCTTAAATTAATTTTTTTTTTTTTTTTTTTTTTTTTTTGCAGTTTTCAGATATTTTTTAAACATGACGGAAACTCAATAGATTGGTTGGTTATCTTCAAACCGTTCGATACCTACGTCTGGTTATTTATAATCCTGTGGATTTTGATTTCGTCATTAACAATGGATCGTTTCTATAATATCGAAATGAAATTGAACAACGAAAAAGGAAGTTGCAAAAAGAGTTCACCAAATTCAATGTGGTTTTTAATAATCTGGCAGCTATGTGCCAACAAGGGGTTGCAACTCCGGAATCCCATTCATGCCGAAATCTATTTTTCATGACATTTATATTATCAACCGTGTTGGTCGCAGCTTATTCCGCTGTTTTGATATCAAATTTAGCCAATTTCCAGCCTTCTAGACCTTTCAGTTCGTTGGAGACGTTCCCGAAAGATGGTTCTTATAAATTAGTGGCCATTGGGGAGTCGACTGACTATGCTTACTTTTCGGTAGGCAGTAAATAACAAAATTTCGACTTCAAAATAAAAGCCGTTATTATTACTACTTTTTTTATAGGAATCAAACGACACTTTACGAAAAGATATTTTTGAAAAAGCAGTCAAAACCGCTCCCGAAAGTCATTATATTTTTACCAAGGAACAAGGATTGGATGTCATTTGCAAAAGGAAAAAATACGCGCTTTTTATTGTTTTCGATATACCGAAAATAACCGCTCAAAAATATTCAGACGACGAAAATTTAAATTGTCAGATACTTTACTTGAAAACACCCTTGGACGTTGTTTTTTTGAGCATATTTAGAAGAAGAGGTTTGCCGTATGCTGAAATCATAAATCAGCTGTTAGTTCGAAAATAATATTTTGAGAATAATTCTAATTCACAGATAATCGCATTTTCCTTCGGTTTGCAGGTTGTTGAAAATGGAAATCCGGGGGATATTAAAAAAGCTCCGAAATCAAGCTTGGCCTTTGGAACAAATAAAAAAGAACAGTGGTTACACTCCTGTTAATGTTCAACATGTTTCGTTCATTTACTGCATATTATTATTCGGAATAATAATTTCCGCCCTTATTTTAGCGGCTGAATTATATTTTGATAGACGCAGACGAAAATTATAAATCATAAAGAATGTTTTTTTATGAAAGTTCTCCACTCCCTTAGTTAATTATTAATGTGATTATTTGTCATTTTGAAAAAATAAAATTGTTTTTATTTATAAGCGCTCCCTGTAATAGAGATAAGAGTCATTCATTCGTAATTTTGGAATAGCTGAATGAGTATTATTATTAGCTTCTGTGAGTGATTTTAAAATCATTTTGTTATGATGCTTATTTATAAAGTAACGGATTTTCGTAAAGGTTCTAGTTCAGTTCCTTTACATATCCGGCAGGTCAACCGGGCGGTAAAAATGTTTTTACAATAAAAAAAAGTTTAATTTTGATTCGGTATTTTACCCATAAAAATGAGATCGGATCGCACCGAAATTTGATAATTTTTTTCTAATGTTTCGAAATAAAAAAATAAGACGCCATTTTTCTTTTTGCTTTTGAAATAGTTCGCGGTTTCGCCTCTAGAGCGCTGTACTAGTCTCTTGGAAGTAAACATTTTTTTTTTTTTTTTTTTTTTTGCGAAAACTTTTAAATATTATTAAATATAAGGACTATTAACTGTTGTTCATGCATTTAATATGATGAAAATTTACCTCTGAACATACCAAAACGTTTTGGGTATGGTTTCGGTGCAGTTAGACCTCGTTTTCTTGTATAAAATACTGGATTAAAAAAAAAAAATTTAACATCCTAAGAAAAAGTGTGTTATAAAACTGAGTCATTAAAAACCTAAACTTCGTTATAAAATTTTATAAACCGCCAAAAAAGACATCTATTTGTAATTATCGTTATAAAATTTTATAACACATTATGTTCAGTTTTTTTCTAAGTTTTTTTTATTTTCTTCTAACGCTTTCCGAATTTTTCTATTTCTGTTTTTCTTTATTTTTGAGCCTTTGTCAAATTAAAAATACAAGAAATAAACCGAAAATTCGGAAAAATCTGGAAAATATTATAAGTCAAAATAATTGGCAACTTAAAAACCATATTGCTGCTATTTAAAATCAGTTGAAAAGTACTGTAGTGGATAAAGGCGGCTGGTAAGTCGACCACAAGGCTCAGGTTCTATTCCAAAAAATTGTAATTTTTTTTCCCTTTTTTTTTCTTATGAAAGGTGTTTAAAAAAGAGCCTATAAAGTTCCCATATGCTAAATTTAGTGCAATTCAAGCATAAAATTAATATATTGCTCAGTTAAAAATTTTAATTATAAAAATTTATAAATAGTTATAAAATTTTATAATCGGCCAAAACGTTATTAAAGTTATAAAATTTTATAACGCACTTTTTCCTGGGATATTTTTTTTAATCGTTAAAATGTGTACACCGCCCAATTATGTAAACTAACTAGAACCTTTAAACGCTAGAAAACATATTTTTTATTTTTTTTTTAAGTGAATGAGTGGAAAAAAATTTAAAAATATTTCCCGGAAAAAAATAATTTCCCGTAAAAGAAAACGAAAAATGAGAACCAGGCAAGCTTACGAATTAGTCGTTATTTTTTTGTTTTTTGTAATAATTCCGTGCGAAAATTTCGAAAACGAAAAATTAATTGCAAGCATTGCCACGGTGGTTATCAAGCGCTATAACACACAGTGCGCTACCATTTTACATCCGAGCAAACTTCCCGGGATCGAGCACCAAGAAATCTTCTCAGTTGCGAAAAAATTGATAACCAGCTTCGATTTTCAAGAGCCCGTTTCCACGCTAACTTTTAATCATTTTGCGCATGTTCGGAGAAGCAGCGACAGGACAACTAGATGCCCTACAGTTTTGTTCATAGTATTTGGATGGCTTAAAAATTGTAGGGAGGAATTTTCAGAGGTTAGTTATAGAGCTTTAAGAAGATTATAATAGACACATGTTTTGAGATTTTCCCTGGAAACTAATGTATAGTATGCTCTTAACTAGAAACTTTAAACGTGAAAATTTTTTATCGAATAAAAAAAATAAAAACAAAGTCCGGAAATGTTTTTGTCACGTGATCACTCCTTAAACGATTTTCTATTGGTGTGACGTCATCTGCCTGTATCGAAGCGAGACATCAAATTTGAAGCGAAACACGTCTTGTTTGTAAACATGCTTGTAAACATTACGCATTGATGCCGTTCAGAGTTTCAGAAATGAACCCAACCACTTTTAGGCAGATGACGTCACGTTCCGTTTTGGCGTGCATTCAAATTCAAATTTTTATTTTTTCTCTTTTTGGGGGTTAATCGATTTTTTTACTGAGTCAAAATTACGCTTTTTGTCGTATCTTTCCTAGCGGAATTAAACGATGGAGTCATCTCAAAACATGTGACTTCTTTACTGATAGCAATTGTAATAATGGCCAAAAATCAACCATTAGAATCCTTCCGTTTGATTCCTATAATGAGGTCTAATAATTATTTTTGTTTCAGTTCACCCATCACGTTTCTCCGGTTGGCTTTATATGGCTTGTGTTTCTGAAAAACTCTACAGCACAAAATTTTTTTAAAGATGCCTACACTCCTTTCTACACGAACATGATCGTTGTCTCCATTGAAGATCAGAACAACGCAACTTTGGAAGAGGCATTTAGAGTAGACCAGACCTATCCCCTTAGAACTATTAAATTCGGCGAATGGAGAGATGGAATATTTTCAGCTCCTTCTGAATTATCCATTTACTCCAGAAGATACGATTTGGAGGGCTTCCCTCTTCGTGCATCCACTAAAGACGTAGGTGTACTTTCACCCTAAGGTTTTCGAATTCTTTTTGTTTTTTATTTTTCAGGATTATCCGTTGTGTTTTTTGGACAGAGATGAAAATAAAAAGCACGTTATCGGTGGCTATTTCGGAACGTTATTTTACGAATTAGCTACTAATTTAAATTTTACACCCGTCTACGTCCCGGCTACCAAAAATGTAACGGGTGCTCCAGATGATAACGGAATATGGAATGGAATTTTAGGAATGCTTCAGAAAGGTGAAATCGATTTATCGGTTGGACCTCATGCTATTAATCATCATGTGATGTCTATCGGAAGTTACATTCGGCCGTTATTCAAAACAAAGTAATTTAAGAAATTGGAAATTTTATTTTATTCATATGTCGCGGCATATTTTAATTATTTTTTTTTATTTTTCAGATTTACGATATTTTTTAAGGAAGAGGGAAGGAAATTGGAATGGGGAGCCATATGGAAACCATTCGGTACCTCCGTTTGGTTTTTAATTTTCTCGTGGATAATTATATGCTCGATAGTGATGTATAAATTATACTCTTTGGAGTGTGACATTGGAAATGAAAATTATGCTTATATGAAGGAATTTTATTTGGTAAATTTATTTTTCTCTACGTTGAAGGCTTTATGTCAACAAGGTGTGTGTAAAATTAATTCATCAAATTCAAAATAATATGGCCCCAAGAAAGTGTGTTATAAAATTGAGTTATTAAAAACTTAAACTTCGTTATAGAATTTTATAACCCGCCAAAAAAGGGCATTTATTTATAATTCGTTATAAAATTTTACAACAAAAATTATTTTCAGTTTTTTCCCAAGTTTTTTTATTTTCTTCTAACGCTTCCCGAATTTTTCTATTTCTCTTTTTCTTTATTTTTGAGCCTTTGTCAAATTAAAAGTACAAGAAATAAACCAAAAATTCGGAAAAATCTGGAAAATATTATAAGTCAAAATAATTGGCAACTGAAGAACCATAAAATCAGTTGAAAAGTGGTGTAGTGGATAAAGTGGTGTAGTGGTAAGTCGACCAGCTCGGGTTCTATTCCAAAAAATTGTATTTTTTTTCCCCCCATTTTTTCTCATGAAAAATGTTTAAAAAAGAGCCTATAAAGTTCCCATATGCTAAATTTAGTGCAATTCGAGCATAAAATTAATATATTGCTCAGTTAAAAATTTTAATTATAAAAATTTATAAATAGTTATAAAATTTTATAATCGGCCAAAACGTTTTAGAGTTATGAAATTTTTATAACGCATTTTTTCTTGGGGTATTTTTATCGTAAATATGATTAGAGATAGTCTGTTTCGTGTGTTTATGAAAATCACGTGATCATGCGACTGCAAGTTTACACGCTCATGATTGCGTAAACTGGTGGTCACGTGACACTTCCATGAAACGTCAAAACAGACTAACTCAAATCATATTTACGATGGAGGTACGTTAGTTCACTTCCGACGCACGGATTTGTTTATTTTATTTATTTATTTATTTTATTTTTTTTTTCAGGCAGTGAATGGGTACCAAAATCACACTCTTGTCGAGCATTGTTTATGGCCACTTACCTTCTTTCAACTGTACTTGTCACCTCATATTCGGCTTCTTTAATATCTCATTTGACGACTAGAACACCAACTCGGCCGTTCGATTCTTTGGAAACTTTTCGGGATGATGGATCTTATAAGTTGGTGGCTATTGGAAGTTCGACTGATTATGTTTATTTTTCGGTAAGTTAAATAAGTATGTAAGACTTGGTGTTTTTCCTTCTTCGGCCACGATTCGCTTCCCTTCTTGTATTTATTGGAAAATAATTTTAGGAAGCGACTGATTCGTTGCGACAAGAAATTTACAAAAGATTCATGAAACCTGTGCCCGAGAGTAAATTTATTTATAAAAAAGAAGATGGTCTAGATATTATATGCTCCAAAGAAAAATACGCACTTTTCATAACTTTTGACATTCCGGTCATCGAAGCCGAAAAATATTCGGATGACCCATCTCGTAACTGCGTCATTCTTCATTTGAAATCCCATTTGGATTCAACATTTTTGTCCATCGTTCGACGCAAAGATTTGCCTTATGCTGATCTCATCGATACGGAGTTAGTTTAAAAAATTTAAGGAATTTAATTTTAATAATTTAAGAGCTATTCTACAGTAAATTTTGCTTTTCTTTTAGAATTATTAAATTTTTTGATTATGGCATTGCTCATAGACTTCACAGAAATTCTTGGCCTCTTAGAAAAAAACCATCGGACAGGAATAAAGTGTTTTACCAAGTGACTTTGAATCAAGTTTTGCAAATTCATTTGATTTTGTGGTTTGGGATGGGTGTGTCTGTTATTATTGCGATTTTCGAAATATTGATTTATCATCGTCGTCAAATGACTTATTTTAAATCACATGTATACAAAACAGATTCAAAAATGTTAAAATAAAGATGATTTTTCTAAATGAGGTTTTCGTGAGCTTCACATTTGGTAGAGGTTAAGATGTTGGAGCAAAATTATATATAAATTTTATATGAATTAAATAGAACATAAGCTTATACAATATATATGTTACCGTCAAAACACGAATTCCGGCAAAATTAGTATTGCCGGAATTTTTTTCACCTTTTCGACAAAACCAGTTTTGCCTAAAAAAAAAAAAAAAAAAAAAAAAAGGCAAAAGTAGTTTTTCGGAAAGGTTGTTGGATAGTAGGGTAATTCAAAAAAGATTTAAAATCGGCAAAGTAGTCAACTGATTTTTTCTAGTAATCCTGTGAAATATAATATTTCTGAAAACAAAATGACAAATGCTGATTATGAAACGATTTCTTAGTGGAACTTAGGTTTCAAAGAAAAAATCAGTTGGCTATTTTGCACCTTAAAAATATGGATTTTGCGTTAAAACTGTTCAAATTTCTAAAAATAATTGTTGGGATATTTTTATAAATTTAAGAAGAGCCGAGTTGCCATAACTGGGGCATTTTCTGGGCCCCAAGAATTTTTCACAAAATCGCCGTTGTGATTTTCGGATTCTGCGGGTTCAAAAACATAAGCTGCCATGTTTTCGACCGAATCGGTGCACGTAAAAGGATCGGGCAGAGTGAAATGCGAAAAATTAGGCCGAAAAAAATTAAAAAATGCCTAAAGATGTTCCATTTACGAGCCCAGAATTTTTTTTGGAAAAAACTGTTGTCATTTTCGGATTCTACAGGTTCGAAAACATGGGAAAAAAATATTGAAGCAAATATATTGGCCTTTTAAATGAGAGGAAAAAATATTTTTACGACCAGCTTCACTTTTCGTCGATTTAGACCGTTTTGGCTCTCACAGGCACCCCTAATCGTCGACAAAAAATATTTTTAAAAAATTTTGAAGGCTTTTGACATTGTAAAGAAGGCATTTTTGCCTCAGCCCCCGAACTTATCAACAAAAAGTTTTTTTTTGAACCACCCTATTATCCAACAACCTTTCCAAAAAAAATACTTTTGCCTAAATTTTTTATTTTTTTTTAGGCAAGACTAGTTTTGCCAAAAACGAGAAAAAATTTTGGCAATACTAGTTTTGCCGGAATTCGGGTTTTGACTGTAACATATATACAATTTATATATAATATATATTTTATATATAAATTATATAGGAGTATTATTTATAAACGCTCCCGACATGCAGATAAGCGTCTTTCATAACTTTCGTAATAGTCGTGTGAGTATTATTGGCGTCATTCAACTGTCATTTTGTTATGCTGCCTAATCATAAATAACAGACTTTCATAACTGACATGTTGTTTTATATTTGTTTGCATTTGGGATATACTTTAATAATCGTATTTTAGGTTATGTGCACGAAAACATATTTTTTATTTACCTTTTAAGAAAACGAGGGTGAAAAAGAAAAAAAGAAAGAAAAACTAAAATCAATAGTAAAGAAACTAATTTTTTAGAAAAAAAAATGAGAACCGGGAAAGCTTACGAATTAATCATAATTTTTTTGTTTCTTAAAATAATTTTCTGTGAAAATTTCGAAAACGAAAAATTGATTGCGAGTATTGCAACGGCTGTTGGCAAGCGCTTTAACACACAATGCGCTACTATTTTACATCCGAGCAAACTCCCTGGGATCGAATACAATCAAATCATTTCAATTGCAAAAAAATTGATAGCAAGCCTCGATTTTGAAGAACCCGTTTCGACACTAACTTTTAATTATTTTGCTCAAGTTTGGAGGAACAGCGACCGGACAACTAAATGTCTCTCGGTTTTGTTCGTGATCTTAGGATGGCTTAAAAATTGTGTGAAGGAATTTTCGGAGGTTAGTCGTAAGATTTTTCAAAAGATTTGTTCCTATTTCCGTGCGTTGGAGGTGTACTAACGTATCTCCGTCGTAAATATGATTGGAGATAGCCTGTTTTGACATTTCGTGTAAGTGTCACGTTATCACAAGTTTACACCAACATGAGCGTGTAAACTTGTAGTCACATGATTTTCGCAAACACACGATCGGAGTTCGGAGTCGAAACACACTATCTCCAATCATATCTCCGATGGAGATACGTTAGTTCACCTCCGACGCACGGATTTGATTGTAAGAACTGACACAAAATTCAGTCATTACCTTGTTTCTTGTGAATTATTTTGTTTTAGTTCACAAATCATGTATCACCGGTCGGCTACACATGGCTTGTGTTTTTGAAAAACTCTACAGCACAACATTTTTTAAAAGATGCCTATACGCCTTTTTATATGAACATGATCGTTGTCTCGATTGAAGGTCAGAACAACGCAACCTTGGAAGAGGCATTTAGAGTAGATCAGACTTATCCCTTCAGAACTAATAGATTTGGTGAATGGAAAGGTGAAAAATTTTCAGCTCCTCCTGAATTATCCTATTATTCCAGAAGGCACGATTTGGAGGGTTTCCCTCTTCGTGCTTCGACTAAAGACGTAAGGGGCCGTCCGTAAATTACGTAAGCATGTTTTGGGGGGATCCAAATTTGCGATCTTACCCATAAGCTAAGCATCGGCGAAGAAAGCGGAGGGAGGTCAAAAATCCCCTCTTTACATGCTTCCGCAATGTATGGACGACCCCTAAGTAAATCTTCATCCTAAAATTTTCCGATTCTTTTTGTTTTTTATTTACAGGATTATCCGTTATGTTATTTGGACAAAGATGAAAATAACAAATACATCATCCGTGGCTTTTTCGGAACGTTATTTTACGAATTAGCCGGTCGGTTAAATTTTACGCCCGTCTACGTCCCGGCTACTAAAAATGTAACCGGTGCTCCGGATAATAACGGAAAATGGGACGGAATTTTAGGAATGCTTCAAAAAGGAGAAATCGATTTATCAGTCGGACCACATGGCCTTAATCCTCGTGTGATGTCTATCGCAAGTTTTGTTCGGCCTTTATTCAAATCAAAGTAATCAAAAAGTTTGAAACTTATTTTTTATTCGCTACCGGTCTATGAATTAGATTTTTTTTTTTTTTTCAGGTTTACAATATTTTTTAAGGAAAAAGGAAATAAATTTGAATGGGGAGCCATATGGAAACCATTCGGTACCTCTGTTTGGATTTTAATTTTTACCTGGATACTATTATCATCGGTTATGATGTATAAATTGTACTCTTTGGAGTGTGACATTGGAAATGAAAATTATGCTCATATGAAGGAATTTTATTTGGTGAATTTATTTTTTTCTACGTTCAAGGCGCTGTGTCAACAAGGTTGGTGTAAAATGATTAATTCGTCAAATTCAAAATAATATTTAGTGATGTCGATATTTTTGAAATCCAATATCGATAGATACGCCAATATTTTTGGAACGATATCGATAGATATCGTTATCGAAAATATTGGCGTCGATATATCATGGAGAAAAATATCGAGTTTCAACATCATTGAAAAAAGGAGAAAAGAAAAGTAAAAAAAGCCTCGTTCATCTTAGTAACCTAACCTTACTTTAACTTTTTAAAAAAATTTACGCTGACTTCCAACGCCATTTTATCGCCATAGACGCAAGAAACTTACAAAACCAGAACCGAATCGATGGTCATTTCACCTCGATACTCTGAAGCTCGATATTAGCAGAAAGTATCGATATTTTCGATGTATCGAATTCATAAATATTTACGATATTTCGACATTTTTTCTTTGATATTTCGATATATCGAAGATGGACACGTCTACAGAAACTTGGACACGTCTATAAATGCTTACACATGCCTATATGCAATTTTGGTCATGTTTGAGACAGGTTTAGACATGCCTAAACAAGCTTGGTGATGTTTGAGACAGGTTTAGACATGCCTAGACAAGTTTGGACACGTCTATAGCAGCTTAGACTTGCCTAGACAAGATTGGGCATGTTTGAGACAAGTTTGGGCATGCCTAATATCGATATCCCTAATACGATCAATCCCTAATACAATCCCTAATACGATCTCTATTACCTGTCTCAAACATGACCAAAATTGCCTAGGCATGTCTAAGCATTTATAGACGTGTCCAAGCTTCTATAGACATGTCCATCTTCGATATATCGAAATATCGGATCGGTATGGACATCACTACATTCATTTCTTTTTTTTCCAGGCAGTGAATGGGAACCAAAATCCAATTCTTGTCGAGCATTGCTTTTGACCACCTATCTTCTTTCAACTGTGCTTGTCACCTCATATTCCGCTGCTGTAATTTCTCATTTGACTACTGGAAAACCAAGTTTGCCATTCGATTCTTTGGAAACCTTTCGGGATGTTGGATCTTATAAATTAGTAGCTATTGGAAGCTCGACAGACTATCTCTATTTTTCGGTAAGTTAAATAATTGGTTATATCCTAAGGTGAAATCTTTTTCCTCTTTCAGCCACTATTTTTCTTCTCCAGCATATTAATTCTTTTACATCCATTATTTTTGTCGTATCATTGAAACATAATTTTAGGAAGCGTCTGATTTATTACGCCAAGAAATTTACCGGAGATTCATGAAACCCGTGCCTGACAGCCAATTTATTTATAAAAAAGAAGACGGTCTAGATATTATATGCTCCAAAGAAAAATACGCACTTTTCATAACTTTTGAAATTCCGGTTATAGCGGCCGAAAAATATTCTGACGATCCTTCAAGGAAGTGCGTTATTCTTCATTTACGATCCCATTTGGATACGACTTTCTTGTCCATAGTTCGGCGCAAAGATTTGCCTTTTGCAGATCTCATCGATACGGAGTTAGTTTAAAAACTTTTAATTAAAAAATTTTGGAGCTGTCCTACAGTAAATTTTGTTTTTATTTTAGAGTTATTAAATTCTTTGATTACGGAATTGCTCACAGATTTCGCACAAATTCTTATCCTCTTCGAAAAAAACCATCGGACAGGGATCAAGTTTTCCATGAAGTGACTTTAAGCCAAGTTTTACAAATTCATTTGATTTTGTGGTTTGGGATGGGTATGTCTGTTATTATTGCGATCTTTGAAATAATAATTTATTATCGTCGGCAAACGACTTAATGTAAATTGGAAGTATTCAAAGCAGATGAAAACTATTACAATTAAAGTCGATTTTTTGAAAAAATCGACCTTTGTTTTCTTTCTGCAATAGTTCTTAGGGAACGTTCAAGTATTACGTAAGATTAAACGCCAATTTTAAATTTGAGTAATATTTTTCTTTAATCTAGATTCATAGTTCATACTCAGATCCTTGAAGATGGCTACAATTGGCACAAAATCTCATTAAAAAAATTAAAAAATTAAAATTTTAAAATTTAATTTAATTTAAAATTAAAATTAAACAGAAAATTTAATTTTAAAATTTTTTACCCTTTTGGTCTTATGTAATACTACAACACTCCCTTAGTTTGTTTTAATGGAAGAACAAGAGATTCGTTATATTTACCGGTACTGTTACGGATAATTCTGTAAATAAAAAACATTAATGTTTGCCAGGAAAAAAAAGTCACTAGCCCCCAAATCTTGAGGACTCCTCATAAACCGTAAATTAGAAAATAATGAACCGAAGTGAATTCCTTTCCAAAATATAAATCATCCGGCTGCACCCGTTGCCTTCCCAACCCCGCTAGTGTAATGAAAAAAAAAAACTTAAAAAAGAAAAAAAAAATACCAGTTAGTTTTATTATTAGATCCATACAAATCATGATTATACTACAGGCAACACATGAAACGTCAGCGCGTCGGTAAAACGATCGTAGTTCATCGAAACACCGCTAGATGGCACTCTCAGTAAAAAACCAACTTACGGTTTCTTTTTTTTTTCTTTTTTCGGGTTTTTAAGGCAATTTTTGCAAAGAAAATTGTATTACTACATAAATAAAATAGCAGAAGATATAAAAATGTAACATTATGAACAGAAATACGTATTTAAAAAAACGTTTTAGTGTTTTTACCCTGCGAGAGCTGGCGGATGGATTTTATTATGATCTGAACAGGGTGAATCACTTCGTTATGATCAGTAAGCTTTGCGCAGTGGCGATATCGTAACCAATGAAGTTTTACTGAGGTGCGATTATTGCTAGTTGAAAACTTATACCAATACCCCGCCTAGACCACGTGAAATACCGTGGGCTAAGGCAATTTTTGGGAGCTTCTAAGGAAGCTAGGAAATACTTGAACATAGAATTTCATAATTTGATTGGGTCAAATTAATGAGGCTTTCTTTTTGCATTAGCAAATGAATTAGTATATGTGTTTCTTTTAACTTATAAATGCAGTCATCCCTCATTAGGGTAGATCATTTCCGACAAAGTTTTTCCGATTTTGCTCCTCCATGGAAAATAGGTTCATTTTATGTTAAAACTGAGATAAAAATTTTAAAATAATTTTTTTTTCACCGTTTAGGGGTTGCTCAAGGTCGATATAGGTTGCGGCGGTATGATTTATTTTAGGCAGGGCTGTATATTGGTAATACCTCACTAGTGAAAATATTGGTATTAACAAAAGTACTGTACCCTAGGGTTTTCGAGGTCGTAGAACACGAATTTCACTATCCCGAATTTTTCCGATTTACCCCTGTGACGTCATTAGCGTTTTTATCGAGCCAATGCTTCTTTTTTCCTCGTAAAATTCTGCTTAATCTCGAATTTGGAGCCCTGAAATTTTTTTTAAAAGTTGGTATCGCTCATACTTACGCTAAAATACTCGTAGAACACGAATTTCACTATCCCGATTTTCCCCGATCAACCCCTGAGTAGGATATGAGTGTAATTTGATTTTTTGGGCCAAAAATGGATTTTTCTGCCAAAAAATAACAACAACGCCTCACCTGTTTGATTTAGAGGTCATGTTCAATGAAATTTTTTACTCTGGTTACTCTAATTAATTATTATCTTTTGTGTTTCGAATCAATTTCCGAATTTTTTACGGTCGGAAAATTCCACCCTTAATTTTTTTGAAGTTTCAAATTTTTTCCGACGGCAAAAAATTTCGGAAATTGATTTGAAACACAAAAGATAATAATTAATTAGAGTAACCAGAGTAAAAAATTTCATTGAACATGACCTCTAAATCAAACAGGTGAGGCGTTGTGTTATTTTTTGGCAGAAAAATCCATTTTTGGCCCAAAAAATCAAATTTACACTCATATTCCTACTCAGGGGTTGATCGGGGAAAATCGGGATAGTGAAATTCGTGTTCTACGAGTATTTTAGCGTAAGTATGAGCGATACCAACTTTTAAAAAAATTTCAGGGCTCCAATTCGAGATTAAGCAGAATTTTACGAGGAAAAAAGAAGCATTGGCTCGATAAAAACGCTAATGACGTCACAGGGGTAAATCGGAAAAATCGGGATAGTGAAATTCGTGTTCTACGACCTCGAAAACCCTAGGGTACAGTACTTTTGTTAATACCAATATTTTCACTAGTGAGGTATTACCAATATACAGCCCTGCCTAAAATAAATCATACCGCCGCAACCTATATCGACCTTGAGCAACCCCTAAACGGTGAAAAAAAAATTATTTTAAAATTTTTATCTCAGTTTTAACATAAAATGAACCTATTTTCCATGGAGGAGCAAAATCGGAAAAACTTTGTCGGAAATGATCTACCCTAATCCCTCATCCTTTGCCAAAAAAAAAAAAATCGCAGCTCACAGAACTAGGTACTACAAAAAAAAAAAAAAACAGTACCGTAATAGGGGGCTACTGTGTACACTGGGAACACACTTTTTTTCCAGAAACAGTTGTAAAAGGTAGAACGAAATTCATATCTGTTTACTCCAAGAGCCGTTCTCCACTTTTAATTTGATACTCTGTTATAATATCTGTGCTTGTTCTAACACGAATAAAAACTCGATTTTCCGAAAGGGGTCGTTCTAACAAAAGTGGGGTTACTTTTTACGATCATGTTTTTACCTGAATATCTTTAATAATTAAAGAGGATACGATCAATTATTGGGTTCTGTAAACGGATAAAACGATTGGTACCTTTTTAGATGTTCAATTAATGACTGTTGCTATTTATTTAAAAAATTAGTAAACGTAGTCAAAACGTAATCAAAAAATCCTATACTGCGATATGGGGACATATCCCTACGTAGGACTACGTCTTTGGGGTACTGTCCTAATATTGTTAAAAAACAATGAAACAATGTAAAAATTTTAAGGCATTTTTTTTTTTTTTTTTTGTCAGCAAATTCGAATTTTTTGATTAAAATATAATTTCATTTCCTAGCACGAAAAAAAACTTAAAAATGTTTGATAAAAAAGTTCAAAAGTTGAAAATATTTGTCAAGATTAAAAAAAAAGGCATTTAAAAAAGCCGGCGAAAATTTAAAAAAAAAAAGTTAAGTAAAATTTACAAGAAATTTTCTAAATCCTTGCTTTCGTTCATGTCGTCTAATTTTAAAATAAAGTTTTAACTTTAAATTTCTTGTAAATTTTTTTTAGAAAATTTCTTGTACAATTTATAGAAAATTAAAAAAAAGTCTTAAAGTCTTTAAAAATTAAAAAATTAGTTAAAATTTTAATTCGATTTTTGGTGCTAAGAGTGCGACACTGGACACATGGGCACCTGGACAGACAGATTTCTCCAGGACCGAGCCCCAAGACGTAGTCCTACGTCAAAAATTGGAAACGTCGATTCGTTGTGGGTTTAGCATCCAAGGCACATCGCTATTGAAATATCTGTACAAAGTAGCCCCATTGATCGTTTTTTTTTTTTTTGGTTTCTAATGGTTTGATTTTGAATGAAATTAAGATGATTGTTTAAGGGGCTATATAAAGCGACTGCGAAAAGCAATTTAATTTCAATTCTACCGGTGGATGCAGCAGAATGCATCGTAGTACTTTAGGTGCGTGATTTCTTAATTTTTTTTTTTTTTTTTTTTTTTTTTTTTCGTTTTAAAAACTTAATATTTTCATAATAAAACAAGTTTAGGCTACTAGGGTTGAACGAAACACTCGAAATTAATCAATAATTTAGAATAAGTTTAATTTTAAAAAAAAATTCTTAGCCGTTTTCAAGTATTTTTAAAAAAATAAATGTGTCAAAGGTTACTCCCTGGAGTAAAAAGTAGCCCCCTGTTACAGTAGTTATTAGAAAAGAAACTGGGAAACAAAAAATATCCGTGTTTTTTTTTATCTCATAAATGCAGTCATCCCTCATCCCTCATCCCTTGCAAAAAAAAAAAAAAAATTTCTTCGCAGCTTACTGAATAGGGCGGATCGAAAAACGCGAATTTTTGAATTTGAAAGCGCCAGATATGGGAATCGATGCCTTTTTATAATACGGTTAACCCTAATTTTTTCTCAGATTTTTTAACGGACATTTTGAGTTGCCGAAATGGCCTTCAAATTTTCAAAAAGCCCATTTGGGGACCAAAAATGAAAATTTTTTTTTCGCATAAAAGACCGTCATTTCCTATCGGAAAGTTTGCGTAGATTACGAATTAGAAGTCAAAAATTAGTTTTGGTGCACGATTTTTGAGCCACAGACAGAAAGCCATAACAAGGTTTTTAGAATTTTGGAATCCGGCGTGTGGTTCAAAAACTGTTCACCAAAAATAATTTTTGACTTCAAATTCGTAATCTACGCAAAATTTCCGATAGAAAACGACGGTTTTTTAAGCGAAAAAAAAAATTATTTTTGGTCCTCAAATGGGCTTTTCAAAAATTTCAAGGCCATTGCTGCACCTCAATATTTCGTTTAAAAAATCTGAAAAAAATTAGGGTTAATAGTATTCTAAAAAGGCAGCAATTCCCATATCAGGCGTTTTGAAATTCAAAAATTCTCGTCTTTCGACACGCCCTAATGTCCAAAACGTCGGAGACATGGACTATAGTTTGACAAAATCATTGAATTATGCAGTACCGTAAACTGGGGTGAGATTGACCAGCGGGGCGAGATTGACCGGCCTAAAAAAAGGTAGTTCTGACTGAATTTTTTAAAATCTGATTGTTAGAGGGGAAAGAAAGGGAAGTCCTCTAGTAATTTTATTTAAAGAAAACATAATTTAATCGTGGTTACTAACTTTTTTTAGGCCGGTCAATCTCGCCCCGGCGGTCAATCTCACCCCAGTTTACGGGTAAATGAATGTTTTTGGTGTTAGATGATCGTTGCCAATACTCTATTCTTGACACTTTTATTGAAAAACTCCGCCAATTAACGCTATTTATACGTTTAACCTCTTACCTTTTCACAAAATTTTTAAAGATAATTATAATTACCGTATTCAAATTATAGGACTAAGGGTAAGCCAGATAATCTAAATTTTCTTTCCCTTCAAAAAAATCATTAAAATAAAATTATCCTAATTATGAAAGAAAGAAAGCCGACCATTTCAATAATTAATTATTGCCAATGAGATTTTTTTTTTTTTTATCAGACATCGACATTTCTCCTTTTGTTTTTCCGATTCGCGTGTTAGGTTTGATTTTCCCCTCCCTTCCTTCCCTCTGTTGTTATCACCCAAATCGTTTTATTATTGTTTTGATTGTTTTTAGTGAAGGTACTTTTCTGAATAAGCAATCAGGAGTAAATATGATTCCGCAAATTTTGATTTTCTGATGCTAACCGCGATGTTAATCAAACTAGAAAAATGGTTTCTCGTCAATTTGGTTTATTGTTGTTTGATTAAAGGACAAGAAGATTTTTTTAGAGAATTCAAAAAATATAGCAGGTTAATTACTGACGTCAGCATCGCATTAGTGGATCGTTACGGTGCTAAATGTGGAACTATAATACATTCTAATAATCAAAATTCGTGGTTTGAAAATCGTCAGATTTATATAATTTTAAAAACTCTAGCGTCTGAGAAGAGCTTTGAACAGCCGGTTTTAGCCACGACTTTTAAAGATTTTATGAGATTTAACACTCAAAAATCGAAAACTCCAAGGTGTCCTAAAAGAATATTCATCGTTTTGGGATGGTTTGACAATGCGAGCAGGGATTTCGGTGAGGTAGGGTGCTATACGTTTTTTGCTACGGATTGAAGTGATTTTTAAGTTGACATTGTTCTATTTTTCAGTTGTCCTACAAATTTAGGATGAAAGGTTCGATATGGTTGGTTTTCCTTGGTCGGAAAAAAGATCCTCGTCAGTTTCTGGAAAAAGTTAATACTCCATTTAATGCCAATATTATCCTCGCTAAAATAGTTAACACTACAGCGGTAAATTTTCAAGAAGCTTACCGCGTGGAGGATAAATATCCTTTGAGGGTCCTGGAGTATGGATCGTTCATTAATGGAGTCGTTACGTTTCCTAAATTTTTATCTTTATATTCGAGGAGGCACGATTTGGAAGGGTTTCCGGTTAGAGTGTCGACGAAAGATGTGAGTTGATATTAAGAGGGTATCTTTCTTAGAGTAAGAATCCATTACGTTAAGGATGTATCCAAGAAAAAGTGTGTTATAAAATTGAAGTATTAAAAATTTAAACTTGGTTATAAAATTAAATAACCAGCCAAAAAGACATCTATATATAATTCGTTATAAAATTTTATAACAAAAATTATTTTTATAGTTTTTTTTTAAGTTTTTTTATTTTCTTCTAACGCTTCCGGGATTTTTCTATTTTTGTTTTTCTTTATTTTTGAGCCTTTGTCAAATTAGAAAATTAAATACGCTCTATGTGCATATAGCGTAAAGAAGACGTGAAACTTCTTATGGGGTTAAATATTATATTGATTGGTCGTTATTTTATGGTGTTTAACCACTACAAATTCTAAAAACCCAAAAAAATTCAAACTTTTTCTTGAAATTTTCTTCTTCGAATTAACTTTCACGGAAACTGACGAAAATTTCAAATTTTTCTTTTCAAATCATTTGGCATAGCCGAAAATTTTACCGGAAATTTCAACCTTTTTCAAATTATTGTTCAAACAGTTTGCCATAGTCGATAATTTTTCCGGCAAATTTTATCATTAAATTTTAAATTAATAAAATATTATTAAAATTTAAATAATAATTAAAATTTTAACTTAGAAAACTTCGGAAAACTTCACTTCACTTCGTAGGCCCGCCCCCTAAAAAGTTTCACTTCAATTAAGGAAAAATTAACGAAAAATTAACGAAAAATTAACGTAAAATGATAAAAAAATTAACTACATATTAAGAAAAATTAAAGAAAATTTCCGATAAATAAAAAAAAAAGATTAACGAAAAAATAACGTCAAATTAAGAAAAATTAACATATAATTAAGAAAAATGATCGTAATATTTAAAAGAATTAACGATAAATTTAAAAAAAAAATAATGAAAAATTAAGAAAAATTAACGTAAAATGAAGAAAAAAAATAACGAAAAATTTAAAAAAAATTACGATGAATTAAAAAAATTTAACAGAAGAAATCTGGCCAAAAGAATCGAAAAAACGCTTAAAAATGGTCCATTTACGGGCCCTTGGTATTTTTTTACAAAGTCGCCGTTGTGATTTTCGGATTTTACAGGTTCGAAAACATAAACTGCCATGTTTTCAACCAAATCGGTGCACGTAAAAGGATCAGGCAGAGTGAAATGCGAAAAATTAGGCCGAAAAAAATTAAAAATGCTTTAAGATGTTCCATTTGCGGGCCCCAGAATTTTTTTTGGAAAAAACTGTTGTCATTTTTGGATTCTACGGGTTCGAAAACACGGACAACAATATTGAAGCAAAATTATTGGCCTCTTAAATGAGAGGAAAAAAATATTTTTACGACCAACTTCACTTTTCGTCGATTTAGACCCTTTTTGCTCTTACAGGCACCCCTAATCGTCGTCAAAAAAAATTTTTAAAATTTTTTAAGGTTTCTTACATCATAAAGAACGCATTTTCGCCTCAGCCCCCAAACTTTTCAACAAAAAGTTTTTTTTGAACCGCCCTATTCTTTATTCATTATTAAAATTATTTTCATTTTTTGTTGGCAGGATTTACCTATCTGCGGTGTGTACCGAGATGAAGATGGCAAACTAAAAGTCGGCGGCTACTTTGGCTTAATATTTTACGAACTGGCTCAGCAGTTGAATTTTACTCCGGTTTTCGTCGAGGCCAAACAAAATGTAACCGGTACTTCCACAAACGGAGTTTGGGACGGACTCATCGGAATGTTACAAAGGAACGAAATCGATTTTGCAGCAGGTCCGATGACGTTCAGTTTAAATGCTTTACCAGTTGTCGATTTTGTTCGTCCATTACTGAGGACAAAGTAGGTTGTAATTAATTTTTTTAATTTAAATTTTTTAATCTGATAATTTTTTTTTTTTTTTTTTTTTTTATTGCTGCCTTTTTAGTTATCAAATTTTTTTCAAACAATCCGGAGACACCATAATTTGGGATTCGATTTTCAGACCGTTTGGAAACGTGGTTTGGTATACAATTTTAGGCTCAATTTTCATAGGTGCCATCTGTATGCACTTTTTTTATAATATTGAGCTTTCATACGACAAAGAAATGGAAGATAAAAAAGAGGATTTTTCCAAAATAAATTCCCTTTTAATTTTTTTGAAAGCTTTTTCCTATCAATGTAAGTTCATAAAATTAATGTAGCTATTTGAATTTAGTTATGCCAACGTAATTTGGTTTCAATTTCCGCAGCAAGTTCTACCGTACCCGATTCGTGGCCGTGCCGTTTGCTTTTTATAACCGGCTATTTAACGTCTACCGTATTGGTCACCGCATATTCAGCAGCTTTGATCTCTTATTTGACAATTAGTAAGCCGATTAGACCTTTCGACTCGTTGCAAGGTTTGTTGAATGATGGGGCGCATACTTTGACCGCAATTGTTGGATCTACAGAGTATACGTATTTTTCGGTAAGTTAAAATTCCCTCTCAAGCAAAATTTTAACCGATGACATTTTAGCTTGTGTTTGTTGAATGATTGTATTTTTACTGTTGTCTATATATATTTTGGTTTTATTATTTTTATTTCTTGTTCAGATGTTAATTTGATTTTTTTTTTTTTTTTTTTTCAGGAATCCAATGACCATCTCCGCAAGAAAATTTACGAAAAATTAATGAAAAAAATCCCTCGTGATGATTTGCCCGGCGGAAAGGAAGAGGCAATGGAGCAAGTTTGTTATAGGCAAAAATGGGCACTTTTTATAACTTTCGTGGTTTCCCAGATAACGGCCAGGCAGTATAACGAAGAACAAAATTGCAGAATTTTACACTTCACGAATCATTTGGACAAAGTTTTTCTCACTATCGGAAGGAGAAAAAATTTTCCGTTTGCGGAATTGATAGAGTTTCAGTAAGTTAGAGCTTTAGGGTTACAATACCACTGCTTCCATGCTCGTTTATACTTTCAAAAAAGTATAGGAAAAAGATTAGGGGAAATTAAGTTTATGAAACTTGAATAAGGCCAATATGAGATCATATTCGCATACCACAACATAATTTTTTTTTTTTTTTTTTTTTTTTTTTTGAGATTTTTGGCGTTATTTGTTGTAAAAGCTTTTAGTGTAAATTTAAAAAATTTACTTTTTAAAATTTTCTTTAAATCTTTATAAAATAAACCCGTTGTCTGAGGATAATACGAAAGGAAGGAAATTACTAAAAAAAAAAAAATTAAGTAATTAAATGACAGCCTCAGATCTAAAAAATTCAGCTCTCTATTTCATTTTTTTCATTTAAAACGAGAAAAAAATATTTCATTCAAAAACATGACGTGATAAAATGTCGTTTAGGCCTATATGGCAGTAAACGAAAGAAAATTGAACTGTTTTCCAGGGGAATAGCTAATTGACCAATAAAGGTTCATTTCGCGTGCAGGACTTTTCAGCGAGAAAAATTGGCATGATTTGACGGATTTATGACATGTTTAATATATGCAAGTGGATATATGCGTATAAGAAGTGATTTACAAGATAAAACTCCGACGTCATTTATTGTTTATTTTGAATTTCATTTCATATAAAACCGGGAAATTTACGTCCGTAGACGTATTTGAAAACAATTTTTTTTAAAATCATTATTCAGTTAGCTACAGATAATAAGATAATTATGTTCTGTATTTTCGTTTAGGAACTTGATATTTGATTTCGGCTTCCGATTAGATTAATGTTTCAGCTTGTTTATTTTTATCCTAATTTAAATTAGTCTAAAAATAACAACAGAAATAAATACTAAGCCCCCCTTGGGAGGAGTGGAGGGAAGGGGGGACTTTCTCTAGATGGGGAAAACTGGCTCTTCAGAGTATATCTTTTAGCTTTCTACGATGTGGCAATTATATTAGTAAAATCAGCGATTATATATTTGGGGGCGTCCGTAAACCACATTAGCATTATTTTGGCCATTTTCGACCCCCTCGCCCCCCTTGTCAGCAAAAGTTAGCATTTCACGTTGGATTTCGGTTACCCTCCTTAAATTTTTTTTTTTTTTTTAAATTAATATTAATATTAATTTCCGATTTTTTAAATGTGTAATTAAACATTTAAAAAATCATCATGTTTAATTAAACATTTAAAAAATCTGAAATTCTTCGGAACTTAGGCCTAAATTTTGCAAATAAGAGGGTTTTTTTTTAAAAATTAGAGCAAATGCGCGGATAAAATGAAAATTTTTTTTTTTTTTTTAAAGAACGTGGGTCGATAAGGCCGATTTTTGGGCTGTTAAAAAAAAAATTTTTTTTTTATGTTAAAAGGTAGTTTCATATGAGGTTAATAAGGGGTCATAAGTGGCACTGAGTTGCGCGCATGCTATGGCCATTTTTTAAAATTTATTCACTTTTCGCTGTTGTGAACATGACAGTCGGAAATCTTCCAGTGGCAGACAAATAGTAGCCATGAAGGCCAATTTACTGCACCATATTAGGTTGCGACGGCGTGTTCACACATGCTTAATTCGCACGGTTTTTAGGCTCATGAAGAAGCCGTTGAATGTCCCTAATTTCCTTTTCACACGAGCTTTCTAATGTTGAAAGCTTACTTAATTCACCATTCCCAACTTAAGCACATATGTGCGCCATTGTAAAATGAAGGAAATTGAATTTCAGATGGCTGATTTATAATTTTTATACTCTGTTTTAACCGTATTTTTCATTAATATTACATGCCTAACGTTTAAATGGATCAGTTGCATTATTGTGCGAATATATATTTTGATCTCATTAATCAGTAAAACATGAATAAAAGGTCCGCGATTTATTTATCAACTACTTGTTTTCGAGAACATTTTTTAAAAAAAAACTTGTTTCGCGCCTTTTCGGAAGAACACTTTTTAAAAATGTTCTCGAAAACAAGTAGTTGATAAATAAATCGCGGACCTTTTATTCATGTTTTACTGATTAATGAGATCAAAATATATATTCGCACAATAATGCATCTGATCCATTTAAACGTTAGGCATGTAATATTAATGAAAAATACGGTTAAAACAGAGTATAAACATTATAAATCAGCCATCTGAATAAATTTTGAGAGAAATCTCAAAAAAGCCTTGAATGGCTACTATACTCCTTAAAAAAGCCATCTGAAATTCAATTTCCTTCATTTTACAATGGCGCACATATGTGCTTAAGTTGGGAATGGTGAATTAAGTAAGCTTTCAACATTAGAAAGCTCGTGTGAAAAGGAAATTAGGGACATTCAACGGCTTCTTCATGAGGCCTAAAAACCGTGCGAATTAAGCATGTGTGAACACGCCGGTCGCAACCTTAATATGGTGCAGTAAATTGGCCTTCATGGCTACTATTTGTCTGCCACTGGAAGATTTCCGACTGTCATGTTCACAACAGCGAAAAGTGAATAAATTTTAAAAAATGGCCATAGCATGCGCGCAACTCAGTGCCACTTATGACCCCTTATTAACCTCATATGAAACTACCTTTTAACATAAAAAAAAAATTTTTTTTTTAACAGCCCAAAAATCGGCCTTATCGACCCACGTTCTTTTAATTGTAATAATTTTTTCTTCTTCCAGCTTACAAATAATGGAAAGCACAGGGATCCTTCAACGTCTTCAAAAGCATGCATGGCCGTTGGAAGGAAGTGCCTCACAACAATTCTACAAAGAGGTTACAATCGAAAAAGTCATACCAATCCACGCTGTTTTGGTTATGGGAATCGCCCTGTCAATAATCGTTTACGTTATTGAAGTTATACATTTCAATTATTCTCAACATCGGAAGGAAAAGGATTCTGACATTGACTTAAATGAATTCCATGAACGTTTCTTTTTTTCGAACAGCATCAAATATTTGAACGATAAAAAATATTATGGTCATAACAAAAACGATTTTGTTAAGCATCGAAAAAAATACTCTTCACTCATTGAATCGAAAATTATGCTATTTACTTGCTTGAGCAAGGGAAAATAATTTTAAGAAAGCAAAAATGTTGAACGGTGAACATTTTTAATTTTTTATTTTGAAACTAACCAAATGTAATATTTTTAAAAATATTGCCAATTAGCTTTGATGATTCTGATGATTCAATTACTTATATTAGGGGAGGGGGGCACTGTAGAATCTGGTTTATTTAACGTCTAAGGACGTCCGGAGACACGAATATTTTGCTAATGCAAGAATAATAATGGAAGATCGAATAGTCAAGTTTTGGGCTTGGTTACATATTTTTTTTTGCTATGGTCCTATAGGCTATATTTTTGTTAAAAATTTTAAACAAATTTATGGTTTTTAAGGTAATTTCGAGGATTCGCAGTACCGATGGTTAAAAATAAAAAAATTAATTATCGATTTGCAAAATTTCGTGACCATTGAATGTATCTTCGCTTACATGTAATAAACACGTAAAGTGACTAGAAAATCATCATTATCGATTATACTGCATCGGTAATTTTTTTTTTAAAAGTGGGGTACCGTTGTACGAGATTAATATCGTTTTTATTGTAACGAGCTACATTGGGGGATATTTCAGTATAAATGGTGTCCAAAGGTTTTTTTCTAAATGTAAAATAAGAAACGTTTAGATAAAGAAAAATTTGTAACATAATTTGTAACTATTTTGTCTTACGAATATGAGCGGCCCAAAGTCTCAAAGCCAAGATCTCTGGAGCGTGGATTCGATTAATCTCATAGTCGAATTAAACCTCAAGGAGAATAAATTTTTGGTCATTTTTTTTTTCAATTCTTTCTCCAAACTATATCTTATTTTTAAGGAACGTTTGGCTTTTATAAAGAATGGTACGAAAGTTTTGAAGGAACGCGATTCCTATTCCTTTTCAATGTCAGCTCTGAATGGAGTGGAGCGACACTGCCAACTGCACCGTTGGCATTGCCAACTATTCACTTAAAATTTTATATCGTCAGCTCCATCCAAGCTGACATGACAAAGAGTTTGTCGTGTCAACTTTCCGTTGACAAAAAAAAAAAAAAAAAAAAAAAAAAAAATGTGACTCTTTAGGCTTTTGGGTAGTTTACACTTTGTAAACGTAACAGTTTTATTGGAATTCAATTTTTAATTTTAAATAATTTTAAAAGCTCAAAGACTATTTTGTATGGTGAAAATACTAAGTACCGTTCGATTCATTAATTATTTTAGAAGAAAGTATGCCAAGAAAAAGTGTGAATATAAAATTGAGTTATTAAAAACTTAATCTTTGTAATAAAATATTATAACACGCCAAAAAAGACATATCTATGTTTAATTCGTTATAAAATTTTATAACAATAATTATTTTCAGTTTTTTTTCAAGTTTTTTTATTTTCTTCTAACGCTTTCAGAATTTTTCTATTCCTGTTTTTCTTTATTTTTGAGCCTTTGCCAAATTAAAAATACAAGAAATAAACCGAAAATTCGGAAAAATGTGGAAAATATTGTAAGTCAAAATAATTGGCAACTTAAGAGCCATATTGCCGCTTTTAAAAATCAGTTAAAAAGTGGTGTAGTGAATAAAGGCGGCTGGTAAGTCGACCACAAGACTCTGGTTCTATTCCGAAAAATTGTAATTTTTCTTTTTTTCTTTTTTTTTTCTCATGAAAAATGTTTAAAAAAGAGCCTAAAAAATCCCCATATGCTAAATATAGTGCAAGTCAAGCATAAAATTAATATAAAAATTTTAATTATAAAAAATTTATTAACAGTTATAAAATTTTATAATCGGCCAAAACGTTATAAAGTTAAAAAATTTTATAACACACTTTTTCTTGGGATGTGCTCGTTTTTAATTATCTGACTGAAAAATCAATGCTTTAAAAAAAACTTGGGACGGTACTACCAATTTTGTAAGAGCAGGAAATTTAAATAACTATTATTATTATTAATCTGATTTTATCAGACGGTGACATTTTTCTCGTTTTTCCGACTCGCGTGATATATATTATTTTTTTCCGATGCTTTCCTTTTACTATTTATATATTATGCATATTTTTAGTTTTAAATGTAGATTTTTTTCGAATGTGTAAAGCGAAGAAGGAAAATGATTATACAATTAGTTTCTGAGCACTGATTAAAATGTTCACCAAGGCAGAAAAATGGTGCTGTTTTATTCTTTTAATTTATTTAAGTTTCACAAATGGAGAAGAACTTGATTTTAAGGGATTCTACAAATACAGCAGGCTCATTGTGAACGTAAGCATCGGTTTAAAAGATCGTTACAGCGCTACATGTGGGAACATTTTGCGTTCGAACAATCCCGATTCGACCGAAAATCGGACAGTACAAATTCTTGTAAAAGAGTTAGCAAGTGATATTAGATTTGACCCGCCGGTCTTAACTGCGAGTTTTAAAAACTACTTGAAAACTACTACTCAAAAAGAAAATCAACCGCGTTGCGTTAGAAGACTTTTTATTATTTTAGGATGGTTTGAAAACGCTAGTCGGGATTTCGCTGAAGTGAGGACAAAGTTGTTAACGTCAAAAAATGAACTTAATTTTAACTTTTTTTTTTTGTTGTAGATGTCGCGTGCCTTTCAAATGAGAGGATCTATTTGGGTGATTTTTCTTCATCGGAATCAAAACCCCAGTAAATTTCTAGAAAAAGTTAATACACCTTTTAACACGGATTTGATCCTTGCGAAAATGATTAACACGGAGATTATGTTATTGGACGAAGCGTATCGCGTAGGGGAAAAATACCCTTTGAGGATTTTTAATTATGGATCGTATATTAACGGGAAATTGACCTTTCCCAAATTTTTTTCTTTGTATTCGAGGAGATACGATATGGAAGGATTTCCGGTTAGATTGTCTACAAGAGATGTGAGTACATTAAATTACCTGTTCGTAAAATATTTTCAGAGATCCGTAACTAAAAGGCCAATCAGATATTTATGCGAAAACTATGCTCAGTGTCGATTTCAATTTTATTACCTACTCCCCCCCCTCTCATTTTTAAATTTTAGGGACTACTTTAAAATTTCTAATTGGTTGCAAATTTTTTACTTGTTTTAGGATTTTCCGATTTGCGGTTATTACTGGGACGAAAAAGGCCAAAAAAGGATCGGAGGCTACTTCGGTTCATTAATTTATGAGCTTGCTCAGAAACTAAATTTTACCCCGGTTCACATCGATGCCAAAGAAAACATAACTGGGCTCTTTGTAGATGGCAAGTGGAGCGGACTTGTTGGAATGCTGGAAAGAAACGAAATCGATTTAGCAGCTGGTCCAATGACAGTGGATAGGAGAGCTTTGCCAGTTTCCGATTATGTTCGACCATTAGTAAGGACAACGTAAGTCCTAAATAGTAAAAACAAATCCTGGATAGCTAAAAACGGTTCCATCTCTTTATTGTGAAATATGAGCGTTTTTAGACTTCAAAATTATAGCGCAAAATATTTCCCAATGATTAAAAAATATATACATATATTTATAAAATATTTTTGAAATATTTTGCAAAATTTTTTAAAATTTTTGTCAAAGTTTTCAAAATATTTTTATTGTTTCTTGTTTCAAAAAATGTTTAGAAAATATTTTTAAAATAGGTATTGGAAAATGTTTAAAAAATATTTTTAAAATATTGAAAAATGTTTAAAAAATATTTTTTAAATATTGACAAATGTTTAAAAAATATTTTTTAAATATTAAAAAAAAGATTTCTCATTGGGTATCTTGAATTACTTGGCAAATTAATATACCTTAATTTAATATGGGCATAAAATGTACACGGATCTCGCCCCTTTCCTTTTTCGAAGAAGCTGGACGACCCTATGCCTACACTTTTTAGCTTGTTATTTTAACAACTGAAAAAACAAAAAGTGAAAGATGAAAATTAGCTGGAAAGCATTTATTCGTATTAGCTAATTTATTTATTTTTCATTTTATTTTATTTTATTTTATTTTATTTTATTTTTTTTTAGCTATCAAGTTTTTTTCAAACCACCAGGAGACATCATCATTTGGGACGCTATATTAAGACCTTTTGCGACCTTCGTTTGGTATTTAATCTTGGGCTCCATTTTTTTCTGCGCCATTTGCCTCCATTTCTTTTACAGGATAGGAGTTTTATGCAGCAAAGAGTTAGAGACCAGCAAGGAAGAGTTCTCGACAATAAATTCCATTTTTATTTTTTTAAAAGCTTTTAGTAACCAAGGTAGGCTTTTTTATAAAAATCGAAATTATTTATTTTTTTTAATTATTTAATTAATTAATTAACTAATTCATTCATTTCTATTTTGCAGCTAGTGCTGCCGTACCTGATTCGTGGCCTTGCCGCTTGCTTTTCATAACCGGCTATTTAACATCCACCGTCTTAGTCACAGCTTATTCAGCCGCTTTGATTTCTCATTTAACGACTAGTAAGCCGATCAGGCCTTTCGATTCGCTGGAAAGTTTGTTGAAGGATGGGACTTACTCGTTATCTGCCGTTCACGGGACAACCGATTATGCGTATTTTGCAGTAAATATTAAGACTTTTTGGGGCAATTCAAGTATTACGTCAGCGACAATTTTTAACCCCCTCCGTTTCCTTTTAAAGCGCTGTCGTAATATTTAAACGCCGTTTTCCTTAATTATTTATTTTTAAAATTTATTTTTCACCATTTTAATGTTAAGCTTCTTTTATAGCAAAAAAAAAAAAAAATATTGTCATAGTGAGCATCCATGGCAGTCGTAGTTTGTACCACCTTTTTTTTTTTTTTTACTATTTATCTCTATTGTACATTCTCTGGCAAAGGACAACAGAAAAAAAATATTTACCGATTAATAATTATTTTCATTTTTTGTTTATTTCAGAATGCTAGTGATCCGCTGCATCAAAATATATATCAAACACTCATGAAAAAAATTCCGCTGAATGATTTGCCTAAAGGCAAAGAAGACGGTATGGAGCAAGTTTGCTACTTGAAAAATCGGGCGCTTTTCATAACTTACGTGGTCGCCCAGATAACGGCCAGGCAGTACAACGAAGAGCATAATTGTACGATTTTACAATTCACAAATCATTTAGACAAAACGTTTCTTACGATCGGAAGGAGAAAAAATTTCCCGTTCGCAGAATTGATTGAATATTAGTAAGTTTACATAAGAATACTATTTTATTCCAGTATTACGTAAACGTGGTTTTTACCCCAGCTCCCTTCTTTCTCCCCCGTTGCAACAATATTTAAGACTTTCTGGTCAGAAACAGATTTTTTTTTGATTTTTTTAAAAATTTATTTTCTTTTTTTTTCAGCGTTCAAATAATGGAAAGCAGTGGGATTCTTAAGCGTCTTCAAAAATCTGCATGGCCGTTAGAACGGAAAACCACTCGTCGGTCTTACAGAGAAGTCACCCTTGAAAAAGTAATACAAATCCATGCGGTTTTGATCATCGGGATGGCCCTCTCTTTTATCGTTTTCCTCATAGAAGTGATGTATTTCAATTATCAAAATCGAAAGGAAAGCACTCCTGATTCAGACATGCATAATCCAGCATTCATCCATAAACGTTTATTTTTTTCCAATGATTTAAATTATTTAAATTATAAGAAACATGATGACGAGGATTCGTCGCTTAAATATCGAAAAAAAATATCGTTCATACATTGAAAAAAATACAAAAGAGAAACCTGGAAGGCATTCAAGCCCCAGATAAAAAATCAGACTGGGATATGTTGGCATATCCCTACATAGGGATACGTCTTTCGGGGACTGTCCTAATACAATGAAATGATTTAAAAATTTTAAGGCTTTTTTTTTTTTGCTCGTTTTTGGTCAAAAAATTCGAATTTTTTGATAAAAATATAATTTTTTTTCTTGGCACGAAAAAATTTTTTTATAAAAAAGGTCAAAAGTAGAAAAAAAATGAGTCAAAATTATAATTAACGTCTTCAAAGTTAAAATTTTAATATTAAAACATTGCTTTAGCTCATATTCTTGGCTAAAAGAAAAAGGACAAAATTAAAAAATTTAAGTTCTTGTTTTTGTTTATGTAGCCTAATTTTAATATTTTAAAAAAAAAACGGCAAAAGTTTAAAAAAATTAATAAAGTATTATTAAAATTTAAATAATATTTAAAATTTTAACTTAAAAACTTTTGAAAATTTCACTTTATTTCGCAGACCCGCCCCATAAGAAGTTTCACTTCAATTAGGGAAAAATGAACGAAAATTAACGAAAAATTATAGAAAATTTCCGATTAATTAAAAAAATTAAGAAAAATTAATGTATAATTAAGAAAAATTATCGAAATATTTAAAAAAATTAACGTTAAATTTATAAAATAATGAAAAATTAAGAAAAATTAACGAAAAATTTTAAAAAAATTCCGAAAAATTAAAAAAATTAACGCCAAATTAACGAAAAATTAAGAAAAATTATCGAAAAATTAAGAAATATTAAGGAAAAATATTTGAAATTTTAACTTTAAAACTTAGGAAAAACTTCATTACGCGGACCCGCCCCATGAGAAGTTTCACTTCAAAAAAAAAAAGTTAAATAAAATTTATAAAAAATTTTCAAGTCCTTGTTAACTTTAGGTTTTTTGTAAAAAACGAGTTTCTTGAAAATACAAGAAATTTTTTAAGTCCTTCGCTTCGTTCATGTCGTCTAATTTTACTATTGAAAGAGGCCAAAAGTTAAAAAAAATAGTCAAAATATTATTTAAAATTTTCAAAGTTAAAATTTTAATGTAAAAATAATGAAATATTAATTTTTGTTGCGAACAGACCGACACCCGGACAACAGACAGATTTCCCCAGGACCGAACCCCTGGACCGATTAGTCCTACATCAAAAATTCACGTGAAATAGGGTCGGTTGGGGGAAAAGTAAAAAAGGGGTCAATGTAAAAATCTGTTAAACAAAGTTTCCTATCTAATTAGCGGACTTACTGAATGGGTAAATGCAAAGTTTACTTCTTCTGCTACCAATGTGGCACAATTTATTTCCCACAAAAGCATTTCTTATTGCCATTTTTGAAATAAAATAAATTGAAAAAAAAATCGTCGGTCATCCGCCATTTAAACCAATGTTTTTATTTACGGGGGAAATGAAAACACAATGGAAAAGGATAGGAACAAAATGGAAGGCTCTGATTTTTTAAGGCCTTTAAAATGAATTTATTTCATCTGCTTATTTGTTTATTTACGAGCGAAAATAGGAAAAAGTTAATAAACTATGAAAGGCTGGGTACGTATCCTGTGCAATATTTGAAAATCCTTTATAATTTGGTCTGGAATAATGACTTTTACATTTACCCCATGTTTTTTCTTTTCCCCCATGTTTCAGCAATGGAAAGGGGTCAAAAACGGACTCAAATAAAAGTGTTTTTGGGAAACAAATTGACTGGGGGTCATCCCACACCCAAGATGAATATATGAGCTAAGAAATAGCCCACATTCAGCTCTCAAAACTGAAAATCAACCGCGGAAAAAAATTCAAAATGTTTTGATAGACAAGATGGCGGTTTTTTTTTCATTTCCCCCGACCGACCCTACACATGGATTTTAAGATTTTTTTCCGCCTGTTTTTCAGCGATTATCCACGAGCTGGTGGAAATCTGGTGGGAAATTGGTGAAAAAAGTCTTAAAATCCAGTTGCATTCCATCAGTTTTCATTAAGTTTTTGACTGGAAGGATTACAGAAAAAAATGACGTGAATTTAAAAAAGGTTCTGAATACGCGAAGGGGGAAAAGGATGAACTGTACTGAATTCTTTTTGTTATTTTAAATGCAAATGTATTTGAATGTTTGAAGAACTAATCGTGCCAAAAGTATTTGTATTTCATATTTAAAATATTGTCTGCATTTAGAATACAATTACTTTTCGAAACGTGTTTCTAATTGAAATGAATACACAATGTGTTTTTCCAACCCAGCACATGACTATAAAATTATGAATGAAATTCTATTGTACTATAACATGAAAGATCATTTACAAAAAAATTGTAATCCGCAGTTAACGGAATCGAACTTTTTTTTCTCTTCAAAATACTTTCTAATTATCATGTTATATTGTGTATTATCGATGGGGAGGCTTTTTGCGTGCCGAATAATTTTTGGTGAGAATAGAACGCGTGCATGCTTTCGTTCACAAGACCTGAACGTGTGCAAACAAAGGTTTTTCAAAATAATTTTCTACTTATTAGGTAGTGTGGATATTATATACTTTTTTGCGAGCAATTTTAATTACGAAGTTGTGCTAAATTAAATTAAATGAGTTTGTTTACTGTGTAACATATACGTAAATCTGGAAGTAAACATAGAAAGTGTTAAAAATAGAATCCGTCGATTAAAGTAGTACTCTGTAATTAGTAATAAATTATCATGTATCAATTTACTGTCCAGATTTTATTTATAAGCAATCTGAAAAATTTATAAACAACTCCAGTGATCGAGTTAAATGGCCTGACGGCAATTTTTTTGGGCTGAGGCGTAGAGGATTTTTTTTCATTGGAAAAAATTAATATAAAGTATTAAAATACTGGGCTGTTGGTTTGGAATTTAAAAAATTATGCTGCAAAGTTATATTCAGTAACATGGCTGTTTTTTTTTTTTTTTTTGTATGAGCTTAAATTATTACTGGATCCATTCACCCGTAAGGGGTAAGCTATTCAGCTGTTTTGGCTAAAAATTTTATTTTAAAGGAAATTAATTATATTTTTTATTTTTCCAGGTTTGAATAATTAAAAGTGCAGAGAAGCACCTAAATTGAATATGGCTGCTAAAATATTGAAATTGGAAACGGACTGATCGATTTTACAAAGAAAAATATGTAAAAGAGGAAAAAAACCATATTATAATGAATATGGTCTTCTCAACAATAGAAATAATTTATTTCCATTTTAAACACAAAGAAATAACGATTTTATTTTCTGACGTAAAACGTATTTGAATAAAAGCATGATCGAAATAGGCCAAGGGTAAGAATGCTAAATGCAAGAAATTGGGACTATAGAACCGAAAATTGCTGTCCCCCAATGGAGATGAAATCCTCCATATTTCGTTAAGGGTCATTCAAGTGTTACTTGAGGTCGGTTCAGGCTCCCGAGGTCAAATCAAGGGTAAACATAGGAAAGTAAGAAAAATTCTTAAAAAAGGGGGGCGGAAAGGAAAAAAATTAAAAAGGAAAAAAATTTTTAACAACAATAAAAAAATATATATTTTTTTAAATAATTAATGTCTTTTATTAGCTTGTTATGCGTATATTGACGATTAATAAATAAAAGGATTGGCCTAGGGACAAAAAAAACCCCTGAATTTTCATGATTATTTCAGAAATTTAATTTAATCATTTCGAAATGATCGATTTTCCGCATTTCGTGACCATTCGAAGGCATCTCGCCTAGGTGTAAATAAACATATCAACAGATAAAAGTAAAAATTATTTTCATCTTATTGATTTTCCTGCATTGATAGCTTATTAGAAAAAACGGTAAATAAGATTCTTTTTTGATTATCATTGTTATTTTTTATTTCCTTTTGACAGAACCCTGTTTGCAGGGGGGAGGAAGAAATGATTTATATCGTATTTTTCTTTTTAATCACGTGAAGTTGTTTACCGCTTTGGAAATCAGTTTATCATTTAAATTTGTCCAAAAATCATGTTCTTCTTTTTGTTTTTCGACAGGTTCGTTAATTACCCGGAAAGACCTTCAAAGTGATTCATTTAAACACGAAAACGGAAAAGATGAGAAATAGAGGATAAAAAAAGAAACGGAAAATGAGATGGCAGGCTTTAATTTTTTCCGTATTTTTATTAACTGGAAATTTGGACTGCAGTGATTTACAATTAGAAAATTTTGTTCCTAAAGTGAGTTCGTTTTTCGCGGAAGAAGTAGACGCTCGTTGTTCAGTTGTTTTGCACACGGACTGCAAAAATTTGAAAGAACAAAACGAAATATTTAAATTAACGAAACATTTAGCGGAATCGGGGAATTTCGCTTCGGCTTCTTCCTTCAAGGTTTATTTAAAATTTGCTTGGCGTTTACAGCAAAACCGAACATGCGGAAACATTTTGGGAATCGTTTTAGGATGGCAAGAAGGCAGTGCAGAGAAATTTTCAGAGGTAAAGAAAAATTTGGATCATTTTATTTTTTTGCATTGAATTAATTTTTTAAAATTTTATTTCAGTTTTCTCGTAAAATTTTCATGGCCCAGTATAAATGGTTAATTTTTTTAACGGAAAACATGACGACTGAGGATTTTTTGAAAGAAGCGGACACTCCGTTTAACTCGGAATTATTCGTGGCCAAAGTGACGAAGGAAAATGTGGTGTTTGAAGAAGCGTATAGAGTCGAAAAAAATTATCCGCTTAGAATTTCGAAATACGGAGTTTGGGATAATGTCAGGAAAAAGTTCGTAAGATTGGCAAAGCATGAGTATTTGTACATGAGGAGGGACGACTTGGAAGGGATTCCACTTAGAGCTTCGACGAGAAACGTAAATATTAGTTAAAATTTTCCGGGAAAGGATTTTCCTCAAAAATATTTCAAACATTTTTCCTCGAGTTTGTTTTATTTTATTTTATTTTATTATTTTTTTTTTTTTAAATTTCAGATTTGTTCCGAAATTCTTTTGCTAAATATTTTTTTAAAGATTTTCTAGAGATTTATTTTTAGCTTTCTGCTTTTATTAGATTTATTTTTAGCTTTTTGCTTTCCAAGAGACTTATTTTTAGAAGTTGTGAGCCCATTTGTGGATTTATCCGCGAATAGGATTAAACATTTTATAAGCAAACTGGAATTGTTTTTGCTGATTCGGGAAATTTTTTTTGGTTCCTAACGACAAAATAAGCTAAAAAATCTAAACAAGATTTTTCTAATTGCAGCTTTAGAATGTTTGATCCTAATCTTGGATTAATTCCACTAACAGATTAATCCTCAAATACAGACAAGGCAAGCAAATACAAGCTCTGCTCCCAGTCGGAGGATCTGAGAGAATTCGTCAAAGTTTTTATATTCCAAATAATTTTTTCTGACATGGAAGGTTGGGAAAATGCATAGAATATGTGCATTTTCCATTTCGAATATACCAAAAGAATTCACATAGCGCTGAGACCCCCTTCACCCTCTCTCCGATTACATACCTGTACTGACATGCATTTTCTTCAATTTTTTCCCAAGTTGGCATTAAATTACAATTTTTTTTTATATAAAGGGCACACTTTTGCTAATTTTTGTATAAATAAGCATGAATCTTACTTTCATTTGAGTTACGTTTAAATTCATTTTTTTTTAATTTTTCAGGACTTTCCTATCTCTAGACTTCAACGAAATAAACAAGGAGATCTTTTTATCGAAGGCTACTTCGGAAACGTTTATTATGCGCTGGCAGACGAATTAAATTTTACTGCTGTTTACGTGGAAGCAGTGGAAAATGTAACCGGGATAAAAGTTAAGAACGGAAGATGGACTGGGCTGCTGGGAATGGTACAAAGGGACGAGATCGATTTCGTTGTAGGCCCTGTTACTTTTTTAAGAGATGTAGCTACTGTGGCGGGAGCCGTTCGGCCGTTATTGCGATCGACGTAAGTAGACTAGATACCCTGCTTAGAACAGAGCATTTATAACAAATACGTAGCCAGGCCGGGGGCTATAGAGAGGCTCTCAGCCACACTGTGAGAAAGCTTAAGCCCCCTTGTAAATGTTTTTTTTACTAATATGTTATGTCCCCATCTACCATGTAAAAAGGGGTCATTTGAAATCCATTTCTTTCCCTTCCTGGCTAAGTAAGGGGCTGAGTTATAACCAATTGTACGTCTACTTTTAATTTTTTTTTTAGGTACCAAATATTTTTCAAACAACACGGGACGGTCATCAAATGGAGCGACATATTAAAACCGTTTGAAAAATACGTTTGGCTGTGCATTGTTGTCTGGATTTTGATAGCGAGCTACACTTTAAATCAGCTGTATAAATTAGAATGCCGTTACGGTTGCGAAATTTTAGATTACCAGCAAGAATATAATAAAACAAATTTGTTTCTTGCTTTTCTAAAAGCTTTTTGCCAGCAAGGCAAGTAGTTCCAAATAAATTCTTGGAGAAAAGAGTTCTCTTTTTTCGGATGTATCTAAGTTATAAAGATCCAGCACCATTACCGGAGATGTTTAACTGTGCCAAGTTTCAGCTCAGTCGGACATCGTTGATTTGTGCCTTAAAAGGCCTAAAAATTTTAAAATCTTATAAAAGCCGAAAAATCAAAAGTTTTATTTGTATGCGAAAATAGTTGTTTCCTATCAGAATTTTTATTCAGATTATAAAAATGAAGTCATAATTTCCGTATCTTAATCCGTTTTGATCCTAGAGGACAAAGCAGATAAAAAATTCACAGTGTATGGCTATCCATATTAATTTTAGGACTCTTAAGAGGCACGAGTTAAAGTTGTCCGACAGAGCTGAAATATGGCACATTTAAATATTTCTGTTAGTGGTACCGAACCGTCATTACATAAAAAAATACGAGAAAACATTCGTAAATAAGGACCTAATGTTGACCCAAACATGATGACCGAAAAAAACTTTTCTAAACTGTTCCCTTGTTCAATGAACATGTACGAGCGCCGCTCAAAAGAGCAACCGAATCTAATTAAAATGATTGTGTTTTACAGGAAATCCGTTCGTCCCTCTGTCCAACTCCTGTAGAATTCTCTACATAACCGGATATTTAGTGTCGGTGATCCTTGTGACTGCTTATTCGGCTTCTTTGATCTCGAATTTAACAACTCAAGCTCCGAGGCGACCTTTTGACTCGTTGGAAACATTTTTGAAGGATGGATCTTACACTCTGATTGCCATTCAGGGATCTACCGATTATAGTTATTTTTCTGTAAATATTATATAATCAAGAGAATTTAATTTTTAATTTAAATTCTGACTTCAAATTTACCACATGGCTTAATTTAAATTTAAAATATGTTTCTCAAAATATTTAAAATTTTTTTTGTTTTTTTTTGTTTTTCAGAACGCAAACGACACTCTTCGCCGAGATATATTCACTAAATTAATGCAAGATATTCCGGAAGAGGATTTACCGACTGATAAGGAAGAGGGGGTAGAAAGAGTATGCCTGAACACGAAACTTGCCCTCTTCATTACTTTTGCGGTTACTCAACTCACCGCGGAGCAATACGCAGTCGATACAAATTGCCCGATTTTGTACTTCCAAACTCCTTTAGATACAGTTTTTTTAACAATAGCCAGGAAAAAATATTTACCCTACGCCGGTTTGATAGATTATAAATTACAAAATATGGCAGAGAGAGGCGTTTTGAGAAGGTTACAGCAAAACGCCTGGCCTTTATCTAGATTGAAGAGACCTGTAAATTTTAAGCAAGTGACCATCGACCAAGTTTTTCAAATTCATTTTATTTTGCTGATCGGTGTTTTACTATCTTTAATATTGTTAATTGTCGAATTCCGGTTGGACTACAACGATTATAAATTGGATTGCGCTGGTTGCATTTTTTGCCCGAGGAAAATTAAATGGAAAATGGATATTATTTCCATCGGTTTTATTAAAAGTGGGGAAACTTTTCAGACGGTCGCTTTTTTATTCGTGGGAATATTTACTGTATTATTCATCGTTTTTGTTTTTTAAATTTTGAAAAAGTAAATGTATATTTTAAAATATTAATCCAAAATACAATGAAAAATTTGAACATACCAATTATAACCTTAATTAGACATCACTTTTTTTTCATTTTTCCTTATTATGTTCTGCAAAAGTCTAATTAAGTAGATGGCTTATCACACGCAAATCGCATAGTGATCGATTAAACCAATTGTTCGTTTTCCTCAGTTTCACAAATTAAAAAAAAAAAGAAAAAAATGACTAGCGTCATACTGTGGGAGCATTTTTCACTAATCTTATATTATAAGCAGTTTATATTTCCTTATTTCAAGTGAACTGAATTTAAAAAAATTTTCGCGTTAAAAAAAAAAAAAAATTAATCTTCTATTGAAAGAGTTGCACCAACATCACTCTAAGGATGTTCTACCGGTGAATTTTAGGTTCTTAGTTAATCGTTCTTCTGCAACTTAAACATGGGCGCAACTTTGTATATTTTTTTAAAACGTTTTTCAAACCGAATAATTATTTTAAAAGTTTGAGTATTCCTTGTAGCATTCTCCATTACTTTTCTTTCATGAAAATTCGCTCTCATTATTAATTCATGTTTTTAAACTCTTCAAAAATAATTTGCAGACCCTCCTTTTTTCGAGAAAATCTTACAAAAAAAATCCGTAAATAAAAGGATCAAGATTTCATGAGACAAAAACTGTGGAGAATTTTATAAGAAATCTTTTAAAAATATTTTTTAAAAATTAATCCGATTCCAATGTTTAATTGGAATGAAAATTCCAATGTTATTTGGAATCGAAGAAATTCAAAATAGCTAAAGATTGCTGCGGTATGGAACTCATGGCATAATCAGGATCACGGATTGGGAGGATCTCTGAATTTAATTCCAAAGGAGCATTTACGTCACCTCAGAACCAGAAGGGTTCAACAGTTTTGGTATTTCCTATCTATAACTTATGTGAGAGACAAAATCGTTGAACCCTTCTGGTTCCGGGCTGACGTTTAATCGTTTAATTATTTTTAACAAATGGAAGCTGTTAGTCTTCGTGTTACCGATATTGAATGCAAACTGTTGTGGTTGAATGCGTTTTAGTTTTTTTCAAAATCATCACCAATAATAGTGTAGAATAATTCTCTTCTTAGAGAATCCCATTAATGGGATGATGCAATTCTTTTCGGTTTATTGTCCAGCTTAGAAGAATGTCATATTCCATCATTATGCATCAGAAAAACCTGGATTCGAAAACTTTGTAAACCAATCATAAAATATTTTGTCAACACATTACAATGCTGGCACTAAAAAAGCTATCATTTCCTATGATGTCAATAATAACGAAGAGTATTAATTTTGGGCAGGATTCAAGAGATGCAGTGAATGAAAATTAGTTTTATTTTATTGAAATAAATTTACATTAGCAGCCCAGAAGATTTTAGATGTTCACATCCTCTCCATGAAAATTCTGTAAGTTTCTTTAATGAACATGGTATGTTTTAGGTTTTCTTTATTTATTTAATCATCGCTTACATTTAAGTATTTCAAATTTTAAAATTTTTCCACAACACGAAACCTTTGTTATTAACATTTGTTAAAGCTAAAATGTAAAAAAAAAAAAAAAAAAAAAAAAAATTATCAAATTCACAATTACAAAGCAGGTTCAAACACTTTACGTTGTAAATTAAATTCTAATAATGGCCATTTGTCCACTAGAACATAGTTTCTTATTATTGATATCATTATTTTTTCTAACAACTAACTTTAAGAGGTTCTTTAAATGCAAAATATTAAATTTGTTTTAGAAAAAAAAAAAAAATAAGCTATAGAAATCGTCGCCTTAGTATTAAAGGGTTCTATCGTGTTCATCGTACAGTAAGTTAAACATATGAAATATAAGAAAGATAATACCCTAAGGCGACGAAATAGCTTGATTAAAGCCAGCAAAAAGTGCCACAAGTTGCTTTGAAATTTTAAATACAGTTTCAGGTTTGATGTATGGGTTGTAAATTTTTGAGTCTTTCCAGTCCCTGAAACAAAAAAATGAATACCCCTTTAAAAAAAAACTAAAAAATTTTTTTTTCTGCTGTTCAAGATTTTTATGAAAATAAAACTTAGCAAAGCAGCCACTTTAAGTTTGTGAAACCGACACGGTAAAAAATGTTGTTAACTGCCTCAAAAAAATCTAAACATTCCATATGTAACACTTTTAATGTTAAGATTTTCTCTATTACAGGATGTTGACCACATCTCTATTAAGGAGATGAATTTAAGTTAATGATGTTTTGTTTATAAACACCCTACTTTTTTCGAGAAAATCTCACAAAAACCCCCCATATAAATAATAAGAGATCAAGATTTTATGTAAAAAAAGTTTGGGAGAATGTTAAAAGAAATCTTCGTAAATTTTTAAAAAATTTATTCGATTCCAATGCTTAATTGGAATGAAAATGCCGATGTTAATTGGAATCGAATAAATTTTAAATTTAAAATTAAAATTTTTTTTTCAAACGCCAAACTAACCTAACCCAACTTCTAAATATTGCGGATAGAATTTCGAAAATCGATTGGAAAAAAAAAGAAAAAAAAAAAAAAAAAAAAAAAAATAAGATCATCATATTTTAATGCTAATGAAGTCAATGCTTTTTTTCTCTTTCCTGATAAGAAATCAAGGACGATTTAAAAAAAAAAAAAGACGGAAAAGGATGTAAATTGGTCTTTAAAAAAATCGAGTTTTTAAGTTTTGGGAAGAATGAGACATGAAAATGCTGCATGAGAGAAAAGGGGACCTTATTTCGTAATTTCTTAAAACGGTCAACCACGTAGTCTTAATTTACGACTTATAATTTAAAATTACCAACTTTTTCATTTTGGATTATTTACGATTATAATTTAGACCATGTGTAGGTTTATTTTTAATAAGCATAAGCAATTTCATTTAAAAAAAATACGATCACTAAATGGAAAATGTTCAAAGAGTTAATTGCCTGTACATATTTCATGATTAGAGTTTAAATTTGGTATTTGCTCAGTAACAGTTACATTAAAAAATTTATAATTTTAAAAAAAGTTTTTGGACCAAATTATAGTTAAGACTTATCGCTGAGATCGGATGCAGTTTCCATATTCTCGTCCCGTGATTTTTTTAAAAACAAAAAATAGAGCATGAAAAAAATTCCCGAGATAAAAATAATTTACTCGATCCCAGCTCGATTAAACTTGAAAAACTCAAGTCAAGGCAACACAGCACTTTAAGAATTGACGAAAAAGAAGTAAGGGAAAAAAAAAAGGAACCTTAATATTTAAATTGGAGGAGAAGACTTGCTTACCTTACTAAAATGTGTCAACATGTCTTTTTTACTGTGAAAGGAAAAAAAAGAATATTTTTTTTTATATTTATAAACAAAATAGGGAGACATTTTGCACCGCTATATTGGTTATATAAAATTTTTATAAAATCACGGAGGCTTTTTTTCGTAAAAAAAAAAAACAAAAAACTTTCTGCTAGTTTACAATATTTCATTGTTTTGCGAAAAAAAAAAAACACAATCGGATTGAAGAACTTGGTTGTTTTTTGTGTTGCTTTATCCATAATTTTTTTTTTTTTTTTTTTTTTTTGTGCTTGTGATGTTTATTATTCGTTTTCCGTTCATCAACAGTAAAGATATGGGCCTGTGTAATGTCAACCGTATGAAACCGATATGAAACTTGACTTGCCGAGTAAAAATGTTAAAATGTGCGTGCAGGATAATGCTTTTCGCGACCGATTGTGCGGCAGAAAATGAATTTACTTTTGCACCGTCGCTTTTGTGACTAAAGCAGGATGGGACGGAAGTAATAACGAAATAAGATTTGTTTCGCATTAATAAAAAATTCGCCTTAATTAAGAATTAGGAAGGTTTATATTTCGATAAACAGAAGCGCGGTGAGCGTCATCGGTGGTCGAGATGTGAATGTTTAAAAAGAGACTGTGCAGAGGTCGTGCCGAGTACGATGCTCGGGATCTCTGATATTTTTAAACGTGCTTCGGTGAAACGTATGTGTTTCCCGAATCTATCGCTTGATGTCGAGTTGTTAGCATGTTTGTAAGGGATTTTGCTCGTCCGTCGAATTACGAGTTTCGACGGCGTTGTACACGTAAAAATACGTATCAAGGATAATATGCTTACAACGCAATGAGTTCAAGATTCTACGATCTTTTAGTGAATTATGTATTTTTCTGGAAGGTCTTAAAAAAATCGAGTTCTTCGCGGAGTCGTTTAAAAAGTACCTAATCGAAAATCTTATGAGTAAAGCTTTGAACATTAATGAAACACCCTTTGACATTATAAAATAAATCATTTAATTGGATGTGGGATACAGGTTAGGGTGTACAGAAAAAAAAAAAAAGTGTTTTGAATTTTGTTGCTCACCGAAAAAATAGTTTCATTGGGGGGTAAAAACCTCAAAAAAATTTTGAAACATTTTTTTTTTACCAGCTGGAGGTAAGCTATTTAGCGCATTTTTCAGTAATCGATATTTGTAAAAGGGGTCTAATTATATGTTTTTGAGGTCGTAGAACACGAATTTCACTATCCCGATTTTCTCCGACCAACGCCTGAGTAGGGGTATAAGTAAGAATTTGGTTTTTTGAGCCAAAAACTTTTTTTTTTTGTAAAAAAATGGCGACAACTCCTCACCAGTTCGAGTTAGAGGTCATGTTCTATGACATTTTTTAGTCAGAACACTCTAATTAATAAGGCACTTTTGTGTTTCGGATCAATATTCTAAATTTTTTCACGGACGAAAAGAATTTGAATTTTCAAAAAAATTACTGGTAGAATTTTCCGCCCGTTAGAAAATTTTGGAAATTGATCCGAAACGCAAAAGTGCCTAATTAATTAGAGTGTTCTGACTAAAAAATGTCATAGAACATGACCTCTAACTCGAACTGGTGAGGAGTTGTCGCCATTTTTTTACAAAAAAAAAAAGTTTTTGGCTCAAAAAACCAAATTCTTACTTATACCCCTACTCAGGCGTTGGTCGGAGAAAATCGGGATAGTGAAATTCGTGTTCCTCAAGCTTTTTTTCATAAGTATAAGCAACTTTAAGAGGAAAAAACAAAATTTGGGGGCTCCAAATCTGGACATAAATAAAAATTAAGCCCGAAAAATCAGGCTTAAACGCTAAAAAAGCGGTAACAGCGACTCAGGCATTGGTCGGAGAAAATCGGGATGGTGAAATTCGTGTTCTACGACCTCAAAAACATATAATTAGACCCCTTTTACAAATATCGATTACTGAAAAATGCGCTAAATAGCTTACCTCCAGCTGGTAAAAAAAAAATGTTTCAAAATTTTTTTGAGGTTTTTACCCCCCAATGAAACTATTTTTTCGGTGAGCAACAAAATTCCAAACACTTTTTTTTTTTTCTGTACACCCTAATACAGGTGCTTTTGAAAAAGATTTGCCCACTTGAATTTTTATTTTTTTTATTTTTTTAAAAGCACAAATTTGCATTTTGAGAAAAGCTTTCTTCTTTCTTAGGTGTGAGAATATGCGAGATTACAGTCATCTAATTTTTACAATAGGCTCATTAGTTAAGAAGAAATCGACACAGGTTGGCTATGCACGGTTTGTGCTTTAATTTAATTTTTTTTTTTTTTTTTTTTTTGAAAAAAAAAATTAATTTTTTATGAAAATAAAACGTAGCAAAACAGTGACTTTAAGTTTGTGAAACGGACATGGGGAAAAAATTTTATGTAACACTTACGTTAAAATTTAAATGTAAACATTTTGTGCTGACAAATGACATTTGGTTATTGCTTGATGAACAATCAGATTGATGCAACAGAATTCTTTTACGTAAAAGGATGAGGGTCAATAAGGCCGTTTTTTGGGCTAAATTTTTTTTTTCGTGAAATTTGATCCTTGAGTCCGGGTAAATGATTCCCCAAAAGAATTTTCGATTTCGGTCGTCGGAACCCTTAATATTCGCCTAAAGCCATGATATTTTATTAAAGCAAATTTTAAGGATCAGCATAGGAATTAAAAAATTTTATTGCGGCAGGGAAGTACTCCTACCTAAGACCTTTTAAGGGTATTTTTTCATGTTCCGAAAAATGTGTAGAACCCCCTTAAAAGCGGCAATTTTAGGTGTTTTTATTTTTTTAAACACCGTTCTTCCAAGGATTTCTGAAAACTGCATACAATATATTATAGCTTGCCCTAAGATAAACCTCACGTAATTTTTCCCGTTTGCGAATCCAATGGAATCCATTTGAAAAATGCATAAGACGCGGTTTTTACGGCCTATTTGAGCTCCCTGGTAGTCAGATCTGAATTTTTTTTTAAAAACATCATTAAGGAGTGACAATTAATCTATTCCAGCCATTATCCCGTTCCATTCATGATCAAGTTATCTTAAAAAAAACTTTAAAAAATTATTAACATTTTTTAAAAAATCACTTTGCATTTGATGTGTTCCATAATAAGTTTTCGAAAATGGAATATTAAAATTATAAATAATCTGTATATTTCCTTCTTTTTTCGTATTAAGTTAGTTGGTATTTTTAATTTACCCTTCAGAAATGATGTCTTGCATCTAAAATAACAATTTAATACAAAAAATAGAAGAAAATACATATATAGTTTATATTTTTCACATTTCATTTTCAAAAACTTGTTATGGAACACATCAAATGCAAAGTGATTTTTTAAAAAATGTTAATAATTTTTTAAAGTTTTTTTTAAGATAACTTGATCATGAATGGAACGGGATAATGGCTGGAATAGATTAATTGTCACTCCTTAATGATGTTTTTAAAAAAAAATTCAGATCTGACTACCAGGGAGCTCAAATAGGCCGTAAAAACCGCGTCTTATGCATTTTTCAAATGGATTCCATTGGATTCGCAAACGGGAAAAATTACGTGAGGTTTATCTTAGGGCAAGCTATAATATATTGTATGCAGTTTTCAGAAATCCTTGGAAGAACGGTGTTTAAAAAAATAAAAACACCTAAAATTGCCGCTTTTAAGGGGGTTCTACACATTTTTCGGAACATGAAAAAATACCCTTAAAAGGTCTTAGGTAGGAGTACTTCCCTGCCGCAATAAAATTTTTTAATTCCTATGCTGATCCTTAAAATTTGCTTTAATAAAATATCATGGCTTTAGGCGAATATTAAGGGTTCCGACGACCGAAATCGAAAATTCTTTTGGGGAATCATTTACCCGGACTCAAGGATCAAATTTCACGAAAAAAAAAATGTAGCCCAAAAAACGGCCTTATTGACCCTCATCCTTTACGTAGAAAATATATGTAGCCTTTTTTTTTTTTTTTTTTTTTAATAATAATAATAATTATCTTACTTTTAACATGAAATTTTTTTGCCGCGGAAACAAAGGGATTGATTATTACATGATTTTGTAGTATCCGAAATATAAAGATTTTTTGCTATTGCTGAAAACGTTTGCACATTGGACGAGGGGTTCGTTGTTTGTATCGCTCTGTAAGTTAGCTTATGGGCCGATTTTTTTAAGAAATAACTGTTTGAAACTGATACACGAAGACGTTGGTAAATGAATTTACTTCAATTGCATTTCACCGAAATTACCATTGCATATTTTTTCCCCGCTCTCCTTTATCGCGGCATCAGTTTAATACGATTTATTTTGCTGACAGGAAAAGAATCCGGATTTAGTATTAAAATTTGGATTTGAGTCTAGGATTCGGGACAGTAGGATTTGTTGCTGAAAAAATTTATATTTATATTGAATTGAAGGAATAAGACGAATTTATGATTAAAATGATATCTCATTTCGATTTTTGTTTTGATGTAATCGGAAATAAAAATTTCAGATTTTTATCATTAAGCTGTTAGGATTTTTTTTTTTTTTCTTGTATAAAATCGAAACTTGAATTAATGGTTTGCAATAGGATTCGGGCATGGGTCGAAATTGAAAGTCGTAATCGCAGCCGGAACGATAAGAAGAATTGCCTGGAGAATTTGAATGGGGATTTAGGAGTTTGCTTCGAAATTGGAAATTGTTATTTGGTATCGGGGATGGAATTGGAAATTAAAATTTCAGGTTTTGAATCTTCGAGTTTTTTGGATTTGTGTTTGAAAATCGTGATTTTAACTCGCGGTTTAGAACGAGATTCGGAATCTTAATTGAGAATCGTAATCATAAATGGAACAGGAAAAAGGAACGGGAATTTTGATTTAAGAATCGGGATCAAGGAGTTGATTTTGTAATTTGGAATCGCAATTTGGTATACGAGAAATAATTTGAATTTTAAATGAATGCTTGAATTGGGATTTGGAATTTGAGATTTGAATAAATAAGAATAATTGGAAAAAAAGAAAGGAAAGAAAGGAAAAGGAAAAATATTATGGGAGAAGACATTATTTGTTGAATAAAATAAAGATTTAAATTTGAAGAAGAATATTATATCCGGTGACGAAAAATACAATTGTTTTGATAAATTAAAAAAAAAAAAAATTAATGGGATTTTTGCCCCGACTGATAAGAAAAAAGGAAAAAAAAGAAACAGTGAAACGTGTGAGATATGAAAATGCAACTGTCGATGAGAGAAAAGGTGAAGAGGGAACAAGCCAACTCGTAAAATGCTTCTAGTCATATGAAGGAATCCTAGTCTGTTTGTTGCAAACAGGGAATTGGGTGGTTTTAGTATTCATGGAAGCGCGGTGAGCGTCTTCCGAGGTGGGAAGGAGGTTGAGATGTGTATGTTTGAAACGAGACGGAGTGGTGAGCGTGTTGAGTACGCTGCTCGGGATCTCGGGTCTGCTGTACGTGCCACTTGTGGCGCGGTGCTATGAGCTCGGTCGTCGATTTGATGTCGAGTGTTTAGCATGTTCGTTCGTTTCGAAAAAGCTTCCGTGAGGTTGTTTTCTCGTCGAATCAGATACAATAAATTGGGTTCCGGCGGGGTCGAACTTATCGATATCCGTCAAATTCGTTCGCTTCGAAAAAACTTCCACCAGGGGGTTTTCTCGTCGAATCAGATATATGCTTCAAATCGAGTTTCGATCGGGTCTGGTTTTACAGTTTTCGATCGTGCTCTTACGAATGTTTTCGTTTTTGTGTGTGCGACTCATTTCGAGCGTTCACGTCTTTGTTCGACACAACCGTGTCTAACCACAGCGTTCCGTCGTCGACGGAGTTACCGCTGTGGTGAAATAAAAGCAATGTTCCGCTCTTTTCCGAGCGTTTGGTTTTCAGCGTTGGTCCACGATATCGAGGGGCTCGTTTCTTGCGAGCGTC